>OY039069.1:10000000-12417500 GCA_955850985.1 Elophila nymphaeata | reverse complement strand
GAGCTTATTATTTCTTAATCTAAGCCAATAGCAGAGTTCCCAAGCTTTCTCAAAGGGGCCAAATTATACAACGGCCGTCCACTATATTCTGCCAGCGATGTAGTGTTGCATTCGGTTCTCTAGTGTTTCGCACACAATTGATTAGCAAATTACTATTTCACAAGCAACATTTGTCAATGTTTCATTACGCAAACTAATGCTTTAACAAGAACATCAAAACGCAAACATGCATATGACAAGCAGGCATTTCAAAAATGCATTATTACCTATATAAATTTTTAAAAGACATACTGACATATCAACAATTTACACAAACCAAAAATAATATTTCACAAATAATTTGTTTGACTAAATTTCAATTACAAACTTTTTGTTTACTAAAATTTCAATTAGCTATTTTTCAAATTAAATATTATTAATTTATAAATATCCATTAAAATATAATAATTTTCGCAATGCGCACCCAACCATTTAAACTAAATAAAACGGAACGTGATTCATGCGTTGTTCAGCATGCAAGCAAATGCAAGCAAGCATGCAAGCAAGCATGCAGCGTGCAAGCAAGCATGCAGCGTGCAAGCAAGCATGGAGCCTGCAAGCAAGCATGCAGCATGAAAGCAAACATGCAGCAAAGCAAGCATGCAGCAAGCAATACAATGCTCCGCTCGCTTCGCTCGCTCCGCTATGCGTGGTCACAAGTCTAACCTAACCTAACCAACCATTATTTTGCCCCTGCACGCCCCGGCAAGCATCTCGCAGGCAGTCATGCAGCATGCAATACAAGTATTCATACAGCATGCAATGCAAACATGCATACACCATGCAATGCAAGCATGCATACATCATGCAATGCAAGCAAGCATACAGCATCCAATGCAAGCATTATACTACTCGATATTATGACATTATAGTTTTAGAAGTAAAAATAATTACCTATGTAAACCAACATTTTCGAATTTTTGTACATTATGGTTACTGAATTTTATAACAAACGATGATTTTCGGACAAACAATTTTAGGAGATATAAGAGAGTACCAACCTAACCCGCTCGTCGCTTCTCTCCTCGCTAACCCAAGAACAATTTCTTTGTGTTTTTATAATTTTTAGTATGAAAATTTAAGAAATGATACGGTGCCATACCATAAATTGCCTAATGTCTTAAGACTAAGTAACCATATTATTAAAGAAAAATTGGTCAATAGATCTTTGTTGTTTAACGTATTTGTGTTAGGAAAAATTGACTAATGTTCTTTTGCAAAATGACAATATATGAAACAATTACTTAATGAGATGTAAAGTTTGTGAAACATAAATAAATGGAACGTTAATTTGCGAAATGATAACTTTGAATTTCGTTGCTTGTAAATTTCTATTATATAATCTGTAAATTTGTTTAATAACTGTTGATCAACCAAAGGGGAACCATTGCATTCGCTGCGTAAACTCTTTTCGATTATTAGTTATGTTTCAGCTCTGCAACGAATTCTGAGTTTGGCTTTTTAAATTGAAACAGGTCTTTTGCAAACAATAGCTTCTGTATTCAATATGTAAGGAGGATTAGTATTTTGACCGCTAAAAATAAGTATCCCAACTGAATTGACAGGTAAAATACTAATTCTTAATTAAAAATGTTGAAACGAATTTTGTAAGAGTTTTTATTATGTGTTTTGATGTAATTTTGAATTGATAAAGTAATATTTTTGATTGGTATTCTGCGTCACTCTGTCTCTTCTGTAAAATATTTTCACCCTGAATAATAGTACATTGTTCACCGCGGGACGAAAGTGACAGATTACCAACGAGGGGCGAAGGCCACAATACTCCCGAGTTGGGAATCGTACTTTCTCCCAAGTGTTACATAGTGCTTTATACTACACCTGTGAGGAACATTCAAAGACTTGTTAAAGTAAAATAAGCAGTATAATAAAATTATAAAGAGATCATGATTATGCAACACTAGTTGCAGATGTTCTGCGAAACACCGGCCAACGAATGGTGACCCAATGGCCTGTAGTTGTTCGCGCGCGTCCTGCTGCCGCGCATGAATGCCGAAATAGATTTTGATACAACTTTTCCTCCCGCTAAACACGTTAGAAATGGAATTTCATTCAAATTTTCCTCCCGCAATTTTAGGTCGAAGAAAAGATCAACTTTCTCTTTTCAATTTGAGGGAATAATAGCTACTGTTCCGATCAGGTGTAGTATAAAATAATTTTACCGTCTGCTGTTCTCACTGATAAACACGTTTAACTTACGCCAACACGTCACGCTCAAAAGGAGCAAACTCCGTAATAAATGGCTCAATTTTTTCGCTCACCTTTAAGGGGAACGTGACTCGTTCATGTAACAATTCGTACACAACATAGTATTCGCATAATTTGATGACTTATCTCAGTCTTGAGAGAGCACTCAAAGGATATAAAGTAAAGCGATTATATTCGTTTTCTTTGGAAAAGTAATTTTTCTTTGCAAATTCGTTCTTTTGTTTTCGTTTTAATCCCGAACGTTTCTTGAGGAAATACTTTTAACTAAAAATAGATTTTAATGCAGTGTAACAAAATAAGGAGGATATGAAAGGCAAGAGTTTCATAATATTACACGCTCGAGCAACGCGCACCCAGTAATGCCCTAAACATTACACATAAAAAAGTAAAATATTTAATTAGCATACCAAATTCTATAGAATTCGAAAGAAAAGAAAACAATTATTTCACGATAAAGCCTGAGACGGGACTGGAACCCTCATGGGGGGGACGGGACGTGAACGCTAATTTCCTCTGAGCTACACAGGATTGAATCGCGACGAATTTATAAGCCTTTCGTTTCTGTTTGCATCAAAAGATGACGTTTGCCTAAATATAGGAGGTCGATGGCGCTGCGGTCAGTCGTTTTTAGTAAAGATCATGAAATTTAAGCTACCGTGTGCGTGGTCGGTGATGGGATGGGTGACCGAAAAATTTTCAGCTCGACTTTCCTCCGTGCTTCAGAAGGCACGTTAAGCTGATGGTCCCGGCTGCTGTTGAAGATTGCAGTCATTCCCAAGAAGGGCTGGTGTCACGGCCGCTCGTAAAAATCTAATTTCAAATTTTTAACAGCATTAGTGTATCTTGATATCGATATCAAGACACACTGCACCGACCCCAAATAAAACGGCAGCAGGGTAGGCAAAAGAAAAATAAGTGTCACAATCATTTCAAATCCCTATGTTCATTTTATGGTGTTCATCATCATCAACAGCTCATATAATGTCCCTACCGAGGGGTTCGAGCCTACCCCACATTAGGGGCGATTAGGCCTTAGTCAACCACGCTGGCCAAGTGCAGGTTGGTAGACTTCACACACAACCTAAGAATTTCATCATAAGTGTGTGCAGGTTTCCTCGCGATGTTTTCCTTCACCGTCAAAGCGTCGATTAAACATACATATGAATTTTAAAAGTGAAAACACATTGGTACGTGGCCGGGTTCGAACCAGGGTGGGAGAGAACGCCCTTACGCACTACGCCACTGACGCTTATGGTGTTAGAATTGTTTTAATAATAATTTTGCAGGAGTCATTTACAGAATACGTAGAAATAGCATAACACTATTATTTTATGGTGTTATTTTAAACTTTATGCCAATTCAAGAGAGTTTATTTAACATTTCCCGGCATTCCGCGTTTGGAAATGCAAGCACTTCATTTTTGTAGGTACAGTCCTCGAGCTATGAAATGTTTCCTTTTCATTTTAGCGTTACCCTTTTGAATAACAAGCTTAGAGAGTTGAGGCGAAGAGTAAAAATAGGAGTTATTTTTGGGACTCTATATTTCATTCACAAATGTATTTATCATTTCATGACCACAATGTCCTTAGCCGTTTGTTCAAGATATTCTTTGTATTTGTTTATAGAATCTGTCGGTTATTTTTAAATTTACATTAGTTTTTAAGAAAATTCTTAGTTCTTTCCTGCAACCATCCCCAGTTTAATTTATGGTTATGTCGTTTCATCTAATGCTACCTGGAATGAATTGCAATGGCTGCCGAGCCGTTAAAATGGCGTAGCCTTTACATCAGTTTCAAGCCAACAAATTTAAAAAATACCCGCGACTATTGTTTTGTGAATAAAAGTACGCACGTTTGACAACAGTTGTGTGCTGCAGGCTGGCCGCGGGAGGGGTAAGAATGTCAAGTGTGGACGAAGAGATATAGGGTCGCTTATGGAGTGACGTCAGCGTGGCAACTGTCAGCTGACCACTCACCGCTACGTCGTTCGTGAGCTTGTCGAGGTAAGGCGATGTCGTTACGTTGCTGATTAGTGAGTGTGAGTGAGTTTCAAACAAATAATAATAAACGGCTCGAATTGAGGCAACACTGATTCATTTCCGAGTTGATGAGTATAATCGCCACTGTCCGAGTAACCCCTTGCTGCGTTGATCTGCACGGGGTGCAAAAACTCTCTCAGTGGAACTTTACGAATTTGATGAAAATTTCTACGTTGACACTTAATACTAAACGACCCTTGAAATTGCCTAAAACATTTTAACAAAAGGAATCCCCAATGTTATGAGTTACCGTGATTTGATTCGATCATTGCAAGAAAGAAGGCGTCCTCCAAATATTCTTTATTTATTCTGTTTGTTGCCGAGTGAATTGTGCGAAGAAAACAACTCTCACAGCTTTAGTTAATCTCCTTCGTGTAGTGGTATATGAGCTTACTTACAAAGAGATTTGCCCCGAGCTCACCCAGTTTTGGTATACAACCTTTTTATTGAGACTAGCTGCAAACGTAAACTTACTAGACTTTGCCATTTTTTGTAACTTATTAGCGTTTTTATTAATAATAGGTTGGGGAAAAAGTTTCTTCGCATCTTTTAAGAAAATTCAAAACATTTTTTAATATAGTTTATTTAAATTTAACTAAAGTATGTAGGTACCATTTTGTTCGATAACTTTTTGCCATCTTGTAGGTAGGGACATGATCGCATTGCTATAGAAATTTTGGGACTTCTGGTCAAAATACCGCGACAAGTGGTTTTGGCAGTCCTCTCGTGATGTTAACCTGACACTGCCTAAAGAATTCTGAAGAGACCGAAACAGGTGGAAATCTGAAGGTGCAAGGTCAGGACTATACGGCGGATGCATTAACACCTCCCAGCCAAACTCTCTTAATTTTTGCTGAGTGGCTAAAGATGTGTGAGGTCTAGCGTTATCATGATGAAAAACCACACCCCTTCTGTTGATTAATTCCGGCCGCTTTCTCTCAACTTCTTGCTTTAATCTCATCAGTTGTTCGCAGTAGAGTTCAGAATCGATGGTCCTGCCTGGTGGTAACAGCTCATAATGAATAATGCCCTTCCAATCCCACCACACACACAGCATCACCTTGTTGCGAGTTAACCCGGGTTTCGCCACAGTCTGTGAAGCCTGACCGGCCTTTGACCACGACCTTTTTCGCACGTTCTTGTCGTACGTGATCCACTTTTCATCATCAGATACTTCAAAAATGGTTCGGTTTCATTACGTCGTAATGAAGAATCACAAATGAGTACACGGTTCATTAGGTTTCTTTCAGTGAGCTCGTGAGGTACCCAAATGTCGAGCTTTTTTGTGTACCCAGTTTTTTTCAAATGCGCCAAAACTGTTTTGTGGTCAATTCCCAGTTCTTCAGCTACGTCGTAACTACTGACATGCCGATCTTGCTCCACTTTTTCAAAAATGGCATCCATTTTATCTGTAATAGGGCGACCAGAGCGACGTGCATCTTTGACATCAAAATTTCCGGATTGAAAACGCTTAAACCAAATTTGTGCTACTCTCACAGACACTGCACTAGGTCCATAAACTTCGCAAATTTTTTTCGCGGCTTGCGTTGCATTTTTACCTTTTTTGTAGTAAAATTTTAAAATGTATCGAATTTCTCCATTAGATTCACTCATCTTGGCGGTACGAAAAACAAATGAAAATCACACATTTTCCAAATTTGAATTTGGAATTATGTTCTTTAAAATTTAAACTTTCAATGATACCAAAACCAGCCAGATACAAATAGTATAGCCAAAGAGATTTTATTACAAGTTTATACATACTATAATGCGAAAAGACTTTTTCCCCAACCTAATATGTTACTTTCGTTCGTTTTTTGAAAAACACTTTGTACAATTTTATTTTACGAGATTTTATTTTAGCTTTTTGAGTTTGGTGCCCTTTTTGGCAACCTGTCACTATTTGGAAGGACTACATGCCCCATAGTGCCAGATGTGGCTCTATGTGTAACGAATTGTTACCTAAGGCTCTGCTCAACCCCTCTTGTGACTATGGACGTGGTCGTATGTACGAGTTTTAACTCAGTTGGCCACCGTGACAAGTGGCTACTACACTCTCATATTACAGAATGAAACCCAGAAGTCAATCATGCGTTGAAAATCATTTGTCACTTTCTATCAAGCACAAAGTTATATACGTATGACGCTCAAGTTGGCGTTGATTCTTGGGATTCATTCTATATGCCTAAGAGATCAAACCTAGTAAGAGCGACGGAAAACCAATGTTCTGTTACGGGCACAGACATTTCTATTTTATTATTCTTTATCTTTCAATTTATCATCATAATTATTTCTTTTTATCGGCGGGGGTCTCCTAACACAAATTTTGTACTTAAAAGATCCCAGCCACTTGTTTTGTTATAGTGTAAAAGTAAGGAATAAATATTTTCTTTATCATCTTGATGTCTGCTGTCTTGATAGAGTTTATATTTTTATTTCTTTTTCTATTATTTTCAATGACTTATTCACCTTTATATCAAAGGAATGGAAAAATAATCCACATAAAACGAGTTTTCCGTTACCATTCACTCATAGCAACAAAGCGGGCGCCCTCCAAATATTCCTTATTTATTCTGGTTGCCTTTACCCTTTCAAATAAGAAAAGAAATATTAGAAGCTAAGATAAGGTAATAAAGGTTTAAAGACATCTGCGCAATATGTTGCCTTATTTTATGATTTTAATTCAAGAGAACAATGAAAGAAAATAAAAGCTAATTTTAATCTTCGTTCTTACATTGGACGAGATGAATATTGTGAAGAAATCAGTCCTCCAAGCTTAGGATAATCCTACTCTTGTAGAACGCGCAGGGTCGTTTAAAGAGAGATTTGGTAAAGCCACGCCTAAATGACGTTTTTCCAATGAGGTAACACCGTGGGTTGTGGCCTCTTGTCATAATAAATCCCGCCGTATCTCGTGAGGATTACCATATTATCAAATAAGAGGTGTCCTCGCGTAAGTTTGTCTATTTTAAAGATTATGTTATTGGCTATTTTATTTAAGACTTAGCAGAAAAAAAACCTGCTGGAATAGGGAACATGCATCAAATTTTTGAGGTTCTAAAATTATTCCACAGAGTTACAATTTTGAAAATTGAAAGAATTTTAGAAATGTATTGATGAGTACCTGACTGATAACCTCATAAAGTTGCGTATTAGACAAGGAGATGCGATATAAACTTTCAAAAATTCACATAACACCACGCCATATATACCGATTTCATATAAAAAGTAATTTTAAGGTGAGTCCAGACTAGTATAACAAAACTTGTTATGAAACATCGTATATGTAACACGTTTTATTGGTGTGAACGATATTGTGTCTTATTTAATGTTGTAATTTTATACAGCAATGTTAAATAAAATAACTCACCTTTAGAAAGAGACAGGAATACTGCTGGAATAATTTCTAATTCAAATGTCTCGGGAATTTTTGACTAAAATCAATTCTGATTTTACTAAAAGTAGTATAATTTTACGTATTTTTATGAATTTAAATAAAAATAAAAAAATTATTTATACTAAACCAGTATATTTTTTTCATGCATTTTCCCTATTTGGAATCTAAACTTGTGTGAATCCATTCTTCATAATTATTTCACATGCCAATCAGCATTACATTGGCTCGATATAAAATATAAAATTGATTGTAACACAACCAACAATTAAAAACAGATTATTATTATTATTTGAACAAATACAAGAAAAATCAACCGGTCAATTGGTTGCTTTAGTTACATGAGCTGAAGAATTATATTGTATAAAGTAGGCAAATATACGATTTAAATCGTTAGAAATATCAGCATTATGCCCAAAAATGTTTACGTTGAAACTCCTAAATTCTGTAAGAACTAACAATGAGTCTGATGATAAAGATTATATAATCGAGTAAAAGCGGGTTATTGGCACGCATATGTAAAGACGCATTACCAGGTTCGTATTAAATTTGACTAGGCAAAAAGGGAAACGTGAACAAGGCAATCCAACATTGCATTAAAAAGGAGCTATTTTACCTGTAATAACTATTTGAAACAAATATTAAAGGCAGCTTTTCTTTCGTTTTACTAATTAGTTCTTCCCTTTCGTTACATGTTACTTCTAAGTTTTATTTTAATAGTTAACTGGTTATTAAATTAATATTTGCTTTTGAGAATTATTTTAGTTATAAGAGGGTTATAAGTGAGTTGTTGCTGCCTTTAAAACTTTTTATTTTGTTTTATATTATTTAAAAAGCGCGTCTCTGCAGCAGCGTCTGCGAAGTGCTAACAGCCGTGTTCTGAAGGTCATTGCGGCTAGATTTGACTGCCCTATCCAAAAACATTGGGTAGATGTAGTTATTGGTGTCACTTAAATGTGATAAATAAATAAAAAATAGATATAGTGTTTTGTTTTTAATTTATGTTTGCCCGTATGTAATGAGTAGGAAGTAGTGGAATTTTGGTGTACCCGCACTATTTGCTTCAGCGCTCACACATGGATAGCCCGCGTTTGTGAGATAAAAAAATAAATGCTAACATAACTAAATACTAACATAATTATAAGTTAATTGTTACTAACAAACTAACTATCTATAGACATAACAGGTCTGAAATAAATGTTTTATTATTATTATAATTATTATATTGATTCGCTATTTCTTTAGTGATTTATCAGGGGCGGCTGTATACCGATTCTGAGTTAGCACAGGCGGTGTTTAGTCGATAGAAGGTCAACATAAATTCGTGTGTGCTGAGCCTGCATAGATATGAAGGATTCATCGTGTAACTCTGAAAAAAACTGTATAAAACTGTATAGGCTATCCTTATCCAATAAAATAATAACAAATAATGTTATCCGAATTTGTCAAGGTAAGTGTTATATCTGAAATCTATTTTCCGATCTCCGGCGCTTTTATTGTTATCGAACACGCCAGATTTGTTCCGCAGACGCCTCACAATACCGCAAGTCACAATAACAATATCGACTGAAAATGTTCTGTGCGTGCCATTTTAACGTCTCTGACTATCGTTACGTAAACAGCCGCGTTTCCGTTTACGGGAACATGTGTGTTGACAATTGATTAATGTTCTTCGAGAGCCTGCTGTGTAGATTAAAGAGAAATACAAAAAAATGTTTTTCCATTGTCGTTGGTTTTCGCGCCGGCGACTGAGAGTGACGTCATTTAATTATGTGGAGAGATGAATCAATCAAACTTCCCCTTTTTAAAGGCTTCGAGCGGGATTGTTGCAAAAAGTGAGTTTTTCTCTGTTTACTGTACACTTTTTTTTAATTTCAAGCGAATTTTTACGCGAAATTGTTTTTCGGTTTTCGAGAGGCGAATAAACAAAGTCGTGGAAGTTGAATAGGAGATAGATAGAATTTTTTATTGCACACCAGTAAAAGTTCAATACAGAAAGAAATTAATAACTGTAATATAATGGGCGGTCTGATCGCTAATATAAAAGCGTTCTCTTCCAGACAACTATTGGATGGATTGCATAGACGTAGAATAGTTAGGAATATGAGAGAGTGGCTGGTATACCAGATGACACATAATATTATACATAATATATACGTAAGTTGGTACTATACACCAGAAATCTAATGTTTAAAAATCTCGTGTTATGGCGTTTGTGTTCGAACTCCTCCAAAACGGGTAGAACGATTTTTAACTGTATTTGGTTTTAAGTTTGTAAAATTAATAAACAAAAATCGGTCACAGTAAAAACTGGTCTAGTGTAAGTTTAGGTTCTTGTTTAACAGGGTTAAAAGTTATTTTTTATTGACTGTAGATTTTGATTTATCGAGCTCTGAACCAAAGCGTACATTGTCCGTAAACTCGACACTTCGCGTGTTCTTTTTTCGAAAATATAGACATTATTTCCATGCATGTTAGAAAAAAATCAATTACTGCTCTCATTGAATTCAACTACGTGTGGGATATTCTCCTTCAATCAGAATCGGCGTGTAATAAAGGGGTTGCAGCTGCTCAATTACAGCGACACCCTTTGATGGCTTTGTCTACTAGAAATTGGTAGATAGTCTTACACAAGCTATGCTGAGCAAGCCAATATTACTGAAACCAGTTGTTTAGCTTAATATTATAAATTAACGGGGATAACTGAGTAGAACGCTAGTCTGCTAATGTAAAAACCTATGGTATCTATGTATAATGATTACAATATAGAACAAAGACTTAAAAAAAACAAGGAAATACAATAGGATGAGGTCACACATACTAATACAATGAAAAGGTCATATTAATAAACACGAAAACAAAACTACAATCAATATAAAATGATTTTATTCACACCATAAATTAAGGAGAGTCATGAACAAAATGACTCCTAACTTTGTTTTTGAATAAATCCAGTGCGCGAGCCCTTTTAATACCCTCAAGTTAAGATCTCCTTCCACAGCCGGAAAACAGCGAGGTTTTTACTTTTCAAGTACTTTAATTTTGCATGTAGTTTGTGTTCTTGTTATTCAGTTCAAGATTTTAATTGCAATTTTAGTGGAACACCTAAATTCACTAGTGTTATTTTGTAAAAATTTTGCTTCATTTGGTATTCACAATTTGAACCCGGGTTCGACTGACAAGGTAAGGATATTGCCTAGTCGATGTCCTTAATTAAATCGTCTCCAGCACTAGTGTTAAATGCGACACTAAATCTTTTATAGTAGACATTCTAGAATACCCCGACATGAATTTTCGCAGAACCATTGGAAAGGATCTCATAAATTTTATTTATAGACGCCACTGGATTTTCATCTATATTATTGATATATTGCGACAACGTGGTCTATAAACACGTTTTTATTCCTAATTTTAACATAAATGTTGTCCTGAATAAAACGCTCCAATTATTTAGCCACTGCAATATATTTTTGATGCCGAACAAAGTTTTGGGTCTTAAAGATACGCTGTAAATGATTAATGTACCTACTAGAAACTACAAGTTGAAAAATAATACTCGTACTTTCGTTAAGTGCGAAATCCAAAACCAGAAAAAAATAGGAGTTGGTCCTATATTGAAATAAAATAATAAAGTTTATGATGAATAAAATAAACAACAACAAATCTTGAAACTTCAAAAGTTCAAATCGTTTTGAATGAAGTTTTCGCGGCTCATTATTCTTAAGTGTACTGAAAAGCTTTTAATCCAAACTTTCTTTTAAAATTATTAGCATTACGGTTCAAATTATTGGCATCAAAATTCTCAGCGTGTTGTCAATAGAACTCGCACAACACGGTCGGGAATCTTGACGAAAAGTTTCCCTGTACTGTTTTATCAAAAAAGTTGGGTAAATACGAACAATCTTCGCTGAAACACGTGCGTCATAATTACTGTGGAGTTATGCTCGACATCAGGATGTCGTAATGGAATGACAATGCTCAACAGAATCGTGAGCAGTATTCTAATTTGGAACATTGTAACCGAATTAATACAACATGCTTACGTAATACAATTAAATTAGAAGCGATAAATGAAAAGCTTTTAGGATTTTAAATTGAACTATAAACTATAAATTTAAAAGTTGCTAAAGTTCCATACGAGTAACGAATTAGTAATTTTGATATTTAAATTTTAAACATTTTATTTTACTTATATTGTATGTATACGTACGTAATATTATATTTATCTAACTATAAGTTTTATTTATTAACAATATTGTATATAAATACGTACCTATGTATAACTTATAATAACTGCCAACTATCACACGGACAACATTCCTCATTTATTCTACGTCTTTACTATCTATCCTAAGATTTTCTAAAAGAGATCTCTTGTATAGCGATAAGAATGCTCTCTGTAAGGTCAATAGAAAGAGGAGATGATCAAAATGAAAAGCTGATGACAGCAATTTAAATAACTTATTACCCAAATGACTACTTACACCCACAAGATGAATATACTTTTAGGAATCTTACATTTCTAATTTAATTTTCCCTAATTGAATATAGAAGTTTTGTTTTTGATTGTCATCTACTTCTGCTGTTGAGTTGACTGTATATTGTTTTCATTTTGTGTAGAACAAAAAAATAAAGTATATTCTTTCTTTCTTTCTATGCAATATCGTTACTGGAGTAGAGACTTACAAGTATTTAATGATCGTAAGCCGCAATTCATACCAAAAAATGCCAAATGCCACTTAAAGCTCTGCTCATCTCCTATTGAGAATATGAACGTAATATTAGTAAGTACATACACATTCATACCAACCTGCACTTGGCCAGCGTGGTTGACTAAGGCCTAATCGCCCATAATGTGGGGTAGGCTCGAGCCCCTCGGTGGGGACATTATATGAGCTGTTGATGATGTGTATGTACATGTAAATATTAAAGTAAGCAATGGTAATCAATTTATCATAGACATATCTCGTATTCGTAATCAGTATTCCGAAAAATACTCTTATAAATACCTCGTTGTTTCCAATGAATTGGCTTCGATCGATTTTAAATAATCATAAAGCATACTCTTGCTATATATATTGGGTGTAATTTAGACCCAAGGCCCCAGCGTATCGCCCTCTCACGGATCCAAGGATACATTCTCCACCAAATCCTTTTGATGGAAAATGTATGTTGCGGCTGCCCTCTGGCGACTATACAATTAATTTAAGCTGTATTTCGCTGTGTTGAATTATTCATGTGTACGAAAAATTGAATCTTGAACTTTAGTCAACGATTCAATGTTTCTTTTGCAATAGGGAGAAATTAAGTATGTTACAAATAAAAACACGACAACCACAGCCACATTCTAGTTTGTGTTCAATAACTAGCTTAATAAGCTTTTGATTTTTACAAATAAATTATTCATAATTTTACTAATTACGCGAAAATCTAATTTACGTATAAATTTGTATCGTATTCTAAACTGGATTGATTTATATTTCATCATAGTATTAACAAAATACAAGTAAACATAGCAAATTGCCTACCAATGTTGCTTGAAATTGATACCGTAATTACGATTAAATTTGGTTTGTCGAAACTTGAATCTACTGAAATACGAAGTATGGCTGCTTTTCTTGTCGCTATTAAATGATATTCGTCGAAATTAAACCGCCGTTTCGTAACGCGCCTTTCGCAGTGACATTGTCATAACAGGAGCGCTGTCGCAATTAGAGTTTACAATGTTACAATATAATTCAAATTTTGGATGGAGGGATGACAGGCAATGCCTTGAACAGCTGAGGTAGTTGTCAAACTTCCTGATAGCTTCCCTTTAACAAGGATTCAAAACATTGTTTCGATATATAACAGAGAGCAATTAATTTACACTTAATTATGCATGGTCATTCAATTATCGTTGACTAACGGCTGTCGCGGCGGAAAGGTCCTTGAATAGCCACCATATACCGGGAAACGAAACGTTAGTAGGCCCTCTATAAGGTGGACTGACGATCTGTTAAAGGTCAAGGGTCAGTCAGCGCAGGAGCGATCGATTTGGAGATCCTGGGGGAGGCCTATGTCCAACAGTGGGCGATTCTCGACTGAAATTGTGATGATTCAATTATGAAGCCTTTTCAAGAACCTACAATACACAAGACCTAGGGTGATCCTCCGAGGCATGTCATTCGAACCTGGTTCGGGCAGCCCAGCCGGATACGTTTCGGAAATCCCCTAATGCGCATAACTCAGCCCGGGTGCGTTTTGGAGAAATGTTTTGCCGTCACCGAAACGTACCTACAGAGGGCCAAGAGTACCGTTGGTGATTAGTAGGTATTTCTGGGATTCACCCCAAAGAGTCCCATACACGTCGCTCCGTGTTGCTTACGGCTCGGTAAGGTCCGTAAAAAACATTTTTTGTTGGCAAAAAAAGTCTGTAAGTTTACCAGGAGGACTAAAAAGGAGGAAGAGAAAATAACTGCCAAGATACTCAGCAAGTTGTTTCCTCCTTACCTGGGAAAGAATCATCATTCGCATTAATTAGTCTAATCATGTTAAAAATATTTTTTTGTGAATTACGTCGACTTCCCTTCCAATAGCTATAGTAGACTATTGTAATATGGATGGAAAAGAAGAAATTCCTATAGTTTGTTTGCAGCATTAAGCATGTTATGCATGGTTGTTTGCTTGCACAATAATGATAAACCGGAAAAATACTACATTTATTAACTAGAGCGGTAGGAGTTTCTCCCGAGTTCTTGTTGCAAGAACACGTCTAGTTGAGAGACTCCATTTTAAACTCAATCTACCGTACAATTGTCGGTTACTTTAATTACATTTTCAATTGATAGGTATTGACACAATGCGTAATCTTTATGTGTCGCAATCGCCATTAATTTAAAGGAAGAAGAACTAGAGCGGTAAAACAAAAAGGATGTCTCAGATTGCAGTTATTTGACACAGACAATATGTGATCTGAGGCTTTCTTTTTTACCGTGCGAGGTATTTACAAAATTTAATGTCTCCACCTGACCAGGAAGTGTGAAGTGAGTTTTAGTACACTTAGCGGGCGGAAAATGCCACTTTCTAGTCAGGTGTGGCATAAAAACAAAATAATATATCATGTATCGAGTATTTCAAGTTATTTTGTCTTTTAAAAATAATTAGGCGTTAAACTCTTGCTCGTTTTGAGTTTGTGCTTAGGGATAATTAATAGTTCCGTCTAATCATTTGGTTGTTTATTTTTAATTAATTTTATAAAAATATGCAAACAACCTACTATCTGTGGTTTTCCGTTATCTAGTAATCATAGCAAAAGTTTTTAATAATTCATATTTTGGGCATAATTATTTAATTAACCGTTTTCTTCAAAACAATAAATTCAAAAGTAAAAAATCGGAAGTGGTCTCCCCTTGACTTTCTCGTATACCGGGAACGATGAAAAAGTTGATAGAAACCTTATATTTTGATATACGTGTTTGTTAAATTTTGGTCACCCATCCGAGTACCGACCGCCCACTTGGTTGCTTAACTTTCGTGATCGACGTCTCAAAAGTTGATAGAAACTTTATATTTTAATGTCATACATGCATGTTAAATTTGGTGCTAACGCACAGACACACAGTAACACAGACATACAGACACACTCAAAATATATTTTTGGACTCAGGGAGGTCCAAAACGTATAAATCCGTCAAAATCTCGAGGTCGAATTTTTTGACGATTACAAGACTTCCTATATACTACGTACCTATACGAGAAAGTAAAAATCAATCGTCAGCTAACATTGATTATTTATTATTATTTATAAGGTATATATATCCACGGTCCGGCCGGATAAAACGTTTAACATAAACGGAACTGTGTCGTCGTGAAACAATTTACAGGCGCACTAATCGCTTTCCTTGGCAATTTTCCGGTCTGCTGTCGGACGCACGCCACTTTTGTTGTTCGCTGAAACAATAGCACGGTGTTTACGTTTAACCATAATAAAACGTACACATTGTAGTTGTAATTGTGTTAAGGAAATTATTGTGATTTTGGGCAAAATGTTTTTTTGGATGAATGAGATAGATTGAAACTTAGAAATATTAAAAATTTTGGTAAATTTTTAAATAAATATGTTTATTTTCGCATTTTTTTTAACAAGGATTGCAAAATTAATAGGGATTGCAACGTGGAGAATCTGACATACTCTTGGGGCGGTTCCCTACCCCCTTTTCGAGCCGACATGTTGCACCAGTGCAATTATTAGTCATGTAAACGTAATTTTAATCGAAATAGATTATCGCATATACAGGTAGCTAGCTATCTAAGCTGTGCGTTCATGTCGTAAAGCATAGTTACGATCCCCACTTAGGTATTGTCTTTGAATAAGTTTTTACGCGGACGAAGGGTTCCGTACCATAATCTACAACATGTAAACTAAATAACCAACACCCTGAATACAGGTGGTTTGGGAACGGCTTCCGAGTTGATTTCAATATTTTTTTTTTTACAACATTTTCTGGATATTTTTTTTTTTTTTTTAAATCGTTTTTTTTTTAAATATATTGAAATCAACTCGGAAGCCGATCCCAAACCACCTGTATTCAGGGTGTTGGTTATTTAGTTTACATGTTGTATGTAGAAAGACAGAAAAATCATGTCTGTTGTATGGGTAACTGTAGTATTCGTATGTAGCAATGAAACAACCTCCGTGTGTGGTAGCTAGTTTATTACTGCCGTTTAACAAACTTGTCACCGATAATATATATTAAGTGAAGATACCTTCATTTCATACATCTCAGTACCCCTCTTAAATATTTGTTTTACTTTAATTTCAATATTTATTTTTAAAGCGAATATATAACTAAATATTCTGTGAATATTTTAAGCGTCTACCTGTTGCTGTTATCAATATCCAGCTAAAACAAGCATAATAAATCACATTTCTTGTATGGGGGGCCTCTTAAATATTTATTTTATTCTGTTTATTAGTATTAGTTGTTATTCCGGCAAAGGAAATACATTATCTGTGAAAATTTCAGGTGTGTAACTATCACGGCTCATGAGATAAAGCTTGGTGACAGACGGACGGACGTTGTCTTAGTAATAATGTCCCATTTTACCCTTTGGGTACGTAACCCTAAACTGCTAAATAACTGGTGTGAGCTTTGGAATATATTACATACCTATATACAGGGTTACAGGAAAAGTCGACCTAGATCCGTTAAGGGCGCACTGAAAAAAAAACTTGATACCATTAATTAAAAAAATATTTATGGGTATCAAGTAACTTGTTTATATACGAGCGTACAAAGTTTTGTGATCGCGGAAATCAAGTCATCTTGATTGAAAAACTGAACAAGAAGACAATGTAGATTCAAATAAGTAAATGTCGGCATAATCAAGAATGGTCATTATTATTATCAAATGCACCTTGTAAATTTTACTAAGACTTTAAAATCTTAATGAAGTTTTGTGATGACTATAATAAAGTCACTTATTTATTTATATAATGTAAAGTAAGGTCTAAATGAGTAGCTTGATTCACCTTATTATGTTATAATGATAATGTGAAACAAATAATTATCGACATAATTAAGTTATGTCATTAATATTATCAACTGGATTTTGTGCATGTCACTTAGACTAGGTAATCTTAATAAAGTTTTCTGATAGCTGTAATATAGTCACTTATTTTTCTTTATCAATTAGAGTTCAGTCTAAACAAGTAGCTTGATTGATCTTATTAGGTTATAATGATCTATATATCTATACTATATAGGCTAATAAATACAATAATTCGCTCATGTTTATTTTAACTGTATACAGAACTGTAAATAAAAGACATTTATTTGATATTTATACGTCTGTCTGTATTATTATAACTTTCAAATACATAGTAAATACTAAAAAAAGCTGTTCTGTTTCAAGAGTAAGTATGGCTATAACATAAACAACATATTATAAATATACAAACAATCTACAGCTTAAAACTCTTCATATTTTGAAACGTTATTACAAACTAAAATAATAAAAAATAACAATACAAATTCAAAACTTTCTTACATTCTACATTACTGTTTCAGAAACGTTTTTTCGTCGAAGAATTTTCGTTTTCTAAAGTTTTTCCTTTATACCTCAATAACCCAGAAGTCTCAAAATTATTTTTCAATAATTCAGAAAGGACCTGTAACAAATCATTTTCCAATTTTATTATGTTATTATAGCAGGCAGAGTATTTAATCGTGCTGTATAATATGCAAATGACTTTACGGTACAAAAGATACATCCCTTATGTTATGACACACATACTGACAGGGGAGCAGGTATCTACTCTAAGGGAGTACTAGCAATAGTGTCACTTGGCATTTACTAGTTTTATTAAAGTTCAATGCCTTTTGAGAATTGAACCTTAATATAACTTATAAAATCGAGTAAGTTAAGTGGGTAATTACTCTATCTACTCTCTAAATCGATATTGTCTTAAGAGGTGAAACCATTGAGCTGTGTCAAGTTAAAGATACCAGATATAGTGTAGAGTGAACCCATGTTTAGGTAATCTACGTAACATATTGGTATCGGCAGTCGAAACCAATCGGTTAATTATTGCACCAAACCCTCACACTGCACAGCATAATAGACTTGTGAGCAAGTGTGGAAAATAGGAAATTAGGAAGCAGGAACAAAATATAGGTACTTACTTGCGAAAAGTGGCCCCAACTCCGGGAGCCAGAGCCCAGGCTTTGAGTAAATCCATCACTTCATCCATCTTACGGTGATACTGAATACTTCAATTCAATCGCAAACACGTAACTTTTATATATTTGTAATATTTTCGGCACAAACACGAATTTACAAGAAGATGCACACGCCAACAACGGCTCGGAGATCAAAATGAACTGAAACACGTTTGATTGAAAGTGCAAGATCATAAAGAAGGAAGATAGTTATTTGAACCGTCAACGTACATATTTCAAACAAAAAAGGGCGCACTCATTGTTATAAAGTTTAGTGATCGAATGAATTAAGAAACTTTATTCTTGCAATAATAAAATAATTTGAAACTAATGGGCTATATTGTTTGAAAGAATAATATTCTTTTTAAAATAAACTAGTTTTGATTTGTAGTATTGATAAAGCAACTTGACAAATATAAATAAGTTGATGATAAAATTGACCATGTCTCGAGATCAATAAAGTAAACTTAATAAATTCAACACATTGGACTTGATACACGTTCAAACATTTCAGCTTTATTGCGACAAAATACCGTGATAATTTGTTTGTGATATTTTCTTGAATGACCCAATCAAATTTTTTCTAATCAAGCAAGATTGTAACTTGTTTAACCATTATTTTTTTCAGTGCGTGTAGTGCACATCATTTCTGAATGATTTCACTATGCAACCCCCCATCCTAAACTTAATCGTTTTCGAGATATTCGTGTTTTAATTTTTTTTATGAAAATGCCCAATTTTTCGGCTATTCAATTGAATATTTTGAATTTTTTTGATTCTAATGATTATTTTTTCGGTTTTTTACATGAAAAATGAGATGGTTAATGACCTCAATGACTAAAATTGCACGTAAGTTAAATAAATGGGTCATTGTAGACGATCGAAACTTAAGAAAATAAGTACAAATTATAAAAAAATATTTTTCTTTTCTGGATATCTCAAAAATTTATGATGGCACTTGCTCTGCAGATGTGCTTAAAAATATCTACATTTTATCAGCTATCCAACGAGGTATAACAACCTAGGGTTGTATTTAAACTCATAGAAAAAAACATAGTTGAAAAGGTTCAGGTAGTAGGTCTAACGGTGAAACTTAGTTTCTAAGGCTACATGGGGCAGTCAGAATAAATAGTGCTTATTTAATCTAATTAATTTGACTTAAGTTCAGCATCATCATTTCAGCCTACTGGCTTCCACTACTGAACGGCCTCCCTCGGCTAGGTACAATTTTCATGCATCCATCGATGTCCCGCTATCCTGACCTAGGAGATCATTCAGTAATTCACCTAATGTTTTTGAATAAAATTTTATAGTTCATGTTCTACGTGTCCACCTCTATTTCGCACACATTTTCTAATTCTTTCACGTAGTCCACTTTTCACTACACCAGTGGTTAATGTTCTTCTTATGTCGTTAGCAGCATTAATTATCCTTTCTTTGAGAACTTCCACTGACGATATGGGGTTGAGCTCACTGTAAACGAGGCTCTTCATGTGCCCCCATACATAAAAATCCATGGGGGTCAGGTCGGGAGATCTGGCTGGCCAGGGTAAAGGCCCACCTCGTCCAATCCATTTGTTAGGATAGTTAGTGTCCAACCAATCCCTAACGCTTCTTCTGAAATGAGCAGGGCAGCCATCATGTTGAAACCACATGTCCCGCAGTAATTTATTGTAATGGGAGATCATCTAGTAGGTCACCTAAGTCACCTCTTAAGAAATTTTGATTTCGTTGTCTTGTTCCTCGTCGTCATCAATGACACGTGGTCTTCCTAAGTCCGTACGTCGTCGCAAAACTGAGCCAGTTTCACGAAGTCGTCGGTAAACTCCGTCGAAAACGCTCACATCAGGTACTCGACGGTCGGGATAGCGTCGTATGTACTCAGTCCGAACTTGTGCGTTTCAACTATGTTTTTTTCTATGACTTTAAATACAACCCTAGATTGTTATACCTCGTTGGATAGCTGATAAAATGTAGATGTTTTTAAGCACATCTGCAGAGCAAATGCCATAATAATTTTTTGAGATATCCAGAAAAGAAAAATATTTTTTTATAATTTGTACTTATTTTCTTAAGTTTCGATCGTCTGCAATGACCTATTTACTTAACTTACATGCAATTTTAGTCATTGAGGTCATTAACCATCTCATTCTTCATGTAAAAAACCAAAAAAATAATCATTAGAATAAAAAGAAATCAAAATATTCAATTAAATAGCCGAAAAATTGGGCATTTTCATAAAAAAATTAAAACTCGAATATCTCGAAAACGGTTAAGTTTAGGATGGGGGGTTCCATAGTGAAATCATTCAGAAATGATGTGTACTATACGCCCTTAACGGATCTAGGTCGACTTTTCCTGTAACCCTGTATAATTATATTTGATTATTAATACATATTATCATGATAGGTAAATAAACTCTCCTAAATTATACTTGAATAATCTCGTTAACATTACTCAGGGGATGTTATTATACCCAGTGAAATTAGAGCTGGTGTATTCCATTTCATTTAACTGACAATAATTATGCCTGACGCTATTTATCAGTATATTAATGCTCGAAATGCTGAAATGTATTCTGATGAGGCATCACACGAAAATTTGTTAGCAGCGAATAACATTAATGTGTTTAATATATTCACTGATTATGTGCAACTCATTGAATCAGTATCGTGTTTATGTTCAATTAACTCAAAATTTATTGCCGGTATATAACAAAGTGTATTTAAATAAGTAAATAAGTCTGATTGACTCCATCTAATCAAAGTCTGTACCTTTCGTAATAGTGATAATGTGTTCCATTATTCCGATAATTAGTGAGAAGATTTTTTGTTTTAAATTATACTTAGTCCCCCAGTGGTCGATTCTAGGTGAAATTTGAATCTCCTTATTCGCCTTATTATTTCATACCACGAGATTAACTAAATTTCAACTACTGTTGGCATAGATCTTCACTTATTTCTTATAACAGAACTAACTATATCAGGTATCACAGGTAGTCTACGGATTTTCGTATTTCTCACACGCACACCCTATAATATTTAAGATTCCATATTAAGTTCAAATTAAATACTCTCTAAGTAGTGGATATGTATGTTTTTCAAGAGGCCATAGGTATTAGTAGGTGGGAGAGAGAGCGCCGTCGCAGCCATAATAAATTATATCCTTTTCATATTTATGAAATCAATATTATCTACATTACTCAAGTTCTTTAAAGTAACAACTGAAATATAATAATTAAACGGTATATGACATTCTTTTAGAAATAGGAAGATAACAAAAAAAGACAAAAAGAATGAGTGTTCAACTCATTCTTTTGGGGTTGCTCAAAAAATGCTATTATCATGACTAATGAAGGCTTCGCAGACTTTTACTGCACTTGGGCAACTAATAATGGCTCTTAATGAAGTTTTGCTCGCAAATACAGCCGTTACAGCTACGCCTCAGACCGACGCTTCAATATTATTAAAATATTCCGGAGCATTTGGCAGAATCCCATACATACCTAAACCAATAATAATACTATCTTCTTGACAACACATTTTTTTCTTTTTTTACACCTTCAGGACGTAATCTACATGATAATTCCTTATGATTATTATTTTTTGGTTCGTTGAATGAAAGTTGTAAAATATGAATAATATTCTTTTCAATATACGTAAAATAATCTCATTATTTCTATAAAGACAGTCGGTATTACTGGTATGTGTGGTCTTACAATCTTAACGCACCAGTAGGTTGATAAAATATCCGTGTTTGATGTCAGACAAATATTTCCCAATTCTAAGTAGATGAATTCGATATCTTTTTGACCAGTCCAAAAAGTAATAAACATATGTTTTTATAGCATATTAATTACACTATAAATAATTATCCTCAGGGGCTGTTGCTACAACCTAAGTACCTTTTTTAACTGAGCTCCATATACATATTAGGCCAATTATCGATGTTTTCTTACAATAGAAATACGAACTAATCTTTTCATCTAATTTGCATTATCAGCTTTTAGTCAGGTAATATAATTTGCATAAGCACAAAATAGGTCGTGCTTACTACGCTGATTGTTAACCGGTTTGTCAAGAAAGCAGCTTAAATAATATAGGGCGGCCCTAATTCTCAGATTATTAATTAGACCCAACTTGAGGCATTTGCAATGCTAATATGTTCCCAGCTCGAGTGTCGTCAACTGACTGACCTTCTACTGCCATCTGACTTCGAAAGTTCGATCCCTTTTTAGGCGCCATCTTGAAGCATAATTACGGCGCCTTTGTGGAAACGTTTGTGGTTTTTCTCCTTTTATGTTGCTTGTAATCACGCAGAAGACTTTGTTTTATTGCAGGCGTAATATAAAAATAGGAAGTAATTCGAAACCAGACAAAGAACGTCAATTTACCTCAGGGGTATAAAAGCCAAAATATTCGAGATATTTTGACGATGCCAGACTCTTTTCATCATCTGATCAAAGTTTAATCAATCATTTATCTAATATAATAATTCGACAAAATACTAAAATGAAACAAATTGATTGCATAAATACATAAAGAAATAAAATGCTACTATTTCAATTAGATACTCTATTTACGCGTTTGTAAACGCAAAAATAAAATTATTCCATAATGTAAGGTAGTTTCATCTTAACTGAGCGTCAAATATTTGCAAAAATATTTCGTTCGGGTCTTAGAAGTGCAAATTTCAAAGATTTGATGAAACGATGTTTACCATAAAAACATAAGCACCAAGCACTGACAAATTTCGACAGCGAAAAGCGGTGGCGTAATGGTCAACGCGTCGGCCCGGATTGTGGAAGATGCGGGTTCGAGTCCCGCCTGAGACAAGTCGATTTTTTTCAGTGCATTTTTCTAGTATTAACATTTATGCGTTTGTAAACGCAAAAATAAAATTATTCCCTAAATACTCTAGATAAATCCATAACACAGGGATGAAACCATAAACGTATAGAATTAAACTAATATGTCATAAAAAATATTGTACAAGAAATTAATTAAATTTTGATGGACTATTCTATCAAGAGCTTTTGATAAGGATGAGTTTTTGTTCTATGGCTAGGAAACGCCGACAGAAACTGCACCGGCAACTTCACCGGGAACTCTCAAAAGATTGAGGCTGGCTATTTTATCCTTAAAAGACCGGAAGATAGAAACGAAAAATAAATATAATTTCTTTGGTAATCATAAAATGATCATCAGAATTACGTAAAATGTTTGTCAGGCGCATATGAAAATTCTGAGATCGCTGGATTCACTCAACCCAATGATTGAGGAACGTCTATTCTATAAGTCATTAATGACTTTGTTTAATGTTTGTGGAAACAAAATATATAATTGTTTTAACATCAGTCTATGGCGACATTCTTCGATTAATTAAATAAAAGAAAACGGGATTTATACCACGTACCAATGTTTTGTGAATTATCCGATATTTCGGCGCATCGCCATGGTAAATTAGTCACGGATGAATTAAAGTTGAGCGAGTTGATGTAGAAAAAGCGTCGGTGGCGTAGTGCGTAAGAGCGTCGTCTCCCACCCGGGAGGCACTGGTTCGATCCCCGCCACGTACCAATGTGTTTTCAAATTTTGAATTCATATGTACGTTTAATCGACGGTTTTACGGTGAAGGAAAATATCGTAAGGAAACCTGCACAAACCTATGAAGAAATTCTTAGGTTGTGTGTGAAACGACTAACCCGCACTTGACCAGCGTGGTTGACTAAGGCCTAATTGCCCCTAATGTGGGGTAGGCTCGAGCTCCTCGGTGGGGACATTATATGAGCTGTGATGATGAGTTGATGTTGTTAAAGTCTATGCGAGTTGAAGCTGATGTTTATTCGCAGAAAAATCTGTCTTCATTTCGTTATAACGCTCGGTACCGGTACCACTATTCTCATTCCCACTATTCCAGTTTTGATAGTGACAACAATCTTCATTTGATAGATAAAGCGGAGTAAAATCAAACCGAGTACAGGGGAATACCCCTGGGGACCGAACCAAGGATCTTTGATACTGAATCCAATAAGCGAACCACTAGACCATGGAGGTGGTATAGAGCAAAGATCTTAAACCATATCTTTTTACCGTTATAAGATGGTCCCCTAACTTGGGCAACTTTTCAGTCCTCCCGGCTGCCGGATATCACTAATATATTATTTTAACATCCCACCGGGGACCCGTACGAAGGTGGAAGCAATCCTTTCCTATCTGTACCTTAAAGCCTGTCGGTCCTTTATCGTAATGACCCTTGAAAGGGTATTGATAAAAGACGCTGATACCATAAATGGAAATGCGGGTAGTGATTTAGTATTTTGTTTGTAATATAAATAACATTCCGCGGTGGATTCTCAGAAAAATGCCTGGTAGCATTTATTGCTTGAGTGCTACGCTTATTTCGGAAGCACAAACGATTTCGCCTTAATTTACCCAAGATTGTTTGCGTATCAATTTAAGGGTGATTTTTGCTTAAAAAAATTTAAAACACTTAGTTTCCAAAAAGCTTTCGGCCCTTAAGTGGTTACCCTTGCCTATAGACACTAGCAATATTAAGGGTAAATCATTCAAAACTGCGAATGAGTTGCCATCCTGGGGACTAACATAATTTATACCTTCCATGCCCAATAATTACACTGGCTACCTTTCCCTTCAATCCGAAACACAGCGGACTGTTTCACGACAGAAATAAGAAAGGCGGTGGTACCTACCCAGCCGACCTTACATATGGGTAAGTACCTAGTAGAATAAAGTATATGTATACCAGCTCTTCCAACTTCTAACTGGCCTATAATTTGCGATAGCCCCTGGGAATTTAAAAAAAAACTCAATAAAATTTTTCGCACTACCAACCTTATTGGTTTCGAATTTTGCAGACGAAAACAAATAAGACTATTTAAAACTGTCAATCTTATTCCATGATTTTGGGAGTTCAAAGTCTATTGAAGAATTTTGATCGTCTATATAGGTACTTAATACCTTATTTTTATCATTTTTAGTTTAATTTACTGTTTTAATCTAATTAATCCAATTTAAAAATGTAAATACGCATAGTTAGTTATCTAAAGGTACGCTTGTTCATAAATAAATAAGTTACGGGTATTTTTTTAGAATTTCGCGTTTTTATCTATAGCTGGGTTTGAAATGTTTTACATTACTCCTATGTCATATTCTGTTATATTGAATTAATGTAAAATTAGAATCCAGTTCAATGGATTGTAATTTTGCATTATTTCGTAGTATAATATTACACCGTTAACTTGACAACTCGTTTTCTACTCTTTTTTTTATAACCGCTATTTCAAAGCATTGGAACGATCAATATAGGAGGATAAAAATATACCTTAACTTTATTTACCATGCCATCAAATATAATTTTAAAAAGAAAGGGATTTGCATGAAACTCTTCATTGCAGAGTGGTCTCTTAAATACAACGGTAAGATAGAACGCGTTCAACCTTGACCCAAAAGTTTGTTATTTTTCAGAGCATCAAATCAAGGGTCCTTTGGCATTTGTGCAAAATTAACGATATTATGCGAAACGACGTGGAAGACTTAAACCCGTATTACAGAATGACGCTGACGCTGTTTGCCGAGGAGTGGAGAGCTAGTTTCAGGTAAGTGCGTGTGATTTGTTTATTTGTTGCCGAAATTGATTATAGATAAGTGTAACGCGTCCCACTATTATATATAAATAAATGCTGACGGAACGTATATAGGTTAGGTACGTGTATCTTGCCTGAACTAAGATGCGAAATTCTGATCAAAATAGTAGTTTTGAACTGTAAAATCGTCCATTGAAAGTTTGTTTATATTTTAGTTATTCTTTACGAAGTGTTGATGTCACAGTCAACCACCAGGGAAGCCATCCTTATTTACGTAGACATTCTCAAATATTTGTTGAACAAAAATAAATATGAATATACGTGTACACGAAAATAAACTATTTATAACCCTTTTCGATTTGCTTATTTTGTATAGAAAAGAAGCCGTAGACAAAACTTAATGAAATGTTCTTGAAATTCAGCCGTTTGTTTTCATTGAATATTACATGACGTGGGCGTTATTGATATTAAAGGGCTGCGCTCTGCGTATAAAGGTTAGGTTAAGACATGAAGGGTGCGAGATAAGAAGGGTTATCAAAAATGCGCTTTGCCCTTGGCAAATGGCTAAATAAAGGCATTTTTTTTTGCATTGAGTGCGTGCACTAGATTTACGTCAAAATTGTCACATTTTGTCAACGAATTTGGAATGATATTCCTAATTCGTTGCATGTTGTGGTTTTTTCATTTTGCAGACCTAATTTTGAAGCGATTTGAGGAGACTGCAAATAAATTATATTTATGTTATGGGAAGATTAATTCTTGATTAAAACCGCTATAGAGAGATATTTTAATTTAAGTACTATTATAGTTTTGTAAAGCTAAAAGAATTTTATGGCGCAGTTTTATGAAAATGTGCTATTTTTAAGACGAAATTCAAGCATTATAATGGAAAACGATTCTTCGAAAATATACTATTGTAAGCCGCTATGGAGCCTAAATATGTAAAAAGTTGTGAAAACATATTAAAAGGGTAACCAAAAAAAAAATTAGTAAATTTCAATGAGAATTTTTACAATGATTTTGAAATTATATTACTCATATAAAATACTTAAAATAACGATATTTTAAGATTGATAAATGCAATCAGATATTTTTAATAATTATTTGAAAAATGGTCTAAATACAAGCTCGCGGTCATTTTTCGATCATACACCCCGGGTCCTCCCAGTTAGTGGACCTACCGCTCTGCGAGCAATGTCTATGTGTGCATGGGGTCACATAGACATGTGTATCTAATTGGAATACAGAGAAAAAAAAAATTGGTACTTCGATGAATGCACGCTCTTAAAGATGTGCTCTGAAAGAAGACAACGACAAGGATTAAGAAAAAGACGTTGAGATGGTTTGCGTACACAGAAAAAATTACTGAACGGTGATCGACGAAAAAGTTAAGTAAGTCGGAAATTAGTAGAAATGGGAGAAGGGAAAGCCTAGAAAATTGTTTGATTATGAGTAACTGTGAATTGAATATTGAAGCCGTCCATTTAATTAACGGACGGCTTCAATATTCAATTCACAGTTACTCATCGCCCTGCCAGGGTTTGGTGGCTAAGCGACCGCTGTGTTTTTGTAATTTAACAACAATTGTTAGGCAACCAAACTTCACTAAGCTTATAAATAAAAGTATTAGCGTATAGAATATTGAAACATCCAATAAAACGAAAACATTATAAAGAAGTGTCGACTAACACGCAAATACTAGAAAGAACGTATCGCTTAGTTGTGCGTCTAGTGATTCTCATCATAGTGCTCATCACTATGATGAAGTGTGAAGATGATATGTATATATGATGTGTGAATATGAAATGATGAAGTGACGCTTTCACTTCCATCCACACTACGTGGTAGACCCATATGTAGGGTCGTCTGGGTAGGTACCACCGCCTTTCTTATTTCTGCCGTGAAGCAGTTCGCTGTGTTTCAGATTGAAGGGAAAGGTAGCCAGTGTAATTACTGGACATGGAAGGTATATCATGTTAGTTTCCCCAGGATGGCTACGCACTTGCAGTGTTAAGTGACTTACCCTTAACATTGAAAGTGTCTATAGGCTGTGGTAACTACCTAACACCAGGTAGGCCGCAAGCATTTCATTCCAAATTTCAAAATGTATTTTCACGAAAACACACTTCTATAATTTGAATTCGCTGTATATTTCTTCGCTATAGCACTTTTTATTTCGATGGTAATGCGGTAGGTGGTCGAAGGCGGAGACGGTACCCAAAATCAAACGAGGGGCATTATATAAATGGCCGCTTTGAGAGCTCCCCGAGAATTTAAATCCTGCACGAAAATAAACTTCTAAAGTTCCCACAGATTTTTTTCTCCTTCGTGGAATTTCCGAACATTTGGATAAACCTACAATGGTACACCTGAATGAGTCTTAACTTGTTTTATTGTTTCGGAGTAAGTTGTGTGACCCTAAAAGTATTAAAACTATCCTAAACAACAACTTGGGAACCTCGAGCGGTTATGTTGGGCCCAAGGTTAGCACTGCATTATTGTTGAAACTCCGATATTCCGATAATTCGCTTTTCTGGAAAAGAAAAATGTATACATACATATTTTACGGAACAAAAAATATTTTGTAGAAGCATAATTATTTTAAAACGTAGATACTATTTATAGGATAGCGTAAAAATGTTTCTTAAACATTAAAATAAGTTTGTAAAAATTGTTCTGTACGCGGCATTAAGGAGTAGAGTGGATCCTTAGCAAATTCAAAGTTAAATTGGAATTCATTTTGTTCTGATGTATTTTTAAAAGGAGGTTCTCAATTAGACTGTATGTTTTTATGTGTGTTACCTATGTTACCTCATAATTGTTTGCTGGGTCTACAGATTTTGATGATTGTCATTACATTTGGAAGCTGGTACTTGTAATGTGCTCCCATTTAAATTTGAGCGACATATGACGGGTAGTTTTTGAGTTATCCCTATAATAATGAAGGACAATTTAGCGTGAACGAGAGTACTCTAGAATGACTCTAGACAAGCATGTACCATAGGCCCTATCACCGCTTTCTATCGGTCACAGTAACGAAAATATCTGTAGGTGGTCTTCATCAGTAACGAGCAGTGCGAGTGTGCTGCTTCCCCGCAAACCATGAACTACTATCTTGCCCCGCTTGCACTACGCTTGAAGAGCTGTGGAGCGCTGCTGAATCTGCAATTTAAAATTTTAAAGAGAATAAAAATCCATTAAAACAGCAGCAGAAGAAGAATCAGGCGTGATTGTACTCTAATGCCCAACCAAAAAAAACAAAATTTTAAAATCACCATAAATTATAAAGTTGGCGAAGTTGTTTTTAAAATCCAAACGTTACATAAACTTTATCAACAATTGCTATTGTTTTTTTTTCAGTCAATGAAATTTACAAGTTTCCTTAAGATTTTGCGCCTAAGGTGACAATTTGCCTATTCACAAGTCAAGGGTGCTTACTGCAGAAGTAGTCAGGAGCGCCCTTAAGCGTACAGCTTTTTATGAAAGCAAAAGGAAACGGTATAGCCAGGTATTCGCCGTGAATAACCTTTTACGTGTAAAAGTTTCCTCTTTTCTTACACATTTGCTGTAGCTCACTTATAAGGCGTTAGGATTTTAAGTACTGTATGCTGTAATTTCGACGTCGACGATTAGTACTTAGTACCTTTTCATGTACCTCTGTGTAGCACTAAGTACAGACAAAACAGTTTTGGGTACCTAACGACCAAAGAATTCAACGAGTTTTCAAAAAGTCTCAACCTGGATAATTTTAGCAGTAATGACCGAACGGCTAGGACGCTATATCGGCAACCAATTCTATACAGGGTGAAAATAAAAAATCGGGAGTTGTCTCCTCTTGACTTTCTCATATACCGGAAACGACTTAAAGGTTTATAAAAACCTTATATTTTGATGTACATACATGCGTGTTAAATTTTGGTCACCCATCCAAGTACCGACCGCGCTCTTGGTTGCTTAAGAGCCATTTCACCGATCGTAAGCGCTCGACTTTAGGTTTTTTACGCGCTGTACGCTTGTGTGCGCGTACTTGGCAGCGTGAGTAGAACTATATTCTGCGAAATAATCTTGATCCTTAATGTATTTTTTTGTATTGGTTAGTACATATTTAATGTGTTTTAAAGATATTTTTTATAGATACCTATCTACTGTCCGTGTTTCATGATACTCATACTAAAGAACGTATTACAGCACAATAGTTATTGATCAATGAGAGATGGGTGAAGGTGGTATTGTTATGGCGGCCACAAAAGCATAAAGGTATTCTGTGAATATTTCAAGTGCCTACCTATTATGGTAAGAGATATAGCCATATGACAGAGAGACAGACACATAGCGGAGGCATATTAATCGGGTCCCGTTGGCACCCTGTTTTATTCAGAGTTCCCTATGGGTAGGGAACTCTGAATAAAATAAGAATAAAAAAAATTCATACAGCGTCACACACATTGACACACATCGAAGATGCCGTTGGTGGAGCGGTCAGTATAACTAACCATATTTTTTTATATATTCCTCCGATACTTTTTTTTTATTGGTTAAATGGCTATGGTAACTAATGTGAATTTTTAGATTCCATATTACATCCATTGATATCGGGGTGATCCCAAGATATTTCAATGACTTATCGCTCTATTCTTAAAGCTATATTACAAAAAAAAGTGAGATGATATGTATTTTTAAAATAACCACTTGCTTAAAAAAAAGCCGTTACCCTTTAGTATTAAATGATGTTTGTGATTTCACGTACCTACATCCAAGGATATCTACTTGATCTGTAGATATTTTTGATTTCTAAAGATTTAATCTTAAACAGATATTACGAAAGGCTTTGATATGGTGAATATTTTTGAAAAAAATGGTTGTCTGTAAAGTCTGTTTACGGACGATAAGTTTACGTGTTAACGTAAATACCGATCGTGCTTCTCTATCGCCTATTCCGCGCTCTCGATTGCATACTCTCCTCAGGCGGAAAGTGACAAAGAATCATGTCTTTTTGTGCAGTCGGCTTTCGTTGATTTATAAGACGTTATCACGTCAAACTACTTCACAATACATCCACGTATATCCATGTAATCATGTGATATTTTAGTGATTTTAAGAGTTCATTTTAATGACGAATTATCGTGGATTTCGGGATAGTATATATTTGTGTATTATATGTGCAACAAATAAAGCAAATATCAGTGATTTAATATTCAAATCAGTTTGTTGTCGCGTTTTGTATCAAGGGAATTTTCACTAAATTTCGTTATCCATAATACATCCACGCATATCATTGCGATCCCGTGATATTTTAGTGGTTTTACGATTTAATTTAATAGACAAATTGCCAAGGATTTCGGGATTATATATATTTTTGAGTTACGTTCATTTATTAGTTTTAGTGCAAACATAACAAATACCAGTAAAATAAAATAATAATATAAAATCACAGTGTCATATAGCTTCGCTTTTTCTTCGTTCAATATTTTTGATTTCGATTGTAACAAGAAAACCACTTAGCTATTTCTACATACTTTCATTCCCTATTTCAACCCATTCAACCTTTTTTTCGAGATAAAAAGTAGCCTATGTCCTTTCCCGAGATCAAATCTATATTTAGACTAAATTTCATCAAAAACGGTTCAGTGGTTTAGACGTGAAAGCTTAACAGACAGAGTTACTTTCGCATTTATAATATTATAAGGATAAGGAAGTAAGGATTGTGAATATTGCTTGCCTTACATTGTGCCCGTACATGGGGACCTAATCATATCTGGCGAAATGTGGGTCTTAACACCTCTGCCTATACCTTCGGGGATAAAAGCGTGATGATATGTTTATGTGTATGTTTATAACCAGCTTCCAGCTCCGTCATCAAATCAGCTTCAGGACATCATAATATTGCTCAAGTATATCGTTATTTCGGCCAAGTTGAAAAATAAATTTTTTGCTTTTTTTAAGGCTGCAGAATTATCGCGTTTCCTTTTTTTAACGCAACGGTAATAACTATCCTTGCGACCCATAGCTAAAAATAAATAAATAAAAAGAATGTTATTATTATACAAACTACTATAATTCATACCAACATATTTAATAAGTAACAAAACTTAAATCCAAAAACAAAACTCAAAATAGATCAAAACTATTTGTCGCAGTATGATTATGACTACTCGATACGAGAGAACGAATATCGGGACGCGGGAAAAAATAGCACAGGTCCTACCTGGACGGACGCTCGCGTCAGACTAATCGGAGCACGCTTGTGCATCGTGATTTATACTAATTTATTTCACATTTCATATAAATATATTGACAAATTTATTGTTGATATTGACCAAATAACTTTAGAAATCAAAAGTCGAAGGAATATTGTTTATTTTGGGATAATTTTATTTTAGTTATTACGATGTATTTTAACCAAAATTGGCGATGAAATTATTATGTTAATGTTAGAAATTTGCCAAATGATTTATTTTTTTACTCATAAATGGTAATGAAATTCAAGAATCTATTTCATTAAGTACCGACAGGAACATATGTCCGATGATTCCTATATTTTTTTACGTTTATCATTTTAACATTATTAATAGAATAAGGACTTTGAAATTGAGTCTGCGAATGTTTTTCAGCAAAACGGTTGTGGGAGATCGAACATTACAAATTAATCAAATAAGTTTTAGTAATTTTGTTTCATTAAACGTCAACAACATAGATTGGCCTATTTTTATCAATTATTAAATAATATCTGGGTATTCCTTAAGATTGTGATATAGGACTCCAAAATCTCCGAAATTCGTGCAAAAACGTGAAATGGCTCTTAACTTTGTGTGGGTAGTTGTGGGAGTAAGTTGTCAAAAATTTGCTCTTATCTTAAAATTGTATATTTATTGATATAAAATAGTTAAATTATATTTTTTTATGTTCACAATTATATGGTGAAATAATACACTCACTCGCCTGGTGCAATTCCTTTTATTTGCTACTTTCACTTGGAAGAACAGAACATGGAAGAATTGAAGCAGTCTATGGCAGATATGATGGCACTGTTTAATAAGCGAATGACACAGTTTGAAGGAGAGCTTAAGTCACCGTATACTTCAGCTACGAGTACCGAAACACTAGCATCTGATTTCACAACCTTTAGGGTGTTTATATTGGATTCACTCAACGCACTCCAGCAGCAAATACAGGTTCTTGCACGCAGTGTAGACCGAATAGAAATGCAAGGAAGGAGAAAGATTTTGCTTCTACATGGTTTACCCGAAGACAAAACTGAAGACTTGAGTGCTACTGTGACTACTACAATCAATAGCAAGATGCAGACAGTCTTCAAGGCTGAAGATATAAAGAGGTGTCATCGTATGGGGCGTGTGCATTCTCAGAAGCCTCGTCCAGTGCTTGTAAAATTTCAGCAGACAGTTCTTCGTGATAAGATTTGGTTTGCCAAGAAAAATCTCAAAGGTACCGGCATCACCATCTCGGAGTTCTTGACTCGAGATCGTCATGAGGTGTTCATGGCAGCTAGGGAGCGGTTTGGCGTTACAAGGTGTTGGACAAAAGGCGGATGTGTTTACGTTCATGGTCCAAATAACACAAGGCATCGTGTATCCACCGTAAATGACCTCAACGCAATTGAACCGGAGCTCCGAAAACCAACATCAACAGCAACATCGAAGGTACCGGCTAAAACCAAGAGAACAGCTGCCCTTAAAAAGTAGTTTCGTGTGTGTTTCTTCCTTTGACCTCTCAAAGTCATTTACTACCGGTACTTGTGATTTTCTTTTCTTTCTTTCCATTGTGTGTGTTCCTTTTTGTAAAGTATTATTTTTTTCAAATGTACCCGAACTGTTTTTACATAAATAACTTGCAATTCACATAAACTAAAAGTAGGTTACCACAGATTAGAAAGAATATGTCTAATACCAATTGTCAAAATTTTTGTTGTTTAGTTCTCTCTTTTAGGGATGGCAAAGGGATCTAGCCCATACAGCCATGTCTTTAATTTTTTGAGTCTACTTCATGTTTTCTTACCTTCTTTAGATTAAATTAACTAAGTTCTTTTGTGATGTTCGATGAATCTAAATCCTTGTAAATCTTATTGTTTTTTTAATGACTTTGAGAGTTTGTATCTTTTTTTTTTATGTAACTTTAAGCCTTGAAATGCTCCTTTTCAACAAAATTTGTATCTTCTAATAATATAAACTGGCGGGTGGGCAGTGACAGTGAGTAAATTCATAGATATTATTTTTATTATTATATATTATTATTATTATTTATATTAATAACTCGTATATATTATATTATAGTCTTTATTTATATATCATAAAATTTTACATTATGGATATTGAAACTAATTATGATGATTATTTTTCATTGAGTAGCGAGAGTGCCTCTCCAGGAAGCTCTAACGACAGCTTTGAAAGTTTACCAAATCTTGATGATAATCTGGATTCTGTCTTCTCTGATGTTCCCAACAATTTTAATGTAGTCCATATAAATGCTCAAAGCATTCCGGCTCACTCCTCTGACTTAATTGCTACTTTCGATTGTAAGAACATACACGCTATTCTTGTCTCCGAGACCTGGCTGAAGCCTTGTCTCCCTTCCACGTCCTATTCCTTGCCTGGGTTTCATTTAATTAGAAATGATCGTGTTCCTCGCGGCGGTGGTGGAGTTGCTGTTTATCTTAGGGCACATATTCCTTTTTCCATTATCGACATGTCCCCGCAGCCTCCACAAATAAACGCCGGTGAACATCTCTTTCTGGAATTAATATTAAATCACACCAAGGTACTACTGGGAGTGTATTACTCACCATCCATCAACGTTAACTTCTTCTCTTCGTTCGAATCCATCTTGGAGAAATTACTTCCATTATATAATCATACCATAATAATGGGTGATTTCAATACGTGCCTTCTCAAAAACGATTCTCGTTCTTCTTCTTTCCTTTCTCTCTTACAATCGAACAATCTGTTTTTGCCACCCCTGAATGCTACTCACCATTTTCCCCACTGTACACCTTCTCTTTTAGATCTCATTCTCGTCTCGTCCACTAATAATATCGTCAGGCATGGTCAATTCCCTGCTGATGCTTTCTCCTACCACGATTTAATTTTCCTGTCATACAAAGTCCGTCCTCCCAAAATTAAACCCAGGATCCTTCAGCAGCGTAATTTTGGCAGTATGAACATCGAGGAACTTCGCGAAGATGTCCGTAATCTCGACTGGTCATCAGTTTACATGACCGATAGTGTTAATATGAAACTTGGTTTCTTAACTGCACGTCTACAAGAACTATACGACAAGCATGCGCCTATTCGGACCATAAAAATGAAACACCTTCCGTCACCATGGGTTAACGATGAAATTAAAACACTGCTGCTTAAAAAGGCTGCCACCAAGACGAAATATAAGCATCGACCTACGGTATCAAATTGGGAAAAATACACTGCTATTCGTAATCACTGCAATAAGGTGTGTAGGAATGCTCAGCGCCGTTTCTTTCATAGTTCTATTGAAAATGAAGATCCAGCCACGGTCTGGAAATTCCTCAGATCAATGGGGATTGGAAAACAACGTTCCTTAACTCCTTCTAAAACACTAGATATTAATTCTTTAAATCAACATTTCGTATCTGTACCCAATTATGACGGTGCCATTAAATCTAACACATTAAAGTATCTTTCGTCAATACCCAACCCCGATCACTCTCAATTCTTGTTTAATCAATTCTCCGACAGTGATGTTAAAAAGAGCGTAATGTCGATATCCTCCAACGCAGTGGGCTGTGACTCACTAAGTCGGAAGATGATAGTGCCTGTCCTGGACGAGATCCTTCCTGTCCTCTCCCATATCCTGAATTCTTCTATCACAAGTTGTGTCTTTCCTACTGTATGGAAGGATGCACAAATCATACCCCTACCTAAAAAATCCCATCCCACAGCTTTTTCCGAGTACCGGCCAATTTCTATTCTTCCATTCCTCTCCAAAGTCCTCGAGCGACTTGTTCATAATCAAGTAAGTGGCTTTCTTTGTCGCAATAATCTCCTCAATCCCTTCCAATCAGGGTTTCGTCCAGGTCACAGCACTACGACAGCATTGATAAAAATTACTGATGACATTAAAGCTGGCTTGGAAATCGGAAATGCAACAGTGCTGACGTTATTAGATTTCAGCAATGCTTTCAATACTGTTGATTATGACATTTTAGTTGGCATTCTCAGCTCTATTAACATATCTCCTTCGGCAATTGATTGGTTTCGTAGTTACCTGACTGGACGCCGACAGCGGATACGTATCGAAGATTCCCTTTCTTCGTGGTGTAATACGACCGCTGGGGTACCTCAGGGCGGCGTTTTATCTCCTCTACTTTTCACCATTTTTATAAAATCCATTACGAACCATTTAAAATCCTCCTACCATCTTTATGCAGATGATTTGCAGATTTACTCCCAAGCGCCAGTGAACCAACTTAATAGTGCTATATTAAATATTAACTCTGATTTGGCTCGAATTTGTGAATGGGGAAAATCCTATGGCCTCACTATCAATTCTAATAAGACACAAGTAATTGTAATAAGCAGCACCAGAACTTGCACTAAAATTGATTGGTCTTTAGTTCCAAAGGTTTGTTTTGATGGTGTACCCCTAAATTTCTGCAACCAGGTCAGAAACCTTGGACTACATATAGACAGTAACCTATCCTGGACAGCACAGTTGCAGGAATTAAGTCGTAAACTGTTTGCATCGGCTGGTTCCCTAAAAAGGCTTCGAAATTTTCTAGCGATAACTACCAAAATTGCGCTAGCACAGTCCCTACTCTTACCTATCCTAGACTATGCCGACATCTGTTACCTTGACATCACAGAAGAGCAACTTGATAAGCTTGAACGACTTCAAAATTTTTGTATTCGATTCATATTTGGATTACGTAAATATGATCATGTATCTGATTTCCGTCGTAGACTCAAGTGGTTGCCTATTCGCCTTCGCCGGAATGTTCACGTCCTTTCCCTTCTTTTTAATATCCTATTCAACCCCACAGCTCCCTCTTACCTCAAAGAGCGTTTTACATACGTGAATGACACTCATTCACGACTGTTGAGATCATCGGAGAACCTAAGGTTGAGTGTCCCAATGCATTGCACCAAATTCTATGCCAAATCTTATACGGTTCAAGCGGTTCTTTTGTGGAATGAATTGCCGACGTCAGTAAGAAAAGCTCAGTCTCGAGAAAGATTTGTAAACCTAGTAAAAGAGCACTATCTCTCAATCTCAACATAATTTTAGTAACTAAGTATTTCTTTATTCATCCTTAAATATGAATGTATGTATATAATAGTATGAATATTGTACGTATATGTTGATATACAGGGTTACAGGAAAAGTCGACCTAGATCCGTTAAGGGCGTGTAGTACACATCATTTCTGAATGATTTCACTATGGAACCCCTCATCCTAAACTTAACCGTTTTCGAGATATTCGAGTTTTAATTTTTTTATGAAAATGCCCAATTTTTCGGCTATTCAATTGAATATTTTGATTTTTTTTTATTCTAATGATTATTTTTTTGTTTTTTTTACATGAAGAATGAGATGGTTAATGACCCTAATGACTAAAATTGCATGTAAGTTAAGTAAATAGGTCATTGCAGACGATCGAAACTTAAGAAAATAAATACAAATTATAAAAAAATATTTTTCTTTTCTGGATATCTCAAAAAATTATTATGGCACTTGCTCTGCAGATGTGCTTAAAAACATCTACATTTTATCAGATATCCAACGAGGTATAACAACCTAGGGTTGTATTTAAAGTCATAGAAAAAAACATAGTTGAAAAGGTTCAGGTAGTAGGTCTAACGGTGAAACTTAGTTTCTAAGGCTACATGGGGCAGTCAGAATAAATAGCGCTTATTTAATCTAATTAATTTGACTTAAGTACAGCATCATCATTTCAGCCTACTGGCTTCCACTACTGAACGGCCTCCCTCGGCTAGGTACAATCTTCATGCATCCATCGATGTCCCGCTATCCTGACCTAGGAGATCATTCAGTAATTCACCTAATGTTTTTGAATAAAATTTTATAGTTCATGTTCTACGTGTCCACCTCTATTTCAATGGTGAAACTTATGAAAATTTCTTAAGAGGTGACTTAGGTGACCTACTAGATGATCTCCCATTACAATTACTGCGGGACATGTGGTTTCAACATGATGGCTGCCCTGCTCATTTCAGAAGAAGCGTTAGGGAATGGTTGGACACTAACTATCCTAACAAATGGATTGGACGAGGTGGGCCTTTACCCTGGCCAGCCAGATCTCCCGACCTGACCTCCATGGATTTTTATGTATGGGGGCACATGAAGAGCCTCGTTTACAGTGAGCTCAACCCCATATCGTCAGTGGAAGTTCTCAAAGAAAGGATAATTAATGCTGCTAACGACATAAGAAGAACATTAACCACTGGTGTAGTGAAAAGTGGACTACGTAAAAGAATGAGAAAATGTGTGCGAAATAGAGGTGGACACGTAGAACATGAACTATAAAATTTTATTCAAAAACATTAGGTGAATTACTGAATGATCTCCTAGGTCAGGATAGCGGGACATCGATGGATGCATGAAGATTGTACCTAGCCGAGGGAGGCCGTTCAGTAGTGGAAGCCAGTAGGCTGAAATGATGATGCTGTACTTAAGTCAAATTAATTAGATTAAATAAGCGCTATTTATTCTGACTGCCCCATGTAGCCTTAGAAACTAAGTTTCACCGTTAGACCTACTACCTGAACCTTAACAACTATGTTTTTTTCTATGCCTTTAAATACAACCCTAGGTTGTTATACCTCGTTGGATAGCTGATAAAATTTAGATGTTTTTAAGAACATCTGCAGAGCAAGTGCCATAATAATTTTTTGAGATATCCAGAAAAGAAAATCATTTTTTTATAATTTGTATTTATTTTCTTAAGTTTCGATCGTCTGCAATGACCTATTTACTTAACTTACATGCAATTTTAGTCATTGAGGTCATTAACCATCTCATTCTTCATGTAAAAAAACCAAAAAAATAATCATTAGAATAAAAAAAAATCAAAATATTCAATTGAATAGCCGAAAAATTGGGCATTTTCATAAAAAAATTAAAACACCAATATCTCGAAAACGGTTAAGTTTAGGATGGGGGGTTCCATAGTGAAATCATTCAGAAATGATGTGTACTACACGCCCTTAACGGATCTAGGTCGACTTTTCCTGTAACCCTGTATACTATTTATAGATAAATATGTATGTATTTGTTGCAATATATGATATATATGTATATGTATTTGTAGGTATGTAGGTAATATGTATGTATATGTATAAGTTGGTATAGAATATTATGTATTAATATTTTGTTTTAGCCAAAATATACTAACAACTTAGTAACGGTACACCTACCACTTCCCTTATTATTATAACATGTCTATCCTGTCCATCCAAAGGTTGTCTGGAAGAAATCGCTTCTACAGCGATAAGACCGCCCATTGTACATTGTCTTTATATGTGTTGTTTTCATCTTTTGTATTTTATACTTAAAATTTATTTGGTGTACAATAAAGAATATTCTATCTTCTATCTATCTAACTTTCGTGATCGACGGCTCAAAATTTGATAAAAACCTTATATTTTGATGTCATACACGTATGTGAAATTTGGTTGCAATAAGTTAAAGCATGCTCGAGTTATCGTGCTAACGCACAGACATACACACGGACAATATTCCAAAAAAAATGTTTTTGGACTCAGGGAGGTCCAAAACGTGTAAATCCGTCAAAATCTCGAGGTCGAATTTTTTTACGGTTACAAGACTTCCTCTATACTACGTTACGAGAAAGTTAAAATGGGCCCTGCAGGTGAAGTACCTTAAATCTTTAAAATAGCTCAATTTACTGAAAAACATTCCTTTATTTTTAAAAGAAACAACTGCATTCACAGAATTCTCAAAAAGCTTTTTTGAACCGGGAATCGAACCAACTAAAAAACAAAAATTAACCCTAGCCATTTTTTATCCATTAGTCACCTTCTACGACAACCATTGGAGGATATGGCGAGATGCTATTCTACTCTGCCGGCATCACATTGCTTTAGTATTCCGGTACTTCAGTTATGTGTTATAATATAATGTATAGATAAGTGCAAAAACGACTTTTATAACCTATTTGCTCGTAAAGGGTATCTTATTTCACCAATTTCAATATCGTATTGTATCTCATTACGCACAATACATTACAATCATTTATCTGTAACAAAAACAAAAATATTAATTTACTTTATTAATAATACTAACTGTTTTTTGTGCCTTTGCCTAAAAAAGCGCTGATGCGCGCGCATCGCTAATTTGTGAACAAGTAAAAATTATTCCACACGCTTTTTCTTTTCGCTGTATTGTTTTTATTTGAAAATGTCGTCAAGTAGTGATGAATTTATATAGTATTTCCTCGCAAATATGTTATAAAACGTCGTATGACATACGTGCGCTTTGATAATTACAGCCTCTGCTTTCTTGTAGCCCTCCCTACGACTCAGGCTAGCAATATCGCCTCGGCTCTAATTTTCAACGTACCGCACTTATATAATAATATACCTACTATAATAGGCGTACGTATACCACTGAAACCAAATAGTAAGCTAAAGTCATTGCTTTATTTAATTACAAACAGCTTATAGTTGTCTTGACGCCCTGAAACGCTTTTGCATAGACGCTGTGTCGCACAAACAACGCAGAATGTCAATATTCACGAGGCAATAGCCAGCCCCGAGCCGTTTCAATCGCTTGGCGGATAACAATTTGTATTGACTCGAGTTCACACGACACTATCGTACGCAAACAAAACAGGAAATTGGAGGTTACCTAGTCTTATATCAGACAACCACAGGGAACTATTCTGTATAGCCTACAGCGTTGAATGCGAATTTTATGTCAGACGAAACGAACGCTTAACTGAAAAGTATTTAGATAGGTAGGTGTGATTCTTCCTGACACGACCACGGATGACGTATTAATTTATTTATATTGTGGTACTAATTCATGACAAAAGAGTACTTTTACGTACTTTCTAAGAAAAAATTAGTACTCTTCTAGTTTCGACGTTCTTGGCATATCTTTTTTCATGTTGGGAAATGCATTACGCATACGTCACGGTTGGGGTGGCGTGAGCGTTATGTAGGCCTCTCCCTAGGGAACCAGGGCCTACCCAAGGATGTCCCTCACATGTACCTTGGCGCGAAAACATTTACGCTTCCTCCCCTTCATTGGACGAGAAGAATGCATCGGCCGCAGATGTGTCACTGCTGGACGGGGAAAATAGGAACCCTTGCGGAAACTTCCACGATCCCATCGGTACTTGAGCCCCTCTCACCTCCCCAAAGGTTGGGGGAGGTACGTTCTGACATACCTGAAGTGGTTGTGCCCGGTGGTACCTTTCTGGCACGACGCGTTCACTTTGGGGAAGCCTTTACTTGGAACGCTCAAACGGGGATAGTACCAGCATCTTACAGAAGACCGGTCAAATAATACCAGTTTTTTGCAGCGTTGTGTTTCTTTCGGTCATTATGGTTGCGAGAGCTTCTGGGGGTAAAAGTGGGTAGCACAGGAGTGACACATCAGCGTTAAGCTGATTATCCACCAAAGGTGTATTAAGGATGCGTTTGATAACTGCCAATCATATTCATTGGTCCACTAGGCATAGAAAGAAAAAAAAAACTTTTATTCCGCGTAGTAATGCAAATATTAAAGTTACGTACATGCACAATAAAAACAGACAAAAAACATGCACCATGTCGCTGAATCGGACTAACACTCAGCTATATTACTGGTGGAAACGGATTCAACTAAGCTACTTTTTCATATGGAAGGATGCGCGCTGTGCTGATGCGTGGTGTGGATGATCGTGATTGGTGTTGCTATGTGCAGAGCCTGTTAATACGTCACGTAGCTCGACCTGCGCATCTTCCTCGTACAGCTACCTAGCGGCGGCGCATCCTCATGACTAGAGACCGGATTATATGCAACATAAAAAGCTTGTTATAGGCATGCAAATATGCATAAAAAATGCTTGAAATATGCACGATAATTGGCAGAATATGCGAAATTAAATAATTAATTTTGGAACCAAAAAATAGAATAAAAGTAAGTTTTAATTTTTTATTTTAAAATCAGCATACAATTAGTAAATCATCCTTGAATAGGCGATAATAGGTAACATTATGTGACCTTAAAATTGTTTACTATTGTTGTAAACAAACAATCAAGTATTGTTCAGTGGTAAGATTGTGTCTTCGATCATATAGAATATTTTTGTAAGTGGAAAAGCTTCGCCCCACTCTCCACATCTACTGACGTAACTGGGCAGAATTTAAGTATGGACAACTATTAAACAATTTAAATACGTTATACTTAGGTAAGAAGACTTTGCAGTAAGCGAGCGCGACGCTCTTCTATCTCTTTTATTTTATTACGTAAGTATTGATATCGCGAATCCAACCAAAGTTACAATTATTATTTGTTTATTATTATTCAACAGCCTTTATTTTTTGTGACTAATAATTTGGTCCCATTAAGATATTCTCACTCTTAGCGCATTTCGTGATGCAGGGTGAGTGCTCTGCAGTCAGAAAAGTAATGTAAATAAAGCGATAATATGCATCATCACTAGATCTTAGTTAAAATATGCTAGTACTAAGCTAGTACTATCCGTCCCGTCTCAGCACTTATCCATGACAGGATTTTTTTTTCCATGTTTTTCGTTTCTCTTTAATTTGGTATCAATTTCAATCATAATTCAACTTGCCAAACAAAAATAAAAATAATATTTCAAATAAGCAAAATTGTCTAACTTAACTGATCGACGGTATTTGTAAAAATATCTCATCGGTTGTTAAAGATGTAAATCTGCAACATTGTTAGGCATACGTCAGCTTGATGACGCAATCAAAAAAAAAAAACGAAAGACATGGCTAAATTCGTCGTGGTCAAACAGTCCTGTGTAGCTCAGTTGGAAGAGCAGTCGCCCGGATAGCGAAAGGTCGCGGGTTCATGTCCCGTCTCAGCACTTATCCATGACAGGATTTTTTTCCATGTTTTTCGTTTCTATTTAATTTGGTATCAATTTCAATCATAATTCAACTTGCCAAACAAAAATAAAAATAATATATGCTAGTACTTCTGGGAATGGCTTTAATATGCCAATGCATATGCAAATATGCAATTGCATATAATCCGGTCCCTACTCATGACACATCTTACTTGCTCCGTTGAATAGCTTAGCATCAGGGGAAGCCCATCTAAGACCCAGGTAATTGTTGTCGGTAGTAGTAGGACTATATCCAAAATTGATTGGTCGAATATTCCAAATATATGCTTCGATGGGGTTATTCTACCAGTTAGTGACCATGTTAAAAATCTGGGCCTTTTGATTGACTCAACCTTATCTTGGAGTTGTCAATTGCAGGAGGTCAGTCGCAAATTATTCGCTTCCTTCGGTTCTCTAAGGAGGCTACGTAACTTTCTTCCCATCGCCACTAAAATTGCGCTGGCTCAATCCCTTCTCCTGCCTATCCTTGATTATGCCGATACTTGCTACTTAGACGTCACTGAAGAGCAACTTAATAAACTAGAGCGGCTCCAAAATGTTTGTATTAGATTCATATTTGGACTACGCAAATATGATCATGTATCTGAATTTCGCCTTAAACTCAAATGGTTGCCAATTCGCCTTCACCGGAATGCTCATATTGTGTCCTTCCTGTATAATATCCTCTTTAATCCCACTTATCCATCCTACCTCAAAGATCGGTTCCAATTCCTTCATGAATCTCATCACCGGTTGTTGAGATCTTCGGAGAACTTGAGTTTGGTGATCCCAAAACATTCCACTGCTTTTCTTGGCAAATCTTTTTCGGTGCAGTCGGCACGTTTATGGAATGCTTTGCCATTAACAATAAGGAAAGCGCAATCCTTGCATACATTTAAAGGATTAGTTAAGGATTACTATCTCTCATTGTGATGTAAATCCATGTATATGTTAGTCTGTTCTTTTATATGTATTTATATATTTATTCATAGTATATATTATTTGTATAAATGTATGTATATGTTGTATTTATGTGTATATTTGTATATATGTAGGTAGGTATATGTTGTATTTCTGTTTTATTTGTATATGTTTGTACTTAAGTTATATATTATGTAGGATATTTTTAGTAAGTAAGTAATGTCATTTTGTCATAATATTTATAACGGTATAATTAATTAATTGATGCACCATCAACCCCTTTTTTGTTCTTCTTGCTATTTCTTTCCATCCAAAGGTTGCCTGGAAGAAATCGCTTTTTAGTGATAAGGCCGCCCATTGTACAATTTATTTTATCGAACTATGTCTGTATTATTTACTTTAATTTTGGTGTACAATAAAGCTTATTCATTCATTCATTCATTCATTCATCAGGGGAAGCAAATGCAAAAACATTTTCGCGGCATATATATCTGTATAGCAAATCTCTGGTGGACAGGCACGATAACTGCTTTACCAGGTGAGCAGTATGCTTTTTTTCTAAAAGAATAAAAAAGTGAAGCTAATAAAGCATTGTAGATACAATAGGCAATTTCATTAAAAGTCGCGCGGTATTATAATTTATTTTTTTTAAATCCTCCGAAACACCATTTCTTTCCGATTTATGCCAATTTTCTTGGAACAAAAAAACTTTTATTCACGAGGAAAATCTCTTTGCCGCTGGCCTTAAGACTAACAAAAGCAAATTGTTACCTCGGGCTAGGGCAGCTCATCTCCACAGATCTTATAAACTTCCATTGAGGGAATACAAAACAATGATTACTAGACGGGACTAGTGGTGTACAGTGGGGGTAAAACTTTCGTCAGTTTTCAAATTCATTCCTTTATCAAATCGTATTCTCTTAATATTATTGAAATAACAAACAAACAACGACGTCTAGAATTATCGTTCAATATACACTTACGAGCAATAAAATCGACTCACCTCGTAGGTTTCAATTCTTAATATATCGGTATATAAAAATAAGATTAGCTAAACAAAACCTGTAAATATAATTTGAATGTATATTTCATAAGCTTTATTTAATCTACTCTAAACATTGATAAACGAAGTATTAGTGACACTAGACTCATTTCTTCGGAAACCCTGGTTTCTCATTTTTACGTCATACGCCATTTCTGTGACTATGCAGTGTTAATTGAATCATTGTTTATTGAATAATTGATTAATCTTACAGATTTATTGACCGTTAAAAAAACAGCTGATTTCCCCAAAAAATTTAAGCTCTTTTAACTGTACTTGGTTTTCAATTTGTAAAACCAATAAACCAAAATCTATCACAGTAAAAACTGGTCTAATGTAAGTTTAGGTTCTTGTTTAACACACAATAAAAAATATTATTTACTAAATGTAAATTTTGATTAGGGAGTTCTGAACAAAAGCCTACCGGTGAGTCGATTTCATTGCACGTAAGTGCAGTATCACCACCTCTCATCATCACAACAGCTCATAATTATAATGTCCCCACCGAGGGGCTCGAGCCTGCCCCACACACATTAGGGGCGATTAGGCCTTAGTCAACCATGCTGGCCTAATGCGGGTTGGTCGATTTCACACACAACCTAGGAATTTCTTCATAGGTGTGTGCAGATTTCCTCATGATGTTTTCCTTCACCGTAAAAGCGTCGATTAAACGTACATATAAATTCAAAATTTGCAAACACATTGGTACGTGGCGGGTTCCAATTATCCAACCTATTCCAGAGCTATTCATTACACAAAGTCGAGCCATGTTAACGACTCCGAGCCCTAAGTAAAAGGACTCGAAGGAATCGAGTCTTGTATATCACTAACATAAGCTCGCAGTTATCGAGCTATCCGTTAAACAGAGTCAAGCCCTGTAAATCGACTCTTGTACATCACTAACATAAGCTTGCAGTTGTCGAGCTATCCGTTAAACAGAGTCAAGCCCTGTAAACGACTCCGAGCCCTAAGTGATAGGACTCGGAGGATTCGAAATCTTGTAGGTACATCACTAGGCGAGACAGTGCAAACCACGTGCAAACATTTCTGTTGGAGAAATAAGAACTTCTTATAAAGTCGCTATAGTTTAGGCAGCATTTTCTTTGCAGCGCTCTGCCTGTACTTTTTATTGCGTCTGAGGTTAAAAGAATGAGGGAGGATAACCAATGCCATCCATTGGTTATCCTCCCTCATTCTTTTAACCTCAGACGCAATAGACTGCAAAGAAAATGCTGCTGGTTTTATACAAATGCCTTGGGAGACATTGACAGTCTTTATCCAATATGAGACAAATAAATTGTCATAAAAAATCAGCTGTTCTATAGATCAAGATCTGTGCAACCAAAATGTACGATGCAAAAAGCATTTGTATTTTCGCGCCACTATGGACCATTTATTCTAGAATATTCTCAATCTTCAATTCAATTCTCAACGTCTGGTAGCACTTTTGCTTAATATTAACCAATGGCTGGGCATTGTTTTCAATGCTTGCGCGCCTGGACTAATAAGACGCTGTGCGCCACGCCACCTGGTGAGGGAAGTCGAAAACAAATTTCCTATCTACATTATTGCTTGAGAAATCGCCCGTGAAGAATCGCCTAGAAACCGACGGTAGTGCGTGAGGCTGAAGTTATCGTTATCCAAGCTTATAAGTTAAATTTGGACTGATACCATCAGATTCTATGTGTTTGTGTTCGTGTTAGATTTATAAACTTTCAAACAAGACACTGGCGAGTGTTTGTTGCCGTTGTACACTGCTGGCAACTGACCAGCAATGATTTTGGACCTACTATCTGGACCCAGGACGTGAGTGCCTTTGGTTATATTTAGTTTAAGTGTCTCCCAGACGTTGCAGAACAAAACTTTTACATCACATCGTGTGTTGCCCCCAATATGTTGAGAATTTACAATAACTATACAAGGGCTGTTATAAATTTGTCTTGTCTTTGTGTCTGTCTGTGGCATCGTAGCTCCTAAGCGAATGGACCGATTTTGATGCGTTTTTTTTGTTCGAAAGTTGACGTGATCGAGATTATTCTTAGCCACAACTCATGAAAATCTGTTCAGTTGATCAAGGTCATCAGCTCTCTTCTCAATATAATTTAATTTAAGAAGAATGAAATAAAAAATATTTTTTTTTGTAAGTAACCCCGACACAAAAAAAAAAACTAAAAAAGATTTTTTTTCTCTCTCTGCCTTTTAACTTCATTAAAGAACCTATTAACATGTTTAAGATGAACGTCGCTGCGTTGGTTCAAATAAAAAAAATAATTGATAATCAAATCAAATCAAATCAAAATTGTTTATTGTTTCATGTGGTAAATAAGATGTTACACAATTTACATTTGATCGCACATGAACCCTGTAAGGGCACTACAATAATAATTACAAAACTATAACTATTAAGATATTTCTAAATAGTGAAATTAAAATAATTACTAATCTAAAAAAAAAAAAAAACATAATAACAATGCATCAATACTTATAAATTGTTTTACAATATTTGAACAGTTCCAGAACATGAATTTAAGTTAAATATTAACATTACATTATTAAACACAATATTGAATTAACTACAAAATAAAACCTAATTTTTTTTTTGTAGTTTAGAAAATAGCTATTGTGAATTAAACAAAAATTATATAAAAATATCAGGCAGTAATTTATGTGTAGGCATCATCTCCTTCTGTCGTCAAAAAACTCTTGCATATTATAAAAGACTTTATGTAGCAAATATTGTTTTAATATATTTAGGAACTTTTTTGTATATTGTTCATCCGTTATGTACTTTGGTAGATGGTTATAAATTTTAATGGCGCTGACGTGTGGGCCTGTACTGTGGATTTTGAGTTTTGATGATGGTAAAACTAATTTATTTTTATGTCTCAAATCCATGGAAGTAATACAGCATTGCTGTACTTGTGGAAAAAACTGTGGATTATTTCTTACGAATTTGCAAATTTCTAATATATATAATGAAGTTAATGTGAGAATCTTTAGATTTGCAAAGTGAGGCCGGCAACTATCCATTTGGTCGATATTATTTATAATCCTAATACATTTTTTCTGCAATATAAATATTTTTTTGGCATCGGTACTATTTCCCCAAAGAATGATGCCATAACTTATCCAAGCATGTGCATAGGCATAATACGCAGTTAGAGCCGTTTTCAAATTTGTGACTTTCTTTAAGTGGTGTAAAGCGTATGTAAAGCTAGACAATTTACTTGATATTTTTTGTATGTGACTTTTCCAGTTTATGTTTGTATCTATGTTAATTCCTAATAATGAACAATTATTGACACTATTTAGTTTGTTGTTTTGATAAAAGTAATTAATATTTAAAGGAGTTTTTTGATAGGGCCTAAATTGCATTATTTTTGTTTTCTGAAAGTTAGTGACTAAATTGTGATCATTTAACCAGCTAGAAATTTGTGTTAAAATGTTATTTAAATTTTCAATAACGTCAATTTCGTTACGACTTGAGAATACTACTGATACATCATCTGCAAATAGTACACTAGTTGGCTTTATAATTTTAGGTAAATCGTTTATATATATTAAAAAAAGGATACAACCGAGCACGCTTCCTTGGGGTATAGACATTTTCATTTGGATTTTATTTGATCTAACTTTTGATATTAAGCCTGTTTCATGATTGAAATGGTCTATTTCAACTAGTTGTAGACGATTTTCTAAATACGAAGAAAACCATTTGTGAGCGACCCCTCTTACTCCAATACCGTATAATTTATCAAGTAGTATTTTGTATGACACCCGATCGTAGGCCTTACTTAGGTCAAGCAAGAGTCCTACAGCATAATTTTTACTATTTATGATTTTAAGTATTTCTTGTATAAACTTGTATACGGCTAAACTAGTCGACCTATTTCTCCGAAAGCCGTTTTGACTCTCATCTAGTATACTAAATTTTCTGCAAAAGGATTGGAGACGAAGTGACATTGCCGTTTCGAAAATCTTTGCAAAAGTAGGTAGGAGTGCTATTGGTCGGTAGTTATTTTTATCTGTGGTGTCTTCTTTTTTGTAAACAGGTCTTATTAGAGAGATTTTTAAACTGTCCGGAAATGCTCCTTCTATAAAAGATTGATTAATTAATAACGTGAGTGGCGGGGCCAATTCCTCCATGCACTGCTTTACTAAGGTGGGGGGGATTTCATCTATACCAAAACTTTTCTTATTTTTTAAATTACGAATTAGTTTATGTGTTTCGTTGAGTTGTATCGGAGAAAGGTATATGGAATTATATAATGCATTTATGACTGGTCGGCCTGCAGGTGCAGTTTTGGTCGAACTATTTCCGCCCTCACTCCCCACTGAGACAAAGTAGTTGTTAAAAGTACTGGCTACCACTTCAGGGTCCTCTATAGTTGTGCCTTCTATATTTAATTTAATGTTATTTTTGTATTTCTTTGTTTGTTTATTCGTGCTTTCTTTAACTATCTGCCACATTGTTTTCGTTAGATTGTCTGAGGTCTCCATTTTTTTTATATTGCTGTACTTTTTAGATTTTAACACTACTTTTTTAAGCATTTTTTCATACTTTTTATAATGGTTATCTAGAATAGGGTTCTCAATTTGACAATTTAATATTTTTAAAAGCCTTTTATGTTTACATGACGATTTAATTCCAGGTGTTAACCATGTTTTTTTATCGTAACTCAGTCTTATTTTAATATTAGGTATACAATTATTCAAGAGATCAGTTATTATATTTAGGAAACATTTGTAATTTTCATTTATGTTATTATTTATAGAGATAATTGAGTTCCAGTCTATTTTGCTTAGTAATAATTTAAATCTAAGAATATTTTTACTATTAAATATTCGTTTAGTTAGATGCCAGTTTTTTCTTTCAATAGGCCCCTTTAAAATTGTCGTGATAATTGCACTGTGGTCGGATAGACCAAAATCTTGCACAGCGACTTTTATATTGTCTTTGAAGTTAGTAAACAACAAGTCCAAACACGTTGATGTTTTTGTAGTTATTCTTGTTGGTTTGTTAATGTATTGCATGAAGTTGTAGCTTTTGAAAAGATTCAACAATGCATGGGATAAATTACAAGGCTCTAGTATATTTACATTTAGGTCGCCACCTAATATTACTTTATACTTGAGATACTTCGTAGTTAAAATATGCAAAAGTTTTTCGAGTGATTGAAAAAATACTTCTGACTCTCTATTTCTCTGGGGCCAATAAAGGACAACCACAATTAAATTTAGTTTAGGTAGTTCTGCAGCACATACTTCGAAAACACACTCAGTACTTAGGGATAGGATGTCTACTCTTTCACTATACAGAACATGTTCCCTGACGAGTATGCACACACCGCCGCCCTCGTGGTCCCGTCTACTAAAAGAAGAAGCCACGTTGAAGCCTTGAAGCTGCAGTAGATCTCTTTTCTTGTATGTGGTCCAAGTTTCGGTTAAGCATAGGATTTTTATATCATTGTCATCATGTGTTATATCTTCCAGTAAATGTAATTTATTATAGAGGCTTCTAATATTCTGATAAATTATTGTAAATTTATTATTGATAGCCACGAAAATTAGAGGTTTTGGCCAGAGGTTCATGATTCTTTACGACTCATACTTTACTAATCATACGTAATAATATTAATAGGTTCTTTTAATGAAGTTAAAAGGCCGAGAGCAAAATAAAATATTTTTCTCTTTAGTTTTCTCTCGTGTCAGTTACTTAAAATTATTATTTTTAGATCACTTGATTCGCTCCATATTTCGGCTAAGCACTATGAAGCTTTTATTATAAAATGATACCAATGTCTTCCCAGTGTCACCATGTATGTATCTATGTAGTGTTGGAGCCGGCTATTTTAGTAGAAGGCAAGGCGTAGTTTTAACTTTTAAACTACCCAACAGCATCACTTTAGCTCATGATAAGATGATAAGGTAAACGTTTATCAAGAAATAAAACAAATCAAAATATAGGTATTATATTTATCTATATTCAACTTAATTGTTTAGTTTGTCACTAACTATAATTATTATAATAATTAAATTAGAATTCTACATGTACAAAAATTGATTTTATATACACGAATTATCATGCAACTATACTTATGCTAATTGGTAAATAATATCATAACTATCGGGAATTTACAACAACAATCAACATCTATGATGACTTTGATTGTCCGAGAAATAGTTTTCAGATTTAAAAAAAAATCAGCAATTATTATTACACTAACTGCTATTAATAAAATTAGATTTTCAGAATATATTTATACCAGTTAATGTTATTAGCGACAATAAAAATTGACGATCAATAACACGTTAATTAAGTAATATTAAATTCTTTATACAATGAATAATGTCATACACTATGAAATTTTTTCATTTCATATTCACGCAATTTACTTATACAGGTGGATGTTCAATCACACAAGTTTTTGAAACCTTATTTACTCAGTGCAACTACACTTATTCAAAAGAAAAATTCCGTAATCAGGCCACTCGAAAAGCAATATTATTTGAAATAACTCTTACAAACGATTCCTGTACACATATTTTAAATCGATTAATATTCCTACAACAAAACGATTAAAAGAAAGAACTTTAAATAATAGTTAAATTCAATAGGAATCAATTTTGAATACTAGTATCAGTTACGGATTTCATTCACACATCTACAACCACCTAGAGTAATGCTCTCTATATAATTTTATTATTATTTACACATACATCGAACGAACATTTGGCACAAAGAGGCGTTTGACGCACACACGCGGCCCATCGACGCTCTACTACACGTTCTGAGCAAATATAGGTATGCAGAGGAATATCTACAGAAATACTTCATGGGATGAGTTTTCAACACTAGCGCGATGTTTCATTTGCAACGGAATGTTTGAGCAACTTCTTATGAACTCCGGCTTTAAAAGTCGTCGAAGATTGCTGCGTGGAATTTCAAATAGGTATTCTTTTGTCCTGGTTCTCAGACATATATTATTATTTATTCTGTGAGCATTAGAATTCAATTTCACATCACGCCAGCATCTCATCCCTTACTATGCATTCTAGATACTAATCTTGACTTAAAATATTGGTGAGTTCTTAGTCTACATTATTTACATCTCACAATCAGTCGTATAGTTAATATTTTGGCAGACAATTTTCATTTAAAACTATTTCAGTTGCTGTTTTTATTACAATATACTTTATAATTTTTTAAATACAAATCGCAAAAAACGAAAACAGTTGGCACAGTTAGTCCTAAGTAGGCCGGACTAGAAGCTGCTAAATATCATGCACATAATAAAATACGTATAAATTCTGTGATATAATTTAGATTTGATGATAGTAAAACATAGTTCACAACCTGTTACTGATGTCAATGATCAAATGTGATAAAGAAGACTATTGGACTAATTTACTTGAAGTCAAAAATATGATATTGTCAAAAAGTCTCAAGAGTTGTTCTAGAATGCTCTGGAACTTTCAAGAATATTCTAGAAGTTGCTGTCGTATTCGGAACGTCGCCGGGAGTAATGAGACCTTGGGTACTCTCCTGTGTACCCGTAGAGTTGGGAACCACCTCCAGTCTGCCCATACAGCTGAGACCCACCACCGCCATATCTGCATGAAAACATAAAATTACATGATAATTTAATGGTACTGAAGAATTAAGATTTATTTTCTGCCTTACAAATAGTATTTAGCTCTTGCTTGGAAGTCCTTTTTTGCGCAGAGGCCTAATGCATTTACGCATCGTCCCTGGAGTACCGATGCAACTACAGGGATAGATATATGGGACTCAGAAGTAAAGGCAGAAGTTGAACTCTACGCCTTTGCTGTGTGCTATCTAATTTTGTCGGATAAGTAATATTCTAATAAGTTTTGCGTAACTTCTATTTAAATCTAAACATTACACACTCCTTAATTTGTTAAAAAAGAAAAATCTTCGTCAAAATATTTTAATGAATAAAATTATGTTCAGTTTTGGTGTGCGTAATCACACCTACAGTCGCAAAGTACTTTGCGACTGTAGGTGCAAGGTAGGTGTTTATGATGCAAGCTTTCTTTTTATGAAATTAATTTTCATTACATTACATGACATTTAACTTTAGCTGTCGACTGTACCTGGTGTCCCAGAATAAATTGAACTTGCAAGACGTTAAAAAAAATTTCATTAAAATTAATTAACCTCGGTAGCTTTTTATGGAATATAAAAATTCATTGGACGAGAAGAATGCATCGGCCGCAGATGTGTCACTGCTGGACGGGGAAAATAGGAACCCTTGCGGAAACTTCCACGATCCCATCGGTACTTGAGCCCCTCTCACCTCCCCAAAGGTTGGGGGAGGTACGTTCTGACATACCTGAAGTGGTTGTGCCCGGTGGTACCTTTCTGGCACGACGCGTTCACTTTGGGGAAGCCTTTACTTGGAACGCTCAAACGGGGATAGTACCAGCATCTTACAGAAGACCGGTCAAATAATACCAGTTTTTTGCAGCGTTGTGTTTCTTTCGGTCATTATGGTTGCGAGAGCTTCTGGGGGTAAAAGTGGGTAGCACAGGAGTGACACATCAGCGTTAAGCTGATTATCCACCAAAGGTGTATTAAGGATGCGTTTGATAACTGCCAATCATATTCATTGGTCCACTAGGCATAGAAAGAAAAAAAAAACTTTTATTCCGCGTAGTAATGCAAATATTAAAGTTACGTACATGCACAATAAAAACAGACAAAAAACATGCACCATGTCGCTGAATCGGACTAACACTCAGCTATATTACTGGTGGAAACGGATTCAACTAAGCTACTTTTTCATATGGAAGGATGCGCGCTGTGCTGATGCGTGGTGTGGATGATCGTGATTGGTGTTGCTATGTGCAGAGCCTGTTAATACGTCACGTAGCTCGACCTGCGCATCTTCCTCGTACAGCTACCTAGCGGCGGCGCATCCTCATGACTAGAGACCGGATTATATGCAACATAAAAAGCTTGTTATAGGCATGCAAATATGCATAAAAAATGCTTGAAATATGCACGATAATTGGCAGAATATGCGAAATTAAATAATTAATTTTGGAACCAAAAAATAGAATAAAAGTAAGTTTTAATTTTTTATTTTAAAATCAGCATACAATTAGTAAATCATCCTTGAATAGGCGATAATAGGTAACATTATGTGACCTTAAAATTGTTTACTATTGTTGTAAACAAACAATCAAGTATTGTTCAGTGGTAAGATTGTGTCTTCGATCATATAGAATATTTTTGTAAGTGGAAAAGCTTCGCCCCACTCTCCACATCTACTGACGTAACTGGGCAGAATTTAAGTATGGACAACTATTAAACAATTTAAATACGTTATACTTAGGTAAGAAGACTTTGCAGTAAGCGAGCGCGACGCTCTTCTATCTCTTTTATTTTATTACGTAAGTATTGATATCGCGAATCCAACCAAAGTTACAATTATTATTTGTTTATTATTATTCAACAGCCTTTATTTTTTGTGACTAATAATTTGGTCCCATTAAGATATTCTCACTCTTAGCGCATTTCGTGATGCAGGGTGAGTGCTCTGCAGTCAGAAAAGTAATGTAAATAAAGCGATAATATGCATCATCACTAGATCTTAGTTAAAATATGCTAGTACTAAGCTAGTACTATCCGTCCCGTCTCAGCACTTATCCATGACAGGATTTTTTTTTCCATGTTTTTCGTTTCTCTTTAATTTGGTATCAATTTCAATCATAATTCAACTTGCCAAACAAAAATAAAAATAATATTTCAAATAAGCAAAATTGTCTAACTTAACTGATCGACGGTATTTGTAAAAATATCTCATCGGTTGTTAAAGATGTAAATCTGCAACATTGTTAGGCATACGTCAGCTTGATGACGCAATCAAAAAAAAAAAACGAAAGACATGGCTAAATTCGTCGTGGTCAAACAGTCCTGTGTAGCTCAGTTGGAAGAGCAGTCGCCCGGATAGCGAAAGGTCGCGGGTTCATGTCCCGTCTCAGCACTTATCCATGACAGGATTTTTTTCCATGTTTTTCGTTTCTATTTAATTTGGTATCAATTTCAATCATAATTCAACTTGCCAAACAAAAATAAAAATAATATATGCTAGTACTTCTGGGAATGGCTTTAATATGCCAATGCATATGCAAATATGCAATTGCATATAATCCGGTCCCTACTCATGACACATCTTACTTGCTCCGTTGAATAGCTTAGCATCAGGGGAAGCCCATCTAAGACCCAGGTAATTGTTGTCGGTAGTAGTAGGACTATATCCAAAATTGATTGGTCGAATATTCCAAATATATGCTTCGATGGGGTTATTCTACCAGTTAGTGACCATGTTAAAAATCTGGGCCTTTTGATTGACTCAACCTTATCTTGGAGTTGTCAATTGCAGGAGGTCAGTCGCAAATTATTCGCTTCCTTCGGTTCTCTAAGGAGGCTACGTAACTTTCTTCCCATCGCCACTAAAATTGCGCTGGCTCAATCCCTTCTCCTGCCTATCCTTGATTATGCCGATACTTGCTACTTAGACGTCACTGAAGAGCAACTTAATAAACTAGAGCGGCTCCAAAATGTTTGTATTAGATTCATATTTGGACTACGCAAATATGATCATGTATCTGAATTTCGCCTTAAACTCAAATGGTTGCCAATTCGCCTTCACCGGAATGCTCATATTGTGTCCTTCCTGTATAATATCCTCTTTAATCCCACTTATCCATCCTACCTCAAAGATCGGTTCCAATTCCTTCATGAATCTCATCACCGGTTGTTGAGATCTTCGGAGAACTTGAGTTTGGTGATCCCAAAACATTCCACTGCTTTTCTTGGCAAATCTTTTTCGGTGCAGTCGGCACGTTTATGGAATGCTTTGCCATTAACAATAAGGAAAGCGCAATCCTTGCATACATTTAAAGGATTAGTTAAGGATTACTATCTCTCATTGTGATGTAAATCCATGTATATGTTAGTCTGTTCTTTTATATGTATTTATATATTTATTCATAGTATATATTATTTGTATAAATGTATGTATATGTTGTATTTATGTGTATATTTGTATATATGTAGGTAGGTATATGTTGTATTTCTGTTTTATTTGTATATGTTTGTACTTAAGTTATATATTATGTAGGATATTTTTAGTAAGTAAGTAATGTCATTTTGTCATAATATTTATAACGGTATAATTAATTAATTGATGCACCATCAACCCCTTTTTTGTTCTTCTTGCTATTTCTTTCCATCCAAAGGTTGCCTGGAAGAAATCGCTTTTTAGTGATAAGGCCGCCCATTGTACAATTTATTTTATCGAACTATGTCTGTATTATTTACTTTAATTTTGGTGTACAATAAAGCTTATTCATTCATTCATTCATTCATTCATCAGGGGAAGCAAATGCAAAAACATTTTCGCGGCATATATATCTGTATAGCAAATCTCTGGTGGACAGGCACGATAACTGCTTTACCAGGTGAGCAGTATGCTTTTTTTCTAAAAGAATAAAAAAGTGAAGCTAATAAAGCATTGTAGATACAATAGGCAATTTCATTAAAAGTCGCGCGGTATTATAATTTATTTTTTTTAAATCCTCCGAAACACCATTTCTTTCCGATTTATGCCAATTTTCTTGGAACAAAAAAACTTTTATTCACGAGGAAAATCTCTTTGCCGCTGGCCTTAAGACTAACAAAAGCAAATTGTTACCTCGGGCTAGGGCAGCTCATCTCCACAGATCTTATAAACTTCCATTGAGGGAATACAAAACAATGATTACTAGACGGGACTAGTGGTGTACAGTGGGGGTAAAACTTTCGTCAGTTTTCAAATTCATTCCTTTATCAAATCGTATTCTCTTAATATTATTGAAATAACAAACAAACAACGACGTCTAGAATTATCGTTCAATATACACTTACGAGCAATAAAATCGACTCACCTCGTAGGTTTCAATTCTTAATATATCGGTATATAAAAATAAGATTAGCTAAACAAAACCTGTAAATATAATTTGAATGTATATTTCATAAGCTTTATTTAATCTACTCTAAACATTGATAAACGAAGTATTAGTGACACTAGACTCATTTCTTCGGAAACCCTGGTTTCTCATTTTTACGTCATACGCCATTTCTGTGACTATGCAGTGTTAATTGAATCATTGTTTATTGAATAATTGATTAATCTTACAGATTTATTGACCGTTAAAAAAACAGCTGATTTCCCCAAAAAATTTAAGCTCTTTTAACTGTACTTGGTTTTCAATTTGTAAAACCAATAAACCAAAATCTATCACAGTAAAAACTGGTCTAATGTAAGTTTAGGTTCTTGTTTAACACACAATAAAAAATATTATTTACTAAATGTAAATTTTGATTAGGGAGTTCTGAACAAAAGCCTACCGGTGAGTCGATTTCATTGCACGTAAGTGCAGTATCACCACCTCTCATCATCACAACAGCTCATAATTATAATGTCCCCACCGAGGGGCTCGAGCCTGCCCCACACACATTAGGGGCGATTAGGCCTTAGTCAACCATGCTGGCCTAATGCGGGTTGGTCGATTTCACACACAACCTAGGAATTTCTTCATAGGTGTGTGCAGATTTCCTCATGATGTTTTCCTTCACCGTAAAAGCGTCGATTAAACGTACATATAAATTCAAAATTTGCAAACACATTGGTACGTGGCGGGTTCCAATTATCCAACCTATTCCAGAGCTATTCATTACACAAAGTCGAGCCATGTTAACGACTCCGAGCCCTAAGTAAAAGGACTCGAAGGAATCGAGTCTTGTATATCACTAACATAAGCTCGCAGTTATCGAGCTATCCGTTAAACAGAGTCAAGCCCTGTAAATCGACTCTTGTACATCACTAACATAAGCTTGCAGTTGTCGAGCTATCCGTTAAACAGAGTCAAGCCCTGTAAACGACTCCGAGCCCTAAGTGATAGGACTCGGAGGATTCGAAATCTTGTAGGTACATCACTAGGCGAGACAGTGCAAACCACGTGCAAACATTTCTGTTGGAGAAATAAGAACTTCTTATAAAGTCGCTATAGTTTAGGCAGCATTTTCTTTGCAGCGCTCTGCCTGTACTTTTTATTGCGTCTGAGGTTAAAAGAATGAGGGAGGATAACCAATGCCATCCATTGGTTATCCTCCCTCATTCTTTTAACCTCAGACGCAATAGACTGCAAAGAAAATGCTGCTGGTTTTATACAAATGCCTTGGGAGACATTGACAGTCTTTATCCAATATGAGACAAATAAATTGTCATAAAAAATCAGCTGTTCTATAGATCAAGATCTGTGCAACCAAAATGTACGATGCAAAAAGCATTTGTATTTTCGCGCCACTATGGACCATTTATTCTAGAATATTCTCAATCTTCAATTCAATTCTCAACGTCTGGTAGCACTTTTGCTTAATATTAACCAATGGCTGGGCATTGTTTTCAATGCTTGCGCGCCTGGACTAATAAGACGCTGTGCGCCACGCCACCTGGTGAGGGAAGTCGAAAACAAATTTCCTATCTACATTATTGCTTGAGAAATCGCCCGTGAAGAATCGCCTAGAAACCGACGGTAGTGCGTGAGGCTGAAGTTATCGTTATCCAAGCTTATAAGTTAAATTTGGACTGATACCATCAGATTCTATGTGTTTGTGTTCGTGTTAGATTTATAAACTTTCAAACAAGACACTGGCGAGTGTTTGTTGCCGTTGTACACTGCTGGCAACTGACCAGCAATGATTTTGGACCTACTATCTGGACCCAGGACGTGAGTGCCTTTGGTTATATTTAGTTTAAGTGTCTCCCAGACGTTGCAGAACAAAACTTTTACATCACATCGTGTGTTGCCCCCAATATGTTGAGAATTTACAATAACTATACAAGGGCTGTTATAAATTTGTCTTGTCTTTGTGTCTGTCTGTGGCATCGTAGCTCCTAAGCGAATGGACCGATTTTGATGCGTTTTTTTTGTTCGAAAGTTGACGTGATCGAGATTATTCTTAGCCACAACTCATGAAAATCTGTTCAGTTGATCAAGGTCATCAGCTCTCTTCTCAATATAATTTAATTTAAGAAGAATGAAATAAAAAATATTTTTTTTTGTAAGTAACCCCGACACAAAAAAAAAAACTAAAAAAGATTTTTTTTCTCTCTCTGCCTTTTAACTTCATTAAAGAACCTATTAACATGTTTAAGATGAACGTCGCTGCGTTGGTTCAAATAAAAAAAATAATTGATAATCAAATCAAATCAAATCAAAATTGTTTATTGTTTCATGTGGTAAATAAGATGTTACACAATTTACATTTGATCGCACATGAACCCTGTAAGGGCACTACAATAATAATTACAAAACTATAACTATTAAGATATTTCTAAATAGTGAAATTAAAATAATTACTAATCTAAAAAAAAAAAAAAACATAATAACAATGCATCAATACTTATAAATTGTTTTACAATATTTGAACAGTTCCAGAACATGAATTTAAGTTAAATATTAACATTACATTATTAAACACAATATTGAATTAACTACAAAATAAAACCTAATTTTTTTTTGTAGTTTAGAAAATAGCTATTGTGAATTAAACAAAAATTATATAAAAATATCAGGCAGTAATTTATGTGTAGGCATCATCTCCTTCTGTCGTCAAAAAACTCTTGCATATTATAAAAGACTTTATGTAGCAAATATTGTTTTAATATATTTAGGAACTTTTTTGTATATTGTTCATCCGTTATGTACTTTGGTAGATGGTTATAAATTTTAATGGCGCTGACGTGTGGGCCTGTACTGTGGATTTTGAGTTTTGATGATGGTAAAACTAATTTATTTTTATGTCTCAAATCCATGGAAGTAATACAGCATTGCTGTACTTGTGGAAAAAACTGTGGATTATTTCTTACGAATTTGCAAATTTCTAATATATATAATGAAGTTAATGTGAGAATCTTTAGATTTGCAAAGTGAGGCCGGCAACTATCCATTTGGTCGATATTATTTATAATCCTAATACATTTTTTCTGCAATATAAATATTTTTTTGGCATCGGTACTATTTCCCCAAAGAATGATGCCATAACTTATCCAAGCATGTGCATAGGCATAATACGCAGTTAGAGCCGTTTTCAAATTTGTGACTTTCTTTAAGTGGTGTAAAGCGTATGTAAAGCTAGACAATTTACTTGATATTTTTTGTATGTGACTTTTCCAGTTTATGTTTGTATCTATGTTAATTCCTAATAATGAACAATTATTGACACTATTTAGTTTGTTGTTTTGATAAAAGTAATTAATATTTAAAGGAGTTTTTTGATAGGGCCTAAATTGCATTATTTTTGTTTTCTGAAAGTTAGTGACTAAATTGTGATCATTTAACCAGCTAGAAATTTGTGTTAAAATGTTATTTAAATTTTCAATAACGTCAATTTCGTTACGACTTGAGAATACTACTGATACATCATCTGCAAATAGTACACTAGTTGGCTTTATAATTTTAGGTAAATCGTTTATATATATTAAAAAAAGGATACAACCGAGCACGCTTCCTTGGGGTATAGACATTTTCATTTGGATTTTATTTGATCTAACTTTTGATATTAAGCCTGTTTCATGATTGAAATGGTCTATTTCAACTAGTTGTAGACGATTTTCTAAATACGAAGAAAACCATTTGTGAGCGACCCCTCTTACTCCAATACCGTATAATTTATCAAGTAGTATTTTGTATGACACCCGATCGTAGGCCTTACTTAGGTCAAGCAAGAGTCCTACAGCATAATTTTTACTATTTATGATTTTAAGTATTTCTTGTATAAACTTGTATACGGCTAAACTAGTCGACCTATTTCTCCGAAAGCCGTTTTGACTCTCATCTAGTATACTAAATTTTCTGCAAAAGGATTGGAGACGAAGTGACATTGCCGTTTCGAAAATCTTTGCAAAAGTAGGTAGGAGTGCTATTGGTCGGTAGTTATTTTTATCTGTGGTGTCTTCTTTTTTGTAAACAGGTCTTATTAGAGAGATTTTTAAACTGTCCGGAAATGCTCCTTCTATAAAAGATTGATTAATTAATAACGTGAGTGGCGGGGCCAATTCCTCCATGCACTGCTTTACTAAGGTGGGGGGGATTTCATCTATACCAAAACTTTTCTTATTTTTTAAATTACGAATTAGTTTATGTGTTTCGTTGAGTTGTATCGGAGAAAGGTATATGGAATTATATAATGCATTTATGACTGGTCGGCCTGCAGGTGCAGTTTTGGTCGAACTATTTCCGCCCTCACTCCCCACTGAGACAAAGTAGTTGTTAAAAGTACTGGCTACCACTTCAGGGTCCTCTATAGTTGTGCCTTCTATATTTAATTTAATGTTATTTTTGTATTTCTTTGTTTGTTTATTCGTGCTTTCTTTAACTATCTGCCACATTGTTTTCGTTAGATTGTCTGAGGTCTCCATTTTTTTTATATTGCTGTACTTTTTAGATTTTAACACTACTTTTTTAAGCATTTTTTCATACTTTTTATAATGGTTATCTAGAATAGGGTTCTCAATTTGACAATTTAATATTTTTAAAAGCCTTTTATGTTTACATGACGATTTAATTCCAGGTGTTAACCATGTTTTTTTATCGTAACTCAGTCTTATTTTAATATTAGGTATACAATTATTCAAGAGATCAGTTATTATATTTAGGAAACATTTGTAATTTTCATTTATGTTATTATTTATAGAGATAATTGAGTTCCAGTCTATTTTGCTTAGTAATAATTTAAATCTAAGAATATTTTTACTATTAAATATTCGTTTAGTTAGATGCCAGTTTTTTCTTTCAATAGGCCCCTTTAAAATTGTCGTGATAATTGCACTGTGGTCGGATAGACCAAAATCTTGCACAGCGACTTTTATATTGTCTTTGAAGTTAGTAAACAACAAGTCCAAACACGTTGATGTTTTTGTAGTTATTCTTGTTGGTTTGTTAATGTATTGCATGAAGTTGTAGCTTTTGAAAAGATTCAACAATGCATGGGATAAATTACAAGGCTCTAGTATATTTACATTTAGGTCGCCACCTAATATTACTTTATACTTGAGATACTTCGTAGTTAAAATATGCAAAAGTTTTTCGAGTGATTGAAAAAATACTTCTGACTCTCTATTTCTCTGGGGCCAATAAAGGACAACCACAATTAAATTTAGTTTAGGTAGTTCTGCAGCACATACTTCGAAAACACACTCAGTACTTAGGGATAGGATGTCTACTCTTTCACTATACAGAACATGTTCCCTGACGAGTATGCACACACCGCCGCCCTCGTGGTCCCGTCTACTAAAAGAAGAAGCCACGTTGAAGCCTTGAAGCTGCAGTAGATCTCTTTTCTTGTATGTGGTCCAAGTTTCGGTTAAGCATAGGATTTTTATATCATTGTCATCATGTGTTATATCTTCCAGTAAATGTAATTTATTATAGAGGCTTCTAATATTCTGATAAATTATTGTAAATTTATTATTGATAGCCACGAAAATTAGAGGTTTTGGCCAGAGGTTCATGATTCTTTACGACTCATACTTTACTAATCATACGTAATAATATTAATAGGTTCTTTTAATGAAGTTAAAAGGCCGAGAGCAAAATAAAATATTTTTCTCTTTAGTTTTCTCTCGTGTCAGTTACTTAAAATTATTATTTTTAGATCACTTGATTCGCTCCATATTTCGGCTAAGCACTATGAAGCTTTTATTATAAAATGATACCAATGTCTTCCCAGTGTCACCATGTATGTATCTATGTAGTGTTGGAGCCGGCTATTTTAGTAGAAGGCAAGGCGTAGTTTTAACTTTTAAACTACCCAACAGCATCACTTTAGCTCATGATAAGATGATAAGGTAAACGTTTATCAAGAAATAAAACAAATCAAAATATAGGTATTATATTTATCTATATTCAACTTAATTGTTTAGTTTGTCACTAACTATAATTATTATAATAATTAAATTAGAATTCTACATGTACAAAAATTGATTTTATATACACGAATTATCATGCAACTATACTTATGCTAATTGGTAAATAATATCATAACTATCGGGAATTTACAACAACAATCAACATCTATGATGACTTTGATTGTCCGAGAAATAGTTTTCAGATTTAAAAAAAAATCAGCAATTATTATTACACTAACTGCTATTAATAAAATTAGATTTTCAGAATATATTTATACCAGTTAATGTTATTAGCGACAATAAAAATTGACGATCAATAACACGTTAATTAAGTAATATTAAATTCTTTATACAATGAATAATGTCATACACTATGAAATTTTTTCATTTCATATTCACGCAATTTACTTATACAGGTGGATGTTCAATCACACAAGTTTTTGAAACCTTATTTACTCAGTGCAACTACACTTATTCAAAAGAAAAATTCCGTAATCAGGCCACTCGAAAAGCAATATTATTTGAAATAACTCTTACAAACGATTCCTGTACACATATTTTAAATCGATTAATATTCCTACAACAAAACGATTAAAAGAAAGAACTTTAAATAATAGTTAAATTCAATAGGAATCAATTTTGAATACTAGTATCAGTTACGGATTTCATTCACACATCTACAACCACCTAGAGTAATGCTCTCTATATAATTTTATTATTATTTACACATACATCGAACGAACATTTGGCACAAAGAGGCGTTTGACGCACACACGCGGCCCATCGACGCTCTACTACACGTTCTGAGCAAATATAGGTATGCAGAGGAATATCTACAGAAATACTTCATGGGATGAGTTTTCAACACTAGCGCGATGTTTCATTTGCAACGGAATGTTTGAGCAACTTCTTATGAACTCCGGCTTTAAAAGTCGTCGAAGATTGCTGCGTGGAATTTCAAATAGGTATTCTTTTGTCCTGGTTCTCAGACATATATTATTATTTATTCTGTGAGCATTAGAATTCAATTTCACATCACGCCAGCATCTCATCCCTTACTATGCATTCTAGATACTAATCTTGACTTAAAATATTGGTGAGTTCTTAGTCTACATTATTTACATCTCACAATCAGTCGTATAGTTAATATTTTGGCAGACAATTTTCATTTAAAACTATTTCAGTTGCTGTTTTTATTACAATATACTTTATAATTTTTTAAATACAAATCGCAAAAAACGAAAACAGTTGGCACAGTTAGTCCTAAGTAGGCCGGACTAGAAGCTGCTAAATATCATGCACATAATAAAATACGTATAAATTCTGTGATATAATTTAGATTTGATGATAGTAAAACATAGTTCACAACCTGTTACTGATGTCAATGATCAAATGTGATAAAGAAGACTATTGGACTAATTTACTTGAAGTCAAAAATATGATATTGTCAAAAAGTCTCAAGAGTTGTTCTAGAATGCTCTGGAACTTTCAAGAATATTCTAGAAGTTGCTGTCGTATTCGGAACGTCGCCGGGAGTAATGAGACCTTGGGTACTCTCCTGTGTACCCGTAGAGTTGGGAACCACCTCCAGTCTGCCCATACAGCTGAGACCCACCACCGCCATATCTGCATGAAAACATAAAATTACATGATAATTTAATGGTACTGAAGAATTAAGATTTATTTTCTGCCTTACAAATAGTATTTAGCTCTTGCTTGGAAGTCCTTTTTTGCGCAGAGGCCTAATGCATTTACGCATCGTCCCTGGAGTACCGATGCAACTACAGGGATAGATATATGGGACTCAGAAGTAAAGGCAGAAGTTGAACTCTACGCCTTTGCTGTGTGCTATCTAATTTTGTCGGATAAGTAATATTCTAATAAGTTTTGCGTAACTTCTATTTAAATCTAAACATTACACACTCCTTAATTTGTTAAAAAAGAAAAATCTTCGTCAAAATATTTTAATGAATAAAATTATGTTCAGTTTTGGTGTGCGTAATCACACCTACAGTCGCAAAGTACTTTGCGACTGTAGGTGCAAGGTAGGTGTTTATGATGCAAGCTTTCTTTTTATGAAATTAATTTTCATTACATTACATGACATTTAACTTTAGCTGTCGACTGTACCTGGTGTCCCAGAATAAATTGAACTTGCAAGACGTTAAAAAAAATTTCATTAAAATTAATTAACCTCGGTAGCTTTTTATGGAATATAAAAATTCAATGGTTGATTATGACACAATGTTTAATAAAATTTTTATATCCAACTTGAACGTTGAAAACATACCCATAGCCATTTCCGACTGGCCCATACGTCTGTGAGCCTCGTCCTGAGTCTGGGGTGTAATGCTGCATGTACTTCTGCAACTGAGGAGTCCACTCTGATCTCCAGGAATCACCTGGATTTGGATACGCTAACTGCTCGATGAAGGCCGATGACATACGCTGTAGGGGAAACAAAATCCTAATTAATGAAAATATTTAATGCACACACATTATCTTGCCCTCATTGAGTAGAACGTGTGTTATGGATATCTACTAGATAATGGACAAATATACATAATCAGTTATATATTTTTGTAAATATCTTTAATAAATAATACAGCTTTACAAATAACCCATTTGTAAAGCATCAACAACCTTCAAACCATTTGAAGATTTCATCAACACAAGAAACTCTGAAATCGCAAAAGAATATCAGCTGTTCCATACAAAGGTGTTAATACCTACGCAAACAAAATGTAATCGACAATAACATTGGTTTGTATAATACCTTTCCTGATGGAAGATAAGGCAATTCCCTGTCTTTCAATTGATGCATGTCATCGAATCCTCCCATGTGGCTCTTATCCAACTCACGAAGCATATCTTCACTAAGGGGGATTGGCTGTTTTGTTTTCACACTCTTCTGTCGATTCACAAGCTGAAATATTTACGAATAATAAATAAAAACTTTTACAACATCTTTGTCCCTATACTATATATATAATAAAGAAATATAAGATTTACATACCACTGTGACGCCAAAAATAATGACGAACAAGAGAGAAGCAAGTGCAATCACAATAACAGCAATACCCCATTGAGGAACACCCGCAGTATCAATCTCTTCGTCTCGTGGTAGTTCTTCCCGTTTCTGTGACACTTTAATAAATATAAAACAATTAATACCATAGTATCTGACTAGATGATCTTAGGAATAGGAAACCTAATTATGAATGTTATTTACTTACCACTAAATTCTGTATATGCAGGATCCATTACAAACTTTCCTATTTCCAGTTTACCAGCAGATTTATCAATTGTTTTTGTCACGTTTTCGTCACTCTCATTCAACCTGTCTTCCTCAGGCTGATCACCCTGCATCTGGTTAAGGTCAAATTCGTCGCTGGGCTCTTTGTCTACTACTTCCACAACAGAGCCAGGTTTAGCTTCATGGAGAGATCTATGGAACATTTTTTTCAGATCTAATGTATCTATTTTATCTTCTACGTCTTTAAGCTCGATAGTATAATCCACTAAAATTGATCCCTCAGAGAAACCATCTATACGAACGTTCCTGTACCATTTTTTAAGAATATCAGATTTTGAATAGACGGAATTTAGCTGGAAAAAAATGGTAAAACATGTTTTAATATCCTTAAATGTTTTTATTTGACAATGACATATTTAACTTCGCACTCTCACATATACAGAATGAATTTTTCACGTGGGCCTTCAGGGCCAAATCCTAAACTATAAGGAATATCGAAAAATGCTCAAAGGAGTCGCTAGCCCGATTTTGATGAAAAACAAAAACTTCATATTTGAAAACTCAATAATCCTAGCCAGGAAATGAACTCACTGATTTTGATGAAAAAAAACACAGCCTGTATTTTTACACCATTTTATAGTGTTGTTAAAAAGGATCGATTTCTGGGAAGTAATGATATACGGGAAACATGGAAAATGTTAAATTTTAATAAAATATTTCATGTTGGTTGAAGCGATCAACAAAGCGATGTTCGTTATTTTTTTCAAAAATCTAATGATGTAGTTTTGGTTTTCATCAAAATGCCCGATTTTGATGAAAACAAAAACTACGACTCCTTTGAGCATTTTTCAATATTCCTTATAGTGTAGGATTTGGCCCTGACAGCCCACTTGAAAAATTCACAATGTATACACATAAACAATGATTATCTTTAGTACCTACACAGAACGACTGACTAAACAAAGATAACAGGCAATCAGTTTTGAAAAATTTAATTAAAAAAATACATATATTTACTTCTTCTCTCATATCCTTTGCCAGTGCCTTCCACTCTGCAGTATTGTGATCCAATAACTCTGGCACCCATTTAGCTCCTGCAGATCGAATAATTTTTGTTTGTAAACGAGAAATATTAATATGCTAAATATAACAAACCCAGAGACTATATATATTTTACCTGCAACAATTTTTATAGTGGCCTCAATATCACATTCTTTTCTACAAATGCCTGGAGTAGTCGATGGTGGTGGTGCTGGAGTTGTTGTTGTTGTCGTCGTCGTTCGTCTGGTCGTTGCTTCAGTACTGAATTCAGGCATGGGACTAGTAGCCGTAGCATTCCGTTGAGCCTCTAGCAACTTTTCAATAGAAAATGGTGTTGTGGATGGGGATGGCCATCCTGTAAACTCTGTAGACGCTCTGCAAAGACAAACATATTAATTATTTTCTTATTTACTATAAAATGTAATTTACTTTATTAAAGTATTTGAAATACGAAATATACCTCGTTGGCCAGCCTTTTTGAATTTTAGGTGTAACAGGGCTGGGTCCCATTTCCGCAACAGGCTTGGGTGTAGTCTTTCTGGTTGCTTTGCCTCCAGGGCGAGATGGGAATACTAATTTTATTCCACCTGGCGCTTTAGTAGTACTGCTGATAGCAGGTTGACTAGCAAATTGTTCTTCAGAATCATTCACTTTAAAGCCAGGTGGCAATAAGTTAGATATATCAGCAATTTTAATATTTGTCAATATAGGTGATTCGGTAATTTCTTTTTCTGTAGAATTCAATTTGAATCCAGGAGGTAAAAATGCTGATATATCACTAACAGGCAGAATTTTCGGAATCGGCTCATGTTTCATTACTGGTTTTTCTGTTGTCGATACATTCAATTTAAAGCCTTTAGGTAAAAATGCAGAAATATCAACTTGTTGCACTTTATCTAATATAGATTTGGGTGTTTGTTTAATTTCTGGAGCTTCAGAAGATGATGGTTTGTATCCAGGAGGCAAAAATTTACTAATTTCGTCTTTTTGGAATTTTTTCAGTAGATCATCTTGAGGTCTATGCTCTTTAGGTTTGTACTCCTTTGGCAACAACGATTTATCATCTAAAATTATTACTCTATTTTTAGTACTTATACCTGATGACCGGGCTTGAGTACCATTAATTACTGTATCTTCTGATGTCGTTGTGGAGGGCGTAATAGTAGTAGTCGTTGTTGATGTTGTTGTAGTTGTTGTTGTACTTGTACGTTTATCTTTGAATGACAATCTAGGCTTATAACCCGCAGGTAGTAATCCAGACAAGTCATCCATCACTGTAACTAGCTTTTTCTTTGGTTTCGGTGTGGTTGAGGTTGTAACTCGTGGTGTGAATTTCTTTATAGTAACTGGCAAGGGATCTGGTGATGATCTTTCTGTTTCAAGCGGTGTCTGCGTACTCTTTAATGTGAAGACGTTCAAAGACTGTGTTGTAGTTGTAGGTGGAGATGTAGAAGGTTCCGTTGTAGCTTCTGTTATAAGTTCTATATTTTTATTTTCTTTATCTATAGACCCAGAAAGTACATCACTAGACAATTCTGACTGAATACTGTCTAATTTATCATTGATATTCTCCGTTGAAGACGAACTGCTCACCAAACCGCCTCTATCCAATTTCGGATTTTTCGTGACAAGATCATCTTCATCATCATGGTTAACTTCTTCATCCTGTTCATCAGATAAAACTTGTTTCTTATCTTCATGTTCTACTGCGGGGAAAGGTAAAAATCGTGCACCAGAAACACTTCTACTTGTTTGAACTGATGCTACAACTATCCAATTTTCTGTAGTTACTGAGGATGTCTCATTACTTTGACTTTCTTCTGTAGACGATGAAAGATCAGTCGTACTAACCTTAGCAGTTGTTGGAGCAAAAGTATAATCTGGAATTGATATAGTCCCATTTACAACACTTTTTGTAGTCACAACAGATACAACTTCTTGTCCCAAAATAGAAGGAATTTCAATAGAACTAACTTCTTCATCCGAAATTACATCTTCATTAGAAATAGTGGTGTCTATACTTGTTACTGTTGTTACATTGTCATTTTTTTCCAATTGATCAATTATTGTAGTATCCACAAAGTGTTTAAAGTTATCATCTTTGACCATTGTTTTTTCAGGCTTCATAGGCAAAATATCAAATTCAGTGGAATTAATTTTTGATTCATCTGTTGTGTTTTCTACTTCTTCAGTGGAGTCATATTCATCATAAATATCAGTTACGTGTTCCGTTGAATGAGGTATTTCAGTGGTATGTTTAGCTGGTGGACTTTCAGTTTCATCATAATATTCATATTCTCCTTCATCTTCTACCTCTTCACTAGCATTTTCGTCGTGTATGTTAGCCTCAGTAGTTGTTATTTTTGTTGTAGTCAATGTAGTAGAAGAGGTCGTGTGTGCAATCACTATAGGTTTATCCTTAGATACATTATCCATATTCATGGAGCTAGCATCAGGCTTACTGTCATCAACTTGATCTAATTCCAACTCGCTATTATTAGATTTTATTACTTCAACATCAAACGACCCCTTTTTACTTTTCATTAGTTCTCTAAATGAACTAATATCGCTAATATCATCCTCCAGCAAAGGTTCTATATCTAAAAGTGCTTTATATTCAGTTGAAGAACTTTGATATAAACTTGCATTTGGTTTCGTTGGTTTGTTATTACTACCATATAGTGCTTTACTAGGAATATTTCGGAAATTTGTTTTATCATCTAAAGGTACTGTGTCGAGAGAAGTAAAACGAGTGCTACTTGGCTTATTACTCAGTCTTTGTTTACTAACTAATTTATTTGGGTTATAAGTAGTAACCTTATGATGTTCAAATAGGTCTTGATTATCATTGTCAATGTCCTCGTCGCGCGATATATGACCGCTCTGCCCGTTACTCTTTAGGCTGTTTCCATCAAACGGTATGGTTTTAAATCTGCTATTTCGTAAGTAATCAATGTCTGGATTATTTATAGTGATTTGGCCTAAAAATGTCTCCGGTTTTGATGGATCATTTTGGTATGCAACAGAATGTATCTGCGATACGTCTGGCCTCTTCGTAGAAGCTGGGTGGATTAACTGATAGTTAAAAGGAAGAGCTGGCCTGAACCTCTGTCGTTGCGGTGTGCCAAATTCAGGTTGGTTTAAATAGTACTGAGTACCTGCTTGACTTCTACCGGATGGCAATTGAAAGGGCGTAGGGTTTTGATTATAATTTGGATTAGGAAATCTGACATGCCCCTCATTGTACAAAGGCTGTGATGGTGAAGATGCCACTCTGAAGTTATCTCCATGTTCGAAGAACGTCGTAGGTCGACTGTTTGGAAATAAAGGTGGTTGAACTTGCGCAAAACTCCTCTCTACTGGATTGTAGTAAAAGTCGTTTTCATCTGAAAAGAAAGACAAAGAAAAGTATAAGTAACTTTAATATAAAATAAATACTCGGGCAACTATCAGGTAAACGTCGGTACGTTTTCATGCGTCGATAGCCGAACGCGCCGGCACGTTGGCTCGGTTTCTGTGCGAACGGTTTAGTTAGACTACCGACGTTAACGCACTCCTTTTTTAAGTGGGAAATGCTTTGTGCGTACCCAGTAGCGATAAGGGGCCGCTACTGGGTCATGTGGCACTCCAGGTTTGGACTCCGGTTACCCACTAAAACCTACTGTACTCTTCATGTGCTAATTATCCGCTGCACGAGTAAGCGCAGTAGCGCAGGCGTTCATACGGCGGACAGCATTTGGCCTAAAGTGAACCCACTCCTAGAAGACGCGCATTAGGCTAATTATTTTCTAGGTAACTAACAACTTAAAGGGCGACTAATTATTATACCGGCTTTAATTTTTTTAAAATCACAAATTTAGAATAATTTGTCGCCGCATTAAATATAAAAAAAACATTGTAAGAAAAATAAAAAGAACGACATATAAGTTTTTACCACATTTGTAACAAATTACTAGTTAAGGTTTATGAACAGTACTAGTTTCTGTCCGTGGTTTCGCCTGCGCAGGATTAGTATAATAAATTATAGCCTATATTATATGTTATTCTGTGGTATGAGCTAATTATTGTACGTTTGTTTAAAATCCATTCAGTAGTTTTTGCGCGAAAGAGTATCAAACACACATCTATACATCCATACAAACTTTCGCGTAGGATATTATTAGTAAAATTTATTTAAATAGCTTAAAGACCAGCCAAGTCCTTGGTATATTAGTTTAATCAATCCTAATGACATCAGTTTCGCCGCGGCATTAGGAATGAATCAGTCTTTTACGTGTGTATATTGAAAGACAAAAAAAACTAATAATACTTTAAAGCATATATTTAAATAAAACAAGTATATGTTCTCTGTGAGTTTGCGTTAAAAATATTATGTTTATACGGAATTATTTTTATTAAATAGGAGTTTGAGATTTGTCAGAATGTATAAAACCAGCGTCAACATCTGTACAATGTACGTACCTACCTACATTGTAAAATTGTAGCAGTATGAGATGAATACATATCATTTATTTTGTTTAAACATTCATTATTTAAAAACCAAGGCGGACACAATTGCACAGCGACTGTACTGCGATGCTACTGTCATACTTGTGCATACAATTTGTATTTTTGACGTCTTTATATTCTTTTTATGTACATTTAATAATATTCAATCTATCATAACGTTAATTAAACCGATCCTTTTCTTGTTGGAAGCGTTTACAAAACATATAGTATAATGCTATTGTATTCTGTGTCATTGAATAAATCAGTTCTAATTCAGCCAATACCCCAAAATCTAATATCAGTTGCTCTTTCAATGAGCTACGAAGGCAAGCGCCATTGGCTACAATTCACCCGGGCGCGAATAAAATTATGTTTGCCACAAAACATATTCGGTGGGGCGCAAAGACAACGCTCGTCTAATCTTCTTTTATGACCCTTCCAGTTTATTATTACATCCTGGTTTGGTGCCCTACATCGTTCCAAAGATAATCTTAAGGAAATTACTTTCTTGCGGATCATATCCCTAATTAAGAACGGCGTTCTCATCAGAGCTCGAGTGGAAGCAGCCCTGAACGTAATAGAAAATCGATAGATTGCTGCTCTCATAGCGCGGCTGATCGAAGATTCCAGAGGAATTTCCATCAAACAAATCTCTCGCGACATTTGCTCCTCATTGCCTTTTTGATTAAATTAAAAAATATAGTTCCAAATATATTTTTATTGGAGTATTTTAGTGCGGGTTTAAAGCTTTGGAAAATCGTTTTATGCATCAAGTACTTTAAGCCGATAAGACACGGTGGTTTGATTCTTGTTGTTTGATTAATAATATTGATATTATTACAATTTACTATACCCAAAACATTTCCTCAATACCCGATCACTTTATCATGACGTAACAAAATATTTTTACAATACAGATGATAAGATTTAAGAAAAGTGAATGTCCTTATAGTGATGAACAACTCAAGTGCCGACTCTACTATCTGAGTGAATGAACTTTTGAGCTAGCTAAGAATGAAAAAGTAATGAATTTTAGTCTTTCGACCGCTATATAAAAAGGACAAGATCTCATTCAGACTTTTACGCTTCTTTATTAAAAATATCATTGGAAACAATTTTCAATTACCTAAACATGAAGTTTAATTAAAAAATTGCTACTAGCGTTCCGTTTATATAACAGTTCGTAGATTTATGGTCGCGAATTGAATACAAGTATTTTTGCGTAAACATATTTGCCAGCGGAATACCTCCGTTGGCTCCAACGAAATAAAAGATTCTCAACATTTATCAACGAACGTGTTTTAAATTTTAATCAACCATTGTAATGGGCGATTAATGGGCGACCATTTTTCGCTGCAAGTTTTACGGCTGTTTTATTGTGATAGCAAACGAAAGCCTACCTCTGTTTATTGTTCCAGCTTATTTAAATTTCAAGAGCGAGAAATCTTTTTGTTGTTTCCAAATGGCGGCAGAAGGTACTGGTAAAGTCGTCAAGGAGACAATGAAAGTCTCAAGAAAAATAATTACCGTTAAATTGTTACCACTTTTACTTCTTAAGAGGAGGGAGTGGTTAAGTTCGCTAAATGCACGTTATTAATGGACATTTAAGTTAAATAAATAAAAGGCTCTCAGTAATGCTGCGGTATTGTCTTTAATGTAACAATCGAAAAAGCTTATAGAGAGACTTAACCCGTGGTTGGTAATCGGATGGGTGTTCAAAATTTTTTTCGCTTTAATTTTCCTTCATGCTTAGATATATAAACCGATTATAACGATATTCTTTTCTGTTTAATGTATAATGTTACTAGACCTGCTAAAATAAAATTTGTATAAAAATTGTTATTTTATTTGTTTTTATCTCAGGAAAGCGAGTGAGCCATAACTGCGTTAAGGAGAACAACGGAGAACTTTTGCATGGAACCGCGCGGGCGTACGCTTAACATAGTTTCGGTCCCCACGCTTTTCTTAATAATTTTACTTTTCGTTCATTATTTAGTTTCTATACTATAAAGTTATTTTTCTCTTTTTAGTCCGATTTAATATAAAAGCGTGTTTTTTAATTTTTTCTAAACTATTATTATAGTATCCACTTTTTAGTGCGAATTATAACCGCCGATGAAAGTACTTGATAAGTCTATAGAGTTTAAATGAAATCTGACCGTTTAAAGTGGGTCGAAATCGAGCCCAAACGGGTCAGTTACATACAAACGTACAGGAGTTACAAACATACAGGTGAAACCGCAGAGTGAAACTAATTTATGCGTGTTAAAAAAATAACCTGAACCTACCAATAACAAGCGATCTCCATTTGATGTACGGGCTCATATTGATAGAATCTACTACGGTTTTATCAACAAATGGTTTTATTTGGTTAACCTAACCATTCTCACACACTACGATCCGCCGCACCATTTAGTAAAACGGCGGTTAATACGATCCGCCTGCGACATATACATACGACAGATGAAAATACTGTATTTGTTAAGATTATTTTCGAAATATTGTTTTTATTTCTTGTTTGGCAAGTTTAGTTATGATTGAAATTGATACCAAGTTAATTTTGTATTATCCATGACAGGATTTTTTTCCATGTGTTTCGTTTTCTATTTAATTTGGTATCAATTTCAATCGTAAGATTATTCTCATTTATAAGTAACTCTTCCATATAGGTTTGCTAGATATACCTACGTAGACATTTCTAGGCCATTTCTTCGTTTAATTTATACTGCTTGACTAACTTCGTTTGAAGTTTTATGGACCATTTGCGGAGGACGGATCATTACTCTTGCTAGCCAGAGAAATCAATAAGTACGACAAAACAAGGCTAATTAAAGAATTCTTGTAACCAAGTCACTCAAATTCATATAAGTATTAAGGTGCTAGCAAGTGACAAATTGTACAGGTTGACTTTATCTGACGTTCTTTGATATATTACTTATTACTAATTCTAAAGATGTAACTCGTGTATATGTGGGTGATTACATATATAATTATAATAACAAAACCTGTTTTAACTTTTTTTGAGATAACTACAGTTAATTTGTATCATGTTCATAACGCATATTAGTCGATTAGGTAATCTATTGATTTTTAAAATATTATGCGTTGCAACTATGTATGAAATACATAACCCTGAACCTATCACACACATTTTTCGGGAAAATCATGAATTCAACAAACATATTTTATTAAAATTTTCTCTGAATTTAATTGAGGGGTGATTGTTTTGTGTTTTCCTAACTTCCTTATTGTTGAAACTAAAAAAACCTTATTTGTTCTACAAATATTTACTATAGATGGTATATAGGTGAATCGTACGTTTTTTCAATCAATCTTAGTTAAATTAATTGTAGTTGATTAAACCGTAGGCGTTTTCTTCTTTATGGATTTCGTTCAACAATTATTATTGACGATCTTTAGGAACTTTAAACAGTAGGTTTTTTGACTGATGTTATCTCGAAAATGGTTACACTTTTAACGAAAGCGCGACCTCACAAGCCATCACGCCTTAATATAGATCCTCTATCAGCTAGTTACACCAAGTTTTACGTTCTACAATTTTGCAAAAACGAATCTAAAAGTCAACTAAATTCATACGAATGAGGTGTTGTATTTTTTAAATAATTTATTTTATTACGAAATTATAAAAAGTTTGACTTGGTGCAACCGGCCGTATACCCTTTTCAATATTTACAGATTCGATTAAGAAAAGAAATCTATTATGTTTTTACCCAGTCATTATTATATAAGTGTCACGACATCAGTACTCAGAAATTATAAAGAAAGTTAGTAAGTTCGAGTAAGTAAATATGTACAAAACAGCTATTTCATTAATAAGGACCTAATATAACACAGCTGTCGTCAGATAGGCACACATTTAATATACTTCTTAATTAAACAGGTTTAATATCATATTGCTGTTAAATTTAGCTTCTAAATGAATTAATGAAATAGCTCTTTATTTAAATGGTCTGAAACGAACGAAAGGTGAATAAATGAGAAGTGGACTGTTTAAATGTTAAAATATTATATTGAATGAAAAACGGTAAAAAATACAAACTATAGATAAGTAACACACACGTAGCCCTGAGACGTTGACAATAAAAGCTCTCTGACAAGAACACTAATAATTTTGAACATATAATGAAAGCCAAAAGGAACTTAAAACTATGGTTACAAAGAGGTCCGCAACATGGTCTTTGCTAAGAACTTAAAAAAATCGTCAAAACCCTACCAGCATTTCGGGACGAAATAATTATTTTACTTAAATATTATTATAGATAGAAATAATTATTTTACTTAAATAATTATTAATATGCTCAATATGTACAAGAAATGGCGAAAGAAACCCCACAGCTTACAATTAACTAATGATTTCAAAACATTATAAATGTAATTTTTATAGAAATATGTTTTGTGCTGTTTCCGCTCCGTATCATTTTTGATATTAAATCGTCATCATCGTCATTTCCGCCGGGAAACTCCCACTGTTGGACATAGTCCCCCAAAGAGTACACAATTATGAGATTAAATTAAATAATCGATATAAATCAAATCATATCAAATATTTTTATTGCGTATCACATAACAACAAGGGTCTTAAACATAGGCTGTAGTTCCTGTGATACCCCGTAGGGGCACTTCAATTATATTCTTAACATCATGAGTGTAACTAACACTAAGAAGTCTTGTTCGCTGGAAATTATTATCTATCAAATCTCGAGTGAATGCGAACTCCGCAACATAGATTTCAAATTAAACAGTGGTGTGATACGATGTTATTGCTTCCCCTAACGAGCATAAATTGTGTGGAACATCCATAGTAGTTTGATAACTTATCTCATAGCTATTAGCTGTAAATGAGCAACTATGTTTGGGGTTATCAACGAAACGTTTTGAGATTCTGTTAGTGTATTAGTGTTTCACACAATACTCACTTAGATTTAAATTTAATACACATTGTTATTTCAAGTAATATTACTGGTCAACCCTGGGTGGACCTCAGTAAAAGTCTCATAGATCGAGTTTTTTTTGAAATATTTGTGTTTTTTAATATTCACGTCCTATACTTGAGATTTTTCATGCCATTTGTAAAAATGAAACCTTTTCTGGTTTTTTTATTTATTTTTAACTTAAATTATTGCACTGTCAATAAAGTATAAGGTATTCTCAATAATTAATCTTAAATCATTTGAAAAATATCTAAAGACCTACTTTTGTTCTAATAATTTTATTTACTCTAATTTGCCACTTACAGTAGTTTATAATAGTATTTTTCAATTAAAGAATTCTTGACTTTAATTTTGAATTGATTGAAATCTAAGTTTTTAAACGTTATCAATATAAAATCAGATTTATGATAGAAAGTCATATATTTTTTGGTCTTATGTATGATTCACACTGCAGTCTCGTCCCATGGGGGCCGCTTTATTGAGCAAACAAGTTATTCCTTGCGTCTCCAATATTTTTCCCTGATTAAGTTCTTCGCGGTTAAATTTCCCAAGGGTTTCTTGGGATTCGTAGGTTTGATTTTTATTTTTTTTATTTCTGCATTGATTGCCGAAAAAAGTAACTATTACAAGTTCATATCAATTTACTTCTTTCAAGGAAAATATGGAGTAGTTCAACTCTTTTAGGAGGTTGGATTATTGTTAAAATTCTTATATAAAACATTAGATATAAAAAAACAATTCGTATAATTCAAGTTTAATTAATTACAAATTTTGCTTGCCTACGTTTTGGTAGAGCTCAACAGTCCTGTAGCAATCAAAACCTAAAGTCAAATATTAAACGGTGTATTGCAAAATAATCTGAATCTGAATCAGAAAAATAGATTAAAACCTAATTATAAGGGTTTTGTCAAACTTAAGTATCGCACTAAAAAGTAGGAATGTTAGACTAATATAAGAGATAACCATTAAGCATTGTGTGAGGTCTAAACAAATCCTCATTAAAACAACACAATGGCTACAAAGCAATATAATTACGGTACGCTTCTTGTGGTCACAAGTTTGGTGAAAACATTTTTGTCCCTAAAAAACAGTATTCATTAGAACAATAAGTTGTAATTAATATTAGGGGTGCTCCACATGCCGTAAATCGCAGGTAATTAGGCCCCGGCTGTACGTGACGCGTGCGGAGGTTCAAAAGCTCTTTGTAATATACACGAGGGTTGAGGCGTTTAGCATAGCTCTAACAAAGAGGGCAGTATACAAACTCCGCCGAGAATTAAATCACAAGTCCTCAATTATTAATTTTACATTGAATTTGTTAATCATTTTATTTGGAAATATTAAAAAAATGGAAACTAACTATTATTTTCCCTTTTATACGTTTTTCTTTTCAAGTTTGTTTTGTTATATTTATTGTTGTATTTCAATCAATTTGTTTTATTCAAATTTGATTGCTAGTTAACAAAGCTACTAACGTAACAGTTTGGCAGACTGTCGCGTAACGGAAGGTTACGGGGCCAATTAGAGAACATAATAGAAATAAAAGAGGAGTAGCAATGAATGAGTTTATTAATTGAGGGGGCACGTTTGAGGTTGCAAATTGAAATAACATTAAGTGAGGCGAAGCAGTAGGAAGAACGTGCGTAAAAACGCCAGGGCTTTGGGGGGCCGGGCACCCGCCCGAAAAGATGCAAGTAGATGCTCAACATAAAGTCCTGTCTTGATCAAGCTCTGAGACGGGACTCGAACCCGCGAACTTTTGCTATCTAAGGGTCTTCAAGAGGTTAAATTTATTCAAGTCTTTAATCTCTGATTACGTCAGAAGCAGACGTATGCCGAACAATGTCGAAAATATTACACCTTCAACATCGGATGAGAGATTTTTATTAATACCTTCGATCACTTTCTATCTACTGTTGCCTCATGTAGGTCATTGTGACAAGAACATTAAATATGTAGTCTTGATGTCGCCTAGTATGAAACACTCGATCATAGGATACAGTCCTAGAGGATGGAGTTAATTCATATCTTGAAGCTACAGTCAACAGGCTCGCATAATCTTGTCAATAAATAAATCATAAATCACATGCTCAACAAAATGCAACTTTCATTAACACCTAGTTGTTCTTCAAGTCTATGGGTATAGTTAGGCTGAAAGCCTACATATTCAAGGAGTGACAACAATTATAGGAAAGGGGACAAAAATATCGCGAAGGGTCGAAGTGTACTGCGAGGAGACTCGCGGCTTCATGATAAGATAAGATGCAGTCTTCATAATAGAATTTTCTTTGTTTGTACAAAATTTAAAAAGTCCATATTAAATCAAAATAAACATGAATACGAGCTCATGATACTAATTACACTAGATGTTATACTGTTCATTTGTAACTATGTAAACGCTCAAATGGGAAATTTTTACTGGAAAATAAAAACGTTGGTCCCGTTAAGCGTTAACATTTATTAAAAAATCTGTTTAAGCCCGCCATTTTGTACATAACCAATGTGTTATTATGTACTTACTTTGTATAAAAATTACGTTGCAAAAAAAGTCCTCAACGCTTTGTGATAAAGCTCTTTTTCGGTTACCGGCTTTAACGACCTTTGACCATTTGAAATGTATAACATTTATTTCACGTTTCCAATATTAGTTATATTCTGTGTTAGTTTCAAAAGAAAATGTAATGAGATATGTGAGAGACACGAATATAACGTTCTGTGATGTCACCTCGGCCGATATAAGTAGAGTTGATAAAATATTGGTTTGCTTCATATGGTTTAATATACCTAATTCCCTTTGAAGTTATAGCAACAAAGTTCAGAATATTTTCCTTTGATGAGTAACTACACCGATTAAATTCTAAAAATGAAAGAAAATATAATCAAAAATATTATTACGCATTCAAAACAATTATTTGTAAACATTGGTTTCAGAGAGAATCAGGCATAGAGAAATATCCCCGTATTTAAAGTAAAAGAAAATATTTAAACCATGTACCTTTGTTTTTCATTTGCCGATATTTCGGCGGAGTTGTATGTGCCATGATCACAGATGATGTAGACGAATTGCTACATTTTATTGTTAGTAACCATTTGTACACTCTTCTCACTGGACACATATGTTTACATATATAATCTATATTAATTTTAAGTAACTTTTCAGAGCTTCAGGTAACATTCAGTCACACAAAGCCACATCTGCCATAATAGAATTTTCCTACCCTACCTACCCTTTTTGTGACAATAGGAAATCCATTTACGGACCATAACGCTCGCTGGCTGGGCGTGCGGCATGCACACGGCATGACTCACCGGCGCGGAACAGCGCCAGTCGTGGCCAGTCCTACTCCGCTAAAACCCACCGGTACCTTCCTAAGCCCTTGTGGGGGCGTTTTGGGATCGGCGCACATAGTGTGCGCCATTTCACCAAAACGCCTCCGGGACCGACCCTAAAAAAGTGACAGGTTGCTAGCCTGTCGCCCACACAAAAGGGGCAGCAAACCCAAAAACTAACAATCCTTTAGTAAAAAAACAATTAAAGCCAAACAACCAGGACAGATGTTACACTCAAAATCATCTCAGCAGTTCGGGTCTCACTATTATTTACTTACATATAATGATATTGAAATTAATATAATCATAACAGCCTTTATAATTCGACACACTGCTCAACACAACGACACAAGGTCTCTCCTTGTCATCTAAGGAGGCTTAGGGAGTAGTCCACCACGCGTGCCCAATGCGGATTGGTGGATGGAGTATAAGGTGATCAATACCTACTCCTTTGCTGATCCATTAGTCGCCTTCTAGGACACCCATTGGAGGATATGGGGCTATTCTACTCTGCCGGCATAACATGACATAAATCAACATGAAACAATTCGACATGAAACGATCTTCTATTTCAAAGAGTTCATAGAAAATATACTTCTTCAATTTCATCTAGTCTAGCTAATCTAGCTATCCCTCGTAAAGTAGAAAAGCTGTCTTTATAGACACATGAATACTCTCGTGTAAATACGTGCTAAGAATTTCTAATATATAAGGATGGAGTAAAAATAACAATAACATCTCCTTAGTTTTGTTGCTAGTTTCTTGAGTAAACAGACCTAATAGGTATGGATGTACGCGTTTATGGAGTACTAGCTTAGAATGAATAGCCTATATGGTTATTCTGAAGTATGAGCTTTATTTTTGTATAGTTTCATTAGAATCCATTCAGTAGTTTTTGCGTGAAAGAGTAACAAACACGCATCCCATCATACATCCGGACATACAGATCGATACAAACTTTCGCGTTTATAATATTAGTAGGATTCACACGTACCATAAGCACACGTCAACCTTAAACTACAATACAACGACAACTCGTGCACCGGAGCTGATTTGAATGTATGAGCGGTTTCAGATAAGAGCAGTTTTCAGCATACGCGCTTACCCGCTCACTATAATCCATTTCGCGATTCAAAAAATTGGACCCGCGTACACGGGCTTATTCCAGCGTGTTCGCTTGAACCGGTAGTGATGAGTCAGTGTCAACTTGGTTTATAAGCGCGTCAACGCTCGTACGAATTGCACATGTTGCAGGATCGAAGGGAAAGGTAGCCAGTGTAATTACTGGGCATGGAGGGCATATCATCTTGTTCCCCAGGATGGCACACGCACTTGCGGTGTTAAGTGATTTACACTTAATATTGCAAGTGTCTATAGGTAGCGGTGACCACATAACATCAGGTGGACCGCAAGCTTGATTGCCATCTCGTAACATAAAAAAAATGTGCTACACGCGAATCCAAAAACGAGTTTACAAGCGCGTATAAAACGCTGGGCTGAAACCGCCCTAAATCATTAGTTCATAACGCAACCAATCACATCTTCACCACAATTCAGCTAACAGCGATACCATGCAGCAGCTCACATAAACTAATGACAACGTCACCACATCTACATTTTGTTACCACAACACAACTGCATAAAGCTGCAGCGAAGTTGCACAGTACCACTGCTTCCCTACTTTATGTCGCTGCGATGTGGTGTGGTTACGGTGTGTGTGTGAATTACCCTTAAACGTAATGACAGGTATTGTGTAAACGAATGAAATGATAAAAAGCTTTACGAAACTCAGGTTGTAATAACAAAGACAAAACTTGTTTTTTAAACCAATTACGAATTTTCTATTCAGTATTTAGAACGAAATTATTTTATAGTTCCAAAGAAATAAAGGAATTTGAAAGATCAGAGCAAATATAATTAAGAATATTGAGGCTCTCTTGCCACTTGGAACCAAGAAAAAAAAAAGGATCCCAACTAAAGCTCGCTGAATCGTTATTATCAATAATTAATGATAGAAAATCCTCCGCTAAATTGTTAGCTAAGAATCCCATTGTTATTTAACAGAAAAATATGTTTACTTAAAGATTGGAAAGGCAGAGCAGTAAGCCTCAATTAAAAGGAAATTGAAATTGCTTCGGAATTTCCAATAAAATACTTATATTATATAAGAATCTTTATGGGATAATTAATCACGAGGCATTTCACGATCCATTTCATAAGTACCTTCTAATCCGAAGACATATATATCCTTAACGATACGTGAAGACTTATTCGCTCCCACTCAATTTGCTGGTGCTTTTTTGTTCTCTATATTCTGAGAAATATTCGAGATATTTTTCTTTTAGCTGACGCTGAGTAGCTTATCTGATTACTAATAATGCTATTGTATGACAACTTGTCAGTGCAATGGATATATAAGAACTAATAAATACTTTGATGAAATTAAATATATAACCAAAAATGGTTACATCGTTGGATTTTTTGAAAATGAGGTAGGCTGAAATGGATTCATTGCAAAGAAAAAAGGTGTGCGTTATTCCTGTTCCGATCACGCTCGTAGTCCTTAAGAGGGGTTCAGCAGTACCTTAGGTAACATATCGTTACATATAAAGCCTTATCTGGCAGTATGGGCCATAGAGTGCTTCCAAATAGCGACCGACAGGTTGCCAGTCTACGTCTGCATCGCCTTAATAAAAGGGGCACCAAACCCAACAAGTAACGCTCCTTCAGTAAACAAACAAACAAAAACCAACAACCAAGACCAAAGTTACACTTAAAATAGCAGCAAGTCAGCAAGTCATACTTTAGAAGGAGGCCGCTGAACGGGTGCGGTAGGATGATCCCCTTGCGGCGCCAAGCCGCCAGAGACGTAGTGGAAGACGGGAGACTCCAGCTACCGTAGTTGGGGCGACAAACGATGGAATATGCCTTAGGGATTAAGAGGACATTCAAGATCCCTAGAATGTCCTTTTTTCCTAGCTAGGGGGAGTAGAAGCCTAATGAGGCCAACCGCAGGTGGTATGTGCGGATGACTATAAGCTCCCGCGCAGCCCTTAATATGCGGAGTGAAGGGTTCCGACAGTTTTTAGTGGGTATACCAGCCGTTAGAGGTGGGGACTCCCACATAACCCTGGCGTGGCCCTATTCATGACAAGGGTACGTATAAAACGTTTTCTTTCGAAAAAGGGTAAACACACTTACGTACACTTCATAATTTAAATATCCTATTATTATAATAAACGCGAAAGCTTGTAAAGATGTATAGATCTATGGCTATCTGTTTGTTACTCTTTCACGCAAAAACCACTGAATAGCTTATACGTCAGAATAACATTTAGGCTATAAGTTAACCGACATTAACGCGAGCGAAGCCGCGGCCGAACACTAGTTTATAAATAAAATGAAAATCAAGAGGTTGGTTCATGAACAAATGTTAGTGTTCATCACACAAACATTGGCCTGAATCCGGATGGCTGTTATGTAGGCACTCCACTTCGGTAGCAAATTGCTTGTTGTATTTACAATGTATATAGATACTCGTTTCATTGCTGGAAAATTCTTGCTTAGCTATCTCTTCAACCACAACTATTTTTAACCGAAATTCTGTGGTCGCTTTGTCTTTGTCGCAAAATTAAATCTGTGAAACTAGGTAAGTAGTTTACAATATTTTGTGGTCTGTTTGCGTAATATTTAGCTCTGGTATGATGGCCCCAAACTATGACAGATATCTTACGTAAAAAATATCAATAAATTAAAATTAACAACAAATTTATGTCGGTTGTAGCTGAATCGGAAACTGGGGCTGTAATCATTCAAAATTAAATATTTATTATTATTAGACTGTTTTAAATTTTTCTTGTACCTATTAAGAAAGCTCTTGGTCACTATATAGCCTGATGGTAATTCGGTATATGATAATTCTGGATGAGAAAGCGAGCTTCTAACAAAACTGAAACCACTAAGGCTCTAGTGGTTTGTGATAGTTCGATCGTGCGATAATTTTTATATAGTTAACGCGCGCACCTCCATATATCTCTATACCGCCTTGATCGATCAAATTATCGGCCAACTAATAAAACGCAAGTGCGCGGTAGCGCTAAATTATCGAATAATAGTTTCATCATGATCGTCTTCCAATATTTACTAAGCTATCGGTCAACTCAAAAAGCAGAAGTGCGCACAGGCTCTATACCATAGCAGTTTGTAAAATAAGTACCCTAAAAATATTAAATGCCCCCCAAAGTTACTATTCCACGCGGTAGAAGTGAAAGTAAGACACAAATGAGCAGATTAATAAGTTAAGAACCAATATAAAAACATCTTGTCATGCCACTCTATGTGGCGGTAATTGGGAAGAAGTCGTTGGAATTGTATCGGTCCACAGCTTGAGAATTTCCTGACTTGCATTTGAAAGGACCTTGGAGGTTTCGTAAAGTCATTTAAGATAATAAGAACATTACCTCTTAATGTAGCTAGCTTGGTCATGAAAGTGAAAATGTAACAATTTCACAACTTAACTGCCTTTGTTCGATCAGATTGCCATGATCTGTTATTATTTATAACTTTCGATGTATTTTTTACTTCAAAAAGCAGTGTCATTATGACCAACAAAATGCACTAATATAAACTTGGATATTATTTCTTTATACTTGACAGGTCAGCTTTTGGCCTTTCTGTCACCTGATGGCAAGTGACGATAAGACCGAAGACTGTCTATCTTTTCAGTAATTGTCGGAACACTAAAATGTTGTTAACATTGTTATTATGGCGACAGATTTTGACAGAATGACTACATGAAAAAGTCGGAAATGAAAACAAGATAACGAGCAAACATATTCACGGATTCCTATATACAAGGTGTTTGGTAAATGGGGTATGAAGCCGGCACCTACCCATGCTAACATAGTCATATAAATACTAAAGGTGATATTAAAAATTTTAAATTGTAAAAATATTTTTTAATTTTCCATACATTTTGTTTTTTTTGATCGAACTATTTGAATGAAGAAATCATTTTTTTTACAATTTAAAGTTTTTGATATCACCATAGTATTTATATGACTATGTTAGCATGGGTAGGTTTCATACCCCATTTACCAAACACCTTATATATTGTACCGAACATTACAATAAAAATTCCAAATTCAGAAAACCATAACAATACTGTTTCGAAAATGAAAACGTTACTCAAGTTATTGTAAGTAATCACAAATTTTATTTGTGTTGTGTACTTGTCTTATGTGAAACTTGTCTTAATTTATAAGATAGACAAATTTCAACAATTTGAATCCGGAAAATAAATGAAATTTTTTAACATAGGTACCTATTGTTCAAAATTTCAAAATATACTAAGTTCGCACAACATACGCCAATAATCGGCGCTGAGTAATTTGCAGCCACAGTTCGCAAGTCACGTACAGTTGAGCGTTCACATATCCCTAATTAGAGCGGATTTTCACGTACGATAAGCCAGGGCAGAACTCTTACAAAGATTGTGTGTCACCCTCTAAAGCTTGCAAAATTGTATGCGCTTTGTAAGGTTTGTAAGCTGCTTTTGCTTCCAAATAACTCAATCTGTGATTTTTTTACTAACGAATATGATTTGGGAATACCAAGATGCAGTGGTATATTGTTGAACGAGATGAAACAAAAGATATCCCTCTAAGCTGCGCTCCGCCACCTTGAGCATGGATCAGCAGATAACAATATTCATCATTATCATAACAGCCGAGAGATGCCCAATGTTGGACAAAGGCCTTCCCGAAGGATCTCTAACCTCACAAAGGATCTCTAACTCTGTAACCTCTAAATCGATCCAGCGCTTTCCGCATCTAGCGGCTTCCCGCGACCTTTACCAGATCGTCAGTCCACCTTGTGGGAGGTCTGCCAACGCTGCGTTTCCCGGTACACGGCCGCCATTCGAGGACCTTTCCACCCCAACAGCCAACAGTACTCCTGGCAATGTGTCCGGCCCACTGCCACTCAAGATTCGCAATTCTTTGGGCTATGTCGGTGACTTTTTATGGAAGCAATATCTTTAACATTAGCTTTATCGCGCAAAAAAGTTTACAGACTGAAACGGGAGACAAATACAAATATAGAAAAAGGAGTATTGAACTGCCATATCTCTTTCTGGTCACTATGTTTCTTTCAAACCACACCTCTCACTCAAAAGAAAGATATTTTTACCGAAAGTATTTTTTTAAAAGCTTATGACTCATTTAATACTTGCTTAACATAATATTTAGTAAAAGACAAAACACTTGAACAGATTCAGTCTTAATTAGAACATAGAGCACTATCCGACGCTAATTATCTTCAATTAAATCGTAATTCCAATTTCATTAGCCTAGGACACTGAACATAATCCCAAGCATCACTTAAATAATGTATCATACTTTGGTTTGCAACTAATAAGAACGGTCCCTCACGTCCTAGCGAACTTAGAGCATGTAATTTCTATTACTCATACTAATATGTATTCGTTTTATATTGTGATTGGCGTTATTAAAAATTTTCTCATTCTTATAGACATAGTGCTGTGATAGTTTGTAACGTTATACGTACATATTTTACCGACCTACATACATAATTTTAAATTAAATAGGAATAATTACACTATTTATAAATATTACATAAATTAAGATATAAAAGAAGCTCATCTAATTGAAATTCTAAATTTATCAACACGTTTTAGCGTTTTAGCGCTCCATATCAACGTTAATATGCTACATTATAGTGACCACACGACTGTTGCGGGCAATCTTCGATAGATTGCGCCTGCGTCGCGCCGGCAGTCTCGATCTTGTCAGGAATCGCACACAGAGATTTGGTGATTCAGTCTTGCGCTTGCGTGGTTCGCCAAGTAAATTGAGCACCGATAAGACCGACCAATTACTAATTAACTAATTTGATAATCGTGTGCAACAAAAGTTATTTATTTAATGTGTTTAACCCCTAATTGGGTAAGTGGTTACAAAATATTTATTATCGCAAACGTAGTCATAGTGCAATTCATATGCTTTGGCTGGTTAATGTAATGATGTTATTTCATTGTAAAGTGTGTTTCAATTTAAATCATTTTATTCATCCAGTCTATCATTTTATGATCATTCTTTTCATTGAAATAATTGTTGTGGGCTGCATTTATAAATTAATGATTCCGCAGTTTTACTAAAATTTATTTTCTACCTCCATTAATTTTATAAAAATATATTGTTTGTTTTTTATCATTTTTAATCTTGTGTAATCTCCGTATCTGATTGTAAACACCCACGACACAACGGCTATGGTACTTTCCTTTACTTCCCTTTGTGCCGTTGGTGGTTCCCAAAGAAACGAGGACAGCTACTAACGTCTTCCTAATGGCGCGTTCCAGGGTCCAAGATTAGGCTAAGGTAGCCGCTGTCGCCTCCGCTGCTTCACTTCCGCCCAGGGCTGGACTTACAGTGAGCAGCAGTACAAGCCGCCCTAACTCTTCCCACCGAGCGACCCTCACCGAGACCATCTCCGGCTACCACCAGGGGAGTACACGCTATTGGGTATAATAGAACCGCTCGTCGTACCCACTTCCCGTTCAATAAATTGTTCTGCACGGATCTCTCGTGTCTCATTTAACTCCCTATTTCTTAGAACCGTTGGAGCACGGGAGACCTTACCCGTGGCAAGTTTTCTTATAGTTATAACCGTCACCTATATGCCCTTGTCGGGTTATTCCGTGTAGGTGTATCGGGCAATTATAATTTGGAATGTATTGTCGAGCTTCAACTAGAAATTGTTAGCATAAGCGAAGACCGTGATTATTACGCCACTATGTATTCGTATGTTCAATAACTTGTATAAATTAATTATGGACGCAAATTAAATGTATATTACGGTGCATTATGTCGAAGACAATGGCCTAAACACTTACGTGATCTGGATGTAAATTTAAAGACGTATTAAAATAACTCTCCAGTGGATGAAGAAATTGAAAGTAAAGTGGTTTTTAGAAGTTCTGGATTCGTCTTAGAGGACTGTTTCTTAAGGGTTTCCTTTGTATTTCGAAGGATAGTAGGTTCCATTTTGCCATTTTGTACACACAAAGAAGTATTTTATCTCGAAATTTTCCGGTATTTTGTCAACATACTTTCAGTTTAAGTTTTTATACGTTATTCAAGCGAATTCCCCAATTTATATTGTGAAAAGCTGTGATAAAATATTAATTGCTTCATTTTCATGTTAAATATAAATTCCAAGTCCACTGCGTGGTTATCATCGGGATTTCTGATTTTCCGAGACACTACATCCATGTGTGATTTAAACTGTCAAATTGAATGAGCACTGGTACAGCAAGCTATTGGAATGATATTTTGCAGTGAAAGCCATTATGCTGTGTCGGTCGAGTACGCCCGATTTAAGCCGAAATTTCGGTTGACTTTTAAACCATTATGGCTTCGTTATGTATTGTTTATTTTTGTCATGCTTGATAGTAAAGGTTTTGGAGGATCTCACTTGATGGTAATGGATAAGATCGAAAGAAGCCGCTTTACCCATAATCTTCTACTATCCTCTATTTGATATGAAGGTAGTTTGAGGTCCTGGGAAGGAAATGGTATAGTTTTTGCCGCCATAGTCGATATTTACGCGAGCGAAGCCGCGGGTGACCACTAGCACGATATATATTTTAATGAGGATACTTTTGCTTTTTATTAATATTAATATTAGTACAAAATTTTTTAGTTAAGGAAAAAACCAATTTATTAACGAGACCTTTACTTGCTCTATCGGTGGTGAAACTTCCACTAAGCAACTTTGACCTTTGCGTTGCGCGTCTTCGGTTTAAGATGTGTTTCACTTGACCTACTCTACCCGTTCGCTACTGATTACTTTTGAAATCAATGGTTTTATTTACAAGCCTTGTTTGCCGTACTGATTCGGCATTAGCAGTGTCGATAACCCTAGCAGACGCCACACCGCGGACGCCAACGGAGTGTCGGCGTGACGCTAAGCGTTGTATGTACCGCGACGTCCCTTCAAGCTTATAACAATGCCCAGCGCCACGTACACGTCTACGTCAACGTACCGTCCACGGTGTGACGTCACTTTTGCTTCGCCAAACAGAACCCGTACTTAGCGCACGTGAAAGCATCCTAGCGTCGCGTCAGATCGTTGCATACCTACTGCTAACGCCAACGCTTAGTGACACTGTCTGATAGCATAACACTATCATGTCACATTTTAAACATATTTCGGCGTTATAGCATCAGACATTAATCCGACTAGGGTGAGACCAAAAAAATACACCGATATGTGCGTAATGCGCATGTGTGCATGATAAATAGTACTGCAGTCTGACAGTTGCTGTCTTTTCTACGTGACTGACAGGCCTCCTTAGGCCCCCTGCGTGTACGTGAAATGGTCTCGTCTATCTATCTCACTCTAATACACTTGTTAGTATGCTCTTTCCCTTTTACTTTCAATAATTAATCTAGTCCTAGCTATTTGGATATTATTCAACTGACCAGCGTTTTAAAACATTACTGTACTCATTCAAATTTGTGTTAAACAAACTTCAGCCCCAAACTTTAATTGTAATTTAGCTCAAAAAGCGGTTCCAAATTACCAATTAAAATACATTGAAATTTGAAACTTTATACTTTGCTAATTTGATCCACTGAAATGTTTAATTGAGTAAGCCAGTGCAAATTCATTACTTACAGTAGAACCAACAACATTATACACTTGAGAGCTTTATGATCTTGTTATAAGAGTTATTTTTCAACTAGAGTTAGAGTCCACACTGCAGTCATAGATGTCTAAGCTTTTTATATTGCACAATGTTGTAAATAAAAGAAAATCATACTAAAGTAAATTTAAAAATTTAAAACAAATATTTCCGTATATTTATAGATAAAAAATCATATTCATAGACTAACATTAGTATGACTTTTTTTCGTGGATATTTTTTTTAAATTATATCTATACATATATATGCCGCCCTTGCAAACTTTGTATTAAACTATAAGTATTGTTGTTATTTTCAAGTGCACTATAGAGTATTTATATATATATTATTAGAGTATTTATATATATATATATGTATTTATATATAATTTGGAAGGCCCAGCGGTTTGGGCTGTCAGTATATACTGACAGCCCAAACCGCTGGGCCTTCCAAATTTGGTGCGTAGGTTCCTTAAGAAGTCCAGGGGTGCACTAAGAAAGGGTTTTTGGAAATTCACTACTCTGCCGGCATCACAAAACCAATGTATCAGGGATATAATTCTAAAATTAAATGCTTTCCTCCAGCATCCATTTTTAAGTCGTATCACAAAAGCGTACCCTGAAAATAACGTTGAGACTATTCGGCTAGAACTATATATTACTAACTGACTATCTCATTTGACTATTGCATATTTCATCTCCTTTGACTCAGCACGGAACAGAAGGTCCTATTTTCCATTGTTGCCAAATATCTAACATTCCTCGTTCGGCTATTGCAAAATCTAGAAACTAGTCGAAAGAACTTAGACTTTGGTTCTAGCCTCTTGGGTAAAATTCAAACATGATAACAAGCGGTCAGTGTTCGCGTCAGAGCTATTGAATAATAAATAGAGCGTCAGCCAGCCGGCATACGTGGGTGGCGAGAGTGTATTTGCAAACCGTTCCAACATGTTGTCAACGTTCCTTTAAATTTTGAATTCACTTGCATTTTTAGCATCTATCGTGACCTCTTTTGATTTTACTCGCTGGAAATTTTTAGATGTCATACCGGATTTAAAAGCTTATCGGCGAGGGTGTAATCATGAAAATAAAGTTCGAAAGTTTTGAAAGACAAATTTCGAACTGACAGCTAATATACATACTTGAACTACAACAGCTACTGATGCTCAGTAGTTTCTGGCGTCCTTAGCTCTACATTCGCAGAAAATACATACACAGGCTATGATTTTATTTTCAACCACATGCAACCGACTAAGTTTAAATTGTATTTCATTTAGCGAATATATCAAAGGCACAGATAAACTCCACGTACGTAATGCAAAGAGCCAACATCCAAGCGCAACCTTTCGCCTTAAGTTCACGCCTTCTGTCAGATACCGAGAAGATTTGCAGCTTATGTGGATTTTTACGCAACTTTTCACTTAGTCGTTTATCTCGCAATGTGAGAGCAAAATAAAAGTATCTAGTAATGGACTGTGAAAAAAATATCGGGCGATATCTAAATAGGTCCAAGGCTTGCATTGTTCGCCCACGATCCCTTAATGCGGCCTCTATACTACTTTTAGTCTGGTTTTGCCCATTAATGTCGCTTTGTTTATCTTGGGAGCGAAAGGCATGGATTGTTCCTTAAGCAATATGTGACAGCCGAGGGTCCTTTTGCACAAAATGTTTTCTTTTGTGGGCATAATAGTTTTCTTGAATATAGAAATATTTCTTGCGAAATATTTTGTTCTTTGGTGTGTGGAAAATTACTGCCGATTAAAAAGTTTTGCTAATATGTTTCATACATTTAATGATACAGAAGCCGCATATCAGGTGGATAGTAAGAATTACAGCATATAATTTTAAATAAATACAAACCTATACGGGTTGTTCTTCGTGTCGCCTAAAAGTTAGTCTTAATTTCATATATCCGAATTATATTGACCTAGAATTATTGTCTAGGCTAACAACTATCTTCGCACTGTTATAGTTTTGTTTAAAACTGAAAAACCAAATTTTATAATCTCTAATATAAAATGCATTAAACTGTATGGGCATAACTTTCTTTTGGCATCATAAATGTTATGCGCAAGTATTGAAACCACTAATTTTAGTATCGCTAATATTAAATGCAGTAAAATTTATTGACGTGCTATAGTACCTAACCTACTTTTCCTACCCCTATTTCTCATCCGATCTTTATGATGCATTACAATACTTTTAATAAAAAGAAAAAAATTATGTGTATGTATATTATGTTTTCTTTAATTAAAAATTTTACAAAGGTATATTTAAAGCAATTTAAAAAAAACTTAAATTTGATAAAAGGAAAGTTCTGTAAGATAAAAACATTCCAAAATATCTTAAAAATCAGATATGAATTAGGGGTTTTCTCCATTTGGGTTTTTTTTATGAAGATGGCGCGACTATCCTCTTAACCTCCTCTGTTCGTCTCTCTTTTCTTCCTCCACAGGGCGGAGCGACAGAGGAATGAAAGAGTTCAAAAGACCTTCCGTATCCCGAGGTGTCACCGAAAATCCATCATGGAGGGATTTTCGATATTCTCTTGTTCTCAATTTTTTTGCAAATCAACCACAACAACGTGTGCTGTGTCAGTTAGTAAATACTAAAGAATGCTCTATAAAATTGCTTACCTTGACATTGTGTATCTTTTATAATAAAAAGCAGGCACGAAGCGATAGTGATGAATCTCCAGCGTCGCCGTCCCATTGTGTTTCTGTATGTTTCACCGTCTCATTACTAAGCAACGGCTTTGTCCGAAGTTATAATGTGACGAAAGTCTCTCTAGCATTGGACATCGCCATATTTGGCACAGGAATTGGCACAGTCATTGATTAGTCTACACCATGCTGGCAGTCGCACATCTGAAACAAACACAATGAAACAAGTTAGCTTTGGGATTTTGAAGTGAAAATGTTACGTGCAAATAATACAAATAACTAGAGTTTGAGAATTTTTCTTTGGAATCTATCTTAATTAAATTCCTTTGAATTTTGTACATAAAATCTTGTTGTGATTGCTAAGCAATGTGAAATGGCCAAAAATGTAACTACGACTGTCATGTCAAAATCTCGTTTGGTTGTCGATTTCTATTAAAATCGAGTGCAGTTGATCATTGGATTTTTTGATTATTATAATTGGATATAAACGCAATCTTGAAATTTCATCGATACTGCGAACATATGTAAGGCTTATATATGTTCGCAGTTTTGATAAAATTTCAAGTTGGCGGTTATATCCAATGACTTTTAACAGTTCAAAGCAATAAATGGCTATATCATATCGTGTTTCGGTGGTCATGCTAGGCGGGCAGGCAACCTTAGGATGGATAGGATTTAAAAATAAATTCTCTAGGTCTAATAGATAGATAGATAACGATGTGGTTTTGGTAAAAACGTTGTTAATAGCGTGATAAGGCCCCTGATGTGCTACGACCTTTCGCCAGTTACAACATACACAGATGCGATGGAAATTAAGTCTCAAAGATGGTGCAGACTATGTCAATCGTGCTCCCCAAGGAGTTGATAGAAGGCGACTGAATATTATATGACTGACCCACTTTCTGCCATATTTGAAGCGCAACAGGACGGTATTAAAAGCATATTAATATTGCATTCCCATTTTGATCAGACAATGCAAGATTCATTGCGTCTTGCGTTGTGCAATATTAATAATGTTCTTCAATTGACTTTTGCAATAACTTTGTAACTTTTTCACTGAAGGTGTAACGATCTTGAGTTCTGTTTTGAAATCTATCTTCACGTGTAAATGTTTACAAGAATTCTTAATGAATGTTAAGCAATTGATGCCAAAGCTTTTGGTTGTCAATTTGGAAATGAAAATTGTAAAAGTACTTGTTATAAAAGTATTGTAACTTGATATTTGATAATCGCATCTGTGGTTTGCCTACAGGTCGTTAAATTTGACGAGGCAGACTAGGATGTGTTTGACCCTCATCTCAAACGGAATCTTCAACCACTAGAGACTGGCTGTCTTGTCATTTCCAATCTTATATTCACCAAGCTAGGAATATCTTATAATTTTTAGATAGCGCCCAGCTAAAGGAGTACATGTAAGGCCTCTATAGGACTTACTTGGAGGCTAGTCACAATAGATCTTGCAGGTAGTAGTGACGCAAAAAGACCCGAATTGTCGAAATAAAAATAAATCTTAGCATTTACTGTTGAAACACAATAATGCTGTTAGTACACCAAACCGGACTCAGACCGAAAAGGTTTGTTTTTAGGAAGTTTGTTATATTTCCGCCTGGCTTGCTAACACCGTCTGCCCTGATATCTTGCCTAAGTCATATCACCAAGTGTCCAGGAATCTCGATGAACAAAATGTCGATGAATGCTAATGTGATGTTACAAGAATACGATGGACGTTGCCGCAAAAGATCGTCATTTCGATGCAGAAAAACCGGGGTGCGGCGAAGCGTCTCTTTCAATTTTGAATCTTCTAACTTCATAATTAAAAGAGAAAGTCATTATATTGGGGTAATCAAAACAACTTTGACTATCGACCTCTACTTTCTCAATAAAATATATAGAAGTCACTTTATCTCTTAACAATATAATTAATAACAGAAAACAGAGGCCAAATAAATTCCAACTTGTCTAATGTCAAACTTCAAACATTTTGCATTTCCAAGTTATTTAACATCAAATTTGAGTTTATCAAGTGTCCAACGAGAGTTCCGTTTTGACGAGGTCTCTCTGACCTGCATAATACAACTAAGTTCAGACAGATCTCTAACTTGTTCGTAGGATGGTCTCAAATAGCATGACATTGCTGCTTTCTGTTAATTTGCCGCTTCGTGTTATTTTGTTATAGTCCATTTAATGGAATGTTTGTGAAGGAGAAAGGAGTTTTGTATCATCAACAGATTATATTATTTTCAAAATATTAGCCGGTTGATCTTGTGTAGTTCCCCCACATGATTATGACTACCTACCTATACACTTCTCATCCCGTGGGTATAGTAAAAGCCGACTTAAGGTCGCATATTTATCAACTCCGAGGTTTTAACGAAAACAAACTCAAATAAATATATAAATGTAATAGTCACACTGCAGAAACGACAAGTGAAATTTATTTGTTAGGAAATTCGCCGCAGCTTCGCTATCGCCGACGACCTAGGCAATAGGGAGATAATGAACCCTGCGCCGAACATCGCACCAAGATACAAATCGTACGGTGCCGAGTAACCAACATGTGGCGGCCAAGTAACTCGGCTGCCTCCGTATAGATGGCGCTATACAGCAGTGCTCATACAAGCGCAACAATCAGTATGGGAACCTGAATCGCGCTAACGAAGTTTCCAAAGGTGCTCGATATATATTATATATACAAGTTCCAACTACAGACAGTTGGATTGCGGTCCCCGGGCGTTGACCACCTTTCCCGACGGAAGTGCTTCCCTAAAGCAAGACTTCTATAAACCCATAACTGCATTCCAATTCACCATTTGATGCCGGCAGAGTAGAATAGCATCACCCCATATCCTCCAATGGCTGTCGTAGAAGGGGACTAATGGATCAGCAGAGTCATAATAATCACCGGATTTAAATCCGTCCATCAATCTGCATTGGGCAAACATGATGGACTACTGACTGCCTTAACTTAAACCCCCTTCGATGATAAGGAAAGGCCTTGTGTCCCAGCAGTGGGCCAATTATATGATGATGAACAGCATTCCCAAAGAGGAGTAAGGAGTGTGGAAGAAAACGAAAAAGAAGATTATTTTCATAATGTTAGAACACTTTAATATTTATGGAATAATTTTATTTTTGCGTTTACAAACGCGTAAATATAATACTAGAAAAATGCACTGAAAAAAATCGACTTGCCTCAGGCGGGACTCGAACCCGCACCTTCCACAATCCGGGTGGAGCGTTGACCATTTCGCCACCGAGGCACTGCTTTTCGCTGTCGAAATTTGTCAGTGCTTGGTGCTTATGTTTTTATGGTTCGAGTCCCGCCTGAGGCAAGTCGATTTTTTTCAGTGCATTTTTCTACTTTAATATTTAGTTTATCGCTTTTATGAACTTGGGAGTGAGTTGATAGTTTTCCCAGAACTGCGTGTAATTAATGAGCAATCGCTCCAATTTGTGTATTGGTTCCTTTTTAAAGAAAATAATTGTGACAGTAATATTAAGTTGTAACTCAAGTACCGAGTTTGGCAGGTAGGTAAAATTTGTGCTCCATTTAGGAGGTTTGTTTCAAGTCTCATTTTGACCATGATCACAAGTGCATAACACGTGAGAATCAGCATAAATTAATCGGTTTATCTAACGGCATAAGCATAACACAATCAGCATGAATCAATCGCATCATATGCAAATATATCTTAGATAAGGGACTTTTCTTTACCAATTCCAAGAGCAGACGAAAACAAGCTTGCAAGATTCTCTACCAAAGGATTTCTTAAAATATATGTCCTCTACATTCAAGACGAAAATTGGAAAATGAGGCACAAAGATTCCGGATAATACCGTAGGATCGAAGTGCATTGTAACGACATTCCTCCCCTCGCCTTAAGATGTGATAAGATAAATGACCGCCGTATAACCATTTCCATAGGATTTCCCATAAAATTGCATCATCTTCCATTTTTACAATATTTATTTTTATGAGTTGAATATTTTTAATGTTGTGTACAGGAAATGCGAATATCTAATTAATCGTATTGCAAAATTTATTATTACATTGTCAAAGTAATTATGTGCAAGTTAGCGGGAAAGCCGGAAAAAATGCGGACGGACTTTCTATGATTAATGAAGAATATATTCTTGCTCATCTACCAATTAGATTGTTTGATATGCCTGTCATTAATATAAGACGTAGCCACTAAGCTAACCTAGCGTGGTAATTTATTTAGTAGTAATATGAAACACGCACGATGAATGCAATTAAAATATTCATAATTTTCATACTTATTTTATAATATACTACCTGCCCGCCCCGGCGTCGCACGGGCGGTGTACCTAATGGAAAAAATGTAAATGAATGTCAAACTATCAATGCTGACATTTATTTTGTTAATCATACCTTCTTTTGTTAATCTTAGTAATGGCGCCATCTATTAGGTATATTGCGATTTAAAATGAAAAAAAAAATCCGCCTTTCCGTACATTTTTTACGATACGATTTTCACATGAATTTTTTCGCGTCATCCACTCTCGACCTTCAGCAGATCGTCGGTCCACCTTGTGGGGGGCTACCAAAAATTAAAATCTGCTGAAGAAGCCGCTGGATGCGGGCGGAGCAGAACCGATCAGCTTGGAGATCCTTGGGGAGACATATGTCCTCGTCTCTCGGCTGAAATGATGATGATGGTGATCTACTCTCATTATAGTCCTACTTATAACCAGGATTTGCATTATTTTCAAACTCACTTAACTTTTGCGTTGAAAACTACCCATGATACATAGTGCAAATGTACAAATTATAGATGCCCGGAATTGCTCCTCGTTTTATTATTCACTTTATTATTTACTTTATTACCCTCCAACACGTCATGACACTTTAATTCAACACGTCGTCGAAGAAAAGCACGCTCCATTCATTTCATTATGATAATCGCGTAGCATAACTGGAGCTTTCGTCATCAAATTAACATAATTAACATGGACAGTTTATATCAAGGAAAGGGAAACGCTCTGTAATACTAAGGGGCACATACCAGAGGCCTGTCTAGACAAACTTGAACACAAGAAAAAGTGGTCCTGTCTCTGCAACTATTCTGAGAATTTCTCAAGGCGGCGCGAAGGTCTTTGACAGTTATACAAGCAGGAAAAACACGGTGTTACCACAAGAGTAATTATAGATTATCGGTCGACACTTTCACAGTCATGTCTGCGTGATTAGACTCCGTTATTAGTTTTTCGTAACTTTGAACTTTGGCTTATAACATTGCATTAATACGTGTTTAATGATTATGTTTCTGTCAGTAGTCTCTGAATGTTGGAAATCTTTGTCAATTATAAATCGACAGTTTGTTCCCGATAATTTCTGCTTTATGCATAAAAATATTAAGCGAAGAAAAACAACCCTTTTAAGCATAGTGCGCGCATGGAGGAGTGTAAGATTTGGTATAATTAAAGTTCCTATAGAGAAGAAATGTATTATGTGTTACAATAAATATCACTGAATAAAAAAGTTGGCACTTTGGCCAACTAATCGGTGACTAATAGTTATATTTGAAGAAAGGGTCGTAGAAGCGTAGAAGCATGACAATGGCGAAAATTTAAATATTTTTAAGCCACTTAAAATAACTGCACTGTAGTGTAATGCGTTTTTCGTCGGCGAATAAAGTTTGACAAAATTTTACCCAACTAATCTAATTTAATGTGTATGTGGAAGTATCAATTCACACCGACATGTTGGGGATATACAAACATACAATAACGTTTATAATCCCATAAGGGGTTGAGCAGAGTCTGTTACATATAAAGGCCCATCCAAAAAACTTCTTTCTTCTTTTTTTTTTTAATGGTAAGCAGTATTGTAGTCCAAATGCCAAGACAGCTAGCGCGGGACAAATAAGCGCCTCAAAATAGTGGTTGCCACCCTGTCGCTAATCTCACGTGGTTAAGATTTGCAAAATATTGAACGTTAGCCAATGATATTATAGTACTTATTAGATATGTTATACGCTCACAAAACAGGAAAAAAATTTGATGTGAAATGCTGTAGTAAGACATGTGTACACTTCTATACTTTTCTTATATTTCACTACATTGGTAAAAATTTAAAAAGGATGGCATAATTAATCAATAGTGTTTGTCATTGCGTGACATTATCGTAACAACACTAAGGCCAACAGCAAACAGGCAACACGTGTTGTCTGTTTTGATGTGCAATTTCGGCGCCCCCATACGTATCTACCTCTTTTTATTATAAGATCATTGCGGTTAGCAATTTAAATTAACGCAAAAAGAACTTTATTTTTTTACATGGTATTTTTTACTACGACGTCACCCTAAATTAAGTGGGAGGAACATTTTTCTTCGGCAATATTTGACAATTATTGGATAAAACAATTTTCTTTCAAAAGAATATTCAGGAACGCCATTGTTAAAGCCCGCCCGAGCGGTGACATTGTCAATCATGTCAGACGTTATCATTATCTTGTTCGTTTTTCAAATATTTTTAACTGAGACTTGGTTAGATTTGCAACAATGTCTTTTCGATACTTGAATTTTGACAAATACTGCCAAATTTCTCATGTTCTTATTTTAGTCAAAGTCAACAGTTTTTATTGATAGGATAAGACCTGAAATATTTAAGAGATTTCATTTTGTCATAAAATTATACAAGCTATATCTATTATATATAATTCCCGTGTCACGATGTTTGTCCGGGATGAACTCTGAAACTAATCACCTTTTTTTAATGTGTATTTTGTTCCAACTTGAAAGAGAGGATAGTTTTATATCTTTATAAGTAGTCCTCATTTTTTTTTTACTGTAAATTCAATGTTATAGAACAGTAGTATGAAATTACCACAGCAACAAGTGGCTGGTACAGCTAGTTAAAGTTTACTTCTGCTTTCTTTGAAACATTATAAATAAAAGCAATCTATCATCTCTTTCATTCATAACCGTAACATTACTGCCAAAAGATTAACAGTATTCGCTGATAGTAAAGGCCAATAGTGAACGGAATAAAATAAGAGCATTAATATAAAGTATCTGATATAATGTGCATCGACAGTAGTGAAACGTGTCGTGACGTCACGCCCGCCGCCGAGATGCCGCGCGTGTGAAAGCGACGTTCCGGCCCGCCGAGCAGTTTCACGTAAATACACTGTGGCTCGTGGCACGCATTGGCGATGCTTTGACATGGATTGATCTCAAAGACTATGAAAAATAAATAAACATTAACAAAAGAACGCTAAGCAGTACAAACGCGATGAATTGATTCCATTTTATTGCTTCTGAATCAGGTCTACTCGAGGTAGGGCATAGTAGATTACCCGCTCAAATTCGGAGCCTATGAAGGAGGACATTGGGAAGACCAGAGTCAAACAACATAATTTTTGTGGTGTTGTGTTTCTGATGATGTGTGTCGGTGGCGTAGTTCGTAAGGGCGTTGTCTCCCACCCGGGAGGCACCGGTTCGAACCCCGCCACGTACCAATGTGTTTTTAAACTTTGAATTCATATGTACGTTTATTTTACGCTTTTACAGTAAAGGAAAACATCGTGAGGAAACCTGCACACACCTTTTTCTTATATCTTCGACATTTTTAGGTTGTGTGTGAAGTTGACCAACCCGCAATTGGCCAGAGTGGTTGACTAAGGCCTTAATCGCTCCCAATGTGGGGTAGGCTCGAGCCCCCCGCTAATTCCTCCCACTATAGACAACAGTTTACATCCCTATAAGTCGATAAAAACTATTTACGCTCTAAAAACAAAAGGAAAAAAAACAGTATTGGTTTTATCAACGAGTTGTTTTTCTTCAACGCCGCGAGCACTAAACCGTTACGCAGTCTTCAAGTGCTATTTCCCGCGAAAACGATATTTATCTTTGAGAGAAATGTGACATGCATGAAGTAAGAACTAGGTAAATGTAATCTTTGCTCTCTAGTTAATACACAAGTGTTCTTCGTTTATGTTGAGTGGAAAATTGTGATGTTAGTGCAACTTTTACTGGTCCTTACTTGATTAAGATACAGAAAGGTATAATTACTTTGAATAAATACAAGCTCTAATCATTATCATTTGCCTGTTTTTATTTCTTATGGAAATGTATAATGCATTTTAGCATCATCCCTTCAGTAGGATGCACTCGACCGAGATGGTTCTAGCTTCACATTTAAATTAGGTAAAATTATCACGAAAATATTAAATTTTTCTTTTTTAAGTGTCATACTTATAATCTGTCACAAGAAAACTGAGCAAATATTGACTGCTTCAAAAATAATATAATGACCAATATTCCAAAATGTACAATGTACATATCTTAAGTCTGCCTTTGAGGAATTGATGGCGTTCGTAAAAACAATTCCGTTTGCTACGCGTTGAAGTGTGAACACAGTGAGCGGTCTTTCTTAGAAAATATTCCGAGCCTGTGAGAAACGGTCCTTCGCAATACAAGGAATATATTCTCCCGTTTATTATTATTATAATCCTTAGCAGTCTGCAGACCTTTTGATATTGAAAGTCCGACCGTTCCCGAATCCCTATCTTCAACAGAAAATATTGTCGGGATGGTTGATATATATTTATAGCTAGATACAATGTTTACTTCTATAGTAAAATATTGAATTTGTGTCCCAGAATTTCCTGTTATGATTTTAGTGCAAAATTGAATCAAAATATCTCGAACCGAATGATAGTATAATTATAATGCATTGCAGGTTGGCTGAAAATGAGGAAAACAGTTTTAGATTTTGTTAAATATTTTTTTTATTATCGTCAAATAATTACGACTTATTTATCCTAGCCTTTCCGATGAATGCGACCGAGAGATTATAAATATATTTTTCAAAATAATTAATTAAGCAAAGCTGTTACATTGTTAGTGAAATAAAGAAAAACTTACTTTCGGTAATTGTTTCCATTAATATAGAATATTTAAGAGTATTAGTCGTAAGTGATATAATAAAGAAAGTTGTAAATAAAAAACTACATTCATAAGATTAAAAATACTACAGAGCATAAAGATGAAAAATTTATTAAATGACTGAGTCACATTGCAGGTGTATACTTTAATCTATATAAAAGTATTTTAGCAGGCATGGGTCTTCCAATAGAAGTGTGTGGTGTTTTAACATTAGAAATGTAGATTTAAATGGTAACGATGCGGTTGATGGTTTTTTATTTATTATTTACTAAGGTGAGTCAAAAAATATTTGCAGCTATCATTTTGCTCAATTTAATTGTATATTTATAAGCCTCATTCAAAGGTTAATTGTGAGTCACTGGGAGATGACAAATCTTAAAAAATCGATTTTTTTTCCAAAAAAGTGGTAATGATTCATTGATTGTTGACCTCTGGTATAATACCGCAATAAATAACATTTAAAACCGAATCGGTAATCATACATCCAGAAATACAATTATTTAACTACCTTGTGGGTTCAGAGGTCCGCGACAGGTATTCAATCCGTAGGTATCTGGTTCGAGCCCCAAGAAATGCGTGGGTACGGTCTGTAAATGGTTTTCAATCGTCATAAAAAAATGGCACTGAGTCCTATACTTCGAGGGACCCGGGTAAAGGTCACTCCCACATCCGGCCTTGCCATATATGATGACGAGGAAAAGAGATTCTCCGTTTATAAAAAAAATGCCAATAAAACAGGAAGAAAGAGTAAACATAATTATTATTATGCAATACCTAATATAAGACAAAGAGGAAAAAACAAATGAGAAACGTTTGTAATATTACAGAAATCGTCTCGGTGGAGTGATCACGTTACTTACACACCAAGAGACCGAGTTCGAACACGGGTAAGGACTTCGACTGCGCTCTATTTAGTTTAAATCAAAGCCTATATCTTAAGTAGTTTTGTGTGAAAGAGTATCAAATATACATGCATCCATAAATACAAACTTTCGCGTTTTAACATTAGTATTATAAATTTATCTGCTATTCATTGTCTTGAGAGATAAAAATAAATTACAAACTTCCTTATATTACTAACCAATTCCGAAGTTTTACGGACAACAAATTATTAATTATTCTTTTTTGCTAATTCACCACTAACATGCAAATAACGTAAGTCCAAGCATGTCTGACGCAGGCTTAAATTGCTCCTATTGCGCCGTTATGAAACATTCTCACGGACATCGTATTGTCGTGTGAGCCCGCATTTGGGTCATGCTGGCTAATAGATTTGGCACTATATTACTCTATTTAGTCAGCCAATATGGAAAACAATCAATGGGGCTTGAGAGTTTCAAAGGATATATTCAGAGAAGGTAAATTGGAAATTCATTGTTTGAATGTGAACATTTGACTTAACATTGTCAATTTAAAAATGATGAAGATGTCGTCTTCTGTCAAATAATACTACATTTTTGTGGTTTTGTGTTTCTGCTGGTGAGTAAGCTTACCAGAGCTCCACGGGGTAGTCGGTGTTTTGAGCGTCTATAGGTGACGATGACTGCTTACCACAGGCAGGTTGTATGCTTGTCTGACCAGCAAATAACATAAAAAAATGTTACTGCCTCTTGGAAGTCATGGATTGCTAGGTACGTACGATGTTTTAGGTATACAGAGATTTTGACAAATGGTCAATAAGCAAACATGTAACCTGCTAATGTAATTCTTAGTTAGTATATTAGTATAGTTATATAGTATTATCAAAAATAAAACATTTTATTTTGCTAACGGAACAATTTGTATGAACAAAATAAAAATATACTTATTAAAGTTTTTGTTGCCAACCCGATAAATTTAGCGACTAAGTTTTCATATTGATAAGTATAAACGTTCATTAATTTTGAATACTGTCTAAAGCGTCTTCATTAGTTATATTTTGAATGGAAGTCTGAAAGTCGTCTATAACCTTCAATTTAATTTATTTAACGAGCATCCTCACCTCGACTTATCGAAATTGTAGACACTTTTAATATGTTCATTTGTAAGTTATGTTTTTGAAATTCGAAACTTGATTGTAACTATGATGAATCGTTTTGAATTTTGAGAAAGAAGGGACTGTTGGTACTTCGCTATCAATAGCATGAAGATTCTTAAATATTATTATATTGACGAAATAAAACTTTTGTTTTAGATTTAAATATTTGGATTTTATAGTCCGTTATTTTAGTCAAACGCTTACAACTTTTCACTCTAAACTTATTTTTAGCGAGAGCCCAGTTTTTATTTAAGCTTGTCATTTCACTAGTTATGATCCTAAACTGTACATTGCCCATGTGATGTTGCGTAAAGGACAAACTCAATGCTGCCAAGACATTCGTGCGCATTCTTAACCAATTCTAACGCTGTTGAAGGCCTATTTCACCTTATACACAACGATCCACGATTTGACAATTTACTATCAATTGTTACTGAGCATGTGACCTTTTAAGACTGATTTTTATTGTCAAAATATGACAATAGGCAATTAAATAGCAATTTTTAAATTTCGTTTGATTGGAACGAAAATCAGTTACCGAATATTTTATGAGTTGTTTAAAATTTTAAAACTAATTATAACATGAAAATTTAACACTTTATCATAAAAAGCCACCGTTATTCCTGCATACATAAACTCGCTATTGAAACAGCTCCAATTACGCACAAAAGTAATCGACATAATCATCATCAGCTCATATAATGTCCCCACCGAGGGGCTCGAGCCTACCCCACAATAGTCAACCACGCTGGCCAAGTGCGGGTTGTTCGACTTCACACACAACCTAAGAATTTCGTCATAGGTGTATGCAGGTTTCCTCACGATGTTTTTCTTCACCGTAAAAGCGTCGATCAAACGTACATAATGAACACCTAGCGTTTGATTGGGCCTTCTGATTCGCCTTGAGAGGAGTGTGAATTACCCATAGATTAATATAAGTACTTACATAGAATTACCCACAGGATAAAAATTAATAAGGTTACTGTTAATCTCTACGATAATATTATGTTTATCATGAGTTACTAAATCATCACACTAATTCGGCAGTACGGGCCAAGTAGTGCCTCAAAAAAGCCGGCAATCAGAACAGTTGTTACAGATTACTAATTTTAGTCCAGTTAAATCGATTATGTTAATTGAAATTAAATTATAATGTTAAACGTTTTTCAGAAACAAGTACTTAAGAACGCATTAGATCCAAGACGTGATTTAAGTTTTTGGATAAAACCTGAAAAACTAGCAAATCGCTTTATAAGTGGCGCCATTTAAAACTGGAAGTATTATAGTCACATATCCTATTATTACATGTTACAAAGGCATTAAAAAATTTCATTGTTTGCGCAGTCGCATCGCTATCCTCTGTACAACAGTACATCCGACATGTCCGTTTCCTTCGACCTCCGTCATATAACATCGTTAAGTTTCCAATAAATAAGAATTAAGGTCGTTATGTATTGTTACAGCAGAGATATCAATCGTTATGCAATGTTACGTTCGAACCTATTATTTCATTTGTATTCAAGCGGTCTTATTCATATGTTTGTCCGATTTCATGCATAAATTAACACATCTAGTAATTCAAAGGTCATTAACAAAATACCCCTAGACTTTGTTAATTAAACATAAAGAGGCATGCAATAATACATAATGTGATAAAATGTTTTGAGTTAAATATAACCGGAATTACCGCGGATTAAACAACCTTTTAAATGCCTGACGTTTCAGCCAGGTTACACCGACCGTGGGCTCAGGCGGACTGGAGAAATAGCGATGTCTTCACTCCGTATGTGAGGTAGATTCTTACTCGTCAAGCCACATGATGTTTCTTCTGCTACCGTCACACACCACACTTACTGTGTCCCTATTCAGTAAACCGACCGACGCATCCGTATTCTGGCGACTTCTCGGTCGTAAGCCGGCTGAAACGTCAGGCATTTAAAAGATAATTTAATCGCTTTAATTCCCGTCTTTACTTATGTTAATCATGCCAAAGTTTAAAAGTGATTAAAACCCTATTGCAGAACGGTTTCTATTTGTATAGAACTGGTGTTATCACTAAGAATACAAAAAATTGTATCTTTCTAATAATAGGTTCAAAACTACTGGACTGATAATTATGACTGATATGATTGAACCATCTCCCGTCTCAACAGTTATCATAGTCGGATTTTTTCTTGCTTTTCATTTACCATTTATTTTGGTAAATTATTGGTAAATATTTGGTTATTGGCTTAAAATGTTTTTCAAGCCAATTGTAAAAATGAGAAACAAAATCAAAACTGGACTGATTTAAAAAAATGTTTCATTGGTTCAATGCTGTATGTTCACCGACTAACATAGGTAGACTACCTACCAAAACTAGCAGTCTGATTTTAACCTGTTTCTTTAACGTGTGTTTTGTTCCAACTTGACAGATAGGATAGTTTTTATAAGTAAGTTGTTCTAAGTTTTATCCAAATTAACCATAACAACAGGTGGCAGGTCAGCAGTATTTCCATAACCCATAAAAATGTCTGCCGGTTTTGTTATAATTTATCTGAGGTCTGTGCAGCATTGTCTTGCCTTCGACTGCTATAGATTTCGGCATTGGAGTTTATGGCCGGCCAATCCTCCTCGGGAAAGCTATTGTTGATGGTATATTCGCCACGATGCAATAGACGCGATGATCTGCACAGCAATCACGAATATCCTTACACCCGTATTCGTATATCACGAACCAATCACAGAGCTCTATTCAACGCAATGACCTTGAATAGAGCTCTGTGATTGGTTCGTTTCTTATCCAAGTGTCGAGTGATCTCATAGTAATGTTTGTGAATACGGGCGTGAGTGTGCTTTTACGATACCCACGTCACTACGATAACCCACTTTTTTTTTTGCTTTCTGTAAAGATTTTTTTTATGATGATATGGCAAACAAACTTGCAGCCCACCTGGTGTTAAGTGGTCACCGTCGCCTATAAACATTGCAATATAAAGCGTAAATAACTAAGCACTGCAAGTGCGTTGCCATCCTGGGGACTAGGACGACATGCCTTCCATGCCCAGTAATTATTATTATTTAGCTAACAAGGTTGGTGTCTATCAAATTATCATTGTAAGTGTTTTTTGTCACGTGCTGCGGACTAATTAGTTTTCATCATCATCATTTCATCCAAGAGACGCCCACTGTTGGATAGAGGCCTCCCTCCAGGATCTCCAAGCCGATCGGTTCTGCGCTGCCCGCATCCAGCGGCTACCAGTGGAAATGCAGCGTTGGTATGCCCCCCACAAGGAAGACCGAGGATCTAGCTAGTTTTCATACTCAACTCAGTATTTGTATTTTTTATATTTCGTTGTTTTTTGAAGTATATATTTTGTATTATGTTTTATATCAGTCATACACGTCTGTCATGGAACAGTGCATTTTATTCCCAATAATATATTATGAATGTTCGTGAACACCTAAAATCAATTGAAGCATAAACTTAAATTTTTATTGCCTGTTAGATCATGTGTCCGACAGCCGAGTGTCTCTCTGATGTAATGTTCCTTGGCGAAACTTCGCAAAAATCAGTTACGGTCGTTTTTATTGTAGTATTAGATAAAGTAAACTTCATCATACCAGGAAGACATTTTAGTTAATAATACAAGCAAGTCAGTGTCCTGGCTATTAAACCAGTTTCCGGGTTCATATCCTGGTACAGTATCGGTGATGACTAAATTAATAACTTTAAGAAACTTATAGTAACCAATAAGGTTTGCAAGGGTGAACTTATCTCTACAATAGTACATTATTGCAAAGGCCGAGAAATAAGCAATTGCAGGTCGAGTATGAGTTTGAAGGCCGAGCCGTAGGCGAGGACTTCACTAATACGAAACAGGCAATTGCCATTTCGGCCGAGGTATATATAGTGCTTTTCTCAAAAGAATGCAGGAAAATAAAACATACTTTACCTTTGTCGCTAAATATATATCATCGAGCTTTAATTAAAAATTGCTTTATATTTTTGCCTTTGAATCCGGTCGATTGTCATTTAAATCTGGTGGAGTACAATCAATCTCCATTTTACTCTCTGAACCGTCAGAATTCATTTTAATTATTATATTTATAAATATACTAAATATGTAAATAACAAATCAAGACGAATTTTCAGCTTTGCCGCCAATTTTCTATTTATCACCAAGACAAACGCATATGGCTATACAGCCACGTGAACGCAATTTGTACAAAGCAATAGACTTTAGTATGCCAAGATTGATAAAAGAGATCCAATCAAAGAGTATTTAATAACTCCAACACGCCGTTTCATACATATTTGCTGGAGCGTTGTAATGTTCCAAATTCAAAAAACGCTCCAGCAATGGATTTGGTTTTTTTTTTGTCCGTAAATTCGATACTTCGCGTGTTCTTTTTTCGAAATAATGACAATATTTCCATGCATGTTTGAGAAAAAACTTTTTTCCTGCCAACCCGGAATGTGCGTCAGATAATACAAAAATAAGCGGGTAACATGTAGGTGACACAAAATTAAATGACACTTAAATGAAGAAAAGAGCGATAATTTCGACTGTAGGTACACATAATCTATTACCATGTATTTTTTAAATAGATATTGTTATTTTTAATTTTTATTTCCTAATACTCCCAAAATGGGTTGAGCACAGCTTTAGGTAAAATCGGATTAGGTACATAAAAAAGTGACAAACTTTCAGTGAACCAACTCCATGACAGCAGTGTTACACTCTTAAATCATCCCCGCAGTCCATGTGTCTTTAATTATATACTAATATCATAGTCTATTTCATCATTATCATGATAACAGCCTTTATAACTCGACCCACTGTTGGGACACAAGGCCTCTCGTTGTCATCGAAGGAGGTTTAGGCAGCAGGTAGACGGAGTATAAGGTGATCGATACCCCTTTTTCAGATCCATTAGTCGCCTTCTACGACACCCATTAGAGGATATAGGATGATACTATTCTACTCTGCCTGGCATCACACGGCTATCATAGTCTATTTATGCTGTGCTAATGTTATGAAGCTGAAGAGTTTGTTTCTTCGTTTGATTGAACGCGCTAATCACAGGAACTACTGATTCAAATTGAAAAATATTTTTTGTGTTAGATAGTCCATTTATCGAGGAGGCTATAAGCTATATTTGTTTGAAAAAAAAAAACTCCATTCGGACTTAGTCGTGGTCGGAGCGCTAGTATTACAATAAATCAAATCGGCACTGTGCAAACGTTAGTTGTAACCAAAATAAAGATATTCCTTAGACCAGTCACACATTCATTGATTTGTAAATACCTTAAAGCTAGTAGATATTGCCGAACTAAAATCAATAACCTCTATAGGTTCTATTACGGTCCGAATTCGAGCGCGGGCCTAATGCGAGTAGGGTGGTACGGAATTAGAATTAGGGGAACCAAGGAACTACGCGTTTTCCCGGAATGATATAAATACCTATTTATCATTCTGTATAATGTGAGTAAAGAGAAAAACGAAATCTATCAGTTTCGGTATAAGACGGAGGAAAAGAACTGTTTATCACAGTAATATTTCTACTTATAGCAGAGAATCTCGGATTGACAAATAGTTAAGACATCAGAATTAAAGAAGTTGTTGATGTTCCACTGCTGATTGTGATATTATTTTCCAAAGAAATTGTTTGTTAGAAAACGAGAGTGGCTAGTGTGTCGCTTATATCATCTCTGGCACTAGTTATTTTTGCATTTAGGCACGTTTTGTAGAATAAGTCTCAAGAATCAACGCTGACTTGAGCTTCGTAGGTCTCTATCACTTTGTGCTTGATAGAAAGTGGCAAACGATTCTCAAGATATAATTGATTTCTGAGTGTCATTCTGAAATAGGGGCCTTAGACTCTCATTCTGCATAGCAAGCTGGACAAAGTCATATTTTTTTTGTCATACAAGTTAGTGTACGTCATGAATATGATCTTTAACCGTGCATTTTTTTTATTAGTGGTAATTGCTAGTTAATTTGCTAGCTACGTAAAAGCTAGCTAATCTGTAACAACTACTTCGTAAACCGACAAACAACACTAGTAACTAGCGCTTAGATGTCAATATAATTATAGTTATGCTAAAGCGGAGCTTACACAGGTGACTGCCGCACAATTTTCGCCGCGCGGCAAAAGTCGGATGCTAGTCGGCTTTGGGGCTTGCGGCCTAGCCAAATTGCTATTTAGACGGTCGACCTTGCAGCGTTACCCAGGTTGCCTCTCCACTGGAACGGAGAGGAGAGGAGCGTGTTGTGCCAGCATTACCCAATAAGCTTGGTTACAATCCCCGCTTCTGCAGCTCTCCTTACCGCTTCTCTCATTCCAAATGGACAGCCAGCTTTACGCGGTTATTTTGACCCTTCTAATTCAGCAGTGTGACGCAAAATACAGTTCAATACTCCAATTGACAACTGCGTAAGAAACTCAAAATGTTCCTTCATTTGGATATTACTCAGTAACCGAAATCCCTGGATTCGCGAAATCAGTAGCGATGTAAACATCTTGGCAATGATAAATATTATTTTTCCTCCTTTCCTGTTTTGTTAATATCCGGATATATTATTTGATATCTTACGAAAATGTCTAAGATAATGGAGGAAATATGTGATCTGACAAATAAATGATGTTTGCTATGTACTCGTACAGCCTGGTCTATAATTTTCCATTGCCAACAATAACCTCATATCCTGTGGAGCTCGAGAGAAAATGTACTGTTATTTTACTGCGGTCTTCTGTAAGGACGATTTACTGCTCCAGTTTGGGCACTCTAATTTCGAACGGCTAATCCTTTGTGCTCCTTTTGATGGTGTAAAAAAATGTATCCTTAAAATACACAATGGGAGGGCGATTGTATATCTTTAGTTGATTGGTACTACTCAGATATTTAAGAGTCATTCAATTCATAAAATGCATATTATGAAATAATTAACAAATTTCACAATTTGTACAGACCGAGAGTTAGTTTTCTGCAACTCCAAAAATTATGTTAAAACTTTTTGTACTTTTCGAGCATGTTTATCTTAATATATTTAAATTAGTGTCACGTTGTTTGTCCGCGATGGACTCCTATACTACTTAACCGATTTTAATCAAATTTGTACACCGTGTGAAGTTTAATCCAACTTGAGAGATAGGATAGTTATTATCTTAATAAGTAGTCATGTTTTTTTTTACTGGAGATACAATGTTATAGGTCATTAGTATGAAATTACTACAGCAACGCGTGGCCGGGACAGCTAGTTGTTTATATAGTTGTACGTTATATTATTGCCCGTGCGAGCTTTTATACACATTCACTGCTAATCTGCTCTTATGTTAATGGTATTGGGATCTATTTTGTTAAGTAGGCACTAATCCTGCTAAACACGCATCTTTTCTTGTGATTACGAGTCTACTAAAGTAGACCTCTTTTCTTATAGACGTCGGTTGGCTATTGGAATCCACTGGGTCAGAATCAGGAGCGAAGAATAAATTCCTTCTTTTCTGAACAAAATACCCTTATTAAAACTTTATCGCTAACTGAAGTCTATAATTAAACTTAAATTATTCTCCCTTCATGACTGCGTTATAACTCGATAAAGTCTACAAGGTTCACGATAAAATAAATTAAACAATAGGATTCAGAGTATTATTGATTTAAGACCAAGGTTGGGAACGCACGAAGCGATTTGCTTCAGCTTTCATTATGCGAACTGCTAAGGAGTGGAATTCCTTGCCGAGGTCTGTTTTCCCGGATCAGTATAATCTGGACATCTTTAAGGCCAGAGTGAACAAGCATCTTCTAGGCGAGCGTGTACCACCATAGGCCTCATCATCGCTTTCCATCAGGCGAGATTGTGGTCAAACGCCCAGCCTATTTAACATAAAAAAAAAACAATTGCGAAATTATTTAAATCGTTTACTTCCTGAGATTAGCTTTTGACACAAAGATTCTGGTGATGCATTCGCCACTGGGCGAAAACGAGTATATTTTACAAATTTTTATGGATTTTACTTTAAAAATGACGGATTTCCATACAACCTTTCATTCCCTACTTTTTTTTTCATTTCAAAAATTCCGGCCTTATCCCTTGCCTATATCATGAAAAGCACCTCTGTCCGAAATTTTAGCTATCTAGGTCTAAGGGTATGAGCTGGGCGTTGATCAGTCAGTCAGGATTTTTCTTTGTATATAATAGATTTGATTCAAGGTAGCGATTTTCTTTACTTTCTGTCAACGATAGAAAAGGCTATTCCATCGCCATTTCAAGGAATCCATTAGTATCCTTTATGAATTAAATGATAATATTGACATTTCCAATACGATTGCCGGAAAAGACAATAATATGACTGGAAAAAGACAAAGGCGCTCAATCGTTGGCAAATCACAAGAATACCTAATTTACACCGTTACGAATAAGATAATACCTCGAATTAGATTACGGAGCCGAACCAGTATGCGACTTATGCAAAACTGCAATATTTCTTCGTGCCGATACGCACGAGTACACCCAGTTATTGTAACACATAACTGTAGGAATTTTAGACTTGCTATCTACTGTTGCAAGACGGAGTATTTGCAAGAATCTCATCATACATTTATCATACTGGTTTCGACGATAGTACTAGCATGTTGTTCTTAATGAGGAGTTTCATAATATGTTATGTATAAAGGAGTCAAAATCAAGGCTTGAATAATGGCTTGGATAAAAAGAAGGAGAAGGAAGAATAGACGGTAATATTATCGAGGTCAAACTGGACCTTTTTGATAGAATTGTGCTTAAACTAACATTTAAATTCCTATAATTTACTTAACATGATAATATACAACGTATTATATTCACTGAAACTAGTGCACTTCATAATCTGTTACCTAATAAAACTATTCTGACTAATTCCAGTTTTCTATTGAGCATTATAACAGCATTACATATTATCATAATATACCGTACTCCAATTCCATAGAATTGAATCTCGATTACACAATAACATTTTTAGTTATGTAGATAGTTGGCAAAGCCTCTCAAATGGGATATAAAAATGCCATTAAGTTGGTCGTTTTGGGAATAGTATACGCGAGCATTATTTACATTTTAATTGTGTTGTTGGAAGACTGAATTCTATTGACGTTCGCTCAATACGAATAAAATATTCACTTATGGAGTACGTTTTTTCATAAAACTAAACTGTAGAAGATATTTTTATTTTTCTTTTGCTTTTTAACTTTACAGAGAATCTCTTGGTTTTATCTGATGATAAGGCGAAAACCCAATCAATGCTTGTAAAAGTTTTACAAGAACTAACAGTATTCAAGGCTTAGAAGGCATATGCATAGATTAATATATAGATGACGAAATAAAATGTTTTTGATTTTTTGATTTGATTGAATATAAGTACTTACGGGCATATGGACCGCAGCATGGCATGTATTGGCTTGCCAAAAACATAACCAAAACACACATACAAACTATTCTATTCATTATTTGGCTAAAATATTACATTTTCATTATAAAAAAAATAATATTGATATGTTGCTAACACATTAATATTAAAACTGGTTAACCCCTCGAATAAAATAATGTGCTTTTGCTAGCAGTGGTTTAACGGCGGTGGGGGATCGATCTCCGTTCACACAAAAACCGAGTCCACCTGCTTGCGACTTCCGTTACCGACGCAATTTGGGACACCACGTCACACACATTTAGTTAAATGTTTGCCGGACGTTCCGAACGGTCCTGCCTTTATTTATCAATCTGAGATTCAAGGTACGGTCCTAACCATTGATGGTAGATGTAATCATTCAACATTCCGATCACAGCAGCATCCGAAAATTGCCGAGAACCGGCGAACATCGCCAGCTAAGAGTGAAAGTGTAGGTTCTACTGGTGGGGGGCAAGGTTGCGAGTCGACCCCGCTAGCGCAGACGTGCCAAACAAATGCGTTGAGTAATAGGTAATAAGAATTGCGTTGTCTAATGACGAGCCGGTGCTGTATGCTATTGTGGTGTCATTTTCCATGTTACAAGTGTTCAATGGCAAAATGAACGGAATCTTTTTAGGGCTAAGTTCATGATTCATGAATAGTTTAAATCAGAAAACACACGGCCTTATGCACAAATGCTTTTAATTAAGGTATTTGCAGTTATAACACTATTGATTAGATACTTACAACATTGGCTGCCGATTTTTATAATGGACCCCTTTTTATGACGAATAAGCCGAATAATGAATAAATGGTTTTAATAAAGGTACCTATTTAGTTATTACACTATTGATTAAATATCTATTTACAACATTTTGAGGTGTCTCTGGATAGGTGCAGTGCACAGGCCCCCCATCTGTAGATTGCTTAGTACCCTAGCGTCATCCCCCAGTGGCGCGTCTACCGGCTCACCGTTGGGCCGGGCCGGGCCAGCCCAAGGACATTTTGGTGAATTCGGCTAAAAACGTTTCCAGCTGGGCTTAGTTACTGGTGGTTTTAATGGGTTGTTCTGCGCGAAGTGAGTCCCACACACGCCGTACAGCCAGCGTGCGGTATGGTATGGTCCGAAAATGGATTTTCCATCGTCATAAAAAAACGTTCTCAGGTGTTTTGGAATATAACTTCTGATCTGGTCGTAGGCTTTTATTTGTTTGTTCATTGCAGATTTAGCTACTTTTTAGATTTGATAACCCTTATATATGTATGTAGACAACCTGTCACCATTTTGGTTTCAATGGCGCATACTGGCAAATGTAACTTTATATGTAACTAAAGTTCCGCTCAACCCTTTTCGGATGATGAGTGATATACTTAATTTTGTATAAAAAATGTTTGAGATCAGCTTTTAAGTGTCTTTCTATTCAAATACGCCCCGAGGCAAACATAAAACACAATCTTTATTTTAAAAAAGTGACAGAAAAACAACGCTTTGCTTTTCAGTTAGTTTTAATTATAAATATATTGGACTAACTTCTGCCCGTGACTTCGGCTGTGCAGGATTTGTATAAATTATAGCCTATATGCTATTCTAATGTATGAGCTATATTATTGTAAAGTTTCATTAAAATCCATTCAGTAGTTTTTGCGTGAAAGAGTAAAAATACACATCCATCCATACAAACTTTCGTGTTTATATATTAGTAGGATATATAATTTAATATTCGTAAAATCATTTATTATAAAAAATTACTGTGTGTAAATAAAATGGCACATAGTTAATTTGATAAAACAAGAGATCGGAAACATAATTATGGTGTCGAAATATACAAAATCCCAATTGTTTTGTTATCATTAAAAACAATGAAACGGCTTATTGTAATTTGAACTTCAATGATTACAAAAAGTTGGCTAACGAGGCGGAATTATAAAAAGGCTACCACGAGCACGCAACTATCGATACACTTTCGACATTCTAATACAATATATTCGACTTATAAAGATATCTTGTAGATAATTTCTTAATTGAAATGTTCATATGAGACAAAGTAGCATATTGTTAAGAATATCAATATTTTTCTCGTTTTGTGTTTTTTCTAAGTATGTAGGCGCGGGCCGCTTCGCTCACTAGAGCAAGGTTGACAGCAGTTCTCGTCGCCTTAAACTTTAACTTTTTTTTGTAGTTTCATTCTAACGATTATAAATAATATTCAGTAGATAAAATCGATAAATATATCGATCGGAATTACTACGCTAGCAGGGAAGGTTAAAATAACCTAACCCTTTCTACGGCTAATGTGATAAATTTTATTATACCCTTTTATCTTAGTTTTTCAAAGGTCTCAACATTATTTTATAACGTGAGCAATTATTTCATAAAAGCCTCTAACAAAGAATTGTGCCGGCTGACTGGTCAAATATTATATTTTGCAAGTTTGGTTTGGCCCAAATTTTTTGTTGAACTGGGTATTCATTAAGAATTTGGAATGTTAACACGAGTAATAAGCCAGATTACTTATTTATTTTTTAATTTGCACAAAACAGGCCAGTTTCACAAATTACCAATGACACGCTGAATAACTTTAGGATACGCAACTATGAGTTAATAGATTGGTGTTGGATTGTAAGTAAGTCAAAAAAATGTTCTGACTGGGTGACTCTCAGACTGCAGAAGACTTTAAAACAATGGAACCAGTAAATTATGCGAAATATTTTACTTTGTTTTTAAGAGAAATAGTTGCCATGTAATGCCGGCAGAGTAGAAGAGCATCGCCCTATATATCCTCCACTGGGCGTCGTAGAAGGCGACTAATGGAGTAGCAAAGGGGCATTGATCACCTTATACTTCGTCCACCAATCCACATTAGGCAAGCGCCTACTACCTAAACCTCTTTAGATGACTAGGAGAGTCCTTATATCCCTGCAGTGGGTCGAATTATAAAGGCTGTTATGATGATAAGATAAATACACTTATGAAAGTCAATTTTGATGCCATTCAGATTATTATCAACGGAATAATTCTCGATCATTATTAAGATTCTAAAATGAATGAAATTGTTGTGCTTATGTTCGAAAATGTAATTTTTATCAACTGAAATAACGAAATATCCGCAAAAAATAAAGTAAGATTAAATTTTGATTTGATTACTTATATACCCATACTTTCATGGACAAGCGCATTAGCTTAGAGTGGTAATGAGGATTAATTTAATATTAAAATGGCGATAAAACTATACTTACGTTTTCGATTATAGTTATTAAAAGCAAATATTTGAGCTTAATGCGTTATATACAAATCAAACGTATTTTTCTTACTCTTCAATAAAAATATAGCATTAACAATAAATTGACGATATATTGTACGAAGCCCCCGATATTTCCAGTTTGAGTTCTTATTCGCATAGAACCGAATTCCGGCTTGAATGCAAATTTCACATAATAATATATTGCTACGGAAGAATCGAGCGCCTTAATGTCACTTGATCACCTTCTGTTTCATCTAAATGTGCCTGTGTGTGTTACAAAATAAAAAATAATGTTTTTCGAGCACGCAGCATCTACGTGATCGAGTCAAAGTGATACTTGTAGCACTGTAATACGGTTGATTAAAATTTAAGCATTTGCCCGTCTGTCTCCAATGCAATTATTCTAATAATATCTCCTGACAATCCTCGTAATCCTGTCATTTTAGGAATTGACCTGTAAATTATAAATGATGAGTAGTCAACCAAGGATGAATTATAGCTTGCCATAGAAAAAACTACTCTGCGTTATCATAACAACAGCCTTTATAACTCGACCAACTGCTGGGACACAAGGCCTATCTTTGTCATCGAAGGAGGTCTAAGCAGTAGTCAACCACGGTTGCCCGTTGCGGATTTGAGTCTGCTTTATGCTCAACAATAACTCAATGTTAGTTTATGTTTTTTTTTAATTACAAGGGCGATTATTCGACCGTGGAAAGTGGTGGTGTGTTTTCCAATGAATGATAATCCAGTATGATTTTAAATAAAAATAATATATGTTATAAAACTATTACCAATTCGTAGCTAAAGTACAAATATGCAAGAGACAAGTAAAGACAATAAAGAAATCTATCAAAACACGGCAATTTATAAAAAGAGGACTGCAAAGAGTTCGCAAAACGTGGAAAGTAAGACTAATAGACGCTTGTTACAGGTGTTCTACCCTAAACAAACTTAATGGACCTTTGGCATACTCATGAAAAACGCTGCAAAAAGGATAATGAGGTATTTAACTGCGATCTTCTCTAAAGCAGGTGCATTTCACAAAAACGGGTGCTCAAAATTTTCTTTAAATGTCATGAAAGTCGTGTAAGAAACAGTATTTGAGAGTTATTTTTAAACATCACTAACTACCAACAACCGTCTTTACCTCCGAGGCATACTGGCGTAAGTTGTATATAAGTTATATATCACTTAGCCCGTATGATTCTGAGGTGAGGCAATGTTATTAGGAATCTACTTAAGTTTTCTCCTTTTACGTTAGATTTTGCTGGTCTAAAATAATCCGAATTCTGTTTTATCTTTTGTAGAATTTTCTTTGAATGGGAGAGAAGATGGCAATTTTAGAAACAGTTCAATTGACACAATTCCTTTGATAATATTCTGGCGTTGACATTTATTTGTAATGAAATCTACAAAAACAGTTATTGGAAAAGGCATTATTTAAAACATAAAGTTGGTTTTTATTAAGGCCTCGAAATAACACTTGTTATTTGCAAATACGAATTTCGATCTTCTATTCGTGTGGTTAACCACCAAATTAGCTAGTTTTTATACAAGCTGCTATTTAGAGCTATGGCTCGTTTTTGACTCCATAATGCTTTCAATAATAACCACAAAAACCAGTCATAACCAGTTCTTAAAAATGCTAAAGAAAATGGATAATGTGAAAATCACAAAATTATATCATCGATTGGCATTCTAACCACACAGTTTTTATCTCTAAGCCGAACATAGCATACTAGATAATGCACAAATATACACAGTGATTTAGATATTATGAATGTTTCTGTTCATGACACAAACATTCATCCTTACCAGGATTAGAAACCGGGTCTCTTGATAGTTAGTTTATGGACCACGGTTACTGACCACTCCACCACGAGTCCCTTGCACGAGCTATCGTTGGATTTGGTTGGACTTCACTTAGTTGCTACATTTTTATGGCAGAATGTGGCATTTTTCGCCCGCTACGCGTACAGAAAATCCCATTTCCTGTTCAGAGGGTGACATAAACTTATATAATTCCCTCGGGTGGTAGAAAAGGACGCCCCAGATCGCATATTAGTCAAATCTGACGATGTGAGACATTATTTCTTTTGTTGCCCTAGCCTTTTAACCGCCAGACTAAATATCATTTGTCGTGCTCTCAGCGCCAGGCACAATAAATCTAAAAATTAATACCTACAAAAAATAGGGTTAGTATATATATTTTTAGGTATTTTAATTAAAAAACCAAAGTGTAATCAATTGTAATGATAACTTCGTTAACTATTTACCAAATACAAACTTTTTAATATACCAAATACAGTCAAGTGTTATAAAAACAAAAAATCAAATTATGAGTTGTGGTATTTGGTCGTAAATATATATACGACTTTGGCGGAATGGACACGAAAATATTCTTCAGATTAATCCGACCTTGGCGGTTAAAGGGTTAACAAATGTAGTATCATACTACAACAGTGACAAACGAGGATACAACTCGCTTCATGATAACAGGTGCAAAAGAAAAATTTATTGACTGGGAGTCTTAAGGTCTTCTTTAATATCGTGCGCGGGGTTCATGCTTTAGAGTTAATTGCTATGCAATCGTACCTATGAGTGTCGTAACACTGGGTGTGTTTTAGTATGGCACGTAGCTGATCACAATGTAAACGGCGGCGCTACGCCACGTTCGCTGTTTGACGAAGCCTTAAGTGAAAGTACTTTCCCAGGATAACTGCTCAAAAAAGCGTTAATCCACTGTGCCATTTCTCATTTAACCGAACTGTCATAATAAATCGACCAGCGCGGCAGGTCGTGAGTACCTACCTTGCTTAATCCTCAAATATTTGGGTAAAGTCACAATTATCCAACATAGGCCTAAACAAAGAAAGAATTAGTATTGTGAGTTTGAATGAAAATAAACTTTGCTTTATTGAAAACAAACACTGATTAGGTTTGTTCCAATGACATTGATAGCCGTTGAATGAGCAACTCAATATTGACATTGAATTGGTTTTTCGGGTATCGAGTTCACGTTTTAATTATCGTTTTTTATTCGATGTATTTAAAATATCGTCAGCTGTTATTTTTATGTTGACGGGTTTTGTAATCGTAGGATCAGCGTAGCTAAGCTTAATTAAACAAAAATGTTGGCATCTATTTCGTGAACATTGTGCACATTATTTATTGATTTACCTTTTATAATAATAACTAGCTTTTGCCCGCAACTTCGTCCGCGTGGAATAGTTACTGTAGGAATAGCATTTTGATTTTTTTAGGATACTAATTTTTTTTTTACTAATCATACACATGTTTATTATGTTTATTTCTTATCAAGTGCCTAAATTCAAAGGTTCGTGGCTTTCTTTCTTTGGTGTGACGAAAACCCATGTTGAATCTCAGACTTTGTCACCATCTTTTCCCCTTTTAGGGGTTGTATTTTAAAATAACTCGAACCACGTGTTTACTCGTTTATCAATAGGAGTACTCTTGTGAATTTTCTAATAAAATAGTCTAACTAATCTTGTTTCCCTATATAAACTTTCATCCCCCATTTTATTTTTAGAAATTCAACCCCTTAAAGGGGATACCTTTAAAATCCCTTGCCTACATCATAAAAGAGGAATCTCTATGCAAAATTTCAGCTATCTAGGTCCAAAGGTGTGGGCTGGGCGTTGATCAGTCAGACAGTCAGGACTTTGCCTTTTATATATGTATAAATTTGCTCGGACTGCTGATGTTATAGACAACTAATTTTAGGATTATGAGCATAATTGTCCTACTAAATATTATAAACGTGAAAGTTTGTAAGGATGGATGTGTTTGTTACTCTTTCACGCAAAAACTATTGGACAGATTTTAATGAAACCTTACAGCTACATCAGATTAACATATAGGCCATAATTTGACCGACATTGACGCGAACGAAGTCGCGGGCGACCACAAGTATGTAATAATAAACGTAGACTACGTATAAATCTTACGTTTATTATAAAATTGTCCAGATTTCGTTTTTAAAGTGACAAAACCAGACTAATCAATAGTTCGGCAAAATCAGTTTGCATGTCAATGACAATTTATGCTGACATCTTGGCTGGAAGCGATTTTAGATTTTACCTCAAAACCAGAATGAGGGACATAAATTTTATCTATTAGAAAATTCCGGTTCAATCGAGAAAGAGGACCGATTTTTATGCTTTTGTGGAAGCGATACTCTTTTGTGAGGCTATTTTACTATAAGTGGCGGGTATTTAATAATATAGGATTTCAAAGAAAGGAGTGGTGCTGTTGAATAGTTTTCTTTTTTGCTACAGATAGGCATAGAAGCTTCTATTGATTTTATTTATAATAAGTCTGGAAAATAAAAGATAAAAATATTTGAGGGTCTTGGATGAACGATAGCTTCCCCTAGAGAATTTCTAGTTGACATTTTTCTTCCTTCTCTTTGTGACGTGTTCAAGATGAAATACAAGAGCGACCTAATAAATAGAATATTTATAGCCACATAGTAGCCACAGACTTTGGCCTGGCGGTATAAAAACAAGTCTTAGAAGCAAGTCATCAATTATGGAATACTAATATGAACCCGAATGAAACCCGAATTGTTGAGATGATTTTGAGTGGAACATCTGTCCTGGTTTTAGACTTTTGAAGGTTTATGGAATAATTTTATTTTTTCGTTTACAAACGTGTAAATATTTTTAATACTATAAAAAAGCACTGAAAAAAATCGACTTGCCTCAGGCGGGAAACGAACCCGCATCTTTTTTTCTCAGTGCATTTTTCTAGTATTAAAAATATTTATACGTTTGTAAACGCAAAAATAAAATTATTCCATAATGTAAGGTAGTTTCATCTTAACTGAGCGTCAAATATTTGCAAAAATATTTCGTTCGGGTCTTAAAACTGCAAATTTCAAAGATTTGATGAAACAATGTTTACCATTAAAACATAAGCACCAAGCACAGAAAAATTCCGACAGCGAAAGCAGTGTCTCTGTGGCGCAATGGTCAACGCAGCCGCCCGGATTGCGGAAGATGCGGGTTCGTTTCCCGCCTGAGGCAAGTCGATTTTTTTCAGTGCATTTTTCTAGTTTTGAAGGTTTGTTTGCTAAATCACTAAATTATTGTTACTTTTTTGTGTTACAGGCTGGCAACATGTCACTTGGAGGCATTGCATGACCCATACTGCCAAATGTGGTTTTATGTGTAACAAAATGTTACCTAAGGCACTGATAACCCCTCTTGGGACTTCGAGCGTGATCGTCTGTATGTATGTCTAATATGATATACGAGCCTTTCGTCTCCCAATAATTAAATGCGTAACTGTTCTCTAGAACAATTAAACATTAATTTGCAACTCTTCGTAACAACGTTTAGACATTAGTGAAATTAATCAAAATGTTATACAAATCTCTATACCTACATATAAAAAGCTACCGTAAAGCCTCGTTTCCATTATGCAAGTGCTTGTATACATGTATGACGTCACAATCGTGTGACGTACGAATTCAAGTCACTTGGACTTGAATTGGAAACACGATTTTGTTCAACTTGCAGATTGCATACAAGAATATAGTGGCATGCAAGTTAGTTCTCCTAGTTGTACAGTAATCCTGCACACTTCCCTCTATACGCGAGCGCATGCGCATGCAAAGGCTTGAGTGTTGTGTGTACAAGTTACATACAAGTTGCAACTTGTATGCAAGTTGTTATTTCCACTATACAATATGCATGCAACTTGTATGCAAGTTACTTGCATAATGAAAACGCGCCTTTACTGACTGATTTAACTATCAACTCACAGCTCAAACCACTGAACTTTTGGTCGCAGATAGTTATAATGGCGTAGGTATCCGCTACAAAATTATGCTTATGTGGGTATACGACCATTTTATATAATAACTAGCGACCCGCCCCGGCTTCGCACGGGTGCAATGCTTATGTAAATATGCATCTATTATACATATAAACCTTACATAAGAATCACTCTATCTATTAAAAAAACCGCATCAAAATCCGTTGCGTAGTTTTAAAGATCTAAACATACATAGGGACAGACAGACGGCGGATAGCGACTTTGTTTTATACTATGTAGTGACTAGTAGGCAAACTACCAAAAACAGTTTTCAAGATATTCAAGCTAGGCGATGATCGTAGTCTTTTCTCAAATATTTATGTATCGACTGTGAGTTTGTACATAGCTATCTCGTATTTTCTTACGTCCACGATTACAGAGGAATAAGGGAAAACCACGCGGACCCGTGCAACTGACTTTGAATAATAAAACAGGTGAGCTCGTGATGGCTTTAAAAAGCCAAGGACACGAAGGAATGCGAAGGAATGGTTTGAATGTATAATTGTAGAAGCGTAAGGGCTAAAGAATTAACATTTTGTAGGTCCGCTTTGAAAAGTTGTATAAATAATTCTGTTAGCTTTAGGTTCAGAATGTGATTTTTTAACGAATAAAAATGCTTAAAATCAATCATTTAGTTTTAAAAACGGAATAAAAACTTTTAAAAATAAAAATACTATTTTGCTTTTTGTCGGGGTCAGTGCAATGTTTCCTGCCTTACCTACACCAAGCAAGGCTCCTTGCACCGCGCGTGTGACCCTTTAACCCTTCGATGCTATGTACGGGGTTCAGAATCTCCCTCAGTGGGCTTTTAACACACCCATCTCATACACGTCGGGAACTAACCGGTCAAATTTCCAAACAAACGCCTGTCGAAATAATGTCGCGCAAGACCACGTTGTTAGCGGACCAACCGCAAATTATGTAAACGCCAGCGCGCGCTGGTTATCAAATTAACGTTTCCCGACCCGTTCCAATTAGTGGAATAGTCCGCTGCACTGGAATTTCATTCAACAGATTCTTTCTGTCGGGAAAACCGGGACTGATTCACTCGTCACTGAACCACCTTATTAATTGGATGCGACTTGAAATCTGATCCGAAATTGCGGTCAATTCAACGATCGCTATGAAAGAAATAATAAAGTAAAAGTTTTATTCGGAATGGAATGGAATGCTACCAGTTTTAAAATTAAGCTTCTGTGCTAGAAGATATCTTATGAAAAGCGCATCATATCTTCATGTATGGATATATTGCAGTTTTGTATGAAAGTTTTAGCAAATGCATTCATACGGTACCATATGAGTGTTAGGGTATTAGGAGGCACTGAGTTTTCACCCGCGTGTAAATTCCCTCTTTCAAGGCCGGCGTAGTCTTGTGCTCGGTGGCGGCTGGTTTGTAAGACTGGCGGTGTGTTATCCTGCCAGACAGTGGACACGATTAAACGGTGCACCAGTTGGGCCCGAAAGGGTGGGCACAGATGGCGTTCCGGTAAAAAGCGAACGGTTGCGATCTTACTGTGCCTTGGCAGGATACCCGGAGAGGACGTTTAGTAAGTAGGGGGAGAACGCCTGTACCTCGACTACCACATACCCTTGCAGTTGCATGATACGTAAATGCATTTGCCCTCTCCGATAAAAATAAAGGTATTATAGGAGAGGTAAGTATATGACAAATTTTCTTCTTGCCTCAAATACTTACCTACTCAAAATGAGGGTTTATTTTATACAATTAATATGCTTTAAAAGAATGTTAAATTTCGACATTATCTTTCACTGATTGCTTTAATCAATTGTGATCAATGAGATAGTTAAGTGGTGTCAAAACTTCCCAAGCGCATTTAAAGAGAATCCTGAAACTTTTTCTACAAATTGCTCAGAAACTGCTATTAAATTAAAAAAGGAAAGATCGCTTAATGCCGTTATTTCCCTAACGATATCAAGGGGGCCTATCTGGGAAATTTATTACGAGTGAAAATATTAGGCGATTTTAAAAGTTGCGAGTGGCGTATGAAACTTTTATGTTCGTAAGACGTTTAGACGGAAATCGTTATAAATCTTTCGCTCTTACTCTAACAAGGCCTGGAAATATTCGGGGCAGCTCCCTGGGTGGATCTCAGAAATTTTAATGCTTGTTAACGCTGATACTTCGGCTAGTTTCGAAAGACGAGGGCAAGTGTTTGTAACTCGATATAGAATGTTTGGTTTTATTTATTTTAAGACTGGTTGAACCTCGTCAAATTAATTAGCTCATGTATTAATGGTGTGCCGTCTTCGGAACAACTGATTAAGTTATAAGTCTATAGTGAAATATTTTTTTCATCTTGCCTCATACCAGAATAATATATTACACACATTCATGGGTTGAGGTTGACTAGAAGAGATCTCTTTTAGTGATAACTCTGCCCTTACAAACGATGTAATTGACAACTTATTATATCCATTTCTAAGCACAATAAAGAGTAAAAATATAAATATTACATAGTAGGTATATAAAAACTAATTAAAATAATAAAAACTACTTTTTTCTTGCACAGCCGTGTGATGCCAACAGAGTAGAATAGCATCACCCCACATCCTCCAATGGGTGTCGTAGAAGGCGATTAATGGATCAGTAAAGGGGTGTTGATCACCTTATACTCCGTCCACCAATCCGCATTGGGCAAGCATGGTGGACTACATCCTAAACCTCCTTATAGACAAGGAGAGGCCTTGTGTCCCAGCAGTGGGTCGAATTATAAAAGCTGTTATGATGATGATGATGACTGTTTTCTTTCACATTACAATACCACTCCTTGTAATGTAGCGCACTGTGTTCCATAAGTTCGCTTTGAAATAGCCTTCATTAGTTGACTATTCCGGGTGAAGCTTTTTTCCACCTTTCAGCATGAGATGAACACCAAGAACTTTTCCAACAAGCTAAGAAAACATAATAACAGAGTTACGAATACCTCCTTTATCGAAGTCAAAATAGAACCGATAAAATAATATTTAAAATCCGTGCGAAAGATAAACGTATATTGTAAAAAGAAACAATATTCACATCGATTGCTATCGAGCGCATTTTATCTTTAAAAGCGTGCTCCTTCATTAATGCAAGAATTTCTTTAAAACAATGCATTTGTAAAACCGCAGCGGACTTTTACGTTACAGAAATATTAAGTAACTTTACCAGGGCCGTGCAATACTAAGTTTACTTGCAGGAAAGATTTCTCATTGTATAATTAAAACTAAAGATTTTATAAGCGTGATTTTATTTTAAATAATAGCCTATTTACTCAGTGGAAATAAAGCATTATAAGTGTGAAAGACAGTTTCAAATTGATCTAGTAGTTTTTAAGCCAGTGCATTATAAACACATAAAAAGAAAAATATGTATGTATATGATATTAGTGAACATAAAAAATATCAAAATACTCGTAGGTATACTAAATAAAATAACTAGTCACTTATATATAAGAAGATATTTGCTACTCTTATACACTGCGCCGCAAAGAAAGTGGTTAATTTATAAAGTATGTATCGAAATTTTACAATATTCTTTCTATATTCGTAATGAAATAAACTTTTATTTGGATTTAAAAAGGATTTGAAATCCAAATTAAAGTTTATTACATTAAAAGCATAGAAAGATAAAAAGCACTATAAAATTGTTTATTCATACTAGAATATTCCAGCCTGAGGCAGGTTAATTTTTTTCAGTGTATTTTTTCTAATATTAAAAGTATTAACGCGTTTGTAAGCGTACAAAATTATTCCATAATATTGTTTATTCATTTTATAAAGCGGGGCAAATGTGCCGTAAGAAATTATGTAACAATTTTGAGGTGAAAAAATTATAAAAATATCCAACCATAATCTAGACATGAGACTGGAATCATACCCACGAGATTTCGCTATCCTGTGACTAGTCTTCCAAATATGTCCTGTGTATATGAAATATACCTACTTTCACGGATTTAACTAGCGTGTATTTTGTTATTACTGCACTACGTTTCGTTCCCGTGACCACGATCGCGGAAAATCTTACTCGCGCTAATCTTAGACAATATTAAGTCATGTGTAACTCAATTGAAATAGATATATCATTTGACATTGTTGCGAATGTTTTAAATGCTTAATTAAACAAAAAGAAGCTTATATAAGAAAGAAAAGAATAGAGTAATTTATGATCTTACTTGATTGAACCTCTAATCACAATCCGGGGAGAACTCTAACAGATGGTCCACCAAAGTTTTGATTATTCCCTGAGGACAAGTATTTTGGCTAGCTTTTTAGTAAGATATGCAAATTCAAAGTCCAGTTATTGTCATTGTGTCTGCTAACAAAGATATGAATGCATCCCAGCATCCCCTATAGTTAAATTGAAATTTGAAATGTACTGTACTTTCAACTGTAGTTATCCATAAACAATCTCATAGTTTTATAAATTAAAGTAAGTATGTACAAATGTTATCTTTACACACGCATAATAATAATTAGATATTTATCAAGCACGCATTACTTTTGATTACATCCATTTGTAATAGAAAAATAATAAAAATAAGCGATGGAAGGTTACTCAATACATACTACATTACTTTTATTGATCCGCCAGTTGTTAACAAGGTTAATGATACTATACGAATCAGTAGCCATTATGTTTTCCAAGTTCTCATAATTACAATGCAATAATGTACATTTCATCAACATTTCATAAAAAACATCTACCTATAAAGTCACCTTTAAAAATATATGTGCACACTAAAACTCGTCAAAAATATGTAGACGCTGCTCTGTTTGCAATAAAGTATTGTTTACACATTTTTCGGGTATTACGTGTGCACATTTTTCTATAAATACAAATTCATCTAAATTAATACTGAAGATGTTCATAGAAAGTGCGTAGCGAAGGTAGCAAAACTCTTTAGGTGAATGGGTATGCGGATCTCAAAATAGGTTGAGGCTGAGTTTCTTTTTATTCGTATCACTCATAACAATTTTTTGTTTTCAACTTTTTTGTTACCTATTAATGAACAGTAGCTGTCAACGCCGGCAGTCTCTTACCTGTAACAAAAATAATATTAATTAACAATTATGATACATTAGGGTTGTAATTAATTTATTTATTACAATCTATTTTGTGTACCACGTCGGCATCGAAAAATCTTCGCACGAAATACGATGTTGATGAGTTTGATAGTCACTCCACAATTTTAGCAGTAATTTCTTTCGGAACTAAATTTTATGTTATAATCATTTAATTATTACTTCTTTCCGTTTAGTGTTTTAGAAGGCATGTTAAACGGATGGTATAAGAGTCTTCTGCAACTGTTTCTATACAATAATCATCACCATAATGTCTCACGTGAATAGACTGAAGATCATGATATTCATGATGAATTTTAGTCTCATCATAAAATAATTATTTTTGCTATGAAGCCATATTAAAAAAAGGTTATGTAAATTCTGTCGTACACTCGAATAACGTGATGCACGTGTCCACGCCATTAGTTTACAATGTAAATGTTTTAGGCTGTTATTATAGTTTGCATCCCGGGCGCGCATCCGCAGTAAAGAACCCAACGAGAGAAATATACTTTGCGTCGCGGGCGCGTGCCCACTCGCCATACATTTTCACAACATATATGCATACATTTTTGCAAACTATAATGACTGACCTAAGGACTTAAATTAAACTATAGGGGTAAGATAGGCAATGCAATTCTGTCACTGAATTCTGTAACACAACATTATTATATCAAATAAAATTATAGAATATGATTATTATACCAAAACAGCATTTAGCATTATTTTATCAAATGAAATTTATAGAAAAACTTGTTATAGAATATGAATATTATATTAATTGAATAACAACGTAATGTTATTATAGGAAGTGTATTTAGACTAAATAAAATTTGTATCCAATGATCGTTATATCCGTTGAAATAAGTTCATTTGTCATTATATGAAATAACGTTTCAACAATGTTATGTTATATACTAGTACCAGTATCCATATTTAGACCAAAAATGAAAAAACACCTTAACATTGCAAAAGATTCGATATCAAACCAAAATCCTTTTAGCTAAGCCTATTTGCTTTTGTCGTCCGGAAAACCGCTGAACAATCGAAAGTACAGGTCAAACATCTGCATAGAAATCTCCGACAAGCGTCTAGGAAACAAATAAGGGAAGCCATCGGTTTATCTTGCGAAAATCCAAAGAATGGAAGTCGTTTACTTTGTTTTTCGCGTTCCCGTGCAAAACAAAACCGTACTATCTCCCTCCCAATCACATACAGCGAGGATTATTCGCTTGGCGGTTCTGCCAGTTCGTAAGTATAGCAATATTCTTTTAGGGTTACGATCGAACTGAATGTGTCTCACAATGGGGTTACTTGCTTGGGTTTTGTACGATGTTTCAAGGGAAGTTTTAAGTGGCGCTTTATTTTTGGACCGAATAGCGGCGATAGTATTTGTTATTCTTAAGATATTGGAAAGTAAAATATAGTATCGCTAGGTTTCAATAACACAGGGGTCCACGTCCGGAAGCCTCCTTGTGGCGGATCCTGGTAACGTGGTGGGGAAACTTTCTCGGCGGGTGTGTGGCTTTTGATGTCAAGTGTGTCGCCTTGGCATTGGCATCAAGTTGTTTTTGCTTTCCCACCACGTCTAGTCCCGGACGGCCCTTTTCAGGGCCACGACCACGCCCGAAGTCCCCCGGGTGCGGTCCGATGGCTGCTCCCGGTATCATCGTCAGGAGGACGCGCCAGCTCGAGCAGCCGTCGGTGAGGAGGCGGCCTATAAGGCCGGCGTCGGCCAGCAGCCCACAGGGGTTGGCGTTAGTCGGTAGCCTCTGTGGGCTGCTGGCCACCAATTGGTGCACAAGGAGTGCCAGACAGGCAGCGATGAGACGGTCGGTGTAGTTGCGCTCACGTGCGCAGATCCCGAGCCGTCCAGTAATAGCGCACTGGAGGTCAGGCCGGGGAGGATGTTTAGTGGGTATGGAGGGAACACCTTTACCTCAAGTCCCACATATCCCTTGCGATTGGCACCACCCCGCAGGGACGATGCGTAAATGCATTTGACCTCCCCGACAAAAAAAAAGGTTTCAATAATACAAATGCCTACTGTTTAACTTTATCGTCGTATCATTTTGACTCATGCTAAATCGAAAATAGTCGTTTGAAAAAGCCACGTTTGCGTTTTGATGAAATGTGGTACCTAAGGAGGAAGTTTGAGGCCCGGACTGCACCAAAGTGGAGATGTTCGAAGCGGAGACGAGACGAGATGTTTGTCAACAATGGTGTATCAACCAAAGCTGAGCGAAGATGCGCACTGACTAGAATCTAGCGGAAATGTGTGCGGTGTTTGTCAAGATTGAAGTCTAGTTTGATCTAACACGAAAGCCCGCGCTATCTCTTCTCTGCTCCGCTGCGTTCAGTAACTTGCGAGGCATAGCTCACCGCTAGCATGATCACGCCATACAAATATTATTCATCTCCGCTCGGTGGTATCCACTGAAGATGAGCGAAGACGATATCTGTGAATAACGAATTACTATGGGTTGTTTAAAACACAGCTACTTTTTTCTCGTCTCGTCTCCACTTTGGTGGTCCAAGCCTGAGACTCTGAGAAGGACATAGAAAACTTTTTGACGCGATAACCCACATTGACGCTAGCGAAGCCTATTTGTTTTATAAACACAATACCAAAGAAACAGATTCTACAATACTGACTACGATAACAAAGAAAAAAGAAAAATGATGCTTTACTTTATTATACGCCATGCCATTTTACAAAATTGATGACTTAATTATGCGATATTTATAATAGCGTAGAGAACTATTAGGTACCAAAATAAGTTCTATTAATTTTATGTTAATAAATTGCGTATCTGGCGATAAGTTGTTCGTCGTAAACGCGAAACTTGCATTATTATGAACAAAGAACTGCCGATGTCCGGGATCAGACAGGTTTCACTTGCATCTTTTCAGAGCGTGTATTTTTTACTGCATTTTTGCTCTCGTCCGCAGATGCCATTTAGAGTTTCACCTGAGTTTTATTTTTAAACAAGTGAACAATTATTGGGTTCTGGCCTTGATAACGAAATATTACGGCGGACTGCTATTATTATTTTTTACTGTAAGAGTGGCAACGATGCATTTTTTTGATTGACTATTGTTGTTGGCCGCCGATGACCTTCACGTGACAGTGGCATCGGGGGTTTTAGTAGGTAAGGACCTTAGTGGGCCCTCAAATCTTTTTTTATGAAAATGTCAAATAATCATCCCTCGGTAAGTTCACGTTCCAATAAGCAGAAATAGAGTCCAGATGCAGAAACAAGTGCATAAATAAACCGCCGCGTAACTACACTTGCTTTGCGACCTGCAAGGTTCTTCTTCACGCCGCTTTTGAATGACCCAGAATTGTACGAAGGAAGAAGCAATCTCGCTAGAAGATCTCTAGTCAGCAAGCATCTCCACCGATTAAAGTCTCTAGGGCATTCGAGCTCTAGGGGAAGTTTTGGTGAAGACGCGTACGTAAGTATGCCGATCCCGAAACGCTTCCGTAAAGGGCTAAGATGGTACTGGTGGTTTTTAGTGGGCAGGACCGCCCTAGGCAGCGTCCGTTAATGAATTTTGCAAAGTCATAAAAAAACCTGGACTGCGGAGTTGCTTTAAGTGGAATATCCTGATTGTTGGCTTTTGTATGTTTGTCTGTTTACTGAAGAATTGTTCCTTTTTGGGTTTGGTGCCCAGTTCATGTAGGTAACATGCTGATAACCTGTCACTATTTTGCGGTACTGTTGGGTACTGTATAGCTCATACTGTCTGATGTGGCTTTATATGTAACGAAATGTTACCTAAGACTTTGCTCAACCCATTTTGGGATTTATGAGCGTGATAGTATGTATGTACGTATAAAAAAGGGCGTTTGAGCTAGAAGCGAGTGGAAAAGCTTAGGTAACCTCTAAAGACTTGAAAATCGTGTCGTGGAGCGATAGGGGCGCCCAGGTACATCTCTGTACCAGGTAAAGTGCGGCGTATATTGAACCAGGTCTTCGCACCTGTCTGTCAAACATGCAGTCGGCCCTATCTCGTAAGGAATTTTGTATACCTATTTTAAGGCGTACACACGACTCTTATATTATTATAAGATTTGTATTTTAATTGTTATTTAAGACTTTTGAAAAGAAATATTCTATCCAGTGACGTAATCTATTATGATTATGTTAGCATGGGGTTAGCCCGTTTGCTTATACCATGTATTGGCATGGCAGAAAAATATTGAATTTAAAATTTTGAAACCAAAGTGTATAAAAAAGATGAGAAATTTTTGGGACTATTGTCTCAATTAGTCGTTTTACGATTTGACCACATATTCAGAAGCCACATAAATAAGATATAAAGGAATGTCATTGAATGTAATTATGTATTTTAAAACAAGTCTATCCAATCTAGTGCTTTAGTGAATGTTGTCACAAATCAGGTTTATAATTAGTTTGCGCCTACCTCGCATTTTAATGGTATTTCTATCCGGAGTAACGCGAAACTTATTTAAATAGAATCGTTAAAGTTATTTACAACATAACATTATGTTAGTCATTTAAAAGAATCCCAACAGGTTCTAAATTCCATAACAATGTAGTTGCGATAATTATGTCGCCATTTTAATTGTTATGAAGCTTAGACTGCTAATTAGGTATGACTGTGGCACTTATAGTCATGTCTGTTTTATGAAGTGCCAAGTGGGTGATTATATTGCGACATGTATAATTATGTAACTTGTTGGCTATAACAATTTATTGTTTACTAATTGTGGTTAGCTTGGACCACTGAGACTTTAAAGCGGTGTCGACCTTATTTTGTTGGTTCATTGAAAGTATTGTCACATTAGGTTTGGTGGTATTTATAAAGGTGACAACTGTTTCTAAAATTGAAAATATTTTTTACCTTGAAAAATATTACTTATTTAAATATATAATTTAATAATTTTGTTTAAATTAGGAAAATATTTCCTCAAAAACGCATATTATAAACGTTTTCCATTCATAAACTTGAATCGACGTTAGAAATGTATATCACCAGTCGATTTCTATGAAAATTCCGACGCGTCACTTTTGCTTACAGCCTATCAAACTCAATTCAATTTCCTATCTACATTTTGTGTATAAAGCTCTCGAGAGAACAGCGTAATAAAATCGTCTGCTATCTCACACTACCACCAGAACGTACGCACAAGAAAAATTGCGCGTATTTTGAAAATAGGGGAGAAGCTTGATGATATAATTTTTTTACCTAATATTTATGTATTTTATATATTTTTTGTTGATCATATGATACTTTTATCAAGAGTAATGTAGCTTACCGTCAAAGTAAACACACTAATGCAGTTTCCGGACACGAATAGGACCGTTTCTCTCCTCCGACTCGGACGTCCTAGGTACGTTAGAATAGAATAGAATATTCTTTATTTTACATACATCAATTACAACTTATAATTATTAGATATTTTCATTCATATGATTGTACAATGGGCTATCACTAAGAGCTGTCTTCAAGACAACCTTTGGATGGACAGGAAAGAAAGAAAACGAGAATATATGTATGTATGGACGCTAGGCGGTGACGGCCGAGAGGGAGATGCTCGGTCCCGCAATCCCTTAGGAACATTCGATTTACAGGCTTGAGTAGTGAGGACCAAAGTCTTCGCCTTCTTAAAAACCGGTGACACAGGAAATATCATCAGCGACAACCTGCAGTATATAAAAAAGGACCGTTTCTCATCCAGTGGGTCGCGAAAGCCGACTGAGGGAGATTCTGAAACCCGTGGAGACCATCGAACCAAGACAACAGCATTCGCAAGAAGGGCTCCTGCCAGGCTGGCGGCCGGCCATAACTATATCTACCAAAACCAGCAAGGTGACATATTGCACCAATCCGAAATTATTTATTATCAGGGTAGAAAAAATAAGAATTTGTTTTATTTTACTGACATATAGATATTTAAAATGTTATCTTCTTTCATTGGTAATCAACTTTAATTAAAGAAGAAAATATCTAAGATAACGCGAAAGTTATCTTTAAAATAATATGAGTTTTGCTTACTAATATGTATTTGAAATTCTTATTTTGCATTGCATTGAAATTTCTTTCTCAAAGCAGAAGTCAAAATTTCTTTCTTAATTTTGTACACTTATGAAATTCAATTTTGATTGGTTCAAGAGTCTACCAGGAGGCCTTGTTCTGAGAAGAACCGGCAAGAAACTCAGCAAGTTTTATCTTCCCTTTACTTACAGTTTTCATAGTATTATTTTGAAAGAGTCTTAATGCACATATTAGTCTCTAGTAATAAATTATAATAATTTAACAAAACAAAGACTACTAATTAAACTTTTAATTTGATTTATGACGTCTTCCCTTGCAATATTGTCAGTTTGAAATTGTACATATTATTATATTTACATATCTCTAGATTACAATGGAAAATAGACCATATTTGAATGTGTGTACACATTTTTATCGTCTATATTCGTAAACTCTATAATACGCTTTCTTCATTAAAATTTGTTTATTGTGAATTTGTGTAACGTAAGTTCAGTTACATAGTGTGGTGGTTTATTATATATTTGTATACATTTCCCCATGTAGAGGGATTAGTTTAATGAAGTCTGAAAGTTGGAACAGCAAGTTTATTTGTTGTATCTAGTTTTCTACCTCTTGTGTTTATAATGTGATAATCACTATTCTTCAAATCTGTCTATGTTATACAACATCACAAGAAGGTTCATTTCCGTTTATTTTATCTATTTAATTTATTTAAAAATTGATTATCAGTTTTTTTCTCGCAGTCTTAGCAATAATATTATAGGACCCTATGAATTGCCTTTATAGGTGTACACGGCATTACATTTTTGACGTACTATTACAAACAAAATTTGTATAATTTGTTATTTGTGTAATTTGTTCAATAAAATTAAGCTCAAAAGCAGCGAGCACAAGAAGTAACACACAACTACTACATTAATCTTCATTAATCTACTATATTAACCCTTAACAATGTGAAATAGTTTAATTCTAAATTGACTTAATAAGGTCTGGTAGATGTCCACGTCATTAGCGATACCATTATAGGTGCTCTTGAGACAGTTCAGTGGTGAGTTTATGTTAGTCTGAAACAAAATCTTGGAAAACGTCTTATCCAACGGGTATCTTAAATTCTTTCTAGGCACTATTAGATTTCTTTCCTGAAGTAAATCAGGTGTACTTGTATTCACATGCACCAGTTTATATAGAAACAGGAGATCAAAAATCTTACGTCTTTTTTCAAGAGAATCGAGGCCGAAATGCTTTAGACGAGTGTAATAGTCAGCTCTATAGGGACATGTTTTATCTTTGTATGCCAAAAATCTTGTAAAACTTGGCTGAATTCGTTCAAGTCTTATAGTGTGAATCTTATAGTGCGGATTCCAGATTGGTGACGCGTATTCCAATACACTACAGACTAAAGCAGTGTAAAGATATATTATTGTATAAGATATACTAGCTGTGCCCGTGACTTCGTCCGCGTACAATTTACCAAAAGAAAAAAGTAGCCTAAGTTATTCCTTATTACACCAGCTACCTGTCATAAAAGTCCCGTCAAAGTTGGTCCAGCCGTTTCAGAGATTAGCCGGAACAAACAGACAGCTAGACAAACATTGTAAAAAGTGTTATTTTGGTGTATGTACCTTATATATTCATATGCATGTAGTAAAAAACGGTAATTTCAATACTACAAACAGACACTCCAATTTTATTTATATTTAAAGATTTTATGTTATGAAATTCTTTGCTTCTCTTAAAAAATCCTAGCATTTTCCAGGCCTTAGATGCTATTGTATTTATGTGCTCAATTAAATCTAATTTGTTATCTAGATAAACACCTAGGTCTCGAATTGTACTAGCGCTAGTCTTTGTTGCAATATTGTTAGACGCTGCTTAAGTTAGCGTCAACTGAACTTAATTAAGGGTCAGTTGTCAGTTTCGAGCCATATCGTTCGAACTGGCTCACCTCCTGGTACGGCAATACTTTCAATTTCGCAGCCCGTCGACCTCGGCACCACGCCTAGCCACTCACATACCTTACTCGGTCGTGATATAAACTTGTTTGCAACCGCGATTTGTCTGTAGGAAGGGGACAGACTGCCAAAAAAATATCTCTAGTTTAGTTCTGAGGTTTATATTTATAACTATCGTACCTACGTGATTTCGTATGTATGAAAAGTTTTTCTAAATAAAATATGACCACGATGAATTCTCCAAAATTACTCAACCGATTTAGATGATTTTTTTTTCTGGATTGTTCCAATTTAGTCTATAAGATATAGGCTTAATTTTATTTTATAATAAAAAATAGTCAAAACTACATTTTTATTTTCCTGTTCCTACCCGTCAAACATTTAATGGCCGTCCTGTCTGTCCCCTGTAATTATTTAGGCAATAACAACGCGTGGCGAGTTAGCTAGTATCTAATTGTTTCACAATGTCCAAATAAAGTTATAATTAGCGTATACTTGGCAGATCAACCGTACAATACTATTCATTTAGGTATCATGTAATCGGATATTAAGAAACAGGCTCTAATTATTATTTTATAAGCTTTAACCCAATAAAGCTACTCGTATTAGAAAGATGTGACATGTCTTTTGATGCTTCTCGTATTGAAAGACATATGGTGACTATTTTAATGCATCATTCGCCAATATAGGTAAGGACGATTTAAACGGGAAATTATTTGGTTGCGAGTATTTGTGAAACTGTCCTGTAGACGGTGCTACCAAATTAAGTTTAAATTACATTATAGGTGTGACCCCGAGCCCTGATTAACCGTATTTTACTTGGTGATAAATTACCCCGTAACAACCCTTGCAAGGTACAAGTCTATACGCTGTGGCTACCTTTTACTCTTGGAAGGACTGTGTAATTACTTGCTACCTATTTACCAGAAAAGAAATAATCAGCATCCGTTTAGCAGATTGTATTTCGAAGATAAAACAAACCTTAATATTATGTTTACCTTATTCTTATTTTTATCGTTATATCAATTCTTACCATAAGGCGGAATTGCTTACCATAGAAGTAGTATAAAAAAATATTTGAGGTAATAACTTTAATTGCTATAATCTAGCTATAACATTAAAACAGCATTTCATGATAGTACACTAACATAAAACTTAATAAGTGATATTTTAGATTGTTTGGATCTAAATATAGTTTTCTGAAATTAAATTATAATTGACAAGACGTGTTACACAACAACTAACAAGTAAAACAATTTCATTCCCTCACTAAAGTTTGCTAAAATGTAGGTATAGTATGATTAAAATAAACCCACACAATTTAGAAGTAAATATAAATTTTGCACTAATATTTTCCAGGGAGGTGTTTTTAACGAGTCTCTACTACGTAATGTTAAATGTGTACACAAGCTGTACTCGTGGGACAGTGCACTTTGTTTTGAATTGTATAAGGGTTAATATGGTTTAGCAGGCTTCCGTTTTAAGTATAACCTACTGCACAAACAAGGGCTACCATTATTTGGACGGCCGTCGTAAAATGGGGGAAACAAAGTGCGTGTTTTCCTCAGATGTAGAGTTCCCGTAAATACACGGGAAAGGTCAAAAATAGTGGATGGCCACCTCTGCTTAGTTATTACTTACAGTAAGCAGTGTTTACTTCGACATTAGACATTGTTATTGAAATCAGCGCCATTACAATGGTGTGGAATAGAATTCGAAAGGAAAGGAATAGAAAGTGATTAACGATACGAAATACATCATTATCATGAGCCGAGAGATGTTCACAGTTGGACATACCTTCCCCAAGGATATCCAACCCGGTTTATTTACGAGGTAATGCAGCTTGTATTATTAGTACACTTCCTGTTTCAGAGGGCCTAGGCAACGTCTTATAACTGTAATACGTAGCTTGTAAGTTTTTTGTACTTAAAAAAAAACAAATCAAATATATGTTAAAAAATCGGGAGTATTCTCCCCTTGACTTTCTCGTATACCGGAAACGACTCAAGGGTTGATAGAAACCTTATATTTTGATGTCATACATGCATGTTAAATTTTGGTCACCCATCCGAGTACCGACCGCGCACTTGGTTGCTTAACTTTCGTGATCGACGGCTCAAAATTTGATAGAAACCTTATATTTTGTTGTTATACACGTATGATAAAGTTGGTTGCAATAAGTTAAAGCATGCTCGAGTTATCGTTATCATTCACAGACACAGACGTAATTCCAAAAAATAAATTTTTGGACTCAGGATGTCCAAAACGTGTAAATCCGTCAAAATCTCGAGGTCGAATTTTTATTACAAGACTTCCTCTATACTATGTACGAGAAAGTAAAAAGATTACTAAACCAAGTAGTAACCTTTTTATAACAAAACCAAGCCATATAACTAACCTATAGCGGTATGGTGACATATTGCAACCACCCCAAATATTAAACCAGGGAGAAAGAATAAGAAGGAGTTAGGGACATGTGTAGAGTCTAACAATTCCTAACTAATGCGAAAGGGAGTTTCTTTGTTACGCTTACACGCTTAAACTATTGTTCCGATTCTGGTGAAATATGCTTGGAGATAGTTTTAGGCCCTGGGAAGGACTTTTTGGCGTGATAACCGACATTGACGCGAGCGAAGCCGCAGGCGACCGTTAGTTTAATATAATTATACTATACACACTCATTACAACTATAAGACATACTTAGATATACGTAAAAGTTACCACATTTATTTAAATATAATTGGAAGTTTTTGCATGTTTCTAAGATGAAGAAATGATGACTATAATAAATTCATACGATTCTTCGTAGTGAAAGATTTAATTTTCTTTCTTTTCCTTACTTTTTTTTTCTTTTTTCCTATTATTTTTAGTAAGAAAAGATTTTAAGAAAATTGTATAAAACGTAATAATGGTAGGTATTTTAAAAATACTATAATTTAAATTATCAGAATTTTCGACTAAACCACTTACGCACAGGATCACAAGTCACTATATCCATCCAATGCAAATCAAAGGAATAATATAATTTAATGATTTCCATTCTTTGCGATAATCTAAGTTCAAGGGTCATCTATCAATTCCATTGACAACTTCTGCAACAATTTGCAAGAAATATGCCCTCTGTATCTGAAGTACTAGGAAATCAAAATAACACAACTCCGACTTGAATCCGTACTTTCGTTTAAATAAAGGTCAAATTGCGTGCGATCTCTGGAAAACGCGTAGTCACGTTATTCTCATCGCCATTAATGCTCAATGCGGCAGGGTTGTATTTCTCGATTCGTCACGGGATCGGCTGCATTGTTTTTCATTGCAGGATTTTCGCTATTATCCTCTGAGCAATAAGAGCGTTAACCGTTACATCAATTTTGTTTCGCTTAATGGGAAACCTGACAATGACAGGGAAGTTCCGGTGTGCATAAGCTGCTATCCAATTATTTTCGCGAATCATTTAGTCGCTCCTCAGCCAATTTGTGCTTTTGTTACTTTGAGTGCGCGTCTCTTTATTCTTTTTGGTAAAAATTAAAAACAGATTTTCATCTTCAAAGGCACATTTTTGTATTTTAATTTATACTTTAAGAGATCGCCTTAAAGCTTCTACTTAAATGACAAAGGGCCTCGTTATAAATTATAATTAAACCGTTAAGGACTGGTATCACAGGCTTTCGATAAAGTCCTTAATACAAATGGTACGTAGTATGACAAAGAGACAAATATTACCTAATTAAATAACGATACAATAGAAAGAGATGACATATCTACGTCAGCATTGACTTATGAAATTACATTATTAGTAACATATTTTTAGACTTCGGGAGATATTTAACGATGTGAATGAGATTGAAACGAATTCTATGAAATTGAAACGGATATAAGTATTTCTTAGTCATAAATTCTGAAAACTTCTCAGAAATAAATTGAATTATTAAACTTTGGAGAATATATAAAAGATTAGCGACTTTTACAGAGTTTATGTAACACGAAAAAGTAACAATACCTTAACTAGGTTTAATGGAAAGTTTGTTCGATTTTATTTGATATCTTCAAATTGCTTGAAGCGATATGTCGGAGAGTTTTCCAGATACTTTAGCGTCCACTTTTTCCCACGTTATTCTTTGGCTCTTCGGTAAATTCGTTGAATGTCGAAAACAATTGCGTATCATTAACCGCTTTCACCGATTACAAATTACGAGGACCGAAAAATTACTTTTTCAAATAGTATTCAAGTAAGTTCTTTTTTTTTCTATATTGCTATTTATAGCATCTTACAGGTATTGTAATTCACACATTTTTTTATTTATTTTTGTATAAAATAGTCTACAAATGACTCCAATTAATTTGACGGTAATCAGAATTGGAGTCCTAATGCTAAGATAGCCAGTGCGAGAAAAAAATTTAATATAAATATGAGGTATCTCGTCTTCTCCGTGCTCAACCGTATCCACTGAAACTAAACATAGACGAGATGTGTAAAGAACTACTATTTTTTTTTAAAGTCATCTGCTATCTTTTCGTTACTGCTTTGGAGCATTCCAGCGCTGACTCTCGCACTAGTCTTTTATAGCTATCTCACAACTTTGTAACAGCTACCCGATGGTAACCAACTAGTGGAGGAAATTCTCGCTCACAGAGTTGAAAATCAGAGCACTTGCATCTTTTTCGGAAGTATACATTATTAGTAGTTACATATTTGTTGACCAAAAAAAATTATTATAGCTTATCAGTCATTCCCACGCTATGGAAGCCTTAGGCTGGATTACATCAAGTTAAACTGTGGGATTGACAAATCTCGTTGATCAACAAAACGCCTTTGGAGCGAATATACAGACGAGCATAAAAACTTTCTCTTTATGCCGCACATGTCTTTGGGGAGACTTGTTTATTACTATCTTATTTATTTACGAAAGTAACAAGTGACAAATATGCACCTAGTACTTTTACTTGCAGTAAAATTGCTTCAGTTTAACGAATTAAATAAAACTTTAACAAGATACATTAGCACGGTGAACAATTACGTGATAAACAATTGTGGCAAAGATATTAATTACATTTTATTGTTTACAATCTGAATGCTATTTAGATAGCTATGCATTATGATAGAGGGATAGAGTTTTAACTCCCACAAAAACTGTTAACATATTTCATTTTAAATGTTGATCGACAATAAGTCTGCTACTAAATTTGTTTAACGTTTTGTATTTTAATTTTTATGCGAAACACCGTCATTGTTATATTCAACCTCTGAAAAAGATAAGTCGGTAGATGAGTTATATAAAACAAATGTTATTCATAATATATCAGAATTTAAATAAAGGAAATATATTGTTTTTAATTTTACATAAAATCTTGTGACCTCTGAATGTCTGTTTACATTATTTATCTCGTCTCATTGGCCTTACTAATAAATACGTAGGAAGTACCATACTAGAAATATTTTCCTCAAAAAAGGAAAAGTGAGATGTTTCTAAACAAAAAATGTCGAGTAAGATATTTCGAATATTGAGGAGCGCGGACCGTCGCAAGCTAATATGATGCCGAAAATGCGAGGTTCATATTTCTTTTACACTTTGTTGAGAAATTTGCCTGCGTAATTTGTTTTAAAGGAAACATGAATACGTAATGTTTTACGTACTCACCGTATATGAGAAGTACGGGAACATACTTCTAAGTACATTTCATTGCGTTGAAATTATATAGGACCTTACAGTTCATCGCTCAGTTGAAGGCCTCTCAAATTTACATTTTCACGATAATATTGGATTACTTATAATTCCCGAGCGAATTTGCGCAGCTTTTACGACTGAACTACTAAATCCCTCTCAAAGAATTTTCGAGTTCCAAACTAATTCTATCTGAATATAATTAAAATTTATTTGACTGGTTGGAGACAGGTCAATTTTTAAAATACCTTGAATATTTTCAAGAATACTAAATAAATAATAATTTTCGAATTTAAAGCTTGTATTTTGCAAATGACGTATTTGAATTTATGGTTTAGAAATTAGGTAGGTACTTACATTTATATATCTATATTTTGTACTTTCGCACCTTTGTTATTGCATAATATATTTCAATAGGACACCTCGTACTGGAATAAAAACAATCATTTTATTAGATATCTGTATTATTGATGTTTTGTAATGTTTGATAATATTTCAATAATAACTGTGAACGTTAATTAAAAATACTGACGTCTAATTCACCATAGTAAAATTTTAAAACAGTAGAACACGGTAAGACCAACTTAATCTAATTTATATTGTTATTTTGATTTACAAACAAAAATAAACAAAATTACGCTTGAAGCTCTTAATAGATTTTGTTTTCTCGATCCGCAAATCCTACATCATATTTTGTATACATATTTAGAAAAAATAAAACAACATTATGATGTGATTTGTTAAACCCACTATGCCGTAAATAGAACCATAAATAAACAAATCAGCCTACGATATTCTTTAAAACAGTTGCCGTACTGTTTAAGCATGTTGACCAAATTATACAATGAAGAAATTCATTCGTGAATGTCTATCTGGTGTCGAAACGCACATGTATGGGAAACCAAGCGTGAACACTAAGGAATTTCGTATCTAACTCTAGAGAAACAGTATACGGTAATGTGCAATAGGTCGTATAAAAAATCTGTCTATTGTATGCTATTGAATGATAAGCGACTTTGTCTTATATGTTTTAGCTATTGAAACCTTAAATGAATGGAACTATAAAAAGAATGTCATAAAAACGTTGCTAAAAGGAGGTCTGAAGGCGCGCTAACGAAGCGTGGCAGAATGGACTATTTAATCTGTAATTAAGGTAAAAAAATAACACGATGGATTTAAACCAAATTTTAGTGTTTTCTAATGCTTTTAAAAGCATAGCCTGGATCCATAGCTCTCACTGGAAAACCTTTTTCGTATGACAAAATCATGTGAGGAGTTTCGAGCCATAACACCATGCTGCACGAATGAGTTTTGGTAAGTAGGAAGAGTTTTGATAATTTTATTATTTAACGCAAAATCACTCTTCATTATAGTTTATCAAACGTAAACTGTTTACATGAGGCCAATAGCAGGGACAACCCAGCGAGTCAAACCAATAACGTCATTATCTAAATAGAGACAATCCACATCGTTCAATTGTCCTCAAGACATTGATCAAAACAGCCCTGTGAAATGGAATGATTTAAAAAAAATATTGGAGATTTGATTGTTTCTGATATTGGCCTATTAAATAATATTTACAGCCTGGTGATTTAGTTCTATTTCTAAATATAAAATTAATAATTTTTGATGAGGTATAACTATAAAGACCTCAATTAATTTGGTTTTTATGTTAAAACCATTTTTTTTACGTTATTTGTAGGTTTTTAACGGTCAAATTTGAACGAGAAAAAAACTCCTAAACTGTTCCTCCCCTTACATTATTTTCTACTATAAACCGCCAAACATATATTTTTTTCATTAATGTGAATCTGTACTAATATATCAACTCATATAAATTAGTGCAGAATCATAATACTATACAATATGGGCAATTGTCAGTGGAGTAACTAAACGATCATAAAATACGGTATAACAAAGAACCCTTTTCTACAAGTCAGAGAAAACTAGTCTGTTACAGACTTAGAAAAAAGAGTTTACATACCATTTAACTAAGGCTTAGTTCTGACAAATCCAGGGCCGCCCTTGCATAGTGCTGGCTCACGGCCGTTCACTATCTCGATCGTGCCGGTAAAATTTATTGCTAAGCAAGAATCTATCTATCTGTCTGTACATGCGTGAATGATTCACGGCAGGGTTGTGGGTGCAGTGAGTCGGCAAACCGTAGGTTGCGCCATAGCGTCGCCGAGCCAGGGTTGTCACTCTGTATTCACGTTGATCTCTTGCTTTCTACGCCCGTAATTAGCAGCCATTAAAATAATGCTAATGGTGCGCTGATCAAGCGTGCTAAACAAGAGAAATTTAGTCGGCCAAGCAAATAGTATATCTTTTTGTGTTACGAGTTTTGGGTGCTAAATCATTCGGCTTTTTGTCCGCAGTTTGTTTTTGCTTTAAAGTTGCTCCAGTAAACACAACTGTTCGAAGCATTGTGCTGCGGTGGAACGAGGCGCCTTAACTTTTCTGAGAAAATGCGCAAGACGGTGTTAAATCACTACATAGTACAACAAAGTCGCTATCCGCCGTCTGTCTGTCCCTATGTATGCTTAGATCTTTAAACTACGCAACGGATTTTGATGCGGTTTTTTTAATAGATAGAGTGATTCTTGGAAGGTTTATATGTATAATACATGCATATTTACATAGGCATTGCACCCGTGCGAAGCCGGGGCGGGTCGCTAGTACAAAATAAAAGCAAAAGCTACTGCTAAAAGCTAGATTGTTTCAGGGACATCTTGCGTTCGAATCCATATATTTTTGAAAGTGTTGAACGTCAATATCGTAAGATTTATAGTACATTAACATAATGTAAAAACTGGATAGAAGAGTAGATTGGTCAGACACTTAATATTTTTATAAGTTAACCTGGTACGCTAATTTTATACCTTCTGCACAAAATAATCTACTTCAAAAAGTCATAAGCATATAAAAATTGGCGTTCAGTTAGTATTATTATTTAATTTATTAATTAGAAGTTGGTGTTTAAAACCAAAAACAACCTTCGATAGGCCGTGGAAGCACAGACGCTAGTCATCGTTGGAAAAATCCGTAACCGATAACCTCGTTAAATTTAAATTCAAAGGCACCTGGTTGACCTCATAGTACGTCCAGCAATTTTTCCCTTAATTCAAGCCACTTTCACTTTCTTCTTTCATACAAGAAATTGGTAAGAACGTTATTCCCGATTTTAGCTTATAATGAAATTTTCAATAAAATATTAAAAGCGAGCACGTGTCTCAAATTAATTGCGGGGAGCCATTAATCTTCTAAACTGCTCCGGCTGATCTCCGAGATGGCCCATATTCTACTTCATGTGCACTGACATGAGCGCGCGAATATTCAAAACAGTAGCAGCGTCAAGTTGTAAATACACAATACCATAGACTTTAGGCTACGATAAACACGAACGTATTCATAGATTTATTATTACTGACGTTTATAGATTGGCAATGATTCGAGTAGGGTGAGACAGGTTGAGATCAGAAATACACTGATGTGTGCGAAATGCGCATGTGTGCATGAAAAATAGTACTGCAGTCTGACAGTTGCTGTCTTTTCTGCGTGACTGACAGGTCTCCTTAGGCCCTATGCGTGTACGTGAAATGGTCTCCTCTATCTATCTCGCTCTAATATACGCGTTAGTATGCTCTTTCTCTTTTACATTTTCTTATATCTATGAACGCATCATATTAAAATGACGAGGCCTATAATAGCAAAAGCTTTTTAAATAAAGTGGCGCAACAAGAAGTATGTTTTGTCAGCGTTGGTAGGCACCTCACAAGGTGGACCGATGATCTGGTAAAGGACGAGACGCCGCTGATTGCGGGCAGCGCAGGATCTATCCTGTCGGAGATCCTTAGGGGAGGCCTATGTCCAATAGTGGACGTCTCTCAGCTGGTATAATGATGATGATTGTCACCTACTTAACATGCCCATACGCGTGAATTAAATAATGTAATGCTGTGGTTAAGTTATTTGTATGTACTAGTATTGTACCGTAACATAGATTAGATGTTAAGGATATTGCTTATAACACTGTTACTGTACCTAATAAACATAAAATAAGTGACGAATAGAATGCCAAATTTCTCCGACAACCTTTCAAGTTTATTGCATAGTAATAAAAATTAAAGTCTATTGAGGAAATTAGACAATTTTAATAGAAAGTCGTATACCCGTCAATGTGTAAGTCTGGTGTAAGCAGACTAATTCTATTAGTATCTCGTTATGCGTAATTTATCTGGATTAATTGGTTGGTGTTAGTAAACATTAATTTTTTTTTTGACAATTTCGCATGTAATTTTTTTTTTACATAAACATTCATTTACATTTTTGTATTTCGTACAAAGAAAGCAATTTATCCCGCGTCAACAGGTAGTTTATTTTGGCCAAGTCATAAAATGCGTTCCGAATCCTACAAATGTACGGAATATGGCAACCCTATGCCCTCCAGCACGTTATGTATGTACCGAGGCATTCCGGCGCGGTCACATTCCATTCCAGGCAGCATTTTGTTAAAAATTCGCACTATCCGTGTAATTGCTTCATACTTTCATTTGCATACGAACTTGATGACGTCATAAGAATAAAGACAGGAATGCGGCATTCTGCTTTCTATTCAAATTTGTTTTTTTTTTCTTAAATGGTAATTAATTGCTATATTAAAGGGTGGGGTCATTAATAATGGTAAGAATGAGACATGGAATATATTTTATTAGATTGCGAACTGTAGTTCATTAGTATTCCAAGTGTAATATTCAACATTGATTTTGATAATATAATTAAGAAGTTATAATAATATTAACTTTTCCTTGGTTTATTTAAAAGATTATAAACATAACTAAACATTTACACAAAGCCAAATCTGACAGTAAAAGCCATGCAGTGCCTCAAAATAGGTTGCCAGCATCATCAATATAAAAGGAGCATCTAATCAAAAAAGTAACAAAAGTCCAGGGAACCTACATACATTTTAATTGTAAGTCTGTGTCTCTACATACATACATTTTAATTTTGTAAGCAAATTGTGTGTCTAATATTTTATTACACAAAAGCTAACAACCTAGGCAGGTGTGGAACTCTAAATAATAATATCAATAGTCCGGGTACACATTTAAATTAACTTAACTACGGCTTTATACACAAACACATACAGATATATTTTTTAACTGTATAATTTAACTCAATTTCTGGTTTATATGGACAATCAGTAGTCAAGAGTAGTGTGATCAGTATAATATTCAACACTGAATTTATAACATAGTTAATTTTTAAAAAAAATACACAAACCATAGAAAAAGAAATGCTATCAATTAATTAACTATTCGAACTATTCAACAAATAAGAAAATAGAAAGAAATTACGATTTCATTCATTTCCACCACAAACCGGTACACTAAAAACGTGAATTCTACTTCTGCAAAGAATCCATAAAATTACGTTACTCAGAATACACGTCACATATTAAGTATTTTTAGATAATCATTGAGAACGAAAGTGACCGGACAGGTTAGAAAGTACGAGTATTTAGCGTTACTTTTGATATTAGCATAAGAAATAGAAATCAGTAAATACAACTGCCACTTTCCCACAGTGAGACGAGAAGAACTATGGCCAAGTACAAACGGTTATGGGAGGTTGTACCATACAATCGGTACAATCAACAATAAAAGTGATTATCTCGATATGCACAATCAGTATCGACAACAAAGGAAATTGAATTATCGTACAGACAACTGCGAAAATATCGTCGGGTTTTTATACATTTCTATTGTTTCCAGAACTCGGCGGTATAGTGTGTTACTTGCTCTAGTTTCGATTTCGAAACTAAGCATCTGTCGCTTTGGTCATTTAGGATGGGTGACCATGACCACACAAATTTATAATCTTGATCGCCTCCACGCTTCGCATGTTCATTGGCCCAGATTATTACTTCACCGATGAGCAAAACTATCTAGTCACTTACTTAAAAAACATTTCGAAAACTATTAAGAATTACTTCATGAAGCCCCCGTCTGACTCGAATGCCTTAAATACCCTAATCGGTGCAGAGGCTCCCCCGAGGGATTTGCTCACTGGTCAGGAATCCTCTCTTGGGTGATTCAACTTACTGGCTAGAGGACCCACCTACGTCCTTGCCTTCATCAAAAACCCCGGTGACACAGAGAAGGTCATCAGAGACATACTGCAAAATTAGTCAAAAAAAGCTTCATGAAACAAAGTTATTCAAATAGGGTTTCATTTTTCACATTGAAACTATCTTTCTTACATTTCCTTCTTCTTCTTATAATTTCCTTTATATTAAAAAACACTGACACTAAGTTTTTTTTGTGGAAAAAAAAGTTTTTTCCATGTTACATCACTAGAAAACCCACCGAGGTTCTGAGGCCTTCGTATCTGACTATCTGCTACCTTCTAAGGGCTCGGACCTCATATAAGGTGTGCCGTGAAGTGGATAGTGCCGTAGTATACAGCGATATAAAAATAGAAGAGGAACAATCAATACCAAAAAATTAATGCGATGTTTGACCAATGCGTGCGACAGTTGCTTTTGTTTTGAATACTTCTTTAAGGTCGCGAGGCTAATAACAGTTTTCCGTTATACTTTAAGTCAATTACAAACCATTTTCACAGCTTCTAGAAATTCCTGCGTCTACGATACAGTTGGCATTACACCCAGCCTAACTTTAAGACTTTTTTGTCTAAAACTAAATAAGTGTCAAGTAAGTATGCCAATTGCTCTTGACATGACAACCGCAACCACGATGTAAGAGGTATTTTTTCTTCGTCTTCAATTTAACCGCACAAATAGAATTCACCAGCGTAAGCGGTTAAGTATTTATATCCGTAATCAAATGTAATTACTCATTACAGGATGACATAAAAAAATATTACTCGAAGCGGATGTAAGTACTTACATACTGGATAGGAATTAATAGAAAAATGTATGTCTCGAAAAGGTATCTGCTCAAAATTTTATTCGATCTGGGGCGTTATCACTCTATTTATTGGATAACTCCAAAACGTTTACGTTTTCATACATTTTGACAACACTAGTTTCATAGCTGTTAGGGCAAAGCACATGGGAACGTTAATGATTTGAATTTATTAGTTTTTACGATCATTAAGGTTCCACCTAAATAAGTGCCGAGATAAACGCGTCGCAAGAATTTGAAATAAAATAACAGAAAGTAACTAAAGAAATACAATAAAGAAGCTTTAACACTTATAAATATAATATTATCAGTATTAAAACGAGAAATGTCTCGTAACAAAAAATTGTGTCCGTGAATTTCAACTAGTTAAGCCAAATACTTCCTTTCCAAATTCTTCAACATAATTAGCCTGATCCATTAAACTGATAGTCGTGTTAATGTGGACAGGAGATATGTTGCATGCAACACGCGACCCTGTAAACCGATACAATAAGTTGAGACAGTTGTCGGTTTTAGGCTGAAATTCCTGCTTTAAAAATATATTAAATAAAAATAATGCCAGATAGCAATCAATAAAAATTTTAAGTTAGCTCAAAAGAATTTTAACAAAACTGTAATCCATGATTTTAGTTAATAAAGTAGTTTCGGAATTATATTGACAAATTACACTTTTGATAAAATCACCAATCTTACCTACTATTTTGTATAGGGTCTCATCAGAATCTCAGTTAAAAGGGAAAGGGGAAGCAAATTTGCTTTATTTCCGTATCCTGGATGAAAATCTGACGCCAAGCTGTTTGATTTAAACAACTATCATCTCCAGAAATAGAAACAGGACCAATGAATGGCATATAAACCAGGGATTTCCGTAACATAGAAAAAATTTCATCACGCATTCGATTATCAACCAAAACTAAGGTGCTTATTTTTCGTTATCTTTCTTCTCCTTTTAAATGAATGGCGATCGCTACACATAAAGATTACGCATTGCGCCAATATCAAGTAAAAATGTACTTCAGTAACCGACAATTGTACGGTAGATTGAGATTAAAATGGAGTCTCTCAACACGTGTTTTTGCAACAAGATCTCGGGAGAAACTCCCTACGCAATCGTTACATAGATCCCCAACTTACTTTCAATCGTGACAGATGCCAGTGTCTTAAATTAAAAGCAATACAACAGTAGCCCCCGTCGAACGTTGTCCCTCCAACAAATTTACTGAGGGTTAACTTTGCCCAAGATTGATGCGCTTTGGGTTCCTTTTGTCACAAACAAAAGCACAGAGACACTTCATAGTAGCCAAAAGAGCAATATGCTTTTGAATCTTTACTAACACTCTTTTGTTTTGTGCTCCGTCAAAAGCCTCTGTAAATGTGCTCCAGGAAACTTGATGGCGTTCACGAAACGTTAAATCTTTGACCAATTTGGTTTGCAAAATACCAAAAACGGGCATTCGCAGGAAGCAAATAAAGGAAATGTAACGTATCCAATAAATTAAAACGAATTTTCTGCTCGTTAAATATTAATAGCGCAAATTGATGCACGAAGTACTTCGTACTACGTTAATCAAGAAAATTTAATTTTGCTTCTCGTTATTTATGAATCTTTCCTGGAATCTTTGTCGAGTTTGATGCGGTAGGAAACCAGTTCGAAGAATAAGCTTACATTTCCGTTATTACAAATGAAAATAATTGTACATTTGCAATAAACAGACTGAGAAACTAAATAAAATAATTTAAAAAAATTAACGGTCTGTAGAATGAAACATTTTCACTGACTTACGCTAAATAAAATTTTCACAAAAAATTCACACCAATGAAGTCACAGGCAGAGCGCTAGAATAATACTTATTTCAAGTATTAAATTCTATCATTTCGATTAATAAAAATACGTAAAGCAACTGGGTCATTAATCCGAAGAGCCTATTTTGGGAATCGCAGACAAAAGGCTACTCTATAATAATGGAATGCGAGAAAATTTAAGAGAGGAAATTAAAAACAAGTCTACTGCAGTGTCTTCCGTAAATAAATGAGCTTTGCTTTCAAGTGGCGTTTATTGCCTTATCTCAAGGAGAATGATAGCATTATATCCCGGGGAGGAAAAAACTTGTACCATGTCTTTGAACCTTGGCGAGAAATCTTGGATAGCTGCCAATGTCATTGCTCGAGGCTTTGCGAAGGCAAAAACGTAGAAGGAATTTTAAAAATCTCTTTTCCATTTATTTATATTCTCGCACATCAGTATCGGCGCAGTAATCCGCTTCTTAGTAATCTCGGATCCGATATTCGAGTTCAGTGACAAGGAAAGTTGAGTGTCAATATTATCAAACAATGAGCTAAAACCGTTACAGGCATAACGGCCCGCTTGGAGGTAATAAACGGCACGAGGCACTCGAGATGGGAATACCTCGAGATTTTTAAGGTAACAACGGAAAACAGAAGATTTAGTCGCAACATTCAACAGCTAATTTTGGGAAATATTGTAAGATTCGTATCTAAAATGTGAGTAAAGATAAAAGACGTATTTTGCTTCTACTAGAACTTCGCATTGTTAATGTAGGAAACATTAATTTATATGCAACAGGTATATTATTCTATTCCACAATAGTTATGGTTGCTCTCAAAATTAGTTTTAATAGAATCTTACCTAAATGTGCATAACAAAGTGTGCAGAGAGTCATATAACGTAAATAAAATAAAAGTTAAAGGGAAATGTAAGGGTATGTGAAAAAGACTGGGAAATGCAAACCACCTACCAAACGTATTTTTTTCTGAGGGGTATCTATTAAAGACTAAACATTTCGTTTAGATTCTAGACATATTTTTTGTTAGGAAGATAAAACCATAACATACCTTCTACTCCAAAAATATCACCATGAAAAGGTTAATGAAACAGACGGGTACACGCATATAAGTAAAACTGTAATCCAATTTGAGTTTGCTACACAATTAAATCTTTTGTACTCCGTCCCACCATCCAGCTAAAACTTAATAATAACATTGTGTATTACTCCTACGCGGATTACAACTTTTCTTTTTCTCGAACCTCGAAAACCGCCCAAGGGAATATGTTGTCTCTTTCTAACAAGCAATAATGAAATGAAACAGTATTACATAACAAGTTCGCATTTAAAGACTCTGAACGTAATTCCTTCTATGCATTACATTTCATACACCAATTGTCATTTGGGCAACGGTTTTGTTAGCTTATATTTTGAAATTCATAAAAGGATTGGTAGACAAAGCCTCTCCTTGAGATTAACACCCGTAGCTGCTAAATTGCCAAATTTGAGTAATGGATACTTTTGTACAGACGAAACTGGTATTTACAATGTGAATGAATTCTGAGTAAATTAATTCTTAGAATTAAATAATTAAAGCTTTCAACTTTAAGCAACTTTAACTTCAAAAAATCCTTTCTATGTATTCAATAGGAATCTATTTTTCACCAAACACCGTCCGCCTAATGGTAACCAATCATCAAACTAAACAACAAATAATTATTACTTAGCAAGTTCTCTAACAACTTAATTAGGGATAAGATGCCAAAGAAGCTTGTCAATATATTAGATTTTAATTAAAGTCTATATATAACTGACTTTGATTAAGCCCTAATGTTAATTGACACTCACGTCCCAAGATCAAATGCCGTATAATCGAATAGGGATTTTCTGAATATTGCTGTTCGCGAACAATGTTTATTAAATTCTGTATTAATGTTGTGATTTTTACGCTTTCCATTCTGATCAACCATTGAATTTGCGGTAATTTTGAACTTTGATTCCTTGATGTAACACATAATAAGTTATTTTACTTTATATTCTTTTCGAAACATTAATGAGAGATCGATTCGGCAGATTATACACTAGCATAATTTTCTTCCACAACCAATAAGCTAGGCTAAATCTACGTATTTTTCATGAATATTTTAAAAAAATAAAGATGTTTTATAAATATATAAAATCATTACTCGTTAAAAAAATGTTCTTGTTCGTCGCAAAAACATTTGAATGCAAAGCAGTTTATGTGAAGGCATCATTACTAACCTGTCTAGGACATCAGAATAGGAACGGCGGCTGAATAGAAAATACCTCCACATTACTGAAGACCGCGGTCAAATAACCCTACTGTATCCAGTGTTTCACAGAGTCCAGCCGGGGGACGTTTTGGTGAAATGGCGTACGTAAAGTACGCCTCTCAAAACGCCTCCTAGGAGGGTACCGGTAGTTTTTAGTGGGTTGGACCGGCGTTGTTCAGCGCCGGGTGAGTCCCACACACGCCGTGCGCCTAGCCAGCGTGTGGTATGGTCCGTTAATGGATTTTCCATCGTCAAAAAAGTGTTCCACAGGGTAGGAGATGGCCCTTGTCAAGTGGGAATGACTCGCACATCACTTTGGGGTGGCCTCGTCATCCCGCGTTGTATTTAAATAAATGGCTTTATGCGACACCTAGCATAATTAAAAAAATCGACATTGCAACGATATGAAGATCCATATTTTTTATTTATTTACTCTTTATTGTACACCAACAAATTCAATACAATATACAAAAGAAAAAATTAAAATATGATCATGGTACAATAGGCGGCCTTATCGCAAAGTGCGATCTCTTTCAGGCAACATGGACAGGATTTGCAGGAACAACAACTTAGAGGGAAGTTGGCAACTAATCGTAGATAATTATTGTTAATTTATTGAATAATTTTTAGGGCTAAATTATAAATAGTTTATAATATATGCTTATTTAATATGACAACAAATAAATACATACACTTATCAATAATATATAATATAATACAATATAATACATATGTATAAGATATATACTTATATAGGTATTTTTATTTATTTATTTATTTATTTATTTAGGACAACCAACAAAACTTACACTAACTGTTACAAAAGGAACTTAATCGTAATATATGTATGTGCTTATATCTAAGTGCAGTTTTAATTACAGGCTGCCACGGCATGCAAACGTGGACACAAGGGTCTTACATTAATAAAATACTTATGTAAAAAAAAACTAATAATATAACAAATTGAATAAAGGCTAACAAGTACTTATAGATATTTTTCTTTTAAGTGAGGACAATACAAAATTAAAATAAAAACACAATTAATCTATTGAGATTAAACACCTGTTTTCATAATCTACGACACACCTATATGTTACCAAAGCAGTAAATCTATTCATACACCTTTAGAATATCTAATTACATGTCTGAACTTTCTGAGCTTGTCGGAAAAGATATCAACATTACACTTTCTTACCAAAACATTATATTGTCTCTGTATTCTAGTCATAGTGGAATGGTGACCCAGGTTACTTTTGCTACCTTTGACTGCAAAAGGGACGTATTTACTAAAGCGAGGCAACTTGCTTGGAACGTTCAGGCCAATGGACTCTAACAAAAATGGGCAGTCAATGACACCACTTATCAACTTATACAAAAATACACTGTCCAGTAAGAGTCTTCGTTTTTCTTTCGTTTTTGAAGGCTGTCCATTTTGAAATAAAAAAGTCGTTCTTCATACGATGGAAGTTCTTTTGCTTTATTTGTTTGGTAGGAAAGATGCCATAAGAATCGCTTCTGGACACGCTCAATACGTTTAATGTGCACATCATATTGTGGAGACCAAACCTGACTGCAATATTCAAGATTCGAACGTACCAATGATAAAAACAAAGCAATCTTTGTAGATGGCTTCTTGAATTCTTTCGAGTTCCGTAGTACAAAGCCTAACATTTGGAATCCCTTTGTGACAATATGGTCGATATGCTTGTGAAAACGTAATTTTTTATCGAAAATCACCCCCAAATCACGGATTGACTCTACTTCTCTCAAAGGCTGACCGCTGATATTGTATACCGGTACAGGGATATTTTTACATCTAGTAAACCTGATGTATCTGCATTTATCAATATTCATATGTATTTTGTTTTTGGTACACCACTGCCCAAGTCGGTCCAAGTCTTCTTGTAGTAAAAGCGAATCGTTACTGTTCCTTACTTGCATTGATATTTTCATATCATCTGCGTAAAGAAAACATTTACTATGTTTGAAGACAGACACGATATCGTTAATAAATATGTTAAAAAGAACTGGACCAAGATGGGAACCCTGGGGAACTCCAGACAATGAAAGAAAAGACTCCGAGGAGAACCCACTGAGCACAACCTTTGACCTCCGCTCACTGAGGTATGATGAAAACCATTTTAAAAGAGTTCCGGAGACTCCAAAAAGAGAAAGTTTGTAAAGCAATATACTATGGTTAACAGTATCGAAAGCTTTACTGATGTCCGTATAAACGGTATCCACTGACAAACGAGAATCAAGTGAATCAGAGACATATGACACAAAAGAGACAAGATTAGTGGCGGTGGAACGAGAATACAGAAAGCCAGATTGTTGAGGCGAAATCAACTGTTTAATTTGCCAAGATAAGACAGGATGTAGCAAGGCCTCAAAAACCTTGCCAAAAATGGGCAGTATCGATATAGGCCTGTAGTTAGTAACTAAAGTTGTTTCGCCTGACTTAAAGATTGGTATAATTTTTCCCTCCTTCCAGGCCGATGGAAAGACACCAGTTTTTAAAGACGTGTTGAAAATAACAGTTAAAGGCAAAGACAACACTTTGCAACAGCCAATAACGAACAAGGGTGGAATTCCATCGGGTCCAGCCCCCTTGTATCTATCCAAACCCTTAAGCACCTTATAAACTTCGTCTTGTGAAAATTCTATGTTGCTTAGATAAGTTGAGGTGAAAACCGGATCATCAGAAGCTGCTGTTGAGCGCAACTGCTGATGATCCAGTGAAGGGCTTCTATATACTGAGGCAAAATAAGAAGCAAAAAGGTCACATATTCCCTTTCCACAACTGCCAACACTATCACCGTAAGTCATGGATGAGGGGTATGCATTACTGTTGCATTTTTTATTTTTCAGGAACGTCCAGAACAATTTAGGATTGTCCGATAAAGATTTCTCCAAATTGGTTATATATTTTAGGTAGCATGAGTGAATTAACTCTGTATACCTTTTCTTGATGGTACTTAGGTATATGTTATCTAACGGATTCTTGTATTTGAGATACCTCGTCCTAAGCTTGTGTTTCTCTTTTAGAAGGCGAATTAGCTCTCTTGAATACCAAACCGGAAACTTATTTGAAGGCGGCTTATATTTAGGGACATGTGTCGCAATCGCGTGTCTTATTATACAGTAAAACTTATCTACCATGCTATCTACGGTTTTGCATAAAGAAAATTCGGTCTCCCAGGATATTGAATTTAAATCTGATACAATTTTGTCAAAGTCGGCCTTATAGAAATTAAACCTGTCACTAATAATGTTAGGCGATAGTTTTGGACATTCAAGGCAGGGGACATTAATTGCCAAGGGTGGGTGGTAAAGGTCTAGATTACTAAGAAGGAAACCACTACGGGTCACGTCTGTTGTTGTTGTTGTTAGGTATAAATATAAATAAATATATATGTGAAATAAAACAGGAAAAGGTAGTTATATGGCAAGTTTTAAGGAAATAGTGGTAGGCACTATAGTGACAGATAATAATCCTTCACTTATTTTTCCAGTCGTATTATATGAACTAAAATCAAATAAAAAAACACACCTTGAAATAAGAACGCCTATTAGTTTATATGTCAATGGCCAACCGATTCGGAAATAGGTTTCGAAAACAGAACCGTGCATCATATTTGGTCTTGTGATATAATTAATGATATTCAACACGCACCACAGTCCTCCAACTCTATTCACTCACAGAAAGTGGCTCACGTAACAAGGGAACGGTAAACTCATACGTGACGAGAAATATGATGTATTAGTGGAGTCATATTCCATTGCGGTGGACCTATTTGCTGGCTAATTGGTTCTCGCGGCCCGGAGTCGTTCGTGGTCTGACGCCACGCGACGGGGAAAACGCAAATACGCTCTGATTGGCTTCGCTAATTCTAATTCGAAGCAAAATATGTCGGAGATAATTTGTGTTAAATATAATTATTAATATCAGATAAGATGCTTAGAAGAAAAAGTCTTTTCGCAGCAGGTATCAATTGCTTTGTGATCAAATTCTCAAATTTTTATAAAAAAAAAAGATATAGATTTTATACATACATACATACACACGATCATACTCGTAGTACCTACAGGGGTTAAGTACAGCCTTAGGTAACGTTTCGTTATACTTAAAGCCACATCTGGCAGTATGGACCATGCAGCGCCCCCAAATAGTTACAGGTTGCTAGCCTGTCGCCTACTTATAAGGGGCACCAAACCCAAAAAGTAACCTTCCTAATCCTTCATTAAATAAACAAAAAAAACAAGAATCAGGATAGATGTTACACTCAAAATCATCTCAGCATTTCGGGTAATAATAAAGATTTTGTATCAAAATAATCTTTTTTTTTACTATGCCTGTCCTAGAAATAATGCTACAAGTACAACTGAAGAAAGAAAATAAATAATTGATCAGCCAAAAATCTTAGGAACAACCTGTTTCTATGTTGAGGCACTGTATGGCCCATGCCATATGTGGCTTTATGTGTAACCATATGTTACTTAAAGCTATGCTTAACCAATTATGAGCGTGATATACAATCAAGCTCGTAATTCAACAAATCACGCATCTAATAAATTTAAGAAAATTTCCGAGCTTATTTGCCTTTAAAAGAACTCAGTTTGTCTAGAACTTCCATTGGAACACGTACCTAAAGTGACTCTCGCACCTCAGGAGGCCTCCTTAACTCTACACTTGGGTCACAAGTCCCAGACACTGCGTCTGGCTCTCTGGAACGCGATGGACCCGACACCCGCTCTGTGAATCCATGGAATGATAAGAATTTTCGTCTCGTCTTATTAAACAACGTATTCATCATGTAGTTAATATACGAAAACTGTATAAACAAATAGCTTAGTAATGTACATATATTGATATGCATTCATAATCACAGTCAACCAAATATACTACATACCGAAAATGCAAATAGCAGTCCAGTTAGTTTCTTGCATTATTCATGCAACCATTCTTTATGGACGCTCAATAAAGATATAAAGTAAATGCAACACATAAATTTTACTAAGGAACATTTTGGTATCCCAACAGAAACACGTTGCATTTTACTTCAAGTGAGTGAACTTATGGAAGCAAGCTTCCGTGCACGACAGGTCTCCAAACCTGCTTTCAGGCGCGTGCAAATATCGAGGATAACATGCCGGTGAGGACAACACCGGCACAAAATAAAAAAGGGACAGAAAGTTAACTTCATAACATATTACGAATCAAGAACAACACACAATTAAACAACTAAGTGACCAAAAGCGCGATCGGTATTAGGATGGGTGACTGAAAATTTTTCAACTCAATTTTGCTCCATGCTCCGGAAAGTAAAAATCTAATGCAAGACATACTACTCAGACCCCAAATAAAATAGAATAAGGTTTACAAAAAGAAAAATTATCATCGCATTTTAGGTAACGGATGTCTACATGAGAAGATATGAAGATCATGTTACAAGGAAAGTGATGAGAAATAATGTGGATAGAGGGAGAGGAAGACCGACGAAAAAATATGACAAAGAAGGTTGTTAATGTTCTGATGATGGTTAATTGAGAAGAATAGAAAAAGAAAACATACTAAGTTCTCAAATAAAATTGCAAATTATGTTAATATCCACTTGTCAACAGAGAGCTCGCCCAAATAACGCAACAACAACCGGTTCTCTGGACATTTCCTGCAACCATAAGAATGTCGTCAATTTACCTTGTAGGCCCATACATACTACGTCGTCGTACGCTGTTACTATTCGAGAAGTCTTCGGCTTCAGTGATCATCTGTTCTTCAGATATTGCCCCGACCTCTGTCACTTGAGAGTGTGCGACGAAATTATACGAATTAATTCCACCAACCCTATTTTATCATCGTTAATTTAGACTGTATTCTTATTGATTTTCAGACACTTATGGTAGGTAACGCAGAGTTATGGAAACCCTAGCTTTACTAAATTTAAAAGTGAAGCACAGATAAAACTTTATTTTCTGCACTCTCTGTATTTTGTGTCACCAGGAACGCTTAATTTAGAATTTTATTCTGTACGTATTTTGTTGAATACTCGAATATTTTAATGAATAACACTTTAACAGGCACAAAAATAAAACAATATCATATCCATAATCCTAACATAAATAGAACTTGATTAGTTTATGCTGCTAAAAGCAACTCCTTCAAAGATTTACATGTGACTTTTCGACATGCTTTTTTTTAGAAAAAGACATTTTTAAAAATGTGTCTTAAATTATATTTTGTTAAAGTTATATTTACCAAAAGACAATCACCTTTTACCAACTATTTTCATGTAAATAAAAAACTATGCTATAAGATTTTAACATAAAAAATTGTTTGCGCAAGGTAATTGAATTTTGATTTAGTCAAATCAAATGACATATCGACCTTGTGCCACAGATTAATGCATGCAATTACGAACCTTAAAATAATGAGCACTTCCTGACCGCAACTGTAATTACTGCCTTCACATTTTAATTCCATTTCCCGCGTCAGGTAGACTCACTTGCCACGCCTCATTTAAAAATATAACTGCATTTATTTCAATTATGAAGGATGAGGTTCGCTAGTACACGAGTGACATCTTAAGCCTTGTACGGAATAAACGTTGTAATGAACTCAACATTAGCGCAAAGTTTATTTATTACTCTGTAACATTAGGTTGATAATGCATACAGGTGATACGTCGAGAGGCATCACTTTGTTGTATTATTTAAGCTTTAAATAATGAAAAACTAGTTGAGGGAGCGTGTTCTCGATTTTGCAGTCAAAATTGAGCATTAACTAAAGAAAACCGAGGGCGTCTGCTCATCTTGAGCTCAAAATATATACGGACTTAGCAGTTTTATAACACGTGTGCGTGTTCAAAATGTATTATATAAGTGTAAGGATAAGTACTTAAAATCCATGTGTAGTAGGTTTTATATTGCTGGTGTATACATACTATGTAACTTATATGAACTATATGCTACTATACTAATATGTCATTGTAATAGTAATCCTTGGAAAGAGCGGGCCTCGCCTACTACAAGTATATTACACTTAAAAGGCGAGTCCCAATTATATTGTAATATGATAAACTTATAATGAAATAAAGATATTTTTGATTTTGATTTTTTGATTAAATTGTTTAATTTCATAATAAACATTACAACGTTATTACAACGTTATTGCTAGTGTCTGGAGACTTTATTTCCTAACTTAGTACAAATGAATGTTTAATAATTACAAAGTTTAGAGAAGTATGTCAATATCTTTGACTCAAACAGTTCCTTTAAAGCTTTATATCGTTTCTGAACAGACACGCCACAGGCCCCGGGGATTATTGGAAGGATCTTATTGCTATACAACTTTAAACCAAGTCCAATACTGAAAGGTAGAAGAGCACGGAGTTTCAAAACTAATTTGCAACTAGTTCGATGTTGGCTGCTGCCTTCGTTACAAGAACAAACAAAATTATTAATACAAAGGTGTCGTGTTATTGTGATAAGGGTTAATTAGGCGATGTTCACGTAATATTTGCCTAGCAATTGATTTCTGCAAAGCTAATATTATATCCTTTTTTATCTCATTACGTGTTTATATATTATAGAATGTGGTAAAATAGGCTTTCGAATTTATCCGTCAAATACAAATGGGTTCACTCAAAAATCTCAACCTTCAAGAGATAGAGTTCTAGAAAAGTATTATCCATCTAGCCGCCTAGTCATTATTTTTTCAAAAAGGTGGTTAAATTGAGGCCTTTTGCTATTGGACCATAGGTTACTAAGGTGAGGGTTTGTGGGTCCTCAGGACTGTAAGGCAAACTCAAAAAGATTTCTAATCAAAGAGTCTCTCTCCTAAAAGAGGGTAAAGTAAGCTTCCAAATTTTGAGCTCGCTTCAGGATAGACTTCAAACTAAAAATGAGCCTATTACAAAGTCTTCGTAATAAGGAAAATCTTTCACAAAATTTTAAAGAAATTTTAAAATTTTGTGAAAGAGTAACCTGTTTCTTTAGCATAAAGCTGTTGCACAAATACTTAATTTAGTATCAAACAAATGAGCATCTTGCATTAAACTTTAAAAAGGAGCTTCTTTTAAAAGCATAAGAAGAACAATATTGTTTACTTAATAATATTAACTCTATTTTGCACCCCAAAAAGAAGACAAACAAAGGAAAGTTTACAAAAGCAAACTTATTAAAACATGAGAGATCATTTCTAGCTAAACCGAGGATAACAAGTAGGTGCATTTTATTTGAATATTATAGTGACATTACCTATCCAACCATTCAAGAAAAGATGGGAAAAATATCAAGTCATACTATAGTCAACAACAATGGCACGTTGAAAGCTTGTAACGTGTTGACTAAAACACCATAAGCGTTTGTAAACATACGGAGATGATTTCACGTTTTAAAAGTTTAAACTATATTTTATGCGCACCACGTTACGTAGACTCACAAAAACTTGAATATGTGAATGTATCGTTACACTCTAGTTCCTTGCAAATTCCAATCGCGTATATTACGACTGCCTTACAAAGCGGTGTTATGAGAAATACCTTTTAAAAATTATCTATTTTTAACTTGGCATGGAAACTTTTGGTCTTCGTCTCCTTGGACTGGCTATCTTGCCAATAATTGTCATATACAACAATGAAGATTGACTTACATACGATAGCTAGAGAGGCGAACTAAAAACCAGTCAAAATTCACACAATTTGTACTTCCAGGGATCCCTGAATCTGCTACTGGTGGGCTAAACATAGGTCCTCGTGTATATTTATCGTGAATCATATTAGATATAGCAACACCTAATGGCGAATGTACGAAAATTCAGACAACAGATCAAACCAAAATAAACTAATATACACCAAACTTACCCCTTTTTAAGCGTAATAATACGCAGTATGCTTTATAGACCACAGATTTAATAATACAAGGAGATAGGACAAGCCGGCGTTTAACTTGTGACAAGTGTATGCCCTGTGGGCATACATTTCCGCCACTTCGCCTTCCGATAAAGTCAAGTGAATACGTAACTCAGCGATTCAACCGATCTCCTTTGCGGGTGTGCTTAACTTTCATCGCTTCGCAGTCCTTAAGACGCGCGCAATGAATAGTGTATATTACGGCATGCTCAACTAGAACCATGTTATGTAGTACGGCCGCTGATCGCGACACTCGGTCTTCCTATAAACTCGGCGATTCGACCGATCTCCTTAGATTGATATATCTGTGTTTATAGTCGCTGTCTTCTGCGTACAGCTTAGTATCGACCTTGTTCAGCTCATTGTGAAATAGGTTTAATATGTACTGCTTTAGACTCATACTTGATTGAACGTTTTTTCGCTGTGTCGGTGCGGTGTTATATAAATGAGCGAAAACCACATCGCTTTTTTCATAAATTATCTAAAATCTATCAGTACTCTTAGTGAAAAAAACGTAACTATTTTTGTTGCGTTATGAGCTCATATTTGTATGAGAAATCTGATTAGCAACCCCAGCGAAAACATGCGGACATTACGGTCCCCATACAAATTGCGGGATCAGAATAGATATGCGCTTTCGTATCATAAAACTGATAAAACGAACTGTATTCTGCTCAGTTTGTCGAACCGCCTTACGCCATGACCAACCCATCACATTCGCACGAATGACGAACCGAAAGTGGATGAGCAGAATCGTTTTACGTGACATAAAACTTTTTTGAGTACGCGTCGGTTTTTTAAATTAGGAACGTGACTTTTTCAATAACGGACTCTCAAAAACGAACCAAATAAAAATTCGCTAACCTGACTTGATACCGTATTTTTCTAGGGAACTACGTTTGAGATTGATGCTGTTGGAAACTGTTATTGTGACATGGGTAGATTAATTTGCAAAAAAAATGCAAATGTACCTATATTTGTATAATTTAATGTGTTTTTATTCCATTAAATTATACTTAATGAATATGATTTTTTATTTAAAATACGCCTGCGTGTGTCGCGGTGTAGACCTCACAATATTATGTTTCTAGTATGTTCTTTCTTACAATAAATTATTTTTCATTTCATAACAAATTTGTGGTTAGTATTAAGAAAGTTTTCAAAAACAAGTAAATTTATATTTGAAGTTTGATTTAAATTTTTGATATCTATTACACAATTTGGTGAAAGTTTTAATGCGCTATTTACTTATAAATCTGCTGTATAATAAACATTATTAAACGCACCTATCAAAAATTTAAGTATTTACTTTTTTATTCTGTAAACGAAATCTTTAAAGCTTTTATTGCCAATAAGAACTAATATTACCAAAGTAAATTACTACGTACTCAAAAGTTTAGACATAAAAAGCAATAAATTGGAACTTTTAATGTTATATTAGCAATGAACTTTAATTCTACAACCCACAACACACGTGTTGCGTTAAATAATTTAAAAAAAAAATGTTGTGATGCAAATGAAAACAAAAACAGCTGACGACATTTTGCACTTTTGCGAAGATATTCACATTTAAACTCAGTAGGTGCGTAGGTTACGCAAGAGCTTAAAGTCAGGACGAGCGAAGCCGTGTTAGATCCGGTCGTAGTAAATATGTGAACAGTATTCTACATTTTTAAATATTATAGAGGTGTTTTTCTTTTACTGGATGGGTAAGCTCTTGCAGTAAACAGTGTTAAGCGCTCCTTAATTTCAATTGATAGAACGAAGTGACGATACAGTGGAAGGCGATGCTCGTAACAGTCTTCAAATAATGAAAGGCTTTCAATTTTTATACCTTTCCTCCTATACCCACCCACATTTACGTTCATTGCGCTTTTTGGTCACATGTTTATAATTTAAGTAAAAAATAAGTCAAAAACTACATTCGAAGTAGTACAAAAACTCTTGATACTAAGACTTCACATAAATTTAATTAGTATTACTTATTAAATTTATTTCTCCATTTATTTGTAACCTCTCTAAGCTACACATGTACTTAATCTTGTTGTGAAAAAAAGAATCGAGAAGGAAATTGGAGTACTACTATAGTTTTTTTTACCAGATTTTAAATTAATTTCGCTCTGATTGACAAGCCAACTACCAGCTTGTGTCTAAAATCAAGTGTATACTTTTATTTTGAGTTCATTGCAAGATTAGTTATAATTCCCCTTGTATTAGGTTTGAGATTATCAGCGCGATAGTACCTACGTATGTAGGTATAATTTAAATTTAAACAATATATTTTACTGTTCAAACAGTCTATTGTGGTCGAGTGACCTCAACTAGGTTTGTTACCATGATTCACTCATAAGAGAATTCCCAATCGCACCTCACGTCTGCCCACATTTCGATTCGATCATATTTAGTCTCAATGTCAACATTTCGACCTTTATTCTGTTATACGTTGATCACTATTCACGATGTGCAAGATTATCGTGATTCACACGCAATGATTACGTCATGTGAGAAACTCAAGCCGATGACACACACGCTTTTAAATTAGCTGCATTTCATTTTGCAGTAAAAAAAAAAGTTTTTTTACGCAACTAGATGACAAACAAGCTAACGGCCCACCTGGTGGTAAGTGGACACCGTCGCCTATAAACACCTGCAATAACAAGGAAAAATCATTTGGTATTGCAGGTGCGTTGTCATCCTAAGGCCTAAGATGAAATGCCTTCCATGCCCGGTAATTACACTGGCAACCTTTCCCTCGAATCCGAAACACAGCTAACTGATTCACGGCTGAAATTGGAAAGGCGGTGGTACCTACCCAACGACCCTACATGCAGGCCTGCCACTGCTACTACTAGCCTTTGTGGTACCTGGTGCGCCATTACATGCCGTCCAGTAAAATAAAAAAATAAATAAAAATAAAGAGATAAGAGGTCCTCTTATTTACGGAGACATAGGGGATATACGTAAAGTTTTCATATTTATTTATTTATATAATATAACGGAGCAAACTGGAGGGCATCGATCGACGCCCTCGGTATTTGAGTGCTAGGCAGGTTTTAATGTTATCAAAATTATCTTTCAATTTCACTTTGCTTCACGCCGCTTTCCACCAGAGATGTTTTATGCAGCTACTCGTGTGTTACGACGGGAAGTACCTCTTCCTTACAGAAGTAAGATGTGCTATGAGCTATGCGAGCAACATGCGCATCTCTAGTAATGCGATGATTCAATGGAGAGAAGAAATCAATAGCTCCCATAGTACGCATCTTGAGAACACGCAGAACGGGAGCTTAGTCCAACCCGTAAAACATTCTTGAAACATCTCTGGTGGAAAATCAGTCTTAAACAAATAATATAATATACCTCACGATATTTATTGTTATGAACAATTGCACGCAGATGGTATCGTGATATATAAATTATGTCAGAGGTAAAAACGTAACAGAAAAGATTTTTATATGATAAGATTACTTTAACTTTCTCAGTAACTTTCTCAGATTGTAGGTTAGTTCTCTTAGGATGAAGCCAAACTTGCATAAGTCCTTCTTGAGTCGCGTATTTCAAGCTGTATTCGGTTTTATACAAATGTGTTTATGCCGCACGATGTCGCTAAATGAGTTGATTAATTCTAAGGTGATTAATTACGTGACTTATTTTACGCGATTCATTTAGCTTAAAAATAAGCTAATAACTTATGTTTTTAATTATGGTAAGCGATTGATATGCCATGTTGTTAAACTAGCTTATGCCCAGCAGTGGAGTTCTCTCGGCTGAAGTGATGGCGATGATGATGTTGTTACACATGCGCGAATCTATTGGTATCCTTTCCTCACCAATAGACGAGGACGCCGTTGTAGTGGAGTGTTCGGCAACGCTGTCTACATCAATTGGTCCACTGTCAAATCTTGGTAGGGTTAGTGTGATGTACAAGAATATTTGTTCACAAGTCATGGTTTTTTATATATTTGTTGAGATTTATTTATAGAAATAAACATTTAAATTATTATGTATACTTTTCCGTTATCTAGAATCCATAACACACAAGTTCATAATCCATAGTTCATAGAGCAGAAAAGTTGTTTTTTTTTGGTTTCTCGGGATCTGTGATATTTATATTGGGTTAGATAACTTATGTAAGCGTGAAAATATTTATACCTATGTATGTAAATGTACATGACAGAAAAGCATAATGCGATTTTATTTGACTACGATCTGAGACGCAAGTAGGTACTAGATCGAGCACTCCAAAACAGAGAAAATCTTGCTCTTTACCCTAAAATTAAACAACGTAATTTTAATTCATACAAAGTAAGTCATAAACATCTACAAAACGTTATAAAATTCAATTGAATACATTTAAAAATAAACATTTATTTTTATAAGCGAGTAAAACACAAAAGATTTTAACAAAGAATAAACTGTTTGAAATCCACAGTCTCACGCTTTACCGCGCAATCGACATTGCTTTTTTTGTTCGAAAATTCCAACAACGTGACAATTGATTGTAATCAAAAGCGGGTCTATAAAAAAGTAGAAAATTATTGTCTCTTTATCAAGAGCATTAAGCGAGTTACAAGACATTACCAGTCTGTTAAATTATTACCTTATTAGTATGTTTTTTTTTAATTAAAAATATTAATAATTTTTGATAGTAATAAACAGAATGTAGTATGCATTTATATGGCACATAAACGCGTCGAGTTTAAATGAAAAGCTTTATGTTACTCGAATAGTAAGGTTGAATTTCTATTGATTCTGATGATGAAAGAATTTTTGAAATTGAACTTGCTGTTTTTGAGTTTATTCGTTACAAACATACAAATCTTTTCACTTTATAATATTAGTTGTATATAAATTTAGATCGTCAGTTATTCGAAGATAAAGTGCGTGATTATGAGGTAGGAGACCAAAAAATTTCAATCGATTTTCCTTCGTGATGTGGAAAGCATTAAGCTATACAATGTAGTTCCAGACCTTGAATAGGGCAACTTTTTCACATCCCGTGGGTGTCGTAAAGGCCGACTGAGTGAGATTCTGAGCCCCGTGCACCAAGAAATTAAGTCCGTCACAACGGCATTACCAAAGAAGGTTGGTGTCAGGCTGGCGGCCTGAAACTATGCCGATATGGTGACATAGGTATGGCGGCATATTACACCGACCCCAAATACAATGGGACTAGGGTTGAAAATACATTACTATTACAACACGCAAGGAGTCGGGTAACTAAAGAGGTACTTAGAGGAATTGTTAAGGCATCGATAAGAGCTGGCGACCTTGTTCAAAGATCAGTAAGAGGCATCCCGCACCTTCATAGCACACTCATAAAAAAAAACTATTGAGTTTTTTTAATGAGATGAGAGAGACTAAACTTGTTTGCATGTGAATATTTAAATACCGAAATTAAACTACAATACGAATAAAGCGAACTGCGACACTGTTTATTTGTTATTTTTATGTCATTATGTACAATATAGAGTTAATTTAAAGTTTTATGAAAATACCTTAAGTAGTTTTCGAACTATGACAGTTTTTTACTATGGTGAAATCTATTTTCAAGTTTTTTTTGACGTGATAACGTCTTATAAATCGATGATCGCCGGCTGCACGCACGAAAAAGCATGACTCATTGTCACGTTCCACCTGAGCCGAGCGTGCAAGCGCGAGCACGGACCAAGCGATAGAGAGCCACGATGGGCCTAAGCGTTCGACGTTATCACGTAAAATTATCGTCAGTAAACCGACTTTACAGACTAACATTTTTTTAATACATTATGTACAAATTTTTAAATGTTCTCATAATGATTTATTGTATAGTTTCATAAGCATATTGTTTCAAAATTTACGCTCTTATTGTTAACACGTGATGATAGTTTGAAAACTGCATGTTACCACATATATCGCCGCCTTAATTATCATCTTTGGAAAGTTCTAAAAGAACATAACCTTCTTGTTCGTATGATAAGAAAAACTTCCTCGTGAATTAAACCTACTTTACTAAATGTATATAAATGAACTTGTCTATCGATTGAATAACACTGATTTCATCTTCAAAGTATACAAATGCCTCTGTATTAAAATGTAATAATAAATTATTCATCGTTCATACAAATGTCGCTGTCGAATACGATCTAGTAAATAATGAATAAGTTTAAATCATAGTATTGAAATGTCATTATATGCAAAGCTCGTAAACTTAAGCAAGTTTATCGGACAATTCCACGAAATATTACCTCAATTTGGCATTCAGATTAATCTCGCGAGACCCATCAAAAGTAACTTATTTATAAAGTTTTAATGAATGTTTTGAACTGGTTACATACACTCCAGCGAATAAATTTAAAGATGAATTCAATAAAGGTTATATAAAACAAAGCCACGCAACTCCAATTATTTGTTCTTAAAAATAATTGACAGAGTTTATGGAGTAACTTCGTTTTGTTTTGTAAGATGTTTTTAACAGTTATACTTTTAATAATTACGTATTGAAAAATGTTGAAAGATTACATTAATAATACTATTGTTAGTGATTGACAATAGCTAGAGCTAATGCAAGGTTTAATTTAGAAAATGAAAAGCAGTGACGAGCGAGCGAGCAAAGCAATTTGTATTCCTAATCAACTAAAATTCAAACGCGAATCAATTTGCTTAAATCGCTGTGTTAGTTTTATTACATAGGTACAAGTATTTAAAAACGAAAGCTAATGTAATTACCATAAGATTTAAAATGTAATAACAGGTTATAAGAAAGTGTAATCATACTAGACTCCTGAAATTATAACACATTATGATTATGAAACGTAATAAATATTTCATTCTAAATTACACATAGCTATTGTATGTTAAATTTGTGGTATCACGACTACTTAATCTGAATTATTAAGCATAAATATGCTGTTTTCGTGTTTAATAACTTGTTTATTTTAAAATATTTGGTATATCTTTTTATTATTATTTATTTCTGAGCAAGCACTTTTGGTTGAAAAAAATACATAACAATGCGCTTTTCTGCACGTATTCTTTCAAATTCCAAGAAAGAGAAAACTTTCTTGCTGAATATGTATTATCTCTTAAGGATCTTTATTAAACAGGGGGTTTAATAAAGATCCTTAAGAGTTAATACATATTACATGAATCGAGAGTTACGTTAAGTTTGCAAAGCGCAACACTGTCAAAGGGCTCCGCTGGATATTTGGTACTTAATCGTTTTGACAGAAATTACAAAAAAGTCCTCAAAATCAAAAGGTACATTGAACAAAAAGCATTGATACAAGCTTTTTCAGTGAAGCTCAAAATCAAAATCAAACAGTTCATTATTTAAATGGCCTTTGCTAAGTACTTTGTAAACGTCAGCACCGTTTTGGGACGAAACAATTATTATATTTTAACTAAACTTTTAGTAAAACCGTTTGTTGATCTTTATAAATTAAATAAAACCTATCCGTCCTAAGGTAAAGCGCTATCTGGTGAATCACGTGAAGAAAAACAAATGAATTTATTGAAACAATACGCAGGCACTATTACGTGGTCGCCAACAGCTGGCAGTCCTGAGTAGCATCAGTAGTCAAACCAGATTATACATAATTCGTAACATGTTACAGTTAATAGACCGCCGTACGATCGTGATGGAGATTACGACACGCTGATGTTACTTTAATGGCTGCTAGAAAAAAAACACCGACATCACAAAAGATGGAAATTTTGGAATGGTGAAGCAAGACTGGAATACCGATGATGTTGCGAGACTTAAATATTTGTAAAGAAGATACTACCATCGTTAGTTCTTGGATTGTAAGCTGAACACGAACATGTGTACGTTCAATCTAATGGAAGTATTGCTAATGAACGAATATTTAAATGATTTTTATGTAGGTAACAAATAAAGCCAGAGAAATAAACTAAACATTTCGGAGGTATACCAGTACCTATCTACAAAACAGGTTCTTATTACTATGTCTAATTGTGACCTAAATTATCGGTGTTGGCTTTCTATGATTAATACTCTATCCATACTCTCTTGATAATCAGATTAGATGTAGGTATAAGAAAACAAGTCTCCGTTTTCATAAGGACATATTCTGATCTTACCAATAGTATTCATATATTATTCTCATCTTAATCGGCCATATTGTCTGATATCCGAAAGATGGTGATATAGCTTATTTTATATAAGCATACAAAGCTCTTAGCAAAACCTGTCATTTTAATAATAGCGTTAACAATATTATTGTGCTCCTACAGGCAATTTTAAGATAGGCAATTCCTCAGTTTCTGAGTGAAACTCACTTTCTTGAAACTTCTACTTTATCATCACGATCTGAAGGTCAAGAAATGTGTATGATGAATATTTGTCTTTCTTACAAATATAAAAACCTCTTGAACTAAAATTTGACGGTCTTTGCTCCTAAAATTTTCTATTAAAAGTTAATATCCAGTTTCACATGTTAGTTGACGTCAAGCGTCTGCCATGTTCCCTGGCTGCTATATCTTGAATTACATGATAAGCGCATTTTATTAAAATCGTGCAATATTGATTCCAAGAAATAGGAGAATGTTGAACGGGCTTTGTGTTTCGAGAAAGACATAGATGCGTATTCTTGACAATGTAAAAGGCAGTCCCTAGTGAGCTTCTGACGTTCTATTACGTTCCGTCGAGAAGTATTGAAAAAATTCTTTGGTGTTTATGCAACAGCGCACAAAAATTTAGTTCTAAGGGTGGGCAGACCTTAGCTTAAGCGCTTGTAACACCAAGATGAGACTAGTAACTTGGTAGAGTTCTGGAAACCCTGTTTTCTGGCACAAATATATCAGAAAAGGTTGGTGGTATACAGATATATAAGATAATTTATTGGCGAAATGGCGATCCATTTTTTTTTCACTGTACTTCTACAATTTTCGCCTTTCAACAATATATAATGTATGTAGATGTCAGCCGAGACGCCTACTGTTGGATAAAGGCCACTCCCAAGGATGTCCAACCCTATCCGTTCTGTGCTGGCTGCCTGCATCCAGTAGTTTCCCGTGAAGTTTACCAAATCATCGGTCCATTTGTAGGGCGTACCAACATTGAGTCTCCCGGCATGCGGCCACTACTCGATGACCTCCATCCTTCCTTTTGTGTAAATATATGAACTTTTTATATGCACGATTTCCCCTTTAGTATATCACCATAAACTACAACTCCAATCTCAATACCAAGATGGTTAGCAAACCACATTTACAGCATTTTTAACGGTACTGTAGGTGATTCACGATTGAAGAATTCACAAATGGAGTGTTCGTTACTTTCTCAAAATGGTAATTGATGTGTGGATATTTTTGTTACCCAATTCCTAATAATTGTTTTTCTGTGATACAAAAATAATTAAGTTTATCAACGCCGTTCTGCTGTAACTAACCATAACCTACGCCACTCCACTTAGAATCGCTGTATTACCTACAAAAAATAAATGATTTTTTGTTTATGGAATTAAAACTTTCAAAACACCGTTTATTTTCTTCTTCCGTACAAGGTGTGCAATTACAAGTCACTACCGTTGAACGTCGACGCTTATAGCTAAACAATTGGTATTATTAATGAGGGATTAGCAAATGATTCAAGGACCGCCCACCGGTTGTCTTAATTAATGTGCGCACGGTAAGTCAATATTAAGTAATTATATTTGTCAAGATTTGAGAGCCAAATTATATATCTATGTATGAATACTTTGTATATGTACATATATAATGTTTGAACACTGTAAACTTTGGAATAGAGAGAGAGATGAACTAATTAGCAATGCACGGTTTATTCCATACTGGTGTCGGGTCTATCGTCTAACAGGAAGAAGATATCGAATCTAAGTAAAATTATCCGAATGTTTAATGCATCGCGAAAGTTTAAAATAATAAGACAGAACCCGATATGGATTCGAAAGATACCGAGTGACTATTACTTGCAACCCAGTGTGGGTTTAATGAGCTTCTTTCCACAGACTAATAATGTTTGGATTCTCCTGTCTACGTAGCCTGATTGGGATAAACCTACTAATGCGGCTTTAGACATTCGTTGCAACAGTGATCTATAATATTTTTGACTATTACAAGATTCTTAAGAGGGTATAGAGATTTTGCTTGTATAGCTAGCCCTAGCTTCTTCTTCTACTGCTTAAAAATTTACGACATAAAATATAGTAAGTTATGACGTAATATTTATTAATCTTCAAGGCTTGGTCTTTAGACATGCTGGCTTCTCACGAAATACTTTGCTCTACTAATAAAACACCGTGTAATTTCTCTTACACCAAAAAATCTGATTTAATTTACTTCTCACGAAAAATTGTTATTCTGGTGTCATTTTGGTTAACATTTTTTAATGCAGAAATACGATGATTTTTAAGGTTTTTTTAATATTTAATATGCGTATCTTAAAAACTATGTGTAAGATAAAGTTAAAGAATACTCTGCGGTCTTAGAGCCAAGTTCAACCGCACGATATCTCATTATTACCGTAGGTTTAACACATAACAGGGATTCAAGGAGATCAAGCAGAAACAACTGCAAAACTACTATCAGTAAAGTTACAAAAAGTGCATTTAGGGAAGCGGTCTTCCTAATTTTGGAATTAAATTAGTATATACGTAACGTTTCTACAATATATGTATACTCTGTTACAGTTCGTAATAATCTTAATATAAATAAATTACATATCACGTTGTATGTCCACGATGAACTCCTAAACTACTTAACCGATTTCAATAAAATTTGTACACCGTGTGCACTTTGACCCAACTTGAGAGATAGCATAGTTCTTATCTTGATAAGTAGTCATATTTTTTTACTGCAGATACAATGTTATAGGTCAGTAGTATGAAAGTACCACATCAACGCGTGGCCGGGACAGCTAGTATATTTTATAAATAAAACCATCTTCTTCTCACCTCTGACAAAACTTGTCATCAGAGACAAAAATAAACTTAATGCATTTCAAACGCAACTACTTTTTTTAAGACAGCGAAAAGGCCTTTTGGACGCACTTTAACACACGCACATTCGCACACACAGACACATATACCCAGACACGCACACACGCAAACACACACACACACAAACTCTAAATCTTCGATAAAATCTACACATCTGATTAAACGTCCTAAAGCTTTCCAATGAAAACTATAAGTAGTAGTTTTAATTACGCAAAACAATATAAAACAGTTTTTTTTTTCAATTGATTAGTCCAAACAGCTTAAAATACATTAAAATATTTATTGTAAAGAATTAAAATTTTATTTTTGTTAAGAATTTACTTGATTTTACCATTGTCTTGCCTCATTTTCTCAATTAACAATGCTAGAATAACGGCTCGTTTCTTTCCTACGATCTCCTAAGTTCTCTGAATCAATCATTGATTGGCCAATAACCTAAATCCGGTTCAAGCTCAGAGCAATAATATTTAAAAATGGAGCGCATTACGTCATCATGAGTTCAATAACATGCATCGACAAGTCCCGTAAGTATTTGGGTACAAACAATTATCAAAACCAAGATCATCTGTGCTTTTCCAGTTTAAGTTCGTTGCTCACTTAGAAACGCCTCCTTTTTACTATTAACGCTACGCAACGGCGGCTACGACTACGGAGCGTATACGGTTCCGAGCTGATAAGTGTGCTATGACCTTTAAGTTGCTGACAAGCGCCTGCAATAATTTAAATCACTTAATATAAAAAATAAATGAAACATGAATACTCGGGCTGCTATGATATTTTGGAGTGAAAAAACCTTAGGAAACAACCGTCTGGATTATCGATTTTCATTTGTTAGTTTACTCACTGAAAGTTTATTTACTCATCTGGTTCCACGCCCCTTTTATGTAGGCGACATACTGGCAACCTACCACTATTCTGAAACACTCATGGCCCGTACTACCAGATGGGTTTTTGTGTAACCAAATAAAGTTCCGGTCAACCTTTTTGAGATTATGAGCGTGATAGCATTTTAATTTCTGTTTTATTGACTTTTCGACCTTTATTTAGCGTAGTGTGAAAAGACGAAGAAATTTCTTCCCACAAAACGAAACGATTGAGTGAGAGGTTTAAGTTGTTGACATTTAGGCTTGCGTATAAAAAACGAAAACATGTAGCTTAGTCTCCGTACGAAAAAAGCTACCGGCGTAAATATTATATTACTTAGAACAAGAATAAGGGGAGAGACTATCGAGTATCGATAATAGATTGAGAATTTAAGGACTAGAATAGTAGTGGCATGTAAGGAAAAGGGGTGATAATCATGTGATGGAAGAGGAAGACCGAAAAAAGAAAGATAGATTGTGTAAGACACGATAGGGGAAAGAAAGGGGTTAATGCTGATGATGGCTGACTGAGATATATCTTCTTCTTCTTCCGTGCCTATGTCCCATATCTTTTGGGGGCGTCCTCCTAATCTTGTCATGCCATTCCGATCGCGTTTACGTCATATCAGGGTGCCGTCCCATCGTATATCCGTTTGAACTGTTCTAAAGCAGGTAGCCGGAGGTGTCCACGTTTCGGTTCTTTTATGTCCATTGCTGTTCTAGTCATGTGTTCTTTATCGCATCGCATGACATGACCATACCAGCGGAGACGGTTTTCAGTCAACTTATCGGCTATTTTTGCAACTTTAAATGAACGTCTAATGTGTGACATTCCTGACTCTATCCTTTAAAGTAACTCCGGACCACCTCAGCAATTTCATTTCGGTCGTATGAAGTTTCTGTACATCGGCCTTAAAATAGGAAAAAGGAGACAAACTATGAAGCTTAACAAACGAGTATACTCAATGTTTCTTCTACCCTGCTCCCAATTTATTTGGAGTCGGTGCAGTATCTCCTGCTTTCGACATCATCATCAACAGCTCATATAATGTCCCCACCGAGGGGCTCGCGCCTACCCCACATTAGGGGCGATTAGGCCTTAGTCAACCACGCTGGCCAAGAGCGGGTTGGTCGACTTCACACACAACCTAAGCATTTCTTCATAGATGTGTGCAGGTTTCCTCACGATGTTTTCCTTCACCGTAAAAGCGTCGATTAAACGTACATATGAATTGAAAATTTGAAAACACATTGGTACTTGGCGGGGTTAGAACCGGTGTCTCCCGGGTGGGAGACGACGCCCTTACGCACTACGCCACCAACGCTTTTTTGATACGACTGTTCTCTTTCGACATCAACCAGGACCACCAGCTCAACGTGCTGAAGGAAAATCGAGTTCAATCCAATATTCAATCCAATCTTTGAAGTTTTCAAAACAAATTCCCAAGTAATCAATTTGATGCGGTTAGCTTTTTCGGGTACGTTATGTAACGACAGTAAAATGCATAATATTCAAAATGTTGTATTCGAGTACAATAGGTCTGAGTGTGAAGGATTTGACAAGCCATTGCCAAAACCTTTTTACGCATCGTGCGTTCGACACTATTTATAAGCGAATACTTTTAAATAACAAAATAAAGATTATTTTAAAAATTTACACTAAGAAATTATTATTCTTTCTGATGTTAATTATACGAGTGAGTAGAATATTTCCAGTAGCTAAATTTACTACTGGAAATATTTTAATGCTATCAATTTCTGGTATCATCCCAAGATTTAGGTAATTCAAACGCTTCCAAATTATATATATAGGACAAAAACAGCGGTTTAAATATGGATTTATAGTCACTGAGAAACATTGATTTCTCTATTAACCAATATTTTTATCCATGCTAAAAACATTTTTTTCTATAGAAACAGGTACTGACAGACACTACCGCAGAACTAGCCTTGAAATTCTTATCGACCTAATTTTTTTGTAAGTAATTTGCAAATATATTCCAATGTGTTTGGGGATCGATCGATATGAATTGAATGAAGAGCTGGAAAGATCGATATATAATAATCGTACTGTCCAATTATAATATTAAATTATACTTATCAAAAAATCAGGATTCGTAGAAAAAATCTTCGAAGATTTTTGGAAGCAAAAATCTAGAAAAGAAATCCTGTATCGCGATACGTATAATATCAAAAAGTTTATGTAGAAAGTGCAGTGATGTTTTTTTTAAATGAATACTTGCATAACAAAGTAAATATCAGCTTAATGTATTAATGCGGTTACTGTTTGTTTCATAACCATATGACCATATCTTGGCCAGTGTACTAATTAATTTTGAACATTAAGATTTAGACATAAAGGTTATAACCGTGAAATTAAATGCATTACATATAACTACGAGTACTAAAAATGTTTACCGTAAACGTGAAATGTAGAATGTAATTTCACGATAATAATAAGCTTATATACCTAATTATCAAGTATTATTCAAAGCGTTAATGGAATATAAATTTTCATGTATTATTCAATATTAAGGTACATACCAAATATTATTATTCCAGCTAAATATAAGAAACTCAAAATAAATTATTTTTATGCAAATAAAAATACAAGCTTCTTCTATTAATAATAATATTATTCAAATATGAATGCTACGAAAATAGTTTCTATTGAAAATCTACTAAAGAATAATATATATTTTATCAAACAGGACCTTGTGGCCATGACTTTTTGTCGCAATAAAAAGATTGTCGAATGTAACAAAAACAGAAAATCGTGACTTACTTTTTGTCTGATCAATAAATAGGCATTATAACAAAACAATATTATGTATCATGCTCGATGTTTTCATGAATTTATATCTATCATAACAAACATCATAGAAACTTACCAAAAATAAGTGGCAATCCAATAAATCACAACAAAACACAGGAGCACAGGACGGGGTCAGGATACGATATATAATAAAATAAAATCACTAGGGTCGAACAGGATCGCACAATTCAAACCAGGATATGAACACTACTTCACAAATACGAGTACATAAGATATAGGATAAGTTACCCGAGAGGGAACAGAGCTGAGTCTCAGACACGTTTAATAATCAATGCGTGAGTGTTGTAATATTTACGTAATTTTTTCAGGCTGTCATGTGGTCGCGGTGTCACAACAACCGCCGAGAGAACCGTACCCAGCAAACGCACGAACCGCACTGCCAACGAAAGGTCGTTCGTTACCCACATTCTCTTTCCGCGCAAGCCTTCCCAAGTTAGAACGGGACGGAGCATCTGCGAGTTGTGTGTTTCACGTGGTAGAGCGGGACAGAGCTAACACAGCCTCAGGAAAACCCGAATCCAAGTCTTGATAGTTCTAACTTACAACCGTGCTACGTCTTTGTGAATTATTTGAAAGGTATGCTTAGTTGCACAATCATACGTGTAAACGGAAACAGTAAAAATGGATTAATTGTTGTTCTACGATATGAGCAAGCCAGTAGTTATTTACAAGGTGATAGCATGTTGTCTGCGTTGTTTCTAAACCACTTGACTAGCGACCAGCTGTCTTTTCAAAGTCAAATTATAAGTAATTCAGCATAGGAACTATGCTTTAAAGCAGAGGTCCCCAAACTTATTGCTGTGGTATATATTATATCGGCCAGGAGTGCTCACTTATTTAATTAAATATTTACAAAATCAATTCCAATTGCTGGTATTGTAAAATATGTTTGTTTTTGTCGTTAGTTGGTAGAACTTATCAAAAATCTGTTACCTTATAATAGTTATTAGCTAAAATACTACAGTCAACTCAGTAGTTGAAGGTTTTGGGCAAACTTGCTTCTAATAAAGATCATCTTGCCATCTCTAGTAAAGATGTCTTCGACGCCTTGGGATTAATTAATATTAATTTGGTTATAAATATAAAAGAAAATGTAGCTCTACATATTGCCTTTGTAACGACTAAAAATAAGTCATAAGCTCATGTTTTCTATAATTCTTAAGCTCTAAGCATCTTCTTAATATTAAGTTATCACGAAAAGAAAATCCTAACAGAAAATTCGAAATTAAGACATTTTGGTTATTCCTTATTCAATTGTTTATTAAGGCCAGACTCATGCATATAAATTGGTTCATTACTTATTCATTTAAGATCTTAATCATTAATTAATGTCCGTGTATACACGAATTAAGTTAGATAGAGAACTTCTAGTTTTAACAATGTAATAGTGTGATTACCTTATAAGCCTACCATTGGAGAGTGGGCAAGTAGCTTAATACCCAATTTAGTATTTGTGTGAGCATAATCCTACAAAAGCCATTTGTATTAGTAGAAAATACATTTTACTTGTATATGTACTGCTGAGTATAGATATACTGCCATCATGCTGGCTCATGTGTGCTAATTACTGTTTACCTATTACTTTTTTTCTTATAGTATGGTTCACTTCAACCCAATTATCCTTGTATCCGATTTTTAGTAGACGCCATTTAAGCCTTTTCGTTTTCGATTACTTGCATAAGCACGCATATGGATTGACAATTTAATGGGTTTTGGTCACTCAGCTCATCTTTGCTCACTGTTGGTGACATTATGGTATTCTTTTATTTTATTATATAGCTAATCAAGTACAGTCAGAAGCCAAGTTAATTATCTACCACCACACTCCTTAAAAGACGAGTTTTGGACAAGCCAAAATTTTGCAATTAAAAACGCATTGCAATAAGTTGATGGGAATTCGCTTTGCAATGTGCGTCATTTACGTATATATTAGGTAGAGCTACCTTTAAAGGTTTTTTTTATAAAAAACTTAAGCAAATGACTCTCTTCCACCTGATGGTAAGCAGAAGTGGAGTCAAAATGCGAAGATAGCTGGTGCGAGAGATACACTGCCGCACTAGCCACCCTCGCCTTGCTGACTTGCAAGGTGCTTTTTCACGCCTCTTTTGAATGACCTAGGATTGTAGGAAGGAGGGAACACGTGTGCTGGCATTGAATTCCATTTCTTAATTGTGCGACAAAGAAACGAGGTGCCAAATTTCTTAGTTCGCGTTGGAATGGTAGCCACAGTTTGTCGGTGACAACGTAGACCAGCACGCGTAGTCCTTAAAAGGAAGGGAGATGGATTAGGGAAAAAAGTTCCTCCGTGGTACATAGAAAGTGCTCAATGACGCAACATTGCGACGCATTTGGAGAGGCTCAAGATGTTTAGTCACCTCTTCGTCGCCGATGATGCGGGCCGCGCGACGCTGCAACCTATCCAAAGCATCGAGTAAGTACTTGGCAGAGCCATCCCACAGGTGCGAGCAATACTCCACGCAGGACCGTACTTGCGTCTTGTATAGAAAGCACAGTTGATTTGGCATGAAAAAACGCCGCACCTTGTTCAGGACTCCGAGTTTCCGTGAAGCTGTTTTTATCACGCTTTCGATGTAGTCCTTTGGATTCAAGTCGCTGCGAAACTCCATACCGAGCAAGGGTGGTGATATTGCTTTGTAGCGTTAGTGTTGTGCTCTGGAGAGAGGGAAGGGAAAGGGATGGCGACGTTTTAGCCATAAACGCGCACACCTGAGTTTTCTTGGAGAGAGTTTCTGTAGACTATCATGAAGATTGCCATAGTTTCAAATTCTTGGAGCTCGCCATTCAGGTCTTGGAAATGACTTGTTTGTTACGACTCCTCCTCTTTTTTTATTACAGTGGAAAATTCTTTTGCGAACCGTACCGCAACGTTGGTTAGGCTATGCAGCGTGTGAGGGAGTCCCCGACGCCGTAATATTGACACCGATTATACCCACTAAAAACCACCGCTACCCTCCTGAGCCCTTTGTGAGATTTCAGGATTGGCGTACGAACGTACGCCTTGTCACCGAAACGTCCGCGGACTGTAAAATAGACCTAATAAAATGATTAACTGATGTTCAAACCAATGCCTTAGTACTCGCAATATCTTACCATTGTTTCTCATATTCACATTAATAACTAAACGTGGGAACATATTTATCTCTTTAAATCTACTTCCTATGAACATTCTCATTACTGTCTACAGGTATTAGCTACGTGTATAATATTTAGACATTCTTCACAGTGCGACCATTTTAATTTATAATCACATTGTTCTCTCAGCAATGTTTCGGTTGTTATAGTGTTTCTATCGAATCATTTTGAGTCAAAAAGTGTTACTACTCAAAGATTGCCAATGCCTGATACCCGATTGGCTAAGCACCGAATATCTAGCTCTTAAAATATATATCTGGTCTTTATTTTTCAAAAAAAAAATACTCCGCCTGTTTCCCCATTTTCTGATGATAGCAACTCAAAATTGAAGATATTTTTGAATAATTTTATTTTTGCGTTTACAAACGCGTAAATATAATACTAGAAAAATGCACTGCAAAAAAAATCGACTTGCCTCAGGCGGAACTCGAACCCGCACCTTCCACAATCCGGGTGGACGCGTTAACCAATTTCGCCACCGAGGCACTGCTTTTCGCTGTCGAAATTTGTCAGTGCTTGGTGCTTATGTTTTTATGGTAAACATCGTTTCATCAAATCTTTGAAATTTGCACTTCCAAGACCCGAACGAAATATTTTTGCAAATATTTGACGCCCAGCTAAGATGAAACTACCTTACATTATGGAATAATTTTATTTTTGCGTTTACAAACGCGTAAATATAATACTAGAAAAATGCACTGAAAAAAATCGAATTGTGGAAGGTGCGGGTTCGAGTCCCGCCTGAGGCAAGTCGATTTTTTTCAGTGCATTTTTCTAGTATTATATTTACCCGTTTGTATTTTCTCGGGATGTGATGTAAATAGTGGACTTATTAAACATACAAAGTTTCAATTGCATACCTCGTATACTTTAGATTTTATTGATATCTAAAAAAAACGATTTCGTTGCCAAGACAAAAATATTGGGTATAGCTAACACTGTCAAATAATAGTCAAATCTCATGTAGAGCCAAGCTTCTAACTGTACAAGCTTCACAAGCTCTACACCTTAGTCCAATTATCTGACTTGGCCGTTTCGTTACTAGAGTAAATAAATAAACAGGGAATACATTTTTCAATTGTCACCTTACGCCCATGCCACAAGCCACATATTTTGATTAAGGTGTTTAGAAGTTTTGAGATCCGATTACTTTTTAACAGTATTAGCCATATGTTCTCGTCTTGGCAACATTTTACATGAAAGTTTTGTTGATGGCATGTTTCTTAACAAAAATAAAAGCTAACCAATGAGTTAATCATCCATTGCGACTAGCCTCCTTGGAAAGTAAATTAATGGCTAAAAAATTTAGAAGCGGTACAAATGTATTAAATTTAATTTAGAAAGTAAATTAACCCATTAACGCCCTCTGTACTCGCGCGAGTACAACTACAAAAAGTATTATTTAGTTTTTATTATCTATGGTTGTCATTCAAATAATTCATTATTTCATAACCAGATGGTTAACTCGTCTGATAAAATAAAAAAGTTTAGTGTAGCGCGAAAATAAATGTCACTTTTGCCACTGTCAAATACGGATTGTAAAGAAAGTTTATATGGTAAGTTTCAACAATGAATTTTTATTACAAAATAGAACTTTTTTTAACAGAAATTTGATACAAACAATTTGTTACTCTTTATTTTGTTATTATCTCTTGTTTTTGATGAATTTCATTTCGATATTTTTACGTTTTGATTCACTTTATTCCACTGTACTCGGCTGAGTACAATGGTCATATATATATAACAAATTTATATTTTTATCAGCTATTTTCATTATTCAACAATGGCGAACCTTCGTGTCTTCACAAGCCAAAATAGCTATGCTAAGCTGGAGGAAGCCGTCGAATCTATATTTGCAGATGAAAATGATGATTCGGAATATGATGTCCTACTGGGGCCTCCGGAACCTGCTATTGTAAGTGACGAAGAAGAAGGGAACGATGATGATTTGGTTTCTTCTAATCTTCCTAGAGAAGTTCCACGAACTGTAGAAGTCATACCACGCTGTCCCAATCATGATGTTTCAGACTGGTCCGATAGTGACGATGAGCCTTTGTCAAATTATGTAAGGCCTTCGAAACGATCCAGAAATGTTCAATCAAATAAACCTATGTGGGGGAAGATGAAGCTAGCCAGTATATGCAAAAAGTGGTCGTAGAAAAATTGAAAGCCTGCTCTCCTGTACTACCAACTGAATGTGCTTATTGGAGTTTGGATGAAGACCTTGGAGTTCCTATAGTATCAAATTGCATGTCACGGAATCGATTCTTGGAGATAAAACGTAATCTTCATTTCGTAGCTAACTCATTAGCTCTGGTTCCACCGATAAGCTTTTCAAGATGAGACCTTTGTGTGAAGAAATACAGAAAACTCTTGCCAATCGGGAATTTTTCATGAGAATATATCTATAGAACTTTATACAGTATAGATGAATCCATGATAAAATATATCGGCCGTCACCCCGAAAAACAATTTATAATGGGTAAACCTGTACGATTCGGATATCGGAATTGGGCAGCCATAAGTTAAGATGGATATTGTTATGCGTTCGATGTGTATTGTGGCAAGACTAACGAAGTAGCTGATAATCCTCTAGGCGCAAGAGTTGTGAAATCTCTTCTGGACAAAATGTCCGTAATTCCTAGTGAACATATCGTTTATTTTGACAATTTTTTCACAAAATATCAGTTATTCGTTGACCTCCGGTCCTTAGGCTTCAGAGCTACAGGCAAAATACGAGTAAATAGAACTAAAAAATGTGTGAATGTGTCTAAAAAATGTGTGAAAACATTATGTGTAGAAAGACCTTGCTTCGGACAATTTCACTATTAATCCGCCCAGTGTACCCGGCCGAGTACATACCTATATTTCAATACATATTTCTTTTTTGTTCTATTTTTCTTTAAATACCTTTTCTTTTGTCCCTAATAATACAACAAATATCATTAAAACAAAAAAAATAAAGGTGGTTTTCATTTGGGCGTTAATGGGTTAATGGCTAAAAAAGTTAGACGCGGTACAAATGTAATAAATTTAATATGTGACATTTGTCAATTTTTTAAATCGAATAAAAAAATGCTTTTAATAAACTGACTATATTCCATTATTAGGTATATTCCATTACAAGAGTCATAAGTAATACTCACTGGTATCACGTCGTTCGATCGTCCATCATTATTATGTACGCTCGAAATCTAAGTTATTATTTTAAAGTTAATATAATAATGCACGTCTTAATAACAGTTTTATATAAATATTATTTTACAAAAACTCTTTAGCGCGAAAATTAGTTCCGTAACATTTGCAAAACAAAAGAAAACCTACCAAGTCATTACAAAGAAAGCAATTGAAATATCAACGTTTTGGTATCAAATGCTCGTTGAGGTTACGTAAATAATTCTACAATATAACCGCTACGTAATAGTCCAAAGCCTTGTTGTCATAGCTATTGCTTATGTCCATTAGTTTTATTATTAGATCCAGCAATAGCCCGAGGCGCTCAAAGTGTACCTACACCGCAAGACCGTAACATTTCTAGTTTGACCAATCTATAATTACATATTGACAGTTTCTATTGCAGATCTGTCAGAGAGATTCGAAATTGGTGACGTAATACCAAATACAGATCTATTGTTGTCTACAAGTTTGCAATTGGACAATGGTACGTAAAAGATAAATTTATAGGCAACTAGTGATAATTCTTGAAATGAAATGAAAATAGAAATAAAAATAAAATGAAATGAAAATGAAACGAAATGAAAAAGCTCTTTATTTAAATGGACTTTGCTAAGTACTTTTAAAGCCCTGCCCCCATTTCGGGACGAATAATTATTATTATGCTGAGATGTAGAAGAAATGGCGAAAGAAACTCCACTGCTTACAATTTCGTAATGATTTCAAAACATCAATACAAGTCAATAAATAATTATCAATATAATTTAAGTTACACTTTAACATGCGTAAATTTTGGGTAGTTATTACTCCCACGCATTTGGATTATTTATCTTGTGAAAAGCTTTTCTATATAATTTAATTAATCATAATAATATTATTGAACTAAGCAATTTAAATTTTGATACCCACCACCTTATTCGCTCGTACCAGTTACTTAGTACAAGGTCAGATGAAAACTTTAGCTTTCCATGGATTCACATTCATGTCGTGGTCCATCGCAACGCCAGAAGGAAAGGGAAGCCAGAAGCAGTGCCTGGCACTTGTGCCCTCAAGGTGTAGGGTTCAGGAGGCCTTTGGATAGTACACCGGCACTCCCCCTCCGGCTTCTCGCTCTGCCAAGCCATAATTGAAACGATCCCGCGAGAGCTGTTTTAGAGATAATGGCATGTATTTAACGCAGCGACAAATTAATCTGAATTAGAGTTAAAAAAAACACACATCCGTAAGTGATTACCACGTACGTGCTCCAATTGACATTGTGTTCCGAGTAAACCACCCATAATCAGGAGACAGCAGAAGAAAGCCGGCCGGCGAGGAGAGAAGTCGACGTAGCGTCGTCTTGGCGGTTTCTATTCGACAACGTACTTGGTAGCTTAGTGTTCGAGATCTTTAAGAAGAAAATTCGACCATCGATCTCCTCGACATCTACGAGGTGACTGGGAAGTCGTTGGCATCGTTAAAAGACTACTCCATGATTTATAGTGTTTAACCCAAATATGAGGTAAATCAATTTGACCTAAAAAATCAAACAACGAAAATGAAAGATTATAAGTTTTGACACAAACACTGCTCCAGGCTCCCCGACAGACCCGGCACCAGAGTTTTGTGAAAAATATTAAAGGTATGATTTCGTAGCCGACTGCACGCAGCAGCAGCAGACGACGTGTCGCGGCTTCATGTCGCTGCAGTCATGATTTCGAACCCGACTGCACGCGACATCTGCAGACGGCAGCGGGAACCCATCACTTTATCGCAATTAACTTCATCGATTTTCATTCCCCATAAAACTATTCGCAGATCTTTTTATACAATACTTAACAACTCCTAGAATCAGGTTACATCGCAATTTCATTTCCTCGAATAGTTGTTATCTACAAGCTCATTCCATCGTTAATTCTTTTCCTATTTTATTTATTTTATCGAAATAATGTTAAATCGATGTTTCGTTACCCATAATTTTGTTTCCACGTAAGTTTCAGTTTGCAGAATAGTTGAAACATCAATTTTTACTACACTAAAGTTAGTGTACATCGAAAATACTTTTTTTATGTAATTACTCGTAATCATTTTTGTTTCCCTGTAAAGAAAACCTATGGATTAAGTTAGGTTAGATTTAGAACAACAGGCAGTCAGCAGCGGTGCAACCGAAGCTAACGGAGATTGCTTGTTGTATTCTGGCATGCTACATGCATGCTTGCATTGCATGCTGTATGCATGTTTGTATTGCATGATGTATGCATGCTTGCATTGCATGCTGTATGCATGCCTGCAAGATGCTTGCCGGGGGGTGCAGGGGGGCTGGCCCCCCTGCTCGGGGGGGTCGGGGGGCCTGAGGCCCCCCGCTATAAAGAAAAACCATTAATACGAAAATAAACCTAGGTTAGGTTAGGTTAGACTTGTGACCAAGCATAGCGGAGCGAGCGAAGCGAGCGGAGCATTGTATTGCTTGCTGCATGTTTGCTTGCATGTTGCATGCTTGTTTGCATGCTGCATGCTTGCTTGCATGCTGCATGCTTGCTTGCATGCTTGCTTGCATGCTGCATGCTTGCTTGCATGCTGTATGCTTGCTTGCATGGTGTGTACCTACTTGCAAATTAAGAATTAATTTTTAAATAAAGAACTAACCTCAACAGTTTTTATCGTCAAACGTCAACAGGCAAATGTATCGTTCGATGAAACGTTACTGCGATGGAAAGTTGTTAAACGAAACATTACAATGTGTAACGTTAAATATTGAAACATGTTTTTATAAATAGTGTTATCGATAACTTAATAGTTTATATGAAATGTTAGTTCGATAGACCGTTATTCTGGTAAGCAACACAAATTTGAAACATTTTTTTTATGAAAGTTTATTCGATAATATGAAACGGTGATCATTAGCTAGTCGATCAATCAAGAAAAATAGATATTGAAAATCGTGGAATAGTTTTCGGTGAAATGAAATTCGATGACAAAAAAATCTGTATTTTGATAGGTACCCGACGGCAGCACCATATCCAGTTGGTTCTGAGTAATAAGTATATTTGTGAAATGCATCGTACAGTGCGGGGTATTGGGCCACCTGGTTTGAGTTTATCATCCTCAGAATCGGAGAAACTCATTTTAAATAGACACAACGATGACGTGTCTCTCCGGCGGGCGTCGGAGACACTACTGTACTGATCCGCGGTCGGGCGACAGTGTCGTCTGCCGCTCGGCGAACGCGTCGCCAGCTTCATGTCGCTACGGATGGTGTTTCATAGAAATACATAGAAACCAGAAGTGTCGCGACGACATGTCGTCTGCTGCTGCTGCGTGCTGTCGGTTACGAAATCATACCTTAATACGTTTGATCAAAATTTCACCACCATTGAATCACGAAGAAAAAGAAATATTTGCTTAACTAAACGTAACCAGAATCGCTCCGTCAAAAACATTTTCATGACAAAAGACCGCTTACGTGGGCCCTAAACTGGCTGGATCAAAGCGTTCTGTATGTGTTTATTGGTAGACTGGCTTTGAAAAGGCCACGTACGCACGGGGCTCGATACGGAACCAAAGTTGAATGTAGCCTTGTCAGAATCGCCGCATTAAAGTGAAACGAAGTTAAATAACCAATGTCAGAAATAAATGCTCCGAGATATAGTCGAAGAAGGCCTTTTATTTTTTATTTTGTTTTATTGTGGATTTTTTATTGCACTTAGAATTATTAGAATGGTGTCAACTACGTGTGGTATTTAGTAATATTTCGTGACTTTTATTTTATTCTAAAATGGCAAGAGCCCAGCTGTAGTGGTTAGGGTAGGGCGAGGTTGGGCGACCGCCCAGTGCGCCTTTTTGTATATCCATATTTTTGAATGTGATGCCGCTAGAGTAATAATAATAATAGTATATTTCCACGCTCATACCAATTATCTAGCCCAAATTAAGTAGGATTTTTTAATATAGATAATAATTTTGGATATTTTATAAATAAAATTAAATAAATGTATAAACAACCGTGAATCGCAAATAAATATTCGTGTTCGTCACACAAATATTTGCCGCTGCCAGGATTCGAACTCGGATCGCTTGATGTGTATTACAGCTATACCGACCACTCCACCACGTCAGCATCGAGTAGCACCACCCCATATCCTCCAATGGGTATCGTAGAAGGCGACTAATGGATCAGCAAAGGTGTATTGATCACTTTATACTCCGTCAACCAATGCGCATTGGGCAAGCGTGGTGGACTACTGCTTAAACCTCCTTCGATAACAAGGAGAGGCCTTGTGTCGCAGCAGTATGTCGCCTTATAAAGGCTGTTATGATGATATTTTTGGGTCCATAATGGCTCACATAATATTCTAAATCCTATTCTTTGTCTTACTACCGATTTGTGTTCATAATAATCACTCTTCATAATTTTATTTTTCATACTTTTTTTATTCATACATTTTTATTACTACCAACGGAGCTCATAACAGTTAGTGATAATATTTTTTTTAATAATACTGTTCATTAGTTCAATTCATTTACTGTTACTACCTTGTTGCTTACAAAAACAGTGCACTCCGCCTGGTTATAAAAAAAAATAACCCTTACCTACCCATCACCCAGCCATGTAGGTGCATAAAACACTAGACTCGCCCAAAAATGTATGATTAATGATATTATGAATTTCAATGATTATGTTTTATGAAGTCATGAAGAATGATCATTATGGTTTTACATGGTATGAGAAATATTTTCGGACCTCCAATGATAGGAATTAAAAAGTTATGTAAGAAAATGCGCACCCAATATTTTTGAAACCTAGGAGTGGTGTTTGGGTGGTTGCTAGAAATCTCACCCAGGGCGCTGGTAGCTAAAACCGGCACTGAAGCAGTTCTTGGCTCTTGACCTTTGATTAAGCATCTAACGGAAACCGTTGAGGGATTGGATTAGTTACATTACTTTATCTCTCGCAATAGCTATCTTTTGATTAGGCTCCACTTCTGCTTACCATCCGGTGAAATAGAATCATTTGCTTAACCTTGTTAGAAACAATGTAGGTCCGTTCAGCCGCCCTGGCGTGATTACGTAACAAACATCCAACGAATTATACACGCAAAAAAGTTTTTAAAACTTCTTTGCTTGTATAATTCGTGATTTCTTTCACATAACCACAGGATTTATAGGCAAGGAAATATACTACTCTTCCAAAACTTTGGATGGGTGGCTGCTTGTTAAGTAACAAAATACAATATCTATACAAGAAAAAGGTGCACAAAACTGTAACTCGACTTGGGAAAATAAAATTGGAATAAAATCGAGGTTTACAAAAATTGACTCCTCCTATTGTTAAAATCAGTTAAAATATAGTATATTATGTTTCCCGGACCATAATAACAAATCGATTGACACCTTATTCATCAAAATCCTTACTAGGTGGTAGGCCTGTATGTAGGGTCGTCTGTGTAGGTACCACCGCCTTTCCTATTTCAGCCGTGAAACAGTTTTCTGTATTTCGGATTGAAGGGAAAGGTAGCCAGTGTAATTACCGGGCATGGAATGCATTTCATCTTAGGCCTCGGGATGACAACGCACCTGCAATACCAAAGGATTTTTTTCTTGTTATTGCATATAGGCGACAGTATCCACTTATCACCAGGTGAGCCGTCGGCTTGTTTGTCATCTTGCTGCATAAAAAAATCAGATGAGTGGTTAGTGTAGGCGCTACGGAGGAACATACGTAAATACAAACATGCATACTTAAACTGCTAAAATCATAACTCTTAATTTTTAAAACGATTATTCTGTTGGAATAAATTGTAACAATTTTCAGTTCAGATTCTTTATTTGCTTAGATACACGTTTTACAAAGGTAGTAATACAGTTCAGGCATTATTGAGCAAGCGTGTTCTACCAAAATGTTAGCATGCAAAAATTAAATAAATTTAACTAAGTAAAGTTATATGAATTTTATGATTTTATGATTGTGTAATTCTAATTAATTTGATGTTTCATATAATATTAATGATTTTGAATCATTTTGTGTACCTATTATCTAAATTAGTTATCATGAATTTATCATGATGCTCAATTTGCACACCTGATTAGGTTAGAATACTCGTATTTTTCGGACTCAATAATTGTATTTTTTTATGTAACACCATTAATTACCAATAAAGATGATTTGATTTGAAATCTTAATTATTTAAACTTACAAATTGCTAACTTCTATAGTAAGTACACATACATTCAATAAATAATTGTAAAGTTACAACATGTCAGATAAAATATGTCAAATTAATTAATCGTCATACTAAGTACTACTTAATAATTGAATGTTAAAGTAATCTTTTAACTCATAAAAACAGGTATTTTCTTACTTTGTGTAAAATAATGTCGTTGGCAGTTTTCTAATGTCAATAGGAATTTGATTATGAACACTTATAGGCATTATAAAACAGTTTTTCTGATGCAGAGCACTATTTCAATGAGGATCTCTCTCTTTCACTTATTTACTTACTATTATAATTATTACTTAAATAAGAACATTACATTTTAAAAATTAATTTCTTTAAAAAAAGAAATCTCAATTAAAAAAAAATCGTAAAAAAGTCTCTCCGGCGGGGAATCGAACCCCGGTCTCCCGCGTGACAGGCGGGGATACTGACCACTATACTACCGAAGACTTACGAGCGACGGCGAAATAGCTTATCATAAAATATCAAGGAAACTATCAAAACATTGCCGTACGTACATAACAGCACACATTTTATCAAAACACGAAATAATCGGTCTACATTTCTAACTGACTCTGAGGAGAAATTTAATGAAGTTTTTAGTCGTTTATAGTCACGTGCTCATCAGATAAATATAGAAATATTAAAGGACGCGGCAAACGTTGCTCTGCCGTTTTTTTTTGTTTTTATTGGTATGAAATATACCTTATACAAACACAAGATAATTTCATAAAAATCGATCAAGCAGTTTCGGAAAAGTGCAAACACAAACACTGTGACACGAGATTTTTATAAGTATAAAAGATTTTTACAAGTGATATATTTTGTTGGTACAATAAAACATAATGTACAGCTAAAACGACCTACATATTTGCTTTACAGATTGAAATAATACAGTGAATACATACAATTATTACATCTAAGCTTATATTTTGTAACATTAATTAATGTTGTGTCTTTGTCACTGTTTTGTCATTATGATGTAATTATAAAGTAATACACAACTGACGCACTATACAGGTTGTTTAATTTTAATAAACGAAATATTGATTTTTTTAGTACTTTTTTTAAAAATAAATAGCACTTATAAAGCAACTTTGACTTGAAATAAAAGTGGTGCTCCAATGAACCACCTTTGACTATCCAAACTTGAACGTTTTTCCTATATTGATAATTTTCATTAGTCTTCAATCTAGAACCTTCCAGATTAATGGGCAGCATAATTACCGACCAAGGTGGAAAAAATTATATGGCTTTCAATTTTATGCGATTTAAAAAGATCATAATTATTAGGTTCTATGTCTCGTTCTATTGCTCGTATTTCGAATGGGGAAAAAAGAGATATTTTTTGTGACATCTTGTCAATATAATTTTCTAATCGTCTTGTAAACCTTTATTATAAATATTTGTCTAATCGTCTTTCGCTGTGATTAATTTTTTCTATAATAGTAATAAAGTCTTCATAAAATTATATCTAGCCGCTTACAGCATAAATCTAATCAAAGTCTTTTTTGTTAATTATGATCCATTAAAAAAATAGTTGTGGTTATTTCTTTTTGCTGCGTTCTTAGGACACTCTGTATTTTCTATAATTACAAGTGCGGTGCGGCCCTCGACGGGGCCAAGCGAAAGTAAATCGAGGGCATATCAAGGTCTCGACCGTTTTTTGCGATCATCTCGCTTATGAAACGTTGAAATAAAAACTCTAATAGCTCAGCACTAATGACTTTATTGGCTCACTAATTACTAGTGTATGTGAAACTTGAAAATTATAGTTCTAATGCAGTTGTCTGTCAGCTTAAATTAAATTTAATTAGATTTTACTATAAAAAGAATAAAGCACTTGAGCATTACCTATCGGACGAATGCCTCTTTGTTGCCTTTTTAATAAGATTCATAGTTTATAAGATAAACTTAATCAGTTACCTAGTTTACTTGCTTGCAAGACTCGCTTTTTCTTTCAAAATTTCTTGCCAAAGTAGGTGGTACTATTCTTCTTGCACAAAACTGATCGGGATGGAGAGTCTGTATAATAACCCTTTGGTAGTAGTATATCCGTAATATATTTCATTGTCTTTCAACCTTATCACATTAAGGTTGAAAGACAATGAAATATATTACGACGAGAACGAGAGACATATAGATGACAAACGCTTTTATTTAAGACAAACAATATTTGGTCATTGATTCAAAAAACCAAAGTAAGTAGATTAAGTAATACATTTACAGTCTTATTAACACTATTTGAGGTACAAAAATCAGGGTTATTCCACTAATTTCAATCACCTTGCCCTATATTGAGGTTATTGTGAACTTTTTTCCACAAATCCCCATTCAGTAGTACCTAATCAAATTGTTGATGGAGATGATCACACAGACGTCTACGTACTTAGACACATTAGGTACCTAGATAACTGACTCTCTCTCTCTCTAAGGTCGGCTACGCTTGGTCATGAAACAAAAATTACCCTGAAGCTATCGATTACACAGATTGAACATGTACCTATATTTCCAACCAGAAGTACCAGGCTACCATGACTATGTAGGAGATGTATATACATAATAATAATTTATAATAATAATACATAATTGGGAAAAATTATATTTTATAATATTATGTAACCTCTGATATGCTGATAGTAGCCTGGTGGGTATCCAATCTAAACAGGTTGGATCATTCTTCTTCCTTTCATTATTCGATTATGAAACCACTGTTCATCGAAGTAGTTGTTAAATTTTGAGATAGCATCTTCGTTTGATTGCAGTGCAGGTAGCAATAAACGAAGATGTGTAAAGAATGTGAATGAATATTACTCGATTTTTTGCAAAATCTAGTTGATTTTAAGGTATGTATGTACTGTTTTTGACGTTAATATTACAAGGGGCGAACGGGTGCTTTGAAAATATTAAATATAATTTCACCTCTTATCAAGGGCCATGTATAACAAAGTGGGATACCAAGATAAGGGGCGAAAGGACAATTTTAGGCAAATAAGGCGAGACCTTATTTTTAGTGCCACCCAAAAAAATAGTACAGTGCTCAACAAAATGCATGCAACTCACACTGATGTGTACGTTACAGTAAGGAGTTTTATACAAAGGATATACTAAACGGCACACATATCAACACGAAAACAATCAGGGTCGCCTTAACTCGAGTTAGGCAATGCTGAGCATTTCCGCGTTACTATGTGTGCTATAACCTTAACACTACACATAGAGTTCTTCAGTTCTTGGTCATTTGAATTTACAAAGATTTATCAACTTTGTTTACAACCAACAGACAGAATTTCAATAATATAATTTTTAGATCGCACAAAGTAGCACACGTCACTAATCCACAGCCGTTGCCCAGGAATCGGGTCGGGAGCTTCCGTAAAACGATCGTAAATCTTTTATTAGGGTCGACACGACAGTTATTCGGTTCCTGGTCAACAACTATAAAATTCAACGGCTAATTCCTCTATCTGGCGGAACTTTCTCGTTTCTGAGTGTATGTGTGTTTTGCGTTACATTTACAAGACTTATGGGGGAAGGATGAAGCTTAAGGATGTTTTTTTTTTGATATAATTTCCGAGAGTGTGCGGAAGTCTTACATAATTTGATCCTCCCTGCCCTTTCCAGATTCCAGACGATCAGGCGTGGCGGGGGCGTTCAAACCCTTATATTGTTGATATTCTTCCCATTCGCACGAAGCGATTTGCTTCTGCCTTCATTATGCGAACTGCTAAGTAGTGGAACTCTTTGCCAGGGTCTGTTTTGCCGGAATAGTATAATCTACACATCTTTAAGTTTAGAGTGAACACTCATCATTTAGGCGAGCGTGTACCACGTTAGATCTCATCAGCCTATTTTACATAAACAAAAGGTTAACATCAGATAGGAACTCTAGATGATGAAGGTAGATAAAATCAAGTAAGACTGCCGTTGGTACAGTCGTACACAGATAGTTCTACTGAATACATCTGTAGTTAAGTTAATTGACAACTGTTGACATTCGTGGTCGAACGTTCAGACGGCGCCAAAAATTAAATCAAAGATTTTTAAACCACCTGGGAACGGCATTAAAATTTACGAACACTTTTGAAAATAACAATACCTACGGAACGTTTTTTAGTCGTCAATCCATAGGATTTGATTTATTAAATTTTGCTTCCATGTATGAATTTACAAGGCACACAGAGTACAAAAATTACAACTAACTGGGGGTCGGACTCCGCTGGGGCGGAAAGGTCCTTGAGTGGCGACCACGCACCGGGAAACGCAGCGTTGGTAGGCCCCCCACAAGGTGGACTGACGATCTGGTAAAGGTCGCGGGAAGCCGCTGGATGCGGGCAGCGCAGGACCGACCGGTTTGGAGATCCTTGGGGGAGGCCTATGACCAACAGTCTCTCAGGTCTCTCGGCTGAAATGATGATGATGATGATGGGGGTCGGACTCGCGCTCTGACGTCTGTAAACCTGAGTATTTGAAATTAATTTCAACTTAATATCTCCAGGCTTTCCTGAGAAAAAGTGATGACAGACAGAATGTGCAACGAACTGATCTCATAAGGGCCCCTTTTTTCCTTTGAGGCACGGAACATTATTCAACGGACATTAATTTTGTCATGGTAATAAATTACTTAAACGGCTGGACCCATGATGAAACAGTTTCAAGATGATAGCGTTTAGCTTAAAGCCTGGGTCAGATCAGAAATCAATATTGAATTCTGACCTGAACCAGGTTTGATTAAACCTAAGTTATGGAAATCATAGTTTTGATTTTGACCGAAACAAATCTTACTGCCTCTTTGTTCTATTGGTTCGCTAATGTACCTACCTATGCAAACACGTGATGTCATAAAAATGCAAATTGTCAGAGAAATTAAATATCTCCAAACAATAATTTTCGACCTTATTTAAATGAATTTAGCACTGACATTCTTTTATTTTAACACGTATAGGTCGATGTGTCGCGCCGTGCCATACCGCGCTGTGCCGTACCATACCGCGCTGTGCTGTACCGCGCCATGCCGTGGGCGCCCGCCCTATGGGGACGATAATTGGTAGGAAGATGCAATTTTGACGTGAATTTTCGATCGCTCATCACTCGTTAACAATAAGAGCGTGCTTAAAAAAATATATCTACGTGTGATGTGATGTGATAATACTTAATTATGTTATTATTCTACTAGCTAATTGTAACTTTTCTTTATGTAGCGAAAAGCCTCTTTAATTAAAAAGTACATTTTGAATCCCAGTGCTAATCTACTTTTAATTAAAATGCTTTGCCTAACGTTTCTCGCTACAAATATTTTTCTAGTACTTTCCATTACCTAATTATAAGTAATTATAAGCTAGTTTTGCTTCAAATGTGAATTACAAAGAAATTCTTCTTAATATGACATTAATAAGTTGTCGAGACAGAATAAAATTTTATGTTTCAATTAATTAACAGTGTAATTAAAGGCTAATTGAAATAGGTTTTATATTTTAAGTATTACCCTTAGTTATTTTGCAATACAGGTCAGGGACAGAGACATAATAATAATGTATTTGCACACTCACACTAATTATCTAGCCAAAATTAAGTGTCATTGAGAACTTGTGTTATGGATATCTACTAGATAGGGTCAAATATACATTATAGTTAAGATATTATTATTAGTTAACTTAAATAAATATATAAACAACCAAGGCCTGCAACTGCTGTTTTATAGATAACTAGCTTTTGTCTGCGACTTCGTCCGCGTAGAATAGTTAACAAAGCGCCATATACCAATTTTCATCGATTTTACATAAAAAAATTACAGATTGCCATACAAACTAATAAATACCCCTTACTTAATTTCTAGCTGAAAGGCTATACACTAATTTTTATGGATTTTACTTTAAAAATGACGGATTTCCATACAAACTTTGCACCCCCTTTTCACCACCTTAGAGGGTGAATTTCCAAAAATCCTTTCTTAGTGCAGTCTTAAGGAACCTACATACCTAATTTGGAATCTCTAAATCCAGCGGTTTTGGCTGTGCGTTGATATGTCAGTTAGTCAATCAGACAGCCAGTCAGTATTAAATTTAATTAAATAATATGGTAGGAACATCGATTGTATAGGTATAATATATATTTTCGTCAATAAATATTAGACTGAAGCGTTTCAAAAACAAAATGGCACTTGAGGGGTACAGATTGAAGTCAACAGAGAGGCCCTGGCCCGGATACACCCCTGAAATGTGTGAACCGAAAGGCCCTGACGTGATACGGATAACCGGGCGAACCATGGGGACTTGACCGGGGCATGGGTCAAGTCCCGGCAGCAGCACGGCCCTGATATGAGTGGAAAGACCATTATGATCTCAAAGGTATATATTGACATATTTTTAATATAGCTAATTAAAATTTAAATTCAAATAATAACCTGTAACATAATTACCAATATAGCGTAAGTTCTACTCATTGTATTTCGGTTGTTTTTCTTGAATATTAACAAACGTATGGCATTAGTGTTTCTGACAGCCAAATTGAGTTATTATTTAACACTTTTATATTTGCTTCTCCCTCAGCATCACCCAATGACGATTACTACGTCATTGGCATCACCGGCATCACCCCACGACAAGGCAAAGGCATAGAGAAATAAATAAAGCAAAAGGATCTAACCTAAACAAAAAATTTGCCTATACCAAATTTTTTCACAAAGCCACTGAGATAACAAATAGTTTATTGCCAGAAAAATCAAACAAGGCATACAAAAAATGTTATGAAGATTTCCTGAAACGGAAACTTAAAATAATATGTTTCATTTAAATGTATGTGCGTAGATAAAGTAATGTAACTGCACATTATTTGATATTAAAACACTCACGTGATACTTAATACTGATACTATTAAAAAAACTCCAGCTCTTATTTGAATAACCTCTATCATGTGACAGTTTCATAAACTACTATTTTTTCACTTCTTGTTTAAATGATCAAGTCTTACTCTCCTCCGTACTCTTATTAAAGTATTGAACCAAAATTCTTGATTTTCATTCCATTTGCAAGCGTCAATTCAAGGAATGTGCTCTCATATTTATGTGTCGTAATCTATCGTAGTCGGAACACGACCCAGCAGAAGCGAGACCAAATCTGCCAAAGGACGGGCCATAAAGTTTTTACTGCTTCCGATTGAAGGCACAAGGATTATTCCGTTTTCCAATCAACGTCTGTGTAACTGGGGTGAAACGCTTAGGTTTTTTTTATCGGTCCCGAAGTCCTCAACTATCTTTGGGGTTATTCATTTAATTTAGAACTTACATCGTATACAGAGAAACGACATAAAAGCTCTTGAAAGGAATACAAAGAGTTTAACACTGTTATTAGTGTAATGGCGTAAACATTAAAAAAAACAATTGTACTCCTAATACTGATAAAATATAAATTGTCATAATAAGTATAGCGAGGGCGTATCTAATGGCTTATATTTTAGTCTTATAAAGTAAGCTGAACAGTATTTTTTAAAAATAATTATCATATTATCTTCTTCCAATCATACAATTATTCGTGATAAATTTTTGGCCACTTTAAACCAGGCGCATTTTTCTTACCAATTACCCTATTAACAAAAAGGTGCGAACAGTAAAGGTATGTTATTGAAATAATTATATCCGGTAAACACGTCTCCAATAAAAAGGTCACAGCAGCTACTGAAAGATTTAACTTCTTTATTACCTTTGTCACCAAATTCTTTAATTTCATTCCTTTGTTTGAGATTAAAGGTAGCCCTTGAGAATACTCTAAAGCACTTAAAATTTTCCATGAATACGAATTTGCAATGTCGATTAGCGCGACCCTTAGTCATGATACTTGAGGGGTCAGAAGGAATGAAATGTCTGCATTAGTCAATTTTATTTCGATTGCTCTGTTCCTGTTATTTGGAGGTGGCGTCATATTATGTTTTCCTCTTTCATGCATTTCGATCAAACTTTATTTCCGACTGCAAAATCAGGAAGTCTTACATGAGCAAATCGGGGTCCTCCGGGTAATTGTTAGTTGTAAGTAGCGGTGACCAGGATGAACCAGGATTGAAAGAAGGAGACACGCAAGTGAGCAAATCTCCTTATTTCGCGTTGGCATGGTAGCCACAGTTAATCCGTGGCATCGTAAGTCAGCACGGGTAGTCCTTAAAAGGAAGAAATATGGTGGGATTGGGCAAAGAAGCTCCTAAGAGCAGTCGTCATTGGTAAGTACAGACAGTAGGATGCGCTCAATGACGCAACATTGTGACGCAACTGGAGAGACTCGAGGCGAGACATCGCCGATGATGCGAGTAGCCCGACGCTGCAACCTATACAAAGTATCAAGTAAGTATACTTGGCGGAGCCAACCCACAGATTCGAGCAATACTTTACGCAGTACTTGCGTCTTGTATAGGCACAGTTTTTCAAACGCGATAAAACGCCGCACGTTGTTCAGGTCTCGAAGTTTCCAAAAAGGTGTTTTTATCACGCTTTCGATGTAATCATTTGGATTTAAGTCGCTTTGAAACTCCATAGCCAGCAACGTGATACTGCTCTGTATTATTTGTGTTGTGCTCTGAAAAGAGGGAAGGGAAAGGAATCGCAACGTTTTAGCCATAGACGACACGCACGCACACCTGGGTTTTCTTAGCATTAAACTCATCCATATTAGCTGCACCCCATTTAGAAATAAAGTCCAACTCCCGGTTGAGTTCAATGACAAGATTCGCACGACTCTCCACGGTTTCGCCCATCTATTAGCCGATGCGTGTTTCAAATAGCCCGCATGCACTGTACTGTCGTCTTCATGGCAATGTTCCCAAGAAGAATGAAATCATTTAGGTATATGCAAATATATATTAGGGTGCCAGTCTTTATAATTAGGAAAACATAAACATCTCTTACATTCCCGAAGAGCAAAAATGATTCCACATTATAATATTAAATAAATAGAACTCAACGTGGGTGATGTTGAGTCAAACATTGAATGAACTGTCTGTGAAAAGTATGCATTACCTAATAAATAACGAAGAATGTTTGTGAAAACATGAAATTAGCTATAAAAGGGCATTTCTAATATGCCCACATGATATTCATACAAGCGCTTTTACGCCCACCACCTTAATTTCGTAGATACCTATTTATTTATGGAATTCCTAAATCATCTCATTTTGGTTCAAGAATTTCTCTGAAATAAGCCGGATTTAAATGTTCAGTAATTACCAGAGATATTTCATACAAATAAGGCATAAAGGAAGAGATTTAATTAAAAGGTCACCTTCAGCTGGTTAATTTGCTCAATATAATTATTAATAAAGCATTACAAAGTTTTAATGATGACGAACTTTTGAAAACGGGTGCTTCCATAATACTTGTCAGGGGTTAAACAATTTGGGATCGAACCTGATATTGGTATGCGTTGTTTAAGCACTGCTAAAGTAAATGAATGATTCATTAAAATTGTAATGTTTTAGAATTTATAGTCTATACTTCTTTAGAGTAGGTATTATAAAGCTGAAAAGTTTGTTTGTTTGTCTTTTTGGTTGAACCCATCGAGTTGAACCCTAAGATCTCAGCAACTACTGATTCATATTTATAAAAGAAACATTTTTGTGTTGCATAGTCCATTTATCGAGGAAGGCTATTGACTAATAGGAGCTGAGTATCAATGAAAAATGTTGCGAAAACGGGAAAATTGCAAAGCTTTTGTTGCATGCGCTACGTAAACGGTAAAAATTACGTAAAATCATGTATGAAGGATTTATTCTCCTTTAAAAGTTCTAAAAAAAAGTATGCGACTGCATTATTGTGTCTATCTTTTGACTTTCGATATATCATTATCATCATTAATTCGACCTACTACGGGGACACGAGATCTCTCCTTGTTATCGAAGGAGGTTTAGGTAGTAGTCCAACACGCTTGCCCAATGCATTGATTGGTGGACGTAGTATAAGATGATCAAATACCCTTTTACTGATCCATTAGTCGTCTTCTACGACACCCATCGGAGGATATGGGGTGATGCTATTCTACTCTGCCGGCATCACACGGCCGAATATCTTAAGAGATATCAAAGTTTTAAAATAAGTCTGCAACAAAATAATGATCAAGTACCACGCATGCATATATACTAATATTATTAAAGCTATTTTTACAGTGATAGACTTTGTATATACGTATGTATGACTTATCGTATAATAGTCGTAAAAAACGCACATCAGGGACCTGAAAATGCGATCTGGAAAACTCTCATACCGGACTACCAATAAATAATCTCCGCTTGTAAAATCAATAGATTGTGTGAACATAATCCCATTCCTGATAAAGGAAAAAGCACTCTAATGCGGCATTTGACATTTTAAGCAATAAATTTATAATAACTGCCTAAACGTATTTTATCCGAGGTTAGGTTGTCCCTCCCATACATATATCTTCCATTAAAGGATTATTTTTATAATATTATTGTGTTTACGACGGGTCTGATGTATGAGTATTATTTATGACCTGGTCAACAGAGTTCGTCATCCAATGAACATTTTTACGAAATGACCGTAAAATTTAAGTGCAAAGTGGATATAAAATGGTACGTAAGTAATAAATGCGATCTTCTTGAAATATCAATCAGAGTATTAACTAGTATATTTTTGCTTGAATCGAAAACAAAAAGCGACACCTAATTGGGTAGATTCATGGAGGAAAATCCCTCAATTTTCACATGAAATTCGGAGCAATCAATCAAGAATAAACTTCTAGACAGTTTCCTGCGATTTGCAAAATGACGTTTGTCTTGTAAAAGCCAAAGACAAACACTTCTCCTAAAGGCTTTTAGTGAAACTCTGAAACTCTCTACAGAGCTGCCTATATTCAGCTGTTTGAAACAATAAATTATGCCAAACCACTTAATCTGTTCCATATATTGGACACACAAGTTTTGACACAACGTAAACCTCTATTGCCGTAATAAATTTAAATGGTATTAGCTTAGCATCTATTTATACGGGCCGCAACGCAACACGTTTAATGGTTTCACGTAGAAATATTTTCATAGATATACATAATTTTATTAAAATTTATCGAAGTTCTAAAACATTAATATAGTTAACAATGAAACTGGAAATGATTATAGATTTTAAAAATATACTTATCTTATCACAATCCTTTGATCTCTTCAGTCTGAACCTCGAATTTTTTTCGTTATTCTTAATAATCGCAATACTCCGACGACGACGACGGCGTTAACGCTGCCTTCACATGTCATCAAACGGTCAGTGTTCGAATTCTGGTCGGGACAGATGTTGTAAAAAAATTAACACAAACATCTTCGTACCATCATCATCATCATCATTTCAGCCTAGAGACGCCTACTGTTGGACATAGGCCTCCCCCAAGGATCTCCAAACCAGTCGGTCCTGCGCTGCCCGCATCCAGTGACCTTTACTAGATCGTCAGTCCACCTTGTGGGGGGCCTACCAACGCTGCGTTTCCCGGTACGTGGTCGCCACTCGTGGAACTTTCCGCCCCAACGGCCGTCAGTCCTCCTCGCAATGTGCCCTGCCCACTGCTTAGTTAAGGTTCGCACCATATACTTATACAAGTCATAGTTAGGAGGTGGTTGATGGCAAAGCTAAGCCCCAAGTGCACGGTCGGTACTCAGATGGGTGACCGAACAAATTGCAAAAATGTAATGCTTAAATCTAAAGCAATGGTAGTAGTTTTTTGGCCGCCGTTGTGTAGTGGTCGGTCAGTATAGCTGCCTACACATCAATCGATCCGGGTTCGAGTCCTTGTAGCGGCAAATATTTGTGTGACAAACACGAATATTTGTGTGCGAGTCGTGGTTATTTATATATTTATTTAAGTTTATAAAAATATTTAAAATTAATATGTAGGTAAATTAAAAATGTCCGTTATCTAGTATCCATAACACAAGTTCTTAATGATACTTACTTTGGGATAGGTGTGTGCGTGCAAATATATTGTTAGATAATAATGTACCGACAACTAATAAATTGGGAGCAAGATAATAGGAAGAAGATATACAAGTCATTATCTATTGATGAAAATATCGAGTTTGTATATAGGTACAAATAATATAAAGGGGTACGTTTATTAGTTTGTTTGTAGGAGGTAATCTCTGGAACCACTGAACCGATTTTAAAAGTTCTTTCACCAGTAGAAAAGTACATTATTCCTAAGTGATTTAAAACTCTGAGTTTAATATTTAAAATTGGAGCACAGAAATCGCGACGTATAAAACTCTGCCACCACAACCCTGTACCAGGTTCACCATACCATTACAAGAACACGAGCATAAGAGAGAAATTTCCGATAATAATTCCTAATGCGTTAGTAAATCACCTATTGGGTAGAAAGTAGGTAATCTAAAGTAGACTGTAATAGGCGATTAGCTGCGTAATGAGGTATTTATGGAGATATATGTATATAGGGTGGGAAGCAAAACTGTGAATATTTCAGTTTCATTCGTTTTGGGTTTGTGTCTTATCTTTTTTCAATTCTAACTGCCTCCATGGTCTAGTGGCTCGCCCATCGGAATTAGATACAGTCCTGCACCTAATTCCTAGGGGAATAAAGTTGACGCCGCACCGCGGACGGGTCGGGACGGTGCGTGACGCTGAGCGTTATAATCGCAGATTTAATAATACAAGGAGATAGGCCAAGCCGGCGTTTAACTTGTAACAACTGTATGCCCAGTGGGCTTACAATACCGCCACTTCGCCTTCCGATAAAGTCGAGTGAATACGTAACTCATCGATTTAACCGATCTCCTTTGCGGCTGTGCTTAACTTTCATTGCTTCGCAGTCCTTATGACGCGCGCAATGAATAGTGTATATTATGGCATGCTCAACTAGAACCATGTTATGTAGTACGGTCGCTGATCGCGACACTCGGTCTTCCTATGAACTCGGCGATTCGACCGATCTCCTTAGTTTGATATATCTGTGGTTGTAATATAAGAAACATCGAGGACGTCACAGTGTGCAGTCTGCAGTGTGGCCTCAGCATTTTTATGAACAAGAGGGGCCGACTTCCGAGGGAGAGATACGTTAGGAAGATGGTTACTTGGGGAACAAACATTGTCAATCTTTTGATGTTAGGATTTTGGGTCATGTTAGGAATAATCGTGGAATATTATCGTCAATTACCATCAGGTAAAATTAAGACTAAGACATAAAAAAACATTCTTCAACCCACTTGCTCATTCAAGCTCATTTTGAAAATAGCAAACTTAAAAATACTTACTGATAACTACGCGGTGTGGACTATTTATTGTGGGATTTGGAATATACTGATGAAATCACGAATTTAATTAATAAAAAAGTGGCCATTTTAAACAATTTTCAGACGTCTAAAAAGCCTCGAAGCTCCTTTTATCTGTACTAAAGTAAAAGTAATCTCCATTTTTTTTTATTTACAATGTGCGTATTTTATTTTGACTTTTAAAACCTAGTCTGTGTTAGCCAAAAATCCTTTGATGTGATTGTTTTATTTCCTTTTCGCTTTGTACGAGAAACAGTCATGACCACTCGCGGTGCTCAAATATAACCAAATTGACATTTCTGTGTATATATGTATGTGAATAATAAATAAGGGGGCAATTGTAATAGACAGTAGAACTCCGATACAAACAAAATGAATGAAGTAATAAAATAAACCGTTGGCTGATGTTTTATATTATTTTGTTATTAGATTTTTTTCTGTGAATAGCTTCATTGATGAATGCCTATACAAACATCTTGTATTAGACAAGTGGAATGAAGTAGATAAATGTAAGTATATTGAATATTTATTTTTCTTAACCTAAAAGAGACGCTGTTGATTCACTTTTGACGGGGCATCTAAATATTTACGTCGTCATTTGATCATATAATTGGCCAGATCATGAAGTTCATCAGCTCGTCAATTTAAGTAAGATAAGGAATATTCATTCCTTATTTTCATCGTAACTTGTAACGCCAACATCACCAAAGACATCACGTGATGGATTCCAGAAAACAACGTTTTCTTATATCTAGCACTAGGACAAATAAGCCAACCCCGCGTAAATATTACAGGGCACCCAGTCTGGGGATCGCCCAAGTACTGCAACCGGTAATCCTCCCAAGACGTGGTCCGACTCAGTGCAGAGTCGGGTGGCAAGGAGACGTTTTGGAGACGATGCGTAATCTGTGCGCCGTTCCTGAAACCACTAAAAACCATCGGTACCTTAAGGCCCTAATGACGATCGCCATAAGGGCCTCGAAGGTATCGATGGTTTTAGTAGGTATTCTTGGCAAAAACGCCCGCGTAAAGGGTCAACCATAGGTACCCTCGAGGCTCTTGTAGCGATCGCCATAAGGGCTTTGAGGGTGCCGATGGTTTTTATGTGACTCGCATACTCACCGCATCAACAAGCCCAATGCGGTAGATCCCCAAATGGAGTGTCCCCGGAACAAATTAAATTATTAGCCATTATTAGCCCTACTTAACATAATTAGTAGACCTGATTAACATCAACTATAAAAAGATGATAGTAACTGAGATGTAGACAACACTAGAGGATTTCATTCGTTAGAAGCCCTGAACCTCTTTTTTTGAATTTCTGATTTTGTGAAGTTCTAAAATCCTAGACAAATTTTATTTAATTTATTTCAATTTTTTTGTTTTTAATTTAATGATTATTAGATCTAACATTAATAATTAAACATATTAATTGTAATGTTTTGAATACACAATTGTTGTATTGTAATTTTGTATCAAAAACATTACTAACATTACATTATACGTAGGTATATGAACTGTTTAATTTTTTAGTGTAAAATACATAACTATTTTAGTTACGATATGAACTCAATTTGTATTGGAAATGGTATTTACAATTCATGGACTATTCATTCATTGGTTTCGTAGAAACTATTTCTCAAATTACAGATAATAATTATGGACTTGCAAAATCCAGCTAATACACGTATGCTTACAAATCCAACCCCAATCTTCACGCTGGTGGTTTCTAACGTAATACGAAGCTGTAGCTTGATATTTCCTTAGAAACCGATTTACGATAAGCAGTTTCTTGTTCTCTCATACATAGGGTTGCCAGACCAAAATATCCTAAGCGGAATCCGGAATTTTCAGGGTAAACACGATTTTTTCCGGACGGAGCTGTAGAAGGAAATGGGAAGGACTAATTGCTCCTTTAGCTAGGTGCAGGACAGGTTAATTTATTTTATCTAGTTATTCGTTTAACTTGAATTGTTTAAAAGCGTTTTTAAAGGGCTTACTACGCATGTTCGGGCGAAAGCTCAATAGTTGGTTGACGAGGCCGAATGTTCTTTAGTGCGAGGCTCGCTTGTGCGATAGTTTATTAGATTGATTTTTCATTTGTGAGAAAGATTGCTAGGTCGAATTTAGCTTACATGATATTTTTTTATTGTAGAATATATATTATAATACACCCACCGGCACGGAATATTGGCCAAGCTTATTTCGAGGCGGCAAATTTTTTAAGTATTTGTACAAATTATGCTTGTAGAAGTAGGTCAAAAAAATGTTTAGGTTTATTCCAAGCGGATAATTCATAATGTTTGAGAGTATAATGGTGACCCCATTTCACTTTTATTCAGACGCATCGGGACATTTTGAGCAAACAAGTTAAAATTTTCTAGTCGATACTTAAAAGTGTAGTGTGTGTCATTAAAACCAAAAAGATGGCTTTAGCACCAGTCCAACTGTCTCAGTCGTCATTTGAACATGCATAGTAAGCCCCGTCTAAATATTGTTTTGTTTTCCCCGTCATTTGCGTTTTAATAAAATATGTTGATCATAATTTCTTTCTTTTACTATTTAGTAAGAGAAAGAAATCATGATCAATCTTTTTTTTTTCATGTAGAAAATTTGGGATCACAAACAAGATTTCCGGACATACCCAGAATATTCTCGACCAATAGCCATGCCTATAGCAACCCAGTATGTTCTTTTTTTAATACTCCCTTTTCAGGAAAGGCAAAAGGATCTAACCCATACTGCTACATATATAATTATTCTTCCTTCTTAGTTTGCATTAAAATGTTGATGTTTGCATTGCATTTTAATGCACCTAAGGAGTACTTGTCAAGTAGCGTCGGTGCATGTAAGGGCATTGTCTCCCAACCGGGAGGCACAGGTTCGAATCCCGCCACGTACTAATGTGTTTTCAAATTTTGAATCCATATCTAGGTACGTTTAATTTACGGTGAAGAAAAACACCGCGAAGAAACCTGCACACACTACGAAGAAGATCTTAGGTTGTGTGTGAAGTCGACCAACCCGTATTTGGCCAACGTGGTTGACTAAGGCCTAATCGCCCGTAATGTGGGGTAGGCTCGAGCCACTCGGTGGAGACGTTATATAAGCTGTTGAAGCTGATGCTGAAGGAGTACTTGGGGAGAAATGGTGGCGAAAACCCCTATATACTTCTCAACGTCGTAAAAATCATAAAAACCTTTAAGTATTTCAATGTTTGCTCATAATTAAACGCCTTGTAAATTAAAATAGCACCACTTTTTTAGTTAATTTAATGAAAAAATCTGACCGTCGCAATTAAAGCGTACCAAATAATGGCAACCCTACTTACACGTGAATCTAATGATGATACACCCAACAATAGCTATTCAGCCTAGATATTATTCCATAGCTATTAGGCGTCAAAAACAATTTTGCTCTATCATCTCAGTAGGAGCCGAGACACAGCAAATCATTTCCTAGATTGATTCTTTTATAAGAAAATCAATTTATCATAGAATACACGTGTAGGCTTTGACGTCAAACATTAACCTTAATATAAAATGTCGTATAAAATTGCGAGAACGACGACATAGTAATAATAATTGACGTTTGGAAATTCAACTCTATGGCTACCAATATTAGATACATTTTATTATTCTTAAGTAAATGTTGGCTGGTTTAATGTTAATTTAAGTACAAAAATGAGAGTTTAATAAAGGTATTTCTTATAACAGAAATTCGTAAATTCTATTCGCCGGTACCTACATCTGTTATTATAATGTATGTTATAATGTTGAACAAAAGTTCTAAAAACTACCATCAATATGTTTTAAGTTTGCCTTTAATATTTGATATTGTTTTCATCTTTACAGTTGACTAATTTTCCCAGTGTATTTGTCTTTAATATTTGATCTGGTTTCCATCTTTACAGTTAAAAAGTTGAAAATCCGCCTGCATGAAAAGACAATCACCAAGCGCGCTGCCTCGCGCGAGGCAGAACGTTTACCACGTGCGGCGGGCCTCGAACGAGGCTACTTGCTTGGTGACGACCCGCCTAATCACGTAAAAACGGCTGATCGGATTTTGATGAAATTGAAACATAGAATACTTTTTATGCTGGTTATTTATCCTGGTCCCCTAAGGATTTTCTCGACGAAGTGGCGGGCGGAAGCTACTTAACAATAAAATAACAAATAAGTATTTAAATTAAGCCAAATATTAGTTTTAAATAAACGAACAACTAAAAATAGTACTTAGGCCGTCACTCGCGCGATGAGCAAAGTGCCGCACGACGGGACCCGGCCTAATAAACCTAGGAGAGGATCCTAAACGACTGTTACAGTAAGACGAAAAATCCTTTTTGACCGTAACGGGGGAAGTACAAAACTCAGCTATCGGGCAAAAGAGGTACGTATGATTATGTTGCATATTTTTTTTGCGTTTACTAACTTACAAAATTATTCCATAATGTAAGGTAGTTTCATCTTAACTGGGCGTCAATTATTTGCAAAAATATTTCGTTCGGGTCTTAGAAGTGCAAATTTCAAGATTTGATGAAACAATGTTTACCATAAAAACATAAGCACCAAGCACTGACAAATTTCGACAGCAAAAGCAGTGTCTCGGTGGCGTAAGGGTCAACGCAGCCGCCCGGATTGCGGAAGATGGGGGTCGATTCCCGCAAGTCGATTTTTTTCAGTGCATTTTTTCTAGTATTAAAAATATTGCGAATTTTAAATTTACCATGAGCAAAATGCTCATAGCGCGAGTGCTCGCGGGTTAATGCCATAGTCATTCAAAATTTATTCATTCTACCATTAATTGTATTATACAGGTTGAAGTTTTCAAGTGGGCCTTCAGGGCCAAATCCTAAACTATAAGGAATATCGAAAAATGCTCAAAGGAGTCGAAACTTGTTTGATGAAAACCAAAACTGCATCATTGGATTGATTAATAAAATAATGATCATCACTTTGATTATCGCTTCAACCAAGGTTACTCTTACTTTGGTTGAATTTGAATTCACCGTATATAATCGACAAAAGATCTGAATTTCACTAATTAATAATAATTTACAACCCGAATATTTGTTTTACTTGATTAATACAAACTTATTATCAAAGAAGACTTGCTAAGCTATCGAACATTTGGTGCTTCTTCAACGGATCACATTCAGACTTCGCCTCTTCGACAGAGAAGATGAGAGTTTGTCTACCTAGAAGGGAAAACACGCTATGGTTTACCTAGAAGACCAGACAAGTAATGGTCAGACCTTTTTATCCGGCTCGAAGGACCAAATGTTAGATAGCTTAGCGAGTCTCCTTGAATTTTCGTTGTACCTCAGAAATCCAAACGGAATATAATATGAAAGAAGACTCACTAAGCTATCGAGCATATTTTTTACTTGTGCACGCGAGTGAGTTATGACTGAGCGTATACGTGCACATTACTACATCAATGTGGGGCGAGAACTCAGTGCTGTCACTGACATACACACAGAGATAGTTAACAATACTCTTTATTGTCTTGAAAATACATTAAGAACTTATGTTATAACCAGCTTTTGCCCGTGACTTCGTCCGCGTAGAATAGTTACTTCGGAGAGCATTTAAATTTTCTTATTATTTCTTCTAACCCAAGCGCCATATACCGATTTTCATGGTTTTTACTTTAGAAAATGACGGATTTCCATACAAACTTCCATCCCTTATTTTATCCCCTTAGGGATTGAATTTTCAAAAATCCTGAAAAACGTCATTCTTAATTTCTAACTAAGTAGCTTTAAACCTATTTTTATCGATTTAGCTTCAAAACTGACGGATTTCCATACAAACTTTTCACCATCTGAGAGGGTGAATTTCCAAAAATCCTTTCTTAGTGCACCCCTAGACCTCTTATGAAACCTACGTGCCAAATTTGAAATCTCTAGACCAAGTGGTTTGGGCTGTGCGTTGATATGTCAGTCAGTCAGTCAGTATTCATTTTTATAATAGATATACAGTGTGCAAGGGTGGACTTGTTTTTAAAAGATATAGGTATCTCTACAAAAGTCATGGCTCACCAGCGTTCATTCAAGTACTACCTAAATACCCAGGGCTGGATTAGGGGAGGGCAGGCGGGGCTACAACCCCAGGGCCTCCACAAAAGAGGGCCCCAAACACCAGTAAACAACTTTTCCTTTCATATTTTATTTCGCGTCTTACTTTTACCTACGGTACTTTGTACAAACATGATTACATGAATAATAATAATAATAATATCTTTCTATTTTGTTCGTTGATTAAAGGTCGTAAAGAAGTATGCCTATTTTTTAACCGAAAACTCGATTGAAAAAAATTGTTCATTTTATTTGGAAAATAATTTGGGGCTAAGGCCTCCACTCCTTTGTTGCCCCGAGGCCTCCAGAGCTTTAAATCCGGCCCTGTAAATACCTTTCTATCATGAATCCAATAATTGCTGAGTGTCCTAATTAGGGGACAATACTTGTAGGTACAGTTCTTTAAAGTAATTATCTTTTTCAATATGTTTAATACCTTACACGTTACTGATTTTATTACAAACGCGTTATAATAAAAAGTTCTATGCAACGCCTGCGTAGGTATTACCGTTCATTGCCGCGGACCAAAATTTTGCTCACCTGTTCGCCGAAGGTAATGATCAGTGTTCCGCAGTGCGGTACTAACAATGTCCCATTTGTTTAGCCGCGGGATGTACGAATTGAATAACAAACTGTGACAGAGCCCGATTAGCTGCGCTGCAGTATGGAGATCGCATTGTGTATAGGTACTGTATTGTTCTGTGTACATATTTTGACAATAGCAGTGCACTACTAAGAATTATCACAAATGATTAAGACTATTTACACAACAAATTAGTATGATCGAACATTAAAAAAATTGTACATATTAGTGTGTTAAAAAAAGTCTTGAAAATAGGACTTACTAAAAAGATTACATAGCTCGGAAAGTACTGAAGCTTTCATAAAACTGTATTCATCTTGAAGATCATTTGATTATTTAAATATGGAATTAAATAGAAATCGACAGTCAAACATCATACAAATACCCGGCGGAATATCGCTTGATATTTTTCGCTACTTATGGCGGTAGCGGATTTCGCGTATATCTGAACACGCCTTAAGGTTGCCAAAACTTCACGGAGTTAGGGTTGTCAGCGCGGGGGTAACACATCGGAAGTAGGTATACTTCCATCCAAATAACTATATTATTTTACTTGTTTTGTTCTCGCTAGTTTCTTTGACTACTGCGACTAGTTCAATCATCGAATTAGTGAGATTTTTTCTCAATTGTTCGACCGTCGAACTGCGGAAAATTAACAAAAAATAAATTTATCACCTGCTTTAGACTCTCCCTCAAAGGTCGAACCCGCTTGGTCATAAAGAAATAACCCTAAGATAATCTACCGATCATAAAAATAGTTGATTTAACCAAAACTGTTTGTAATCCAATCCAAAGGTTGTAAAACATAACGCAGTGACTAGTGAGACTTTTAATTCTATTCAGATCAACGGTCGCACAAATGAAAAAAAAAATGAAGTAGGTAGGTATTTCCTTCAAGATAGCTCCGAATTTAAGCGACTAATCCTGTTTTTTTATTAAAAGCTACAACTCTCGAATATCAATTATCTTGGAATCAAATTACCTACTGACGGAAAAATTTGTGCCAACCATTTCAACCGGCAATTGTTTCCGAATAAAATTTCTATTCGCCAGTGCTCTCAATAAACGAGCAATAAACAAATACCGGCAGCAAGTAACAAATTGTGACGGCTGACTATTAGCCGGGCTATCGTACCGATTACTGGCTCAGGGGATCATCTAAATACCTACCGATTCGAACCAGGCATTGCTATACACTACGATGGAAGCGAGAGAGATGCACGGAAACACAATGTTAAATTATTGTAGCTTTTACAAAAACTATTGAAGCTCAATTTACAAGTTTGGACATATTTAATTTCGAATTTTCGACTTTTTATGGAAAATCATACCATTATCCCGAAATGACTTTTGACGATTTAAGAGTACAAGCAAAAGCAAAGTCCATATAAATAAAGAGCTTTTTCATTCATTTCAATTTATATGCCCGAACAATAAATATCCCGATAAGGGAGAAAATATTTTAAGTAGAGGATTTGGTTACATTCGGTCTTATGTAAAGCCACAACTGTCACCTTAAAATGGTGACGCAATTTGTCATTTTTGGGGCACTGCATGACCCACACATGAACCAAACGTACACTCACAACTGATGATTTTTCAAACTTTATAAATATAAATATCTCGTGTCGCGATGTCCTTCTATGCTAATCTCCGAAACCCTGAACCGAATTTAATTAAATATAGTAAATTTTGTTTTGATTGTACTAACATAGACTATAGAATAATTATTATCTTATTATGTAGATAGTACTCATTTTTTTATTTCAAATTAAATGCCATGACTGTAGTATAAAATTACCACAGAACCGCGAGGCCGACTGAACTAGTTACTCTATAAAATATCTTATTTCTTTTTGATTTCTTTGATTATGCCATAATAATCTATTTTGTGAATTTAACTGTGAAAATTATTATTTTGTGGTTGCTACTGTACGACATTGATTATTGACAGACATATGCATAAAGCTCGTGAACTACATAAGCAAACTTTTCGGATAGATCCAATCGATACGCTACAATCCGGGTCAATGCATGTTCGGCCCCCTGGGATGTTTGTTACTAACGCAAATGGTGACATTCTGCCATGAATGTTCGAGGATTAGATTAAGCTTCACAAATGGATGCTGATAAGCAATAAAGTGTTAACCCTCATGAACTTTGTTTTGAGAAAATGGCGTCTTAAGATGCCAAACGAATTCTTATAAAGTTTGTTCCAAAAAATATGTATACACTCTTCCTTTCTCCCTCTAACAAAAAGAATAATGGATAATAAATAGGTGATGTATTATATGAATATATCAAAAACTTAGTATTTGAACTTTTGTGGGTTAACACATTTTTGCTTATCAGCATCCAAATAAACATTTAGGTATTTGGGTTGAAATTTGCAATTTAAATAACACATTTAGTTAAAGTTTTGATTAGAGTACCTTTTGTAATTTTTGCTAATGTTTAAACCTTGCGCTGTGGATATACCTAAGCAAACAATATTTTAATCATCATTATAACTATTATCAGGGATGAACCCGTTATTTCATATAGCAGTTCATCGAACAGGAACATTTCACGGAGATAAAAAAAAACTACCCATGCGCTATTCCAGACTATATCTGTAGAAGGGCACCAACGCTTGTAGCCACGTCACCGCAACAAGACGAACGAAACGTCGACTTAGGTACTAGTATTTCGATACTTAATTTGTTAGTACTATGCGCATCTAAAACAAATATAATTTTCCAAGACTATATCTATTAAAGCACGACTGGCTATGCATGACAGTGTGCTGGTCCCAACATTGATGTATGAAAGTGAAAGTTGGTTATGGGAGAACAGGCGTGAAAGCAAAATAAAGCGGTTGAAGTGAGAGTCTTGGCTCGTGTAAAAGAGAGGTGTGGTTTAAAAGAAAATAAAAAAGAAGTAGCAAGAATTGATATATTAACGAAAATGATATGGCATCTATATAATAGGGGGAAGACTTAGGCGAAGACCTAGGTGTATCGATCAAATCGAAGACGTCTGGAAAAAGGGCCAGGTCAAAAGCACCCGAAACCGCCAAGCTCATATAATGTCCCCACCGAGGGGCTCGAGCCTACCCCACATTAGGGGCGATTAGGCCTTCAACCACGCTGGGCCAAGTGCGGGTTGGTCGACTTCACACACATCCTAAGAATTTCTTCATATGCGAGTGCAGGTTTCCTCACGATGTTTTCCTTCACCGTAAAAGTGTAGATTAAACGTACATATGAATTCAAAATTTGAAAGCACATTAGTACGTGGCAGGGTACGAACCGGTGCCTCCCGGGTGGACGGCGCTCTTACGCACTACGCCATCGACGCTGAAGGAAAAGAATCACAGGTAGCTAACCTATTCAGCAAACACACGTTCATACTAATCACGCTTACAATGCTAAAGGGGTCAAACAGAGCTTCAAGTAACATTCGGTTAGACACAAAACCACGTCTGGCAGTAGGTATGGGCCATACAACATCTCAAAATGTGGCAGGTTGCCAGCCTGTCGCGTTTTATTTATTTTATTTAGCTAAGTCGACGCAAAAGCACAAAACTGATTCACGAAATGAAATGTTGAGAACCCCTGCTCTGCTGATATCCGCGAACCTTCTTATGGTTTGACTATACCATAAGAAAAAAGAAGGGATTATGTGTCGTCGTTTCTATTATCTTGCCCTCAGAACGAAGTTTGAAACTGTTTTCACACCCGCATCACGGATGACTTACGGTAACGACACTCGTACGAACAAATTGCCGTTCTGTGCTCACAGTCAAACTAGCCGTGTAAATGTCCCGGAACGAAGGTTAATGAGGCATAATTTAATTTACATTCACTCCTGTTCCTTTGCCTGTGAGAAACTGCGGAAAAAATACACTTCTTGTAATTAAATGCGCAGAGAAATGGAAGAAAGCGGTGTAGCTTGATTAAACCTGTGCTCTCTCTGAAATGGATAGTGCTCTAATGGTTTCATTATTTATTATTCTAATCATTTTACATTTACATTAAAAACTAGAAGAAAATTATAAAACTTTCAGTTGTTTTAACTTTTTTCACTTTAGAACCTCATGATATTTATTTAGATATATTCGTTATCAATTTGGCTGAAGTATTTATTGTTGGATAGAAAAATTAAAGCATGTAATTTAAGTATTTTTAGGACTACAGCGAATCCAAAAGGAAGGTTACGGCCATCGATTTATTATTACTGAATTTTATAGATTGGCAATGAATCGACTAGCGGTGAGACCAAAAGTATACACCGATGTGTGCGTAATGCGCATGTGTGCATAAAAAATAGTAATGCAGTCTGACAGTTGCTGTCTTTTCTACGTGACTGATAGGCCTCCTTAGGCCCCCTGCGTGTACGAAATATGGTCTCGTCTATCTATCTCGCTCTAACATACGCGTTAGTATGTTCTTTCTCTTTTACATTGCCGATCTAAAGTTTCCTATATCTATGGTTACGGCAGCCTTTGAATGTATGTTTTTATCTACGTATGTTCCGTCGTGGCGCCTAAACTATTCACCCAATTTTGATGAATGAGGTGTCATTCGATTCCTTATTATAGTCAGAATAACATAGGCTACATTTTAACCGATTTTGAACAATAGTTGATTTTACCAAGTGAACCCCGATTTTAACCGTTTTCATACCTTTCCTTTTTGCGGTAGTCGGGTTACAGTGTTTTAAACTTTTTGCTTGTTGTAATTTAAATAGGGTCCTATGGACACGAATATTTCTTTCTCTTTATATTAATTCAATTACAGTCATTAGTTCTGTTTACTACTTTTTTATTTATTCCAATAACAAAAAAATTGTGTGTGTCAGCTCCGACGCACGACTGGAGTTTACTCCGAGACAGGTGAGATGGCGCACCTGCTGTCATCCGTGTTTTGACAGTTAGAAAGTTGCGCGACATAGGATGCGCACCAAAAACGTAACAAGGTCATTCATCGATAGATTTTACTCCTCACATTTTTCTCATACCGGGCCCCTTATATATGCAAATCGATTCTTAAGGAGTAAACTCCAATAAATTTTGTAACGGAAATACATTTCAAATAACATCCATAAATCTGATTTCATTAAAACAAAAGTCATATACAATTCGGTTAAAATTAAACAATAACATAATTATACAATACAATAATATCCAATACTATCCAATAAATAATACTAACGGAGAGTTACGCCCTGTTTACGCCGATACAGACGTGCTGTGGTCTCACATGTAATACAGAAACCACCGTGTTTTCATCAGAGGCTCCCCTTAGTAATACGTACAGTTAGAATCAGAAGTAGATTAACACTGGTAGTATCTTGTCATATTAATTATTCATACATAATGGTTGCAACGTTTCAATGGCAACGGTGGTAAAGAAGCGTCGATGGCGTTGTGCGTAAGTGCGTTGTCTCCCATTCGGGAGGCACCGGTTCGAACCCTGTCACGTACCAATGTGTTTTCAAATTTTGAATTCATAATGTACGTTTAATCGACGCTTTTACGGTGAAGGAAAACATCGTGACACCTGCACACACCTTTGAATAAATTCTTAGGTTGTGTGTGAAGTCGACCAACCCGCACTAGGCCAGCGTGGTTGACTAAGGCCTAATCGCCCCTAATGTGGGGTAGGCTCGAGCCCCTCGGTGGGGACATTATATGAGCTGTTGATGATGATGAATGGTGGCAACTATTCATTACAGGCTCAAGCTCTGACGTTGTTATGACATAGAACTCAACTGTTAATCTACTTCTAATGCTGACGACCGTACAAGAGCGCCAGTGAAGATAACCCGCCTCTTTGCAAAGGGTGACCAATCAACATTGACCTATGATGTGCAGCGCGGGTCTCTTAGATTTTATAAAGAAGAAACAAACTAACCCTGATGCGTTTTAACAAACCCGAACCGCTTGATATTGTGTACACATATACTGACCATTTTTTTTATCTGAGTGTAATCCGCTTACGCACGATACCCTAAACCGCTGGCAGCTGGCTAGTGGACCAGCGGACCGTTAGCTAGACCTGGGCCTGTGCAAGTGTCGCCCAGCACCTGATCACCACGGCAATGGGAATACCTGCTAAACCACTCCGGTTTCCTCCATGCCCTTACTGGAGACGACCCGGGGTTTGCCGAAGCATTTCACCGAGCCACCTCCGGGCACACATATACTGAACAACTTTTTTTATATAATAGCGTAGATAGATACTCTTTATTGTACACCAAAAATATAAAAAGACAATTAACATTACTTTGTACAATTCTACAAAGCGTTTACAAAATAAAATATCCCAAAATATAGTTTGGTTTCGCGCGTTACTCAATATCGAAATATTCACAAAAACCTCAATGCTTTATTCGGGCAAAAACACTCATTACCATATAAAAGAAGTTGTGACAAACGCTACATTGCTTTCTGAGAGGAAAACAAAACACAGTCGACACAAAACCAATATCGTTGGGCCCCAAACAAAATAACTGCGTGGTCCTTTGACACGGTCCCAGCTTACTCAATGGGATGCCTTTGGATCCGGTAGCTACCCGAGAAACTTCCTTATTGCACCCCGGTTATTCATCTCACCTGCCGATAGCGCCGGCATTATAGGGTTGTAGAAACTGTTTATCGACAGCAAACTCGAGTGGAATTTCTAACGGAATTTCTCGAGAATCTATTGCGAAGGGTTGTATTGCATTTTTAAATTTAATTTTAACGTAAATTGAAATTGAAATTTCGGTCTAAGCAATTTGGGTATCGCTTGCTGTACTCCGTCTTATTGATGTAACTGTTTTCAATTATTACTTAAATAAATTATTTTCATTAAAATTAGAAAACTAAAAACAGCATTTATGGTCATAAGCTCCTTTAAGTAAAGATGTTTTATGGTTAAATGTGTCAAAAGAAATTGAGATTAAAGCAAAAAAAATACCATAATAAAAAATAAGAAATGTGTGATTTTTAAATTAATTACTTCGAAACTTTTTATTTTCTTCTCCTTGCGAGAAAAACAAATATTATAGTTCTAAATAAGGTTATGAAGAAACTACTTAATATTTGCATTATTTAAAAAAACACCAAATATATTTTATTTACTACAACAACTCTAATCTGTCTTTATTCATTTATGTACAAATTGTACATAAATGAATAAAGACATTCGAGTTTGAGTCCGACGAACAGTATTCCGTATGTAATGAGAGAACGCAAGGTAAACTAAATATTATTTTCCCTAATTATTCCCTATCTACTATTATAATTAAATGTAGTCAATAAAACGTATTTGTATCCGGTAAAGAAATGCTCCATTCGGAGTCGCTGCTAATTTCTTTAATGAATTGAAATTGCAAACTTTGCATTGGTACTTATCGACTACTACCTACTTTACGTCTTTTCCAATAATTTTTAATTGTAAAAAGTTGTCAGTTAATCCAGAACCTTTTTTCTTTAGGTTGCAATATGTCTCAAATGTCCCCAGTAGCTAATCCTTATTGAGCCTCCAATCTTTTTAAGGTTTGATTTGAAATAATGATAAGTACCTTTGGATTGTCAAGGTTCGACCCAAATTGAACTATCGAAAATAACGACCCTACTCCTGGTATGAGTTCAGAAACCCCTTCATTCGGTACAATATTTAGGTTAAATTTTTTGGAAGCGCCGCGGTCGTGCTTTCTTCGTAACGATCATGAGAACGCTAAGCTATCAAGTGTCGATCGGTACTCGGATGGGTGACCGAAAGTTTTTCAACTCGGTTTTTCTCCGTGTTTCGGAAGACACGTTAAACTGGTGGTCACACTGCTGCTGAAAGATAGCAGTCGTTGCCAATGAGGGCTGGTCTTATGCCAAACCTAGCAGTATTCTCTATCAAGACATAGAATAGAATATAACTTTATACTACACCTGATCGGAACAGTAGTTATTATTCCCTCAAATTTAGAAGAGAAAGTTGATCTTTTCTTCGGCCTAAATATGCGGGAGGAAAGGTTGTATGAAATTCCATCGCGTTAGAAAATGAATTTCAGCGGGGTGCGCGCGTGGTGGCGGTGCTCGTCAGGACGCGCGCTGCGTCAACTACAGGCCATTGGTTGGCCGGTGTTTCGCAGAACATCCGCAACTAGTGTTGCATCATCATAATATCTTTAAAATTTTATGTTCCTCACAGGTGTAGTATAAAGCACTATGTAACACTTGGGAGAAAGTTCGATCCCAAGATACCCAAAAATATTTTACATTTCTTTTGAAAAAATTATCGACCTCACCGTTATACAGCCGTAATACAACATATTAGCTATAACTTACCTCATTAAAAATTTAAGCCGTTCAAGCTTCTTGCGGAAGAATCCACGAAAAGTTACTTTGAAAAATATTACAGAAACCTTTTTGCCCTCTGTGTGTTTTGTTTAAAAGGGATAATTTATCAAAGAGCGCTCTTCAAGAAGAGTTCGTAGACACAGAAACACTTTCAAATTCTTTTCTCGAGACATTTTTATTGCGAAATAAATATTCGTTTCATGATGACTACAAATTACAAAGTTATTTTGGCTTTACTTAATCTGCATTAGCGGCTTTCGGTATTATTTTTTTGACGATTTAACAAGGCGACCTTATAGATGGAATTAATAGAATGAAACTTTATTGAACATAATCACAATTAAGTATAAAAGACTAGCTTTTGCCCGCGGCTTCGCCTCCTTTGTGAATTTTGGAAAATCCTTTCTTAACGGATGCCTCCGTCATAATAAGTATCTGTGCGTATGATTTTCAGTGGTTTGTGCTGTGTGTTGATAGATCAGTCGCCTTTTATATACAGGCTTGAAAAAAAAGACCGTGGTTGGAGGAATGGCAACCCATAATATTGATGATTGCAATTTTTACTGAAAGTAAAAATTCCTTTATTTTGAAAAATATTTAAAACTGCATTTATAGATGTTTGAAAAATCAACTGCTTGTCCACCCTCGTCCTAGGATGGGAGAACGCGAGCAGTCAAAGCCGCCCGCCTTCTCCCAACCAACCGTCTGCGCCGGAGGGGAGCGGCATGAGGATCCTCCTCCCGCTCCCTCTACGCAGCCTCCTTCTGCAAGAGTACAGCCTCGCAGGAGGAGGCGGCAGCCTCTCATACCCTGTCGCTACCAACCATGGCTTGAACCATGGTCGGCAGCGAGAGGTATCCGCCTCCGAGGCCTCAGGCAACCTACCAGTGGACAGGATTAAAAAATTAAACAGAAAAATGGCGACGCAATAACATATATAAATAGTACATCACATTGTGTCAAAAAGAAATAATCTGCATGTAACTACAACTACACAGTCATTGCTATCCCGCGTTCGTAAGATGAAAATACTGTAACATGTATAGGTTCTCCTCCATATTTTTTCAATTGTTAATGAGCAAATGAAAGAAAATTAAATAATATATGTATTTCCAAACTCAAAACAAAATCGTAACTGAAATGAGACGCCATAAAATTTTAATAAAGGCGTGTGTAAAAGAAATTTTTCAGATTCAGCGTTTTAGAAATTTAATTTTTTCTAGCGTAAACTAAAAATTTAATAAGTGTCAGTAATGTTTGCACAAACCGAATGTTTTGCTTCGAAATATTAAATTTTGGAATAGCATTTTACGATGAGTTACAGTCCCAGACGAGTAATAACATTTTTAACTCTACAGCAATATAGTTACGTGTGTCGTGGTACATTTTTATTTAACTCAATCTTGAGCTTTGTGTCCTAGTTTCTGCCACTGCGAATGACTTTAATACTGCTCTTGAAACTGCCAACTCTATTGGATATCTCAAAATGAGGCAAGCAACTAAGTTTCAACGTTGTTAGATATTTCACGAAACTATTCCTCTATTGCGGGTACAATGCCACTCGAAAGTATCCACTCAATTTACGAAACAGGATAAAGCATATCAAATTATCGTTGCTTAACAGATTGTAACTTGACTGTTTCAGCACCCTCTATGGTTGTTGATTTACCAGTATTAGGCTCGTATTACAGAATGATACTCAGAAATCAATCATTTCTTGAGAAATGTTTGTCACTCTCTATCAAGTATAAAGTGATAGAGACGTATGACGCTCAAGTCAGATTCTTGGGACTCATTCTATGTTCGGTTTACAAACAATTTTGGGTGTGGATTGTAATAAAAAAAAAATCCTTAGGATTCCCTGCGATAAAAGGTTAATGAAACCCCAATAACCTGAACCAACATCTTTCGAGGGCCTACGTAGCACGTGCTGAAGACGCGGTCTCTTGATTGGTCAGTTTCTTCCTTCTTCGTATTTTAGGGATTCCAATTCAGTATTGGTGCACGGCACAGAATGTCTCCACAACTCTAAGTCTCCCAGAACGTCCAGGGACAGATAATAACCGGCGTAAGATGCAAAAACGTTTCACAAGACACAAGCGCGGCGAGCGGAGGAAAGGCTATTTTTGCAATGTCACTCGCGGCCATTGTAAAACCGCACGGTTACTTAGATGCGTAGAAAATTTTAGCAGAAAACATTCACTACCCTCTAAGGCAAGGATATCAATATTCAACAGCTCAACATTCTATAATACCTGCCTTAGATCTAGAAGTCCCAGTTTCGATCCAGGGTGCAAAATTTTGCTCAATAATATTTGTATTTTTTTTTTCATAAAAAGGTCAAGCAAATGACTCCATTCCACCTGATGGTAAGCAGAAGTGGAGTCCAAATGTGAAGATAGCATGTATTAGGGCTTGTTAAAAGTTCGACTGGCTACCGATCTTGCTATACGTAATAATCTGATTACGAAAATAGGTATGGCCTCTATTGTACAAATAACGCATCAGTAGAAAATTATTGTGTAACCATACAATTGCATAAATAATATTCGGGATAAGATTGTCGCAGTGACGTGACACCATAAAAAAAGTTGCGATGTAAGGGCCATCGAAAAATAAGACCATCGCACTATCAAGTTTAGTCGTTGATTTATAATCATTGGTGGGGTTGTACGTAGTTTCATAGATAATAGTTTTATAGAATTTCGTTTCACATAAAAATATTCTCATTTTATTATTTCACAGAATAATCAATACACAGAATACTTTCTTTAAAAATTAACCGCGAACCTACCTATCATCACTCAGTCAGCCATGAATAATACACACTAGACTCTCTCAAAAACTCCGCCTGGTCATTTAAAATAACCCTGAACGTACCTATCAATGAGTAATATTATAAGAAGATAGTGTTATGTATGAACATAACACTATCTTCTTATAATATTACTTTAGATTATTCTTTACATATTGATACATGAACTCCACGTATTTTTTTCACATTGTGAGCACACTTTTGGAATATGCTATGTTTCAGGCGATGCGCGCACAAACGGCATCTTGTTTTTTTATCGCGTGTTTGCACTCAGCTGTGTTGTTTAGTCGTTAAAACCGTTATCGAGTGAGACTTTGTGTTTGTTGAGGAGTCAGAACTCGTTATGCTCCAGAAATCGAATGAAACACAAATACATAAACTTATAATCAAGAAATTTTACTTACAATAACGACACTCGACTTGGGTCCCTCAGCAACTCCTACCTCATTAACTAAAAACGTCAGCCCAGTGCAAACCCACTACCAGTCACCTCTCCGGGGACAGTTAGAATACACGATGCAGCAAGCGCCTAACGTTTAAAAAAAAAAAAATGTGACAAGTAGTTTTCCTACAGTTAATGATAACATAGCCAGTCTCTCATTGTTGTAGTAGATGGTTCAGGCTGATGTATGGACCTTTCATAACTTACCAGTAGCTGTCAAGGATGACGAGACTTTTCTCCACTCTCAAAATACATTTTTAACCGAACGCAGTAAAAAATAATACGGTTACGTTTGTGTAACGTAGCGGCACGCTACACTGCCGTAACCGTTGTTTATTTACAGTTGTGGTCTAACATCCCTTTTTGTTCTAAATCGACATTTAGTTCGACATTCAGTATTTTTCAAACATAAGGGCTCATGGACAACCAGGACGTAGTATTGACGTCTGGCCTCAGCGACTGCCCGTCAGGTCACCACAAACCTTCAATTTTTCTTGGTAACTTTCTCAATATACTTAGAATATTTAATTTTCAATACAGAAGCTTAGCAGTTTTCAGTAGCTTCATCTGATACCGTCTGTACCTATACAGTCAGCACAACAAGTAAATTATCACTTTAGTACCTTGTCATAAATATCATTCAAATATAGTGGTAACTAATTCTGCACAAAGCTGCATAAAGTTAGTCATTTGATGCCGGCGAGTAGAATAACATCACGTCATATCCTCCATTGGGTGTCTTAGAAGGCGTTTAGTGGATCATAAAAGGGGTATGATTCATCTTAAGCTCCATACACCAATCCGCATTGGGCAAGCGTGGTGGACAACTGCCTAAACTTCCTTCATTGACAAGGAGAGGCCTTGTGTCCCAGCAGTGGATCGAATTATAAAGGCTGTTATGATGAATACTGCAGAAGCGCCCACGTTGCTATGACAAGGTACTAAAATTTAAATCTTCTGATGCTCAATCATGTACAAGCATGATTTTTTGGTTTATAAAGTTTAAAAACCTACATATTTTATTTTATTACAATTACCAGTAAATTAATTCCATTCAATTCTATTTTATATTTTTTATTTTATAAACTCAATTGGTTAGTGTTTGCATGTTATTTATGCTTTTTGCAGTAACTTGCATTCATCCGTGAAGCGTCGCCGGTCGAGGTATCTCTACGTATTGTGTCAAAGCATTGTTCAGCTACATGGCTTAGCTTCGTAAGCGGATTTGGTGCTCTGGCTTCGTTCAATGGAGATTGGAATTTGAATGTTCTTATATCCATAGAAATTGTTCGCAACTAGGCTCTCTGATTCGCCCACAAGTAGACTGAATAATTAAATCACAATAAACGTAAGCATTGTTAAATTTTCCTTTGATGATGTAAAGAATCACAGAAACGCCCGAGCAACTTCCAACGCAAAAATATAGCTTAAAAATACCGCCTATTTAGTCTTTTACTTCTGTTTTTTCAACGACTTTTAAGTAATTAACTATCTTTTTTCTTACCAGTTGTTTTATTATCTTTAAAAATTTGTCCTTATTATTTTTCCCATATAATGGTAGGGAGATATGACATTTTTTCACTTGCTACGATCCGATTTCGCTTCAACTCAGTACATTAGTTAACATCATAGTCCGCAAAGATTTAATCGACAAACGTTCGCCTAGGTGCTCATCCGAGTACGGGATCTTTCGACTAGCAATTGAATCTGTCAAATCAAATGTCTTATTCATAATATTTTCTTAGCTATAACATTTGCGGATCTAGCTCTATTTTTTCTATTTTCTTTCTGAAGAAACAAAACACTGTTTAAATGTCACAATAACGATCATTTTATATATTACGAGATGGCAAACAAGCTTGCGGTCCACCGGTGTTAAAAGGTTACCGTTGCCTATAGACACTTGCAATATTAGGGATTAATCACATAACACTGCAAGTGCGTTACCATTCATACCCACACGACCCTACATATGGGCCTACCACCTAGTAAATTAATTCAAATATGAGTCATTGAAATATGGTTATAAGTAAGTGCGTTGACGATTCATTTTACCATAACAATAAGTGGCATATCGCGCGCGCATGTCGCTGTAAAATTAGTAAATTTAAAGATTTGCAGTCTTCAAGAATTTAATTTTGTTTTCATGAACAATGTAATAATGCAACTTGTATAGTCATCAAAGACTTTTAAAACTTTTTCACAAAGTCCTCTCAGCAAATGTCTCCTCAAATTTCGCAATTTGAATGCGCTTCTCGAAAATTGCTGTCTATTCTATGTTTATTTCACGTGCTCTTAAAAGCTTCGAACTGAGCTCGTGCCGTCTCTCGTGTGTCTAAGGGTCAATTAAGACTAAACGCAACTACACCCGGGTCTGATCAATAATGGAAACTGTCCTATTATTAATAAAGATTAGTTTAAAATCATTAAAAGGCTATTATTTACACAACTACGGCGAAGACAAAAATAAAAGGTTAGCAGTCCATGTATGTGTATATGTATCTGATTTTGATAAATAAGGTGTCAATAGATTCGTTGTAGGTCCGAGTGATAAAGACTACTTTTTAACGGACTTTGACAATAGGGGAAGCGAGTTTATCTTGTAAGCTCCGGCTTTAACAAATTTCTAGTTTCTAGTCTTTTTTTTCGTAATCGGGTTACAGTTTTTAAATATTTTTGCTTGTTATTCACTATATTGCTGTTGACCGCAGAAGGTACTGAAGACCTTCTGCGGTCAACAGTCTGAGTTTTTAAGAAAGTGAGGGCGTTGGTTGGTTCAGTTTGTAAGGCGAACCTTTCTAAAGGATTTCTAATCGTCGAGCGTCTACCGTGGGGGAATCTCTACCTATTACGGCGCTCGCCCATGTCAAACTTTTTGTGGGTCCGACAATTGGGCCAATTTTTTTATTAGTTGAAATTTAATTACCTTTTCTGATAGAATTTTTGTAGTACATGTGCGTTTCACTGTTGTTATCAATATGTTCCATTTTCCCTTACAAAAAATCGATCACCGATTATAGGACTCTATTCTCTAGCTAGGCCATTCGAGCCGGAAGGGTAAAGCTAATCTACTCGTAGATAACATTTGTAACATAAATACTTTAATCAAATAGACTGAATTAAATACTTAAAATTAATTAGTTTAATTTAGATCTATTCTTAACAGAGCCAATATTTCGTATGGTACAAGTATTAGCTGCCTATAACTTAGTGTAACAGAAGATTTTTTTCTAATAAATTAGCGCATTATCTAAAAAACATCATTGATCGTAGTAGGATCGTTAAAAGCTACAGATGGTTGCAAATGTCTTACTAAAGTTTCATGAAATAGAGGTGGTAGATATATGTCTCATAAGACAGAAAAGCATAGCATAGTAATTGCGATCTATAAGATGATGTCTGTTTAAGTTCTGAAAACTTTTTGTCACTGAAAATCTAAGTAACTCTAAAGTACCCACCAGTGCATTGCGCTTCTCGCCACATTCAGTTGAAATAGACCCTTAAGCTCGGATCAACGTCGCTGCTCCGGCATTGTTCAACGTTCTTCTAGATTAGCTTTGTGAAGTGCTCGCGCGAATACCTTGAAGCACCAAAATCATAAGTTTGTTACTTAGGAAGTGGAGTGCCAAATTCGTTTGCCTGTACACAATGATATTATTGTATTAGATAGGTTATACGCTCACAAAACAAGAAAAAATATGATCCGAAATGCTGTAGTAACACACATGAATTCTTCTATTATTTTACTTATATTTCACTACATTGGCAAAAATTTAAAAGGGATGGCATTAATTAACAACCAATGGGAACAAAAAAGACACCTATATCATTCCTAATTCGTTGCCTATAGTTCGTAAAATTTAGCTTGATCGCTGCGGCAGATGACAAAGTCACATTCCTAGGGCTGGGACAATGTTAATCAATGAAAATATTTATCGAATCAATTCGATTTTGTATTAATTTTTTTGTGTAAGTATGTGGAGTGGTGAGTGTTTATGCATCATAAGGGAGCACTTTAAGCCTTGAGTTACAAGTCTTAGGCACGGCTGGTTCCCTTCTCTGCAATACTATAGGCCAAGCACCGTAAGTCCTTAAAATACTCCTAAAATACTTCGTCTCGTGATAAATAAACAATTAATTAAATTAATTTAATAATGCAATAACATGTAGTCATTTAACATAATCTTTACTTAGTCACACATCTGTACTGTGACCTTTTTTTTGCCGGGGAGTTCAAATGCATTTAGACATCGTCTCTGCGGGGTGGTGCCAACCGCAGGGGATATGTGGGACTCGAGGTAAAGGCGTTCCCTTCATACCCACTAAACATCCTCCCCGGCCTGACCTCCAGTGTGCTATTACGGGACAGCTCGGGATCTGCGCACGTGAGCGCAACTACACCGAGACCGTCTCAACGCTGCCTGTCTAGGCACTCCTTGTGCACCATTTGGTGGCCAGCATCCCTCAGGGGCTACCGACTAACGCCAGCCCCTGTGGGCCGCTGGCCGACGCCGGCCTTATAGGGTGGCTCCTCACCGACGGCTGCTCGACCTGGCGCGTCCTCCTGACGAGGACACCGGGAGCAGCCATCGGACCGCACCCGGGGGACTTGGGGCGCCGTCGTGGCCCTGAAAAGGGACGTCCGGAACTAGCCGTGGTGGGAAAACAAAAACAATTTGATGATGGCATGTGACTTCGAATGCCAAGTGGACACACTTGACATCAAAAGCCACACGCCCGCCGAAAAGTTTCCGCACCACGATACCAGGGTCCACCACGAGGAAGCATCCGGACGTGGACATCATCTGCACTGTAACCTACAGTAACATTATATATTACTTTTCTAAATTTATTCTTTATTTTTTGACAACGGTGTCTGAGTTTAAGGTTTCAAATTGAATGAAATTGGAGACATTTTATTTTCCCGAAAAGCAGCATCAACGTTCTACCCCTATCAATTTATACCTTCGTAACATTTGACCTAAAATTCCGGAGACATTTCGCTCAAATACATTACCCTCTTTCGATAATCTGTCCTTACCAATCTATACATTAATGTGTCTATCACTGGTCTATCAATATCAATACATGTAACGTATTAGATGGATATGTTGGTAAGTACTTATATTTCCTAATAGACAGTATGAACAATATATACTTTTATTCCTCTTACTCAGATGACAATATCCATTCATTCGATCTCGATAACAGAACATTACTGTGAGATCTACCGTTAGTATTATATCTGATTATCTTTCAGGAAAATACGAGTAACAATGTTACTGAAATAACGCGTTCATATGAAAGTTGAAGGTACAGGGTGTGTACAAGTAATATTTTGCGAAGCCAGGTGTGGATGGCAAGAAAATGTTGAAATTATATTCGGGGAAATCTGCTTTCTCATGAGCACAAAATATGCCATTGCGCTTAGGAGGTTTGCGAAGCAATGTTTCAGTTACTTCTGCTTATTTAGTTTCGGTTGTGTTTCGTTCCTTATGTTAGTCTTATTGCATAGAATTAGAAGTATATAAAATAAGTTTTATGGATTAAACTCTCGTGTATTTGGGTTTCACAGGGCCGGTTAAGCAGCCACCTTAGCCTATAGACGCCTCTAATAAAAAGTGTGTTTTTCTTTCGGCCTTTTAACTTCATTAAAAAACTTATTAATATGTGTAAGATGAGCGCCGCCACGTCTCTGGAGACCGCTAAGTAAATAAAACAGAATGCAAATAACAAGAATATTAATAAAAATAAAGTATGAACGCGGCGACACTTGTTTAAAAATATTAGGTAAGTGGATTTTTAATGAAGTTTAAAGGCCGAGAGGAAAATGTTATTTATTTTTATTTTTAGACATTTTTTGTGTCATTAATTAGGTACTTTTGCTGTTAACCGCGGATAGCATTTACAGCGTCCCCGGAACTAAAGCCCGGACCTAATAAGTATCCTTTAGCCTGTAGGGCAGCTAGCAGAATGTTTTTACTAAACAGGACCTCGCGTGAGGGAGGTCGTCTAGAGGCACTACACACTGTTTGTTGGGAAATTATTAAAATAGAGATTGTAGAAAATAAAATGGCCGTACTTGGAGAACACCTGCTAGAGAGTCTAGTGTCGATTTATTGCTTATTTTTCCTAAATGCTCTCTATTCCTTGTCTATGAAACACACATGAGTTTGTATACTCCAACATAGTTCGACCTGAGAGTGCCTCTAGAGCCTCAGGTCTCAGCGCAAGGCCAGAAGCCCTATAATTAGATTGTACTTGTACTTTTTAGTTACTTGGGAACAAACAATTGTGAAATATAAAGAAAAATGCTACAAAGTATTTTCATGCGTGTGTACTTAGTATAATACGTTCTACTGTTTAAAGAGAAACACGAGTTATACGCCGACGCCCTTTGAAGACCTAAACAAATAATAACATTACCATACCAAGCAATATAATATTAAAAAGGATTATGTTCAGTTCAGTATAGTTTAGGTATGTTTGGACCCGCTCGTAACTGTACAGTTAACATCATGAAAACATAAATCGTTATAATACTGATAGCTCAATTAGTCTTCATTTACGACTGATTTTCTAAAAGCAACGTAAAAACGAAAATTTCTAAATTCTAAGTTATCCAATTAGATAATTTAGATGAAAAACAAAGTTATTTTTGGTGGTGGAAATTAAAAGATAAACGAAATCCCTTCAAATGTTCTTCAACTGAAGGACTTGTACCTAACAAACACCAACGAATCTTAGCCTGTCGCTTCTTTTCCTCCATAAGATGACGTATTGAAAATTCTCTGCGAGAACACTGGAGGAGTGATTCATCTTACGCACCTGGGTCGCATTGTGTTCCTTCGTCTATACATAGTATAAGATGAAGTCGCTCTTTCTGTATAGAACTTTTAAACTACCTACGCAACGGATTTCAATGCAATTTTCAGAAATAGAGTTATTCAAGAGTTTTCCAGAGTTCTAGTTGTAAAAACACATGTTGAGAGACTCCATTTTTAACCTCAATCTACCGTACAATTGTCTGTTACTACTATAAAAGTACATTTTCACTTGACATTGGCGAAATGCGATAAATAACGCGAACGCCATTAATTAAAAGAAGAAGTAGAGTTATTCAAGAGGAAGGTTAATATATATATTTACACTGTGTCCATTCTTATTACTTTGATTCATTCATTCATTTTGATCCCCGTTATTCTAAAATTCTAAATTTTACTTGAGAAACAATTAGTCGGGCATTAATTAACTAACTACCTACGCACATTTCCATGGCCTTCGGACTTGGCATGTATAATGAGGAAAATCAATCAGCGGTGAACACGGCTTCCGGTTGATGGATTATATACTCGTTGGGTGACCCGGAGCCCGATAGTTATCGTCTGCTTTTGGTGAAATTATGACTAATTTTGTTTTGTTTTTGAATCGTCTCATATTAATGCCTGGAGGGCCTGCCGGGCCTGATTTACCCACTATGCTAATTATGCTGAAGCCTAGCGCGCGCGATTCATACCCAAGTAGCACATTAAGGCTGTACAGCGGCTGCCTTATGGTATACCTAGATACTAAAAGCTGTTTATGATGGTGTTATAAAGGTTTTTACAGCGCATTCTCAGCCTTTATAACTCTTAAATGGGCACAAATTATACAGCCTGTAGTTCACATTTCATTATATCGGCATTATATTAGCATTATATTGGAGTTATTAAGGTTCACTAAGCTGTGTTTCAGATGTTTAATAGGACACATGTTACCTCTTAAGCAGCGAAGGCACTAAAAATACGCTCTCCACGGTCATCTTAAGCATCTTTAAGTTTTCGATAACGCCGTTTTCAATTTTTGGTGCACTATTTTGACATTCGTTTTTTAATATTCTGCGGTGTCTGTGAACTGTTAATGGTGTCAAAGTATAGTGGAATTATACTACCTATATATATTTTGGTTAGTGTTTATCACGTTAATATCGTGAAATCAATTGGGGACGCGAGTTTTCTGTGAATCTATATATCAATTTCTAGCAAATTTTTTAAGCGCCTCGTATATATTACATTTTTGATAAGAAATATGTAACAAAAATGTCCGAAAAACATATATTTTTTTCTGTTTATTTTTAAATGGCATAAATAATGCTTTATTATTATTATTATTGGCAGTAGGTATATAGTTAGCATAAATAAAGCGCATTGATTATAAACAAATCATAGAAAACAATATATTTAATGGTGGTAAGTAATAATAAAATGGCGCTCCATAAATGCTGCGTAACAGAATTTAGGTGAACCGATATGCCACTTTTGGAATTAAATCATTGTAAATTTACACCAAACTGATACTTTAGGCTGTACGATAGTTCACTAACGAACTGTTAAAACCAGCATTTTTAGGGTGTAACACGACACCGGCATACAGCAATTATCATATTTTTATACCATTAAAATTCTCTTAAGGAGCCAATGCAATATAAAAATGCTAAATGCTGCAAAGAAGCATTTTTGACAGCATTTTCTACTCAAATACCGTAACAAGAGTATCCATTATTACTTATATAACGCTATTATAACGATTAAAGTGTAATTCACAGGTTAAAGATCACGGTTGAACCTTAATAAGTGGTTATTAAAGCTAAATGTTCCAATTTACACCAAAAGTGATATGTTAAACTGCTACTTTTGCTACTTGGGTAGTTACTCTAGGGCGGCCAGAGCTGTTTACGTCAGGCACTGATGACCGGCCTGACACCAACCCACCTTAGGAATGCTTTTGTCGGTGGTTTAAGGTAATCATCCACAAATACATGTCCGCATACGCATCGTATCAAACGAATCGTAGTATTCTTTGTATAAAATATCACACAAGTACGTCCACTAATCCGCACCGCATGGATCACATGACTCTGCGTGGACGCACTCGGCCCCCACTGACGGGATGGTAGGGCACGCACGACGTCGCACGATGCGGCACAGCGTGCTACGGCACGCTTCGTCACGGCATACTGTAGGATCCCGCGGCCTGCATATTAAAATTCAAATACATATCATATTCGACTTATTCGTGTTACCGCACGGGGCTCAGAAACGTAACGGCATTTCTAAGCCCAGCGTATTCTTTTACGACACCTGCGGTATGAGAAATGGTAGTCTCTTTCTCATTTTTAGACAGGTACAGGAAACTCCAAAAATCACTCGCGCTACAAAAACAGTAAGTGATACCAATCAGCTGGATCGGATTTGATGAATGATTGTGACCGCTCCAGTAGATTGTTTAATATGACAGAAACACGGCGACGGTTACAACTTAATGATACGCTGTAATGTGGCTAATGAACAATGCTTATTATACGTACTGCCAATCTCAACACAGCTTTGCTCATTTAAATCAACCTTATATAATCGAGAGAAAGACTACAAGCAAATAAACCACAGGCGGTACATTTAGCAATAGGTATAAATGTTATACATACTATTTCATGTGGACGCAATATCGAAAATTGACTGTTAGGATGGATAATCGATATTAAATTAATACAGAACTAAAAGCAACAAATCATTGTAGGTACTATATCTGGTTTTATAAAAGAGAATAAAATAGTCCAGTCAAACTTCCCCAACAAATTTACCACAGTACCAAGCAAACAAATCAACAGCTTAACATAAAGAGCAAAACACACGAGCAAGAATATGCTCTGGCGAAATTGAGTTAATTAAAGGAAATCTTGGCTTAAGGCGAAGATACGCCAGCGACCTCGGGTAAATTAGCAGTTAAGTGCAGTGAGCAAACCACCCCAAGGAGGAAACCAAAATCGAAGTCAAAATCGTTTAATTTTTTAATTAGTAGATCTTATACATTCATCAGATATCATAGTAACTATTCAGAACAATTAAAATTAGGTTATGTTGTTACGTCGTGTCTAGTATTTATTTCAAGTGGCATTTGTAAATAGTTATCAAAATAAAATGTATAATCGTGTTTTTAGTGGTAGAGTCCATTTAGGTAAAGACATTTTTGATTCAATACAAAAGTATTGGAGAATATTACACCAATTTTTCGGTTTTAAAATGTAAGTAATATCCTTCTTTAATTATTACTTTCTCGTATCGTATACGTAGTATAGAGGAAGTCTTGTAATCGTAAAAAAAATCGACCTCGAGATTTTGACGGATTTATATGTTTTGGACCTCCTGGAGTCCAAAAATACCGTTTTTCGAATTATGTCTGTGTGTGTATGTGTGTCTGTGCTTGAGAACAATAACTCAAGTATGCTTATTGCAACCAAATTTAACATGCATGTATGACATCAAAATATAAGGTTTCTATTAACTTTTGAGTCGTCGATCACGAAAGTTAAGCAACCAAGTGCGCGGTCGGTACTCGGACGGGTGACCAAAATTTAACATGCCTTAATGACATAAAAATATAAGGTTTCTATCATCTTTTGAGTCGTTTCCGGTATACAAGAAATTCAAGGGGAGACCACTCCCGATTTTCTTTTTCTTGTCTTTCATGACTATATTTTGAAAATTTAACTAACATACTAACTTGTTTGTGTCGTTAAATATCGCAATCGTTTTCAGGTTCATAGATCCTGGCACTGATAGAAAAAAAACCGTTGCTTTAACCGCCTCCGTTCAGATCGAGATGGTTCCAATTCTGTCGCTGTATACCCCTTAAAAGACCGCGAGCTTGAAGTCTCCTTAATTGAATCAGAATCTTTATCTACATATTTACTTAATGCGAGAATCCGATGCGCCACCGAGCAAACAATTAATTAAATGTTATGTAGTACCATTTGTTGCCTTGTTTGTTGAGTAAAATCCCTGGAGAGCAACGGATGCAGGTAATGTGACTGCTAATTAAAATATTTATTTCAGGAGAGCTGCTACACTGACCAGAGTAAAGTACTAATATGTAATTTTAATCTCTTTTCAACATTAGTTCAAATACTTATTGAAATGACCTTTTTACGTTGGAAATCCTCTCATTTACAACCACGCTAAGAAAGAAAACGATCGGCAGCATAATATCTCCGCATATGGGCAATGGTCTATTTTCTGTTATTTTATTGAGCTTGGAAATGTATTTCAAGGCTACTTTTGAAATTAGGCCTTGATATACGAGTATTTTTAATTTTATATCTTCAACTCGACTTTACCTATGCATGAAAAGTTACATTATCGTATCGTATTATTTAATATTATGTTGAAGCGTGATCATAATTACGGTTGCTTTAAGGTTGTGAGCCTGTGGTCCGTACTAATATTCTTGAAGAACTTGAACTTGGTGTCGGCCGGTGTGCTTAAGCTGTCGCTAGACGATCCTTTCCTATCCTAAAATCGGATGAAATCTACCTAAATCGGATAATTTGTGTGACTGTAGTCCTAACTTTTACCAAATCGGAAGTCCGACCGTTAGGAAAGGACCCTAAATTAGGATCCTAAATCGGATTGTTGGCTCGGTGAAATGCTTCGGCAAACCCCGGGTCGTCACCAGTAAGGGCATGGGGGAAACCGGAGTGGTTTAGCAGGTATTCCCAGTTCCGTTGCGATTAGGTGCTGGGCGACCCCTGCACAGGCCCACGTCTAGCCAAAGGTCCGCTGGTCCACTAGCCAGCGGTTTAGGGTATCGTCGATCGATGATATGAAGAATTTCGGACAACCAACTTCACACTTATTACTGCACAAGCGTCGAGAGCAGCAGACGTATTCGTTCGCACGCAAAATATCGTCTGAAGAAGAAGTTATTGGTCAACTCGCCATCGCAGAATCTTGTCGTATGGCGAGATTACATCTGAAATATTTTGAAGGGGTAGGTGCGTGCGTGTGTGCGAGCCGGGGGGTCGCGAAAAAACCTGACAAATCCTCGACATATGTAACATCGTATTAATTAACTCTTGCTACTCTTAAGAGCTGTTATGAAAACTTCATATAATGACCGAGGTCAGACGAAATACATTATTTCCATCTCACCCAAGTTTTAAATCGTTGCAAAGGTAGTTAAAGACATTAAACTAAGCGTTTTAAGTTATACCAAGATGCTCCGGTAAATTTTCATGAGTAAAATACGCAGGTGGTGCCGTTCGCTCGCGTACTTAAAGTTTGGAGACATACAGGTCGTAAAATCTTTTAATATAGCTGAGTGCTTACCGTCTACGGGCATCGAGGTCAATTTCTGCGCAGATATACGAAGATAATTTATATAAAGCGAGTATGAAAAGAAATCTAATATTATACATTACATCTGCAACTAAGTACTCGTAGGCACATTTATGTTAAAAGAATATTTAGTAATGGGAAACATTTTCAAAATTAAACAAGAAAATATTCTTAGCCAGTATTTTTGTCCTAGAAACACCTGTAAATGTTATGAGAATTTCGAAGACCCCTAGGCTAGAATAACCCTATAGGATAAATAAAAAAGAACGATTATTTATATCTTCCAAATAAACATATCACATAGCTTTAGTGGATCTTTGCAAACAACAGTGTTCTTCCTTCCTAGCCCAGCTGATATATTTATATTTTTCTTTTTTTCATTTATTTACAAGTGGTGCTTAATATTATTGGTGATATTGGTTTCTTGTATAATGTTCGTTCCTTCATTATTATTGTCATGTTCCTTTCATTTAATACTATATAGTTAACTACTGGGTAATTCTTCTCTGTCGTTTCGCTCTTGGCAGAGCGGTCGTGGTCACGTTGAGGCGTTCACGTCGGTGGTAGAGGCAGACACAGCTCTCCGCACGATCTCCCGCCATCTCTCTCTGTTGGCAGACTGTCTGGCGCACTCAGACACGCGGCTACCCACTGCGGATTTTACTTGGTCAGTCCAGCGCATAGGCGACCTGCCGCGCGATCTGGTTCCCTCCACCTTCCCTTGTATCACCAACCGCTCTATGGAGTTGTCATCTCGCCTACTGGGTAATTATCATCACTTAATCATATTATTCATGTATTTTATTACAGAGAGAAAAACTATTCCTGCTGGTATCTTAATTCTAATGGTACAACGATAATGAAGTTTCTTCTGTTGCTTTACATGATATGCTTAATCTACTTTATAATAATTAAATACATTTTAATTTACTATTATAGGTAATAGTTACTTTTATCAACAAAGAAACGCTACAAAACGTTTCTGTGAGTATTTCAGCTACCATGATTATTTCATCATAATTATGCCACTATCATACACTTTTTATTTTTGTAAAAATATTTTAAGGAATAGATTTTATAGTGTCTAGACCGGTCTAGACGCTTTGCCATTTTACCATTAAACCTCGTGTCAAACGAGTACATTGTTTTCTATCAAAAGTTGACCCATGATTCTCTCCCAACATATTTTCGGGCCATTACCTCGGCACAGTGACCCAATGCAAGCTGAGGGGGTGTTAACGACCGGCTCTTAACGTAAAAACCGGGACCAACGTCTTAATGTTCTTGCCTTAGTACTATTGCCCGAATTAACTACATTTCTTTTGTTTAAGCTGTGTGATGTTGTAGAAATACAAGGGGATTATTGTCCGCGATGTAAGCTGGAGTTCTTTCGAGAATGCTATTTGGTTAATAGTGTGTCCAATATTGTTTCAAAGCAAATCTTTGTCTACAAGAAATTAGCAAGTATTTAATAGATTGTTGCACGCTCCGGGTGGTTCTTATGAAAGCAACTTAAGCCTTACGACACGTTAATTAGGTTACAAATTACGTTAACAATTTGAAATTTGTTATCCTTAATAGGATCTGTGAGTAGTATTTATACTGAAGTAGAGAACAGGTTCAAAGAACATAACGAATGAAGTTACTTATTCAACCACAACCATAGTATATCTTAGCGACAAGTAGTCATACAGTGGTGCCACAGCGTAAAAACATATAGTGGTTCGACTCCTTTGAAGTTGAGGAATATTCCGCCTTTGTTTAGATAGCGCGCAGTAGACCAGTGGACCAGTGTATACGGAACGAGTGTATAGCAGTTCGGTGTCGCCACCGCGCCCCTCTCGCCCCGCGACCCCCTCACTATTGCCCTGTCTGCACGTGCTCGTTGGTTGACTACAAGAACTTCTATAGACTGTTGTGATGCCGTGTCATCGCGTCTATAGCATCGATGCAGCATTTTGCGGTTGTGTTGTGATGTTGTGGCAACCACAAAATGTCGATGTGCTTCCGTTGTCGTTTGTTTTTGCAAGCTGCTAGTGCGCAGTGTCTGTGGTGACTGCGTCGTAAGTACCATTACCAAACGGCAACGTTAGACGGCAAAGTGTGGACTGTGTCATTAAACTATCAATGTTCATACAAAATTAGCTTCCGCCCACGCATTATTACATTGGTTTGTGGTTGACGCGTGATTGTGGTAGGTACGTGTGAATATAATCTCGACCTTCGAGCACGTTAAGCTATCTTAATTATTGCTCGCAGGCATGCCGGTATTACGGACCCAAATTATCGTTGCGTCTAGATGGAGTTTGAGTAAGTATTGCCGTGAAGCAGTTCGCTGTGGTTCGGCTTGAAGGAAAAGGTAGCCAATGTAATTACTGGGCATGGAAGGAATATCATCTTAGCTGGGGACTAAGATGATATTTCTTCCATACCAACGCACACGATGGCAACGCACTTTCGGTGTTAAGTGATTTACCACTAATATTCGAGTGTCTATAGGCGACTGTAACCACCTAACACTAGGTAGGCCGCCAGCTTGTTTGCCATCTCGTAATTTAAATAATTATACATATTAATATCTCAAGTAAATGCAACGGATGAATAAATAATAATCACAGTTAAGCCTATTTACATTTCACAAACAATGAAACATTTTTATTATTCTAAAAGAAAACTAGTTTCTTAGGACAATAAATAAGGGTAAAAAGTTCTGGAACAAGCGAGTTCCTAGCAGCTTTTTAGTATTTAAAAAAAAAGGTCAATGTTAAAGTCGTAATTTGTTTTCTTAAAACAGCGCTAGGTATGTTGTTCTTTAATTAGATGAGTTAGTAGAAAAGACTGACCTAAAAAACTTTCTTGAGCCATACGATGCCTCGCAGGGTTCTTGATAAGAAAAAATACTTGGAAAGATAAATATTACATGATATTTCAACATTTCTTTGAATAAGTATAAAGAATGAATAAGAAAAACAGATTTTGAGAAAACATAAAGGTATTCGAAGAAAAACAGTCTAGTTATATTTCCTAGTCTTACTCAGTACAAAAAGCCTATAACAACCGATCATCACAAATGAAAATGGCCGACCTTTACATATTAGCAGGTGAGGTTATTACAAAATGACGGATTTACTCCTCGAGATGCCAAGAAAATAGTTTTACTTTTTCAATCTCGAGAAAGTTCAGTCTACCATAGGGCTTTATAACGGCATTGAATAAATATAAGTTTCTCAATCTATATGGCCGACTGTAAGTGGATGTATAAAAATTAAATGAATCCTGTCCAAGTCGAATAATAACGCACGCACGGTTTGGGCCATATATGTCATTTTATACTTACAGGATATACCTACCTATAGGATTTTACAATAAGTACGGCACAAAATGTATTCACACCATCAGTCTCCTGGAATCAGTCTACCAGAATTAATAGGCGCAGATGTAAAAGAATGTACAGTCACTCGCGGGGTTGCCAGTGTCAAACCACACGCTTAGATGCGTGATCGAAAAAATTAAGTGGTCAAATTTCACTGGTGAGGATTCAACACATGCCTTGTGCTTCGTGGCTGGTGTTGCAAGCTGCAATGAGCTACAGAATTTGCTCCACCATTCAAGTGAACCGTAATGGCGTAAGATCTTTTTTTTTAAGTTTAGCAAGTGACTGCATCCCACCTGACGGTAACCAGCTTACCATCTTTTATCGCCATCCAATTTAGGACCTAAACTGAAAAGAATCGTTAATTCGTACTATGAGGCTTACTACGCAACTCAGTTTTGGCGCTACTTTCGACAGCTATTCAGTTCAGAGCTGAATTGCCAACGCGATATCAATCATTCAATTTGTATGAAGAATTCCATCTCTTTCCAATCCATGACTTTCATAAACAACTTAAACTGGCACTCTCATCTGTAATATTAAGAGTTTCATTAAAAGTTACAAATTATGAACCTAAAAGTCTTCTACGTGAATTTTGATGTTATATTCTATTTTTAATTAATGGCGACGCGTCGCATTTAACGCGTCCAATGTCAAGTGAAAATGTAACTAAAAAATTGTACGGTTGATTGAGGTTTAAAATGAAGTCTCCCAACACGTGTTTTTACAACAAGAACTCGGGAAAAACTGCATTTTGAAGTTAATTTTGTTATATTTTGAGTTTAATTAGTTGTTTATATTTGAAAAACAAATATTGTCGAATGTGGCCTCCAAAGATAGTTTGGTTAATAAACTCAATTTCATTTATTCAATTTAGGTACAAAGTGTACACTAAGAAAGTCAAATTTAACAATTATAGAGGTATGATATAAAAATATGCATGTATTATGTTACACAAGAATTCTATGAAATGAAATGTTATACAAATTTCGATATGTCCCAAATACAAGTGAAACGTTTTTTTCCAAAGTTGAGATTGGCAACTACCTAATAAAAAAATTTGATAAAATTTATATTAGGTACTCCGTTTTAGTTTTGAAGGCGGCTTTTTTATCTAAAAAATGTGTTTTTTAGAACTATCTCGTGATCTTTTAGACAAACAAGTAATAAGATTACGATATCATCGATGTCAATGAAATAGGCATTATTAGGGAGAGCTCAAAGACCACATGACAAGCACCAGCTTCCAAAGTTTAAAAGAATCTTCAAAATCGGTACACCCTGTCAAGAGTTATGAGGTGACCATACATAAAAAAATACAATTGAATCAATACATAAGGAATTCTCTGCCAGTACAAGGGTTTCCTTATTCGGGGCCATTCACTTCAAAAAAAGGAGGAGGGTCTAACCTTTTTTTTGAAGTCGGTTAAAAAAGAGTTCGTTCCCATTCTGAGCTGATAAGTGAATGAATGTATGTCCCCGAATAAGGAAACACTTGTACTGGCAGAGAATTCCTTAAAGGTATTGATTGTGTGACATGGAACAAGTTTCCTTTCGTGTCTCGCGTTGGAATGGACTCAGTATATTTGCGAATGAACCCTAACATAAACAACTTGGTATAATTATACAAAGTCGACAGTGAAATATTTTTTGTTCTGTTTATTTTTAAATTACCAACTCTGTGCTTGCCTTACATTGTGTGCCGAGTTAGACTATGTATTTAGGTCCCTTGATAAATTTAAATTACAATTTCTGTGCGTCAAGGGCAGACATATCATAAGTGGTACATTGACTAAATATTATGTTTTAAATTATGATTTTAGTATGTATGTTTGTATTTTTTTTATTTTAAGTGGTTGGCAGACAAGTAAATGACCTAGACGGGATCGTCCGTGCGTGTTCTTACGTGTTTGTACAAAAACGCATCCAATGTGCGCGGGGCCTAGTTGTCGAAACAAAACAATGCTGTTATAGTATTTTGATCTCACGAGCGCGGGTGAGCCATGAAATATTTTTTTTATGGAGAACCTTGAAATACTGCAACGGTTTCAATCCAAAATACTTCGTATGGTTACAAATGCCCCATGGTATATTAAAAACAACCAACTGCATCGGGAAATAAAGAATGTAGTAGCACCTATAAAAAATGTAGTAGCAGAGTCATTGCGATCCTACCACAAACGTATGCAAAACCACCCAAACCCGTTGGCAAGGAATCTTATGGATAAGAAACCTGGTACAACCTTCAAGAAACTAAAGAGGCGTGCACCGCAAGACTTAATGGAAATGTAGATACTACATTGTATGATGGTTTATTATTAGGTTTATGGGCAAATCACTGGATTTTGCTCCAAACACGTCTGATAATAAGCACTTAACGTCCAGCTGAATGATATACAACAGAAGAACTGAAATAATATACAATAGATTGCAGGGATAAAAGAAGTAAAAAAATATAATGAGGTCAAGCAAATGGTCCCTTAATTTTATGGCAAGCCGCTTAGCTGACACCAAACCTCATTGGGAATGATGTAGATGGTGGTTTACTAGGATTTTTTACTAGGAGGTTTACTAGGAAGGCTTCTTCTTCTTCAAACGGTGTTCTCCGCAAATCGACGACTGTTGCACCTGCTTTACATGGGGCTGGTTCACTTCAGCCATCCTAATTCCTCCAGGAAGTCACCCAGCGCCTCAACGTCACCAAATGCCTCCCGGAGGCTACCCGGAGATCCCAGATATTTTGCCCGGTAGCAGACCACCCCACTGCATTCCAATAGAACGTGGGCGACTGTCTTCTATCACCATGCGGGCTATGCATAGTGGACTGTCCTTGATACCTAGGTTAAAAAAGTGTCTGTTGAAATTGCTGTGTCCAGTCAAGGCCCCAGTCGGAGTCGAGATCTACTTAACTATAATAGAGCTTTGGATAGACTGGGCAGGATGTTGGGTAAAGCGAGTCTCGTCTTATTGCAGTCCTCCTAATTACTTCAGTATCGCTCAGGGAAATGTTTGGTGCATTGACTCATTTTACCTTTGAACCAGCAAAGAGGAAGGGGGATGATTGTTTCAAGACCTACCGGTGTCATTCCTGACCCCCTTCTGGATAGTTCATCCTCATAAGAAAAAGATGAGAAGGGTTTGTTCTATTCGTGGCCAGTTACTAAACTGGGACCTATAAAATTCATCATCTATATTATGTGCGGTCGAAAGTCAGGACAGTTTACCCAAAGCTGCCAAATTGCTCCAATCAATCTTAAACATTTGTATTTTTAAGCGCAAATTCGATTGGGAAAATTATACAGCTTGTGGTAACCTGATGTGGTGTTAACTGTACAAAACAAATTACCCCTATTTTAATAATCAAATACAATAAGAGAAAAACACTGAAAAAGATTTTTTGTATTTAAAAAGGGACTTGATAAATCGATCGAAATCTCCCTTATTTGATATGCACTCCAAAGGCTTCAAGAGGCTAGACTAAGTACATACACGACGGAAATCCTCTTCCAATCTTATTCGTCTAGTCTCTAAAGGCAGAATTTCCTAGGAAGCCAGTTTGCACGACATCCTTATTATAATATCAATCTTTTAGATTTTCCGTTTCAGCTTTTTTAAAAAGCATTAACTTTGGTTTACGTCAGCGATTTTCTCAGAGTCGGATGTTCGAGACCGGAAAATCGGGCGTGGGTGTCCTGCTTACGTCTTTGTCCAAATTAATACCATTATGCTAAGAGTTACTTAAAATAGACTTAAATGTTAATTAGGACGTTGTTGACAAAATTTAGAGTGGAATTATTAACTTATCCCGGGTTTCAGTACCTAACTTTTATTTTGAATAAAATTATTTCTTACTAATGTTTTTTCCTTCATCTCGTCATTATGAATACTCATTCTGCCTACACATCAAACTTCCTGCTAGTAGCAAATGTTTGTGTGATGAACACAAACTTGTTCACGAGTCATGGTAGTTTATGTATTTATGATTATTTATAAAAATATTTATAAAATTATGTATATTGAATTTGTCCGATATCTAGTATTCATGACTCAAGTTCTTAATGATACTTGATCTGGTCTATAATTGGTGTGAGCGTGGAAATATATTATATTATTCTGACTCATAATTCCTGAGCACTATTATGCTAATTATTAAGAAAACTTAAATACTAGAAATACAGAAGACCAAATTTTGCGTCGAATTGTTAACATAGTACCTATTAGTAGGTAAATAACTCAGGTAAGGTGCTTATAACAATTATTTCAAAATAACCTTCTTTTTCCTTCATCTCAGCTGGTGGTGAGTGATTCTGAGTACAGCAGTGGCTCAAGCCTTGGAAGGCTGGCTATCTTATCAATAATAATTGTCGGAACGCAACAACTATATTGTTATAGCAAAGGATTTTGAGAAGATGGTGATAGGTAGCGAGAAGGATTTCAAACCAGCTCTACTGCTTAACCAATTCGCGTACGAATAATCGCCATAAGGATAAATTAAACCCGGAACCTATGAGAACCTAATATGCTACTTTAGGCTAGAACCTAATAATATAAGCAAAAGCACTAAAGGGATTCGTTCATCCGTTCGTTCATAGTCCGTTCATCCGCGATTTTGAAATTTTCGACCACATGCCAATCGTGGTATTTTCCTTTAAATTACTCTAAATACTGTTATTATAACAGTAAAAGTGGTCATACAAAGTACTTTTTATTTACAAACACTGGCGATGTGATAAAAAATACAATAAAGAGATGGTAATCAAATATTTGTTCACAAAATGGTCTGATAGGAAGCAAAATAAAAGTAGAGCATACTCGTACAATTATTTTGATTTCTTTCCATTTATAATTATTTAGAAAGTGAAAAGTTTTTAAATTTACTTGTAGCCTCAATCAACATCTGCAACATATATACGATCATTTCTGATCCATTTCGTAACCATAGTAATCTGCATACGTATTCCGCTGTATCCATTCCTGTCATATTAATCGTCTCGTAACCAAACCAATATCTATTATAAGGCCGCATTTATAGACCACGAATTACGAAAGCCAAATAGACATAGGACTCTTGCAAACATGACCGGACAACCGAGACTAGGCCGAAATTTGTTTATCAAGCAGTACAAAGGGCGAAGAACCCTTTTTAACAATAGGGGCTCCTGATTAGGTTCCCTGTAATCTAATAGCATAATAGATAACCCAATTTGTATCTTCGGTCGATTGAGTATCAACTAATTGACTGGATATCTGCAAGCTGAACGCCCTTAAAGACATTTTCACGTATCGATGAATACGCAACTTAACGAGCGTGCTTGCTCGAATGTAATTTCAATTCCACTGGTTCGGGTCCATGACAAAAGACGGGTAACTTACAATGGCCACAATAAATTATTATGGGCTGACTAACTTTTGAGTGGAGCCTTTGACATGTTTTATGTGGGAAGGAATATTATTGTTGTACGCAAAGAACTTGACGACCACGCTTGATCCGTTTGACTTTGACAATTTGCAATTTTGACGATAAAGCTAACGCTACTACAGCGCTGAAGACGACGGAACATCGACGTAACGCTAAGCATTGTAATTGTCTCAACCATATCTTATAACACGCAGTATTACAAAACGGAGTATTGCAATACGGCACGGTGTGTCTGTGTGTGTGTGTGTGCGTGCGTACGTGCGTGCGTGCGTGCGTGCGTGCGTGCGTGCGAGCTTGCTGCGTGCGTGGGTGCGTGCGTGCGTGTGTTTGTGCGTGCGTGCGTGTGTTTGTGTGTGGGTGTGTGGATGTGCGTGTGTGTGTGGGTGTGTATGTGTGTGTGTGTATGTGTGTGTTTGTGTGTGTGTATGGCTGCGACATAGTCACTACAAGACGTCCTGTCGAGCGTCTTTGATGTAGTTTCGCTATTCACGTTTCCTATACAAATCATGCTCTTAATGCAACTACAATAGGTACGTATTTTAAACGAAAAAACCTTTCACTACGAGTACTGGACGTTTTTTGTGATATAAACATATTTATAAACAAATAATATCGGATATACATTCAGTCAAAAAAGTATCGGCAATTGATGATTATGTTTATAAAATTTTTATTTTTTGATGTTGTTTTAATTAGCTAAACTGTTTTTCATTTTGGTGCAGAGTTTGAGTTGCATCTGTTATTTATATTAATTACAGTGCTGTTTTTAGTTATACATATACTCTTTAATCTGTGTATCATATCTAGCGCGAATTGCGATTTTCATAATATACAAAAACATCGAACAAAGAGTTAGTCCTAAATTTTGCATGTCCAGTGGAGTTTCGTGTTCGGAGTCACTGAAAATATTACACTGAAACAGCGTTTAAAAATGTTTTGATGAATGGATTATTCGTTTGCATGTGTGTATCGTTTCTGAAGGAGCATGCTTTATTCCCAGTACTTTCTTGACAGAGTAGTACAGCTATAGTACTAACGTACTCTCTCTCTATGGGTAGTTAGTACATGTTATTTATTGTAGGTGCTATGTACGCCGTTCTGCCGTCCGTTAACTAGAAGGGCGTTAACCCTCAGGGGGTCGATTTTGAGATTTTAATGCCATCGTATGTAGGAAAAAATTCTTTATCGATCTGTCTAGGAATCATCTTTGTAACGTTTATAGTTTTTGAAATAGTTTAAGCAAATAAGTCGTTAAACGCGAAAAAGATAACAGTTTACACAACTGAAAGTACGTTAACCATCGATGCCTAACTAAAAGGTCACATGCAGCCCTTAATGCTTTAATATTTTAGATATTTTTAAAGCGGTGCTTAGCAAAAAAGACGTTTTTCAATAGTATTACACAAGAAAGTCGTAAAGATACTTTAATTACTTTTAAGCCAAGATTTAGTCTTGTAATTTACATTAAAATCCTAGGCTAAAAAGGCGTTTTCTGAAAATACTACATTAGAAGGACGTTAAAATCTGTTAACACCTTTTTAGCGTAGGATTCGTGTAAAGTTTAAATCAAGGAATACTTTTCACAAATATTATACCGCCTTTAGCTACTCAGATTATGGTACGAATCCTCCGTTAGAAGGACGTTAAGCTACAATACTTAGCTAAAAAGACGCAATCTGCTCTCGCCTCTCTTTCCGCCCCGGCGCACTGGGGAGCGACCCTAGTTGCCACAGAGAGAGTATGTACTCGTATATGTTTGAAGACTAATATAATAGCGCGTAGGCTGTCGTCGTAGGCTGACAAAACGCCTAGGTTTATTTTGAAGTATTGCATACTTCAAAATAATAGTATTCACTAAATAATATATCTGTACGTATTATATTGAGGTGAAATTATGCACGTTTCTTTGTATTATGGAGGAATGGCTTAAACTAATAACCCGTTTTTAAAATTATTTTGTTTGAATTATTTAATTATGACAATTTTATTTATTGCTTGCTTCATGTCATCATATGTTGGTACTGACCAATTGACCATGCTTTACTGAACCGACAGTCGACATGTTTTATTTTTTCCAATTTTAAATTTGAAAAAATAAAACATGTCGACATGTTAAATTTTTCAATCCCGAAAACAAGTAATGAAAAAACTAAAAACTTAGTGAAATCAATAGTACAATAGAAAATTGACCGCTTGTTACTCCGACAGCACGATATCATGCCGTCAAACTTTACGCATGGCCAATATCATCGATGTTTATGAAATTTTGTGAAACACAAACCACATAAAGTTGGCGCCACTTTCATGACAAAACATTTGAACGAGACGTTCCCCTTATATACCACTTCATATAACCACTTGCGAATGGTCACCTTCCCAAACACCACCAACACCTGCGCTTGAAGTCCAGGATTTGACTTGTTACGAAGAAATGCCATCTGTACCTGAAAAACAGCAACTATGTGAACTTAATAATGGGCAATTGGGCATAGTCCAACAAATAACAAAATAAACGATAAATTACCATATTTTTAGTTCGCGTTGGAACCGTAGCCACAGTTTGTCGGTGACGTACGTAGTTCAACGTAGACCAGCACGCGTAGTCCTTAAAAGGAAGGATGGTGGGATTAGGGAAAAAAGCTCCTCTGAGCACTCGCCGTGGTACAGACGCTAGAATGCGCTCAATGACGCAACATTGCGACGCGATTGGAGGGGTTCAAGATGTTCAGTCACCTCTTCGTCGCCGATGACGCGGGCCGCGCGACGCTGCAACCTATCCAAAGCATAGAGTAAGTACTTGGCAGAGCCATCCCACAGGTGCGAGCAATACTCCACGCAGGACCGTACTTGCGTCTTGTAAAGCAAACACAGGTTGATTTGGCGTGAAAAAACGCCGCACCTTGTTCAGGGCTCCAAGTTTCCGTGAAGCTGTTTTTATCAGCCTTTCGATGTAGTTCTTCGGATTCAAGTCGCTGCGAACCTCCATGCCGAGCAAAGTGATACTTCTCTGTAGCGTTAGTGTTGTGCCCTGGACAGAGGGAAAGGAAAGGAATGGCAAGTTTTAGCCCTAAACGCGCACAACTGAGCTTTCTTAGCATTGATGTCAACCAGATTTGCCGTACCTCATTAAGAAACAAGGTCGAGGTCTAGGTTGAGTTCAATGACAAGATTCTCATGACTCTCCACGGTTTCCGCTCATCCAGCCTTTGCATGTCCGAAGTAGCCTGCATGCATTGTACTGTCGTCTGCAATTAGCAATGGATGTTACGAAGAGGAATCATATCATTGATAAGCAAAAGAAACAGTGCAGGGGATAAAACGGATCCCTGGGGGACACCGAACCGAAATATAATTTAGTACTTATTTCTTTCTTAGACATTTAAATGTTCAAGTAAAGGGCCAAAACGAGTTCTATAGATACCAAACTAGTTAATTAATTACTAAACTAAGTGTTTTTTTATGTCTTCGTTGTAATACCTTTTTAAAAATGTTATTTAAAGTTCGTGCTCATAAAGTTGTTGTTCATGTTCACAAACAAAGTTTTAGTTATTTCCACAGATATATCAATCTAAAGAGATCGGTCGAATCGCCGAGTTCATAGGAAGACCGAGTGTCGTGATCAGCGGCCGTACTACATAACATAGTTCTAGTTAAGCATGCCGTAATATACACTATTCATTGCGGGCGTCATAAGGACTGCGAAGTAATTAAAGTTAAGCACAGCCGCAAAGGAGATTGATCAAATCGCTGAGTTCATAGAAAGTTCGAGTGACGCGATCAGCGGCCGTACTCCATAAGATGGTTTAAGTTGAGCATGCTGTAATGTACACTATTGATTGCGCGCGTATTAAGGACTGCAAAGCAATGGAAGTTAAGCACAGCCGCAATGTAATTAATATTGTTTTTTAAATATAAATCTAAGTTTTACGGTTCTTACGTGTGAAAAGTTATTCCATTACTTGATAAATAACTGATTCACTGCAATGATTGCATGTAACAGTTGAACAGGATGGCATTTTGAAAGAAAAACGGATATTTCTTTCTGTCATACGTACGTATTCACTCGACTTTATCGGACGGTGAACTGGCAGCAATGTATGCCTACTGGGCATAGACTTGTCACAAGTTAAGCGCCGGCTTGGCCTATCTCCTTGTATTATTAATTCTATGGTTATTTCAGAAAGGTCCATAATGCGTTTGCAGTTTTTTTTTTGTTTTATGTCGTAGGTGTAATAACTTTTTAAAAGTTTTATTTAAAGTTCATGTTATTTATTATATAACGTTGTTCATGTTCCCAAACAAAGTTTTAGTTGTTTTACAAAAGTTCCTCTTGTGTTTTTATTTTTTTTAATAAGTTTATTGATTCATTTCGTTTTTTCTTTGGGAATATTTAATCCCAAATACATAACTAAATAGTCACTTATTGTCAAAGATTCAAAGCTTAACGGCTTTAAAGTGTAGTAATAGTGTGTTAAAACGCTCCTAATAAAACAAAAAAAGACACTAAATTCAAATGCTTGCCTAAAAAGACACTAACAGGCTGTTGTGTTTATATAGTGAAGGTTTAATAATAAATGGAAATTAGCAATACATAACTTTAAAGCCGTTAAGTACCTTAACGCCATTTTAGTTAAGTAATTTCGAATAATATTTATACACAAAAAAATTAAATTTTATTTACGATGGAATCATAAACTATAAGGTCGCTAAGGGGTACTTAGCGACTTTTTACTATAGTTTTTATATACAATTCACCAAAATATGCACTGCTAAAAAGCAAAAAAGCTATTTTTTTTATTTAAAAGTAATTATTTTTAATCAAAACTATCACTATTTACTAGTAAATGTAACAAGCTATATTTGGATGTTTATTTATTTTTTCTACGACCTATAGTTTTCAAGTGGCATATTTTTTAAAGTTTTCGCGCGTTTTTAGCTCATAACTCAAATTTAGATTTTGTGGCTTTGCGCCTTTTTAGTTAACGCACGGCAGCGTTATTGTTTTACATCGTCATCAGATACTGTGTTAAATAAGTTATTATATGAACTTATTATGTTAATAATATACAGTGAGCCGCTTCTGTGGGCTAGTAGACCACCTACCGTTAACACACCCATAGGACTCGGAGACAGTTCCTTGTACACTCCTTGGACACTTCCTTGTAAGTTTATAGAAAAATAACCATAAGATATAAATTCACGTTCGTAATCCCAAAAGGGGTCGAGTATACACACACAGACACACACACACACACACATACACACACACACACATAAACACACACACACAAAGACTCACTCACTACGGTTTCATCATTTCATTTTAATGAAGTTATTTTAATTCAATGTATAGGTTACATTTTTTTTTTTTTTTTTTTTTTTTTTTTTTATAAAAAGATCAAGCAAATGACTCTATTCCACCTGATGGTAAGCAGAAGTAGAGTCCAAATGCGAAGATAACTAGCGCGAGAGATAAACTGCCGCGCTAGCCACCCACGCCTTGCTGACCTGCAAGGTGCTTCTTCACGCCTCTTTTGAATGACCCAGGATTATAGGAAGGAGGGAACACGTGTGCTGGCAGTGAATTCCATTTCTTGATTGTGCGACAAAGAAACGAGTTGCCAAATTTCTTAGTTCGCGTTGGAATGGTAGCCACAGTTTGTCGGTGACAACGTAGACCAGCACGCGTAGTCCTCAAAAGGAAGGGAGATGGTGGGATTAGGGAAAAAAGTTCCTCAGAGCACTCGCCGTGGTACAGACGGTAGAAAGCGCTCAATGACGCAACATTGCGACGCAATTGGAGAGGCTCAAGGTGTTTAGTCACCTCTTCGTCGCCGATGATGCGGGCCGCGCGACGCTGCAACCTATCCAAAGCATCGAGTAAGTACTTGGCAGAGCCATCCCACAGGTGCGAGCAATACTCCACGCAGGACCGTACTTGCGTCTTGTATAGCAAGCAAAGTTGATTTGGCGTGAAGAAACGCCGCACCTTGTTCAGGACTCCGAGTTTCCGTGAAGCTGTTTTTATCACGCTTTCGATGTAGTCCTTCGGATTCAAGTCGCTGCGAACCTCCATACCGAGCAAGGTGATACTGCTCTGTAGCGTAAGTGTTGTGCTCTGGAGAGAGGGAAGGGAAAGGAATGGCGACGTTTTAGCCGTAAACGCGCACACCTGAGTTTTCTTGGCATTGAACTCAACCAGATTTGCTGTACCCCATTGAGAAACAAGGTCGAGCTCTCGGTTGAGTTCAATGACAAGATTCTCACGACTCTCCACGGTTTCTGCTCGTCCAGCCATTGCGTGTCCGAAGTAGCCCGCATGCACTGTACTGTCGTCTGCATAGCAATGGATGTTCCCAAGAGGAATCATATCATTGATATGCAGAAGAAACAGTGTAGGGGATAAAACGGAACCCTGGGGAACACCGGCATTCACTGACATGAACCGCGAACTGCATCCGTCGGAGAGGACACGAATTCTTCGCTCATGCAGGAAGCCGGCCACCCAGGTACAGAGCTGAGCAGGCAGACCATACGTCGGAAGCTTGGAGAGAAGACTTTTGTGCCAGACCCTATCAAAAGCTTTGGCGATATCAAGGCTGACAGCCAATGACTCGCCACGCTTGTCCATGGCTTCACCCCAGACATGCGTCATGTACGCTAGAAGGTCACCCGTCGATCGTTTCGGCCTAAAGCCGTACTGTCGATCGTTGATCAGAGAGTGACCCTCTAGGTAACGGACCAGGTGGTTGTTGAGGATCCTTTCCATAACTTTGCAAAGTACCGAGGTGACTGCTATTGGCCGATAGTTGGCCGGGTCTGAGCGGTCCCCTTTTTTGGGAAGAGGCTGCACATTAGCCTCTCTCCAAGCTTCCGGCACATGTCCAGAAGAGTAAGAGAGCTGGTATAGGCGCGTGAGTACGGGAGACAACTCCGCTGCACATTTCTTAAGTACAACGCCCGGGATGCCATCGGGTCCACTAGCTTTCCGGACATCGAGTGATTGCAGTTCCGCACGAACATCACGCTGCCTGATTTTAATGTCAGGCATCGTGGAGCCACAATGAGGCAGTGACGGTGGCTGTGCATTGCAATCATCGACTAGGGAATTAGCCGCAAAGAGTCTTGCCAGAAGATCGGCTTTCTCCTGCGGCTTATGAGCTAAAGACCCATCCGGACATCTCAGGGGTGGCAGCGAGGGCTGGCAGAAGTTGCTTTGCACGGCTTTGGCCAGACGCCAGTAACCACGGGAGCCCGTAGGATGCGTTACCAATTCGTGGCCAATGCGTGCGACGCGCTGGGCATCCGCTCTTATGTAAGCCTTCTTACAGGACTTGGAAGCATTGTTGTAGGCTGCTTTCAGTGACTCGATATCAGGAGCTTTAAGAGCCCGACCCCTGATCCAAGCGCGATACGCCGCCTGTTTCTGTGAAACAGCAACAGCACAATCGCGGTTGAACCAGAGGTTACGTCTGCCCTTACTGATGAGATCGGAATGTGGAATGTAATATTCCATACCCAATACAATCTCCTCAGTAATGGCAGCGGCGCAAGCTGATGTATAGTTATCACTGAAGCAGCGTTGCTTCCAAGGGATGGACGCAAAGTAGTCGCGCATACCATCCCAATCTGCAGACCCATAATGCCAGAGCCGGCGTTTAGCAACCGCCGGTTGCGGAAGCTTGGCCTGCGGCACTTTGGAGGATATCAGGCAGTGGTCAGATGAGCCTAGAGGGGCTCGGACCTCTACTTGATATCCCTCAGGATGGGTCGTGAGCAGAAGGTCCAGTAAAGAAGGCGCTTGACTTGCAATGTCTGGGATCCTGGTGGGCTGATCAACCAGTTGTGACAAGTCGTGCGTGAGAGCGAATGCATGAGCAGAGATCCCTGCATGGTCAGTTTTGGAGGAACTTAACCACAAACTGTGGTGAGCATTGAAGTCCCCCAAAAACACCAGTTCTGCATTGGGATACTGCTCCTGTGCGTCATCTGCCACCCGACTCAGATGTTCAAAAAGTCGAGTTGTCTCAGCGTCTCCGGTGTGGGATCTGTAAAGACACACGTAGACTCTAGCCGAGGGGCCAGAGTCGACGTGTACCCCTAGCATGGAGAAGGATGGGTCTTCCAGGCAGCTCAAACGGCGACAGCAAACATCCGCCCGAACATACAAGCATACTCCGGCTTTCGCTTTGAAGGACTCTTCAAGCATGTAGCCGGGATAATTCAAGTAGCTTGTGTCAGCGGGCGGCAATATTTGCGTCTCCGTCAGAAACAACAATGCAGGTCGTGCTGACTCGAGGTGTTGGTGGACAGCATTGAGGTTACTGTGGAGTCCGCGTATGTTGCAGAACTCAACCTCAAACGGTGTAGAGGGAGTGGGGTTGTGCACCGCTGTAAAACCTGATTGTTTTTTGTTGGCTGCCATGGGAAAAGGAAAAAGAGACGTGAATCGAGTGGGCGTTATCGCGACAGTTCCGGACAAAGTGGGGAGGCTGGTTTCACCGTGGAACTGCCTAAAAAGGATATTCATCGATCCGCCGGACGGAAGGGCCCCCGTACCCCCCCGGGAGTGGCCGCCGGGACCCCACATCCCGGTCACCAACCGGCACGACGGTCCACCCCGAGATTATGCGTGGCATGATAGGGCAGCCTCGCGAGCTGGTTAGGCACGCTTGGGCCCCTGCACTGTGCCACGGGCGGCCAGCGGGATAACCGTTTCTACGGGTCTCCCTGGCCGGCGGATCAACGCATTCCTCCCGGCATCGGCTCGACCAATGTCGCCCCTGGACCGAACTTTGTCGCGGTAACGCCAACTCAAGCTCTGGTTGTACGCTGGCTGATCCCGAAACGCGCTCAATGAGCACTTCACGGGTTTTACACCACGCGTACGGTGGTAACTAACCAGGCGGGCGTCAGGCCCTACCACCAGTTGAGCGGATGGTCGCTAATAAATCCCTTAGTCGCCTCCTACGACACCCAGGGGAAAGAGAAGGGGCAGTGACAAAGGTATTCTTATAGACCGTCACTGCACGGTCAAAGTGTGTACATTAATATTATGAATTAAAATAACTTAATTAAAACAATCTACTTTAATGTAAAACCTAAACTTAACCAGAAAATAAAAATGGAATCGATGTGGAAGAGCGAGGTCTTCTTGCACAGATTATATCAAAAAAGGCCTCCAAGAATATTTTGTTAAAATCTCAAGTTTTTGAAACAGAGATTTTGTATTTTTTTGTGGGTCATGTAGTGTGTCAAAATAGTAACAGGTTGCCAACCTGTCGCCTACATTAAATACATCAAACTCTGTAAACCAACCAACAAAAGACAACAACTAGATGTCACATCTTTAAATAAAAATATATATCTGCCTTTCAAAAATAAAAATTAAAAACAAATTGAGTTACATACAAACAAATAACGTTTATTTTTTCAATATTCTTTTAGTCTGAAATTGCTTCGAAAGCCTCAGGGAGAAATGGTCTGTCAGTATCAATTTGAGACTTATCAATTGAAAATGGGTATTTTACGTGTCGGTACTCATTCTCAACCGATACTGCCTTTCACGTTTTATTATTTGAGGAGGTTGATACTGTATTGTGTTCCATGATCTGGTTTTTATTTGTAAAACAAAGCCACTTTTTACTTTCTCGTATACGTAGTATAGAGGGAGTCTTGTAATCGTAAAAAAAATGACCTCGAGATTTTGACGGAATTACACGTTTTGGACCTCCCTGAGTCCAAAAATATTTTTTTTAAATTATGTCTGTGTGTCTGTGCGTTAGCACGATAACTCGAGTATGCTTTAACCTATTGCAACCAAATTTAACAGACATGTATAACATCAAAATATAAAGTTTCTATCAACTTTTGAGTCGTCGATAATTAAAGTTAAGCAACCAAGTGCGTGGTCGGTACTTGGATGGGTGACCAAAATTTAACGTGTATGTATGATATCAAAATATACGGTTTCTATCAACTTTTGAGTCGTTTCTGGTATACGAGAAAGTCTAGGGGATACCACTCCCGATTTTTCTACTTTCTTTACAGAATGTCAGTTTAATAATTTTTATCTAATAAGTCGAATTTTAATGTCAAATTTTGTAGATTGTTCGCACTGATGCTCTGTATGATCAACATACTAATGCGCTTTTGTTTACTGTCGTATCGTTCCTTTTCTCATATCCCAACGCTAGATAAAAACAAGTGCTATCCATCAGCTAAATCCGAAACGAGCCAATATGCTTTGGTACTCGTTTTAAACACGAGAGTCCTTCGCCCTTCCCTCTTGACCAATTTTCCAAAGGTTTTCACGCTTAATTAAAACCGCATGCACTCCATCCCAGCAGCCCACGACGCTATCACAATCACACGCGCCGCAGGCAATTACCGAACGCATTTCGTTAAGAGCCCTCGTCCGTACGTGACGAGCACTCAACGCTGTCGATCTGTCAATTATTTTGTCATTCCCGTGTTTTCGCCGTCACTCTTTGCGAATGTCCGACAAAGCTACGATTTTCCAACGCTAGCTCTCGATGTAATTGGAGCGTGGCATCAATATTCGTTAGCGCGCGTTTTGCATATTTCATACCCGGACTGTCGGACTGCAGCGTATGAATTCGAAAACAGCTGTTGCCTATTCGCACGGTACGACCGGTTAATAATTTCTTTTTGCATTTTAAGTGATCGATGGCCCTTGTCGGGACTTGGAAACGGGAATTCGAAATTCTCTTGGGAATTGGAACAACGCTTGGGAATGAAACGTACTTTAAGTGTTTTCGCTTGTAACTTTCGGACGGTGATAAGTTGGTGGCAGCTAGCCTGACGAACTTAATACATGCCCTACTAGCTACCAATCTCAGACAGCTGTTTGCGATCAGTACGCAAATGGGTGATTAAAATGTTTCATATTGACTTTTCTCTGTGTGTCGAAAGGTATTTTAAGTTGGTCGCAGGTTGCAGCTGTAGTCAGAAAACGACGATCGTAAAAACGGGGTCCTTAAAAGTCACCTTGCAACCCAGTCTAAATTAAACCAAGTTCACACCAAGATAAAAAGAAATCTTAAGTGAAAAGAATCGTTCTGTATCATGGTGTGTGTATAAAAATAGCAATAAATCATTTATTTGGGAATAATAGCTAAAACTAAGTATTTTTTTACATATTTCGCAGCTAGGTTCGATGGCTTCGTGAATTGTATTCCAGTATTTTAAAGACAGTCCATCGAAATTATCTGTAACAGTTCGCAAAATGCTTTAAGTATTATGTTTCTTAGTAAAGAAATTTGAGTAAACATAGATTTTGTTTACCGAATTATTTCATTTCCTGATCTCCCTACTCTGGCTAATTTTATTGGTCTCGATTTAAAAGCAGAATGTAAACCTTAAACAATCGCATATGACAGCGTCGCTGCTGCAACCACTGCCCCGACGTAATGAGTTCTCACAAAAGCTAATGCTGACATTTAATAAGTACCTAAAAACAAAACTTGTTTCGTGTATGGTATGACTGAACACTACACTGTGTATGTACCCCAATCAAGTGCAAATTAAGAATTATTAATATTTGCCTTCTGTACATGGTATTTCCCAGCGGTAAAAATTACAATCCATTTCAAATCCGGATATCATCATAATTGTTGATTGTAAGGTAGTGTAAAAACACAATATCCGCACATTTTCCTTGTAATGTTGTAATTTAATAAGAAAACTAAATGATAAGTAAATTATGAATTTCTTGATAAAATCTATTTCTAAAGATCTTCGAGAAAGTGGTTCCAAACTCGTTAATTACTACCTTCGATAGATATTTCAGTATTTCAAAGCCTAAACTAGAACATAATTGCCTTCAATCAACTCAGGCTTTACATACCTCCAAAATTCAAATTTAAATTCATAATTGAATTTTATAAGACTTGCTTGGGGATCATCATTAATATATTTAAGTATTTCATAAAGTTCAACACAACAATTTCGGAATAAATCAATGTTATTGCTTGGTTACAAGAGAAAGAGCTTTAAATACGGTTCCACTTGACGAGGGAATTTGAAAATATTACCTACTTTAATACTTTTTTTAAGTAAGATGGATATTATGTCTCCTTTAAATAGAATTGACAAAATTAAGAATGAGTAGGTACAACAATAGGTGAAGTTTGGAGATTGAGATAGGCAAGGAGTAAGTAGATTTAATAATAAACTACCTCACTGACATATTAATCGTTTATAAATAATCGTGGCATGACATTGTACTAAAGAAAGTGTGAATTTACTTCTGATGCTGACTGTACCTAATAAGTTAACTGCTTCCAAATTGTAAATAAAACAACTTTTACGGATTTAACTCGCGAGTAATGAGATTTTACATGTTGTTATTATTGCCCGACGTTTCGTAACACTTTGCAACGTTCGGGGCCACGGGAGGGATGATGACGAAACGTCGGGCAATAATAACAACATGTAAAATCTAACTACACGCGAGTTAAATCCGTAAAAGTTGTTTTATTTACAATGTGTAGTGCAAATCTAAGAGAAAATTCTTCCAAATTTTTAGATCAAGAAATCATTAGGAAAATCATTAGAAATTTAAAAAGTACTTGATAATAAAAAAAAGTATTACTGTGTTATCTTAAAAGCAGATATATGATTTAATCAAATACTTTTAATAAATTTCATTTTTATTCTATTATCACGATCCGCCTCAGTTTTCTCGGCTTTTGCCTATTTTTATGCATATATTATACATAGGTATTAACATTTCTCTTGAAGAATTCTATCTATCGCTGAAAAAAGCATTGAAAAACAGAAAGAGGGACTTAATTTTATAGTACGTAATTATAGATTGTGATAATACTCACAAAATTATTTACAAGTGACTGTTTGCCAGTCTCAAGTCGCGCCTGAAGAATTGTTTACGTTAAAAATAATTACGTCAATATCACTCTCACTTATAACCCCGTTACGTCATTAGCGTCTCATAATGAGTAAAGGGGTTCCAAAGCCTATCCAGTTTCATAACTGACTGAATTGTTACCCCTTCAAGCAACGCTAAAAACCTTAAAAGCGGCGGGGATTTTGCCACTGTCCTCGGTTTTAACGATTCTATTTAGGTTAAGAATTCGATTTAGTTCGGCCTTTCATCGAGTAAGTCAATATTGCCTGAAAATTGTTTCGCGATCGTCCAATAATTTAATTATTTGGGGATCCAATTTAAGCGGGGCCTTGTTGTTGAGCGTTCGCACAGCCCGCAAAAATGATTGTTTGGCCCTGCGACTATGTTTGTATTTCATGTGTGTGTACGCTCTGGAAGTTGATTGTTGATTAACGTTGGAACCATGTAATATCACAGCTTTATTTATACATGAGGATGTAACGCATGCTGTAGATATCGATAGCGATGTGTTGAATGGATAAATATCATAACACCACAATAAATATTTTGCGAATATAATTAATTCTATCGTTCATTTCAACTGAGAAACGTGCACTGTTGAACATAAGCTTCTATTAACCAGTTACTTCCAGTTACTCTAAACCGAAAGGTCCTACGCTGAAACGATAATGTACCATGTAGGTCATTAAAAATACTAAGTACTTTTTACTTTCTCGTATACGTAGTATAGAGGAAGTCTTGTAATCGTCAAAAAATTTAACCTCGAGATTTTAACGGATTTACACTTTTGGACCTCCCTGAGTCCAAAAATATTTTTTTTTGAAATTATGTCTCTGTGTGTGTCTGTGTGTCTCTGTGTCTGTGCGTTAGCGCGATAACTCGAGTATGCTCGAGGATGATGTATTTAACTTATTGCAACCAAATTTAGCTTGCATTATGACCACAAAATATAAGTTTTCTATCAACTTTTGAGTCGTCGATCACGAAAGTTAAGCAATCAAATGCGCGGTCGGTACTCGGATGGCTGGCCAAACTTTAACATGCATGTATGACATCAAAATATAAGGTTACTATCGACTTTTGAGTCGTTTCCGGTATACGAGAAAGTCAAGGGGAGACCACTCCCGATTTTTTTAATAAGGAAGTATACGATCTTATTACAAAGTTCACCGATAAATATCTCGGATATCGAAACGAATATTGAATCAGGAACTCAAATCAAGTAAATTTAAAATTATTTTAATCTCCTCAGTCCAGCGTGAATAAAACGAAAACTTTTTGGGGCTTTCATTTGATTGATTTGATTTCGTCTAGCAAACTGATATTCACCGACGTTCCGCCAATCGAATGTTTCCATCCGATAGTTCAATTATTTTGGGATTCAATTAAAGTAATTCCGCGTTTTCGGTTGCTTGCGCTGCCTACCGCAGGTGATTGGCTACTGAACCTTTATTAGATTTTACCCTAGAGCTACCAAGGTCTATATTGGAGAAAGTCAATATCAAATTCTAGTTATACGTAACCTAACTAATCGCACTTAATATTGCCTACACTATAAATACTAATTGTGCACAGAATAGCCTTTCATTTCATTTGTTCTATGTATGGTATTTCATGGGGTATACACCCACTAATTTCATCGGCTGTACTGGTCAACGGACATAATATTGTTTATCATAATTTTATATGTCATACTCATTATTTACTATATTATTCACGTGCTAGAAACTTTGTTTCCCATAAATTCAATTTCGGGTTTCTCCCGAGTTCTTCCCCAGTACCGAGTACGTTATAATAAGTTTCGAGACGCCATTAATTAAGAATGGAATAGAATAGAAAGTAAATTTCAATAAAATCATTTGTTATAATAATGGTAAGCCGTAATTATCATATGCCATAACATCATATTTCATATACGTTTTGCTTTCGTTCATGAATTTAAGATTCACTTCAAATGTTTCAAAAATGCGTCTCCAGGCCATTCTTCTATGGCCACACGTACCACCTTCACCCAATCAGACTGGATTGGGTGTGGGTGGTACGTGCGTCTGACGACTTGATATTTCGATGAAGCTTTGAGCAGGTCTTTTCCTCTAAAATATTCCATAAGCAATAATCCAAAGGATTAAGATCAGAACTTGTGAGGGCTAATCTTCAGAGGCAAGAAAATCTGTTAAATTCATGTCTAACCAACGCTAATTTCGCTTTGTGCGCTAGTGCTGCGTCTTATTGAATTATCCATTGTCTAGCAGCGAACACATTGTTACTTAGTGGCTCATCTACCTTCTCTTAAATATCGCTTTGATAGTTAGTCGCGCCTTCGTCAGTCACACTCCACTAAACCGTCACAAATGCTCGGTGGTAGCTTCTTTCGACCTTCGGAATGATCTCAGTAGCTTCTTGGGAGCAGTGTGCACAGACCCTATCGTTTTGACAGTTAAATTTCTCTTCGACACTAAAAATGTTTTCATCTGTAAAAAGAATTTTCCGGTGGCTACCGTGTGCGTTTCTCTGCAACAATTTTTTCGCTCTCATGGTTCGTTTTTGACGGAGGGCTGCAGACCTGTCCTTCTTCGATAAGCCCTAAACATCTTTGATAATACGAGACATAGAACTAGAGGAAATTTGTTTTTTTATGTTTATGTACCAATGTTCCTTTTTTTATGATTGAGTAAAAGATAAGGTAATAAAATACGTAATGGCATACAATTCAAATTATAATATGGGACCAGTTGACCAATTTTCCAAATAACTTATTAGCTACTGCTTATTTAGAGATTGGTCCAATAGCGACGTCCAAAAAATTTTTAGACCAATCACACCTTTGTCCATCCGAAAATACCCCAAATTTTATTTTCTTTCGTATAAAGTGAAATAATTATGTTATCTGAAAATCCGAAGACATGTTCTTATTTAGATCTTTTTGTCGTGCGTAAAATAAGTACATAATTTATATAAATATTATTTACATAAACAAATAAAAAGTGAGATAAAATCCCATTTAACTCCAAAACGTACAAAATAGTTTTCAGAGTATTTCAATTAGCTACATTCTGTTTTAGCTCGCAACCCTGTAATGTTGGCGAACAATTTACCATGAATATTGCTGGCGGAAACTACAAAGGCTACTCAACTTCAATTTGACGTCAGTTCGAAAGAACCCGCAGACTGTCACAAACAGCGAGGTGGGGGTACTAAAACGGATGAACATTGGATAATTTGAAATCAAGCAAAGCATTCAAATAATCCAACAATCGCCTCCGTGGCCTAATAGTTCGCCCACGGGGTTTAGACTTATAGGTCCCAGATTCATTTCATCAAATTCAATCTACATCTTTCGTGACCACAAACTCTGCAAAGTATTACGAAACGTCAGGCAGTATCTAATAACAAAACGTGAAAGACGCGAGTTAAATGCGTAAAAGTAATTTCATTTTAAAACATCCGAAATTATAGGGTTTCAATTTATTTATACGTAAGAGGAATAAGTATGTACTTATGTACCTATCTCTGCATAGTATAAAATAAAGAACTCCGTCTATATGTACCTACGCTTATATCATTAACAGTACGCAAATAATTTTAATGCGGTTTTCATCGATAGACAGAGTGATTATAGATGAATGTTTGGATGTATAATTCGCATTGCACCCGTGTGCAGCCGGGATGGGTCGCTAGTATACCAAATTAATCTCCTTCCTACAATCCTGTCCATCCAAAAGTTGCTTGGAAGAGATCGCGCTTAGCGATAAGGCCGCCCTTTGTGCATCGTACTAGAAATGTTTGTATTGTAGGTAATCTTTACTTTATATTTGTGTCGATGTGCAATAAAGTTTACAGAGAATAGAATAGAATTCTGTAAATTACTTTTACTGAGACTTTTACAGATTTTATTTGCGTTTAGTTTTGTTATTTTATCCCATGATTTACAAGTTAATTTTCAGCATTAATGGTACGGGAAGATTTCCCGTGTCCACGAACGCTGAAAAGGATTTATGACCCATTCATCCGAAAAATCCATCCAAATTATGTTACTTCCCCACTTATCCATTTCTGCATGCCCTATTCATCTCAAAATAAGAGGGTTCGAACAAGTATTCCAATATCATACAAAAATAATACACATAGATTTGGGGTCGAGTTAACTGTTTTCCATTTTGGCGCGGAGTTTGAGTTGAATCTGTTATTTATATTAAATACAGTGCTGTTTTTAGTTTCATATCTAGTGTGTATTGCGAATTTTATAATAGAAAAAAAACATCGAACAAAGAGTTTGCCTTAAATTTTGCATCGCCAAAGGAATTTCGTGTTCGGAGTCACTGAAAATGTTACAGGAGGATTACTGTGAATCGACTTTATCAAAAACACGTGCTTATGAGTAGTACAAAGCGCTCAAAAGCGCTCGAGATGTAATGGAAGATTTGCCTCGCTCTGGTAGGACATCGACGTCTGCAACTGAAGTTAACATCGCAAAAGTGATGGAAATAGTGACTGGAAAAATCTCAAAAAAAGAATGAGTCTTTTTTTGAGATTTTTACTTTGAGAGAGATAGCCGTTGAACTTTCTGTATCTCACGAGTCGATCCATACAATTTTAAATAATAACTTGGATATGAAACATGTTGCGGCTCGGCTACTCCCAAAAGACCTGAATATTCTCCAAAAACTCATTCGCATGAGAGACGCTGAGGATATGCTGGAACGAGTCAATTTCGACCTTTCATGAAAGGCATACATTACAACACAGGTGACAAGACGTGGGTTAGTCAACTAGTTTCGGAGTGGCTTCGGTAGAAGACATAAAGGAGAATTCGCGGCGAGAAATGAACTCAGATTTGAAAATAGCGTTTAAAAATGTGTTGATGATTGGATTATTCGTTGACGTATGTGTATCTTGTCTGAAGGAGCATACTTTGAAGGTGATAAAATAAATTTGGATGAATAACTAACATTTTGTGTATTATTGATTTTTTCCCGGTACTTTCTTGACAGAGTAGTACTTAGATGCCTACAGAGAATTCCACTCTTTGTCGGTGTATACAATAAATGATGTTGAGACCTCTTGGTACACATAGGCGGAATTTGTACGAGGTAAGCGTATGGTAACCCGCAGTCCGTCTAAACCGCAATGGTAAAAAAGAGATGGCGGAATAAGCTCATGTAGCTCTAGAGAAGACTCCCCGAAGTACAATCTATAAAATACTGATAGCCAGGGTACTCTGCAACGATGAGTTAAACTTTGCAGATTAGCTTGTGCCATCATGTCATCATCTACAAGTTTCCTGGCTCTGCGATCAAATGAGTCAAGAGCGGCAAGTGGATATTTAACGGAACCGTCCCAAAGGTAGGTATAAACTTACATAGTTTTTACTCAACATGAACGTTTAGCGATGAAAACATTTAAAGAAGGACCACTTCAAGTTACTCGAAATGGAGAGCGTAAATGGAGCAAAAGCGTCTGAAGCATCGGTAGCAGAGCGCACAGGCAGGTGGACTCGTTTTCTGTCTGAACGGATATTTATACCCATCGCCTGTTAGACTACCAAAGTGAACGCACTCCTAGCACAAGCGCATTAGCTTAATTATAGGGGTTAAGAGGATTAATATTATTAATACCTATTAATAGATCGTAGCAAATGGAGAGGAGCGACCTCTGCCTACCCTATGGGAGAAAGACGTATCTTTATGTATGTATATTATCATTTTGATAATGGATTGAATTAAATCTGATAGCATTTCCTCTGTAACGATTCGCTTAATTTTGTTTACTCTCAGATCCATCATTGACTATTTCGAAGACACCCCACTCTAGACAAAATTTTCACCAACTTTTTAATTAAGTTCGATTTCCTTGAGAACTTTCAAAATACCTCGAATGTAGTATTAAATTTGGAAACGGTTGAGCTTCAGTGATTGATTTCTCTTTGAAGTTACAGACTCATTCAGACTGTTCATAAAAATGAGAATTCCTACATAATTTATTAATGGTCTGTCACAGGAAACTGCGCCGTGTCTGTATTTTCTTGTGCGAATTTCTACTTAGCCTTTGACAGGATTCGGAAAATATAATTTCTGAAGTGATATTTAGAGAGTTAATTTTGTTTGCTTCTACAAATTTACCTACACGTGTGCCAACATTTAAGGGATTCATCCTTCCAAACATCCAAAGTAGTAATTTGTCATATAAGGTTTTTTTACACATACTTTTTTTTAAAGCAATTGGACCATTAAATTACACACAAGACGTAGAATAGACAAGCTGTTCCAACTTTCAGAATTCATATTTTTAGTTATTCATTCGTGAACAAATTCCTTTATCATGTAACCTTTGTTAATGTAATTATCATTATGTTTTAAGCCTAACATTACACATATTTTTTATGAAGAAAGCATACTTACTATAAAGTTTTGTGGGCTTAAGAAACTCATTCCGTTCACAAGTCTACCAGAAAGTCCTAATCTGGAAAGACCGGGCAAGAAAGTTTGTAACCTATGTTTTATAATAACGATGGAGTCATAATTCATAAGGTCTACTATTCACAGTTCTTTTTTAGTTTTTTTTTCTTATTATCTTTATTTTTAGACGCAGTCGTCGTGGTGGGGTGGTCAGTATACCTACACAACACAAATCCTGGTAGCTGCGAATATATTTGTGTGATTGCGAGTCATGGTTGTTTATATAGGTATTTATTTAAGTTTATTTATAAATTATTATATATATCAAAAAATGTCCGTTATCTAGTATCCATAACACAATTTCTTAATGATACTTACTTTGGGCTAGATAATTGGGGTGAGCGTGGAATTATATTATAAAATAATTATAAAGAGTAAAAATAAGTATAAAATTTTTGTGTATTACACTGGTTGTCGAAGTTCAATTAAATATGTAATTGGGATAATGCGTTCACACATTTTTATCATCTTAGAATGATCTACCTCTTCCTCGTACATCCTACCTCTTAATAGGGTTGCTTTGTTAAATAGTTTGCCTAAAATAATACTTTGATCGTCATTTGACTATCCTGTTCCCAATTTATTTGGGGTCGGGTAAAATATGGCTGTCATAAGCCCATAAATTGTACTTAAACGAATAATAAAAAAGATGCGCTGGATGCTATGTCCAAAAGTAGGCGTATCTTGGCTGATGTCTTCAAATAGCACAGCATTTAGTATGACTATGTATTTACGATGAATTTGTAAAATGTTATAATTTATCATATGTATTTTGTTATTTAAATTAAATTGCCTTAAGTCAAATTTTCTTATTATTTAAAAAAAAATTACGGGGAAGGAAAACATCGTGAGGAAACCTGCACACATCTATGAAGAAATTCTCAGGTAGTGTGTGAAGTCGACCAACCCGCACTTGGCCAGCGTGGTTGACTAAGGCCTAATCGCCCCTAATGTGGGGTAGGCTCGAGCCCCTCGGTGGGGAAATTATATGAGCTGTTGATTATGATGATGACATAATATTTTATAAATGAAATTTGAAAACAAAATTAACATTATTGTCATAATAAATCGTATTGTCTATTACAACACTAGTTTAAACTCACTGCATTCTATACTTCTGCTTCATAAATTTAGAGTGCAAATCGTGTAATTAAACAAGGATCATCCTTTGACACAACATTTGCATCACTCAAAGCTTTAAATCCACAACAGCACCCTCTCGTCTATTTCTGACACGAAACAATAACAAACCCATAGCTATTCCAATTTGATGGATCAGGGTTGACAGGGTAATTACCGATACACAAAGCTTACATCAAACCATATTTCTTCTATTTTACGGTTCAAATTACCGCGCAGCAAACCTTTTCTTTATTTCCCAACAAATTATATTTACTTTGAACGGATACCCGGTGTAAACAAATTTGTGTCAGACATACATTTTTCGTGGCATACAAACGGTAGATATGTATATCGATTTGAAGAAGGTCAGACAAGGGTTTTTCTAAAGTATAATAATTGTTTCGTATTTTGATGCCACGGGGCGAAATGGCATGTATTTTAAATGCGATTTAAGCTTGATCCACACACGTCCGTGCCATAATGTCAAAAATATAATTGCATACTTTTTATATGAACTCGTTCAAGCACGTCCGTGTCCAGGCCGACGACGAAGCTCCATAGATTTTGCCTCCGCCCGCCACGACCAGGCCACGTCCCGGGCACGGCCCTAATGATAAACCAGTAATAATTTATATCATAAGTATGATAATTTTTACATAGGTATTAAATGCATGCTTATTATTATTATTTGCTGAATGTATAATTCGGCAAATAATATTTAATATAGAATATATACATGTGTATAAAAAATTAACTCTCCGTGTACTAGGTGACTAAGGCCCTTAGATTATAATCTAAGCTAAGGCCCTTATTACAGAATGACACTCAGAAGTCAAACATGTCTTGAGAATCGTCTGTCACTTTCTATCACGCACAAAGTGATAGAGATATTTTGGGGTACCTACTGTATAACCCATTCTGCCAAATGTGGCTTTGTGTGTAACAGAATGTTACCTGAAGGTCTGCTCGACCCCTATGACATTATTGCCATAAAATATTAAATAATGATTTTTATTCCATTTGAAATGCTTGAGACGCATAAATTAAAATTAAAATCTTCAAATATAAATCACTACTATTTATGAGCTCGCCTCATGAGGTGGGTTGTGTGATACTCATGAGCGCTTTAGAGTCCTACTGCTTTCTCAATAGTGACCCCCGGACTGACTTAGCAACACACGGAACAGCAACATTGTAGAAAAATGCACTGAAAAAAATCGACTTGCCTCAGGCGGGACTCGAACCCGCACCTTCCACAATCCGGGTGGACGCGTTGACCAATTTCGCCACCGAGGCACTGCTTTTCGCTGTCGAAATTTGTCAGTGCTTGGTGCTTATGTTTTTATGGTAAACATCGTTTCATCAAATCTTTGAAATTTGCACTTCCAAGACCCGAACGAAATATTTTTGCAAATATTTAACGCCCAGCTAAGATGAAACTACCTTACATTATGGAATAATTTTATTTTTGCGTTTACAAACGCGTAAATATAATACTAGAAAAATGCACTGAAAAAAATCGACTTGCCTCAGGCGGGACTCGAACCCGCACCTTCCACAATCCGGGTGGACGCGTTGACCAATTTCGCCACCGAGGCACTGCTTTTCGCTGTCGAAATTTGTCAGTGCTTGGTGCTTATGTTTTTATGGTAAACCGAACACAACAGCAACATTGTAATTCCAGATACTGAGAATTTCAAGTCCGGCGCTTTCACGGTTTGAAAATTACTGCGATTTTTGTCGGAATGGGTTATGTCTCACCCCACCTGCTACAGGGAGGGTTCAAGAAAACGAAGAGTTTCTCAGTCAAATTTTCTAATATGATTTGGTAAGTAAAGAATTCATTTAATAAATTATAACATTTGTAAATTAAATTTGTCGTCAGATTCTGCTTGAAATACTTAAATTTTAAGAATCTGTACATACCACAGAATTATTAATAGCACATACGAACTAGAATAAAATATTTTTTTAGAAACGGTGCGGGAAAACATCAACTTTGTTCCGTACTTCACGTGGGTGTCTGGTTACTCTAAACTTAAAACAATTTTGATAATTCTTAACACAAAGGCTCTGTGCGGAATCTGTACCGAAACGACGCAGTCAGGAGTTCTCATTTAATTACTCGCACTCAGTAAAGAATAAAGCTCACGGTTGCTTTATGCGGCAAACGTTGTGGAAAACGTATTGCGTGTGAAGCGCACTATTTTAATACATATAGCAATTAACGTTGATAGCACGCGCTTTCCACAGCGTATGCAACCGCGCGCTTAAAACCTAAAACAAAACGAAAACGTACCAACAAGGCCAGGAGGTGCTTACAGCTTGAAAAACTACAATCTAAAACACTCACACCTCAATCAAACTGCTGAAAATATTTGTTAGATATAAATCTAAACGTTATTACAATATATGATGTAATATGGTCTTAAGATAATGTAAACTTAGACTGGATTATATATCACTGTTAACCTTCGCGACAGGTCTTAGGTTAGATCACGGCAGGCAAGCCTAAACAGAGCGGGATTCTGGTAAGTCAATTTCGATATCGAAACACACTGGCGTGTTTTCTTGTAGCACTTGACCTCAACTGATGCCTATTGATGAAAACTTATCACCAATAGGCATCAGGTGAGGTCAAAGTATTATCCGTAAGTAAGCTTAAGGCTTATATTAGGGGTTTAAGTATGAAATTGCCGTTTTGCATGGTGAATTTAACGAAAATTAATTTTTCCATACAAACATATTTGCGATTTTTTAAAGAACCACAAATCTAAATTTGGTGTAATTTTGTGGATATATTTAGACAACATTAAGCTATAGGATACTTAGAGAAAAAATTTGAGAATTGATGCCTGTAAAAAAAAATCATATTTTTATAACGGAGACCTCTTAGGACAAGCTGTTTTTGAAGATGAATTTCTAGTGAAAAAAATAAAAATTAGAATAAAATTTTATACATAAATATGAGTCCTTGTAATGAAGTTTTAAATAAAATAAAAAAAATGGACATAGCTATTGTATTAAAGGAATTATACACTAACGAATAATGAGGAAAAAATCGGCAATTTCATACTTTAACCCCTATTATTATATTAACCGTTTAGTAAACCGTTTTCTGCCCCTATTAGAATATACTTTTACTCAAAGTAGGCAACTCAACAATATCGATAAACTAAAAGCATAATTAATAACTCGTAAAAAAACCCTTCTCTTTTGTCCGAAATCGATGCGTCTCGACCACTTTTTAAGACCCATGTCCGATGTAAGTACCAATGCGATTTTCGTCAACGCAATTACGTAGCCAATTCAAATCCAAGTGTATAGAAACTGTACTGTGCCATCGCTTTACCTCAGAGAAAACTCACAAGTTTTCGATTTCGTAAACACATTACCAGAATACGAGCGCAACTCAAGTTAATCTCATAAGATAATATTATCCTTGGCACCTACTACATCCTCTCCTGATTTCCAATTAGAAAGTCTTGCATAACTTAAGCGGTGTCTTAATATACAAACTACGAATACATACATTTTAATGAAACAGCAAAAATACTATATATTCGCGGCGATTGAAAAATCTAACACTAAATACATATGTAATACAAATTTTCATTTGCGTCTGTCTGGCGATTAAGGTCGCTCACAAATTGACATACATTTTATCGGCATACTAAATATCATCGATATTTTATTAGATCTGGTTGTGGTGAGGTCAGGAACATTACTGTGATCCCCAGCCAGACTACCATCGTAGTCTTGTTACTCAAAAGGCACAAATTCCTGAGATGAGTAGCACTAAAACGCATAATTAAATTGACGAATTTGTGCCAATTGTCGTAGTCGGGTCAGGAGCCACAACACTGACTACGTATATTGTTACATGTCTAGTTATTGATATCAATATATTAAACAGAGCACATAGGTATATAGGTACTATTTCGATGATAGTGAAATGACTAATTTAATTCCGTTTTTGATGTCGTTGTTTCTGGTTGTACTGTGCAATATTTAGGTGTACCTAGGCTAGGTTTTACAGGAAATAATCGACAATAAGACATTAATGAAATGATTTTGATTGGGATGCACATTAGTTAGTTATCACATTTAGTTAGTTTCTATCTTTCATTTTGAGAGTACGAGAAGAATTTTATAAAAAAAAAACAATCTGTGTCCGCGACTTAGTTCGCGTGCGTTATGATAGCCTATAGCCTTCCTCAATAAAGGGACTATCTAAAACAAAAAGAGTTTTTCAATTTGAATCAGTAGTTCCTGAGATAAGAGTGTTTAAACATACAAACTCTTCAGCTTTATAATATTGGTTTAGATATTTTCGTTCCATTGTTCGTACGATTTCGCATGCATAGAACATTAGAGTTAATTCGGCTGTGGACCCGTATATATGTAACCAAGACAGCAATAAACAGTCCATTATGGAAGATCCGTGTCTTGGTGACCCTGTGGCAATACAAATTTCATTTTGGGAGATGTTCACACATTAAGGGTTGCGCTTATTTAATTGCGATGTCCAAGGTCCAGTGGCCAAGTCATAGTGCATATGACAGAGAGTAGCAATTAAACAAACAAACCAAATTACTTTAAAAATCGAATAGTACAATTATCTTTGTCTAGATGACGCGGTTTTTATGGGATTTCATACTTTATCCAGACTGTAAATGAAAGTTATTTAAACTATGTTTTAATACACATTTAAAAAATCGCCTATAATTTAAGGTTAATTCATATAGTACTAATATTGTTCACTACTGTTACACTGACTGACAGACCGACATGACAATTTTTCATGGTTATAAATTTATTACTTTTCGATTTACAGTTTAAGTTATATGTACTTATAATATAATGCTTTATAAGTTTTTAATAAATAAATTTCCCGTACTAATATTGTTTACAACATCATTTACATCAAACTCAAATCTACAGGAAATAAGCTTAACTTGAAAAGACAGAAGACTAACAGTGCCATCTTCATAAAATATTTGCATTCTTTTCGCAACCGCTTAGTCCAACAATTATTACGTTATTATGTTGTTACCTCAAATTACGTCTCACTTATATGTAATAGATGATGAGCATGAGCTTAAAATGCAATAGGAGGCTTATAATCTCTAAGGTATGAAGACACTGAATAAGGGCTGAGGTAATTTAGAGAATAACATCTGTCCTGGTTGTTGGATATTTATTGGTCTACTGAAGGTACGTTGCTCTTTTGGTTTAGTGCCCCTTTATATATAGACGACAAGCTGCTACCTGTCACTAATTTAGTGCCACTACGCAATGTCGACGGCCGCCCGCCTATTATTTGCACAGTGCGTAATGGCACTGAAGGCACTCAATGGCCCATACTGCCAGATGTGGTTTTATGTGTAATCAAATTTTTATGTTACCTAAGGCTCTGATTTTTGAGATTATGAGAGTAAGATCAACAAGCGCGGTCATATACCTACCGACGTCATTACACTATGGCGAACTAATTCTTCCAGACAGCACTCCGAGTCCACATATTATAGTCGTAATAGAATGTACCCGCAGCAATTTGTCTCAAACTCTGGAGTAAAGTAGGACACGAATAAATTTATGCAGTGACCATTGAAAATTACCCTCCTGAGAACCTACCTAATAGTTTTTAACACAGTCAGCGCCAGTGTATAATCAAGTATACACCAAGGGGTGAATTGTATACTTGAGTATACACGATACTATGCCAACTTCGCGGGTCAATGTACAGTTCAGAATATACCGTTCCTCACATATTAATATGCCGTTTGAAAGCCCCGGCCCTGGAAAATGTATGGGTGTTTTTGGGGTTTAATTATGAGTAGAAATGAAATATTTATGATTTTTTTTAACTATGACTTTTGTTTCTATAGGAACATAAAACAAAACTTTTCTACAAAAGACTGTATGTGTAATTAGTAGGTGTCTACTAATAAATAGGTAGGCGCCAAAACCACACCACGACCCACTAATATCCAATTTCAGTGAGGCCTGTCAAAGTAACCATATTGTCATTAAGTACAGCTCAACACCCACGTAACAACGTCCGTGCCTTTGATTTCGAAAGTCCGAAACTCAAAGAGAAGCCACAATTCAGTTTAGTTTCCAAATGGACCTAGTCTGATCTGGTCCCCGTACAAATACCTTATAATCTTTTATTATTTTTACGACTTGTAGACTACTTACTTAATAAATTAATTACAGCTCAAAAAATCGCATCTATCTAATGAAACAGGAAGTGTACCAATGACACTGGCTGCATTATGAATCTCGAGACTAAATTATTAACTTATTTTTGACTTATAACTGAAACTTAAACTACGGTTTGAAATTTTCTCTCCTCCAAGGAATATACATTCACTTGTTTGAAAACATAAGTTATTAACTTCCTTTCAAACGACAGTATATTGCCGAGAGATAGCAGTTTACAATGATAAGTGGTTAGTTTCAATATTATACAATATAGTAAAAGTAAGCTTACTGAGGTTCCGTTGCTAATTATTATTAAATTACTAAAAATAACAGCGGTCGCTCAGCAACCAATCCCTGGTAGGATGATCTGTAATTGTGGATTGAATATTGAACCGGTTCATAGAAACAACAAGTGTCTCTACAAACAATAATATAAGCAGTATTTTAATGATGACTTACAACATCAATATTTTATTTTAAACACAGAACTGATAAATTCCTAAATAGTAACCAAAATCACTCAAAAAACTTATTGAATTTCGTCGCCTTCGCGCGAACTGGCAGTCCTGACTATTGTACCGCAACTGAGCTGGCTCAAACCAGTTTTTAACCCGGCGGGTGTCCGTGAATTCGTCAGTGAGACGCATATATGCGTTCTGGTGTAAGAGTACCTACAGCAGGCTGCTTGTATGAAGCTTCTCTCCTTTAGGATTATTCAAGTGGTATGAGTATGGGTCACGAAGTGTCCGTAGTGACATGTTACCAGCCTTCATAAAAAGAGCTTCAAATCCGAAAATTAAATGAACCTTCAGTTAACCAACAAACAAAAATCAACAACCGAAACAAATGTTACACACACTAGAACATCTCAGCAGTCTGTGTAATTAACAGAATCAGTTAATTAATATTATTTCCTTAAGTAATTTCAAGGTCTCAAGAGTACAATTTTCCAACACGGCTAAGAAACGAACACAATGCTTTCTCAAAACAGAAATTCTGTGTTTTCCTTTAAGTCGTATGTACTTACAGAGGCGCTTTATTAATATTTAGACTTAGTATACGAACCCTCGGGATTCGCTTTAGCACTGACGGACAAGAAGCTAACATTTTTTTTTCTTTCTGTTCTGTACCACATATAAACAGAAATTTAATTAAAATTTTCTCATTCCGCTTTTGTATGCTCAAGAATAGGAAGTAGATATTTTTTATGAAAATATTTTAGCTTGTATTTAACTGAATATTTATGTGCTGTATTTTCTTTTTTGCATGTGGTTGGAAGATACCGTCCTAACGAAGAATGCAACATGCTTTGTGAAGAAAAGGCGCTCATATTAAGAAAAATATTATGGCCCACTCATGGTACCGACTTACAATTTACTATGGACGCTTTAAGTTACCGAGCTTACCACTCACCGGTTACCAGCCCAAGTCCCTGTGTTAAAAAATATTTCCACTTGATGTTTACAGAATGGCTACGCATGAAAACCTTAGATTGTATTTTCAAAAAATTATAGACTATGTGCAGCAACTAGTGAAGACGGAATTATTGATATTAAATGAAAACTTATAACAATAAATTATTCGTAGTAACGCATTCTAGCTAAAGCTCGTGCGTTCAAGCTTAACTTTTATTTGTAACAAATAAGTGCATGACTAATGATATGATGAATGGCCTAGCTTTTCACCTATTCCCTTATTTCCCTACCGGTATTAATCCCCATCAGACTTGTAGTTATTTTTTTCATGAGCAGCATCAGTAGGTTTTGGACTAAATCTTGGCAATTTACAAATTCAACTCTCCGCTTATAAAAGTCATAAAAAATAACCATGAACTTACTGATATTACAAGTATAAAAATACTAAAAGTTTGGTGAGAATAATATCATACATAAGGGATATGTTATGGATTAAGCTGATTTACCTCCGTGCTTCAGAAAACACGTAATCCTCTCTCTAATCTGTGATCCTGGATGCAGTTGGATGATGGCAGTCATAAAAATAGTCAGAAGCCAGAATTAATAAATTGTAACACTCTGACGCTAAACCACCTAATACCAGATTAATCACGGGATAAAAAGATGAAGAAATGACTACTAACCTCAGTGATATCGAATGATTTCCCATTTCTTTCAGGAGGGGTAGAATGTTTCAAATTGCAGAGGCGTTACGCTCAGCCCCAAAGTTGTAATACCTCTCGTGTCCCATAATTGCGGTGATGCCAACCTTTCAAATGTGTGATACTCAGACTACAGAATTTTAACTAAACTGTTCTGTAAAATGTACTTTTAATGATGATTTTTTTACCGGCACAAAATAAAAAGTGGCAAGCTTCTATGTGCTTTTTTTAAATACTTAGAATAGTAATAATGCTAGGTTGTCAAAATTCTGCCTAAATATGAAAAAAATATACCACAATATAGCACGCCTAGTTCATAAAAAGAAGGGAGATGGTGGTATTAGGAAAAAAAGTTCCTCAGATCACCCACCGTGGTATATTGTCAACTGCTCTCAACACTATGGACCCGACTCCAACACGGTGAGTCCATGGAACGCTAAAAGCTTTTGTCTAAGAACCTAATATTAGAAGTATGATTTTTGAACAAGCAGCCTGTAACAATTTTGGGGCACTGCACGACCCATACTGCCAGAAGTGCTGCTCAACATTTTTTTGGTTTATGACGTAGGTAAATTAATATTATTCTAGATTTTAATATCGACCTCTGAACAAAAGCGTACAAGTGGGTGACACCAAGAAGTTACTACAAAGTCAAATAACCAACAAATTATAAAAGTAAAGAACAGGAAAAATGTACTTAGTTGAAATAAAAATTAAAAGAATATTTTTGACAAAGAAATCATTTATGCTATTTATATTCAGTATCACGTAATGAGCGCCGTTTAGCTTTTCCGGCATCTAAGTGAGTATCAAGAGAAAGATTTTTCGCAAGGCGCCATTTGCAAAACGTAACTTCCGGGAGTTTATTAGTTTCCCGCGAAACTCACGTAAAATGTGGTGAATTCATTTGTGGATATTATAATTTCGTATTTAATATGGAAAGTAGTTGCTCTAAATTTTAAATTAAGTCAGCCTCTCCGTTTCACGCTGTTTTACCTAAACGCTCTGCAATGGCTCAAACTCAAACTCAAACATTTATTGCATCCATGTGGTATTATGGGTGTACAATTAAGGTTTACAGAACCATGACATGGCTCGAATAGTCGGTGCGCGAAACTTAGCTACTTAATAAAGTCGGAGTATTGACATCCTAGTACAAAGACTGTATAACCAACTCCGTGTCCTAGTACCTTCTATGGTCATCGTCAGAAGTAGGTTAACACTTTAGTACCATGTCGGAGTTTCTCCCGAGTTCTTGTAAAAACACGTGTTGCGAGACAATTTTTTTAACTCAATCTACCGTACCAGGTTTTTTACTTTAGGTATCTACATTTTTACTCGACATTGGCAAAATGCGTAAACGTAAACTTTATGTGTCGCGAACGCCATTAATTTAAAAGAAGATGAAGTAGTACCATGTCTAAGTAATGCCAGCGCTGCAGTAATATTTGCTACCATTATGTATGAATGATTATTATGACAAAGTATGAAAGTGTTAATCTGTATTGAATAATTACTGATGTGCAATAAAGTATATTCTATCATCTATGTCTATTTACTTTTAAAGTTATACTTCTTAAAGCGCGTTATTAAAAAATTATGAGAGTGAAATTTTAAGATGTGCGCGCATCAATGTAACACAAAAGTCACAGATTGAAGTCAAAGTTAAAGTCAGAGTCAAGCTCTAAATCGAAATAAATATTTGACATAATTTGTACTAAATATTATAAGATTCTTAATTTTAAATACTTTTTTTTTATGTTACTTTTTTTTATGTTATGAGATGGCAAACAAGCTTGCGGCCCACCTGATGTTAAGTGGTCACCACCGCCTATAGACACTTGCAATATTAAGTGTAAATCACTTAACATCGCAAGTGCGTTTGCCATCCTGGGGACTAAGATGATATGCCCTCCATGCCCAGTAATTACACTGGCTACCTTTCCCTTCAATCCGAAACACAGCGAACTGCTTCACGGCAGAAATAAGAAAGGCGGTGGTACCTACCCATACGACCCTACATATGGGTCTACCACCTAGTTATTATTAACTATTTAATATAAAAAAAAACTTTTAAAAAGTCGAATAAAACTTTATAATCTAGCTGTACTACAAACGAAAAGTATTTTTATTTTTGACAAGGAAACTGCACCTCTACCAAACAGTAAAGAATAACGTCAAAGTTGGAAGTAAACTGGATGTCGATGATCGCTAGTAGACCACTCGAGTAGATTCCAGAATGTCTTCAGCCACATCAAGACACTGGGAAGCTCTATGGGTTTGGATCACAGATATATCAATCTAAGGAGATCGGTCGAATCGCCGAGTTCATAGGAAGACCGAGTGTCGCGATCAGCGGCCGTACTACATAACATGGTTCTAATTGAGCATGCCGTAATATACACTATTCGTTACGCGCATCTTAAGGACTGCGAAGCGATGAAAGTTAAGCACAGCCGCAAAGGAGATCGGTCAAATCGCTGAGTTACGTATTCACTTGACTTTATCGGAAGGCGAAGTAGCGGAAATGTATGCCCACAGTGCATACACTTGTCACAAGTTAAACGCCGGCTTGGCCTATCTCCTTGTATTATTAAATCTGTAGTTTGGATTGACTTCAATGGTATTATGTTCTTCTTCTTATTTTAAGCGAATGGCGATCGCGACACATAAAGATTACGCATTGCGCCAATATCAAGTGAAAATTTTATTAAAGTAACCGACAATTGTACGGTAGATTGAGTTTAAAATGGAGTCTCTCAACACGTGCTGTTTTTGCAACAAGAACTCGGGAGAAACTCCTGGTATTATGTTTTCGACGCACAAAAGGGGGCAAGAGTCACCGAGTTGCAAGTTGAAAATAAAAAATACTGCATGAAAAAAAGCAAGCAAAAGTTAGCTTTCCTACATCTTGAATATAAAACGCATTTGTAAATAAACCTTCACGTTTCAACTTTAAAATTAGACATCGCGGCCTATTCATAAACCTCTCCACCCTAATTACATCGCATGAAATTAATTTCAAGAATCTCTCCACGTCACTAGTAGAGCACTCTAGAAACGCTACATCTTAATATTGCGCCATATGTGTGAATAAGTGTGTAAAGTAATAATAAGTCTTTAAATTGGTGTGCTTTATTAAAGCATTGTGTGCTTTGATACAAGCTTGTAATGCTTTAAACTAGATAATTGTTACTATTTTTTTTTTCATATAGCAGCTTTGGATATGGATAATATATTTAAATATCACTAGGGTAAAAGTGAAGTGGGGTAACTTGAGAGATAAACTCAAACCATAGAACAACACTGTCAAATAACATAATGTTAACGAAGTGTACCTCGCTTACCGTTAAGCGAGGTTAGGTCTGGAGACAGTTGACAATCTGGTGACCTAGAAATTCAGGGTGTCACTCGCGTGCCTACGGTGTAGCTATGGTAAATAAGATTCGTACCGCTGGTTTTTTCAACTTCGTAAAGAGAAAGGCTTGTCAACTAGTCAGCTTATGGACGTAACCTTACCAATAAAAATACTACGTGGGCGACTGTAAACTATGGAAAGGGTGACGAATTATTCGTTAGTAGTTTAGTTTAGTATTTTATCTCACGAACGCGTGTTACAAATCGTCTCTGTGTCAGTGTGACAGTGCTTAAGAGCGTGCATTCATCGAAGTGCCAATAATATTTTTTTCGCTGTATTGTTGTTAGATACTCATGTCTATGTGACCTCATACACACATAGACATTGCTCGCAGAGCGATGGGTCCACTGACTGGGAAGTTCCGGGGTGTACGATCGAAAAACGCCCGCGAGCTCGGATTTAGATATAAATTATCGGAGTGCATCTAGCAATATTATAATATAATTCTTATGTCCAGCATTATATGTATGTACATATTTTAATATAATTTGAGTATATTAAATAAGTTTAATTTTAAATACATTGTAAAAATCGTCATAAAAATGTACCAATTTTTTTTTTTGGTATCCATTTTTATATGTTGTCTCAATTTTTTACTTAATTAAGCTCTATAGCTGTTTATAATAGTATATTTGCTATTGGAAAAACAATTTTTGCAAAGTATTGTTTGTCGTTATAATGCTTGTATTTCATCTGAAAGATAGCTCCAAACTGCATTTTCGTAGAACTGTGCCATAAGATTGTCCTCGCTTTACAATACTATAAGTGTAAATTACAATATCTCTCCATACCGGTTTTAATCAAGAAACAAGCTTCCTATAATATAAAATTTCTTTGCATGGTCTGGTTACATCGCTTCAAAATCATGTCTGAAATATCCATATAATGTGACAATTTTGACGTTAATCGAGTGCACGCCCACAGTGTACCGGCATTCATTAGTTAAAATTCTATAGAAAATGTAATTTATAGTATCCCCTTGTGTGTCGCGCGGCCTCCTGGAGGTCGATCCCCCCCCCCCCCCCCCCCCCCTCCACAGTTTTCCGATGATGAAAATTATGATTATTATTATTAGTACCTATTTGTAAATATCACATGCGCGGAATTTTACAAAATGGCGGCGACACAATAGGGGGTATAGTCGAACACTGGTGTTTAGAATAATTCAGCTCTGTGATGCTGCTGGTGCCATCTCTCTGTCATGTACGCAACGATATCGTATCCTTAAGCGAACGTGATTGGTCAACGTACTTGTATGATTGTTATAAGTAGAGATTATATAATGTTGGGGACAAGTCACAAGTATTCGACATTTTATTTCCACATATTTGCTAAAATTTCTTTGAAATTTCTAAAATAAAATAAAACAAGCAAGCACACGCGACTAGTACAAAATACCGTAGCGTAGTCGTATGGGTAACCGCTACACCAGTTACATAGCAGGCTCCATTTGTTATATCCAAAATAAATCTAAATGAAACCTTACCATTATGGCATAAGGTTGTCATTGTAACTTAATAAAGAAGCCTAAAGGCATAAGTGACAAAATTTCTAAATCATAAGTCTGTGATGTGTATTAAAGTTAAAAACCAAAGTTTTAGTAAATATTCTTAAACTGAAAAAGAAAATTCAATAGCTAAAGAGAGTTTCAACATTCTATTCAGAATTACATCTGGACGTTACCAATTTAATACACAAAGAGAAACCAAATTGCTTCGGGACAGAGCATAAGGTTTAATTTCAATATTAATTTAGCGTAAAAGAAAGAAACGCAGATTTATAAAGCGTATCAAAATTTAATTTCGTTTCGATAGCAGGGTTGCCAGAACGCAATAAGTCAGAAATACAGTAATACGAAAACTACATTATTTGTATTTAAACATAGAAGCTTATTTAATAAATCATTCCCACTCGAAATTTCTAAAGACTCTAATTGGTAGAGTATCGGACGAGTACCTTTGGGAGATTCGCTTTACATGCTTAACTTATGGCTAACAGCCGGTAGTTTTAAAAAAACCCATATTGAATATTCGTACCTACGTTCGAGTCCAGATTTATTACTTCTACCTAATTCTTTATAAATAAAAATGAATCGCGGGAATCGGAAAACACGAAAACGGATAGACCAAATCAGCAATTTCTTTATTCGTATTTTCGTTACAGCACTGTACAATGTAAAAATTGCGAGGAAAATAGTTAAAATAACACTTTTCTTTTCGCATACAAACTACAAAATAAATTAGAACATCTATCCTAGATTTTTTTTTCTAAGCTCATAAGATTATTCGAATGCTACCAAAACCTATCTGTCTGTTTCTTTATCAGGCCTAATCTCAGAAACTACTAAACAGATATCACTCAATTTTTTTAATTGTTTTTCTTGGTCCAACTTAGCTATAGGAGATTTTTTACTTTCTCGTATACGTAGTATAGAGGAAGTCTTGTAATCATTAAAAAATTCGACCTCGATTTTGACGGATTTACACGTTTTGGACCTCCCTGAGTCCAAAATTTTTTTTTTAATTATGTCTGTGTATGTGTCGGTGTGTGGGTGTGTCTGTGCGTTCGCACGATAACTCGACTATGCTTTAACTTATTGCAACCAAATTTAACATGCATGTATAACATCAAAATATAAGGTTTCTATCAACTTTTGAGACGTCGATCAGAAAGTTAAGCAACCAAGTGCGCGGTCGGTACTCGGATTGGCGACCAAAATTTAACATGCATGTATGACATCAAAATATAAGGTTTCTATCTACTTTACGAGGAAGTCAAGGGGAGACCACTCCTTCCACACTTTTTACCGCGTAGGCGTATACATGTGGCGTGTCAGCTACTGTTGAATAAAGTGAGTTATAACGCCTAAAACACTGAAGTGAATTTTGATATAGAGATAAAAAGGGCCCTGGAGTTAATTATAGGCTTCCTATTCTTGCCAAAATCTAAACTTAAATCTAGATTATCGCACACAAAGTTGCGAATAATAGCTCGGCACACTTATTCATTGGTAGTATCGCAGTTTGAAAGTAAAATTGGCATTGCATCTATATTTATAATTTTTCTTGAAATCTCATATATTTTTTACCTTCTAGCTAACATAGTAAAGTCATATACTTAATTAAACTGCTAAATAATGTGAACCTTTAGTATAAATTGTATTCATTTTTCATTTCAATATTGGTCACAAAAGTGCATAACCATCAATATGTACTATTAAAATATGTTTTGAAGTTGCGATGTATGTCAATTTCAACTACATCAATGCAATCAATGGTTTCAAGTAAAAATTCAACATGTCAAGAAACGTACCTACATAATACATTTAAGACATTATTACATAACAGTAAAACAGCGAAGGAGCCCCCACAATGGAGATAAACACAATACCCAAAATTCGAAAGGTCAGCAGTTTTTACGGGTTTTTTCTAAACAGTTTTTTAACAATAATTAAGAACCATTCGTTGCCTCAGCGTCTCCAGACCAACCCTGACAACTCCAAATTAACAACTTAAGGGCGTGCACTCGATTTATGTCAAATTGTCACATTTTCTGGATTTTTTAGACCTGATTTTGAAGCGATGTGAACAGACTTTGCAAAGAAATTATATGTTTTAGGAAGCTTAATTCTTGATTGAAACCACTATAGAGAGATATTTTAATTTACACTTATAGTTTTGTAAATCGGGGATATGCTTATGGCGCGTTAAAATGTAGTTTGGTGCTATCTTTCAGATGAAGTACAGGCATTATAATAGCAAAGAATACTTTGCGAAAATTCTTTTTCCAATAGAAAATATACTATTATAAACTACTACTATAGAGCCTGGATAAGTAAAAAAATTAGATAACATATTAAAAAGGGATACCAAAAAATTTTATAAATTGGTAAATTACAATGTTTTTGAAATTAGACTCATTTTATACTACACCTGGTCGGAACAGTAACTATTATTCCTTCAAATTGAAAAGAGAAAGTTGATCTTTTCTTCGGCCTTAATATGCGGGAGGAAAAGTTGTATGAAATTCCATTTCTAACGTGTTTAGCGGGAGGCAAAGTTGTATGAAAATCTATTTCTAAAGCGGCGTCCGCCGCAGCGCGCGGAGGCGGCGCCGAACGGTGGCGGCGGTGCAGGGACGCGCGCTGCGTGAACTACCGGCCGTTGGGTGGCCGGTGTTTCACAGAACATCTGCAACTAGTGTTGCATAATGATTAAGATCTTTATAATTTTATATAGGTACTGCTTATTTCAATTTAACAAGTCTTTGAATGTTCCTCACAGGTGTAGTATAAAGCATAGTAACATTTGGAAGAAAGTTCGACTCCCAACTCGGGAGTATGCAAAACGTATGCTTTCCCTCTCTCCAGAGCACAACACTAACGCTACAGAGCAGTATCACCTTGCTCGGTATGGAGGTTCGCAGCGACTTGAATCCGAAGGACTACATCGAAAGCGTGATAAAAACAGCTTCACGGAAACTCGGAGTCCTGAACAAGGTGCGGCGTTTCATCACGCCAAATCAACTGTGCTTGCTATACAAGACGCAAGTACGGTCCTGCGTGGAGTATTGCTCGCACCTGTGGGATGGCTCCGCCAAGTACTTACTCGATGCTTTGGAGAGGTTGCAGCGTCGCGCGGCCCGCATCATCGGCGACGAAGAGGTGACTAAAAACCTTGAGCCTCTCCAATTGCGTCGCAATGTTGCGTCATTGAGCGCTTTCTACCGTCTGTACCACGGCGAGTGCTCTGAGGAACTTTTTTCCCTAATCCCACCATCTCCCTTCCTTTTAAGCACTACGCGTGCTGGTCTACGTTGTCACCGACAAACTGTGGCTACCATTCCAACGCGAACTAAGAAATTTGGCAACTCGTTTCTTTGTCGCACAATCCAAAAATGGAATTCACTGCCAGCACACGTGTTCCCTCCTTCCTATAATCCTGGGTCATTCAAAAGAGGCGTGAAGAAGCACCTTGCAGGTCAGCAAGGCGTGGGTGGCTAGCGCGGCAGTTTATCTCTCGCGCCAGCTATCTTCGCATTTGGACTCTACTTCTGCTTACCATCAGGTGGAATAGAGTCATTTGCTTGACCTATTTATAAAAAAAACAAACTGCAACACATACTGCTCCCTATATACTCACTATATATTTACTTAATATAATGCTAGACATTATAACGATATCATAACAATGTTATATCCAATCATATATTTTTAATATTTATTTGAAAAATGATCTCAATTCGAGTTCGCGGTCATTTTTCGATCGTACACGCCGGGTCTTCCTAGCTAGTGGACCTATCGCTCTGCGAGCAATGACTATGTGTGCATGGGGTCACATAGACTGTGTATCTAACAACAATACTACGAAAAAAATACGATTGGTACTTCGATGAATGCACGCTCTTAAGCAAGCTGTGTAAAATTACATTCTAATGTGAAAAAAAAACCGTGAAAATCTACTTTGTAGCAACTTGCAAAGTTTGCAACACAACATGAGCATTCAGGGGTGCATCGTGAGTTTGTCGTGTTATTTTGGTCGGGCGGTTGATCCGCCCAAGGCGTGTTTTTGCCCTTTCATGTCGACTGCTCACGTGCAGGGCGCCCGGGGCAAACTGAACTCGTTTGAGCTAAGAATATCTCATAAACATTTCATTCACAGCCACTTTGGAGTGTGCGAAGCGCCTTTTAAAACAAAAATTACATAAAATAAAATAAAAAGTCATTTTATCTTACATGTTTTAAAAAGAAACAGGGGGGGGGGGCGAGGCAAGTGTGGCGCGACTTTCCTTATTTCTACTGCCCTATCCCGTCCGGCCTAATATTATACATATATGTGAAAGTTACGCTGTCTTTCTGTTACACGTTCACCTAACCCACTGAACTGATTTTGATGAAATTTGTTACAAATATAAAATAGGGGTAAAGAAAAAAAAAGTTATTTGATCGCGAAAAAATGCTTGAAAGGGTTGAAATAGGGGATGATCCAGAGTTTTTGAAACCACAGCAGTTTGATGTGTATTATTTGCTAAATAAATACCCTAAAAATAACAACTCTGCCCAAAGTAACTATTCCACGCGGATGATGTCGCAAGCAAAAAGCTAAATAGATTTAAACTAGGCTAAAGAATTATATTCCTTAGATTATGTGAAATTAATTTTAAGGCCCGTAGACAAAGGAAACAATAACAAAGTTCATCACAACAGCCTTTATAATTTGACCCACTGCTGGGACACAAGGCCTCTCCTTGTCATCGAAGGAGGTTTAGGCAGTAGTCCACCACGCTTGCTCAATGACGATTGGTGGACGGAGTATAAGGTGGTTAATACCCCTTTGCTGTTCCATTAGTCGCCTTCTACGACACCCATTGGAGGTTATGGGGTGATACTATTCCACTCATCGCATCATATAGACTTGAGTACCTATATGGTTTTAATTTGAACACGATACCTCCACGTGCTTCCGAGATAAAGGCAAACCTCGATGATTGATTATGTACTTTAAATAAAGACTATTTTTTCTATGATTTAATTAGAAATGTATAGTTTTCAGAGTTTTTCCTATACCTGTGGTATAAGACGATAATACTTGCCAAGTTTCATAGTTCTAGGTCAACGGGAAGTACCCTATGAAATATGATTCCCATGAGAGTCTAAATATACATTTCTGCGGCATGAACGGCTGCATCCTTTTTTGCGTTATGTAAGAAGTTTGATTTTTTTCACAGCTTCAAGGGACCGTAGACGTGAGTAAATGGTTTTAATTTCAACGCGATACCTCCCCTCGTTCAGATAAAGAGTCTTGACAGACAGATGGACAGAATCAAGTACAAATATTCAGCAATAAAATAGTTTTATAATTACAAATACATTTAATTAACTCTCTCTTATTGCGCAGTTAATATACTTACATTGGAGCCGGCCAGTGACGATTTAGTACATGCTTTAGAAAACTACAGACAGTACCAAGTGATCAGCCAACACAGCACTTAATTTTGGATCGTATCCAACAATTCCCATTCGTAGGAGACAAGTTCCTGAATCTTAATAATTGCAAACTTAGTTATATGTCACAAAGCAGCTAAGATGTTGCATCAAATATTATATATATCTCCATTAATACGTTTATAGGAAATTTATGAAATCAGGAATTCTAAACATTTCGTAGGAAATCTATAGAGTTCCTAATATAGCCCGACATTGTATGAAATATTTTGAACCATCTATAGGGTTCATGGACCGTGAATTCACAAGTGTAGTTTCCGCTCACAAAGAGGAGTACCTCTTAATAATGATCCAAATATATGGAAGTACAATTTGCCGAATGCCTGTAATAAAAAGAAATCTGGAACACCATGAAGCTGGCACAGGCCTCAAACAAACAGTAAACATATTGACTTTTAGATCATTTAAAATATAAAACTTTTATTTTGAGTGTTTAGCGGGAAACCATGGCGTCTGGACGTCGATCTTTATTTCGATAATTCAAAATTGCTTCGGAGTGGATTTTGTGCAGTGAAAGTAGTGTCGTCTCGTTGCAATAGAATCCGTGTTGGCGAACAGTTATGAGGAATCATTGAAATCAAAGTTTTGTGGTGTGACTGCCATGCGTTTCTTTCCAAGCACTCCTAGATGCATTAAAATGTGTGACGCACCTATTTTAATGCAAACATCAAGAAATAACACATTACCAAATGAAAAGGTTTTTTTTCTGCCTATAGATTGTCAGAATTGGTAGTTACCCTAATAAAACGACCATGTAATTACCATTAAATAAATAAAAGGAGGAATGGATGAATTTGGATAAAACCAAGATCATGTTCAACGAGCTCGTTGATCCGGGACCGGTCGCTGTTAATGGAGTACCTCTAGATGTTGTTCAGGAATATGTCTATCTAGGACAAACGCTCCGATTAGGCAGAAACAACTTCGAGAGATAAGCCAATAGAAGAGTTAGTTGGGCCGTTAGACTGGGCAGCATTTTGTAAGCTCCGTCAAGTCTTCTCGTCACCCATCCCTCAATGTCTCAAGTCGAAAGTCTTCGACCAGTGCGTCCTCCCAGTTATGACCTACGGCGCCGAGACGTAGACACTCACGGCTGGACTAGTCCACCAGTTTAAAGTCACTCAGAGAGCTATGGAAGGGCTATGCTCGGAGTATCTCTGAATGTCCGCATCAGAAATGATGTAATCCGACAGAGAACTAGAGTCACCGACATAGCCCACCGAATTAGCAGTCACATTAGCCGCATAACTGACGGCCGTTGGAGCCGTAAAGTTCTTGAGTGGAGCCTGCGACTCGAAAAACGTAGTATACTTATACTTAAATAAATAATAATATATTTTCACGCTCACACCAATTATCTAGCCCGAAGTAAGTATCATTAAGAACTTGTGTTACGGATACTAGATAACGGACATTTTTTTTTTAATATCCATAATAATTTTAGATATTTTTATAAATAAACTTAAATAAATATATAAACAACCATGACTCGCAAACAAACATTCGTGTTCGTCACACAAACATTTGCCGCTACCAGGATTCGAACCCGGACCGCTTGATGTGTAGCCAGCTATACTGACCACTCCACCACGACGGCGTCATATAGGACGTATAGGACGACCTGCGACAAGATGGGATGATGATATGCGTAGGCTGGCTGTAGTGAGCTGGATGAGAGTGGCCGAAAATCGGGAGCAGTGGCGTGCATTAGGGGAGACCTATGTCCAGTAGTGGACGAACACGGGTTAATGATGATGATGATGATGAAATAAAAGGAGAAGAAGAACTTTTATTTCTTCCTTTTCAGTTTTGAAGTCGGTTACTATAAAGTAAAAACCACAACAGCTATTGCTAAGGAAGGTTGGTTTAGGCAGGCGGCTTGCCATAATACCTAATATATGTATATAATAATGCCTATAGAAATATTGTGACATATTGCCCCTAATAAATTGGGGTCAGGGTATAAGAAGTCCATTAATATTTTTTTATGAGTGGACTTTCGCTGGAGAGTTTAGAAAAAAATACATAAATTGTTTATACTAAAGATGCCTCAGGATGGAGGACTCATTATTAAAAGATTGACAAAGAGCGCAAAAAAAATAAGGGGAGGGATGTCGAATCTTTTTCCCAGCCACGTGACAATAGACTTTAACAGAAGAGTGAAGCATGTTTATTTCGTCACAAGCAATCCCGAGATTGGCTTACCCAAACACCCTTGGAAATTTTTCCCGCTGTATACATCACATTTAATTAACTGCAAGGTAAATTAGAATACTGCCTCAGTATTTAAATAAAAAAGTTTGTCTAAATACGAACATCAAACAGATAACATCCTAATCATGTTTGAGTAACCAATGCAAGGCATTTATTTTTCAGAGTGGAAATTCTGTTTATTCATCCGTCCGCCGACTCCGGGATCATAAGGACTCCGCCATATTTGTGACGATTTTGCTTTTTATCCTTTATTGCGCGAAATATGGGATCCAATTAATTCCGTCGTATGAAAACCCAACGCGAGCTGGGGCCACTTTTGATTGTTTGAATTATACACGAAAACACAATACATTTTGTATTGCGGGCAGAATTCACTTTGTTCCCTTCTAGTTTCTGTTTCATCGTGAATTTTTATGGACTTTTTAGTGAAAGCTTTTTTTAACTAATTAAAATGTTCTTAGACATAGCTTGAAAATCTTATAAAACAAGTAAAATAATATAAATATTTTAATTGATTAGTGTGTACACTCTTTTTTGAAAACGGGTTCTTATAACAACTTATCTCAGCTTATCTTCAATTCAAATCAATTCAAGTATTTATTGCAATCCATAATGTTACAAGCAATTAAGATCTTAAAGTTAAGCAGACATCATTATGGATACATCACTTTGTCAGGCACAGCAAAAACATATAGGCACTTAATAAATCTATAGAAGAAGGTACATGTTTGAAATTATGTTAAGATATTAAACAGAAGAAAATAATCTACAGTTATAAAAATGATACATCACTTTGAAATTAAATTGGTTATTAAATCAAATTAAGTATAATGAAAATTATTCATTCATAATGTCAAGTTATTCATAATGGCATTTATAATTTATCTTAAATGCTTTATGTAATAAATAATCTTAATAGAAAAAAAACCCTTATAAAAAATTTTTATGACAGGTCTAAGCTTAAATGTCAGATGTTCTTAGTCAAAAGAGATACAACTAATTTTAGGTTTTTTTTTAACACGCTCTCGAGCTGTCGTAGAGAGCGCACGCGTCCATCGGGTCTCCGCCCGCGGAAATCGCGGAACGCGGAACGCGGAAAACGCGGACGCGGAACTTGCGCGGATCAGTACGCAAGGCGCGGATCGCGGAAGAGTGCGGACGCGGAAATTTGCGGATCAGTGCGAAAGGCGAAGAACGCGGAAAAGTGCGGATTGTGGAAGGTGCGGATTGCAGAAGGGTGTGTAAAAGGTGCGGATTGCAGAAGGGTGTGTAAAAGGCGCGGATCGCAGAAGAGTGCGGACGCGGAAATAGCGGACGCGGAAAAAGCGAAAGCGGAAAACGCGGATCAGAGCGGAAGGCGAAGAACGCGGAAAAGTGCGGAAGGTGTGGATTGCAGAAGGGTGTGTGAAAGGCGCGGATCGCGGAAGAGTGCGGACGCGGAAAAAGCGGATCAGTGCGGACGCGGAAAAGTGCGGAAGGCGAGGAACGCAGAAAAGTGCGGAAGGTGCGGATTGCAGAAGGGTATGTGAAAGGCGCGGATCGCGGAAGAGTGCGGACGCGGAAAAAGCAGACGCGGAAAAAGCGGACGCGGAAAACGCGGATCGGTGCGGACGCGGAAAAAGCGGATCAGTGCGGACGCGGAAAAGTGCGGAAGGTGCGGATTGCAGAAGGGTATGTGAAAGGCGCGGATCGTGGAAGAGTGCGGACGCGGAAAAAGCAGACGCGGAAAAAGCGGACGCGGAAAACGCGGATCAGTGCGGACGCGGAAAAAGCGGATCAGTGCGGACGCGGAAAAGTGCGGAAGGTGCGGATTGCGGAAGGGTGTATGAAAGGCGCGGATCGCGGAAATTTGCGGATCAAAACAACATGTAAATTAAACAAAACAACGAATATATATAATATAACAAACCTTTATAACAGATTAAGCCAACTATATAAATCCATTTGTAAATAACAGTAAGAAAGCATAAATGTCAACCCAAAGACCTGTAAACCCTCAATGTAACAAAATTACACACACAACATAACATAAAACACTTTTATAAACAACACAAACACACACAACAAAACTTTTAACTGTAGTAAACTTAATTATAAGCCCACGCAATGTAACAAGAACACTTTAAATACAACACAATACCATAAAATACAACATACACCAAGCAGCTTGAGGAACTGCTTCTATATAACATTGTTAACAATAAATATAACATTGTAAAACTTGTGGCCTACATGTTGTCATAAGGTGTAGTCATTAGCCCTGAGACGCATGTAGGCCACAGACATTAGGAAAGTTGTAATAGACCCTAAGTCCAACAAAACTATTAAAAAACTGACAAAATAACAAAAAAAAAAAAAAAAAAAAAAAAAATTTTAGGTTTTCATCCTTGTTAAATAGTATGCAACTGAATATTTAAGAAAAAATCCTTAAGATAACGGAAGTATTCACATAAAACAAATTATGACGGGGTTACAATACATTTCCAGATAGTCATTGAAATCTGATCTCTATTTGCAGGTTAGTAGAGTGCAAAAAAAGAGCTGTGTCTTTCCTTCAAACCCTTTGCAAGTGACCTGGACTATTATGAATGGAACAACGGACGTCATTAGAAGTAGAACGCTGTAACAACTCATGTCACCGCTCTGACTGTGAAACTTTGTCTTGGAGAAAGAACGTTATTTTCTTAGTACGAGATTTTCAAATATTTCTCTTATGTTCGTATTATAGAATAAGTTTCAACAATGAACGCCGACTTGAGCGACCTACGTCTCTATCACTTTGTGCGTGATAGAAAGTGACAAACGATTCTCAAGACATGTTTGACTTCTGAGTGTCATTCTGTAATACGGAACTTAGATTTAATTAATTTGATTTAAATTTAGTGGTTGTACCTTTGGGTTGTACTGTGCGAATCTTTGTAAAGCAAAACGTCTCAAAGTATTGTCTGAACCGGATTGACTATATTTTTATGGTTGAATGTCTAGTCTACGTATAATGTGCGACTCAAGCATCTTCCGGCGCCCTGGCTGACTCCGGAGATTCGTAACCTTATGGCGAAACGGGACAAAGCTAAAAGTCGGTACAAGCAGTCTGGTAGCGACCTTCATTTTGCACAGTTTAAAAAAATTCGGAATCGTTGCAGTAGAACTTGTAGAGATGCCAAGCGTAGCTATGTGCACAATAAAATTAACAATACACATCCTAACCACATTTGGAAGTTTTTACGGACTTTAGGCGTGGGCAAGTCCTCAGCAATAGACCATATTGCTGTGGATCTCAACGTTTTAAATGATCACTTCTCTTCTTCTCCTAGTGTTTTAGATGATTCTTCTAAATCAGCTGCTCTTTCCCTCTTGTCAAATCTTGTCCCACACGATAGTCCATTTTTTTTCTTTCTCTACAGTTTCAGATGATGCCGTTAAGAAGAGTATCCTCTCCATTTCCTCCAAGGCTGTTGGTAGTGACGGTCTTAGCCTTGACATGATCTTGCCCGTGTTGGATGATATTGTGTCAATTATTACACACATTGTTAATTTTTCTTTGACACACAATGTCTTTCCAACTTCATGGAAGAAGGCTCATGTCATACCTCTCCCTAAAACCACTAATCCTTCTTCCTTCTCTGAGTACCGTCCCATTTCCATACTTCCTATCCTATCCAAAGTACTGGAGTCCACCGTTCATAAACAAATGCATTCTTTTTTTGTCGACAACTGTATTTTATCTCCTTACCAGTCCGGTTTTCGTCCATCCCATAGTACTACTACTGCACTCTTGAACGTGACCGAAGACATTCGCTGGGCTATGGATAATACCAAGCTCACTGCGCTTGTTTTGCTGGACTTCAGTAGTGCTTTCAATTCTGTTAATTATGACCTTCTCCTTGAAACTCTTCGCGCGGTAAAAATCTCTCTCCCTGTTTTAGAGTGGTTTAGGTCGTACCTGGTAGGTCGCCGGCAGTGCGTCAAATGGGAAGATATCAGCTCAAATTGGTCATGTCTGTCGGCTGGTGTGCCACAAGGTAGTGTGTTGTCACCATTACTTTTTTCTATTTTTACTAACCACATTTCTTCCTCTATTTCTTCTTCATTTCACCTATATGCCGATGACCTTCAGATCTATAGGCACTTCAAACTATCTGAAGTCAGTGAAGCCATCAACCTGCTTAACGGTGACTTATTATCAATTGAGACTTGGGCCAAAACATTTGGTCTTGTTGTTAACCCGGCGAAATCCCAAGCAATTATTGTGGGTAGTCCTAGACTGAGGTGTAAACTGGACTGGGGCATGATTCCTACAGTTACTTATAGCGGAACAACTATTGCGTACACAGACAAGGCTAAAAATCTGGGCCTAATCATGGACTGCCATATGTCGTGGTCTCCGCACATCAATGAAGTAAGTCGACGTATGCATTATTCATTTCACTCTCTCAAGCGACTTCAATATTTTCTCCCATTTAAGACCAAGATTATGCTTGCGCAAGCTCTTCTTCTCCCCATTCTTGATTACGCTGACGTTTGTTACTTGGATCTAACTGAGGAGCTACTGAATAAATTGGAACGTCTTCAAAATTTAGCTATTCGGTTTATTTTCGGACTGCGAAAATATGATCACGTCTCCAATTTTCGCACACAGTTGAAATGGCTACCTATTCGAGACCGTCGTAATGTGCACATCCTATCTACTTTACACAAAATCCTAAAAGATCCCAAATACCCTTCCTATCTCCGATCCCGTTTCCAACCTTTACCAGCTCGCTCCCCACCTCAACGGTCATGTGTTACAAAAACCCTCCAGCTACCTTCTAGTAACACGAAGTTCTTCTCTCACTCCTTCTCTGTCCGCGCTGCTCAACTTTGGAATCGGCTTCCTTTTGATATCCAAGAGTGTCCTTCAGCTAATGCTTTTAAGTTTAAATTAAAAAAACACTTTCAGTTGCATTCATCTTAGTGTCTTTTTTATATTCATTTTTAAGTCTCACTCACCTTGTCGTAATCTGTAATGTAGTCTATTATATTTTTATATGTATGTATGTATTTAAGTGTATGTATTATATTACCGTACTTTTATTGTATTATAGTGTATATGTATTTAATTTAATAACTTTTCTATGTTTTTGGCTACTACTTATTATTTTTATCTTATCTTATAATGCACTTTCTTGTCTCCCACCTACTGACATAATACCTCACTGACGTTTTGGGTTGGCTGGAAGAGATCTCTTATAGAGATAAGTTCGCCCTTGCAAACTGTATTACCGTAATTTTGTTATTTTGTTATTTTAAGTGCAATAAAGAGTAAATATATATAAATATATATATATATATATATATATATATATATATATATATATATAAATATATATAATGCTTAATGAGAAAAATATATATAAGGGTTCTCTCCAGATGAGAAGCGGTCTAAAAGAGTTTTATGCCTTAGCAAAAGGGAAAGTTCACAGGACATTATAACAAATCTGCTGTTTGTTTTTCAATCACATTAAAACGTTTCGCATCAGTACCAGAATTAATATTGTCTTAACCATTAAATAAACATGTCACAATTTTCTCCCTTAAGGGAAACCAGCTTTCTTTTTTACACTATAATAGTTAAAAAAAAACATATGTTATCGTTGCCTACCTTATGCTCACAACATCAAGAAGTCATTCGCGTGCTGTCAACCCTAAGGAGCTTTATACATCGAAAGCGGTGCGGCGCGTGACCGCGACGCGGCTGTTGAATTTTGTATTCATGTATATAGAGCACCACACACCGAACGCGACGCGGCGCGGTGAGGGGTGAGGGGGTGGATGCCACCAGCACCGTGCCGAGCCGTGCCTGTCGATACGGTTCCGAGCTGATAAGTGTGTCCTATAATTGGATTTCCTTTAATTCATTTTCGGTTCGGGTGACAACATTTTTCCTAGGTCTCCCTCGTCCAGCATCTGCTCTCACGTCAAATTCAAATAATAATTATCCTTTTCGTAAATGACCTTTCACTCTGTACTTATTAAAATACCCGAACCATGTAAATAATGACTGTCTCAATTTTTATCGCTGATTTCTTAAAACCAGACCTTTTTCTTATCACGACATTGTATGACGTCAATTTTACTGTTTGGCCTTCCTCAATCTTACTTACTTTTATATTGAAGTTAAAGCTAAAGGTGGAAACGCACTTCATCCGTAACGCTCAATCACTACTTTACTTCTCACTCTTATTACTAATTACCGAAATACACCAATATTGTTATAGCAACGGCCTTTGGAATTCCGTAATAGCTAGCCAGACAAGCTTAAACCCCCTGCATCAAACCAAAATATCTAGACCGGTAATTATTATGTTTTAAATTTTACAATAACTCTAAATACTTTTAGAGAAAATTAAATTGTGATTCATACAATCGTACGTGTATCTCTTATTATATTTCTAATTATTTCCACCATACTGTTGAGACACGATCCCCTAAATTAATATCGTAAATTGAGGAAAGCAAAACACGTCACATGTGCGCTAAAGCGTTTTATGATTCATACGGATACAAAGTGAAATTAATAGAAGAACGCGAACTAAGCGCTTCTGGTTTCGAAATAAAGTAGAAATTCGCTTGAATTATGTATGGGGAATAAAGATTTAAGAATACTTTATTGTAACATAAACAAGTCTGATGAACGAGCCCGACTGCAGGTCGGGTCCATACAAAATGAAAGACAATTTATAGGCAAAGTTACGAGCGGCCTTGCCGATCACCCGTACATTGTAGCATAGTGAAAAATTGTCTCTAGGAAAATATATTTCTACAAAAACCAATAAGTAAATTGTGTAAGTATTTTTAATTTTGCTATTATAATTATAATAATTTACATTGAAATGTAACAGACCTATGTTTATTTAAAATAAATTTTTATTTTTTAATTTTTGTCTTTAAATTTATCGAAGTTTTTCAAAAAATATGTCAGTTTACGAAAAATCTATATTCGAGGTAACCTTGGCGCACTTCTTGCAGAGGAAATTTATTAGCTCTTAGATACGAGACCTCGCACCGATTACTCGACGTCGCCCTGACAAATAGTTCCATTCCTTATTTCTGGATGAAAGAAGGTGTTTTTTTGTTCCTTTGATTTCTTATTTGTGCTCGCGAAATAAGGTAAAAGGGTGGAATAACGTTGTTATGAGTGAGCGAGCAGTTCGCCATGTGATGCTGGCAGTGTAGAATAGCATCAACGCATATCCTCCAATAGGTGTCGCAGAAGGCGACTAATGGATCAGCAAAGGGGTATTGATCTCCTTATACTCCGTCCACCAATCCGCATTGGGCAAGCGTGGTGGACTACTACCTAGATTTCTTTCGAAGACAAGAAAAGGCCTTGTGTCCCGAATAGTGGGGCGAATTATAAAGGCATTCGTCGTCTGCTACGACACCCATTGGAGGATATGGGGATGCCGGCAGGGAATCACATGGCTGCTATGTATCCTAAGCAAGTAATACATGACGACTAAATACTCTGAATTAAAATCTTTCATTATTCGCCACTTCATGTTTCTAGTCGCTAGCGTAGTACGTAGTTTTTATTTCCAATTTTTTGTATATTTTTTTTAAAAAATTGTGACATTTAATTTGTTATATATTTCTGAATTTATAACGTGTAAACCAATGTATGAATGTAATAGATACCCGGACCTGACTAGATTATATTATATCGCGTACCTTCCCATATCATCCGTTTTTGATCAATAAAAGAGTCCTATCGGGCAACTCTCTGAAAGTTAGTCTTTGCATTATTGAATTTTGTTGACATAGTTATATGAATGGGATGGTGGATACGTGAGTTGTTGTTTTGCTAAATTAATGTTACTGCTCAGCTTGAATATCGTTTTGCTTTTTGCCATAACGCTGGTGACGTGTAGTGCTTTACAACATGTAAATTAAATAACCAACACCCTGAATACAGGTGTTACTTTTTGGTTTTTTTTATTTATTTATTTTTCTTAAAAAAATTGTTTTTTTTTCAAAAATTTTTTCTATCTGTATTCAGGGTGTTGGTTATTTAATTTACATGTTGTACATCTGCAAAATTATGTATTAGAAAAATTCATAAGTTACTATATTTGTGTAAGACATAGCCTCAAATATTTCGTACAAATAGGCATTGGGACGGTTTAAAAAAATCACCCGTAGAATGTTAAATTATCGCTAAGTGAAATAGTCGCAAGCATAGCTCTAGTCTTTGTCTTATAATAATGTACCTTCAGGGTTGTGTGATTGAGACACCAGGATACCGAGTGAAGCTTGCTACAATCGTAGACTTTAACATAACTTACCATCAGGCCATTAACTTCTCTGTCCCTGTTGGGCTGCTGCTGAAAGATAGCAGCGTACCATCTTAGGCCCCATCAGCGCTTTCCATCGTGATTGTGGTGGTCGAACGCCAATAGAGTTTAAAAAAAATAATGAAAACAATATTTTCTACTTTACCTTTGGAAGTTTATCCTTTAGCCGTGTTGTGCATTGAATATTTTTACTTTAGCCCGCCCCAACTGGAATACAATAGATCATGATCGATTGTGATTTTTTAAGTTTTTCGCTAGCAACACACTCTTTCGGGCAATCAATCTTTACAAGTTAGCGAGATTTCGCTATGTTACTGAGACATGTCTTCTTTGTATACGAAAATAAAAAACCGAACTGAAAATAATGAGAAACAGAAACCGAAAATAGCACAAATTCCTTTTTACCGCTATTTTGAATAATAATATGAACTAAAAATAATTAATTTACAAGGTTAACTTACATTAATGGACTTTCAACGTATCCGTAAATAGGATTAAATAAATTTATTCGTATTAACGGTTTAAGGCACAACGAATTTTCCGGGTGGAATAAAGTCGTTTATTTATTCATCACATAAATTGCTATTTCAATATTTCTACGAGACTTCAACCTAGTTCTGCTTCAGACATTATAATTATGTCGGTGAGATTCAAATCATTAATATTCTTTGTTTGGCTAACTTAATCGGATTTACTAGGGTTGCCCAGTTAGGGATCGTTCCGGGTCGTCAATTATTAAGTTATTAAATTAAATTACGTATATAATAAAAAATTAAATAACATCTTGCTTTCTTTCGTCAGTTTACTCAATCATTATGACTATAATCATGTTCAGAGTAATTAGCCGATTCGTAGTCTGCGGTACGCCTTCTCGAATTAGATCTAAATGTTCCGTTTGGTCAATTGCCTGACAACAACATGGTTTCCATAAAGTTTGTCTCCAGGTCCTGGAATCGAGTTCCCTTATATACTGGATAGGTATGCATATATGTTTAGATTTGGCGCTGCTCTGTAGTTCAAAAAATTTGTATCAAAGGAAAAGTTTTAATGCACTTTTGAGGGCAATAAAACTATTCTTCATACGTTTTCGACAATACATAACAAAATAGCCTCTCCTGTGAAATATATTAAAGGCAATAAAGACCATAATGGAGTGTGAAAACTATGTTTAAAGCATTATTTTTTTATTTAATTTTTGGAATTACAAAAAATGTACACTGAAAATTGTTATATTAGAATGAAAAAATAAAAGATGATGATGATGATGACGATTCATCATGAAGGCACCCATAACCACCCCATAAGACACCCATATTAGATGTAAAACAGAAAATTGTAGAAATTAAAGAAATATTGTCCTAAAGGCTTACTAGACAAAGTTATAGAAAACAAAGAAATTATTTGTATGATTCAATTTAGATTGGAAGTGGCCAATATGGCCACTTAATTTATTATGCAATTCATTCAACTCCTGTAGTTGTAATTAGAAATAAATATTGTTCGTTTCCAAAAATATATGTCACTCTAAGCGAGCAAATTTCGCTACTAAACTTCCTTACTAAATGTTTATTTCTCCTCTAACATGTTTTGTGTAAAACACGATAAACACGTAACACACAACTTGCGACGTAGTTACGTTTACCATAAAGTTCAGACTTGTAACTCAGGTTTTGAGCAGGGGTGACATCTGATTCCATAATCCTGTAACTAGATATGGGTGTCACAGGTAATTGGTATGATTGGACATTTTGCAAAATGCCTAGGTAGACTCAGTTAGGGGTCCACGTCTGGAAGTCTCCTCGTGGCGGACCCTGGTAACGTGGTGGGGAAACTTTCTCGGCGGGTGTGTGGCTTTTGATGCCAAGTGTTTCCGCTTGGCATTCGAAGTCACATGCCATCGTCGAGTTGTTTTCCCACCACGGCTAGTTCCGGACGACACTTTTCAGGGCTACGACCGCGCCCGATGACCTCAGGTGCGGTTCGATGGCTGCTCCCAGTGTCCTCGTCAGGAGGACGCGCCAGGTCGAGCAGCCGTCGGTGAGGAGGCGGCCTATAAGGCTGACGTTGGCCAGCGGCCCACAGGGGCTGGCGTTAGTCGGTAGCCTCTGTGGGCTGCTGGCCACCAATTGGTGCACAAGGAGTGCCTAGACGGGCAGCGTTGGGACGGTCTCGGTGTAGTTGCGCTCACGTGCTCACGCACTGGAGGTCAGGCCGGGGAGGATGTTTAGTGGGTATGGAGGGAACGCCTTTACCTTGAATCCCACATATCCCTTGCGGTTGGCACCACCCCGCAGGGACGATGCATAAATGCATTTGACCTCACCTACAAAAACAAAGGTGGACTCAGTTAAGTTCTAATTCCTCGATATTTTCTTCAGCCTACCATACGTCCTTTCACCTCACCCACGCAACACCGCTGTTTGATAATAGAGAGCCAAGGTACACATAGGATTGAACCACTTCACAGTGCGCAATCTGAATCACTTCTGGGTTATATCAGCCCAATCAACAACAATCATTTTAGTTTTGTATGGTTTATCTTTAGCCCGAAGTCAAAGCTGAATTGCTTTTCTAACGTCTTATGCACCTAAATTTTGCCTTAGGCACATTTCATAATGGACGTAAAGTCCAGAATCATACAAATTGCCCTCGTTAGCTCGTGTTCGTACTTATCTTCACACTGTCTCCTGCTTCCCTTTTAATCGAGAGTCCTGTATTTTACATGACCTAAACACGGAAAATGTTACGTTAGTAGACTTACATTGATGCATTCTATCTCTGCTGTATATAGGCTGAATGATACACAAAGAAGTCTGCAGTAGTTTGAGAATACGCCTATAAGTATATATATATGTCGTGGCCCGATCGTATAATTGGCCAGATCCTGAAATGCTTGGGCATATCGTCTACCTACCGATCACATAGATACGTATTAGACTCTCCTACAAACAGGCCACTCCGCTTGGTCATAAAAAAATAACCTTGAACCTACTGATATCACTCCTGACCACTACCATTTTTACTTTCTCGTACCTATATGTAGTATTTAAATTCGACCTCGAGATTTTGACGGATTTACACGTTTTGGACCTCCCAGAGACCAAAAATATTTTTTTTGGAATTATGTCTGTGTGTGTGTCTGTGCGTTAGCACGATAACTCGAGTATGCACATGCATGTATAACATCAAAATATAAGGTTTCTATCAACTTTTGAGTCGTTTCCAGTATACGAGAAAGTCAAGGGGAGACCACTCCCGATTTTTAGATAATGGGCTACTCGACCAGTGCTCGAGATTTTGATGGTCAAGTAGCATTTCATGATATGCCGCACATTTCATGATCTGGCCAAGTATACGATCGGGCCACGATATATCCGTAATATTAGCTCCCTCAACAAATTATTCGCTTTCACAAAACTGTGTTGAAGCGAGATAGGTCTACTTTTTTGGTAAAAATATCAAAGCATTTATGTCCACACTCTCGCCTAATCTTAAGTGTCACAATGCTTACCTAGAAGTAGCTTATTCACTCTCACTTTAAAGGCGCCGAAGTTAAAGTTGTCAGGGAACACATCAGCATGCAACAAGTTTCACTCCTAAGTTGGTCGCATTATAAAAGAGTTAGCAAATCGTTTTGTGCGGATGTTTGGGATATCAACAATATAAGGGTGGTAATTTAACCTGCGTCTTGTCTCCCAGTTATGAAAAGGGGCTGATGGAATTAATTCGTGTAATTCCGTCGCACACTCTAAAGTGTGTTCTATAGAATACCGATAGACTGACTTCTTTTCGCCGAGTATTCTACTGAAACACTATCCGCCTTACTCTTCCCAATCTGATGATGGCGTGCGCACTTAAGTGAACTGATTAATACAAACCTAAATAGTTAATAGTTCCAAATCGAAAGCATCTACATCATTATTTTGTTAAAAAAATCAGGTATACTCTTTAGAGTACCCTAGAGTAAATTTTTAGTGTAAAAACGTAACTATTTTAGTTACGTTATGAGATCTATTATGAAACGTGGCTATCGCTTCTATCCTCTAGGCCGCTAATCAAGTGTCCCGTACAAATGAAGCTCATAACGCAACAAAAATAGTTAAGTACGTTTTTCGCACTAAAAACGTCATCATCAACAGCTCATATAATGTCCCCACCTTAGTCAACCACGCCAAGTGCGGGTTGGTTGACTTCACACACAACCTAAGAATTTCTTCATAGGTGTTTACAGGTTTCCTCGCGATGTTTTCCTTCACCGTAAAAGCGTCGATTAAACGTACATATTATGAATTCAAAACTTGAAAACACATTGGTACGTGGCGGGGATCGAACCAGTGCCTGCCGGATGGGAGACGACGCTCTTACGCACTACGCCACCGACGCTTTTATATTTTAGAAGTAAAAAACGTACTGCTGACAAAAAGTAACAATATAGCTCCATGTCACAGGAACAGGCTCGTTTTTCATTTACAGGCCATTAAATGTACAGTTCCAAGCTCCTACGACAGTGGTTACACAAGGCAGTACATAAAACCGGGACATTACCACGTGACACAACTAATATTATGTTCCGATATTAGCTCCGCAGCTGCCGACATAAATAATATTTGGACATAAAAAATACGGGCCGATTAAATGAAGAGTGGTTTTACAATAACGTCTTATATATGAGCAAGCGGAACATAATATTTTCATAACATCAAAATGTTCTAGACTCGCCAAAAATGGTTTAAAATTTTAATGAAGAGCTCCCAATTTGCTTAAAAATGAAATACAATATTTTTAATGTAATACAAGTACCTCGTTACCGTGTTTCCAGCCAACAATTTTGTTTTTTGTTAAAATTGATAAAGAAAATGTTGCTTCTAAAATATAAAAGGCTCACTAATATTAAATTTTAAATAATTGTTAGAATACTGTTGTTACTTTTAATTATGAAATCAAATTCTAAAGAAAAACTTTTATCGGGTCGGGATTTGAATCATCCTCAGATTTAATAATACAAGGAGATAGGCCAAGCCGGCGTTTAACTTGCGACAAGTGTATGTGGGCATACGTTTCCACCACTTCACCTTCCGATAAAGTAAAGTGAATACGTAACTCAGCTCAGCGATTCGACCGATCTCCTTTGCGGCTGTGCTTAGCTTTCATCGCTTCGCAGTCCTTAAGACGCGCGCAATGAATAGTGTATATTACGGCATGTTCAACTAGAACCATGTTATGTAGTACGGGCGCTGATCGCGACACTCGCTCTTCCTATGAACTCGGCGATTCGACCGATCTCCTTAGATTGATATATCTGTAGAATCATCATATTATGTAGGATAACTCGACGAGACGTTCTATTATTTCGCTATGGGTACACATGCATTATAGCGCACGTCTAAAATACGCTGAAGTGTCGTCGAATATATCTAAAATATGTTGAAAATGAAGTTATGTTGACAGTATAGAAGCTATTTCCCTTATTTCTATAATACAGTGATTCTAAGCAGGAACGCCATTATTTAGAGATCCTGTATATTTTCTGTTAGGTGCAGGTTCTCGTTTTCTTCAACTTTCATTTGTGAGAAAACTACCACTAGGTATGCTTTCACTATCTTTTTGAGTTAACTACTGCTTCGATTAGTAAATTTCGATTTTTTTAAATTGTCACTTTGTCATACAAAACGCAATCATTAGACACGCGTGATAATAAGCGATCAAAGTTCCAAAAAAGTTTACCGTATATCATTACTTCCCAGAAATCGATCCTTATTAACAACACTACCGGAGGTTTTTTTTTTCAAAATTTTGGGTTCCATTCCTATCTAGGATTATTGATTTTTCAAAAATCCAATGATGTAGTTTTTGTTTTCATCAAAATCGGGCTAGGACTATTTTGAGCATTTTTCAATAATCCATTGTAGGTAGTTTAGGATTTCGCCCTGAGGGAAAAATTCAGCCTGTATATACTGCCGTGAAATACTCCAAAGACACACGACCACAAGCACGGCGCAATTTGGTTGTACAAACAACTGCTTATATTTTGCATCAATCACGTGTGATCGATAGCAGCAATTTATATGAGGTATAAATATATTTTACTACAGCGTATTTGTGTACAGCCTGGTATGTTTTTGCGCTAACAAACAAAGAAACAACATTTGGAACAAACATCAAAGTAATAGCTTGATTGGATAAGCATCCTTGATTTATTTCTGGGTATTCGAGCACTCCCATTCAATAGGATTAGTAATTTATTGGTTTGTTAAGCAATGTAGCCCTAATAATCTTTTAAATAGCCATTTTTATGCGAAAGCAGGATAAAAATGCGCGATAAGGGCTTTCTATACAGGATTTATTTCCTTTATTAACAAACTCATAAACATACGCTGTATGGAGATACAGAAATGTACTCACGGATCAAACATAAAAAACTATCGAACTTTTGAATGATTCAAATTGAATATCTGTCAGTTGATCATTCAAAAGTCGAGTAAAAATCGATGTAAGTTATGATAGAGTGTACAACATAAGACTGCCACCAAAGAATGAAATACCTATATACGTTCGAACGATTGTTCATTCGTTCAAACGATTGTTTTTTTCGGATGATTAAGGTGTAATTAGTGGTACCTTAATTTGTTACTATTCAGCCTTTTAACCACCTTGTTACACTTAATATTACCATTATAACGTTATTATTACGATGTTGTTCAGCTATGTGAACTAAGGGTGAATAATTTAGTATACTACTCAGCCTTTATTCAGTTACTTTATTCAGCTATAAGTACACAAGCATCCATCTATTCATCTGGTATTCAGCCTCTGTGTGTTACTTGGGCACTTACTTACGCCCGTATTCAAAAACAATACTTGCCTAAGTAAAAAACAATGCTTAAGCAAAATAAGGCATTTCTCAGAGCGTGCCATATGACGAGGCTTTTGAGGTCTCATAGTACGCGTGGGCGCACAGAGTCGTAAAAACCTATTCATAGATAATAATTAAGTGGGGATCGTCACTATGCGTACTTTAAAATGAACGCACAGCTTAGGTAGCTAGCTAACTATATTACCCAACGCACAGGTCGAGAGGTCAAAAGCAACGTCCAGATGTCAAAAGTTTGAAGTAATACATCGTCAATACATTCAACGATGTCAACTAGGCATCAGAAATGAACCAATCACAGAGCTCAATTCAATGCAATGCGTTTACTTATATCTATTTGACTCTTCGTCAAACCTCATAGTAATGTTTGTGAACACGGGTGTTTACTTTAAGGAAATAATCCCGTAACGTAATGGACAACGAGGAAACGGTGGACAAAAAATGAAGAGCAATTGTAATGAAATACAAACGATTCAGATGTAGATATGTACAAATAAAAATCATTCCTAAGCATTCTCTGTAACTCCTCGTTGCGTGCGGTGTATACCTATAATTGATTGTACAATTAGTTTTCATCTAATTAACTAGCCATAAGAGTTTGTATTGTTGTAACAATTGTTGGTATAACTAATAAATAAATAAAAAAGATAAGGACGTTTTGCCATTAGCTATTCGTTCTTTTATTATTTTTCTTTAGACGGATACTTACGAAATGTTATTCTAATCTGAGTGTGGGTTTTTATTATTCAAAAGGAAAGGCGTAAGTCGAGCTTTTAACTCTGTCAGTCACTTGTGTTTAGATATAAAAGACGAAACTTGTATAGATGTACCTACACATTATACATATACGTGTGGAACTTGCTTCGCATTTATAAGGTTGTATTTAGGGCACACAGAAAGTTTTCTCATAAATATTTGAAGTTCGAATGATAATTATTATAGATGTTATTTTTGATTTAATTTTTCCTACTTTCTCGTATACGTAGTATAGAGGAAGTCTTGTAATCGTAAAAAAATCTACCTCGAGATTTTGACGGATTTACACGTTTTGGACCTCCCCGAGTCCAAAAATACCGTTTTTGGAAATATGTCTGTGTGTGTGTGTGTGTCTGTGCGTTAGCACGATAACTCGAGTATTCTTTAACTTATTGCAACCAAATCTAACATGCATGTATAACATCAAAATATAAGGTTTCTACTAGAAAAATGCACTGAAAAAAATCGACTTGCCTCAGGTGGGACCAAGTCGATTTTTTTCAGTGCATTTTTCTAGTATTAATATTTACGCGTTTGTAAAATAATAAAATAATTCCATAATATAAGGTTTCTATCAACGTTTGAGCCGTTTTTTTTCCACTCCTGATTTTTTTCAACGTATCATATTCTTTAATTATTTTGACTGTTACCGTTTTTTCATCTGATGGTATGAATATCTTATCACCTACGCAAACAATGGAATATAATAAGGTTATTTTCATATAAAAGTTATCACTGAAGTTTCAACATTCCGTTAAATCGAAATCCACTAACAAGTATAGATCGACCCAAAGTTATTTATAATGTATAAGGACATTTTGCGTGTTACTAGATCCCGCGGCTAAAATTATTTTGAATAACAAAACACTATGGTTTCGGTCGCGATTCCTATGCTACTTGCTTACTAATGCAACATTCCGAATAGTTAGTTTGACTGTGCTACTACACAGATACAGTCCAAGTTTTTAAACGCACGCTCTAATCAGCCGTACCCTTTCCAATCGAACACACACGCCACAGAAAATTTTTATACGTAGCCGCGCCTTGAATAGCCACCGGGCTTATATGGGAGTTACCGACCCTTAAGGCTGGCATACTAACTGTAGGAAGTCCAAAGGGAAGTACTTCCGCCGGGCAAGGTGTTGTATGCCCGGGGACCGCGGTCCAACTATCTGTAGTTGGAACTTCTATATATACCGAGCACCTTGGGAAACTTCGTTTGCGCGATTCAGGTTTCCATACTAATTGCGCGCTTTGTATGAGCACTGTTGAATAGCGCCATCTATGATTTCTATGAGGAGGCGGCATTGGCCGCCACAAACTACTGTCGAATCTCTTCTCTCCGCTTATCGACGGTTACGCGGGAGCATTTATTCATCCGCATGGACCCCCTGCGGTTGACTCAACAGGCCTCTCCTCTCACTATTGGGGTAAAGAGGACATGTCATGTTGATGTTAAATGTCTTAGTTACCAGGGCATATTGGCAAGCGTCTGAGCCCTATCGCCTGCCGCCCTGACTACGGTAGCTAGAGTGTCACGAACAACCTTCTCCGCCTTCCCGTCCGCCTCCGGCGGTTTGAGTGAGGTCGTTCTCTCGTACCCATTCCGCGCCCTCGTACACTGTGCTCTCGGTCCCGATTCCCATAATATTTCCGGAATAACTGTATGCAACATTCCAAAAAGTTAACACGACTATGCTAAGATACAGGTACGGTCCGGTCTGCCACTCTCTTTCGAACCTGACCTGCAGAGACTAGACGTTAGCATTTATTTTCGTTCATTGGCAACCCTAGACCTTAAACAGTTTTTAAGTTATCCATATGAATTATTATTTTCGGTCATTGGCAACCTAAAATAGATGCAAAATGCATGTTGCTATGCACTATTACTGTATAATTATATGTACTTCTTGTTCATCATTATACATATTTTAGTTGGTAGGTAAAAGTTTATAAGGCAAATGTATTTATTCTGTTATTACGTAGGGCGTCCCTATTTATGTTTAAATATTTGTATACAGTAGGTACTTATCATCTATAGTAATTTATTTCTTTCCTACCATTGAGTCATATACCTAACTATATATTTCTAAAGAGTACCTATTTTATTATTAAATCCTTAGGTAATAATAAGTTTCTTGGTCCGTTTCTTCTCAAAATATAAGTTATTTAAATTGAATATTGTTATTTCATCCGACAGAGTAGTAGGGTTTTTGATGATTTATAGATTTTGAGAACTGTTTGATAATTAGTTTGATTTTGAAAACCTCTGTTACAAGCAAAATTTTTCTGTAGTTAGCTCCGCTTTCGTTTTGTAAAAATATAAATACTGTTTCCATTTTACATTCTGTATTACCACTTCCTTCCACTTCGGTCCCAAGTCGCAATATAGCCGATACATTACTTTTGGCACGATTTATGACGATCGAACTAGGGCAATTTAAAGTTTGCTGCATCTCGATGCCGCGGTTTACATGCAATTGCAACTACTGCTTTGTTATTGTAAGTTTAGAACGAACATAGTATATTTTACTAGCTGAACCCGCAAATGTTGTTCTGACTTTTTTTTCCTTTTTGCCGAAAAGCCGATTCAGCAAAAGTCATTAAAAAAATAACTACATAATATCATAAATAGATACCAAATTGCTCCGTTTATCTATCCTCGAGAGTGTCTATCTCGACCAAAATAAGCGTGATGGACATGGGGGTTGCCCCACCCCACAGAAATAATATTAATCCTCTTTATTATTATTTCTGTGCCCCACCCACACCACACTCATGAACAAGAGAGTAATAAACCAGATAAAGACAATACCTGGGCGCTTCTAGCCTCAATTCCCACGAGACTACATTTATTTTACTAGGTGGAAGACCCATATGTGGGGTCGTCTCGGGGGGGTTCACGTCCGGAAGCCTCCTCGTGGCGGACCCTAGTAACGTGGTGGGGAAACTTTCTCGGCAGGTGTGTGGCTTTTGATGTCAAGTGGCATCCGAAGTCACATGCCGTCGTCGAGTTGTTTTTGTTTTCCCACTACGGCTAGTTCCGGACGGCCCTTTTCAGAGCTACGACCGCGCCCGAAGCGGTCCGATGGCTGCTCCCGGTGTCCTCATCAGGGGGACCCGCCAGGTCGAGCAGCCGTCGGTGAGGAGGCGGCCTATAAGGCCGGCGTCGGCCAGTGGCCCACAGGGGCTGGCGTTAGTCGGTAGCCCCTGTGGGCTGCTGGCCACCAATTGGTGCACAAGGAGTGCCTAGACGGGCAGGGTTGGGACGGTCTCGGTGTAGTTGCGCTCACGTGCGCAGATCCCGAGCCGTCCCGCAATAGCGCACTGGCAGTCAGGCCGGGGAGGATGTTTAGTGGGTATGGAGGGAACGCCTTTACCTCGAGTCCCACATATCCAACAAGGGATAATGCATAAATGCATTGGATCTCCCCGTCAACAAAAAAAAAAGGGTGGTATGGATAGATACCACCGCCTTTTTTATTTCTGCCGTAAAGCAGTTCGCTGTGTTTCGGATTGAAGAGAAAGGTAGCCAGTGTAATTACTGGGCATGGAAGTCATATCGTCTTAGTCCCCAGGATGGTAACAAACTTGCAGTGTTAAGTGATTTACCCTTAATATTGCAAGTGTCTATAGGCGATGGTAACCACTTAACACCAGTTGATGGGCAAGCTTGTTTGCCATTTCGTAGTATAAAAAGACGCTGCAAACTTGTGCCGATTCCCGAGACCTTGAAGGACCCTCAGATTCGCCATTGCCTTCTGGAACAAAGACCGTGGAGATCGCCAGCGAATGAGACACTTTCTTGAGAGATTATGCCCGTCGATTTCAAATCGAGAAGAACTAGATACTATTATTAGGTCTGCATCTAAGTGGGTACTTTAAGTACCTATCAACTTTGCTAATATTTATTCGTCCAGTTTAAGTTTCAACTTTACTCTCATTTATCCGTCCAGTTTATAGTGTTCAATTACACCATAAAATTGGTTGAAACGTAGGAAACGTAAGAAATACATTTTGTTATTTAAATAATTAAACAAAAAATCAACTACAATTAGTGCACTAAAGTAACTGTCTAATTAAACTTGAATATAAATCATCAATTATCCACAGCACTATCCAAATTACCTAATAAATTTCCTTTCATTCGGCATAACTAGTATTCTTGAATGAATATAAAATCAGAAGCGTAGCTGTACTTAGCGGACTGTGAAAAGGTTAAACTGAGCTTTGATACACAATTTTAAAAGCATTCGCCGTGAAGGAAATACACTTCACAATTTCCAAAAAGAAATGGCCGCGCACGTTTAAACCATGTCGACGGTACGTGATGTTGGTATGTGACTAAAATCCTCGAATAAAAATAAAGTACATTTTTAAATCTACAACATTTAAAAAAAAAACAAAGGTAACGGAAAAGGTGTTCATGTAATCTTTACGCAAAAAATAAACTTCTTTAAGATTTATATCAGGAAATTTGTACATACATTATAATCACACTCACAAACCCAAATGTGGTCGAGCAGATCTTCAGGTAACCTTCGGTGACACACAAAGTCACATCTGGCAGTATGAGCCCTACAATACAACAAAAAAGTGACAGCTTGCCAGCCTGTCGCTTAGACAAAAGAGGCACCAAACCCAAATATTAACAATCATTCACTAAACAAACCAACTTAAGCAAATGGACATGACAGATGTTACACTCAAAATCATCTCAGCATCAGCAGTAGGGGTAAATATTGATTGATTTTAAATAATGTTCCTGTGTAGTTTTTAGATTTTACTCACAATCAATAATGTTTTCTTAATTTGTAAAAAAAAACTAGCTGACCCGGCAAACGTTATTTTGCCATACAAAAATGATTGAATTACTAAAATGGCTATAAAAAATAGGGGTTGGTGATAAAAAAAAGTTAAAAGTTAGGGTTGTATGTATTAATGCCACATAATAAAAAAATAAAACCAAAAAATTTCGTCCAAAAATTAAAAAAAAAATTTAGGGGGATAAAAAATAGATGTTGTCCGATTCTCAGACCTACCCAATATGCACACAAAATTTCATGAGAATCGAGAAAGCCGTTTTGGAGGAATTTAACCACAAACACGGCGACACCCGAATTTTATATATTAGATATTTATCTGTATTTACAAACAATACTATGAGGTTTCTCGACTCTTGGATAAGCAAAAGCATTGCATTGAATAGAGCTCTGTGATTCATTCTATTCTGTTGCCTAGTTCACGTTGTTGAACGTACTGACGTTTAAGTACTTCAAACGAGCTTCATACTTTAATCTTTTGACATCTGGACGTTGCTTTTATTATCTCGACCTGTGCGTTGTGTAATATAGCTAGCTAGTTAACTAAGCTGTGCGTTCATTTTAGAGTACGCATATTTCCGATCCCTACTTAAGTATTGTCTATGAATAGGTTTTTACGGCCCTGTGCGTCCACGCGCCCTATGAGACCTGAAAATCCTTGCCCTATGGCACGCACTGAGAAATTGACATTTTGCATAGCATTGTTTTTTACTAAGATAAGTATTGTATGTGAATACAGGCGTACTATCTTTGGATTTGGACCAATATGCGGGTTGTAATCATTTGCATGCGGACCTGGGCCCGTAGACAAAGTAACGAATAAAAACGATAAGGAAGTTCGATATGAACAAAATGTATGGAATTGACTTAAGCCGTCGTTAAATCACGTGGCCAATCGTAGCTCTAAGTATGTTGGTAGCGAAAGCTAAGAAGCTGTAGATAACCAAGCAATATGGCCTATGATGACGAATTTCGATATCTCATCGTCATGAAACGATTGCCACTAAGACTCCCAATTCGCCAAAGTAGGCCTGTTCGAAGGAGACTTTTTCCCTAATCCCACCATCTCCGTGGAATGGACTAGTCATTTGGCTGACCTTTTTATTTAAAAAAGAGGGCTAACCGGCCAAAATCAACCGCCATAGTGGCGGCGGGTAATAGAGTGAGGCCTGTTACCCGCGCCAATTGGGAACACTTGTCAGCCAGGGATAGGACTAACCTGTGGACCACCACCACAGATCTGCTCTACCCCTGAGTGGCCCGGTAATAGGCTTCATAAGTCGTCTGGTCTTTGACGCATGGCATGATTACGAAAAGTTCCTCCCGTGCGCTGAACTTAACTGGAGCTCAATATTTTGGTTTATAGTGGAGGATAGAATCATTTGAAAGAAAGAAAGAACGATTATTGAGACAATATAACAAACAAACGAGAATTCAAATATAAAATTTTTGTCTCAAACGTCCTATCTTAGCATATTGCTAGCTAGCTTGCATAGCGTTTGAACCGCTGAAACCGATCTCAACTTTGTTGGATAAATTAAATTTACGTCAAAAAATATCACAAATAAAAAATAAGATTTAAAAATGCAGATGATACCTATATTTTTACGCAGTTAAACAAATACACTTGCCTTTCCTTCATACTAGTTCATCATCATCATCATTACAGCCTTTCTTAATCGACCCACTGCTGGGACATCCTGGTCTGGCCTCTCAGGTTTAGGCAGTAGTCCACCACGCTTGCCCAATGCGGATTGGAGGACGGAGTATAAGGTGATCAAAACCCCTTTGCTGATCCATAAGTCGCCTTCTACGACATCCTTTGGAGGATGTGGGGTAATGCTATTCTACTCTGCCGGCATCTCACGGCATCTCATAGTAGTTGTTTTATTAAAAATGTAAAAATTAAGTAAAACAGTTTAATCCCCAAATGGGCGACACCAGTCAACCACGCGTGCACTCACTTACCATTCTGAGGCGCGTGTACCAAATGTATTTTATCTTGTTTCATCTTAGCTATTTAAGCTAAACATTCGCTAGACCTTTTATAAAAAAAAAATATTGCCATCTCCGACGACCACAGATTGAAGAATCAATTATTCACAATTTTGTAAATGAAGTCAACCGATACGGGTCTTTGATCAACTCGTTGTCCCGACCACAGGATCCCTTGACAAGCGAGCTAAGTAATTCATCCCATGCAAATTGTGTCGGCCTGCTTGGTGAGTACGTGATGAATCCACCGTTCAATTGCTTGCTTCATTATACATTACGGCAGATGTACCCAACCTGAGATTGTGAAGTTGTTGGGCCAAATTATTATGGTTTCACCAGAAACATGGCTGTTTCTGAAGATTTGGATGGAAATTTTAACAACTTTCAATGTTTCGCTAACAACCTTACGAAACTGATTTAATATTTCACGTAATTAATGCTTAAACATTTTGAAGTTCACCCTAATTAGCTGTTTAGTATACGCGGTGTGAAGTTTATATAAAAACGAATTATGTATTGTAAATGAATTTATCAATGTACACTTCACCAAATTGTTTATATCTTTTCTCTTTTTAAAATCGTGCACGCATACCTCAGATCAATGATTATAATTGTCTGAGACGCATACGCTAAAGGTTCTTAAGAGGGGGTATAAAGCAAAATTACCAATCTTTGATTTGATTTTTACACCCCAAAATAAGCCACAAGCCACCCCATTTTTTTAAAATAGATATAACATTATATTTGAGAGATTTTAGTCTGGGAAAAAACATATAATGAAATATTTTTAAGCATGGAAAAATATCACGAACTTACCTTTAATTTCCAGCTTAAATCAGTTTATTTTCAATGCTATGCATATTACTGCGTCAATATTTTAATACATAATATAAAACTATATTACAAAGCAGCCCTACTAGGGATTTTAAAAAATAATGAATACTTTACGACTTATTTTCATAAAACCAATTTGTCGCTTATTACGTTCTTATTCCGCGCAAAACGCATCAGTCTATCGCGCTTCACCCGTGGTAACGGGCATGTTTTGTTTCATCAATCAGTCTTGACTGCTCCGTTGAGACGAGTGGGCTGTGTTTCTGTGTTCCGCCACCGGCTCGAGAAAATACTTCGACAAAAATATGGGAAATAAAAATAAAATGCGAAAACACTCTAAGAAAGAGCTTAGAAATTTAAAAATTCAACTCATGAATAATTGTCGGAGGTATGTACATTGCTTTTATTATATTATATAAGTAGTTTAACCAAAAAATATCGCAATTTGACGTTTTAGCTCACGGCACAATGTAACAATGTCGGCGCAGGTAGCAGTAAACGCAAAAAAATAGATGCTTTTGACTACTCATGAATTGGTGCAAAGTTTCAATTGTGTGGTGTGTGTAAAGTATTTTTAACCAACTACCAAAAAGGATGTACACGTACAGTCAGTTTCAGAAGTAGATGATCACTTTAGTACCATGTCATAGCAACGCCAGCGTTTGTGCAGTAATAGTTGCTACAATTGAAGACATGAGTGGATGAAGGAGCTATGTTACATTAAAATGTATGTTATGATGAAATGAGAACATTTAGAAAGGTTGATATATTAAAGTCACAGCATCAAAACCCATAATATCTTCAAATAAAATGTCACAACTTTGAAGCCCATTTTCTCAAAATGTGGAATTTGTATCATGCACCCTTCATCCACTCATGTCTTCAATTATGTATGAAATATTATTATGACAAGGTACTACAGTGTTCATCTACTTTTGATGGTGACCCGTACACCGATATCTCTGTCATTTGTGGACCGATTTTCAAAATTCTTTTTTTATTCGATAGTGTATACTCCTGAGGTCCCATTGTCACCAAGTCAGGATCTGATGATGGGAAGCCAGGGAAATCGAGGGCAACCCTCAAATTTTATACGCATATATAACGTTTTTCATAATTTTCCTAAACCTATTCTATTATTTGCACCGGGTAGTCATCATTTCATGTTTATGAGCTGATGATGGAAGGTAAATATCTGTTCACCGATATCTCTGCCATTTGTGGACCGTTTCTCAAATTTCTTTTTTTATTCGATAGTGTATGTATACTCCTGAGGTAGTCCCGTTCTCACCAAGCCAGGATCTGATGATGAGAAGGTAGAGAAATCGAGGGCAACCCTCGGAAAAGAACAGAAAGAGAGGGTTATTCATATTTTTTATAAAGCTATTCTAGTATTTGCGTCTGGTTGTCATCTCGTGTTGATGAGCTGATGATGTATGGTAAAACTCCTTAACTATTAGGAGTTGGTTAGTGATAATTTAAGTATTAGAGGTACCTAAATACCGATAGTTGTATTCTTTTAGGTTTTTCAGGTGAGCTGATGATGGAATCATTGATGAGACTTCGTGAATGTGTAGCGACTATGCCCACAATATATTGTATTTTAGCCCAGAATGAGGAACTTTTTACTTTGACCACCAGATCTTTACTGCAATATTTCCATGCATGTATAATACAAAAAAAATGTACCTGTCATAAAATGTAAATATTTTTTTATGTAACCAAAGATCTCATATGTTAAAATACAATTGATAAAAATCCACAGAAAAATGTAATAAAGAATAATGGCCAATTTTACGAACATTGTCTTAGCTTTGGACAATCCAAAGTGGTATCTTGTCAACTCTTGTCATAAATAACAAGAATGTGATATAGCATACCACTTGGTTTGAGCATGTCACATCAGATTGACATTAACATAATCAAAACTGAAAGTAACATTATATTTTATGAATAAATGATTTAATTACCAATAATTATTTTTTTGAAGAATGTGCCTGGTAATTATTCTGAGCGATTAGCATGATTTTATAAAAAAAAAATATAATTGATGTAAGTAAATAAAACTTTATTTATATACTTTGTTATAACCTTGCAGGGTTCATGTGTTGAGCTATATTTTACTTGTAAGTACCTACCTCATATCTTTGTAAACACAAACAATGAATAAATTATTTGAATCTGAATTTATTATATTTATTTACCATCAGCAAAAAGTATTAAAAATCCACATGTCAAAGTATAGGTAATGGATAGATAGTCCGACTCGTGCTTAGCCAATTTTATCTAGTTTTTCGCGTATACTATGTGCGATCACAAAAAAGAAAAATCATGAAGCGAGTGCCACCTTGCGGCTGCGAACTGCGATGTGCAAGAGGGGAAGGGTGAAACGCGCGGGTGAATTCTGATATTTTTCTTGGTTTATGCCCGCTCTTAATAAATGGAAAAGTCAGAAATCGTCAGTTGTCAAATTACATTGAACTGCGTTCACCACTGCCTACCACTGCATTCAACTGATTTTATTTTACAGAGATCAATCGATCGAAATCGAATTTCATGTAATTTATAGAATGTTATGATGCTCTCATCTCATTTTTTATCTTTACTAATTGATCTATACAGTTATTAAAGAACAAAATTATTTGAAGAATAATCTTAGCCAATGAATTTTGGTGGTAATTCTCTCCATGAAGGTTGTCAATCACTGGCCGAACAATAAGGCTTTTGAAGCAGCCGGCTGCGGCTGAATGGATCATCATTTCCTGTGGCAGCGGACGCTATTTCACTGTTTCCAATTTTGCTTTTACACTCGCTGCCAAAGCGAGTAGCTTCATATTGATTATTAACACACTAGGTATCTACTATTTCTATTTAATACAATTACAAAATATGTCGTAGGATATTTGGACGTAGTTATGCAAAAACGTTCCAATCCACAAAGTTGTCAAAATTGAGTTTCTGTGCCCAAGCTAGGTATTTTGGGTCGTTCTATCAAGTGCTCAAGACATTGACTCTCTTAAGACAAAAATCTTCGAAATAATAAATAGGTCCAAGTGATGAAACGAACCAAACAACCTAATCATATTTTAATACAGTGCCAATTATCTTGGATCGTACTGTTTTAATTCATTTTATACCCAAAAAAATGAAAAGAATGGCTCAGTCATCTTGGAACATTTTGAAAAAAACTGTCCTTTACCCAAAAAAATCAAAATAATGACTCGATCATCTTGGAACATTTTGAAAAAAAACTGTCATTTGAAATATCTATTTCTTTAAAACGTTCCATGTTATTTGTAATGTTTAAGATAGATCATAGCGGCAAACATAAATGATTCAAATCGCATATAGTTGCGGGAATATAAATTTATCTATTCCTGAAACGATCCATCACTTTTTTTTTGTTCTCAACAAGGTAAGATTTGACATCAATACAACATATTATTTAATTTAGTAGGTAACAAAATGCTTAGGCATCTTGAAATAAATAATTTATTAGCTAGCTATCACCTTTAAGCTAATATTAGAGCCAGTTTAAATAAATCTACTTGCAAAATTCGAGGAAATGTCTTTTTGCATAAGAAATTATACTATCTTAGTTAATGTTAATGAAATAAATTACTAAATATAGACACTGATAGTACCAAAAGATTCACAAAAATATTATTATCATCATACACATGTGTGGTCAGAAAATAATATTACACTTTGTTTGGTTTAATGTAACTTCTTTTCAGTGTTCCAATTATATTTGAGCCGATTATTGAATAACAAACTTATAAAAATGTATAATGTTATGAAGTCTGGAACGTTCTAACAACAATAATGTAGTAAAAATAATGTCCTTGTGTTAATGTAGTAAATGTTCCATTACATTTGAAAAGATTAACGAATAAAGATTATACAGCTTACCTTGTGACTCATGACTAGTGGAACATTATTAAAAAAATAAATTTAGTGATTATTATTTCTCTTATGTGCTCCAAGTTCCTTTGAACTATTTTATCGGTAAGTAAAATATAAAGTTTGAAAAAGCTAAGTTATATTTGATTTTTATGAGAACATCTTTTGATGAGGATTTTATGGAAGTTAACTTTAAAAGGATAAGAAAAGGAGTAATTTTACCAATAAATAAATCTGATTTTCAGCACTTGTGGCGTAACGGAAAACCAATTGCTCCAGCTAAATTGGCTGATTTATAATCCATCTATAAATTTATCCCAGCTGATTGCCTTAGTTTTTATAAAAAAAATGAAAGCGTCTGAAGAAGTTACAATTACGAAGCTGATGGATTTTGTGGGGGGATGTATTTCGTTCAGGATAATGAACTATGACGATATTCAAGCATAACCCGGCGTCATTGAGGCAGGGTCAATATGACCCTGCACGTTTTGGATTTGAAATATTTTTATGAAACAATTATTTCACACTGTCGTGAATCTCAGTAGATGGAGGTAAGGATCACCCCACCTCATTGCACACCTGGCTTGAGTTGCCTGATACTCGTGTAACAAGTAAAACTTGCGCAAACCTCAATGCGCAAACATTGAGGTTTTATAGAGGGTCAATATAATCCTGCTCAACGACGCTGTTGCTAGTTTGTACCACAAATTATTTGTATTACTTAGGTGTTTTTAGTTATTTGAATGACCTAGTAAGATATAAAATGGCTGCTTATGCAGATCTATTGAATTTACGGGAGAAACATCTAGAAACCCTCTGTTACCTAAACATATCTGGAAGGCAAAAAAGATCCAAGACTGTCCTTATACCTAAAATACAGGAATATAAGTCATATTTTTAAGGCTTGTCATAAGTTTTTATGTAGCGAACATCTAATTTCCTATTGTAATAACTGTAGTGAAAACCCTAAAAAAACAACTGATTATAAGAAAGTTGTTATTTTACATAATGTTGCTATTATTTAATTTCAAAAGTTCCTTATTAAAGATTAAAATTAGCATATCTTAGATTTAAAAAATTAAATTGCATTGACGTTTTTTTTTAAGTTTAAGAATATGACAAATTGTTGTTACTAACTTAAACTTCGTTTAGATTTGAATAAAACTGATTAAATATGAAATACATTGTTTTAATTTCAAACTATTCTATTGGTAGGTTTAAAAATCCTAAACAATTATTCATATGAAATAAATATTTTCTGTTATATCAGGTAAAATCATTACATGGTCGTAATGACCCTCCTCAACGATCATGTATGTACCTTTTTCCCGCCACAATGACGCCGGGTTAAAACATGTTTTGAGTAAAAAATATGTTAAAATTCTTTTTGGTAATATTGTTTTATTTTTTAATATACGTATTTTTAAAATAAATGTTACAATTTCTCAAAATACACCAACTTTGACATTGTGGATCGTTTCTGCAAATTAAGATATGAGACACCTTCATACAAAAAAGCTTTTTTTTAAAACGTTCCAAGTACTATTTCCGAAAAATTGTATGATTATTATTATTAAATGTTAATGAAATATATGTAATAAAATAATAATTAAATCAATAGTTTAAGTTGTCCATACTACTCAGCTCAACTCGTTACAAGAAAAAAGCGTACCGCTAAAACACATAAATGCATTTTTCTCAGCTTGACCTATGCGTGGGTTGGAACGTTTTTGCATAACTACGTCCATTTAGAAAAAATGGATCTTCTTTAAAAATCCTAGCACAATTGCAAAAAACCGGATGACTGAAAATCACTACATAGTATAAAACAAAGTCGCTATCCGCCGTCTGTCAGTCCCTATGTATGCTTAGATCTTTAAAACTACGCAACGGATTTTAATGCGGTTTTTTTTAGAGTGATTCTTAAGGAAGGTTTATATGTATAATACATGCATATTTACATAAGCATTGCACCCGTGCGAAGCCGGGGCGGGTCGCTAGTTAAGAATAAACCAAATAGACATCCATTCATCCATCCATATGAGAAAACTTAAGAAAAAAAGATGAATCAAATAGGTAAAGTGGTTCTGGAGTTAGGGCAACCCCAAGGGAAACAGGCATTCATTTATACATCGTGCTTTTTAACAGTCTTAAATAATTCAAGGTGTGAAAGTGCCAGTCAATACAAACAACTTTTGCTATGGGACCATCATCGAAATCGCGAAGAAAAAATACCTTTTTCATACATTTCGGTTGCGTATGTGTTGCACTTTCATCATACTCGTATATACGTAGATTAAACATTAATGACGTAATGAGATCCTTATTTGTGGACCCTAAATAACGTTACATTTATATTATATCTACCATAGTCATGGCTCGTGAGATAAAGATACATACGACATTTGACTTCTTGTTTAGTAAGCAAAGGACACCCTCCAATTTCCACCAAGAACTTAGCAGGAAACAATTCCACAGTACAGCTGGCTGGTCAGAATACAAAGAATTCAATTTGCCTTGCTCACGTACGTCCATACAAATAAATGTATGTAAATTTTTATGTTTGTGCAATAAAACGTTAACAAAACCAGTGACTTCCGAGAGGCCTCTCTGAATATTACAGGACGTGGCAGGATAACGAATTTCGGGTCGCTGGCAAATATTATATTTATTTTCTTGGTAAAAATACGATAGGTACCAAAATTTTATTCAGGATATTCGAGCCAAACATGAGTAAGAGCATATTAGTTTTCGTTGCGATAACCATAAACATTAGGGCTTATGTGTATTGCCTATTTTACATTTTTAGTTTTTAGTTTTTTTTTTAAATAATGTAATCTCGAAAGTTTCACGGCAAGTACTTCTAACATAAATGTGTTTAGCTTTTTCCGTATACATATATTTACCGACATTCATGATCGCCGTCGACAACGTATCAGCCTGAGTAATAAAAAATCTTTTAATTTTTTTGGTTTCTGAAAAATATGAGCATAGCATTTTTGTCACCATCAAACACACAGTTATCTTATAGCAGAATAGTATGTACCGCGGAAACAATTTTTTATATAGTTTAAAATAAACAGCTGACGGACGCCATAAAAGAAAGCCGTTTAACCGTTTATTGTCCCCTTTCAAAAAGAGTTACTGTTTTGATTCTGATAAAATAATACCCAATACCAATCTATTTTTGTAGGTGCTGGACTACACCCATTTTGATTCGTGGATTATGACTGAATTTTTAATTAATTAATACGTCATAAATTTCTTCTTCACCGAGAACATGTTCTAAATTCAAAAACCAAAAGAAAGTGTTTCAGTTTTAAGCAGAAAATTGAAACATATTGCCCGACAAAACCTCGTTGGCATTTGACGCTGCTCCACATGGCTGCAGGCGATACGCGTTCTATTGCTGACGTGGATTATGGAGTCAGATTTGAATTGGATATGTAGCTAACGCGGCATTTGAATACGGCTAGACAACTGAGGCTTTCTTATAGAGCTCGCTTTTATTGTAACATAGGTACCTATGTATATAAAGGAAATAATCAGGACCCTACCAGTTAAACATAATTTAATAAATATTTTTTTTTTGTATGTAGCTGTACAAAACAGCTACAATACTGTATTATGTCCAAATCATCGGTGCCAGAAAACAAAATACACGTTTCAATTTTAATTCAGTCAAATTTCCGAATATAATCATAATATACAAAGCCTCAGTTACCTTTTTGTTGCAAAGTTGACATTGCACAACATTTGCCTTAAAATGAAAGTAGGGAGTAATTAATAAAGTCACAAATAAGAAATACATAATAATAGTAATATCAATTTATGTTTCTTGATTATTTTATAATTTTTTGAACTTTCGCCTTTTTTTCATACCTCGTACCTATAGATATAAGGGTCATAAGGTTAGGATATGTGGGAGAGGGTTACACCGTTCAGGCATAAGAAGCAAATAGAAGGCGGGTCTAAATAATTAAATTAACCTTTTTAGTGATACTAACCGGTACATTAGGATCTAATGAGCAAAAAACTAGACCAAAGCAAAATTCTGCTATCACAGTCATCCAGCTATTTTGTAGCAAACTTATATTTTTATTTCATTGCGACCTCACTGAACAAAAATGTCCTCGACACGAAATTTATTGCGACGTTAAAAAAATTAGAAAAGCATTTTCTAAAGAATAGTTCTTTGTCAGTAATAAGCTTTGTAGCACCTTTCCTGACGGAACATTTTTTTATATTACAAGATGGCAAACAAGCTTGCGGCCCACCTGGCGTTAAGTGGTTACCTTTACCTTCAATCCGAAAGACGGAGAATTGCTTTACGGCAGAAATAAGAAAGGAGTCCAGACGACCCTACATATGGGTCTACCACCTAGTAAAATAAATGTAGTGTCGTGGGAATGGAGGAGAGAAGCGCCCAGGTATTGTCTTTATCTGGTTTATTACTCTCTTGTTCATGAGTGTGGTGTGGGTGGGGCACTTGCAATATTAAGGGTAACTAAATCACTTAACACTGCAAGTGCGTTGCCATCCTAGGAACTAAGATGATATGCCTTCCATGCCCAGTAATTACACTGGCTACCTTTCCCTTCAATCCGAAAAACAGCGAACTGCTTCACGGCAGAAATAAGGAAGGCGGTGGTACCAGAAATAGGAACGAGACATAGGTAAATTAATAAATAAATAATTGCAAATAATAATATAAAATTGTTTTGTTTGATTCTTAGCTTGATTTTTATATTAGTATTTCTGTACCCATCTTTCCGGTTGACTGGTAGATCGACTTATGGCATTAAGCCGCCATTCGTATATTATTTTGTGTATAATGAAGCTTAAATAATTAGGGTCAGAAAAGCTAGTAACGTATAACACTGCTTTGTCGCCATTTTATTCCAATTAAAAAAAAACTTCATTAAACTGTCTACTACACAAATATATCTCTTTTTTTATAAAAAGCTCAAGCAATGACCCCACAGAGTCAAATGCAAAGGTAGCTAATGTAAGAGACGAAATAGACACCCTCACCTTGCCGCTTCATGTCACTTTCGCCAGTGTTGCCAGGTTTTCGGTATTCTACCGAACCGTTCGGTATTTTAGCGCCGTGTTCCGTCTTCGGTATGACAAAAATATCGAAGTATGGGAGGTTCGGTATTTTTTTCTGATTAATTTTTCTCCCTAATAAACGAATCGACTGTCAAATTTTACGCAATCGGCATCGGTGTTGCGTAGTATCCCTACTTATGGGCCAGCCACACACTCGACGTGTGAAGAAGACGAGAGAAGAGACGAGAAAGGAGGCAGAGATGTAGAATGGCAACCTTACTCGTCATGCCGCACGTCGTGCTCCACGTCCTGCCCAGCGCTCCTTATTATTTTTTTGTGCGCGAGTGAAAGGATCGGCAATACGACAAGTAAGGAGCTTTTGTTTTGCTCGCTTTTCGGTATTTTTTTGGAAAAGACCTGGCAACCCTGCTTTCGACTGAACCAGAATTGTAAGAAGGATAGAACACGTGTGCTGGCGGTGAATTCCATTCGTTGATTGACACAGAAATGAGTTGCCAAACTGGAATGTAAGCCACAGTTTGTCGTTGATAAGGTAAGCCAACACGCGTATTCCATACAAGACTGGGAGAAGTCATCATACTCTCTCATTAAACAAAATCGCAATAATTGTATTGCGACATAACCCATTTGCTGTGTGCAACAAAACATATCCTTACCTTGAAGTAAGGAAAGAAGGTACCCCTAACTGTTGGTAAAACGCGTATAAATATTTACGAACTCGACTGTGCACTTCAAACAGCGTTAACGTTTCAGAATAAGATTCATAAATAAATTGGTTCTGTCTAAACAACTATATTGGAGAGGTAATCTATTGTTTTCGAAGTCTCACCTTGGTTCTGACGGATAAAGGCCTACCACAGGACACCTTGTCCTGAAACACGAAGATAAATGAAGTGTCCGAAAGCTGATATACGTAAGTAGAACAGGCGTGACTCGCCGAACGGTAACTCTGAACCGGTAAGGAAGTAAAAATATATTATGGGTGTTTGTTGAAATTTTAACTGTATGCCATGATCACAAAAATTTAACTTGGCCTGTTAACCAGACCATGAAAATATTTTTTCACTTTGGATACCTACATTTATGAAATTTAAATTTTTTTTTACGTATTCTTCTTTTCCTTGCCCTAGTTCTCAATTCATTTGTAAACATATCTATAGATTTTGGTATTGTTTAAGGCTATGATTGCTTAAGGATATGATTTAAAACAGCAGTTGTTAAAAATTACAAGTTCGCCAGTTAAAACTTAGAAGTAAAGTCAACCAAAATGAGTCATATAAAATTATGAAATAGATCATTAAATATTGAGCAATAAAATAACTAAATGGGCAGTTTTGTATGGGCTGTAAACAAAACGGAATTAGTCGGTAAGAATCGAAGTCGAGTTCTATGAACAATAAGGTTCTATAAAACATTAGACTTCCCCAAATACAGTGCACTCCGCCTGGTCATAAAAAAATAACCCTAACTTACCCATCACTCAGCCTATGGTAAACCGGCTGTTAAAACCTGTGGTTAAAACTTAGTAGAAAAGTAAACAAAAATTAACTGCCGAACTATTTATTTAACCGCCCATTCCCTATTTTTACTGACTGTTTATTTATTAGACTGCTTACTTATTACAAGCTTTTATTTACTTCCACCTCCCGATGTTTGTCATCAAATCTTGCAAATTAAATTAGATCCACTTCCCGATTACCAATTGAGCTGAAATTTTGCATAGATGTGTAAATCGCGTGACAATGCAATATTATGATGACAGACATGGTGCCGATCTGATGATGGAGCTGGAAGGTGGCCATGAAACTTCGCAATGAAACGACACAGCCTCATCGAATTTGGGCTCGTTTGAATCGTCTTGAAGAGTAGATTGTCTTTCAATGGTAACCAGGGTCTGATGATGAAGCTGGAAGGTGGTCATAGGAACTCTGTAATGAAACGACGCAACCCCATCGAGCTTCGGCTCGTTTGATTCGTCTTGACGAGTACTTTGTTTTTAGATAGTTACCAGGGTCTGATCTGATGATGGAAGTTTATAAGTTTACTTCCCATTGTATAATGCCCTTCCACCTGCCTGTGACACCTCAGTGTTGCAATTGTCTATTAACTTACTAGTACTACTAGGCGAGTTCTTGTTGTAAAAATATGTGTTGAGAGACTCCATTTTTAACCCAAATCAACCGTACAATTTTTGTTACTTTGATTACATTTTCACTTGACATTGACAAAATGCGTACGTTTAATGCGTCGCAACGCCATTAATTAAGAATAGAATAGAATACTAGGCAGACTTTATGCCGGACAACCAAAGCGCGTTCAGTGACCGCTGGGAGTTGCCGCTGTTGAAATGCTGGGTTAACTCACTCAACGGCTGCGACCCCCCAGCTTGTATAGGGCTTGGGCTTTTTATAACTACTGACGCTAGAGTAAGTTTAATGTTACCAACGCATTTGGGAGTTTAGTCTAAAATACTTAAAGATTTAGATTTACTATCATTATTATAACATAAAAAACCGAGTCCAGATCCAATCGTTCTTCCTAATAAGAAGAAAGTGAAAGTCACTCCCTGTTATTATATCGGGGTCATATTAATTTCACGTAGAAGGCTCATATCGTCCTGTAGTGCCTCCTAATGACAAAAAGATGATACTTCACCCTCACATTATTAAGTATCTCGGTAAACGAAATCTCTTTGGTCAGCACAAAATTAGAGCACTCCGTTGCGGAAGAAATTATACGCCTAAGGAAAATTGAAGTAAATGACTATTCATTTTGAAATACTTTTCCTTCAGTGCGCTTTCTTTGATATCTTGCTATTATAATAATAAATGTTAGAGAACTTTATTAATTTAAATAAAATGTCGTGTGTTGTTTTCGTTCAAATATTATTTGCATTTTTAAAAATATGACGCCTTTTGCTCGGTCGATCATTTTGACAGATAAAGGAATCAGCCACTAGTCAGTACCTTTTCTTACTACATACTTTTAAAATTTCACAAAAATTGTTGGTAGGTAATATTAATATTTTTAGTTATATAGTTATAATCTATAGTTTATATTTACATATTTTGTTTAAAAATTTGAACTTTGCCTGTGTTGAGCAGGTGTGGTGCTCTATTCAAATATAAGTGATTTCCAGACAGAGATCATGTTTGGATAGATAGATATTTGCACTACTTGTAGGACTACACGGAGGATGCACGAATGCAGATGAAGTTTGACAAAAAGATTCTAGTCTGGAATAGCCGAAGGTTGCTTTTAAGGTATGCCAACCGACATCCACGAGGGAGGAACCGCGAGTGGCCGCCCGTAGGTAGTTTTAAATAAAAATATCCCAAAATAATATTATCACTAAGTAAGAATGCTACCAAAATGTACTATGTAAGTATCTCATTAAAATATCTCTAAGATTGACTAGCAACATTAATTAATCAGCCCATCGCATTTAATATGACATTGCCAAGAGTCCGCGACCGGTTCAGGTGCCGGTTGCCACGGCAACGCCTTCTGAAAGGAAATTGCTATTCCCCTGCGTTTAATAAATCACCCCTCAGGTGAAATTTAATATCTGTGCATGAATCGCCCAGGACCAATAGTTGGCGAAAATGGCGCCAATGTAATTTCCAGTGTACAACAATATTCTGATTTGTTGATAGAAAAATATTTATTTACGATTGTAAGCTGAAAGAGCTTTGCTTTGTTCCTCTTTAATATTTTTTGGTTGAATACGATTCACGGACGACAAACTTCAGAGTCTGGTAGCTAAAAAAAATTCAATTTGGCATTTCAGACCAATAAAAAAGTCTTCTCTCTTGCACTAGCTATCTTCGCATTTGGACTCCCTTGGATTGAATAATTTTGCTATAGTTTTTTGCAAAAATACAATATTCACTGGGATGCAAAAAGCGGATCGGATACAAAATCGCGATAACTTCCAAAACATTTAAGCAATCCTCATAAAATAAAAACTAAATTTAAGTTAATTTCAATATGAATAGAGGAAGAAGTAAAGCTGTAAAACCCTTCGATAATGTGAACTGCTTATTTTTTTGAAGCATAGCTATAGATACGGACGTTCCACTCTGTTCCTGCTGAGCGTCAGATTTTACCGTTACACCAGATCATCAGATTTCGTACTGTTACAAGAAATATTTTGAAAATTTTCGCTCTCTCTAACTAAAATGCTGTTACAAGTATCTACAATAAACATTCATGGCGCTGCAGCAACAATTATTTGTGTAGTAATGTCATTTTAATGCCTAATTCCTACGCTTTATACTATAAAGCTTCGCTTCTTTTGGACGACGCTATTTTTATTTTATCACTTTTCCCGATATTTTACTAGTTAAAACCATTTAAATTCGCGATCCGTTTCTATTCCGTATTTAACTTACAAAATTTCCTTTAATTAAAACAAAAGACAGTCGTAATTATAAAAAAATATTAAAAGCACATATATGTATAAACTCTTTAATCAACAAACGAAGTTTAACAAAAGCACCATAAAATTGTCCATAATACAGTTTCTACTTCACAAATCCAGCTCCAACTTATCGCAAGACATTAAAGTTTTTGTTACCTCAGTCTATTAATATGTATAAGCGGTCAGTAACCACTTATAGGGTATGTCATTTCAGCCGAGAGATGCCCACTATTAGACATAGCCTTCCCCGAAGATAACCAAACCGATCGATTCTGTGATGCCCGTGTCCAGCTGCTCTCGACCTTTTCTAGATCGTCGGTCTCCCATGTGGGACCTACGAACGCTGCGTCTCTCAGTACGTGGCCGCCATTCTAGACCTCGTCCCAACAAGGTCGTACTCTGAGCATAGCTTTCCTTTGAATGACCTTGAGCCTTTTTATGAAGCACTTTCCCGTCTTTCATCATCATCAACAGCTCATATAATTTCCCCACGAGGGGCTCGAGCCTACCCCACATTAGGCGCGATTAGGCCTTAGTCAACCACGCTGACCAAGTGCCGGTTGGTCGACTTCACGCACAACCTAAGAATTTCTTCATAGGTGTGTGCAGGTTTCCTCACGATGTTTTCCTTCACCGTAAAAGCGTCGATTAAACGTACATATGAATTCAAAATTTGACAACACATTGGTACGTGGCGGGGTTCGAACCGGTGCCTCCCGGGTGGGAGACAATTCCCTTACGCACCACGCCACCGACGCTTTATCTTTATTATGCTAATTATCTTTATTATGTATAAATAAAATATGAGCGATTGTTGATCGTGCCTGACCACTCAAAGATTTTTTCTTTTGTAATAAATATTTTCAGATGAATCAAACCCTGTACGGACTCGACTTATAAAAACAAGAGTCTTCTTTAGGGTTCAAGTGCGGCTCGTGTCGCGTACAGGTGAGCTACACTACACCCTTGAGACGTGTCCTGAATTATCTCGCTGCTACAACTTTGTTATCTTGCGTGTGAAAGTATTTTGGCAGAACTAGCTAGTTTCAAAGTAAATACTGCGCGAATTGGGAATACAATGTAGAGGTAAAATCAAATACCAATTACATTATTTATGATGTATGTACCAAAGCATAAGCAGATCATTTAAGGGCATCGAATGTAAGTAATTGAATATTACTACTATAGTTTTACCCCTAATGATAAATTATTAGAGGTAAAAACTCTCTCTCTTTGTAGATCGGCCGCCTTTTATATATTATTTATTTAGTTTTAGGCACGTCTGCTAAATAAATAGAGAAAAACTAATATTTTTAGCAGACATAAATGTCATATTAATAATTAATAACATGATAATACCACTATATAAAAATTAATATGAGAATAACGTTATCAATAAAAAATAACAATGTTTTCATAAGTTTATAACTAACTATACGAAACAAGAGAAAAATATAGTTAAAATTAAAGTACGGCTGGAATTTCTTTTCTAGTTTTTAGCACATTTTTAAAAACCTGAAACTCAGAACCGTTATTATTTCCAGCGAACTCGTTTCATGACTGATTTTTTTCTTGAGAAAAAATGCCACTGAAGTATCCTACTCATCTTATCTCAATTGTGGCTATATGACGCAATAACTATGCTAACTGCGTTTAAGGATTTGCGTCAACAATGAATTCGTATGAAATAGAATTCTGCATTTCATAAAATTCAGTTGGACGTTTTGAAGGCTAAGCTCACGACAGCTCAGTGCGGACTAGTGACGACAACGTGACTTCTACGAGCTTACGAAAGCTTTTTAGTGTGGCGCCCACTTACCAACGAAGCGACAGAACTGCCAAAGCATCTTGGCACTTAAAACTCATAATTTTTGAGATTAAATTACAACGGCAACTAATAATATTTGATTAATTGAAATAAAAGACATGTGCTCGGCCCATTTTAGCAAAGTAATGGTAATTCAATAGTTAGCTCTACAATAATTTGATTATTAAGTAAGTATATTTTAATTTAATACAGTGGGTTTTCTAAGTAAGTAAATAAAAAGTATAGGGCATCCGCATGGACGCGATTCGCAAGACCAAATGTTTCGGAAACATATTACCGACCTTTGAGGAAAGAATACAGTCTATTTTTGAAGATTTCGCGGTCGTATCAGTCGGCAATATATTATTCAACAAAAGAATATAATATCATCAAGAGAATAATACATGTAAGGTGTACAATTCCTGAGCATAATCCTATTTCAATATTCCCACGCAATATTCTAAGCATTAATAATAACAACGGCAATAAATATCTAATTGGCTACTTAACACTAATTGATCACATTGGTTACACGCCGCAGGTATCGGCTCACGTCCTATCCAATTAATTAGTTTAATTAATTAATACGATATTATCTACGGCAGACAGTCGAATGATCTCTTAAGAGGAATTGCACTAGCGTAGACCAATGAATTGTCAAACCAAATTGAAATGACGAACAGACATTGACATAATAATTACTTACAGATGGAAAATCTTGTTTACGGACCCTACAGTCTAACCCACAGTGACAGTGGGTTAGACTGTGCGGCGTGTGTGGGACTCGCCAGGACTTCCAGGGAATACCCACTAAATACTAGAAAAAATACACTGAAAAAAATCGATCTGCCTCAGGCGGGAATCGAACCCAGGATCTTCCGCAATCCGGACCGCAGCTGCCCGGATTGCGGAAGATGCTGGGTTCGATTCCCGCCTGAGGCAGGTCGTTGTTTTTCATTGTAATTTTTCTAGTATTAAAAATATTTACGCGTTTGTAAAAGCAAAAATTATTTCATAATATCCACTAAATATCATCCCTCATTTCGGAATGGCGCACAGTTTACGCCTCGTCACCGAAACGTCTCCGGGCTAACCGACCCAACAGTGGGCTGAACTGCGCCTGAGGGAAATTATCTTAGTCAAACGGGAGGCCTCCGGTTTGCACGTGGGGAACCACTCCATGTATAACTGCTTGTATGAGTTTCAATCAGACAGACAGAAAAAAAATATAAACAATTCTATTTTCAGGAACTTTCGTCGTCGAAATTAAGACCAAATACGACTATCCGACTTGGCTTGAACTCAGTCAACTTCAAGTCACAGGTAGAAGCTATTTCCCTGTGTGACTTGATTTAATACAAATTATATAAAATAATCAAGGAAAAATATTTTTTTTTACGTCTCATGAAATCATTAAAAAGAACTTTATGAAATCTGCTTCATCAAAAGATAATAAAATCTTAATAAATATAAATTACGTATCACGTTGTTTGTCCGCGATAACTCCTAAACTACTTAACCGATTTTAATGAAATTTGTACACCGTATGCAGTTTGATCCAATTTGAGAGATAGGATAGTTTTTATCTCGGTAAGTAGTCATATTTTTTTTTACTGCAGATAGAATGATATAGGTCAGTAGTATGAAATTACCACAGCAACGCGTGGCCGGAACAGCTAGTAATATATAAATCCAAGTCAGTAAAGATGAATGAATGACAGGAAATGGAATGTTTAAAAAGAAATGATCAGACTATTCTATATCGCGCGGGTATGTAATGAGGACTAGGTGAAGCGAAACAAAATGTTACGATCATTGAAAAAAGAAGTGATACTTGACTATGAGAGAAATGCGTGACACCTTTCGTATGTTACGTATAAAATCGAAACATATTTAATCAGCCAACCCGTACTCAAACTTAAGTGCCTACCTACTACAAAGTTTCATGTCAGTGACGAAGGTTTCCCGAAGGGAACTTGACCTAAGGGTACTCCGGTCTCGATTTTTGATCAAAACAAGTGTAGATAAGTACTTGTAATTTGCACACTAATGTAGTTTGAAACTAAATAACATTGTTTATTTTAACAAGATAAATCTTATCATCTATAAAAGGGTAAAATTAAATAATTCTTGTTGTAAAAAAACGGCGGCAACCAGGTAATAAGTGGTGGCTTTTCTTTGCTTGCGTTGGAAATTCTGTCTAATATTTACCTCTTTTTTACTGTCTCGTGTACGTAGTATAGAGGAAGTCTTGTAATCGTCAAAAAATTCGACCTCGAGATTTTGACGGATTTACACGTTTTGGACCTCCCTTAGTCCAAAAAAACCCGTTTTTGGAATTATGTCTGTGTGTGACTGTGTGTCTGTGCGTTAGCACGATAACTCGAGTATGCTTTAACTTATTGCAACCAAATTTAACATGCATGTATAACATCAAAATTTAAGATTTCTATCAACTTTTGAGTCGTCGATCACGAAAGTTAAGCAACTATTATTGTGCGCGGTCTTTATTCGGATGGGTGACCAAAATTTAACATGCTTAAATGACATCAAAATATAAGGTTTCTAACAACGTTTGAGTCGTCTCCGGTATACGAGAAAGTCAAGGGGAGAACACTCGCGATTTTTGACGTGACAACGTCTTATAATTCGATAGAGCCGGCTGCACGCACGAAAAAACATGACGTCATGCGGCGTTACCTCGCTCTGAATCTAATTCTCTAATTTGAATTTGGAATTATGTTCTTTAAAATTTAAACTTTCAATGATACCAAAACCAGCCAGATACAAATAGTATAGCCAAAGAGATTTTATTACAAGTTTATTCATACTATAATGCGAAATCTATTAAACAAATGAAATTAAATTTTTCTTTTGAAAAATGCTACCATTCCATCAGTATTTTCTTAAGACGTTGTCACGTTCAATTATCGTCAGTAAACCGACTTTACAGACAACCAATTTTTTTTCATTTGAAATGTGTAGAAAATATAAACTGCTAACTGAAAATATTAATTATTCGTAAACTCGCACAGTTCGTCACTCACCGCAATCGAATTTTCCTCCGGAATCGCAACTTACTATATTTACTCCACTCCAATTCACTCTTACAGACTCAAAGCAGAAACTCAGTCAAAAACGTATTCCGATTAAGTTATTTTTAGGATAGGCCAAAAATATACAAAATGTATATTCAGTAATCCAAACAATCGTTTCATATTTTGAATATCACTAAGTACCATTTAAAGTACATTTTGTTTATAAATTCACTATTTATCAACTATCCAAATTAAACTGATGTCTAAAACGAATTAAAATCATAGATTTAGTATGTAATTAATATGTATAAAGTCATCACATCCGCCATGCAAAATTAAATTTGAATTTAATAACTCATTTAAATTAATACCGGATTTATAATGCATTATGATAATAAGTCTACGTTACCTAAAACATCGGTTAAAAGCTAATGAGCCCGTGCGTGGAATGGGCGATCAATTAAAAGCAATGTTGCCCGTGACTCGTGTACTAACGCCACTTTTATTCCACACGTCATAATGAGTCTTGTTACGAGCGCGCAATGGAATAACTTTTCCTAAATTATAGTAACTATTGTACCAGCTCTCTCGTTGACAACTTATACTACAATAACACTTACATTTTGTGTACGTTAATTATTATAAGCAATACGATCATCATTTTCCTGCCCTACTAATAATTTAAAACCCTCTGCTTTGTGAATTATCCGATATTTCGGCGCAGTTTTTTGCGCCATGGTCACGGATGAACTCAGTAATAATCATAGATTTGTTATTACTGACGTTTATAGATTGGCAATGAATCGACTAGGGTGGGAGCAAAAAAATACACCGATGTGTGCGTAATGCGTATGTGTGCATGAAAAATAGTACTGCAGTCTGACAGTTACTGTATTTTCTACGTGACTGACAGGCTTCCTTAGGGCCCCCTGCGTGTACGTGAAGTGGTCTCGTCTATCTATCTCACTCTAATATACGCATTAACATGCTCTGTCTCTTTTACATTGCCGATCTATAGTTTCCTATATCTATGGCAATCATACCTAGGTAATTCACAAAACAAAAGTACTAGGCATAAATCCCGTTTTCTCACATTTAATTGATAGTGACCACGTAAGTTTAAACATTAGATTATCGTCTTTATCCATGTCATTCACACAGTATATCAATCCGAATTCATTCTTATCGCCCTCTTTGTTATGCTCTTCGCTTCTTCTTATTACAATGCTCATACCACAGCGTAAATACATACAGTGGTTCGACGCCTTTGAAGTTGAGGAAAATGTCGCTGTTGTCTAGTCAGCGTGCAGTAGACATACAGTGAACCCCGTCTACCAAGCGAGTCTTGTCCCGCGGTTCTTACGATTGCCCTGTCTATGTCTAGACGTATTCTTTGGCTGTCTGTATGAAGTTATATAGACTGTGCTATAAAAATTGAGAGACACTTTAGAAAAAAAGTCTTTGTCTGCTTCTTTCATATTGTTGAAAATTATAAAAGAAGCAAATAATAATATCTTCTTGCATGTAATATGTCTTAAAACATTGAAATATTTTTGTACTTTATAAACACAATATGGTCACGCTTTCCTCACATATGGGATGAGAAGAGAACACATATTTCCATTTGTTCCAATCTCAGGTTCCGATCTTCACGAGTTTCTTTCGTTTCTCCTTTGAAATAAAAATATTTTTGAAACTCGCTCCTACTCATTTAAAGTCTTCAATAACCTAAATTCAGAATTACAATATCAGGCAGGATGGAAGCACATCTTATCCATCTGAATATTCAGTAACCTCGGTTAAACGCTTCAAAATCATAGACCCTTTATTTACATTTGCCTATGCCGTACACCGCAGTATCTTAAAACGAAGTGGCTCATAAAACAACGGTTATGGCCGCTCCCAATGGCTTTATTTTGCCGATTCAGCAAATGACGTTGATAAATGAACCACTCTATCAATCAAGCTGAAATTGTGCGCTAAGCCTTTAACAGGTAGCTCCAGATAATAGGCAGATTTAACTCTCCCCAAAATATGAGCCATTTCGTGATGAAGACTTAAACGGCTGGCTGGTATTACATTACTTTTGTGGTATGGAAAATAAGCACAGGTGCATTGTGCGATAAAACAACCAACGAACTAGGTAAATGCAATGGTTTGAGATTATTCCAAATTAAATAGAAAACGAAAAATAAAATAAAAAATCTTGGAATTTTTAAGTGTTGAGGCGGATAAGTGGTAGGGGGTAGGTCGTTGCGTCGAATTGCCTAAATTCGTACCACAGTAGGTATTGGTCTCAGAGCATTAGGTTTATGGTTAATGGCGTCTGCGACACATAAAGATTATGCATTTTGCCAATGTCGAGTGAAAATGTATACTTAGTAACAAACAATTGTACTGATTGAGTTAATAATGGAGTCTCTCAACACGTGTTTTTACAACAAAAACTCGGGAGACATTCGAGGTATTATTTAAAATTATGAGCGCATCACATCTTGACGTTACTAAAGATTTCGGTGATTGCTTAATTGTGTGTTCCTAGACTAATTCCATAAACTTCTGAAAAATAAGCCAAATATTTTGTTAAGCTATTTCCGATTTATTTTACTTCAACGGAGAAGCTCTTGACTATGTTCATCAACATCATCATAACAGCCTTTACAATTAGACCCACTGCTGGGACACAAGGCCTCTCCTTGTCATCGAAGGAGGTTTAGACAGTAGACCACCATGCTTGCCTGATGCGGATTGATGGACGGAGTATAAGGCGATCAACACCCCTTTGATGCTATTCTACTCTGCCGGCATCACATGGTTGGCTAGGGGAGGTCAAATGAATTTACGCATCATCCCTGCGGGGTTGTGCCAACTGCAGGGGGTATGTGGGACTCGAGGTAAATGCGTTCCCACTACCCACTAAACATCCTCCCCGACCTGACCTTCTTCGCGCTTTTACGGGGTGGCTCGGGATCTGTGCAAGCACAACTAGCACCGAGCCCTGCGAATTTTGCCTGATCGTAAGTATGATAAGCCAAGATGGAAGCGAACTTCACCTGGAACCCTCAATTTCTGCGGTATTCGCGTATCTTATTATTAACTGTCGAAATACAATACTTACCGCTTTAACACTATTACAATGGCGGCAGATTTTGATAAGAATGGACTTTGATAAGGTATCCCTGCGAACTCCTACCACCAACCAAATTAATTACAGTAAGTGAACGTTTATTCGTAATATTCAGTACAAAGAATAGGGTATTTTACGCCATGAAATAAAAAATATAAAATTGCATTTTTATAATAGATATTGCAAAAAGTAATCGAGAAACATTGATATTTATTCATAAATATGCAATTTAAATTTCATAACTCAATTTTAAAAATCTTCTTTTTTAATCTGTCCCCAAAAATCTTTAAAAGGCGGTTCGCCATATTGAAATGCGACGTGACGTCACTCCGTTAGTAAACAAGTAGTAGATTTGTATCGTGCTTTGTGTTGATTTTGAAATCGCAGTTGATTTGTTTACTAACGGAGTGACGTCACGGGCCGAAAAAGCATGGCAGCTAGCATTTCCGCGTAAGCGTTAGCGCGCTTAGCGTTTCCATGAAAATTCAAAATCGAAAATAAAATTATTTTAAGGCATTTTTGGTTTTATAAAAATAAAATTAAAAATTCTACTGGTCAATTATGACCTCAGGATTGATTTAAAAGAGTTTTCAAAAAATGGTGCAGTACCCTATTGTGTTTGGTAATCCGTAAATGTGTTTTGTTTTTGCAGATCTCTTTTTTGTACCCCTAGTATGAGTTTGGTAGTTTTTGAGCTTGATCAAACGTATCGTCTCTTTTCATTCATTGCCCAGAAGAAGTGGGCAATGTATGAAACGAGACGATACGTTTGATCGAGCTCGAAAACTATCAAAACTCATACTAAGGGTACTGGTATATAAAGCAGTCCCACAATTTAAGCACTACTATTAAATTATGATATGGCCGAGATCGTCCACTGGAATATTTCGAACTCTCACGTTTCGAAATGTGCAAGAAGGGTCGAAGCGAACAATTTCAGGAAACCGCAACGGAGTTAAGTATTACGTAATAACCAAATAATCTGAATCTCGTAATAAGCAGCCAGACCGATAAACATTACGCAAACTTTATCCCGGTATCGACAGGTGGAGAACAAACTTGTTAATTAGCAAGAAGTATGTTCAACCTTAACAACAGACTTTTAATTACCTACCCGAACCCATTAATTTACAGAGAAGTAAGCCCTTTCCGACTTCCTATTGGATGTTAAATGTTAAGGTTGAACTTAAAATTAAAGATCCAAATCGACTTTGAACTAATTTAATTTGGGCGTGAAGTTTTCATAGTAACCCTAAAGTAACGGAATTTATTAAGACCGTAGAACTTCTTAATTAAGGGGTGATTGAGTAAGAAGTCATACGAATACACAACAAACAATATACAGATAATTGAATTAAGTTTATAATATTAATCATCACAATTTTTTAAAAGATTAACGATCTAAAATTGGTGGAATCAGAGTCTAAAATGTTAATATAAAATAGGTACTTAGATTTTGCAATCATTTGAAACTATGAAGGAATCAAACTTCTAAATCAACGTAATTAAAAGCTGCGATCGCTTATGCCAAATATACAACGTGTTTCAAAATAGCCCAAAAAAATTATTGAAGTCAAAAATTATGTCAACCCTAGTAAGCTGTCATTGCAGAAAACCTGAGGTAGCATAGATTATTTAACAGAGGTTTAATACCTATTCTAATAATGGTCTACTTTAGGGTTTTTATACATAGTTTGCGCTCGCAGTGAAGATAAAGCGTATGGCCTCCCAACGATATGCATACTTTGCGTCGTCGCTTTATATCACGGCGCGCGCCTGCACAACGCAAACTATATTACCAGCCTTAATAGTTTTCTGTTATTCGTCCACAAAGGTTTGTCATCTCAATGGGTGTCAGGTGCTAACGTACCGACTTCAAAAAGTATTATGTAGTCAAATTCAAGTCTTTTAATCGATATCCTACAATTGTTTGTGTTCTTTCCAAGATTTTAACAAATCGATAAAATGGCGAGATTTTCTAACTTGCAATATTACGATATGATTTGATCCTTATTCTTTACAGTTTGTTATTGTGACTCTTTGTCATTCCGCGGTTATTAGGTCAAAGTATACATGAACAGTCTACGTAGTTTACTCTTTGAATTTACGGAAATAGGGTTTGCACATCAATGAAAATTTTAACGGCTATTTTTTATTTTTCCGGTAGGTAAGTCTTTCAGTGATATTAAGATTTTCTAATATTGTAAATGAACTCTTTATATGGGACCCCTTAACACCCTTTCCACTTTAGAGGTGTTTTTGTAACACCGTTTACAGGTGAGGGAATAAAATACATTCCGTTGACCTGGAATCATGAAATTTGGCAAGATCCGAAACCGATGTTTTATAGTAAAAGAACGTAGTAAAAAAGTATACATTTACCTATAGTTTATTGTATAGAGCCCTCGTTGTGCGAGTCCACTCGCACTAGGCCGGTTGCTATAGCTTGTAAAATGGTTATTTCAAGAGAAATCGAAATCAAAATATTTCAGTATGAAATCAAGTTCCTTTTATCCTAATGATGTTACAACGAGAACATTGGGATATTTGTTATTCAATCAAGCAAAAATGGAAGAAACTATTTCAATATGTGATGCAAATAGACGTAGCCTGAATATTGCATAATACAAGATTCTGAAACACCGTATAATGTATTCCCGTGGGAATATATTGGATAATCTCATGCCCAAGAAAGAAATGCCGCAACCGGAAGCTTAAAGGCCGTTGCACACTTACCAGCTCAGAAAAGAATCGCCTCTTTTTTGCTATGAACGGTAGCGTGTCGCTTCTTTTTAGCCGTTTTTTTTTTCATATTGTATGTACATTATAGTTTATTATATTTGTTTTTTTTTTGTTTATTGTTCTCAGACTGTGTCTACCATTATTGTCAGGTTTTCCTATCGCAGGTCTACTGGCAGAGATTTCATTAGAAATAAGCAGCACCTTTGTACCATCGTATCTTTGTAATGTGTAAGTTATCTCAATTTTGTGTGTAATAAATAAATAAATGAATATTAGTCTGTATGATCAAATGGAGATCGCTTATTATTGGTAGGTTCAGGCTATTTTCAACCGACTTCAAAAAAGGAGGAGGTTCTCTATTCGACTGTATGTTTTTTTTTTTTTTTTTGTATGTATGTTCCGCGATTACTCCGTCAATTATGAATCGATTTTGAAGATTCTTTTTTCGTTAGGAAGGACATACTCCAAAGGTGGTCCCGTATAAATTATACCAAAATTGGTTCAGTACTTTTTTGTTAAAATGATAATTTCATTGGGGATGACATAATAATATCGTCCACGAACACAAAAATAATGTCAATTTTTTTTTTGAACTTGCCATTACCTAATATGCAATAGTGAAATTTTGGTTAGTAGGTCCAATAGTCAACACATAAACTATGACAAATAATTTTATGAACTTAAGTTAAATAACTAGGTTCATAGTTCATTAACTTACCATTCATTTTGAATGAATGGCAGGCATTTGTAATGAGATATAGGTCTGAGACGTGATATTATTTGTTACCCGACTTAAAAAAAAGAGGAAGTTCTCTATCCGACTGTTTTTTTGTGTTTATTACCTGATTACTTCGTCAATTATGAGTATTACGACTCGATTTTAATTTTTTAAATCTTTATATATTAAATCTTTTTTTAGGTACGTCAAGATCAGAGATGGCCCGTATAAATTGTATCGATATAAATTCGACCCTTCTTGAACAAATCAATAACAAAAAAAACTTTTTAGTTAAAGTTTCCATTAAGTTTTAATGAGCGCTTAGTAGGCCTATCCGTTTTCAATAAAATATACTTTATTTCCACTAAAAATAATAAAATAAAATATTTTTAGCAAAAAAATAGGACAACCGACTTCAATGCGTACAAATTTAAACTAAAAAGTAAGAAATAAATAATATTTTTATGAATTAGTTGAAAAGAGCGTCATAGAAAACTAAGGAAAGTATTGATACACATTTATAATTATTTATTTATAATTCATACTCCGATATATTTGGAGTCGGTGCCAGCCTAAGCAAAATAAACTTACCTAATAGATACGAACTTGATTAATCCATTAACTATACATAATAATGAATGATGAAGATAAGAAATAATCCGCCGCTCCGTGAAGTTCGAAAATTGCAAACACTATCCTCCTTGGCTAGCTGGCACCGGCTCCAAATATATCGGAGTATGAATTATAAATAAATAATTATAAATGTGTATCAATACTTTCCTTGGTTTTCTATGACGCTCTTTTCAACTAATTCATTAAAATATTATTTATTTCTTACTTTTTAGTTTAAATTTGTACGCATTGAAGTCGGTTGTCCTATTTTTTGCTAAAAATATTTTATTTTATTACCAAGCAGAGTGGAATTATTGGCACATATCACTCTCACCCACTACAAACCGCCGCGCCGTTTTGTAATACGGTGTAAAAAAGGATATGGCTGCTACACCCGGATTGACGTTTCAATGTTCCTAAGTAACACCACAGTACCAAGAACCCAAGAACAGTAGTTTATCTACGGGCTGTCGTTGAGATATTAGCGTACTCTGCGTTGACGCTAGGGCTATCGTAAATGTGCCGGGCGGGAACGAGCGGCGAGCGAATGAGCAATGACATAAAAACGCGCGGTCACACCGACACGACGAGACCACCTTATACCCCCATATTTTTATGTCAATGTGTGCGTCACAGTGCGTACGTACACGGCGCCGAGTACGCACGCACACATTCTAATGGATAGCAGCCAGTTTGTATGAAGACGTATTACTGTTCTTGGTATACTGTGGTATCACGGTTCAGTGTCCGCAGGTGACTGTCAACATCACGTCAAGCTGCAAGGTTCAATTCTCCTCCAATTGTGAGCCGATCAAGCTCGCCGTTTGATGAACATCTACATACATTAGCATATTTACACAATTTACTATGTTTGTGTAGCAAGACGTCCTTTAGCTACTGATTAAGGCGAACGACGAAAATTTGCATCCTTAATGACGGTAGTATTTCCCACAGCTGTTCGCGATATTATGCGGTAACTGCTGAATTTAAAATGCTTAATGGGTAGAAAATGCAGTAGGTAAAGATTACTATGAATGACTGTACTTGGCCAGTATAGGATGAAAATGTAGAGGGATTGGGGGCTAACCTAGTTCGACGTTGCTCCTGCGTACTGGTTGTCAAGAGCTATTTCACCACACTTTATCATCCGAACTATCACTGTTGATTGTTTTCATTTTATACAAGATTAATGACCTTCGAAATCTACCAATACTCTTGTCCCCAACGTTGAATGAGTGAATTTCAACAACTAGGATTTTTTACGTAATTTTGGTGATAATTTTTATTTACATATTTACTTTGTATTTAACGTGCTACTTTGCTAAGCATACCTATTTACTTACATAAAATGTAAGAGGAGCTTATATATTAATTATGATTTTTCATACATTATCGCCACTTAAATTGATTACATAACAAAATTGACAATTGACACCAAGATCAGTAACTCTGCCTTGCATAGTATATTCCTCAATGCTGAGAGTCGCTATTGTTATTTGTTTCTGTCTGATGCGGCAAAGAAGACATCATACTACAGCTTGGTGCCGAGAGTGGTGTAGATCTGATCAGACCTACATATTGGGCTTCGCCCTCTTAGTCTTTTGTCGTAGGATAGGGTCAGTATTCAGCCTTATCTTACTCCCTTCCTGAAATTTAAAGATTTTGAGGTGGTTTTGGACAAGTGTACAGTACGACCCCCTGGTTGCTATATATGGCTGTAATAGTGCGATAAGATGGTGTGGCACTTCCACCTCCAACAGGATCTTCCACAAGCAAAACCAGTAGACACAGTCGAAAGCCTTGCTGTAGTCAAGAACAATATGGTCGGCATGTAAAATTCAAATGACTTACGTAGGGCGTTCAATATAATATGAGAATGAGGTACAAACTCTTTGAAACCAAAAAAAAATAATACTGGCTAAGCGAGAGTACTAATTAGATTACAAAAAAGAAAAAATTTCAATGACTTTTGTTTTTTAAGAAGGGAAGTCTTTTGGTTGCAGTCTATCGCGTAGCATGTTGACGAAAATGGAAAAAAGGTAATGGCGCGTGGTTATTAAATATTTGTGCTTGAAAAATATCTGTACGCCACGAGATAATCAAGACTTACAGGATACTTTAGGAGCAAATGCTCCGCCGTATTCCACAGTTGCACGTTGGCGCGCCTAATTCAAAAGTGGAAGAAAATCCACCAATGATGGCCCTCGCTCGGGCCGCCCCACAACGCTAGTGACCTCTCTTTGGGATAGTAAAGGGGTTGTCATGATAGAATATCTCGATCATTGAGTTACTATTATAGGCTCTTAGTATACAGAACAAATAAAAAACTTGCGTATCTAAATTCTGCCTGCTCGTGAGAAACGTGCCAGTCAATGAAACTGCGAATCTGGTATTATCTGAAGAAGAATCTTGCTACTATGAGAGATTAAAGCAATAGAGTCACATCTCCAACTCAAGCCCTTTTTGTGAAGTGATAATCGTTTTGGACCAGTCTTTTGGGCCACTATGTTGCCAGATGTGGTTGCAGATCGAGATGCAATGAGTCAATACCCTTGTCGCTCAGAGCTTTCAGAATTTTTTATGTGTTTTTTCGGCAATAACCTAGAAAATATCCAAAAAAAAAAGAGAGATTTCTTTCTGCGTAATTCTACGTCTATCTCCTTCTCTCTCCAATCCCTTTTTCCTGTAAAACCTCGTTATGAGTCGATTTTGACGTTTTTAAGGCATCCTGAAATATATCAGGTATAGAACTGCCTAAAATATTTGTACCAAGAAATTAACACCAGTCAGTCAGTTTAGTCATTATTAATCTAATTTAACATTAGTAGCTGGCTTATTATACCATGTAGATAGATATCTACTAAAACATAGTACTGAAATGTTTAAATCAAATACATTTATTCAGTTTAGGTGCAACTGATGAACTCCAAATGTTCCAAAAAATCTTATGCTTTCGATTGAACAAGATTTCGGTCAACGGAAAACGAGGGAAAGCTCAAAGGTAAGTCCAAACAAAATAAACATATTATAGAATAGTTGATAATGGTAATAATTGATTTTTTTTATAATTAAGAAAGAAACTCATTTTTAGTTGTATACTTAATGTAATCTTTTTTGTAAGTCGACGTGCTGACTTACCACAAAATGCCTTGCCAATTGACTCTTTATGGTATATACATTTAGGTTGAGAATCAATTAGAGAAATTCGTCATTTTGTAGTAACCTCATCTGTGTTGTAATTTGTAATGTTGTAAGTACATTATAACATAAATTAGGTACCAACTTAGTAATTTTGCTAATCCATTACATGAATATATTAAGATTAATATCTTAACGTTAATAACGTTTAAATAATTGTGATTACGAAATGCGGCACGCTAGGAGGTATTTGCTAAATTAACTAAGAATTTCTGAAGCTATTTCCAACATACGCTCCTATCGATAAATTAAATAATGTTAATAGAGTATTAAATTACATAACATTCCATTTATTTAAACGTAATGTTATCTTTCCATCAAACTGCGTAACTCTACATCAACATTAATCTTTGGAGTTCACGCTCCGAAATTAAATTACTGTTTTTATCCAAAAGAGGGCTATGTTTTTATACGGAACCAAAAGCTCGCTGAACACTATTTTGTCACTCCTCTCAGTATCCAGACGGCGCAATATTAGGCTGTAATTAATAAAAAAAATTCGGTACCGCCAACTCATAGATTAAGATATTTGACAACTCATTTTTTATTGCACTATCAGAAATGGAATCATATTATGTACCTATCCTCGTTCTACGAGTCTGAGTACATCAAAAATGTCGCCCTCTCCTTGCAGGTTTCTTGCAATATTTCCTCTCTATTATTATTATCTTAATATTGGACTTCGCTTTCAGTTGGGATAGAATAATTTCCTTGACCTATTAAGCTGTGCGAGGTGGCTCGGTTGTGTGCGAGAAAATAAATATTAATAGCAAAGTTGCATTGAGTTAGGCTACGAACTAAACCTATTGGTGAAGTTTTACCTCGATAGGATAGCTACTTACCAATAGCAACCATCATTGTTACTTTCTCGTATACGAGATATAGAGAAAGTCTTGTAATCGTCAAAAAATTCTAACTCGAAATTTTGACGGATTTACGCGTTTTGGACCTCCCTGAGTCCAAAAATACCGTTTTTGGAATTATGTCTGTGTGTGTGTCTGTGCATTAGCACGATAACTCGAGTTTGCGGTTCTCGGATGGGTGACCAAAATTTAACATGAAAATGAAAATGAATGAAAATGAAAAAGCTCTTTATTTAAATGGACTTTGCTAAGTACTTTTAAATCGTCAAAAGCCCTAGCACTATTTCGACGAAATAATTATTTTACTTCAATAATTATTAGTATGCTGAGACGGAGAAGAAATGGCGAAAGAAACTCCGCAGCTTACAATTTCGTAATGATTTCAAAACATCATTACATGTCCATAGATATATCAATATGAATAAATTACAATTTTAAATGCGTAAATTTGGGCAGATTTTACTCCCACGCATTTGGATCATTTAAATAATAATTTAACTTCATGCATGTATGACATCAAAATATAAGGGTTCTATCAACTTTTGAGTCCTTTCTGGTATACGAGAAAGTCAAGGGGAGACCACTCCTGATTTTTTTCGCTACATTTACTGTCATAACAGTCCTCATGCATGCTCAGCATTTCGAGTAGTTTTGATCTGGTCCATTTTCAAGACCTTTTCGATTTCACCGATAAACGTTCGCCTAAGTCTTCCCCGTCCCGCATGTCCATTACCTTACGATTTTATACCCTTTTCGACAATCTACTTTTACACATACTTTCTACAGGATCGAACCATTTGAGTACCCATTTTTTAATTCTCGTCACAATAATATCTTCGTTCAAACCGTTACTATGATAGAGAAAATGAACACACCTTTACCGCATCTACGTATATCCCTGACTAGCTTTTGCTCGCGACTTCGTCCCTGTGGGATTAAAATTCGAAAAATCCTTGAATACGTAACTTTCATCCCCTATTTCATCCCCCTAGGGGTTGAATTTCGAGAAATCCTAAAATACCCCTTTCTTAGTTTTTAATCAAAAGGCTATATACTAGGTTATTTTATTTTAAAAATGACGGATTTCCATACAAACGGTCATCCCCTATTTCACCCCTTTAGGTGTTGAATTTAGAAAAATGGGGTCTTATCCCTTGCCTACGTCATAAAGGGAACCTCTGTGCAAAATTTCAGCTATCTAGGTCCAAGGGTATGGGCTGGGCGTTGATCAGTCAGACAGTGAGTCAGGACTTTGCCTTTTATATAATAGATTACCTTATGCCCCATTTAACAAACGAATAAAGCTACTGTGTCATTTACACTACCCTAGGACCGTCTTGTGACAACTTTAGCTGTATTCGAGTGTCCCGTGTTGCTCATGCGAAAAACGCTTGTAACTGCTCAACAATTGTCCACAACAACTCAAATTGTCGCGTGTCCTTTTGGCTCACATCCATTATGTGACGTTAAATTCTAATCCTAACGGCTAAGTCCTCAAACTCCACTCCAATTAAACGCTCACGAGTTTGGAATCGTCATTCGTGTTTAACCCTCGTATTCAAAGGCGTAGCCAAACGGATGTCTCGGGACCATTTTGTGTTCCATTATTGAATAGTTTTCTAAACAATGTTCACATCGTTTGTAAAACTTATAATATGGCACAATGAAGACCTAAGTTTATGGTTAAGGATGTCTATCTTTATTTATACAGAATTTTTGGTACATGGTATGACTAGTGAACACCTACTCATGCTAACTTAAACATATATGTAAATAGAATGGTGTACAGTTTGTACACCTTTAAGATGATGTTGTTGGAGTGCAGAGAAACAATCAGCCGAGGTATAAGTTACGTTTATTGACTGCGTTACAGAACAAGATTTTTGGCCGGTCCTTCCTCTTTGTTAGTTGTTTACACTCTAAGTAATTAATTAATTTAATATTAAAAGAAAACTATGTAATACGCAACCGACCAAATGAATATCGATATGTTAGCAAAATATAAATGTGCAGTGTAAGACTGTACAAATGGTGTTATCAATAATACTAAATTGTATTAATTTTGAAATTTGCCATACATTTTAACCCCCTCCATAGTCTAGTGGTTTGCCCACCAGAATTAGATCCTGAGTTCCCGGGTTCGATCTCTAGAGGAGTACATATTTGTACTCAGTTTCGTGTACAAATTTGTACTCTCCTGTACATTTTATAAGTCCGCCTGTCTGCCACCATCTTTAAAACTAGAAAAAATACTCTAAAAAAATATCGACCTGCCCCAGGCGGGAACCGAACCCAGCATCCTTCGCAATGCGGCTGCGGAGAATGCTGGGTTTGTTTCCCGCCTAGGGGAGTACAAACACGAAACTGGGTACAAATGGACCCTGGAGATCGAGCCCGGGAACTCAGGATCTAATTCTGGTGGGCAAACCACTTGAGAGGTCGTTTTTTTTCAGTGTATTTTTTCTAATTTCAAAAATATTTACGCGTTTGTAAACGCGAAAATTATTCCATAATGTAAGATAGTTCATCTTAACTGGGCGTCAAATATTTGCAAAAATATTTCGTTCGGATCTTAGAAGTGCAAATTTCAAAGATTTGTTGAAACAATGTTTGTTTACCATAAAAACATAAGCACCAAGGACTGACAAATTTCTTGGTGTGTCAAGTGCCTTGGTGGCGTAGTGGTTAATGCAGCCGCCTGGATTGCGGAAGATGCTGGGTTCGACTCCCGCCCGAGGCAGATCGATTTTTTTTGACGTGACAACGTCTTATAATTCGATAGAGCCGGCTGCACGCACGAAAAAACATGACGCATGCGGCGTTACCTCGCTCTGAGGTAACGCCGCATGCATCATGTTTTTTCGTGCGTCATGTTTTTTCGTGTTTTTCGTGCGTCCGGTTCCATGTAAGGCAGGCAAAAGAAATGAAATTAAATTTTTCTTTTGAAAAATGCTACCATTCCATCAGTATTTTCTTAAGACGTTGTCACGTTCAACTATCGTCAGTAAACCGACTTTACAGACAACCAATTTTTTCAGTGTATTTTTACTAGTAATAAAAACTTAATCTAGTTTGCGGTCACCGTAGACATATTATAATACATAACAGAGTATCTCAATTTGCTGGTTGTACTCATTGATAATGTGTACTTGAGGTCTTCTCTCAGACAATCAGTGATTCTCAAGAACGTAGGTGTGTAACAGCGATTTAAAACTGTGGAAAGAGTTGGCATCTTTAACATAAGATGGTAGTTTATTATAAAAATGTATGCCCTCAAAGGTAATATTTTTTCTTCCTAAATTAGTACGCGTCTTTGGTAATACGAGCAGGCTAGGTCGGCGTAGACTTCGTTTAGAGTTAAGTGATTTTCTGGTAAAAGACAAGTAAGTGTGAATGGTTTTACTTGTGATCTTTGTTATTAAAATACATGTGTTATATAATTTTTGTATCATTAAAAATTTTGAAAAAGAGTTGATGTTATATATGGGTAGCAAAAAAGAGTTTTTATTGCTTTATTTTGAGTTCCTGTAGCCTTGTTTTATTATTGTTTACTTATTTTGAAAAATAATTGTTAAGAACGCTTTTCCATTTTATTGTCCCTTTCTTAGTAGAAGTACTTACTGCATAGGTATAATAACAGAAGAAGAAGAAAGGCTGTCCAAGGCGCAGTCATTACAAAATGTGAATGTAGACCACTTCAGACGAATCAAATAACCGAGCTCGCTCGAGCGAATTACGACTTGGCAGTACCACGAGCGTGTCGCAAACAGAATATTATTATGCTTGTTCTTTCGAGTTTAGAAATAGAGTGCAGTTTTATAAAATTAGTTTATTTTCGTTGGAAGTCTGATTTAAATTAATTTAATTTCAGACGACTAAACCTTTTTTTTTTATTGATAGTCTGTCCTAAATGATCTTTGCCTTTTTTGGTATTAATAGGATAGCATTTTGTCCACACCCTCATCCGATCTTAGGTGAAGACAGTTTTGTTGTTCACTAAAAATAGCATAGCAACATTTCCTCTTGCCTAATAAGTATCCCTAACATGTTCAGATTAACCCCTTACTTATTTTCCAATATGACAAACTTAAAATAACACAAGAAGTTTGCAAAATATTACGACGACGCCGAGGAAAAATTATTGCGAAAGGGCACCGCGAAAGTTTTTTAATATTGAAGTTTAACCAAAGTGGTCGGATGTGAGCGCGAACCGCTGAACCGCTGACGATAAATCATTTGCAATGTTTAGATACATTAAACTTTCGCGATCAACGCAGCAGACAATATCCTCCAAGTTTTCTACAAGAAGTTTCAATGCCAAATAAATTCTTGGGGTTGTGTCATTAGAAGTCATAATCGAACTTATGACTTATAGCTTTCTGTCCGCGACTTCTGAACTTGTGATATTTACAAGAGAACGCGTTGAAGGAAAAATAATCCTAACTTACATAATAATTTCGAGAGTGAGTTTATTTTTTATTGTCTTGTTGCGACTACTCAAGTGTGATCATCATGAAATTTTAGAGTGTACAACGTGAGCTCGACATACGATGAACGTTTGTGCAACAGAACTATTCTGCGACCCACCAATACTTAAAATTCACGTCTCTGCAAAATTGTCCAATTAACCTGGACATTGGTTGTTTAGAGACTTCCGAAAAAATCCTCCGTCGCTGAAACTTTGTTGACAAATTTAATTATGAGCGATTTCCATGTTTAGGTAAAAATAGCTAATTTATAGTAAAAAAAAGTTTCATTATTGAACATCTAAAAATCCGTATTACCTAACTTCATCAGATGCGAAATTTCAGTGACGGAGGAATTTTTCGGGTTACGTAAACCGCGTTGACTGGACTAAAATATTGAAAATCGTCATCACTCTAATACACAAACGATTGTGCAATAGTAGTTCTAAACTACGCTAGTTCCCCTAACCTATCTCTACGATTTAAAGCTCTAGAATACTTACTGGCCAACAAAAATACAACATTATAAAAAGTACTTAATGAGTTCTTCTACAAGGTTTATTTGGCAACTCATTTATCTGATATGTTTTTATGTGGTCGAACCTGCGAACACATATGTTCGCAGGTTCGAACATTACAAACACAAGCTGTAGATTGAGCTCGATCATTTGGTTTAGGTATTGAATAGTTTCCTTATATTAAAAGGTTAAAGCTATGAAACCTGTCGTCTGGTATCAAAAATCTGAGCTTTATAGCGTGCGACTAAACGTGCAAGATTGGTTCGGATAGACGGTGTAGTAAATAATTTAGACATGCGGTGTCTGGGGTAGTTCCGAGGAACTGACAGGGATAAACGTGGCAGCAGGTCACAAGAGTCCAGATGACTATTGAGAATTTCATATAGAAAGGTGTGCTTTACATTTTATAAAGAAGGGTGTTAATGTTGAATGACGGCTGATAAAGGAGAGTGAAAGAAAAAAACAGATTACGCCGGCCCTAAATAAAATTGGTAAGGCGAATTATGAATAATGGAAGCCAAACGGCACCAAAAACATACTTTTCAAGATCTCAATTTGTACTGGACAATAAAAACACACCCATACATGTATTTTTAATTAACCTGCGATAGACTCTTCAATTTAATTCACTGTCCTTTTTATTCACCCTAGCCTAAAGCAATAAAGTTCCGTGAGGAAATACGGTCTTGGCCACTTAAAAATATTTGAATTTCAAATATAATGAAAAGAGTATTAAAAAAAAGCGGATTAGGAAATAATTTCGGCGGCCAGTGTTTTCTAATCGCCTTTTCATAAATAAAAGCAGTGTTTAGCTGCCACATAAATTTATATAAAATTAAAATTTTGCCATCCCCTTAATGGATTTTCAGAATGGAATGAAGACGACCTCAAAAAGATTGGAATACGCAAATTTTCACCGTCATTTGAAGATATGATTAATTCTACTAATTTTTGTGTGTGAAAGTTTCTCTACATTTTGAAAAGAATAAGTTTAAAAGCCCTGAGATGACAAATCTTAGGAGAGATTCAGAACGACCTTATCGGACGGCATTTTACAAATAAGGAAATTGAAATGTATAGATAGGAATTAAGGTTCATATTTCCGTCACATTCACATTCCGCGATGACTGAACGCCTCCAGACGACTCTAAACGGCTTTGCCGGCCTATTTGTTAACTATATTGACAAATGAAAGTAATAACCACCTAGTGAATTACATATCCATCGCTGTTTTTACACGATAAGTGTTATAATAACGTAAAGTAAAGTAGGTAGTAGTGGATCTGAGAGTGGATCAGTAATTCACTAGGTGATAATCACTTTCATCTGTCAACAAAAGTTACCGAATAGGCCGGCTGGACGCATGTGTGTGAAGGGACTGTTTATCCAGTGGCGGAGAGCCACGCGACAAACCTGGATGCTAGAAGGGCTGAAAAATTAATCTGAGCAGACGATGTCCCCTCGCCCCCACAGTGGGTTGGGGTGATATCTGGTGCTACCCATATAAAGTAAATAAATATAGGCTTCTTGGAGTCGAGTCATCCAAGTTGTATTTACTTGGAGTGTGTACGAATGCTGCGAACGCCTCCGAAGGGCTCCGCGGCATGCGTACGCATCCGTTCCGGCCCCGCCCGATCGAGAGCCGGTGGGTCTGAATCGTACCTTACTATTTCATAAATTCACAGTACTGGTACCGGTTCCATAGTGTTAGTCCCTGGGACTTGCAACCGTGGTTTAGCTTTAAGGGGGGCTCTTATAATGCATTAACACTCACCTCCTCTACCCTGGCTTCTCTATCAGTATGTCTCTCTTTCTCTCTCTCTCTCTCTCTCGATCTGCGCAGTCCTTTTTCACTCCGCGAGATTCCACGAGAGCCGCTTTAGATCCGCATTTCTGTACAGACCTTAGGGATAATCTATACAAGCCGAGATCTTTTCATAACACGTGATTGCTGAAACTTTAACAGCCTTATTCATAAACACTTAATAAACCTATTTTAGTTATTACCTTGTTAAAACGTGTTTTCTCTCATTCATCTCGTGGCAGAGTGACAGAGACAAACAATTTGTAAATCTATACATATAAATAAAATTGGAGTGTCTGTTTGTAATATTGAAATAACCGTTTTTTACTATAAGGTACAAAATAACAGTTTTTACAATTTTTGTCTGTCTGTCTGTTTGTTCCGGCTAATCTCTGAAACGGCTGGACCGATTTTGACGGAATTTTTTTCGGCAGGTAGCTGGTGTAATAAGGAGTAACTAAGGCTACTTTTTTTTCTTTTGCTAAACTCTACGCGGACGAAGTCGCGGGCACAGCTAGTCTCTAATAAATTCACTTGTTATTATGAATAAGGGGGTAAGTTTTTATTGTAACGCGTACCGGATTAAACAATCTATACATAGTATAAAACAAAGACGCGCTCTTTCTGTATGTACGGTTCAATCGGTTTTCATCAATTGATAGAGGCAAGGTTTAGAAGTATAATTAGTAAGTACTCTAAGTGCCGTGCGATACCGGGGCGGGTCGCTAGTTCTAAATAAATTATTGACTGGTATCTGATATCACCTGGATATCATTCTTTCTGAATTATTACTACGAAATAAATAACATTATCCAACAACGTAGTGCACGAGCCAGTATTAAACTAAACTCCAAATTATATTACGTCACGTATCTGTGCTGTGAAAACTTTCGCTTTATTAATAGCCAGAATAAATTACAGGAAGATTAAACTGCTTCGCCGCCACAGTTAGTCATCCAAAATTGTGACTGTCACAGCTCAATGCTATATTTCATTTGCGATGCCACTTACTTTAGCTTCTAAGTAGATCTCTCTCGACGATGTTACAAGATGAAAACTTATACACGTCACTTAATATTGTGCTGACATTGAATTCTATTTATATTGGTCTTCAAAATAATACCTGAATAGTTCTCAAATATTGTATCTACGCTAGTAATTGTATTAGTGTCAATTCCTAAGTAGTTTTATAGTATATATTTATAAAGAATACCGAGAAAGAAGAATAAATGTCAATTCATTTTCATTACAGAACTGACATTACAGTTTAAGGTCTTAGCACACTTATCGAATCCGAGAGGGAACGCCTCTTTTTAGGGTTCCGTACCTCAAAAGGAAAAAACGGAATCCTTATGGGATCACTTTGTTGTCCGTCTGTCTGTCATGACACTTTATCTCGGGAACGAGTATAGATAGAGTATAGGAGGTATCGAGTTGAAATTTAAACCATATACTCAAGTTTAAGGTCCCATGAAGCTGTGAAAAAAACAAACTTCTAAGTTAACGCAAAACAAAGATCATACGGCCGTTTATGCGTATATTTCTACTCTCAAAAAACGTATATTTCTACTCTCAAGGGAATCAAAATTCATAGGGTACTTTCCGTTTACCTAGAACTATGAAATTTGCCAAGTATTATTATTGATTAAACGAACTTACCTGTTGTGAAGTTCAATCACAATTATACGAGGGATTCGTCCGAAGATATTAGTATTACACTTGTAGTATCGCTTCCATTCGCTTTTTGTGCTCCGCCACTGTAGCACGTCTTTTCGTTCTTGCGCTTGGGCAATTTTTTTTTTAACTATTCTCTGTATTTGTGTTGGAGACATGCTACAGTGGCGGAGCACAAAAAGCGAATGGAAGCAATACTACAAGTGTAATACTAATATCGAAGACTAATCCCGAAGTATAATTGTCATATACAACAAGTACAGCGAAAACTCTGAAAACTATACTTTCGCAAACTCTGAAAACTATTTGTAACTAGATCATATAAAATATAGTCTTTATTTAAAGCACGTAATCAATCATCGAGGTATGCGCTTATCTCGGGAACGAGTGGAGGTATCGAGTTGAAATTATATTATAATCATATTTATGCTCAGGTCTACAGTTCTTTGTAGCTGTGAAAAAATCAAACTTCTAATATTATTTTTATTTTTGTTTGGCAAGTTTAATTATGATTGAAATTGATACCAAATTAAATAGAAACGAAAAACATGGAAAAAAATCCTGTCATGGATAAGTGCTGAGACGGGACTTGAACCCGCGGCCTTTCGCTATCCGGGCGACTGCTCTTCCAACTGAGCTACACAGGACTGTTTGACCACGACGAATTTAGCCATGTCTTTCGTTTTTTGATTGCGTCATCAAGCTGACGTATGCCTAACAATGTTGCAGATTGACATCTTTTAACACCCGATGAGATATTTTTACAAATACCGTCGATCAGTAAGTTTAAAAAAAGAAAGACATGGCTAAATTCGTCGTGGTCAAACAGTCCTGTGTAGCTCAGTTGGAAGAGCAGTCGCCCGGATAGCGAAAGGTCGCGGGTTCAAGTCCCGTCTCAGCACTTATACATGACAGGATTTTTTTCCATGTTTTTCGTTTCTATTTAATTTGGTATCAATTTCAATCATAATCAAACTTCTAAGTTAAAGCAAAACAAAGATACGGCCGTTTTTGCCGCTAACAACTTATATTTCGACACTGAATTGCACTATAAACGCCATGGAACTAGACTAGTCTAAATAAAATAGTAAAATCTAAGTAAATTACACAGAAAATAATAATGAATTAAGGCTAAGTATGAGAATTACACAATAAAAATTAAGGTCGAAGGGTTCTCAATTAATTTGACACCTAAACTAAGTAAAGTGTTTACCTGTGTCTTAGGCATCTAAAATCTTAAGAAGTCAGGGTAGTGAAGGTGAGTGTTCATACATCATAAGCGGCCTCGTCAAAGTACACTTGGGTGACAAGTCCCAGGTCCTCATGGCTCCTCTCTCTGCAATACGATAGACCTGGCATCCGCAATGTGAATCCATGGAATGTTAATAGTTTTCGTCGCTTATCTATAAATTTTTACTATCTCGTTTACGTAGTGTAGAGGAAGTCTTGTAACTGTTAAAAAATTCTACCTCGAGATTTTGACGGATTTACATGTTTTGGACCTCTCTAAGTCCAAAAATACCGTTCGGAATTATGTCTGTGTGTGCGTCTGTGTGTCTGTGCGTTAGCACGATAACACGAGTATGCTTTAACTTATTGCAACCAAATTTACCACGCATATATGACATCAAAATATAAGGTTTCTATCTACTTTTGAGGCGTCGATCACAAAGCTAAGCAACCAAGTGCACGGTCGGTACTCGGATGGGTGACAGAAAATTAAACATGCATGTATGACATCAAAATATAAGGTTTCTATCAACTTTCGAGTCGTTTCCGGTATACGTAAAAGTCAAGGGGAGACCACTCCCGATTTTTATGTCCTGTGTAGGAGTAAATCAATTTTATTGCGATATTTGCAGAACTAACAAAATATTTATGATATAGCAAAAACATATATAAAAGGAAAGCTCTCCTTTATTGTTTATTTTTCTTTATAACCCATACGTTGCTTAATATTCCACCGGCACGTCCTCGGACACCACACTTTATTAATGTTCGATGCGTGACTTTCCCCATAAGTGTACGGGTCACGTGGTGCGGCACATGCGTGGTTTTATTACCCTCATTCTGTTAAAATACTGAATAAAGAAATTATTTGAGAACTCTTAAATTGTTTATTAATTTATTACGTCGTAATCTATCTTTACGTTCGATTCTGAGCAATCCGTTCGTACGTTTGTTTATTAGGGGTGCAGTTATATCAAAGTTCTCAGTGGACAATTAATACAACAAGCCATGTGCTGCCGGTAGAGTAGAATAGCATCACCCCATATCCTCCAATTGATGTCGTAGAAGGCGACTAATGGATCAGCAAAGGGGTATTGATCACCTTATACTCCGTCCACCAATCCGCATTGGGCTAGCGTAGTGCACTACTGCCTTAACCTCCTTTGATGACAAGGAGAGGCCTTGTGTCCCAGCAGTGGGTCGAATTATAAAGGCTGTTATGATGATGATTCGAATCTTCACAGGAGTACTACTATTGATAAATAACTAAACACGTCATGCGGGTTTTTTCAAAATACAACCCCTAAAAGGGGAAATGGGGGTGAAAAAGTCTGAAATTCAACGTGGGTATTTTTTCGTCATTAACGAAGGTAAAACCACGAAACTTGAAAAGGCACTTGATAAGAAATAAATAAGTATTTTATATTCTAGCGTTTTTGACATTTCAACACAGGTGGCGAAGAAATGGCGAAAAAAATTTGAATGCAAAGCCTTAATTTTTTAAGTAAAATCTATTTCAATTGTTAGGCCTTTCGGTATTATTCGGGAGATATTTTAGGATTTTTCGAAATTCTACCCTCAGGGTTTTAAAATAGGGGATAAAAGTTGGTATGCGAATCCGTCATTATTAAAGTAAAATCAATACATTGGTATATGGCCTTTCATGGGCGAAAAAGGTGACTACATGGGTAGACCAATAGAAAGATGGATAGATGAAATAAAGAAGTTTGCCGGAAATGACTGGATTACAAAGGCAAAAGACCGAAAAATATGGAGTAAAATGAAGGAGGCCTTTACCCACAGAGGGGTCCTTTAAATCAAATTGTACAGTCGACCAAATTGAATCATGACCCACCTTAAGATCATTTTCCTACAGTCACTCTATACAAAGTAGGATGAAATTCGCTTGAACGTACATTTCTAAGTAACGAACCTGTTATTAATTTGTTAGACACTGACAGTGTCAAATAAATATGGCTTTTTAAAATTTGTTCAGACTACTACTTGACATCTGACAAATAACGTCATTTATTTTTAAAAATATAATAGTTATCCTATTTTCTCAGTAGTGAAAAGAGTTTAGATTATGAACGACATCTTATTTAAAATTCCAATTGAGACTTTAGTGCAGTGATAAGAAAGATTAAAATTGCGTGGATCTTTGACCCGTAATGACGCATTTTTATTCATATTTAAAACGTACTAAGTGCAACACGCATGATAGCGAAGAAAACCTAACTAAATTTATGATTCTAAAGGAATGATCGGCCAAGTGGGTCATGATTCAGTTGGTTCGACTGTACATACAAATAGCATGCTTTTGATTTTATTGAAAAGACATTCTAATAAGTATATAAAAAAATGAATTGTTAATATGAATTTGCTTAGCTAATTATTTATAAAATTGCATGTAAAAATTGCCAAATCAATTTGTATGTTTTAAAAGGAAATAAAGAGGCTTAATAGTAATAATGGCCTTTCAGTTAAAAATTAAGAAATTATATTTTTGAGATTTCACGAAAAGCTACCCCTCATTATGGGGGGATGGGCCGACAAAGTTTTAAAATCAACATGGGTATTTTTACACTTTCCAATCACTCAACGCTAGTGATTGGAAAGTGTAAAAATACCCATACTTATAATTAGAATAAAAAAGTAATTATTTTCGTAAGCCCACAGCTTTAAACTATAGGAAGATATCCTACGTTGATGATTAGTTGGTATCTAATATCCAAGTAATTTCATGTTTTATATCATTTATATAATAGTTTGTGTAGCAATTTTTTTATTTAATTTTATAATATCCGATGCAGTAAATTAAACGATGTATATAGTTCGCCAAGATACAGGTTTAGCCTAGTTTGGGGACCTCTGTCTAAATATAATACCACTGCATTTTGTGACTGTTGTTACTTTTTATTTATAATGTATGTTTCAAATGTTACTACTGTGCAATAAAAATATTTTTATTATTATTATAATATGTATAAATAAACTATAGGTATAAAATAAGTAAGTACATACATGTTTTTCAAAATTCAACCGTTAAAACATACACCACAGTACATGCCTATTGAAAATTCTCGGACAACATAGAGAGTATCTTAAATCCGAACAGAAAACTTTCCCCAATACCACGCTATTAGAATATGTTTGACGAGCTCACTTCAGTCCCTTTGAAAATAGTTTAAAGTCTAATACTATCAACGTGACAAATGAAGAAACTCTCAATTTGGGACTGAGGGAAGAACCAGCAAAGATAGATAATTGCCAAGAGCGTTCCTATTAAACTTTAATAAAAGTGGGATGTATGGTTTCGTGTTAGCTTCGTTAATTCGACAAAATAATCAAAAACCCATTGAACTTTAGGATTAAATTATCTCCGTGCATAGATATTATCTTCGGAATCGGCATAGATCGGCATTGTCCATTTTAGAAAAATCCACTTCAAAAAATAACAATGAATAAATAATCGAAAATGTATTTTTAAAGACCAACCTCGCGCAAGTTCAGAATATTTATCATTCGCGGCATTTATTGTTGCTCACTTCCGAAGGTGTCCCTAAAAGTGCGAGAAGTTTCGATTGTGCCCTCACCCGAGGGTATTGGAGGAGCTGTCAAAAGAAACTCCCTGACAATAATGCGTTCGAACTGCTCCAAAAGTTTCCGTAAAATTCCCAAAGTCCGTAGCACTTTTTCGGTCCACTTTATAAGTGTGTCGGTTTATCGCGTCTACACACCGCTCTTTTACGATTATGACCGCATAAGTTTTTACGGTCGACATATTTATCAGTATTTATTATTAATTTTCTTCCTTTAGCTTTACGGCACGGAAAAGTTTTTAGGAGTAAAAAACCGTTTCTGTCGAGTGATTAATAAAGCAAAATCTAGTTTAATTTTATTTTTGATAAGAGTACATACATATATTGGTACACATATAATACTACGACGGGGCCTGGTCATCTCATGTTTTCTTGATTGAGGTAAACGTAGGTCTTATAGTTAGTTGTTATCTTTAGATGGACAATTGTATAACACATGCAATAATAGGAATTAAAATTTTGTCTTCGAGAATAATATTGTGTAAATAAGTAATGCATTATTGAATTTTTTTTTTGTATAATGTGTATTTACACATTGTATTCTTATAACATTGTTTAACCGGAGAATCTTAAATGTATGCTTACCACTTAAATTGAAAGGAATATTTGTAAGTACCTATCTAACAATAACATAAAATGGTGGTGGGTATCAAAATTTAAATTGCTTAGTTCAATAATATGATTAATTAAATTATATAAAAAAGCTTTTCATAAGATAAATAATCGAAATGCGTGGGAGTAATAACTACCCAAAATTTACGCATGTTAAAATGTAACTTAAATTATATTGATAATTATTTATTGACTTGTATTGATGTTTTGAAATCATTACGAAATTGTAAGCTGTGGAGAAGCTGTGGAGTTTCTTTCGCCATTTCTTCTCCATCTCAGCATAATAATAATTATTCGTCCCGAAATGGTGGTAGGGCTTTTGACGATTTAAAAGTACTTAGCAAAGTCGATTTAAATAAAGAGCTTTTTCATTTTCATTTTCACTATTAGTTAATTAGTTAGCGAATACATTAGATTTTTAAAATCTACACAATTCAAACAATGTCAAAGTTTGTACCAAGACATTTCAACAACTTTTCTTTTTTAAATAGTTTCATTAATAAGACCACAGATAATATCTCCTTTATATATATTATAAAAATGAATACTGACCAAGGAGCTTATACTAAGAATGGAGTCATTAGTCAAAATAACAAAGTGAGGGCAAAAATTTTGACAATACTTGACATTTCAAATTACACATCTCTCTTTCTAGAAATTGTCGTCATCTCTTTCTAAACACGACTACATAGAAACAAGATTTCCCCAGTATTTCGCCATCTTTCTAAAACAAAAGTAGAAAAGTAGCTAAAAACTTAACATATTGTATTCAATTATCAGTATTTATTATCAATGAAAGAAATAAATATAATATATTTACTTTTAATGTTTAGGTTTGTATTTTATTTTGAAAATCATCACTGTGATTCTTTCTATAACTTATGGGAAATGAAAGGATTTATGTAATGGCAGCACTTTCTTCATGTGTCAATGTCCCGAAATCTCAACATGACATAAATTGTCGAAATTGACGTATTCATAAATATCGACTCGCGATTTTGGTACGGCTTTTTAGTTTAAAATAAGGATAAAAAGTGCAAAATTATACATATATAGTTATTTCGTGCTGGTAGAAGTGAGTAGTATTGAGGATGCAGTGTGAATTTCACTTGTAAGTGTCATAATTGCATATAATATTGTTCAATCTATAAATTTCATTTTTCACCCGTAATTCCAGATTATTAGCGTTATTTTGCAAAACTCCATAAGAGGGAGAAATTTCTGATACTTACTCGTATTTAATCCTATCTTAGAATTTAATGAATTTTTGTACATAATTTACTTATTCAAATATTTGTAAACAAATGACTAGGGTGACTAGGATTTCCGGAATTATAAGGAAATAATATCCCTTTCTATCCATTCCTTTTATAAATGGTAATCAAAATTGATAGATTATTTTATTTAATTCTTTGAAATAACTATTACATAGATAAAATACATAAATAGTTTTACCCATTTTTAGTTCGAAATGTTTATTTACAAATAAAATATGTAATTTGTGTAATGTAAATTATTTTATTTGAGAAAAAGATAATGAGAGTATTGATTGGATTGTACTAGTGTAATAATGTTTATCATTCACATTTGCATGTACTAACATGCAACGCAGATACATTGCACACAGACAGACAGTATTAATAAAATTGTGGCTGCGCTCTTCTGCACTTGTAATCAAATAGCATATTAAAATCTATCAAATGATAGTTTTTAATATGCTATTTGATTACAAGTTAAAAGTGTACATAAATATTTATATACACTTTTAACTTGTATACATAAAATTTTCTTTTCTTTTTAGATTTCCGAAGCGACGGACCATATGGTTGTCTATTGTGTCTTTAAAAACAAAATTTTAATGAATTTGAAAATATGTAGCTTCCACTTTCAAGTCACCGACACTTTCAAGGCAACTGCTTATGTCAAACTTCAAGCCCTTTTTTCAATAAAACCACTACTCAATCACTTTTCAAAGGCAACCCTTGAATTGGTTAGTACAAATTTTCTTGATAATATAGGTACAGTTAATACAGAGAGCTAAAATGTTTGGGGAAATAATTTTAAGGGCATCAGGCATCATCAATTATTGAATATACAATGACTCAATTGAATTTTAACATTCTGTATAGTCACCAAAATGCCGTATGACGCAAAAATGAGAAACCAGGATTTCCGAAGTAATTAGTCTATTGTCACCAACACTTCATTTATCGATGTTTAGAGTAGGTTAAATAAAGCGTAAGAAATATACATTCGAATTAAGTTAATATAGTATGAATAATTTCTAATCTAATCCGTTACACTTTTATCTTGATTATGCTATGCCCAAATGGGCACCATGATGTGCTGGTGTTGTTTGTGAACATCTGTTATTTACATTCATGAATGCATTAAATTATTTGATTTGATTTGAATTATATTTACAAGTTTTGTTTGCCTAATCTTCTTTTTATATACCGATAAATGTCGAATCGAAACCGACGAGTTGGGTCGATTTTATTGCACGTAAGTGTAGATAACGGTCATTTTTTCAATATAAATTAATAGCTTTAGATATTTTTATAAATAAACTTAAATAAATATATAATAACCGTGACTCGCAAACAAATATTCGTGTTCGCCGCACAAATATTTGCCGGCACCAGGATTCAAACCCGAAAGGCTTCATGTGTAGGTAGCTATACTGACCACTCCACCATGACGGCGTCAAAAATTTGTTTATATTGATGGCCTAAAACACCCCAAATATTACATATAATGCAGGCTGTAACATGTAGGGTACCATGTTTAAGTACCCTTCATGTTACAGCCTGTATTATACTAAAAACCAAGTGCTACTAAACTTACTTTTTTGTAGCCAGTAGCTGTTACTTATGTAACTAATTCACGGAAAGTTACTAGAGCTAACAATTTCTTCTGTTGTATAAAAAACCGCACTTCGGCTTTCAGCCGTAATATCTATCAATATAAAGAAAGTCTGGTAGTAAGTTGGTAAGTTGCGCATCATTACGGCCCTATTATCATTACTCAAGAACGGCTAGATCGGTATACCACACAATGTATTTTTATAGCATTGCTAACCGGAAAACCTTAAATGTATGCTTAGCACCTAAAAAACAAGAATAATTTAATGTCTATGAGTTGACGTGACATGAGATAAGCTATATAATAAACTGTAACGTGCCTCTTAAAATCAAGAGTCACAGAAGCGATAAATCCTCGTATTTCGGTTGCTGATTTTTTTCCTGGGAGCCGAAAATAGATAACATTACCGTGCTAAAAGGCACTCAGGAAAAAAAGTTTAAAGTAATTATTATGAATTTTGATTCTTTGTCATGGAAAACTCAAAACTCAAATTATTTTCAACTTGTGGTTTTATTAACGTAACGAAGTTCAAGTGTAACGTTACACATACATATTTTACCGACCTACATACATAATTTTTTTTTAATTAAATCAGATTACACTATTTATAAATATTACATAAATTAAGATATAAAGGAAGCTCATCTAATTGAAATATTTATTTAAAGTTCGCCTCCTAAATTTATCAATAGGTTTTAGCGCTCCATATTAACGTTGATAAGCTACATTTTAGTGACCGTACGACTGTTGCGGGCAATCTCCGATAGATTGCGCCTGCGTCGCCGGGCAGTCTCGATCGAGTCAGGAATCGGAAACAAAGGCTTGGTGATTCGGTTTTGCGCTTGCGTGGTTCGCTAAGTAAATTGAGCACCGACAAGACCTACCTAATACTAATTAACTAATTTGATAATCGTGTGCAATAATAGTTATTTATTTAATGTGTTTAACCCCTAATTGGGGTCCAAGATTAGGCTAAGGTAGCCGCTGTCGCCTCAGCTATTTCACTTCCGCCCAGGGCTGGACTTACAGTGAGCAGCAGTACAAGCCGCCCTAACTCGTCCCACCGAGCGACCCTCACCGAGACCATCTCCGGCTACCACCAGGGGAGTACACGCTATTGGGCATTATACCACCATTTAATAAATTGTTCTGCACGGATCTCTCGTGTCTCATTTAACTCGCTATATCTTAGGACCGTGGGAGCACGTGAGACCTTACCCGTGGCACAAGACTGTCCGTGATTAATTTATGCTACAGGCACCCTACTAGAAAGAGACAGGGCCTCTCTAGCAATGTCAAGAAATGTCATGAAATGTCAAGGGTTGTCAAAATTTTTGCCCTCACTTTTTTCATTTGACTAATGACTCCATTCTTAATTCTATCTTCATGATACTGACTAACTGAATCAAGGAGCTTATATTTTACGACTGAATGAATGACTGACTGACATATTAACGCACAGCCTAAGCCGCTGGGTCTAGAGCTAAGAGCAAATATACCAATTAATTTGGCACGTATAGGTTCCTTATTTAAGGGTGATAAGAAAGGATTTTTGTCAATTCACCCTCTTAGGTGGTGAAAAGGAAAATACGTCATTCTTAGAAACTATTCAGGATTTTTGAAAATTCAGTCCCTAAGGGGGTAAAATAAAGGATGGAAGTTTGTATGAAAATCCGTAATTTTTTAAAGTAATAACCATAAAAATCGGTATATGGCGCTTGGGTTAGAAGAAATAATAAGAAAATTTAAATGCTGCCCGAAGTAACTATTCTACGCCGACGAAGTCGAGGGCATAAGCTAGTAATCACATATAATCTGCGATATGTTCGCAGCATATAATACTATACTAGGTAAGACAACCTGCATTGCATTGCTCGTAATTGTTATACTTCCTTTTTTTAAAAGGGGCATAGCGATTCAGTTTTGTTTTATTCAATTTAATTATTGATTTAAATTGATTAAAAATCAATAATTGTTACTTACCTCAATTTGCTAGTTTTTACGTTTCTGAATTTAATGACTAAATTACTTACATGAAAAGTCATTTTTGTTCGATAAGCTAGAGCTTATCGAACAAAAATGACTGAGCCTACATATGGGTCTACCACCTAGAGGTGGTAGACCCATATGTAGGCTCGTCTGTTAAGTGATATACACTTAATATTGCAAGTGTCTATAGGCGACGGTGACCACGTAACATCAGGTGGGCCGAAAGCTTGTTTGCCATCTCGTAACATAAAAAAAAGCTGTTTTTGTGATGACTTTTTAAATAACACATTGATTTCGATTACTTTGCACCTAATGCAAAATATTACCCTCCAATCATTCATCGAAACGAAGCACGTTTTCCCCTAACGTAAAAAGCTACGGTACCCAGTAATTACTTAACAAGGACACATTCTAACTAAGAACATAGATCACTAACTCACTGTACCCAGTCGAATTCAAATATATCTTCTTAATACCCCACTCATTGGGTAACCGGGAGCTATTAGTTACGCCTAAGTGGCAACGTTCGAGGCGCAACACAATGGAACAACTCCGAGGGAGTTCAATTACGGGTAACTCTAATGAAACTGAATTAAAAAACAGATTCCGGAAGGTATAGCCTTTTAAAATGTGAAAAGTATTTCCTGTTAGACTGCAAGAGAGGAAATTTTTCGCATCACCATTTTGCAGTTACTCCCTTGTAAGTTATTGCTGCCAATAATCCTCGATTCGATTTTAGAACCGTTATCGGCAAAAGCGGTACAGTCGGCAAGAGAATTTGAACATAATTTGTTGTAAGTGGATGGGTACCGTCGCCTATAAATACCTGCAAGGAAAAAATCACTTGATATCTATTGCTGGTGCGTCGTCATTCTGAGGCCTAAGATGAAATGCCGTCCATGCCCAGTAATTTATTACACTGGCTACCTTTCCCTTCAATCCGAAACACAGCAAAACTGTTTCACGGCTGAAATAGGAAAGCCGGTGGTACCTATCCAAACGACCCTACATACAGGCCTACCGCCTATTAAATTATAATATACAGGGTGTAAAAGACATGAGGTCCACGTCCGGAAGCCTCCTCGTGGCGGACCCTGGTAACGTGGTGGGGAAACTTTCTCGGCGGCTGTGTGGCTTTTGATGTCAAGGGTGTCCTCTTGGCATTCGAAGTCACATGCCATCGTCGAGTTGTTTTTGTTTTCCCACCACGGCTAGTTCCGGACGGCCCTTTTCAGGGCCACGACCGTGCCCGAAGTCCCCCGGGTGCGGTCCGATGGCTGCTCCCGGTGTCCTTGTCAAGAAGGGGCGCCAGGTCGAGCAGCCGTCGGTGAGGAGACGGCCTATAAGGCCGGCGTCGCCAGCGGCCCACAGGGGCTGGCGTTAGTCGGTAGCCCCTGTGGGCTGCTGGCCACCAATTGGTGCACAAGGAGTGCCTAGACGGGCAGCGTTGGGACGGTCTCGGTGTAGTTGCGCCCACGTGCGCAGATCCCGAGCCGTCCCGTAATAGCGCACTGGAGATCAGGCCGGGGAGGATGTTTAGTGGGTATGGATGGAACGCCTTTACCTCGAGTCCCACATATCCCCTGCGGCTGGCACCACCCCGCAGGGACGATGCGTAAATGCATTTGACCTCCCGACAAAAAAAAGGGTGTAAAAGACATGAACAGTCAAACGAGAACCATGTATTCTGCTCACCATCATAACATTATTGTTCCTTTAGACTATACCTGGGAAATTGATAGTTTTTATTGAAGGTCAAAGTCGTAATTCTTTTTTTTTTATTCCACCAATTTTGATGCGGTTTTTTTGTTTGAAAGCTGACGTGATCGAAATGGTTCTTAGCTATAAATTGATGTCGAGGGTAACATAAAATTTTCAATTTAATAGTTTTTGAAGACATCTTCGATTTGGAATAATTTTTGTGTTTACAAACGCGTTATCTTAGAAGTGCAAATTTCAAAGATTTGATGAAACAATGTTTACCAGAAAAACACCAAGCTGCCAAAGCACCAAGCTATGGGTCCGACAAGAGGGTCTAGACAAGTGGCAAGCGATACGTTTCTATTGTGCGGTACGCCGTCAACTTGTTTGTCATCTAGTATAAAAACTCGGTCATATGCAGAACACCACAAACTTACAACAAGTACTTTGACTCAATTGATATCTTCAATAGCAGTAAGAATAAATTTAAGACAGATGCTTATAAGGTGTTAAAAAGTAGGAAGAACTGAACCATAGCCTTATATATACATGGAGGAAATACTACTTATATGTTATGCCCACACACATACACTCACACACCAAACACACTACACAAATACCATAATTACACCACACACTCATACCTACTAACCCTCTTAAGTTTTTGTATAATATAAAGTAAATCCTTAATTAAATTTAAGACTTACTATCATAATTTACTGACTGACTGAAATAAATAAATAAATAAAATCTAGTAGTATAAAAAACGATATAAACAATAGATGAGGTAGATAATAGATTGCGCGGCACAGATTTTAATACAAATTTCTGTGACCGTAACATATGTGAATGTGTTTTTTTAAAAAGACAATAAACTATTTTTCTTTCCTTCTTCTTTCATCTGTAGTTTGTAATATTATTGCATTGAGTGACATACTATTAAATGACATGATAAGAGAGAGCTCTTATCACGTCATTGAATAGCATGCCACTAATTTTACACCAGTCATAATATAATAAAAAATCAATTTTCATATTTTTTATGCCCCGTGTAGTTAAAAATCTACGTATATTCAATGCTCTTGAATTACGTAGCACTCTTCAATTTTGCCTCTACCTCACGTGGCTCGAGTATCATTAATGCACTGCCCAATTATTAGCAAAAGGGGACATAGTCGACCACGGAACCTCCCCTGTGTTCTACAAACACTTCTATGATCGTAACTTCAATGTTCAATTAGGGCTGCCACCCCAGACTAATGAAAGAACCAACCGTTTGCTCAAGACAAAAGTGATCTTTTGTAATTGTCTTCTGACCAATTAAAGTCAAGTTCTACAATTTGAAAGGTATGCTTCCGCCGCAATATGTCTCCAAACTGAGGTCGTGTTCTATTTGATTGTTACTTTATAACTAGGGATATGGATAAAAAAAACTTTTACTTTCAAACTGGTTCCTCGAGTAATTCCATACTAATATTAATTAAATTAATAAACATTTAATTTCAACAAAAAATATCTTATAACCTATAAATATGTTTTGCTTGGTCCAACTTAGCAAAACACATTTACAAAAATCCATTCAAATCGGATCAGTGGTTTTCGTAGATTACCGTAGACGAACATCGTGACAAGAGATTTTTGTATATAAGAAGTCTTTACCAGACAGATAGTCTGGTAAAGAGTTTTTATTTGCATTTACTTATTTTAATTATTTAAGGTCACCGTTTAAAGTCAGCTAAGCACAACTGCGTAAATAGATGGCGTAATTATTCCAATTTAATATATTTACGTGTCAAAAGTCCACATATTTTCATAGTTGTAAGCTTGCCATTAATAGCAACTCTTTTCTAATATATTCTTTATAGATTAAATTTACATTTTATTTTCATTTAAAAAGTAATAGTAAACCAGAACCAATATGCACCTATAGAACAGAGTAAGTATGGTGTGCTCTTATTGCCCTCTCAGTCAATCAACTAATTTACGAGCACTTTACACAACGCCGCAAATTGATAGTGCACTTTGGTTAGAGGTTTAGAGCTCTAATACCGGGGTATTGTCGTTTTATCGTGGAAACCTTGCAACTGCCACGTTCATAAAGCCACCTACTTCCGTGATGACAATATGGTATTTGTGCTGCATGCAGTAGATTAAATGTAGTCTTATTATGAATGTAGGAAGGGTTGAATTTCATATCGAAATAGACACGGTCTCTGTAGTAAGTTATTATAGGTACTTTTGGCAGCCATTGTTTTAGGGTATTATTTTTATACTAATCATACACACACAAACACACATGTTTCTATAAAGCCCCATATACACTAGGGGACATTTTGAGTGACATGTTGCGGAACATGTTGCTGCCCAACAACGTAGAATCTCGGGGAACAGTGTCGTGAGACATTTTTGGACGTAAAATGTTGGAGGGCAACGTTGCAGTGTCACGTTGATTGCGTGTTGCGCGTCATGTTGCGGTACAAAACGTCCCTTAGTGTATCTGGGGGTAAGTATTATATTCACTCTTGCCTTGAAGAAACCTTGAAGGCATCATAGTCGTGGTGTAGTGGTCAGTAACACTGCCTACACATCGGGCGGTCTGGGTTCGAGTCCTGGTAGTGGCAAATGTTTGTGTGATGAACACGAATATTTGTTCACAAGACATGGTTGTTTACATATTTATTTAAGCTTATATATGACATATCTAGATTATTATGTATATTTGTCCGTTATCTAGTATCCATAGCACAAGTTCTTAATAATACTTAATTTGGGCTAGATATAAATTGGTGTGAGCGTGGAAATATATTATTACCTATTATAAAGTTATAACGCTCCCGGAACATATTAACAGGAAATTCCACTCAAAAGCGTTTTTTATTTCGTGGTTCGAAAAAGAATATTCAACGGAAAATAATGATTCAAATTAATTGTATTGTGTTTGCCTTATTATCCCGTATTATCGCTAACAATAAATTTTGCGTAATCTCCTTTAGAAAGTTAATTCGTTTGGTCCCATTGTTGAAAAGCACATAACTAAGAACTGCTTCAAAACTTTAATTCACATTTATACGGCCCAAACAAAGCTCACCCATTGGCAGTGCCGCGTGAAACTAACTTTGACTGCCATTTACCTAGACAGTTAAAACTTCAGCTTTGAGTTTGAATTAAAACAACAAGTACGACTGCCGAAATTTATAAATAAGTCCGCTGGGATCTTAACGCAATATCATTATTGGATTATTGCGAATTGGACAGTATAATCGAGTACAAAAGTAAATAATTTATACAAAACTCCTTAATTCAAAAAACTTATTTATTGACACATAAAGTAACACTACCAAAGAGTACTTAGTACATACTGGTATAGTGCTTTTGTGTATCTCTTATTCACAAAAAAAAACTACATTTGAGGAGACACATCGACCCAGATGACATCGTAACAATCCAAGCGGGGAATATTTCATCATTATAGACAGGCCTTACATGTAGTTTTAGCTGGGCATAAAGGAACACCAATCTACATGTAAGTCCTTAATAGGACTTGCTTGAAGGCTAGTCACAATAGATCTTTATAGGCCACAGTGACTTCTATAGCCCGGAAACAACAAATAATAATAATAGTTGATACTTATTTTAACCATCACATTCGTAGGTATGGCTACTAACATTAAAATTCAAGAGCGTCAAGCAGAGCACTTGGTTGCACTTAAAGACAAATCCGACAGTATTGGCCATACTAGTGCTTAAAAATAGTGACAAGTTGCCAGCTTGTCGCATGCATAAAAGGATATCAAACCCACAATAGTAAAAAAACCTCCGTGAGTCAACAACCAGGACAGATATTTCACTCTAAAGGACTCGCACACTTATCAGCTCGTAACAGTATCGCCTCTTTTTACAATGAAAAACAGGCGATGCATTAGTAACGTTCATAGTAAAACTCGTCTTATCTCAATATACTAGGTATATTTTAATTAATAAAACTAAGTATGAAATAGGTTTTAAGCTTCTAACATAATATGGCCTAAACCATCTAACATCAAAGTTCCCTTTCTGACAAAAAACGCCTTTTACCGAAAATTTCCAAATAGCAGGCTGTAAAATATTAAGAGTTCCATTCGTCACTTAAAGAGGGCGTTCTGAGAGATGCTAAGTAAGCGGTCGTTAAAAGTCCTTAACTGGCACTACGTATTCAAGAGCAGGGCTGCCCACGCCGTAAAACCCCATCAACGATATTTGATCGCTACTACCCGCATATTTGATCAAATATACTGTCAAAAGCCATAATACATTTAAAATAGGCATATAATAGGTTGGGGAAAAAGTTTCTTCGCATTTTTTAAGAAAATTCAAAACATTTTTTAATATAGTTTATTTACATTTAACTAAAGTATGTAGGTACCATTTTGTTCGATAACTTTTTGCCATCTTGTAGGTAGGGACATGATCCCATTGCTATATAAATTTTGGGACTTCTGGTCAAAATACCGCGACAAGTGGTTTTGGCAGTCCTCTCGTGATGTTAACCTGACACTGCCTAAAGAATTCTGAAGAGACCGAAACAGGTGGAAATCTGAAGGTGCAAGGTCAGGACTATACGGCGGATGCATTAACACCTCCCAGCCAAACTCTCTTAATTTTTGCTGAGTGGCTAAAGATGTGTGAGGTCTAGCGTTATCATGATGAAAAACCACACCCCTTCTGTTGATTAATTCCGGCCGCTTTCTCTCAACTTCTTGCTTTAATCTCATCAGTTGTTCGCAGTAGAGTTCAGAATCGATGGTCCTGCCTAGTGGTAACAGCTCATAATGAATAATGCCCTTCCAATCCCACCACACACACAGCATCACCTTGATGCGAGTTAACCCGGGTTTCCCCACAGTCTGTGAAGCCTGACCGGCCTTTGACCACGACCTTTTTCGCACGTTCTTGTCGTACGTGATCCACTTTTCATCACCAGTTATCAGTTTCTTAAAAAATGGTTCGGTTTCATTACGTCGTAACAAAGAATCACAAATGAGTACACGTTTCATTAGGTTTCTTTCAGTGAGCTCGTGAGGTACCCAAATGTCGAGCTTTTTTGTGTACCCAGTTTTTTTCAAATGCGCCAAAACTGTTTTGTGGTCAATTTCCAGTTCTTCAGCTACGTCGTAACTACTGACATGCCGATCTTGCTCCACTTTTTCAAAAATGGCATCCATTTTATCTGTAATAGGGCGACCAGAGCGACGTGCATCTTTGACATCAAAATTTCCGGATTGAAAACGCTTAAACCAAATTTGTGCTACTCTCACAGACACTGCACTAGGTCCATAAACATCGCAAATTTTTTTCGCGGCTTGCGTTGCATTTTTACCTTTTTTGTAGTAAAATTTTAAAATGTATCGAATTTCTTCATTAGATTCACTTATCTTGGCGGTACGAAAAACAAATGAAAATCACACATTTTCCTAATTTGAATTTGGAATTATGTTCTTTAAAATTTAAACTTTCAATGATACTAAAACCAACCAGATACAAATAGTATAGCCAAAGAGATTTTATTACAAGTTTATACATACTATAATGCGAAAAGACTTTTTCCCCAACCTAATACAAGTAGATCTTACTAAAAAAAATAACACTATTTCGTGCTAATTCCAACAAAAATACCTACGGTAATCATAATAATGTAATTTTCTCTAATGCTACACTTTGTGTTTATAATGCAACAGATCTTTTTTACACTAAAATTTAATTATTGTAATCTAAATTGTGCTAAAGTGGAAAACTATATGTGAGTAAATTAATTTTCAATAGGTATATTTCAAACCTATTGAAAATAAATTTACTCATAGTTGTACTGTGTGATGCCGGGAGAGTAGAATAGCATCACCCCAGCGCATAGCAACAAACAAGCAGATCTATTTATTTCAACAGTATGGTGATATGTTGCACCGAGCCCAAATAAATTGGGATTAGGGTAGGAAGAAGGAGGAGTAACTACGGTTTAACGCAGATTTGTAAAGAACGGGGGAACTTTCTGGAGATTATTTTACTGGTTGCCTTTTTCCATCGACCTAGATGAAAGCAAGAACACATTGTAGCATTATTTTATATTCGACGTCTCTCTAAGCCCTAGAAAAAGCTATAGCTTGTAGAATAATACCAACTAAATTCTGGCTTAGGTGACAATCGGGTACATGAAGCTCGACAGCAATATTGTTTTAATTTTTAAGAATTCTGACGTCGAATTTAAGAAACTAATACGTAAAGTTAGAAATATTTCCTGCGACCAGGAAAATTAATCCAAATTTAGGGCAGAGTTCTTACGGTTATCGGTCGTTTGTTGTATTTTAAACGTGAAAAAATAATAAACATAGGTCTGTACCTTATGTTACGGAGCACCCACTTAAACGTTATAATAGCCGTCCGTTGAATTTACAAACTTTGTCGAAAGCAATTTGTCAAGGATGCTATCTTAAAGAGTAAAAGAGACGAGTTTTCCGAAGCTATTTCTTAACCAGATGACGGTCACGGTGGTTTAATAATTAAAGCAGTAAGTCAGCTTTACACTGCTTCAGGGAAACTATTTTGAATTTGAGAATCAGTCTTCAATTGAGTATGTTTTATAAAAAATAGACATTTGATGTGATTAAATTGTAGAGTGACTGTTTATTACATCGAATATTTTAGTTGAAATTTTATGTCTAATTTTCTTAACTAAATTAAAACATAATTCGTACCTATTTAGTTTAAACATAGTATATATATCTAGTAGATATTAAGTATGTACTTATAACGGGTGTAAAAGACATGAACAGTCAAACGAAAACCATGTATTCTGCTCACCATCATAACATATTTTCTTCCTTTAGACTATACCTGGAGAATTGATAGTTACGATTTTATTGAAGGTCAAAGTCATAATGTTTTTCTCACATTTTTATGAAAACATATTCTAATCATTATTTCTTAATTATTGTCCGAAGAAACATTATCAATGTTTTTTAGTATTTCATACCAAAAAATAGCTTCAAAACGTTAGCGTTCAACGTAGCTCACTCGATGTGCATGGACACAAACCAACGGGGCCGCCGTCTGGCAAAATTATCAAGGTTTTGCGAGTTGCGTGCGAATTGAGCGCTTTACGTTGCGCCGTACAATTTGCAATATTTTTTAACACCAAAAAATAAAAATCATTTCCCAGCAATAATTTTTTGAAATGTGTCTTATTTTGATGTGTAGAATACATGGTTCTCGTTTGACTGTTCATGTCTTTTACACCCTGTATATAAATAAATAAGGTGTTCACAGGCAGCGCGCGAAAGTGACGCAACATTCACTCTCCCGCGCGGATACCCCGCGCCCGAGTCACCATAATATGGAGAGACATTCTGGAACTTGTCAGTACACAGAGTACATTTGTTTGTATTCAGTCGCAACAAGACATCGAGAGCGTGAACGTTCGCGGGGCCGCTAGCCCCCACGTATTTTTCAATAATTTAAAAGTAGCTCACTAATGAATTTTGCAATGATCATCAGAGCATTCAGGTTAACGTTCAGCTAAAAGTATAATTAGAATAAATGTTTTCTGGTGTGTACCACGTTTGAGAATTTTATAATGGTTATTACCGGCTCATCATTCGCCACTTTACTGTCTTTACTGTCTGTGTACTTTTCTTGTCAAACACTCTCTAGGTACATATGCTAAATAGTGTGACACTCATATTTTAACCAATCAGAAATTAAATAAAAATTGATCTTCAAATAAGATAGACCAGTGTCCAGGCCAGGCTTCTTCTTCTTCGAGTGGTTAACCTGGTACAGTGGTCAGTTTCAGAGTTTTACATAGATCACACTAACAGTTTCCAGAACTGGTCACTTACATAAACAATATGAAAAAGTGATTACAACATTTGAAAATGGAACTCTTTGGCTGTCGAATGCCAGTTTGTTTCATCTGACTGTCAATTGTTTTTAGATTGTGGCGCCATTTTGAAAATTGCGTGTCTACATTAACATGATTTATCTCGGGGAAAACAAATTGTTTGCCGGAAATTATTGACGAACTCCGTAAAAATAACCGTAAACGACGTATCATCTTGCACCACGACAATGCTAGTTCCCACACGGCCAGATAGACAAAAAGAATTTTTGAAGGTGAAAAACGTAGAACTTATGAGCCATCCTGCATACAGTCCCGACCTGGCACCTTGTGACTTTTAAAAATTAAGAACCAATTACGTGGTCAATGATTTTCGTCACAGAAGAGGCTGTCGAAAAACACGTTTCTGAGCTCACCACGGAAGGGCGGCACGGAAGGAAAGGCACAAAAGTTTTTAAAATTGGTTTAATCTAATAAAAAAGTGCATTTACGCAAAGAGAGAATATTTTGAGAAACAATAAATTCATTTTTGACCTTTCATAGTTAGGTTAGGTTATTTTGTTATCTTTCTTTCTCTCCATTGTTTTCTTATTCATTCCGGAAACTTAGTGCGCCCCACGTACAAATCACCATTTCTGGACTCCGACGTGACTTGTTTACAACTTTTATCTTTCGACAGCACACGGGACCACCAGCTTAAGATAGGTAGCTTTTATGATCGTTTTGTAGAACCAGTACCCATAGTGTAAGTTTTTTAGTATACAAAACGCAACGATTGTGAGCTCTATTTGTATGGGAAACATGATTTACGCTTATTTCCGCTAGGGGCGCTGTTCACGTTTCCTATACAAATTGAGCTCATAACGCATCTAAAGTAGTCGCGTTTTTTATACTAAAAACTTACACTACGGGTACAGAACGCACAACCGTGGCATACTCCATGAAAGTAAAGCATCCCCGATGTATTTTCATCTGTAACATAAGGTACCGCTGCTCGCCTCAAGCCCTCCACGGATGTAGCGCGGACGGCGCCATCTCAACATAATTGATATCAATTACAAGCCATCACGTGAAATCTCTTTGAGGCCATCTCAGTCTCTAGATATCTGATATTATGAAAGTTAAACGGCTTATCGGCTTTTAGAATGTAAAGCGGTTTGAGTTCATTCAAATTAACAATTTGCGGATACCCACTCATAATTTAATTAGCTTCGTTGAGGTCAAAAAGGTTGAAATTGTCAATTTATTTTGGAAGACTGTAATTCGATTACATGAATATTTTGAAAGACAATTATGTCTACTAAATTGATGTGAAGGCAGATTTACACTCTCAATTTACTCTAGGTAAACTTTGTATTTAACCATAAGTTTTGTTGTTATTTTCAAGTGCAATAAAGAGTATTATAGGTAGGTCAGTAACGTGTCAACACTGGCTTTCCACGAATTTCATTCACTTACTTGCCCTGTGTAAGTACGTAACGAACATACAGGAAACATACTGATACTAGAAACATATAGGCCCCGCTACCTGCTTACCCTATCATCATCGAATCGTTCCTCCGTGAAAAATCACCGCGGACGAACTGTCAAACGTGCGAAGTTAAATAAAAATAAATTAAATAAGTATTATAAATAAATGAAATAATTAAATGGTAGTCGTTAAATTTAATAAATTATTCCATTTTCTGCGAAATCTTCTTAATTTTCCTTTCCGTACGAACCTTCTTCAAAGTATTCTTCTTCACACATTAAAGATTACGCATTTCGCCAATGTCAAGTGAAAATGTACTTTATTAACAGACAATTGTACGGTATTGAGTTAAAAATGGAGTCTCTCTACATGTGTAATTTTTACAAGAACTCGGGAGAAACTCTTACAAAGTATTCGAAAACATAAAAAAGCGAATAGATTGGCCACTTGTGTAAATTGGTCTTTCGCGATAGCCTGAAAGATATATTCGATGATTATTTTTTTCAAGCTATTTTATTGACAAAACGACCAAACCCTGTTCTTCTGTTCATTACTGTTCCATAATTATCTTCATTACAATGAGGTACATACAATACATCATTACAATTAACTTTTATTTTCTTTCACAAATTCTTAGTCGTTATGTTTATCGTCAAAATTTACGATTTTATCTAAATATCCATTTGTAATGCAGTGCCGTGCGAGCGTGCCTAAATAAAAATAAAGGAGTACTTACACCAATCTTCGTTATTTTTATACTAAGGAGACACGTATGGGAGCATTTACCATTTGTCTCAATTCCTATTGTGATAAGGGCATAATTTTTTTTTTATTGATCCACGTTCCTGGGTTGTAATGAAGAAAATTACTTTTGAATATAATTTGCCTTTTATGTTATTTACCTACGTAAAAGGCATTCTAATTTGTTTTAAATTAAATAAAGTCTAAATAAGCATTAATGTGTATAAGGGTTACAGACCAGTGTTTTACACGCGCTTACCAGCCTTTTTTGGGAGCGCGTGTAGTCGCGCATATGCTCGGCTTGTGCTAACTATTATGAGCGTTGACGCGCTTTTAAGCTCGAATCATACATGTTGATACTGACTCATTACTACCGGTCCGAGAGAACACGCTAATTAATTGTGTGTTGGATAGCCCATATCGAAGATATGATGTATTTATATACAAATACAAATACATTAATTGTTTTAAGAAAACTCAATGCGGACAAAGTCGCGGGCGGAGCGATGTTTCTAATAGCAATAGTTATATCACGGTAATATGGTTATATTGTGTGTCCGTACGTGAACCGATAGCTGTGCGACGTTTCATTTATGTTATGGTAAATAACAAAAATATAAGCCTAGGTTACTTGAATAAAAAATATCATTATTATTCTATAGCACAATAAGTAGACCTCTGGATAAATCTTTTATTTTGGATTCTTTAAAAGAAAACATTTGAACAACGAAATGTTTTTTTTTATATCCAGTAGCCTAGTAGCTACATGTATTTTGTAATAGTGGTTACATATTCCTTCTAAGTTACATGTCTGATTTTTCTTGTAACACTTTAAATATTAAGTTTGTTGGTAAGCCGGCTTATACGACACATTCGTCACAGATAGCTGAGGGCGGGCCGCAACAAAGAAAGGTGAAAGGGATTCAATCCAAAGGCTCGGAGCTTATGTTGAAGCATTTATCAGTCCTTGCGTGTAAGACTAAGGCGCTGCCTCCACGGGCGAGAGAATCGCGGCGATATTATCGTCGTGCCACGTATTTCTTATGGAGCCGTCTCCACACGGCGATATTATCGCGGCGATGCGACGAGTGGCAACGAGGGCGCGATACGTCATTACATCGCCACGAGCCCGTCGCGACTAGCAGCGGGCCCGCCGCGCGCTCGTGGCGCTCTCGCAACCAGCGCGCAGCGGGCGCACTGTCAAACGCAGCGTCATTTCAGCGTTGCCTCTCGTCAAGCAAGGACATTTCGACAAGTTTTTTAAACAATAGTACAATGTTTGACATTGAAAAGTTTATACTTGAAGTGAGAGAGAGACCTGCCCTTTACGATGTTCAGTTGGCTGAGTATCGAAACAGAGAAATTAAAGCAAAGTATTGGTATGATGTGGGAAGTGCTATGTTCACAGAGTGGGATGATCTAACCTCTAAAGAAAAAAAAGAAAAAGGTAAGCGTACAATTTTATTTATTTTTAGGTAATTTTTGTTGTTATAATTGTTAGTTTTTATTGTCTATGGTGTAACAAAATAAAATACATTCGTCGGTACGAAACCGTTGTTTCAACAATAATTATTATTATAAGAAAGATAATTTTCATTAAATGATGTAGTCTTTTTGCCAAGGAACCGCGCCCACTGTGTTAAAATAATCTTTAAATAAGTTTCGAATATGCAACCCCGAATTCCTTGTCCTTTGAAGTACGGGTGTCATATTTTGTTGATTGGATATGTCTTCATTTTCCCCGTCAGTGGCATTTAATGCTCGACGCTTTATGAAGTTGTGCAAAACGCAAGCTGCTTTTATTACAAGAATTGAACTGTCTGGTTGAAGATTTATTGTATTATGAAATATGCGAAATTTTGAGGTGATTTGTCCAAAGACACATTCCACGTAACGTCTTGCACGAGACAGTCTGTAGTTGAAAATTTTTTTATCCGTAGGAAGACATCGACCTGGATACGGTCGCATTAAATTTCGATGAATGCCGAAGGCCTCATCAGCTACAATCACATATGGCATTTTGGGTCCGCCAAATACCAGTTCTTCTTCTTCCGGCAAATCAAGAGCTTCTTCATTTAGCTTCTGGCCTAGAATTGAAGATTGAAATATGGTAGAATCATTTTCACGACCATAAGAACCTACGTCAATCACAGTAAATAAATAATTCGAATCCACCAAAGCCAATAAAACGATTGAGTTGTACTTTTTATAATTAAAGTATAGAGAGCCGGAATTCCGGGGGCACTGAATTCGAATGTGTTTGCCGTCTAGCGCTCCCAAGCAATGTGGGAAATTCGCGTTGTCTTTAAATCCCTCTGAGATTCTTCTCCATGATTCTTTGTTCGGGGCTGCCATTTCTGTAGGTGCTAGCACTTTCCATATAATTCCACATGTTTCTTTTATTAATTTTGTCAACGTTTTTTTCGAAATTCTGTACTTATTCTGAAGGCGTTTATAACTTGTTCCAGAAGCGAGATATCTGGAAAATGACATTATATTTTAAAAATATACTTTATCATATATTTTTTTTTATATAGAATAGGCTCGCGTTTGTTTGCAATCACACCTGACGGAAAGTTTATTTTTAAATGGGATGAAAAACGAAGACTCCATCAAAGCGTTCGGATTTATTAATCTGTGTTGTTTTTTTATTAAAATACATAATAGTTAATTAATATATGTATACTTATATATACTTATAATATTTAAATTAAAAGTTATTTCTTTGCTTCAGGACTTGAGTTAATGACAAAATGGAAATCTTTAAGGGATCAATTTCGTAAGGAGTTAAAGTTGCAGCAATGTTCAAAATCCGGTCAAGCTGCCTCAAAACGACGAAAGTATATTCATTATGATGCATTACTTTTTTTAAAGAAACACACAGAACACGCTTCAACATCGTCAAACATGCTCAATGAGGATAGTCAAGATGTTTTTGAGGACGACGACAGTTCGGTTAATACCACCCCCAGTGTCACGGAACCATCCACGTCTAATAAAAAGAAAACATTAGTACAAATGTTTCTGGAATCTAATAAAGAGATATCGAATGTTATGCGCGAAAGTATAGATATACAAAGAAATAATGTTCAACCACAGTATCGTGACGAGCGTGGAAATGAGGCATTTTTCCGTTCGTTGGTACCACTTATGGACAAAATAAAAGAAGACTGTTTAATTGATGCCAGAACTGAGATTATGGCCGTAATTAAGAAATACACACCATCATCACATACACTGCTAGACTCTTATTCTCGTACATCCACACCAACAAGCGAGGACGATATTGCTCAAATGTTAGAACACTTTGATGAAATGTAAACTATAAGTTTTGATTTTATGTAAGCGTTTAAGTAAAATAAATCTGCTTTAAACTTACTGTAGTGTTACTGCTAATCTTTCACATGGCCCGATACTTTTCCTCATATTAGTATCTTGCTTTGATAAGTGTCTTGATAGTAAACTTAACAGTTCATCGAAAACAGGAATTGGCATTAAATATTCATCTTCAAACCATTCTGGATGATTTCGATATTCTTCATAATTCACATGGAAATGTCCATGACTTTCACGACGTAGCAACATGGGATGTGTCCACCAACGGCGCTTTTTTTTCCTTCTTAACAATAACAATAACTGCATATTCACTAGCGTACTTGCAGAAGCACCCCACAACACTATATCCATAATAAAGAATTATTTTATTGACTGAGACACTACTTATTTCGCTCTCGTCTGGCACATAACTGAATTCTTTCTTTCACAACGCGTCGTCAAGGAAACGCGACGATTCCGTTACGAGTCGTTGCGGAAACGCGACGATTCCGTTACGAGTCGCGACGATACGTGGCGTAATTATCGCTCGTTCGTGGAGATTCTCCGACGATAAAAGCGCGGACTCGTCGCGATTCTCTCGCCCGTGGAGGCAGCGCCTAACATTTTTGGATAGCGAAACTGCTTTGTCACTCTATAGAAGATTCAGTTTCATAAATATTACGCAGGTGCGATTTTTAGCAAAAAAAGGGCGTTTATTTTAGCGATAATGGTTTGCAGCTTGGACCTTTCATTAATTGAGTCTGCAGTTGGAATTATTAGTGAATTAAGTAGATTTTTTTAATGCATGTTTGATCAGCTTAAAATTGTGACCAAAACAAAGCGAGCATGCCGCATAAAAGGTCAGAGCCAGAAAACCATCCAAAATTTCCAATCCGCTTGGTCATAAGATAAATAACCATGTACCTATCTGATAGTACACATAAAATTACGATTGCTACCATTAACACTTAGACAATATGCAATGACAATTTAATATAATCAACAAAATAAAAATCGAACACCAACTTCAAGGCTAAGAACTAATATGGCACAAAGGGCTTGAAGTACTCATTAGACTCGAAAAGAAATCGAGGAAATTATTGAACTCAAAACACTCAAAGTACTCGTGGGTAGAGTAGTGAGACTATTAGTCAAAAGTCATAAAAATCTACTTAACTCTCCAAATAAAGACTAAAAGGTTCTTCTTTCAAAAACACTAAATTGACACGCTGATTTTTTTAATATATTTATTTGACATTATTTGATTTGTTTGATCAATATGCCCAATTACATAAAATAAAAACGAAAAAATAGAAACAATCGTATCAGTATTTTAACATTATTATAAACCATAACGTTATTTGACATGGGAATATAAGTATTCAGTGTTTTCTAACATCACATACATATACTGGGTGTAAAAGACATGAACAGTCAAACAAAAACCATGTATTCTATACATCAAAATAAGACATATTTCAAAAAAAAAATTGCTGGGAAATGATTTTTATTTTTTGGTGTTAAAAAATATTGCAAATTTTACCGCGCAATGTAAAGAGCTCAACTCGCAAAACCGCGATAATTTTGCCAGATGGCGGCCCCGTTCGTTAGTGTCCGTGCGCATCGAGTGAGCTACATTGCTATTTTTTGTTATGAAATACTAAAAAAAAAATATAATGTTTCTTTGGACAATAATTAAGAAATAACTTATAGAATACGTTTTCATAAAAAAATGAAAAAAATATTATGACTTTGACCTTCAATAAAATCGTAACTATCAATTTCCCAGGTATAGTCTAAAAGAAAAAAAAATGTTATGATGGTGAGCAGAATACATGGTTCTCGTTTGACTGTTCATGTCTTTTACACCCTGTATATACTATTATCCAATATGGTTATAGTAACTGGTTAGTTAGAAAAAAATATTACGAGCCTAAATGCATATAATAATGGCTCTCACATGGCGCGTATGACTAATGGAAATTGGATTTAGGTTTTGACTTATTTCAGTGCAGACCTATCACAGTAAATTTATTGCGCGTTTACAGAGAGAGATTTGTATTCGCTTTTTATACTGTGATCTAACTCATGGTTACGATATTTTGTTGATGCCTAAAGAGATGAGAAAAAAAAAATATATAGAGCACTGGCTGGTGTACCAAGCGAGCATTTATCGAAACATTGAAATTGAAAAATTCATTTTGAAAATTTTTTCTCGTATACCTACGTAGAGTTTGACGGATTTACACGTTTTGGACCTCCCTGAGTCCAAAAATGCCGTTTTTGGAATTATGTCTGTGCGTTAGCACGATACTTCGAGTATGCTTTAACTTATTGTAACCTTAACATGCATGTATGAATCAAGATATAAGGTTTCTATCAACTTTTGAGTCTTTTTTTTTGTTTCTTTCGCTCGTTTCCGGCATACGAGAAAGTCAAGGGGAGATCACTCCCGATTATTTTTTTGCCGATCGAACTATTTGTACGCAGTTTATAATGTATTTTTCAACACAGTTTCTCATAGGTAGGGGCCCGCTATGTACCTACTAAACACAGTGTAGCTACACCATAAGATACGGTGTTCAGCGTAGTGCCATCTTGTATAAGGTTATAGACGCATTAATCAAGTAGTTTTATTTTAAACTGAGACAAAGAGAACAAGTCCACGTGGCCACATCTGTTGCCTGAACGTTCTATTTAAAAATATTCTGGGCCATTTATTGCCTGGACGTTTGTGTGAATGACTGTTGTTTCGATTGATCCAAATGTTCTTATCGAGTGATTAACTTGTTACACTAATATCAGACTTATTTACAAGTCGCCATTTCTGGTCTATGACTTGACTTGTTTCAATCTATTCAAAGTATTTGCGATTGCTCTTAGTTCCTTTCTAACACCTAATCAATGACTCTTATAGATGTGGATGCTATTAGAAGCTAATTAAACCAATCAAAATCAAAGATCTGAGAAATAGAGTTAAATTGAAGTTGTGCTCATTTCTCCAAAAGTTTTAGCTATTCTGTTTTCGGTTTTCTGTCTTTAAAATAATTTAACCAAAATCAGTTAAAACTGATGTAATGTAAGCTGAGATTGTTGTTTAACAAACAGGGTTAAAAGTTCTAGAAAAATGCACTGAAAAAAATCGACTTGCCTCAGGCGGGACTCGAACCCGCACCTTCCACAATCCGGGTGGACGCGTTGACCAATTTCGCCACCGAGGCACTGCTTTCCGCTGTCGAAATTTGTCAGTGCTTGGTGCTTATGTTTTTATGGTAAACATCGTTTCATCAAATCTTTGAAATTTGCACTTCCAAGACCCGAACGAAATATTTTTGCAAATATTTGACGCCCAGCTAAGATGAAACTACCTTACATTATGGAATAATTTTATTTTTGCGTTTACAAACGCGTAAATATAATACTAGAAAAATGCACTGAAAATGTCAACGCGTCCACCCGGATTGTGGAAGGTGCGGGTTCGAGTCCCGCCTGAGGCAAGTCGATTTTTTTCAGTGCATTTTTCTAGTATTATATTTACGCGTTTGTAAACGCAAAAATAAAATTATTCCATAGGGTTAAAAGTTATTATTAATTATTTTTCACAGCCGTGTGATGCCGGCAGAGTAGTTGGCATCACCCCATCCCCATATCCTCCAATGGGTGTACTGTAAGGCAACTAGGTAATGGATCAGCAACGGAGTATTGGTCACCTTATACTCTGACCACCAATTCGCATTGGGCAAGCGTGGTGGACTACTGCCTTAACCTCCTTCGGTGACAAGGAAAGGCCTTGTGTCCCAGCAATGGGTCGAATTACAAAGGCTGTTATGATGATGATGAATTAGTTTTAGATTTTTATTTATCGTGCTCTGGACAAAAAGTACAGGTGGGTCGATTTCCTTCCACGTAGGTATTTACTGTCATAATTTATATCGACATTGCACAGCTCGGATATGCCTACGTTGTACGCGACATATACCCAAACTTTTATTTTGAATCCAAGCCACATAACTCGTTTCGGCCATGCGACAGTCCGACATTGCGACCGTTGTCATCCCAACAAAAGTTTAATTAAACAACCAACTACTTTATTTTCTCTTGTAAATTGTATAAAGCACACATTTATCCGACCGCAGTCTCATAGACGGTTCACTGAAACATTTCACGGCTGCTTCCAGCAGCTCTGTGAATTCCCAAAAAGGCTAAACCCAAAAGTTTTGAGAGGTCATTTGAACTCAGTTGGTATTCCCTGCTAAAAGTTAGCACCAATTACAATAGATATAAATGTAGCAATTGTCTAAATAACCCTAAAATTAAGAAAACTAGGGTCGAAATTAGAACAGACAATATGTACCTTAAGTAAATTATAATACGTTGCTGCATCCTCAAGATTTTCATATTCACTATGTAGTCCACTCCCTATTGTACTAGGCATCAAACACACTCATCTCATGCACTGAAAAAAATCGACTTGCTTCAGGCGGGAATCGAAACTGCATCTTCCGCAATCGCTGTCGAAATTTGTCAGTGCTTCGTGCTTATGTTTTTATGGTAAACATTGTTTCATCAAATCATTGAAATTTGCACTTCTACGCTTCACGCCCAGTTAAGATGAAACTAAATTAAATTATTATGGAATAATTTAATTTTTGTGTTTACTTACGCGTTTTTTCTAGTATTAAAAATAATTACGCGTTTGCACCTCCATTCGCTCTTAGTGTGCGGGCATCGACACAAGTCGTGAAAAATTCAGTAGTGTAAGTGTTTTGTGTTCATTTCTAATAGCAGGTAAGCGAAAAAGCATAAATCACGAAATAAAGAAAAATAACGTTTACAAAGTCATCTAGAAAAAAAAAGTTTAGTAGGGAAATTACGCCAATAAAGTTTGACCGTAAAGATACAAGTCGCTGCATGCGAAAAGATTTTCAAACCTACCGCACCCTCAATTTTATTACAAAAAACTTACCCTTGATACCTTAGTGAAATCCCTAGCTTTAAACCGAATGGCGGTGATGGCCACGTGATGGCCATGTACTCTTTGATAATGGCTTAATGGCTGTGTCATAGACAATAACATAGACTAAGCATTACTTTTTTAATAATTGAGTTTATATCTCAGACCAATGAATTTGGTGTGAGGTTTACATCTTCTTAAATAGTGTTCGATGCCTAGTACATTAGAGAGTGGACTACAAAGTGAATATAAAAATCTCTTCGGATGCAGCAACTTAGTTTATTTACGGTCAAACTTCACTTAGAGTAAGTTTCTTTGACCATAAAATACATCAAAGCTTAACGATTCATGTGTAATACGAATATACTTTTTCAACGGCGAGATCGACTCGGAGATGATGAGTGTAGTCCGGTCATACTGACTGTCAAAGCTATTAGCTAGCCATACAAACACAGATTTATCTGGTAGATTTGCCTGAAGGGTTTAAACTTAATATAGGTATTTATTTATGTCTTGTATATGTCATTCCTAATCACTGTTAGTGCTTAAACCAAAAGTTCTGTGGGACGATGCGATGCAGTGAAATCTGAACCCAAACTATGCCTACGTATTCCAAACTATAATACGGACCAAGAATATAATTCGAAAGCACATTTATCTATTGCTGGCACTTCACATGGCCATATTTGTCAAATATTTGAGCTTCATCTCTTTCATTCGGTATATATTATGGTAGATGTGTAGCACAATTGTTTCATAATAATATGGCGATGTGAGGCATGTAACGTGTGGTCATGCCAGCATATACTTAAATTTTATAACAATTTCACAGGTTCACAGATAAGCTAATCTTTAAGGAGATTCGTATGAAGGCATCGCCGCTGTTTTCTTAGCGATTGTTTTATCCAAATTCTTCTACGTTTTCATTTTTCTAAGCAGACAAAAATCACTTAAGAAACAGTACAATATTTTTTATGCTAGAAGCTCAAGTATTTCTCTTATTATTTAATCATCTTTTATTTTTATAAACCTTATACTACCGAAATTATGCAGAGGATTGACAGCCGAAACCCACAATTAATCCTTGTCAGCATCTAGTTAGTCACAAAAATACGATAAGTATTTAGAATTTCTTGCAAAATTGTTTGTGCAACTGAAAACTTGCTATCGAAGTATCTCGGAAATCGAACAACAGTTTGCACTTTACGAGCCCAACGGTAAACGCAATATTTTAAGCGAGCAACACCGCGCGCCCGGGTCTAAACGACTTCCTAAACTATTATTGAGGAGTATCTACTCCAATTCATTATTTACACATACAACTATTATATATTCTTTACTAGATAACAACATAATAATAATAATTTCATCACACACTATTTGGTACAGTAACAATAATGGCAATTCATGACATAACTTCTCCTATGGTGCCTAAACTCGAGTAACCCAGTACATATTTTAGACCTACAGTTCCTGACCCAGGGACCACATAAGCATGTTTTAAGATTGATGTGTGTGATTTCTATAGCACATTTATGCAATAATTCAACTCAAAATTTGTTTATTTCTAAAAAAACTGGTCAGGAAATGCCAAGATAATGAATGTTTGATTTAAATAGAGGCACTAGTGTGTGATTCTACCGCTGATTTATTTCTAAATAACTGGTCAGGAAATGCCAAGAAAATGAATGTTTCATTTACATAGAGGCACTAGTGTGTGATTCTACCGCCAATAGATACATCAAAGTTTTACAATCCAAATCGTCGAGTAACATAGGTATACAATGACAAACGTTACTGTTGCCCTCGCATCTGCCCTCAAGTTTTGATTGCACTAACTCAGCGTGTTCGAGGGATGTCGTCTGCCACTATAACTCCGCCATTACTCTATGAAAATAAAATGTACAATAGAAATAGACACTTATATCTACCGTATTCTGCAATAATTCAACTCTAAGTTTGTGGGGAAAAAACTAATCTAAGGTTGTATTAATATCTACTCAATTAATTATCCCAGTACCTACTAGAATCCTGCTTCCCAACAAACAACCAAATGAAACATACGTCCAACTGCAAATGAATTTCGCATCTAACTCCGCATGGGAAAATCCGACTCCTATACGCGCATTTGTAATTGAAGACAATAGTGGCAACATCAAAAAGGCAATATTTCAATTCGAGCACTCGGCGGGCGCAATGTGAAAGAAAACACGAAAACGAATAGGCCGCGCTTCCTAGTTATATATTACGTACTACTACATATTAGCTGACTAAGGCGACTATATGTGGTATATTTCCTTAAAAAATAATAACACATTTATAAGGCCTTGTTCATACTTAGCGTTCGCCGGGTGTGCGCGTTCTTCCAACGGCAACGGCTTTGAACGGCGCGGACGCTACGTGCATGAGACCACAATATAGAGAATGAACAGAGGCCTTAGTATGAGTTTTGATAGTTTTCGAGCTCGATCAAACGTATCGTCTTGCTTCATACATTGGCCACTGTTTCTGATAGTTTACGCTAGAGGCGCTAGTGGGCAATGTATGAAAAGAGACGATACGTTTGATCGAGCTCGAAAACTAACAAACTCGTACTAAGGCCTCAGTACTGTGTGCCCTTAGTATGAGTTTTGATAGTTTTCGAGCTCGATCAAATGTGTGCAATGTATGAAAAGAGACGATACGTTTGATCGAGCTCGAAAACTAACAAACTCCTCATACTAGGGGTAATGAGACGTTCTCGTCGCGTCGTGGAAAGGTAACACTCCTCTTTGAGCGAGTGAGAGCCGCCATACAATCAGGGACAAAATTGATTTTTTTTGAAAATTATTTTCCAAATAAAATGAAAAAAATTTTTCAATCGAGTTTTCGGTTAAAAAATAGGCATACTTCTTTACGACCTTTAATCAACGAACAAAATAGAAAGATATTATTATTATTATTATTATTCATGTAATCATGTTTGTACAAAGTACCGTAGGTAAAGGTAAAACGCGAAATAAAATATGAAAGGAAAAGTTGTTTACTGGTGTTTATTAGTCTGAATTTGAAAATTTTTTTCCGAAGTCTCTATTGTGGGGGCCCCTCTTTTGTGGAGGCCCTGGGCTATAGCCCCGCTTGCCCTCCCCTAAATTCTACCCTGCGTCCAGCGGTACCTATAGATCCCAGAGATCCTGAGGGCCTAGAAAAGTAGTTGACAGGTTGCCAATCGATTCCATCGAAAGAACATAAGGGCGCTTATCGGTAAGTAGGTACTGATAATGGTAGCCGCTGGTGGCGCCGGTGGTGGTGATGGTGTTCAAAAGGGGTTTTTAAAATTAGAAAATACACAAAAAAAAATCGGCTGTCCAGGGTGGGAACCGAACCCAGCATCTTCCGCAATCCGGGTGGCTGCCTTAACCACTACGCTACTGGGACACTGCTTTTGCCGTCAAAAGTCAGTGTTCGGTACTTATGTTTTGATGAAACATTATTCATATTGTATTTGTAATTTGATTATGTAAATATTCATGTGAGAAATGGTAGGATCATGTTCAGAAAAATCGATAGATTTTTCGTCTTCAGTCATCATCATCAACAGCTCATATAATGTCCCCACCAAGGGGCTCGAGCCTACCCCACATTAATATAAGTTATCAACCTTATTTTTTTAGTTCGTTTCAAGAAGTCGAGATACGTCAATCCAGTGTTGTTGATAGGCCTCTATAGGTTCAACGTTCGCAGCGACGACGGCCATACTCAACGATGGAGATGTGTCAAGAAATCTAATGGGTGTCCTGCTATTGCTACTACTATGAATAAAGAAATCCTTGCTTTATCTAATACACATGATCATTAACAGTAATAAAGCATTGTTTCTGTCATCATCATCATCATCAACAGCTCATATAATGTCCCCACCGACCGAGGGGCTCAAGCCTACCCCACATTAGGGGCGATTAGGGCTTAGTCAACCACGCTGGCCAAGTGCGGGTTGGTCGACTTCACACACAACCTAAGAATTTATTCTTAGGTGTGTGCAGGTTTCCTCACGATGTTTTCCTTCACCGTAAAAGCGTCGATTAAACGTAGGTACATATAATTTTTAAAAAATAATTTTGAAAACACATTGGTACGTTGCGGGGGTCGAATCAGTGCCTCCCGGGTGGGTGACGACGCTCTTACACACTACGCCACCGACGTTTCTACGGTCAAGTAATTAATAATTATATAAATAGGTATTAATAAAAATATAATTTGTGTTCTGACAGTTATTGTTAATAAGATTACTAGTCTCGCAATGGTTGGGAATTGGGAATTCCGAGTAAAGTTCAACAGATTTTCATACCTACCATACCTAATAGATAACTATTAGGCATCAGGAAATATCTTACGCTTTAAATATTTGTAAACAAGTGATAAATTCAGACCACAGAGTCCTATTTCCGATATTTGTTATTCAGACAGTGTTTGTATTGTTTATAAAGTAGGTTCAAAAAAATCTATGAAGTCTCTTGCTTAAGCCCCAGCAAGTTACAGCAAGCCTTGTAAGGCTATTATTTAACCAAGCTCTCCGGTCCCAAGATCCCTCGCTCAAGTTACATAAAGGTTACGTTCGGTTACTATAAGTTTTGAAAGAAATAGTCGAACCCAGCTTAGAGAGACAATATACGATATTCAAAGGCTTTATATATTGCTATCGAAATATCCTCTATTCTATAGGTATCTACAGAATGGGTCAGAAACTCTTTCATATTCATGACGCCAAGATCCAGTTTAATTGGCTCTGGGAAAGAAAAAATGCTAACTAAGATTCATACAAGTCAACGCAGAAACGTTTGCTTCGACAGAAAACATTAAAGCACATTTTTTGCATTTCCTTTTTACAACAATATGAGTCCGTACATCGAATGGAGATCGCTTGTTCATTAGTAGATTCAGGTTATTTTTTTATGACCTAGTGAAGTGGAATTTTTGTCACTCGTCACTGTTAAACGCCGTGTTACTATCCGCTTGCTATCTCCCATATATATAAAAAAAAGGTCAAAGCATAAAGGTGGTGTACGAAGCATCTGCCCCTTTATATATATTTTTACAGGAAACTCACAATGCACATAAGCCTAAAAGCGACTTTAAACTAAAAGTGGAAGTAGTATGTCGTCAGAGCCGAGGTCGCGTTGGCGCCCTTTCCAGGACATGATCTGAATAAAAATGTTGCCATTATTTATTCCACCTTTGTTGACTTGGCAGTTACTCAGAGCCTTTCCTCCCAACCGTCTTAGCAAATAGAAATTATTGACGCAAGCAAAATATTTTTCTGTCATCTTTGCACTTTGGCAATATATTTTCGAAATTTCACGAGTATATATTTTCTTCTTGGGCATAGAGCAAAGATATATTATTTATTACCTACCTACTATATAATATGAAACGAATAATTAGATGTTGCTAAAACGAATTTAGTCGTTTTAATTAACCTTTTTTCTTTTATCCCCTTCAGTTCCTTTGTCTTCCCTTCCTCCACAGAGAGTAAAGGAAGAAATATGTAGACCTTCCGGACCCCGAAGGAAAGGTATGTAAATGTAAGGAAGTGTATGTAATCCTGAATGATAATACCTACCCGAAGGTCGGCGCTCGGGCTCTGTTGAACTCTTACCGACTAGCACCCCCTTGCCTAATGCCAGTCTATGGTATGAATTATTAGTATGTATGATACCTACCTACCTACTACAATAGTAACGTAATTTAAAATTTTAACTGCTTTGGGCAAGTGATTTACCCAAAAAAGAATGTATTTTAACTTCTTTTTGAAAATAACGGAATGTTACCTCTTTAAACTTATCTACGTAAACCAGAAACGACTTTTTCTATTTTACTGCCTGCAGAGCTTTTGGGTTTTGTATGCATTTTGGAATTTTTAACTCGTTTTTTGTATTTATTGTCAATTTTCAATATTCTAATTCTACCTAGCACCACCCTCCTTTTTCCACCTAGCACTTTTTTATTTAACCCGCTCAGCGAATCTATTTAGTGTGATCGTAGACAGAATTTTCTCTGTCTACGAGTGTGATGCACTGTTTTCTTATGTTTTTTTTTTTTTTGTTAAGTTTTCCCTGTTACGGGACGGCAAAGGGATCTAGCCCATACAGCCAAGTCTTTAGTTTCATCTTCTTTCTTGATTTTTGCATTAAAATGTGGGTGCCACACTTTTTAATGCATCTAGGGAGTGCTTGGCGAGATATACTGGTACAGACCTCATGATGGTGACTGATGAAAATTGTATAGTGGGATTTCCAACCACTATACAATTCTCAACGCCACATACACAAAACCTTTATTTCAATGATTCCTTATAACTGTTCGTCAACACGGATGCTTATGCAACAAAACGACACCACTTTCACTGCACAAAATCCACTCCGAAGCAATTTTGAATTATCGAAATAAAGATCGACATCCAGACGCCATGATTTCCCGCCAAACACTCCCTTTCTTATGTTTTTTGTTGTTCTTCCATTGAGGGAAGGCAAAAGGCTCTAGCCCATACCACCATGTCTTCAGTATTTATCTTCTTTCTTGAAGTTAGCAATTTGGTTTTTAAATAACACGATAAGGCCCTGATGTCTTCTATTGTGCTGAGTATGGCCTTTTACAGGTCTCGTTTGATAAAATTAATATTCTCCAGTATCTTAAAATTTCTACAGAATTGCTCATCCTACAACAATTGAAATCAAAAGGTCCCAATTAGGAACATTCTCGACCTCCAATTATCAACAAGCTAAAACTAAGGGTTATTTCAAAAGGGTCAAAAAGGTATGGAGGTACTTGTTCCTAAAATATCAAAGTTTCAAATGTAGATCTTAAGTAAATTAATAAATTCCATAATAAATTATGACGTAGGTTCCCATCTAGTTAAAGACAGTTTGGTACAACATGGTATATGACAAGCGGGCACAACTACCCATACTAGTTATATAAATAGTTACTTCCTACTAGGTAGGTTACTACTAGGTACTATGGAAAATTCAAAATTGTAAAATATTTTTTAATTTCTCCATATAAAATCTAAATAATAAAATAACACCACTACGTTAGCGAATTGTTGGATATGAGGTAGGTACCTAACCTATGCTTAAGAAAATTACACGACTTTACGTGGATCAAACCAAGATAGAGCTGAGACCAGTAGGTAGGTAGCTAATAAGAACATACTAGAAGGATAGTTCCATACAATACAATATGCCGCTTCAAAACTGACGCAAAAAATTTGTTATGTGTGCTAACGCTTACACGCACACTACTAAAAATTGGTGTGGTCACTAAAATCTCGTCACCCCAAAACCAGGTAATTTAAATAAAACATGAATACTACTTCTGATTTTGAAGTGAAACTTCTTTTTATACGATAGGTACATCGTAATTTGTAAATTCGATGAAACGGAAAAGCCACACCAAAGTTTTTGACGGATAGTTTTAAATAGAATATCAGGGTACCATTTTGGTGGTTTTCGGGGGTCCCGATTAAAAAAAATATATATTGAGATCCAAGATGGCGGATGTGACTTTTTGATATAATATCGATATGGGTATCATTTTCGTGGTTTTCGGCAGCCCAGATTCCAAATACAACATCTATTTTGAGATCCAAGATGGCGGACTCAACTTTTTAATATAATATCAATATGGGTATCATTTTTGTGGTTTTCAGTGGTCCCGATTCCAAATACAACACCCATTTTGAGATCCAAGATGGCGGCCACAACTTTTTAATAAAATATCAATACGGGTATCATTTTTGTGGTTTTTGGGGGTTCTGATTGCGAACAACAACTTTTTTGAGATCCAAGATGGCGGATACAACTTTTTGATAAAATATCAATATGGGTATCATTTTTGTGGTATTCGGGGGTCCTGATTACGAATACGACATCTTTTTTGATATCCAAGATGGCGGACGTGACTTTTTGATAAATTATCAATATGGGTATCATTTTCGTGGTTTTCGTGGACGAACACGTCGAAAATGATACCTATGTCGATTTTATATTAAAAAGTTGCAAACACCATCTTGGATCTCGAAATAGATGTCACATTCGGAATCGGAACCCCCGAAAACCACGAAAATGATACCCATATTGATATTATATTAAAAAGTTGTGTCCGCCATCTTGGATCTCAAAATAGATGTTGTATTTGGAATCTGGGCCGCCGAAAAACACGAAAATTATACCCATATTGATATTTTATTAAAAAGTTGTGTCCGCCATCTTGGATCTCAAAATGGATGTTGAATTCGGAACCGGGACCTCCGAAAACCACGAAAATGATACTCATATTGATATTATATCAAAAAGTCACGTCCGCCATCTTGGATTTCAAAAAAAGATGTTGTATTCGTAATCGGGACCCCCGAAAACCATGAAATTGATACCCTTATTGATATTTTGTCAAAAAGTCACGTCCGCCATCTTGGATTTCAAAAAAGATGTTGTATTCGTAATCAGGACCCCCGAAAACCACGAAAATGATACCCATATTGATATTATATCAAAAAGTCGCGTCCGCCATGTCGAACTTCCATACAAACTTTCATCCCCTATTTCAACCCATTCAACCTTTTATTCGCGATAAAAAGTAGCCTATGTCCCTCCCTGAGATCTATACATATTTGTACCAAATTTCATTAAAATCGGTTCAGTGCTTTAGACGTGAAAGCTTAACAGACAGACAGACAGAGTTACTTTCGCATTTATAATATTAGTAGGGATAAATATTTCTACGCTCACACCAATTATCTAGCCCAAATTAAGTATCATTAAGAACTTGTGTTATTATTTACTTTGAATTCCTTTGCTTCGCTCTTGAATCAAAGTAGCGCCCTCGCCGTAAAAGTATATTGTATGATAAGGGAGCAAAATAGCTCCCTTATCATACAATCTACTATTCCAAAGCGGTCTAGGCGTAGAAACATACATAAAAAAGAAGGTTAAGGCGACTTGAAAACCTCCTCCTTTTCTTAAAGTGGTTAAAAATGTCCATACATCATATAAATTGTCAAAACAATCTAATCATCAGAAAATATTTTTTTTATGTCCTTAGTATTTTTATAGAACAATTAATATGATTAAATTATTGCATTCGGCTAAATTCTAAACAACTAAAATAAGTAAAATAATTTCTGTAACTGGCAGCACTCAGTATTTAAAAAATACAAAATAAAATATTCGGTTTTTATTGCTTAAAAAGTGAAAATACAATCAAATATTAAAAACTTACGTGTGAAAAGTAATGTTCTCACTCTTTTTATTTTTTTCAGTTCGATTATTACACCATTTAATAGCACAAATCGTCATTTTTTAATAATTTGTTGGAGATGCGTACGGAGTGTGTTGACCTCGAGGACTACGCATAGACTTTCCGTATTGTGCCAAATATGACCTAATATTGGCGGAGCCAAATTGAGTGTCCGGATTCGGTATCTGTATGTTCTTAATCTAAGGTAGGTAGATAATGATTTTTTATGGCTATCGAGCCTAAGCTGTTTTAATAGGTAGGTCAATACCTTGAAACAACTCTTGTTATGACAGTCATCGAAATCGCAAAAAAAATCAGCTGTTTTCAAACATTTTAGTTGCGTAGGTGTTAGATGTTGCACTTTTGTATAAAACAGCTAAAGTTGAACGAAAACCTTTAAACACACGCCATATTTAGGTGTTTGACAGAAAGGCACTTTTTGACAGAAGCCTGATTATGGCGTCGTCGGGACAGACAAGGGGTTAACCATGTGATACCGGCAAAGTAGAAGGCTCCGTCCACCAATCCGCATTGGGAAAGCGTGGCGGACGACTGCCTGAACCTCCTGCAATGAAAAGGAGAGGCCCTGTGTCCCAGCAGTGGGTCTAAGTATAAAGGCTGATATGATGATGGAACAGCTGATTTTTTTTTCGCGATCTCGATGTTTTACCGGACCCATAGCAAAAGTTTATTGTATTGATCTTTCTATTACAATGGCTTCGGCTCGAGAGCCATTAACAATTCACTGTGTAGGTATTACCTCTTAGATTAAAGCAATCTAAGGTTTAATTAGGTTAGGGTTAGGACTATCCTTCTCCATCTCTCTCATTCGAAGAAGATGGATAAGGATTAGCTGAATGAGGGAGATTCTGAACACCCGCACAGACCATCGTGCTCGTATTGAGTAAATGAACTACCCACGACAAAATTACCAAGGACAGTTGGAATCAGGCATTAGAACTTTGCCTAGAAAACCAAAGGCTCGTGACTTTTTAACCGACTTCAAAAAAGGAGGAGGTTCTCAATTCGACTGTATTTTTTTATGTTTGTACCTAGTTACCTACCTCATAGGTAACTCTTTACTGAGCGTACCGATTTCGAAGATTCTTTCAACCTTTGGAAGCTGGTGCTTGTCATGTGGTCCCATTTAAATTTGATCTACTTCTGACGAGTAGTTTTTGACTTATCCCTAATAATGCCTATTTAATTGACTTCGATGATATCTATGAAATGAAATGAAATAGCTCTTTATTTAAATGGACTTTGGTGGATGGAGATTATGCTGAGATGGAGGAGAAATGGCGAAAGAAACTCCACAGCTTACAATTTGGTAATGATTTCAAAATATCATTACAGATCAATAGACAATATAATTAAAATTACAGTTTTACATGCGTAAATTTTGGGCAGTTATTAGGTACTCCCACGCATTTGGTTCATTTATAATAATAATTTATGTTGCAAAAGCTCTTCTGTATAATAATATATATAATAATAATATATAATATATTTCTACGCTCACACCAATTATCTAGCCCAAATTAAGTATCATTAAGAACTTGTGTTATGGATACTAGATAACGGACAAATATACTTAATAATCTAGATATTTTTATAAATAAACTTAAATAAATATACAGGGTGTAAAAGACATGAGCAGTCAAACGAGAACCATGTATTCTGCTCACCGTCATAACATTTTTCTTCCTTTAGACTATACCTGGGAAATTGATAGTTACGATTTTATTGAAGGTCAAAGTCAAAATTTTTTTTTTCATTTTTTTATGAAAACGTATTCTATACGTTATTTCTTAATTATTGTCCAAAGAAACATTATCATTTTTTTTTAGTATTTCATAACAAAAAATGGCTTCAAAACGTTAGCGTTCAATGTAGCTCACTCGATGCGCACGGACTCTAACGAACGGGGCCGCCGTCAAGCAAAATTATCGCGGTTTTGCGAGTTGCGTGCGAGTTGAGCCCTTTACACTGCGCGGTACAATTTGCAATTTTTTGTAACACCAAAAAATAAAAATCATTTCCCAGCAATATTTTTTTTTAAATATGTCTTATTTTGATGTATAGAATACGTGGTTTTCGTTTGACTGCTCATGTCTTTTACACCCAGTATAAACAACCATGACTCATGAACAAATGATCGTGTTCATCACACTAACATTTGCCACTACCAGGACTCGAACCCGGACCGCCCGATGTGTAGGCAGCGTTACTGACCACTCCACCACGGCGGCGTCAATAATTCAATTAATCACATTAATGATAATTAAACTCTTGATACCCACCACCATTTTGTGTAGATTCCTTTCAAATTTGGTGCTAAGCATAGGTACCTACATTTATGATCCTCTGGTTAATAAATATATCTACAAGAATACAATGTGTGGCATAGGTACCAAAAAATAAATCAGTAATATCGTAATAGTTCTATTACAATACGTAGGTACTTGTTGTTTGTCTAAAAAAAGTTTTCTAGACAGATTTCCTCAAAATTTCCATAAAACACTAAAAAGCAAAAAATAAATTATTTTGAAATAAGAAAAAATGTATTCAAATCAAAACTAAAAACGGAGAAATAAAAATTTTGTTTATAAAAATCTAAATGATTTTTTGAGGTCGGTTCCAGCCTCAATATTTGGAATAAACGTTGTCACTTGTACCTATATGTTAACCTCAAAAACAAAACATAAAAACTTTTACCTAGATTGTTAAAAAATAAAATTTTTGTTTCTTGGTTTTTAGTTTTGGAGGCGGTTTTTTTTTATTTGTGAACGAATTGCCATCTTAACCACTAAGTAGGTAGGCTCATATGGGAAAGTACCTATAATAGGTACCTACCTACGTAATGGTAAACATCGACACAAAACCCGCACATTGTAAGCACTTGAGATAAGATTAGACAAAGTGAAATTGCTCCGTTAGGTATTGATTTATCCTACTAATAAGTATTATAAACTTGAAAGTTTGTATGGGAATATATGTACCTACTACTGAACGGACTTAGAATAAGAACATACTAGAAGGATAGTTCCATACAATATGCCGCTTCAAAACTGACGCAAAAAATTTGTTATGTGTGCTAACGCTTACACACAGATACACGCACACTACTAAAAATTGGTGTGGTCACTAAAATCTCGTCACCCCAAAACCAGGTAATTTAAATAAAACATAAATACTACTTCTGATTTTGAAGTGAAACTTCTTTTTATACGATAGGTACATCGTAATTTGTAAATTCGATGAAACGGAAAAGCCACACCAAAGTTTTTGACGGATAGTTTTAAACAGAATATCAGGGTACCATTTTGGTGGTTTTCGGGGGTCCCGATTAAAAATATATATATATTGAGATCCAAGATGGCGGACGTGACTTTTTAATATAATATCAATATGGGTATCATTTTCGTGGTTTTCGGGGGTCCCGATTCCGAATTCAACATCCATTTTGAGATCCAAGATGGCGGACACAACTTTTTAATATAATATCAATATGGGTATCATTTTCGTGGTTTTCGGGGGTCCTGATTACGAATACAACGTCTTTTTTGAAATCCAAGATGGCGGACGTGACTTTTTGACAAAATATCAATATGGGTATCAATTTCATGGTTTTCGGGGGTCCCGATTACGAATACAATCCAAGATGGCGGACGTGACTTTTTGATATATGGGTATCATTTTCGTGGTTTTCGGAGGTCCCGATTCCAAATAAAACAAACATTTTGAGATCCAAGATGGCGGACGTGACTTTTTAATATAATATCAATATGGGTATCATTTTCGTGGTTTTCGGGGGTCCCAATTCTGAATCCAACATCCATTTTGAGATCCAAGATGGCGGACACAACTTTTTAATAAAATATCAATATGGGTATCATTTTCGTGGTTTTCGGCGGCCCAGATTCCAAATACAACAAACATTTTGAGATCCAAGATGGCGGACGTGACTTTTTAATATAATATCAATATGGGTATCATTTTCGTGGTTTTCGGGGGTCCTGATTACGAATACGACATCTTTTTTGAAATCCAAGATGGCGGACGTGACTTTTTGACAAAATATCAATAAGGGTATCAATTTCATGGTTTTCGGGGGTCCCGATTACGAATACAACATCCTTTTTGAAATCCAAGATGGCGGACGTGACTTTTTGATATAATATCAATATGGGTATCATTTTCGTGGTTTTCGGAGGTCCCGATTCCGAATTCAACATTCATTTTGAGATCCAAGATGTCGGATACAACTTTTTGATAAAATATCAATATGGGTATCATTTTTGTGGTATTCGGGGGTCCTGATTACGAATACAACATCCTTTTTGAAATCCAAGATGGCGGACGTGACTTTTTGATAAAATTTCAATATGGGTATCATTTTCTTGGTTTTCGTGGACGAACACGTCGAAAATGATACTTATGTCGATTTTATATTAAAAAGTCGCAAACACCATATTGGATCTCGAAATAGATGTCACATTCGGAATCGGGACCCCCGAAAACCACGAAAATGATACCCATATTGATATTATATCAAAAAGTCACGTCCGCCATCTTGGATATCAAAAAAGATGTCGTATTCGTAATCAGGACCCCCGAATACCACAAAAATGATACCCTTATTGACATTTTGTCAAAAAGTCACGTCCGCCATCTTGGATCTCAAAATGAATGTTGAATTCGGAATCGGGACCTCCGAAAACCACGAAAATGATACCCATATTGATATTATATCAAAAAGTCACGTCCGCCATCTTGGATATCAAAAAAGATGTCGTTTTCGTAATCAGGACCCCCGAATACCACAAAAATGATACCCATATTGATATTTTATCAAAAAGTTGTATCCGCCATCTTGGATCTCAAAATGAATGTTGAATTCGGAATCGGGACCTCCGAAAACCACGAAAATGATACCCATATTAATATTATATCAAAAAGTCACGTCCGCCATCTTGGATTTCAAAAAGGATGTTGTATTCGTAATCGGGACCCCCGAAAACCATGAAATTGATACCCTTATTGACATTTTGTCAAAAAGTCACGTCCGCCATCTTGGATTTCAAAAAAGATGTTGTATTCGTAATCAGTACCCCCGAAAACCACGAAAATGATACCCATATTGATATTATATCAAAAAGTCGCGTCCGCCATGTCGAACTTCCATACAAACTTTCATCCCCTATTTCAACCCATTCAACCTTTTATTCGCGATAAAAAGTAGCCTATGTCCCTCCCCAAGATCTATATTTGTACCAAATTTCATCAAAATCGGTTCAGTGCTTTAGACGTGAAAGCTTAACAGACAGACAGACTAGAGTTACTTTCGCATTTATAATATTAGTAGGGATAAATATTTCTACGCTCACACCAATTATCTAGCCCAAATTAAGTATCAATAAGAACTTGTGTTATTATTTACTTTGAATTCCTTTGCTTCGCTCTTGAATCAAAGTAGCGCCCTCGCCGTAAAAGTAGATTGTATGATAAGGGAGCAAAATAGCTCCCTTATCATACAATCTACTATTCCAAACCGGTCTAGGCGTAGAAACATACATAAAAAAGAAGGTTAAGGCGACTTGAAAACCTCCTCCTTTTCTTAAGGCGGTTAAAAATGTCCATACGTTAAGTCAAAACAATCTAATCATCAGAAAATATTTTTTTATGTCCTTAGTATTTTTTATAGAACAATTAATATGATTAAATTATTGCATTCGACTAAATTCTAAACAACCAAAATAGGTAAAATAATTTCTGTAACTGGCAGCACTCAGTATTTAAAAAATACAAAATAAAATATTTGGTTTTTATTGCTTAAAAAGTGAAAATACAATAAAATATTAAAAACTTACGTGTGAAAAGTAATGTTCTCACTCTTTTTATTTTTTTCAGTTCGATTATTACACCATTTAATAGCACAAATCGTCATTTTTTAATAATTTGTTGGAGATGCGTACGGAGTGCGTTGACCTCGAGGACTACGCATAGACTTTCCGTATTGTGCCAGTTAAGGCCTAATATTGGCGGAGCCAAATTGACTGCCCGGATTCGGTATCTGTATGTTCTTAATCTAAGTGAACGGATTTTAATGAAACTACTTATAATATAGCTCATACATCAAAATAACAAAATGTAGGCATAAGGTAGGCATTAATTTAACCGAAATTGATGCGAGCGAAGCCGCAGGCAACCACAAGTTTATAAGTAATTATTTATAACAGCTAGGTATACCTACTATATTATTTTAATATAATATTATAAAGCTGAAGAGTTTGTTTGTTTGGTTGAACGCACTAATCTCAGGAACTACCAATTCAAATCGAAAAAATCTTTTGGTGTTGATTAGTCCATTTAACGAGGAAGGCTATAGCACGGTGATATAAGGCTTTAATAGATAACATGACGCTACGACTAATAGGAACTGAGCGTTTATGAAAAATGTTGCTAAAACGGGAAATCCACGCATACGAAGTCGGGGGCATAGTTGTTTATTATATTTTGTTGATTTTTTAGCTTCAGCATTCGGCCTAACTGCAAAATTGCAAAACGCCGCAGGTTTATAAATCGACACGAGTATCATTACCTTAAATCTCTACAGGATTTCTTTAGATATCGACCGGAAGTACTCCGGAAATACGCCATAGGTATTTAATAAAAAAAATAAAAAGGCCAAACATTAGAGAGGATTAGTAGGTACCACTAAAAATAAAGAATTTAATAGTTTTATATAATATCCAATGTTTTTATTAAGATTGATTGAATTGAAACAGCGACATCTACAGATTATACCCGAAACAACTCTACCAATACGTTTTGTAAGCTCTCCGACCTTTGAAAGCTTGTGCTTTACGAACCAGTAGAAGATAGTTTCAGGAATTATCCACAGGTGTAGTGTTTATGGAAAAACCCTATTACGTGCTGAAAAAGTAAGTACTCACCTATTGTAATTTGTATCTACAAATTCTGTATGAATCTCTGAATAAGGAAACCTATCCTATCTAAATCTATCTAAAATACCTATCCTAAAATATAAGGTAGGTACCCTTATATATGCAGTATTATTTGTAAAGCATAAGCATCCCTCAAACCATTTGAAGATCTCATGATGAGAAGCAACTCTGAAATGGCGAAAAATATTTAAGCTGTTCGTAACTTTACAAATAAACTCTTCCAAAATATATGAAACGATAGATTTTTTCTTCGCGATTGCAGTTTTGCTTTCATAGAAAAAGTTGTTTGTAGGTATTGTTGAGATCTTCAAATGCTTTGAAGGTTGTTGATGTTTTATAAATAACCCTGTATATTCGTAAAAATTGCCCTTGCGATGCCGGCAGAGTAGAATAGCATCACCCCATATCCTCCAATGGGTGTCGTAGAAGGCGGCTAATGGCTCAGCAAATGGGTATTGATCACCTTATACTATTACTACTACCTAAACCTACTTCGATGACAAGGAGAGGTCTTGTGTCCCAGCAGTGGGTCGAATTATAAAGTCTATTATGATGGTTCGCAAAAATAATGACGAAATAAGTTCGTTTGAAATATAATTTAAAAACAACAAAATTGTGCTGAAATCGTGTATTTCAAACTTAGTGGTAACAATAAAAATATAAAAAATTACAGGAATTATTTGTAAACTTGTGTGGAGCTTTAAGCTTATAGGTACAAATTATAAAATTGCACGAGTTAATCACGTCTGAAATGCTTGTTGCTGTATTTATTTATATTGCATTTCCCTTGAAAATTTCAGGCAATACAGTTCAAGCCTTTTTTTAAATAGTTGTAATAAGTCTTTATATAAATATTAAATAGCATAAAGAAAACAAGCATACAATCTAATTCGATTAAATGCAAAACATTCGTCATAATTTGGCAAGTCGCAGGAAGAGAAAAAAAACTAAATTTCGGGTTATAATCACCATAATACAACGAAATTACACAGTCCACGAAGGTTTATAATTTTAATCCAATCCTACATACTATTTTTCTAACCCTTCGGTAGTCATTTGGTTTGTTAGAAAAATTAATGACTATGTTTTCTTGCACAAGTATTGCCAGATTTATATCTAAAAACTACAAAATTGTAAATTTTATGTAACCCCCGACATAAATTTATAGCTAAGAACCATCTCGAGCACGTCAGCTTACAAACAAAAAAAACTGCATCTAAATTGGTCCATTCGTTTAGGAGCTACGATGCCACGGACAGATACACAGACACACAGACAGGTCAAACTTATAACACTCCTCTTTTTGCGTCGGGGGTTAAAAACATAAATTCAATATTTCTAGTATTGTGTTGTCCTCGCCAAGTAGCTGTTTTTGATATCTTCCTGCGACATACGTTCCCTATCAAATCAATAATTAATATTGGGTATTATAAATAAGTAGGCAGGTATAATATAAAGTCAAACTAGTAGATAGGTATAGGTTTACATAATATAGAAAAAAACTCCTGAGCTTCAATAGACTAGTAACAAATAGATAACATTGACCTCAGACCAAATAAACAGTGAAGACAGACCGCTGCAGAGAATAGACTGATGCCGGATAGCAAGCGCTCTGCCCGCAATTCATCCGACACGCTTATCTTAGTTTCACCTGTATGTTTGTTTGTGTGTATGTAACTGAGTCGTTTGGACTCGATTTTGACCCTCTTTAAACGGTAAGGTTTTGTTTAAACTTTATAGACTTATCAAAGGCCGAACACATTACAATAATTCGATAAGAATATCCCATTATCCTGATTAGAATCGCCAGGACTAATAAATTAAAAGTTTGGAATATTAGTTCAGCTATACGTCACTAGATGGCGTTGTCATTGTCAAGTTTTTTTTTAATAACTTATGTAAGTACTTTCATCGGCGGTTATAATTCGCACTAAAAAGTGGAAAATAAAATAAGCGTTTAAAAAACTTAAAAAAACACGCTGTTATGTTAAATCGGACTAAAAAGTGAAAAATAACTTTTTAGTATAGAAACTAAATGATGAACGAAAAGTATAATACTATTTAGAGAAAAGCGTGGAGTGCTCAATTTAATCGGTATCGGATCGGTACACGATCGATTATTTTCAAGAACTAATGTAATTGAGCACCCCACGCTTTTCTCTAAATAGTAATTATACTTTTCGGTCATCATTTAGTTTCTATACTAAAAAGTTATTTTTCACTTTTTAGTCTGATTTAACATAAAAGCGTGTTTTTTTTGATATTTTAAACTATTTTTTTTTAAATCAAATGACCTATGTCACTCAGGAATAATATAGACTTCTAATGGTGAAAGAACTTTTGAAATCGGTCCAGTATTTTTTGGGTTTATTTGTTACAAACATACAAATCTTTCGTCTTTATAAATAGTATAGACTATAGAAGTATAGATTATGTAGTGCACCAGCCGGTGTTTTTAATTTATCAAACAAAAAAAGTTTTTTTTAAGTTTGAAAATTTTGCACTTGTAACTTAATTTTAAGAATATACTGAATGTTATTGACAGTTCATGTTTCAACTATGGTAAGAGCGCTAAGAGTATTTTAAAACTATGTCCACTGAAATTGACACCAGGTCCGAAGGGGTTAAGTCAAGGCGTGTTTCGTTTCATATATGTGCCCGTCGCCCGTGTACTTACGTACACAGTTAAACCACAGGTTACACACTGTGTACGTACACAGGCGACGCGTAATTTTATTTTAATGGCCTCATTGAGTTCTTCACAGAGCTCCGTCTTCACTTTTTTATTTAGTCTGAGTTATAACTTATAACTATGAGTAGGTATACAACTATCCTAATATTAAAAATTGAATAAAAATAAAATGTTAGTAATGGCATATTTTAACAATTTTAATCAATATATTAACACATGTCCACATGGTAGATGGTCTACAACTCTACATGGCATCGTTTTTATCACGAAATATTGTTGTTTAGCTTTTTTTAAAGCATGCATAAAATCCACAGCCATATCACAAGGTTTCCTATAATAGTTTAATGTAGGTACTTTCAAAACATTTTATCAAACCAATCTTCAATGTTTAGAAGGCACAATTATTAAGATTGACTTAGAATTCAGTAAAATGTGCAAAATTACAACTATACTACAAGTATTGGTACGGTATTTTTATCTCGTAAGCGCGAGAGAGCAATGACTTTTTATTTATGTAGATATACATGCATATTGTCTGTATGTGCGTCACTTCCGGCACCGTAAGTTCCCGCACTAACATGCAGACAATGTGGATGTAATAGTGAGTAACCCGTGTTCGTGAGATAAAAATACTTGTAGGTATTATATTGTATACAACATGTATATAATAAATATCATGTAAGTATATAATAAATATCACAAACCCTGAAAGTAATTTGATGTTACAATAAAAAAATCTATTCAAAACATATATTCATAATAAATAGCTTCGCGACACATAAAGATTACGCATTTTACCAATTTTAAGTAGAATGTATATAAAGTAACAATAAATTGTATGTTAGATCGAGTTAAGCAGAGTTTCACGACACATGTCATTTACAACAAGTACTTACTCTGATGAAAACTAAAAAAAAATATAATTTGGACAAAACTTTTCCTATAAATAATTAAAATATTCCTACCTTAAATAATTTGACAACTAAAATTGAGTTTTATGTACTAGTAATAAAGTTTACAATAATGGTACAATATAAACAAAAATCTAGCTACATGGATGTGACACAACTACCTATTTTAAAATAACTTGAAACAACTGAAATTGATTAATTTGCATATTAATCAATTTCAGTACCTAACAAACTGCCTTTAGGGTCTGTGTTATTTCTGGTACACATTGTATAATATGGTTTGAGTTTTAGCGATTTAGCTGAACTTGTCACAAGAAATATACAATTAATTTTAGTTAGACCACACATCAAGCAAAACACCTTACACCAGCCTTATTAGGTTATAATTATGTAGTTAAGATTCACTCCATGTGTTAACCAATCATGATTTTTTTTAAATATTTGTCTTAAGCAGTAAACATTATTAAAGATTTCTTCTGCCGGCCCAATGATTATGATATAGTAATAATTGGACCTTTGGGGATATTCAACCCAAGACATGTTCTGCAGATACTATTTTCACTCTGTAATGTTCAATCAAAATTGCTAGATTCACAAAAGGAATAAAATTATTAGTAACATTAGTCATCATGACACTAATTGATTGCTTTTAATATGAAGTGATACTCTTTATGAATATATAAATTGTGATTACCATTACCTTTTTGTCTCATTAACTGTACCACTTGAAACTGTAGATACAGTTCCATTACATCTCAAATCTTATAATACTATGTTTAATAATATATGTGTTTCAATAAAAACAATTTAAATACAACCAATAAAATATTATTTAACAGATACTTGAAGCCAAAGCTCTTCAAACTGTGTTATATTAAACACCATAATGACATTAGCCTCTTTGGGCAAGAATTAATGTTGTTGAGCTGCCAACTCATAATGCTTGTGGCGATAAGAAAAACAATGGCAGACTGAATGGGTGTTTTTAATTGCTATTATTTAATTTTACTATCTACTTGCACTTAAATATATCAAATTCCCAAATAGGGATAATTTCAAAGAAAACATTAGTGCAACAATGTTCCAAAATTAAGAGCAATACAAATATCTCCATTCAGTCTATCATCTGAAATTTCTTTAAGGAATGTTCTATCATACCTTACAAGATGACTGACCTCTTCACTATTCAGTCTTTATAAAGATCAGGCCACCCTAACTTGAATTATTCTTTCTATATCACTTCTACATAATGGACACCCAGTCATCTCATTTCTGGAGCAAGGTAAACAGCAACACATATGTCCACATGGTACAAACACAGCTTCACAATTTGCATCCATGCAGATTACACATTCAGACTCATATCTTGATCCTTCAATTTCACCTGCAGTAACTACTCCAGTATAATTTTGTTTCTCAACCATATGCTCAGATGGTGCAGTAGGTTCTACTGAATCTGGCATGTCATAATTACAACTAGGACTCTTTTCACCTACATAACTGTTTATTGCTTTAATTATACCTTCTCTATCAGCTGATAGAGTAATACCACATTCTTTCAAATTGTCATAAGTAATATCTAACAAAGTGCCCTCTGAAAACAAAAATTTAACAAGGAATGGCAAGCAATGTATAACACCATATTGCAAAAGCTGATTAGCAAACATAGGATCCAAATGTTTTCCAACATCCAGTAAACTTCTTGGAGCAGAGTCTATCAACTTTTGATAATTTTTTAACCAAAAATCTGTTGCCTTAACATCATTTTCATCCTCCATTTCTCGTAACGTCTTCACCAACTGCTCTCTTCGTTTGGACTGTTGAGCCAATAGATCATCTAACAGATTCACCATTTGCACTCTCTGGTGAAGAACTTCATTGTAATTGAATGATATCTGTAATTTCTTCTTCTCTTGTTCAATAGCACTAAGTCTTGCTAACTGTAAAGATATTAAAGAAATTTCTTCATTCAAACTCCAACTTCTTGCATCAGTTTTTTCCATCAAAGAGCCAACTAAGGCTTTCTGAACATCTTGGTCTTCTAGTAGTTGTTCCACCAAGACCGTTCTTGATTGGTCCTTAAATTGAAGTAGTTCCTCTAATTTGTCATTACCTTCCAACTCTAGCATGAGCATACTTTGCTTTACATCACCCCAACTATTCTCATATTGTTTTTTAGAATGCTGAATTGCATAATCCTCCTCTATTAGTGTTTCCATTGCTTTCAAGACATCAGATTTTTTAATATTATCATAGTTTTGCCTGACAATTTCTAATAAACGATCATGCTCTGCTTGTTCATGTGCTAATTGTTGTTGTAACATCTCTGGTTTTAAATTCTCAATTTGTGTAAATTTCTTTACCAACCTTTCAATGTCCTGCTCTTCTTCTTGAATAGACTGTATTAATTTTTGTCTTTCCAGTTCCTTAGATTCATGTATTTTGGCTATCTCACTATCTAAAGCCTGTTGTTCTTCAAGAATTTGCGACAAGAATCTTCCTCGCTGTTGTTTAGCGGCTTGGTGATACCTATTTTCTTGCTCAATAATTGCAGCCTCTTGTTCTTCCCATGTTATATTGTTACGTTTTGTAAATGGATCCACCACAAAAACTGGAGATTGGACTGTTGACACTTCAATTTCCAGATCATTTGGGGCAATATATTCCACATTTAGTTTTTTACAAAGATATTTCATAACTTCTTCAGTGCCTTGAGATATTATTTCAGAAGGTGGATAACTAAAATTTTCATAATCTAATTCTACACTTATTAAATTTCTTGCAAAACACAATTCCGGACACAGTTCTGTTAATTCATGGTTTTCTGTGATAATCAACTTTCTTAACTCTTTTAATTTTCCCAATGATGCTGTCAAGGCTTTTAATTTATTGTTGGACACATTTAAAATTTTAAGGTTTTGCAATTCTTGTATGCTATCTGGTATATACTCCAAGAAATTCTCTTGTACATACAACTCTGTTAAATTAGCAAGATATTTAATATCACTTGGTAATTGTGAAAATCTATTGGAACTTATGTTGAGCACTTTGATTAAATATAAATCAGATAATAGGCCACCACCGTCTAAAGACTTTAACTTATTACATTTCAAATTCAAAATCTCTTTTCTATAAACTTTACAGTATAGATAAATACCTGAGGGTACTTGCTTCAATTCACAATCTGACAAATCAAAATCAGGCTCTGGAGTTTCCTTTGCAAGATACAATCTTCGCTCTATTTTGGCCTGTATATCACTAACGCTAGAATTAGATTTTTTCCCAAACAACGACATAGTCGTTTGTTGCATGCACGAAACCGCACAACCCATGAAAATAATAAAAAAGATAGCACGCAATAAATTTCCAGATGTCACCGATTCGTGATTAACATTGCTATTGTTATTCCAATAGTCACTTAACAATTCACATAAGCAGAATCAACATAATTTTATAAGCTTAATTTAGTCGTCATTGAATTGAATGACGATTCAATTATTATTTATCAATCAAACGAAACTCCACCCAACCCTCTAGCATTTAATAACAATTAGCTGTCAAACTAAACGTCAAACTTTCAGCTTTTTAATACGCAACAGCAAAAGGATCTAGCTCATACAACCATATCTTCACTTTAGTCTTCTTGTTTTTCAGATTGAAAAGTGGATGTCGCACATTTTAATGCATAAATGGAGTGCTTGGCGAGAAATTTAGGGCAACAGACCTCATGATAGCGAATGATGGGGTAGAAATCTCACTATAAAATTCTCAACATCGTCATCATACGTGGGGCGCACTAAAAGTTTCCGGAATGAATTATAAAAAAATAATAGGTGTGTGTTTGGCGGGTAATCATGGCGTCTGGATGTCGATCTTTATTTCGATAATTCAAAATTGCTTCGGAGTGGATTTTGTGCAGTGAAAGTGGTGTCGTTTTGTTGCATAAGCATCCGTGTTGACGAACAGTTATGAGGAATCATTGAAATAAAGGTTTTGTGTATGTGGCGTTGAGAATTGTATAGTGGTTGGAAATCCCACTATACAATTCTCATCAGTCACCATCATGAGGTCTGTACCATGCATCGCCAAGCACTCCCTAGATGCATTAAAAAGTGTGGCACCCACATTTTAATGCAAAAATCAAGAAAGAAGATGAAACTAAAGACTTGGCTGTATGGGCTAGATCCCTTTGCCGTCCCGTAACAGGGAAAATCTAACAAAAAAAAAAGGTGTTTTGGCGGGAAATCATGGCGTCTGGATGTCGATCTTTATTTCGATAATTCAAAATTGCTTCGGAGTGGATTTTGTGCAGTGAAAGTGGTGTCGTTTTGTTGCATAAGCATCCGTGTTGACGAACAGTTATGAGGAATCATTGAAATAAAGGTTTTGTGTATGTGGCGTTGAGAATTGTATAGTGGTTGGAAATCCAACTATACAACTCTCATCAGTCACCATCATGAGGTCTGTACCATGCATTTCTCGCCAAGCATCTAGGGAGTGCATTAAAAAGTGTGGCACCCACATTTTAATGCAAAAATCAAGAAAGAAGATGAAATTGAAGACTTGGCTGTATGGGCTAGATCCCTTTGCCGTCCCGTAACAGGGAAAATTAAACCAAAAAAAAAAAAACAAAAAAAAAAATATTAAAGGTTAATTATTCTTCCTTTGCGTAAATGCACATTTTCATTCGATTAAATCAATTTTAAAAACTTTTGTGCCACTCTTCCGTGGTTACTTCAGTCAGAAACGTGTTTTTCATACTCTTCGACTTTTGGTGATGAAAATCGTTGACCTCGTAATCGGTTCTTAATTTTTGGGAACAGAAAAAAGTCACAAGGTGCCAGGTCGGCATGATACGGCGTTTACGGTTATTTTTACGGATTTCATCAATAATTTCCGGCAAACAAATGGTCGTGCACCAGTCACTATGGTACGACGATTCTCTAAAGCAACAGTAGCCACGTGTCCAGTTTGATTAAAAGAAGCAAATATTGTTAATGTAAGTGGCCAGTTCCGGAAACTTTTAGTGTGACCTATGTATCAGCCCAGAGAAGACTGTTAGACATAGGCCTCCCCCAAAGATTCCAGCGGCTTCCCGTGTCCTAAACCAGATCATCGGTCCACCCTCGTGTTCTTCCACCCTTCTTGAAGACAATAGTGTAAAAATGTCTGATAGTATGCGTGGTGTACGAAGATATGGTAAAATATAAGCTTTTTGGCGTAGTGCGTCGTGCAAGCGTAAGAATTTTTCTGTTAGAAATTTCGTAGAAGTGCGGCCGCGCTAAGCATAGCGCTCACTTCGTGTACGTAGGTACTGCCTATGTTATTTAGTTTTCGAAGACTACTTTCGCCTTGTAATCGCTTTCACGTTGAATGTCCTCGCGACTATGTGTAGGTACATACCTACACGTCACACATCTTACGCCGGTCGTCAGCATATCTCCGAATATTTACCTACTTCCCTCCCATAGTCCCATAGTAAAGACCAGTGAATCATCGCTTAGGCTACGCTAGAATGAGAGTTAGAGAGGCCAGACGAGTATAGATTTTTATCAAAAAAGCTCAGACCAATAAAAAATTTCTGAGCGAAAAAGGAACATAATAAGTTAGCCGGGTTTGGTGAGAAAGTAATGACCAACGTATTAATAACGTAGTATATTTATTAATCTACCAGTCTTTATTACACTATTGACACATATTACAAAATAACAACATATTAGTATTAGACAGGTATAATATTAACAGCTATCACAAAATTAATTACCAAGATTATTTAGAGCCCAAAGTACCAAATGAATGCCAGTCTTATGGTTATTGGTAGGTACGACTACGCGATTACTTTCTACCTTTTTTCCGGGTTATAATAATTTAATGGGTAATGATCATTTAAGTTTTTCCTATCAACTCGAAACCAGTCTCTTGTCAAAGGTACAGGGACCCCAAATAATAAATACGCCTGTTTGTATTGTGGTGAATATGATCCAGTATGATCATGTTCATTACGACGTTTGGGATGGACATATTGATTACTTGCCGATCTATCCTGTTGACCATCTTGGTAATTTTGACTGTAATCAACCGGATTGTGATTTAGTTCTTCATCTTTGTACCAATCATCATATACTGGTACATATTCGCCAAACAATTTGTGGTCCCTTACAACTTCACCATTCTGATTATTTGTGTTTCTGATGTATAAATCGCTATAATCATCTTTGTTTTTAAGATTTTCATATTTTGCATATTCTGGTGTCTTGAGTTCAAGTGAACCGTTAGAAATATGTTTATGACTTCTGAATGGATACGAAGTTCTATAAGATGCTTCGCCTTCTTTTGTTATTTGTGGTCCTATATACTCATACAATTCTTCCGGAGCTTTCTGCACAACGTCATTTTTTTCCTTTGTCTTTATGATGATAGGCTTTGGATTACGTTTAACCTCGGATGGAGGAGTTCCAAAATGAGAATAGTCTTTGTAAGTTGCTCTAGATTTATAAACGTTAAAATCTGGTTCCTGGGATGGATATACATGGGTTCTTATAATCTTTGATAATCTGTCAAATGCATCAGATAATTCATCAGTTACAGTAGGCGGGGGATCAGCATTCTCTTCTTGTGCTGGTTTTGGCAAAGTATCTTCTTTAGAACTAGTAGTATCTTCTATTTCATGTTTATTTATACCTATTGACTTTGGAATTTCATGTACAGTACTATGGTGTGTATCACTATTCTTATCGTCTTGTTTTTCTATGCTTGCTATATTATAAAATTCTTCTATATTATACGGTTTAAACGAATCTACTGTAGATCGTCCAGCTCCGTGGATTTCAGGTTCTTTCTCCGGCAGGACTTGCGGCGATTTACTAAAATGATCAAACAAAGGAAATTCCGGCTTACTGGTTAACTGATACGTCTCGGCCTTTTCAGGAAGCAATTTGATAACCACGGTTTTACCTTGATGATATCCAATACCCTGGCCTTGGAAAGGTTTATTTCCCGGTTTTTTCTTTTTGGTGGGTGCTCGTGTACTGCTTTCCTCTGCTTCGCTATTGGAATTCGCATCACAATACATTTTGTTTAATTTTTCAGTATCCTTATCCGAAAGTCCTGTTCTTTGGCCAATTTCAGCTCCACCCTGAAAAAATGATTTGAAGTGCAAAGTATTAATTGGTTTTCATACTTGATAAATTTTATTAAGTTTAAGCCACGTGTTTAAAGTTATGTTCGTCGCTTCGTTCGTCTGCTGATATCAGTTCTATAGATCCCGGGTTCAATCCTGAGTGGGGGATCATATTAGTGTTGGCCGTAATGTCAAAGATTGTCGTGACGTGTCCCGGCAAATAATAAGATCCGTCAGTATTGAGGGTTCCGGGTGAAGCTTGCTGCCATGTTCGGCCTTATCTACAATTACTATCAGGTTTGACTATTGCTGTTGGCCGCAGAGCCTTTAAAACGTCACCACAGATTTTTAAAGCGAAGACCACAGATCACAGCTATGTTCTGTGGCCAGGACCATGGTGGGTTCTCTAGCCCGTGGACTTGTAGAGCGAACAACCCGTAGGTTCCTAGTCAACGGGTATTTTGTCGGAGGGAGTCTCAGTTGCTGTCGTCTTAGTCTCTGCAGGGTTCGAGTCGGTGTTACCATCCTTGCGTAATGAAGACTAATAGTTTCGCAGTTAAATTTAAGAAAAGCTTCAATAATTATAGTACCTGCTTGCAGGTGGTCGAGAGTTTAAAAGCGTGCGCAGACGAGGCTCTTTGTCCGGCGGACTTTTATGTTCGCAAAATAGATCGCTTAGAACTGCATGGGATAGCATATTATGAGTACCGCGTACAGTCATCAGCAATAGTAGATGATCAAATTAAGTTCACTAAATTAAATGAAAGCTGTGGATAATAGATTTTTTATAATAGATACCTATATTAAACAAATGACTACGGACGAATAAACTTTTAATAATTAATTTAGAAGTTTTGTTTTTCATCATCTACCAACTTCTGATCTTCTGTTAACTGTACAAAAATCCCGAAGACGTCAACAGACTTCAATTGCATTACAATGTAACGTAATTTTTTCTTTGCACCCGCTGCCTACCTCGGAAGTTTAATCCGACGAGCTAATTTCAAGTTAGCATATGGGTGTGTGTCACACATTTAGTCCGCGTCGAGATCGTGGCAGACATTTTTCTGTGGTTCGCGGACTTTAGTTCTCCGCGGACATAAGTCCTTCGTCTGCGCAGGCCTTAATATGTCGCTTGATAAGCGATCAACATGCGGTTTAATAATGAGGCTGGTGGGATGGGACGTGACCGGCGTACGGAGCGTGGTTGTCACCTGTTTGGGCACGATGGTGTCCTGCCCGTTGGAGGAGAAAGCCCGTCGGCTGTAGTGCAGCACGCTGCCGTAGTCGTAGCCAACACCGAAGTCGGACACGGAAAACGCGTTGTATTTGCGAAAGTTGTGGCGTGCGGCTGCAGATGAAAGATCAATTTAGTCCTTCTTAAATTTTCTAGTGTTTAATTTTGACCGAATTACAGTTTTGTATAAATAACAGGGGCAGGCTATCGGGTAGCCTGCCCCTGGTATGTATACAAAACTGACATTTTTTTTCAAATAATTTCAACCTCTACATAAATGATCTGAGATTTGAAGTTCCTAAGATATTCCTTGTTGGTCGCTCAAACCAATTTGGTCTGAGGTTTATCGTAGAAAAATAACATCATGAATCTAGAATTGTTACTAAGATTAGCGTATTGTAGTTAAGTCAAGCCACGAATATCGCTTTACATACCTACTTTACTGTTTCGTGATAAAATTAAGCAATTTATATGAGGACGAATTTATGTAAGGATTCCGCAAAGTAGTTTTGAGCCATAAGGCGAGGTAGATATAGTCAACAGCAAAAGTTGATGGTTAAAAATTAAAATAAAACCTTAAAAAAACACAGCAAAGCAGTAGACACGTAAATAATAGATAAGTATCTACAATTACTTATGTATAAAGTTTAGTCACAAGAATAAGATGACTTTAAGTTCCTACTGAATTTCAATAATTAGAACATTTCTGGAATGTATTCTTTATAGTAGGTTTTAAGATCTTTATTATCTCCCTATATTTGTAAGTACGAACACTGGTATTGACGAATTAAGATAATACCTACCTACCTATCTACTTGTCAGCATTTCGAATTAATCATGATGCAAATGAAGTTTATCATATCAACCGTCAATTCATTTAAATTAATTCTGCTGTGCACAGCATAACACAACCAAATTAAGTCTACGCTAACATTTATTAAAACTACACTTACCTACGTGCAATAAAATCGACCCACCTCGTAGGTTTCGATTCGAAATATACCGGTATAAAGAAGATTAGCGTAAACAAAAGCTGTGAATATAATTTGAAAGTATATTTCATAAGCTTAATTTAATCTACTCTAATCGATGTTTAGTGTTTGTGACAATAGACTCATTTCTTTGGAAACCCCAAGGAAACCCTGTTTCTCATTGTTACATCATACGCCATTTCTGTGACTATGCAGAGTGTTAAAAGTTAATTGAATCATTGTTTATTCAATAATTGATTAATCCTACAAATTTATTGGCCCTTAAAATTCTGATTCTCCAAAAATGATTTCCCCATAAATTTTAGAACTGTATTTGGTTTTCGATTGCTTTTGATTTATCGAGTTCTGAACCAAAGCGTACCGGGTGGGTCGATTTCATTGCACGTAAGTGTATGTAGCTAAGAGACGGTCATGTGAAGTGCCGGCATGAAACAATTGATCGAATGCCACTCAATTCCCATGCAGGCTCAATAAATACTGACATCTTTATGCACTCTTTGTTACCTTAGGCCAATATTACATATTAGCCATTTTCACTCAGGTCGTTGACTGATCTTTGCGACTGACAACATATTATGCGAAGTTACTCACACGAGTCACACGTGCTACATAACGCTCACTTTCAACCGCTATTTTATTTGTTTTTCAAAGTCGGCAAATAATACGTGTACTTACTTATAATTTGCGTAGATAGGTAAGTATAGTTAAATCTAAATTCGTAAATAATTAGAAAAATTTAGTAGGTCGGTAACATCGATCCTTACCCAAATGATCGCTTAGACAAAATTCGTGCGATTTTACTTCTACACAAAGACTCCGTGCTTTTACACCTCCGCCGTGATCTTTAGTAGGGTCATTACGCCTGTTATCGTCCACTTAGTGGAGTTATCAAGTTTTAAAATAAAATTATAATATTTCTTTATTATAATTTTATAAAATAACTACTGAAATGAATTCCTATATTAGTCTATTTATAATTATTGCGAACGTGTTAGTGGTGACAGTCATGTTGTTTTTAATATTTTAAAATAAGTAATAAAATGCCAATATTACCAGTTTCCGACCGCAAAGTTCAGTTTTCGTCCACCAGTTGTCCTATTTTCGACCGCATCAATTGGGTATGGATTTCATGAATAAAAATATGTTTTAAAATGAAATTGTTAATCAAGATAATAACTGTAGTCTAAAAATCAGTATTCGTTACAAAAAGTTGTTAATAGTTATCTAATTAAAAAAAATACAAGCGATCAGAAATAGTTTTCGTATTAATTAGTCATTTCTCTTAATTTAAATTTTGTTTTTATATCTTTACTCATACACTCACATGATATGAATCTAATAATCCAGACAAATCAAATAATATTTATAAAACTTATAAAAAAGACAACGAATTATTGCCGTATATAGAGTAGAGGTAGGGCACAACAGACTAGCCGCTAGAATTTGCAGCCCAAGTTCAGGCTGCAAATTTTAGGTAGTACCTACCTCCCCATTACAAAAGACCACAGTCAAAAAAAAATTTTTGTGGTGTTGTATTTCAGTTGGTAAGTAAGGTCGCTATAGCTCCACGGGGAAGGGATAAGGGTTGCCAGCGCGCGAGTGTCAGATCACTGTTGCAAGCATCTAAGGCTACAGTTGCCAATTACTACCAGGCAGGACGTATGCTTGTCTGCCAACCATTTACCATAAAAAATAACACCAATCACTATTCAAATAATGAGGTCATTACTATTATCCATCATAATATTACAAATTTAAAGAAAATTGGCCGAAAACAACCCGTTAGTCCGTTTTGCCTTTTTAACCCCTAAAATATGATGTTGAACTTGCATATTTTTTCATTCATCATCATCATATCAGCCGAGAGACTTTAGGACATAGGCCTCCCCCAAGGATCTCCTAATCGGTCGGTCGTGCGCTGACCGCATCCAGCGGCTTCCCACGACCTTTACTAGACCATCAGTCCACCTTGTGGGGGCCTACCAAAGCTGCGTTTCCCAGTACGTGGTTGCCAGTCGAGGACTTTTCCTTCCACCCCAATGGCCGTCAGTCCTCCTCGCAATGTGCCCTGCCCACTGCCACTTAAGGTTCGCAATTCTTTGGGCTATGTCGGTGACCTTGGTTCTCCTGCGGATCTCATCATTTCTGATATGATCACGCAGAGAAACTCCGAGCATAGCCCTCTCCATTGCCCTTTGGGTGACCTTGAGCCTTCTTATCAGACCCATTGTAAGACATTGTAAGGCCCATTCATTCAACTGTTTGAATATTATTTGAAAAAATAATATTGTAAAATTTTATTACACTATCATAAAATAATCACTTTAATTTATTCTAAAATAACAAAGTATGTCGAAAACTGGGATTTTTTACTTTATGTCGAATTTTCGACCGCATGACATTTAAATGTCTTACATTTATACTTTATTAAATCTAATAAGCGGACTGACATTGGCCGTCGTAAATATTTTTTCATTCAATTGTTTTAATATTATTTCATTTAATAATATTGTAACATTTGGTTGCAGGTATCATAAAATAATCACTTTTAGTTTGTTGTAACAGAGTATGTCGAGAACTGGGACGTATTGTACTTTATGCCCGATTTCCGACCATAGGCCATTTCAACGTATTAGGTTTATACTTTATTCAAGCTAATAAGCGGACGAAAATTGGCCATCGCCAATATTTGTACACATAAAGTTCATATTGCTAAATAAAATTTAGTTTACTTACATGCATTTTCGTATATCAGACAGAACCTAATTGACATGGGCGGGCCTGTTATAGACCACCCGGTCGAGATTAGGACTTTCTAATAAAAAGGCCGTACCCTTTCTCGTCCACTTCGTTTTAAGTATTAATTATTGTAAATTAGAATAATAAACTATTCGTCCACACTATATTTATAGCAAGCTATATGTATAAACAGTAAACAAACCAAGAAACACAATAGAACTATTTTTTATTTACTGCGTAAGTTCCGATACGTCACTATTTTTTCTGCAATATTTGACACATTTTCACTCTTTCGCCGGGTACCAGAAACTGCATAGCTTAATCCTAGTTAATGGCCGCGTTCCAGTGAACTGTGTAGGCATGTACTTCCTGTGAAGTTATTCAGGTCGTAATACATAAATATTTGAAGGACCTATGTATAACCGTTTTGCTATTTTTTGGTGTTATATCAAGGAGGGTGGTTAAATGGACGAAAAGGGGAAGCGGTCGGCAAACAGGCGCAATGACCCTAACTAGGGGCTACCGCCGTATTAACCGTATCAATGGAGGGCCCCGGGCCACAGAGGCCTATCCCATAGCGTGTGTAAGCAAAAATTAGTAAAATGTTATCCACAATGTCACTTAATCTCGTACTTCTCGGCAAAAAATATATTTTAAAAACTATTATAAAATATGTGCCTATAGAGGTTTCACTTCAGAAACGATAAAAGTAAAAAAAATCTATTTTTCCCGGGTTAAGCGTGCGCCCAAAAGTTGGCAACATCCTACATCGGATATTGAGGGTTATGTAAACTGCCGCAATAACCGATGTTAAATGACAACCACGGAGAGTAGAATATTTACGCGTTTTATTTCATTCCGGTTTCAACGTTATTTTATAGAGATCTTTACCCTTCATTTGGGGCCCCCAGCTTATTTTGATACAGGGCACGCTACGCCACTGATAGGAACTCACGTATCGGAATTAGATCTAGAGGTCCCCAGTATCAATTCCCAGGGGAGAAGCAACTTGTGCTCGCTTTGGTTGATGGTAGGGCTTGACTTAAATCACCGCCTGGCTTATTAACACCATCTAGATAACACCGCCCGCATTACCACATAGGGATGTTCATACCTACCATTCACAAATAATTACAAGGTGATAGATTTTTATGCCAGAAAGTCTCCATCGATTCAAATTGACTCTAGAATTAGATTTTTAAGCGTAGATATCAATATCATTTAATATCCAGTCAGTTGACTATAAGAATTTCTCTCTCTCAAGTCGACACCTCATTACTGAGGGGACGTGATCACCACAGACATTCCTCACTAATTTTCTCCAGGTGGTTATCTCCATAAGAATTTATGACGACACAAATTGGTAACGCCGACACGTGACACACATATAACGTGACAGGTAATGAAAAGTATCTCAAATGACTTAACAGAAAATATCCCTCTGTGTTCCTGACAGTTAGTGGTAACGGAGATAGCCAGGCCCTGTGGTTGAGGGTTCCAGGAGAAGATCGGTTACATCTTCGGTGTTACCGTCACTCACCATCACAAACACAAAAGCGGACGAGACATGTCGTGGAGCTCAAGCCACTCAAGAAACCTTTGCGAGTTAGTAAATTTTCGGAGATAATAAAAATAAAGTAACTCCTTACGTTTTGCAATATTTTCCCAATTGATATCGACGTAATCGTCCCTATCCGGACTGCTCTGCATGTGATAGAAGCCCAGTGCGTGCAGGAACTCGTGGATCACAGTGCCGTGCCTGAAGCAGCCGCGGCCGACGGGATGGCGACCAGCTAAATTCAAAATCTGGTATCCACCTTGGTAGCCCACATGAGAGAAGCAGCCTCGTCTGTTTCCCTGGAAATTTGATTGTCTTGCGTATGTACATACATTATAGATTGATTACACATAAAGCTACATCTGGTAGTATGGGCCATTTGGTACCTCAAAATAATGCTTGTCATTATATAGAATAGATAGAGAGATAGAATATTCTTTATTGCACACCAGTAAATGTTCAATAAAGATGGGCGGTCTTATCGCTATACAAGCGATCCCTTCCAGACAACCTTTGGATGGATAGGAAAGACGTAGAATAGTTGAGGAAGTTGTTGGTGTACCAGATAATTATTATGATTTATTACAAGTTAAACATAGGTGCTTACTAAATAATTATTATCATGTCATATAGGTATTTTACCTATCGCTTATACAAAAGAGAGCATAACCCAACAAGTTATAAAGCTTCAGTGAACAAACAAAAGCCAAAAACCATGATATGTCCATTAGGCAGGATAGCTTGTCATATTTGATAGATATAGTCCTTTCGAACCTGACTTTAGAACAGCCTCTGTAATCTCTAAAAACCAGTTATATAATCTAAGCCTTAGATCTAAGCTAAAAACTCTGTTCTATTCTAATCTGTTCATAATTAATGGCGTGGCGATACATAAACGTACGCAGTTTGCCAATGTCAACTGAAAATGTAACTAAAGTATCGCCAGAAAAATCGCCAGAAAACCTTCCACAATCCGGGTGGTCAACGCGGTCAACGCGTCCACCCGGATTGTGGAAGGTGCGGGTTCGAGTCCCGCCTGAGGCAAGTCGATTTTTTTTTTTTCAGTGCATTTTTCTAGTATTATATTTACGCGTTTGTAAACGCAAAAATAAAATTATTCCATAAAGTATCGCCACTCTTGACCATCTGATTCTGCATTGTTCCGCATTTAATATTCAGAGACTGCTCCTGATAGATGGCCTAATAAAGATCTATAAAGACGAAGAAATTCCCCGCCTCTTGCCATCTATTCTTGGAAACCACAGTACATACGAAGTCATTTACAACTATATAAATTCGACGTTTGGAAATTTGTAAATAAAGTTGACACTTCAAGATAGACACCACTAAGTACCTACCCTACCATACATGAAGACTGGACAAACCTATTAAAAACTCGACTCAGTCGAACAAAACTGAAAGGCTTGATGGCTACTGCCAAAGCCGTTAAACTTTAAATAAAAATAAAAAAAATAACTAAAGTATCTAACAAAAATTATACGGTTGAATTGCGTTAAAAATGGAGTCTCTCAACACGTGTTTTTACAATAAGAACTCGTGAGAAACTCCTCTAAAAACTCATTTCTAATTACCTACGATCTACAATGGTCATTTCCATTTGACCTGTCAAATTTTAGGTAAAACCATTGGTTTTGTTGGGTAAATGGAAATGGTGGACTAGGTGGTAGACCCATATGTAGGGTCGTCTGGGTAGGTACCACCGCCTTTCTTATTTCTGCCGTGAAGCAGTTCGCTGTGTTTCGGATTGAAGGGAAAGGTAGCCAGTGTAATTACTGGGCATGTAGGGCATATCATCTTAGTCCCCAGGATGGCAAACGCACTTGCGGTGTTAAGTGATTTACACTTAATATTGCAAGTGTCTATAGGCGGCGGTGACCACTTAACATCAGGTGGGCCGCAAGCTTGTTTGCCATCTCGTCACATAAAAAAAAATGGAAGGTCTAAGTAATACGTAGAATCACATTGATCTAAAAAAATTAAAAAATTCTTTTAGTGTTTGACAGGTAAATTCGAAATGAGAAGTGTTCTCTTTATGTGTTTAAGTGGCAGATTTTCTTTAGAACCAAACTGCCTACAGGATCTTACCTGAACCACCACAGCATCGCGATCTCCTTTTCGGTACGGCCTAAACTTAACACAGGACGCACGCGCAAGTTCCTCAATACCATCATTGATAGCTTGCACTTGATCTTCCGCTGTAAGGATAATACTTTTAATAAAAACTCATTTGAACAGTCTTGTCGTTACATCAAAATACTTACAGAAATGATCTTTCTGGATGTAGTAAATTAGCTCGTTGTCAGGCCATCTCTTCGTACTGTCACTTAGACCATTTCTGGATAAACCTTCGGCGATATCTTCCACTATCATTCGTCTCTGTCTGTCGTTCAATATCAGATCTCCTTCGAATTTGCCGCTCTCTTCCCACGCATGATCCGAGGGTGGGTCTGCTTCATCGCTATCAAAGGAGGTTCCCGCTAAATAAAAAACAAATTGTATTGCTATTACATAAATTTGTACCTAATGATATACTTATTATGGTCTATAAATTTATTAAAAAGTTTTATGAGCGCATTTAATTTGTAGAGTCACGGAAGACATAAGTAATATATTTTCTACATTACATAATTATTCTAAATAGTATCTATTTAACAATGATATTAAAATTGTTAATTTATAAGTATAACATATCAAACTAAACAATAAGAATTACAAATGCTTACTCTTTAATGTTACATCCAACTTTGAAGTCTTTCTGAGAAAGTTCGCGAAATCTTCCAATTCACTCACAGACATCGCCGGACACTTCACCACACAACAAACGCAGAGCGTCACAAACTTGAATTTCCACTCCATTATTTTATTTAATATATTAATAATACGATATTGTGAATAATAAGTTTGTAATAAAAAGTATGTTAAACGAGAAAGAAAGCCGCGCGCATTCGCAAGTGTGTCATTTTAACGGTATCGAATACATTTTGTTAATTGGTCGTGTTGTATTCTCCTGTGTTTTTTGCGGCGAACAAAACCCATCGGAGTGGGGTTGGATTTAATATAGGTTCAGATACGACCATTTCACAAGGTGTTGAGCCGTAACTGCGCTGACGCCGCTTGCGACAGCCGCGGCGCGTCGACACCGACCACTACCACGTCTAAGCAAGACGAATTGCTAAATTCATCGCCCGAGTTATTTTACCATTTCATATAATAGAGTTCTCGGCCAAACAATAACTCCAATGCTCATTACTGTAATTGGAATATTGAAAAGGCAGTAAAAATAAAATAAGCGTTTTAGGCAAAGCGCAACTGATAGGATTGCCTACAACTCGTTCGCAGAAAGCGACCGATAAATGTGTAACAATATTTCTTCATACATGAGGTATTGTGTTGGTATTTATTCCCTACGATTAAAAATTACGATAAACATTGTAGGGATGAAGAAATATCTACCTATCTACTCAATGTGGATAGGTACCAAACATTACAATTTAATTTGAATGAAAGAAAACCTTTGATTTTTGGTTACCTAATCCGATATTTCGGCGCAGTTACATGCGCCATGATCACTGATGAACTGAAGTCTTATGTGAGTTGATGTTATTTGCAGACAAATCTGTCTACTCTCTTTCTAAGTCTTTTACTACGCTCGGCACCCTTACCACCGTTCTCAGTCTCACTATCTACTCGAAACCGCTGTCTACACACAACACTTATAGTATCTGGACGTAGGTATCACGGCACAACTTTTATTTACCCCGGTTCCACATAAACTTATTACCGGATTCCAGGCGCACGACAGTTTAAACCCATACTCACGATTAAAATTTTAGTTTTTCTTAATTTCCATCGCTTCCCTTACCAATCTTGGTATATATTACAATTTAATATAAGTAGGTACTACTTACTACTACTTACATACCTACCTACTGGAGCGAGTAGATGTTACCTTTCTTTACCTCGTACCTACTATTGACTCAGTACAAAGCAGTTTCTGTGTGTTTACATTGTTTACTTGTAGATCAATGGTACAATCTCGGAGTGCCTATGCTTAGATATCTACCTACCTAATACCTACCCAAATATTTTCCTTTAAAATAACTTCTAATAGGTTTACGTGCCCCTAAGACCAATAAAAAATTATTTTATTGGTCTGAGACGTGCCCCAACAAACCACATCATTAGATTGTCTTTGTATCTATGTCGTAACAAAGTGATTTGGTAGGTAATTAATTATATTTTCTTATTTGTTTACCTGCCTAAAAATGACTGCTGAAGTTATTTAGGAGGTTTCATGTATTAAAGACAATTTTTTTAAAGAAACAATTAACAACAACACAAATTTTCATAAGCACTATAATCATATAATAACGATTTTTTATTTATCGTTTGTCACCATAGGTAGCCCTAGTTTGAGTTTCTTAGTTTTCGAGCTCGATCAATCGTATCGTCTCTTTTCATACAATGCCCACTGTTTCTGATAGTTTACGCTAGAGGCGCTAGTGGGCAATATATGAAAAGAGACGATACGTTTGATCGAGCTCAAACGCTAACAAACTCATACTAGGGCTCAGTACCCGTAGTGTAACTTTTCCCGTATTCAATACGGAACTATTGTAGTTGCGTTAAGAGCTCGATTTGTATAGGATACGTGAACAGCGCCCCTAGCGGAAAGAACCGTAAATCATGTTTCCCATACATATTGAGCTCTTATCGCAACTACAATAGTTGCATATTTTATACTAAAAAACATACACTACGGGTACTGAGCCCTAGTATGAGTTTGTTAGCGTTTGAGCTCGATGTGTTCAATGACCAGTACCTCTGTGGTTTGATGGTTCCAGGTGAAACTCAATTCACCTTCGTCCTTATCGTCGCTTACCATGATGAGATGAAGGTCTTCACCTTCATCTCAAGCTCTTGAGCTAACCTGTCAACTATAAAAAAACTAAGTTGATCAACCTACCTACTTCTTTTCTAAAGACTACCTACCTAACTTACAATTTTACAATCATTGCTTCACTTTTCTTTTGAACTCTCCAAAGGCTCTTTGTCTGGAGTTTCTCGAAGCCAGTAATGCAACAGTTAAGCAAGGATTAATTCAAAGAGCTTTTTATTTCTCACTCTCAGTCAGTTGGGTCTGTTAAGCTCACAGATTTAATACCTAATACTTACATTGATCTATCTATAACCCAAGTTAACATGGTACCTACCTTTTTTTTTGTTGACGGGGAGGTCAAATGCATTTACGCATCGTCCCTGCGGGGTGGTGCCAACTGTAGGGGATATGTGGGACTCGAGGTAAAGGCGTTCACTCCATACCCACTAAACATCCTCCCCGGCCTGACCTCCAGTGCGCTATTGCGGGACGACTCGGGAATCGGGATCTGCGCACGTGAGCGCAACTACACCGAGACCGTCCCAACGCTGCCCGTCTAGGCACTCCTTGTGCACCAATTGGTGGCCAGCAGCCCACAGGGGCTACCGACTAACGCCAGCCCCTGTGGGCCGCTGGCCGACGCCGGCCTTATAGGCCGCCTCCTCGAAGACGGCTGCTCGAGCTGGCGCGTCCTCCTGACGAGGACACCGAGAGCAGCCATCGGACCGCACCCGGGGGACCCCAGGCGCGGTCGTGGCCCTAAAAGGGTCGTCCGGAACTAGCCGTGGTGGGAAAACAAAATCAACACTTTAGTACCTAGGTAGGTACCATGTTGAGGTCCATGTCCGGAAGCCTCCTCGTGGCGGACCTTGGTAACGTGGTGGGGAAGCTTTCTCGGCGGGTGTGTGGCTTTTGATGTCAAGTGTGTCCGCTTGGCATTTGAAGTCACATGCCATCGTCCCGCAGGGACGATGCGTAAATGCATTTGACCTCCCCGTCAAAAAAAGGTACTAAAGTGTTAATCTACTTCAGATGCTAACTGTACCAACTTATGACCATAACCACATTAAAATTGTAATAAAGAAATCAAGAACCCGTGACAAATACAAATTAAAACACCATATTAAAATACTTAATGAAATTTTAATTCATATCGCATGCTGATTATCACACTCAATAAATTACCTTTAATTACCTGTTGTTTTGTCACTTTTCTTAGCTCCATAATAAAAAAATACCTATTATAGGTACAGGTAGATACCCACTCAAACAGAAAATTACATTAGCGAAGATTATACAACGTTTCCGCAGCTACAATTTTTTGTCAATTATTCAATGCCATTATCACTATAGTATAGATGTCGTAAATTTCAACTAGGTACTTATAACATCATATTTCCAAGTCACTTGAAAAGGCTGCATGCCTATTTCACGGCCTTGTGTAAAACCACAACAAATAAAAAGATTTCAAAAGGGAAATTCATAGAAAATTCTATAGATACTAAAATCTGTTGCCACTATTCTACCACACCGTATTTGGGTCATTGCTTGCACAAAGTGGATAATTGGTGGAGGTACTTACCTACTTACAGTAAAGGTAGATGGAATACTAAATAGATAATATGTGATGAACGTCAAAGGAAAATATCGAATGGTCAGAAATCTGCTCCCAAAACAATATTAGGTACTGATGAGTAAGCAATATTTGTGATTTTATGAGCATATAATCTGATATCACTTTTTTATTTTCAGTTCATTCTTTATAGCGTGCCGTACCTACCTCAAAAGGAAAAAACAGAACCCTTATTCCGTTATACGACCACTTTGTTGTCCGCCCGTCCATCGGTCAAGCAAGACCCTTCATCTCGGGAACGCATGAAGGAATAGAGTTGATATTAAAATCATATCGGTAGGTACCTACCCCCTTAGGTCTGCAGTCCCTTGAAGCTGTGAAAAAATAAAATTTCTAAGTAGGTAGGTAAACGTTAAAAAGATACGGCTGTTTATGCTGTAAAAAAACGCATATTTCGACACATTCAAGTGAATTAAAATTCATAAGGCGTTTGTTTTTTGACCTACCTTGAATTGTGAAATGCAAGTAATACCGTCTTAAACTAGAAGTATAGAGAAAAATCTGAAAACTATATTATAAAAAATATACCTAGTTTAATTCGGGAGAAGCTCGGAAAACACTCTATTCCTGAACATATCCCATACAAACTCTCATCCCTTATTTCAACCCCTGCCCAATTTTTACAACAAAGGTACCTACTTTATATCCAATCTCAAGATCTTGTCTATTTTTGTACCAAATTTCATCAAAATCGGTTCCAGTGTTGGGCGTCAAAGCGTGACGTCGTTTGGATTTCCCTCAGACCAATAAATTCCTTACGATCTTTCATCCCCTATTTTATCCCCAAACGAATCAAAAATTCAAAAATCCCCGAACATGTACCTATTTATATATATCTATATATTTAGTTATTTCTTATCATTAAAAGATAGACCTATAGGTACATAATCATGTATATAGTACCAATAATTATCTGTGATAGATACCTAAATGTAGGTACTACTGTTATTTCCCTGCGATTTCTACCTAGATCTCTAGAAGATCTCTTCTTGTCCGATACGCTGAAATGTATATGAAAAAGTCCGCTTGTCCAAATTTATCTACGTCTGATAAAATTGCAATCTTATTTTCAACAGTTTTGCTATTGTTATAAGATTTAAAATGTAATAATAATTAAGAAACATCAATTGAGATCAAGTTTACTTTTTGTTATCGTTACGCCATTCGGCCACTTCGAGTTTTTGTGGGGCAATGGTGACGAATCAGCGATTCTCGCTCGTGGGCGAATTCCCTTATTGTGTTCTGAAAATTACTATTAACTCACAGTGGTTGAGAGTTCCTGGTAAAGGTCGCTTCGACCTTCGGCATTAATTATTATCATTTAACACCAGGTAAGATGAAGACTAAGAGTTTCCACGACAAAGCAAAAAAAATAAACTCACTAAACATTGCAAAGAATTCATAGGCCAGTCCATCTACCTAAGTGCGAGTCTCTTCAACAATTACAATACAAGAGAGAACCCCATTTGCTCTGATACTCCCTGGTATAGAAGGTAAAGAAAAGGAAGGAAACTGCTATCTTGCTTTGAAGGAGCACGGGCTACAGTAATTTTCTTGCAGGAAAGGGCAATCAGAGAAACACATTTTTGAAATTGTTTTATTACTTATTGTAACATCACTCTTGTACATTAATTATCACAGTACATCCGGTTCAATTTTTTTATATCACTTTCTGAGAGCCCACTTCTTTGACCGATTGTTACGTCTTCCTGTAAAAACAAAAACTCCCCTCAATTATAAATGCTCGAAATTTAAGCTCAACCTAATTTGCTATGAACATAATATTAAATCTATTTCACCTTGTGGATGAAAGGTACACAAATGTACACAAGGGACACCTAGCCACATATTATATTTAATAGGCCAGCAAACATCAAAAATACCACTGCAACTCGTTCGATCCGGATCCCGTGTAGTGTAAATTTTTTAGTAAGTGTAAAAAACGTAACTATTTTACTTGAAACTTGATAAGCGCCTCTAGCGGATAGAAGCGCAAATCAATAAATAGTTACTTTTTTTTACTTTTGTACATTTAAAAAATTACACTAAGGGTACTGTATTAAAAAGAATAGGTAACTCACTTGTAAAGGAATGATAGTTCTGTTTCCATTCTTAGAAAAAGCCACTGCCGGATAATGCATCACGCTAGTGTAGTCGTAAGGCACCCCGAAATCTGACACTGTATCGTTATTGTACTTGGCGAAGTTGAATTCCTTTCCTGTAAAAAAAACCCTTTTTAAGGCTAGCACTGCCCATGGAAGACAGCTAGTTTATGAAATGACAGCCCTTTGCCTAAGGACAGAGGTCCCAGGCTCACCATACCAATGTCGCTTCACAGAATTATATGGTGAACCTCGGATTTAACTCACATGCTGGCCACAAACTAAAAAACGTAGTAAGTAGCATTCAGCGTACTCGTGTGTCAGTCAGCGGAGCAGAGGGACAGGCTCCTCGGGCTACTTTTTGTTCGTCAAAATAGATCGCTAAAACCCCTTTTTCCTTTAATCTACGGCTAGAACCACAGTAGAACTATGTACATGGCACGCGACATACGAGAGACTTAAACCGCATACAAAAAGTCCCCAAATAACCGAGGACATCATATGAATTCAAGTAGGCAAATTACAGAACAACATATCTAATATTAGAATATTTGCATCTATAGCCGCTGCTCGCTTCACTAAACTTTCATGAACAAAAATGAACACACATGTACAGTCAACAGCACGTCAGACTATACATAACTGTCAAAAATCTCCAATCATTGGACAAAAATTTAGGTTTCATAGAGAACAAAATCAATTGTGAAATTTTGACAGTTTGTGGTAGGTAGTCTGACGAGCTGTTGACCGTACCTACCCGTAGTTTAAGTTTTTTAGTATAAAATACATAACTATTGCACATAAATAATAATCATTTGTATAGGAAACATGATTTTATGCTTCTTTCCGCTAGGGGCGCTATTTACGTTTCCTATTCAAATCTCTTAACGCAACTACAATAGTTACGTATTTTAAACGAAAAAACTTACACTACGGGTAGGTAATGGTTTAGTCCGCAGCCAATTCTCACGGATGTTTCTCTACCAGTTGGGGGATTTTAATTCTTGGCGGATATAGGTCCCTCGTCGGCCAGGTTCTTTATTTTTTATCCATTTATTATAAACCTGCTAAAATGAAGATCGCTTAACAACGTCTCCGGACACTTGTATATAAATTCATTCATTCCCATAAACAGTTAATTTAATTACCAGGCGAAATATTTTCCCATACTATCTCGACGTAGTCATCTCGATCATAGGAACTCTGCATGTGGTAGAAGCCAATGGTATGGAGCATCTCGTGCACCACCGTGCCATGCTTGAAGCAACCTTTGTGGAGGTTCAACACCTGGTGGACCTCTCCATCGTCATCAGGGGTGTTGAACCCCACGTTAGAGAAGCAACCGCCTGATGATCCCTAAAATAGGAATGTTACTGAGTCATCATCATCATCATCTCACACACAGCTCATATAATGTCACCACCCAGGGGCTCGAGCCTACCCCACATTAGGGGCGATTACGCCTTAGTCAACCACGCTAGCAAAGTGCAGGTTGGCCGACTTCACACACAACCTAAGAATTTCTTCATAGGTGTGTGCAGGTTTCCTCACGATGTTTTCCTTCACCGTAAAAGCGTCGATTAAACGTATACATATTCAAAATTTGAAAACACATTGGTACGTGGCGGGGATCGAACCGGTGCCTCCCGGGTGGGAGGCGACGCTCTTACGCACTACGCTACCGACGCTTCTTGTATATGTTACCTACTGAGTATCTGTCAATATTGACACCACCGCCGTCTTGGTGGAATAGCCTGTAGTGGATTTCTGTAGATATCTTGAAGGGGGCCATTCATTTAGTACCTACGTAAGACAACTTAAGGGGGTCGATCTTGTATTACTTTTCTTACAAAAATGTTTTTTTTATATAATTTTTCTTACAATCGCCTTACGTAATAATGAATGGTCCCAAGGGTGAATGCCAGATATTTTATTTTAAAATATAAATCTTACTCTCTACATGTCTCGAAACTCTAATTTTAGTCGTAGGGTATATCCAAGAGGTCGATGGCGCCAGGGTCGTTCGTTCTTCGTAACGATCACGAAAGTTAGGCTATCAAGTGCGCGGTCGGTATTCGGATGGGTGACTGAAGATTTTTCAACTCGATTTTCTTCCGTGCTTTGGAAGGTACGTCAAGCTGGTGGTCCGAAATATAGAAGCCGTTGGTGTCAGACATAAGTAACGCCAAAACTAGGTATATAGTATTGTCAAATATCAAGAGATACTGCACCTACCTCAAATATACTGGGTGTAAAAGACATGAACAGTCAAACGAGAACCATGTATTCTATACATCAAAATAAGACATATTTAAAAAAATATATTGCTGGGAAATGATTTTTATTTTTTGGTGTTAAAAAAAATTGCAAATTGTACCGCGCAATGTAAAGGTCTCAACTCGTACGCAACTCGCAAAACCGCGATATTTTTGCTTGACGGCGGCCCCGTTCGTTAGTGTCCGTGCCCATCGAGTGAGCTACATTGAACGCTAACGTTTTGAAGCCATTTTTTGTTATGAAATACTAAAAAGAATTATAATGTTTCTTTGGACAATAATTAAGAAATAACGTAGAATACGTTTTCATAAAAAAATTATGACTTTGACCTTCAATAAAATCGCAACTATCAATTTCCCAGGTATAGTCTATAGGAAAAAAAATGTTATGATGGTGAGCAGAATACATGGTTTTCGTTTGACTGTTCATGTCTTTTACACCCTGTATAAACGTAACGTAGTGGGTGCGTACAGGGGCGGCTTTACCTTTGGGCACCGGCCAGTACAAAGGGGCGCTACAGGCTACAAAGGGTGTCATAAGCGCCACTGTTTACCTTTCCATAATTTTTGAAATCTGGGGGGGGGGGGGGCTAGAAATGTCTCCCAAGGAGGGCGCTCGGGTAATGATTGCACCCGGCGCCACATGGGCTAGAGACGAAGGATGGTATTGGTGATACTGTTGGCGTGCTATGTTGTTGCATTCGACCATTACTACGCTAACTACTTTCCGTAGTCAATGGTCGAATGATAAACTTCTTAGTCGAATGCAACACCATAGGTTATTATGTGTTCATAGCTGTTTTCAAGATTGCCACATGGGCTTTGACCCGCTGATGGTAAGCTATCGCCCCTAAAAAATATTGATTCGAAATGGTTGATCAACAATTAAAAATATATCTCACCTGAATTCGAACAGCGTGTTCAGAGTTCGATTTCCTAGGAGCAAATCTTATACAAGAATTATTAGCAATATCCTCCATTCCAGCTTGGATCTTTTCCACTTGATCTTCATCTGTTTGAATAAAAAGAACATCATCAGCTTAATTACGCTCCATTGCTGGGCTTTCTTTGTCTAACAAGTTCCTAGAGACCAGTGATCGATTTTAAGCGTCTTTACTACTGCAGCCAAGCACACAGGTAAGTAGACTCGGTTTAGGTACTACCTCTGTGTGCACCATAGATTTATAATTACTGATACCCGCCGCCGTTAGACTACCGACGTGAACCCACTCATCATATCAGCCGAGAGACGCCCACTGTTCCTCCAAGGATTTGTGGGAGGCCTACCAACGCTGCGTTCCCGGTACGTGGTCGCCACTCGAGGACCTTTCCGCCCCAATGGCCGTTAGTCCTCCTCGGAATGTCCCCTGCCCACTGCCACTTAAAGTTCGCAATTCTTTGAGCTATGTCAGTGACCTATTGGTTCTCCTGTGAATCTCATCATTTCCTATATGATCACGCAGAGAAAATGGTAGGTATCTATTGGTACCTACTGTTAGAAATAAACTGCCTCGACTAGAGTAGCTTAACTAAGTACATTTACATATTTGATTACCTATTATAAAAAAAGGAACTTTAAAAAATGTTACCAAAATCATCTTCTTCGATGTAATATACAACAGTACGATTCGGCCATCTTTTCGCCGAATTACGTAGTCCGTTACGGTCTGTGGATTCACTGTTCAACAGGCTACGTTGGAGAGGTGTTAACAAGATGTCTCCCTCGAAGTATTCGCCAAGTTCACCGTTGAGATTTGGCGAAAGAGCATCTATGTAAAAAGTCGTGCATAAAATCAGAATGATAACATAACAGATTATATTTTGATGAAAACTAAAAGGATTTTTCTAACTGGATTTTTCAAAAATCAATGTTCCTAGCCAGGAATCAAACCCATTGATTTTGACAAAAAAATCCACAACCTGTATTATCAAACCATTAATTGTGTCGCTAATAAGGAACAAATTCTGGAAAGTAATGACATGCGACAAACTATCAAAAATCATACTAAGGGTATGCCAAACGTACGCCAGCCTAAGAGTTCTAGGAGGGGTAATAATGGGGATTAAAGTATGAACTTGCCGATTTTTTCCTCATTATTCATTAGTATATAATCCCTTTAATACTTTAAACTTCATGTGTGTAAAAGACACGAACAGTCAAACGAGAAACATGTATTCTGCTCACCATCATAAAAAAAAAATCCCTTTAGACTATACTTGGGAAATTGATAGTTACGATTTTATTGAAGGTCAAAGTCATAATTTTTTTTTCATTTTTTTATGAAAACGTATTCTATACATTATTTCTTAATTATTGTCCAAAGAAACATTATCATTTTTTTTAGTATTTCATAACAAAAAATGGCTTCAAAACGTTAGCGTTCAATGTAGCTCACTCGATGCGCACGGACACTAACGAACGGGGCCGCCGTCTGGCAAAATTATCGAGGTTTTGCGAGTTGCGTGCAAGTTGAGCCCTTTACATTGCGCGGTACAATTTGCAATTTTATTAACACCAAAAAATAAAAATCATTTCCCAGCAATATTTTTTTTGAAATATGTCTTATTTTGATGTATAGAATACATGGTTCCCGTTTGACTGTTCATGTCTTTGACACCCAGTATTTATGTCTAATATTTTCTACTCATTTTATTTATTTCTAGTGAAAATTTATGTCTAATATTTTCACTAGAAATAAATCTTCAAAAACAGCTCGTGGTAAGAGGTGTCCGTCTCCGTTATAAAAATATGAATATTTTTTTTCAGGCATCAATTCTCAATTTTTTTTCTCTAAGTATCCTATAGGTTAATGTTGTCTCAATATATCCACAAAATTACACAAGGGAATAATTTTATTTTTGCGTTTACAAACGCGTAAATATAATACTAGAAAAATCGACTTGCCTCAGGCGGGACTCGAACCCGCACCTTCCACAATCCGGGTGGACGCGTTGACCAATTTCGCCACCGAGGCACTGCTTTTCGCTGTCGAAATTTGTCAGTGCTTGGTGCTTATGTTTTTATGGTAAACATCGTTTCATCAAATCTTTGAAATTTGCACTTCAAAGACCCGAACGAAATATTTTTGCAAATATTTGACGCCCAGCTAAGATGAAACTACCTTACATTATGGAATAATTTTATTTTTGCGTTTACAAACGCAATATAATACTAGAAAAACCCACCCGGATTGTGGAAGGTGCGGGTTCGAGTCCCGCCTGAGGCAAGTCGATTTTTTTCAGTGCATTTTTCTAAAATTACACAAACTTTAGATTTGTGATTCCTTAAAAAATCGCAAATATATTTGTATGGAAAAATACGAAACGGCAATTTCATACTTAAACCCCTAATATAACTAGAATAAGATTAATTTGATAATAGTGATATACCAGGGGCGGTCTCATAGTAAAGGCATTTAAGCACTGCCTACCTCAATATATTACTCATACACTACTAAAGACTATACGTCCTTCCTACGAACAAAATAATGCAACCTATTAGGCTTCCCGACGGCCTGCGTGTAACGTATACATACCTACACCTACGTGCCAATAAGCGGTAAGCACTAGTTTCATCTGCTTGTAAAAATCACTCACACTACAATATTTTTTACTTGTTCAGAAACACACAACGATTGACAGTATTAAGCGACAAGATTGAAATATTATAACTAGCAGGTATTATAGCTAGGAAACTGACATTCTCAATTTAGCCGTATTAAGTAGGCTGACCTACTCGACCTACTGTGATTATCAATTTGATATTGTTTAGGATGCCGATTAATTTATAGGATTATTTTAAAGTACTTTTATGAATAAATAATGAATTACGAAATTTTAGGTAACCTTTCGTCGCATAAAATACTAGGAATAAATTATATTACATAAAAGTATTCGCAAGATTATTCTCCAGTACTCCCTAGGCGCGCTAGTGTCCGTGAATAAGAACAAAGCAAGTAGTTTTAATCTTAATATTTACATGATCTTTTTAACTAAATTGAATTTTAAAATTCTTTTTATCTATTGTTATTTCACTTCACTGTTATAAAACACACCTTGACGTGATTAACTTATAAAAGTAAGGAAATAGTTTTTAAATGAATGAATACGCCAGCGCCAGCCATTTTTTATAATCCAAATCTTTATGACTGTCATGTCACTCACGCGCGCGAATGTTATAGTAGTTTATGCAACTGTCATATAATGAAGGGTATTAAAACACGAGTGTGAGTTTATGAAACGAGCGCAGCGAGTTTCATAATAGTAACGAGTGTTTTAATACCCGTGTTATATGCAGTTGCATACACTACTTTATCTACACTCATACATAAATTCAAATAAAACAACAGAAAAGACAAATGTATGGGTTAGATCCCTTTGCCTTCCCGAGTATTTAAGAAAAATAACTGTATCATAATGAGTCGAACCGGTGTTATAATGGTCATTATGATACAGGTTGTTTTTTTTAATTTTAATTTTGATTATCTGTATTAAAAACTATGTCATTTTATGTTCACCTTTGATATCGTAATTCACTTGATATTGGCAGAAATGGTCGTAGCCCTTATTACGACCGATTGCCAAACAACTTAAAATAAAAAAAAAAAAGATATCGTAATTCGAATATTATGACATGAGTGTAGATAAAATACTTTTTAGTGCAAATCTTAATTTCTTTATAATATTTATCTACATAGAAGTGTTTTTATGGTGTTGTGTTGTGCATTTACGACGATGGAAAAATTGCAGTGTTCCCAATGTTCTGATAATTCAATTTGCTTAGAAAAACTGCGTAAGAAACCTAGATTTCATAGGTAAGATTTTTTTTTATTTAAAGATAGGTAGTTATTTTTATTTATTTACAAATAACTATGAAACTATTACACATTCATCGAATTGACCCATCCTGGGTTCGCCATTCGCACTTAAGTAGTACTTAATTTGTTTTTAAGATTTTATTTTCTAATAGCGGCCGTCCGCGAGTTCGTCCGCGTGGACTTTAGATTTTTTATCATCCTGTAATAACTATGCATGGTACTATACATGTAAACCTTCCTATTAAATCACTCTATCTATTAGGTATTGAAAATTACATTAACATCTGTTGCATAGAAAAGATATAAGCGTAGGTAGGTACAGGACTTTATTTTATACTATGTAAAGATTTCCGAGTAGCGTTTCAGATTGGTTTTAGAGACTTCGATCTAAATGCCTACCTAATGTATAAATTAATGCACGCCACTGTGATATACAACATGTAAATTAAATAACCAACACCCTGAATACAGGTGGTTTGGGATCGGCTTCCGAGTTGATTTCAATTTTTTTTAAAAAAAAAAAAAAAAAAAAGTACCCACAAATGTTGTACTACAATATTTTCTGGGTACTTTTTGTTTTTTTTTTCAAAAAAAATTTTTTTTTTTTTTAAATAATTGAAATCTCAGAAGCCTATCCCAAACCACCTGTATTCAGGGTGTTGGTTATTTAATTTACATGTTGTATAGTGCGGTTTATTAATAATTTACAAAATCAAATCGATGTAAGCTTGTGTTCCTATGTACCTATTTACCAAAATAAAAAAAATCAAACACGCATTAACATGCTCACAAAAGAAAGCTAAATTATAGGATACAATTTATTTCTACTTATTTATTGATGACATAATAAGCCAAACTATTTGTAAGATATGCGTGAACTATTGGATGATATAGGTATCTCACAGCGCTAGGTACCTATCTAACAACCTCAGAATTATTCTGAACTGCGTAGCGTAGGTATTCTTTTTTGATGTCATTAATACTCAAGCACAGACAGAACATATTTAGTACTTTGATCCAAATTCGATAAAGAAGTAAACAAACTAGATGTAATTTTGTATAGGTTTGTCCTTTTCCCTCGCTACATTTTTTGGTTTCTTGCTCATCACTCATGCCAAAATAACAATGGTTTGTTCACATTTCATATATTCTTTATCGAATTTTGCCCATGTCAAGTATAACTCAAGTATAAAGGTTTATCTTAATAGGTTTGAAGAAAAAAACATGAGTGAATCCATCCATAATGACTTCCGCACAAATATACACAGATACATAAGCTCTTACCTTGATGATCAACAAAATATTCGAGTTCAACGAGATTCTTATTAGCTACTGGTGCGGCGTTTGTACTGATATAGTAACTGAACATAAACAAAAGATACAACATTTTGATCAATATGTTAGAGAACTACTCGACAACCACACACTGAACTATTAACTTTAGTGCTCATCTTTATAAAGACACCGTCGTTTATTTAACAATGGAAAGGTGACGCAGAATTAAATAGATAAAACCAACACTTTCGACATAAGTGGTTTCAGTTGCGCCACTTACGTTATCACTGAAGGACCCCGGTGAGATCCCTGCAGGACACCTCATTACAATTAATCAGTTATTTCGTAAAATGTTAATGACATCTACTTAGACTTGGGCATCTATCTATTATGAAGATAATAGATTACCTTGATTATACATGTTAGTTTCAGTACTTACCTTGTTACAACATACGGGTATTTATTCATAATTAGATAAAGATGATGGAAATAATTTAAATAACTTTGATGAGGAAACTATAGTGCCTGAGGATAATAAGTCTAATCCCATATTTACTTTTAAAAAACATATGTTATTTTAGTAATTAAGTTAGTTTGGAATGAACAGGTTTAAAACCTTTTTTTTTGTTAACTAGTATTTTATAACTAATAAAAAGTTAATTATGTAGAAAATGAAACAAAGTTTTATATTGTAAATAACGTGCTATATTTATTTTACAAAATAATTACAAAAAAAACTTGACACACATAATGTAAGACTGTACATGCATGCATTTCAGATTATAAGGTGAATTTTACTAATTAATAACTCAAAATAAAATGTAATTTACAATAATATGTAATTTATATAATATAAAAACTTTACTTAAAAGTAATATTCAACATTACAACATAAAATAGTTCCCAGAGTAAACAATAAAATAATTTCATTTCGTACATTATGGCATTTCAAGTATAAACATAATACTGAGTTTGCTAATACAACAAAAATATGTACGAGTTCATTCACTAAACAAGGGAAGTCTGGTTCTAAACGTAATAAATAATTGCTACAGAAAAACAGACACAATTACCTTTTATAAAAACAATAGAAAATCTGTACCTGACTACACTACTCTCGGTTGGTACAATCTTATCGAGTGAGATAATGGGACATTTTAATTAAACAATTTATTTAATTTACACGTCAATTATATTGAATAATTAATTTAGGCAGTCTTTAATATACTTCAATTAATAATAATTATATCAAACCGTTACATAACTTTCATATAAGGTACACTAAATAAATAGCAGACAACAAAATGGTAACATACCCTACAACTTAGCTAGCAATCAAGTTTTATACAAATACAATATCAGCACATAATGTCGGTAAAGCACTGTAAAACATTCTAAATATTGGTCTAGTTTATTTATTGCATGGAACTCTGATGTCCCTTTGAACGACACACTACCAGATCGTTAAGAATTACAATATACTCCTAGACCAGTATCACAATATTGCGTCCAGTCATTCGATTTGAACTATCGTAAACCGGGAAGTTTCACACACGAATCGATACCAAATACATCTATTGGAGTGTAATTGCTTATTATTGCATTAACTACTGAAAACTACTATAAAAATCACAGAAACTACTCACGACTAATAAGTTACTCGAAAAACTTTTCACTTCGTTGCTTTCCTACAAAACTATTTCGATGTTACTACATTACACGGTGAAAGGCTGTCCCGGTCTACTATCGCGGAGGGGCGTACAAATTGGCAATGAATTAAGGCAACGTTATCAGCACGCTATGTTCAATTGATGATAACTTATTATTTAGCTTAGAGAAATGTGAACAGTCACTTCCAATTTGTATCAGCGATGAAATTTCAGATTTCCATATTAATTCTACCTTGTGAATAGACACATTCATTTTTCATTTACATAGTGAACTTCAACTTGCAACACATGCAATACTGGCCTAGAGGATCGGATTATAATATATTGGGGTTTAATTACGCTTACTGCTAATATTCGCCTAATATAATTGCCTACGCGTACGCATAGAGGACGTCAAAAGACTGAACCGTCCAGGGAACACGAACGTGACGAAAATTTGTATGCGTGGTTTTATTTAACATAATTGTTTCATATAACTATGCAGCTAAAAATAACAACACAATTTAAACAATACAATGTTTCTGTCATCGTCCGCGTCACCTGGGCCTAAGCGACACGCTACTTGAATATCACAATTTGTGCAGCGATTCTACCAACAATAAATTTATTGCTATTTCATTAAAGACTCGTGGTCTTAAGGCAAATTAAATGCTGATTACACTATTTGTTTATTTCCCTATCAATATATTTAAAGACGTGATTATTGTTAATATGAATTCGACACTAACAGAATGAACGTCAACATTTTCAAAAGTTTACATATCTATCTACGGCTTCATAGCCTATACTGGTTCTAAAGCTTACAAGAGTAAAGTGACACAAACTGTGACAATTAGTATAAATAAGTATAGATCTCAAAAGTTTGTTACTCATAAATCTTTGCTTCCTTGTAGGTAGCAGCACATAGGAAAAATATAACTCCTGAATATCAAAAATAATAGTATGCTTGAATTTTTTAAGACAATACACAAAAATATCGACGATTCGATTGAATTTGCATTTCCGCAAAATTTAATAAACGCCAATCAAAATTTAGCATATTTCATTAATTATTAGTTACATTACATCACAAAAATAGTAGACGTGGGCTCTCATTAGGTGACATTAAAATTGTATACAAGTTGTACATAATATAATTGCCTTTGAATTTAAGACTCCTATAACTCGTATCCAATGTCGTGCGCTTCACTAAATGCAAAATCTCACTTGCGTGCAACTTTGTACCTTGAGAGCATTATCGTAAAACCCGAATGAATTTCTCATAGTAATAATAATAATTGTACTATATCGCATAAAGCACTATCATTATCAACCATAATTAAATACCAGTTCCGATTACTTATATAGAAATGGGACGTTTCTCTTACTCAATCATTTGGCACACAATTTAATGATATGTATTAAATATATTGTACGCTGGTTGTTCACTGTATAAAAATATGTTTTAGTCTCTATTATTCCTTATAATCGTGTGTCACATTATATCGGGGTTGCATGTTTTAATAGTGTATAAAATGGAAGCCCCGCCAAAAAACGAAGTCAACGGTCGGATTCAAATAGAAATTATTCAACTCTATCACAAGAAACTGTCCCATTTCATATACATTCTCACGCACAAGCCATTGCTGGAACTCGCCATAGAGTAAAAATATGTAACCGACATTAAAACGCCAACATTAGAAATTCCTAACGACGGACTAAGTTACTATTAATGGAACAGTAGTAAGACTACCATATCTACGAATTCAAAGTCCTCTAATTCGATGTATTGAAGTGTAACTCTCGAAGCTGATACACGCGTATAATATATTGACACCGACGGCAAATACGACAAGAAGGATTTAAGGACATCGTTATCTAATACAAGGCGTTGCTCGTTTCTTTAGTTCACTATTCAAGTCACATGCTGATATGTAAAAGACGACAATAAATCGATTCAAATACTGATAGAGATATTTGGCTTTCACATTTCGTATTTGTTTCACATGAAAAGCATTGAACTGTAAGCGAGTAAATGCACCACTCGTGGCATTGTTGATCTGCTTACGTACCACATTTGCTCTCAGACCGATCACAGATCGCACATTTACGAATAAATACACTAAAATTAATTAGGCCTTTTTAGGACAGATAATCACAATTCATCTAACTTACACAATTCCTCATAGCATTTTCCATTGAGCGGATCGCCTCTCCGTCCACATTAGTTCATAATTTTTATTCTTTGGGATTTATATCTGCAAAACAGAAAAAAATATTTGTGTAAACTATCAAATACCATATGTAGACCCATGTGTAGGGTCGTCTGGGTAGGTACCACCGCCTTTCTTATTTCTGACGTGAAGCAGTTCGATGTGTTTCGGATATAAGGGAAAGGCAGCCAGTGTAATTACTGGGCATGGAAGGCATATCATCTCAGTCGCCAGGATGGCAATGCACTTGCAGTGTTAAGTAATTTACTCTTAATATTGTAAGTGTCTATAGGAGACGGTAACAACTTAACACCAGGTGGGCCGTAAGCTTGTTTACCATCTCGTAATATTAAAAATAAATCATTTACAAATGCGACGACAAGGCGAGGATGGCAAGCGCGGTGGTTTGTCTCTCGTGGTAGCTATGTTTGCATTTGGACTCTACTTGTGCTTACAATCAGGTAGAAGGAGTAAGTACAGATGTAAGCTGTGCCTCGCAAGCTGACAACGGCGCGCGGCGGAGACGAGATGTGTGCAGCGTACAGTGACTGTGCGTTCACATCCAACGCTAGCCGCACGCAGGTCAGTTCCGCTCTATCTAGCACACATCTCCACCCTAGCGAGCACACATCTCCATCCTAGCGAGCACACATCTCCACCCTAGCGAGTACACACCTCCACACTATCTAGCGAGCACACATGTCCACCCTAGCGAGCACACATCTCAACCCTAGCGAGCACACATCTCGACCCTAGCGAGCACACATCTCCACCCTAGCGAGAACAATCTCCGCTCTAGCGAGCACACATCTCCACCCTAGCGAGTACACAACTTCACCCTAGCGAGCACACATCTCCAATCTTGCGAGGACACATCTCAACCCTAGCGAGCACACATCTCAACCCTAGCGAGCACACATCTCGACCCTAGCGAGCACACATCTCCACCCTAGCGAGAACAATCTCCGCTCTAGCGAGCACACATCTCCACCCTAGCGAGTACACAACTTCACCGTAGCGAGCACACATCTCCACCCTAGCGAGAACAATCTCCGCTCTAGCGAGCACACATCTCCACCCTAGCGAGTACACAACTTCACCGTAGCGAGCACACATCTCCACCCTAGCGAGCACAATCTGCGCCCTAGCGAGCACGCATCTGCAACCTAGCCAGCACACATCTCCACCCTAGCCAGCACACATCTCCACCCCAGAGAGCACACATCTCCAACCTAGCCAGCACACATCTCCACCCTAGCGAGTACACATCTCCACCCTAGCGAGCACACATCTCAACCCTAGCGAGCACACATCTCGACCCTAGCGAGCACACATCTCCACCCTAGCGAGCACGCATCTGCAACCTAGCCAGCACACATCTCCACCCTAGCGAGTACACATCTCCACCCTAGCGAGCACACATCTCAACCCTAGCGAGCACACATCTCGACCCTAGCGAGCACACATCTCCACCCTAGCGAGCACGCATCTGCAACCTAGCCAGCACACATCTCCACCCTAGCCAGCACACATCTCCACCGTAGCCAGCACATATCTCCACCCTAGCCAGTACACATTTCCACCCTAGCCAGTACACATTTCCGCTGCAGTCTAGTCCAGAGGTTCCCAACCTTTAATGGACTACCGCCCGCTCTACAAGAGAAATAAAATCCAACGCCCTCTTTTACATAATAGTTAATTATACCAATTGTATACGTTTTTCTATTGTCTATTAATAATCACAAATTAAAAATTATCTCTCTCCTCTCTCTAATGATGTTCCTCGTGGTCGTGGCGGTAGGTCGTGTTTGTAACCCCCGACATAAATTTATAGCTAAGAACCATCTCGATCACGTCAGCTTTCAAACACAAAAACCGCATCAAAATTGGTCCATTCGTTTACTACGAGCTACGATGCAACAGACAGATACACAGACATATAGGCACAGACAGGTCAAACTTATAACACCCCTCTTTTGCGTCGGGGGTTAAAAATACGGGTTAAAAATTCGGCGTTGAATTTGTTCATTTAGGGACCTAATTGCCGTGTGTTTGGTACGGTATTTGAATGAAACAGAATGATGTCCCCGCCCGACAACCGATCGGTGTGCTTCGCGCCTTAGGGCTCGGGCACGTCGTGTGGTGGTATAAGTGGGGAAAAGCGCACCGGTACGTATCTGTACAGAGTATAGCGCGAAGTGTGTAGACCGGGTCTTAGCACTCTTGTTAGACGGGTGCGGTTGACAAAAATGGACTATTGCCTGATTGTGTAGTGTTGCTCTGCGAACTACGCTGTGGTTACGGAGCATTATAGTCCGCGCAATATAATAGGCCCAATTTGACACATGTCAAAATATCGTAAGTGGTGATGTGACCAAAATAATCGATTATTTACTTACACGATTAACATGAGAAACCGAGTCACAATTATATGAGCTTTGTAATCGTAATTATATCTTGGTTTTAATCCTTACTAATATTATAAATGCGAAAGTAACTCTGTCTGTCTGTCTTTCTGTCTGTCTGTCTGTCTGTCTGTCTGTCTGTCTGTCTGTTAAGCTTTCACGTCTAAACCACTGAACCGATTTTGATGGAAATTGGTACAAATATAGATTAGATCTCGGGGAAGGACATAGGCTACTTTTTATCGCGAAAAAAGGTTGTATGGGTTGAAAAGGGGGATGAAAGTTTGTATGGAAGTTCGTCATTTTTGAAGATAGAACCATGAAACTTTGAATTTAGGCACTTAATAAGACAAAAAGAAATATTTGTTCCAAGATTTTTTTAATTTTGACCTGTATGGGGGTGAAATAGTGGATGAAAGTTTGTATGGGACTTCGTCATTGTTAAAGATAAAACCATGATACTTTGAAATTAGGGACTTGATAAGAAATAAAGATCCAATCCAAGATGACGGTTGTGACTTTTTAATATAATATCGATATGGGTATCACTTTTGTGGTTTTCGGAGGTCCCGATTAGATCCAAGATGGCGGACGCGACTTTTTGACAATATGTCAATATGGGTATCGTTTTCGTGGTTTTTGGGGGTCCGGATTACGAATAAAGCATCTATAACGAGATCCAATATGGCGGACGTGACTTTTTGACATGATGTCAATACGGGTATCATTTTCGTGGTTTTCGGAGGTCCCGATTCCTAATACACCATCCATTTTGAGATCCAAGATGGCGGACGCGAATTTTTAACATATTGTCAATATGGGTATCGTTTTCGTGGTTTTTGGGGGTCCGGATTACGAATAAAACATCTATTTCGAGATCCAAGATGGCGGACGCGACTTTTTGACAAAATGTCAATATGGGTGTCATTTTCGTGGTTTTCGGGGGTCCTGATTCCGAATACGACATCTATTTCGAGATCCAAGATGGCGGTTGAGACTATTTAATGTAAAATCGATATGGGTATCATTTTCGAGATTTTTGGGGGTTCTGACTCCGAATAAAACATCGATTTTGAGATCCAAAATGGCGGACGCGAATTTTTAACATAATGTCAATATGGGTATCGTTTTCGTCGTTTTTGGGGGTCCGGATTACGAATAAAAGATCTATTTCGAGATCCAAGATGGCGGACGCGACTTTTTGACAAAATGTCAATATGGGTGTAATTTTCGTGCTTTTCGGGGGTCCAGATTCCGAATACGACATCTATTTCGAGATCCAAGATGGCGGTTGCGACTATTTAATGTAAAATCGATATGGGTATAATTTTCGAGATTTTTTGGGGTTCTGACTCCGAATAAAACATCGATTTGAGATCCAAGATGGCGGACGTGACTTTTTAACTTAATAGCAATATGGGTATCATTTTCGAGATTTTTGGGGGTTCGGACTCCGAATAAAACATCGATTTTCAGATCCAAGATGGCGGACGCGAATTTTTAACATAATGTCAATATGGGTATCGTTTTCGTGGTTTTTGGGGGTCCAGATTACGAATAAAAGATCTATTTCGAGATCCAAGATGGCGGACGCGACTTTTTGACAAAATGTCAATATGGGTGTCATTTTCGTGGTTTTCGGGGGTCCCGATTCCGAATACGACATCTATTTCGAGATCTAAGATGGCGGTTGCGACTATTTAATGTAAAATCGATATGGGTATCATTTTCGAGATTTTTTGGGGTTCTGACTCCGAATAAAACATCGATTTGAGATCCAAGATGGCGGACGTGACTTTTTAACTTAATAGCAATATGGGTATCATTTTCGAGATTTTTGGGGGTTCGGACTCCGAATAAAACATCGATTTTCAGATCCAAGATGGCGGACGCGAATTTTTAACATAATGTCAATATGGGTATCGTTTTCGTGGTTTTTGGGGGTCCAGATTACGAATAAAAGATCTATTTCGAGATCCAAGATGGCGGACGCGACTTTTTGACAAAATGTCAATATGGGTGTCATTTTCGTGGTTTTCGGGGGTCCCGATTCCGAATACGACATCTATTTCGAGATCTAAGATGGCGGTTGCGACTATTTAATGTAAAATCGATATGGGTATCATTTTCGAGATTTTTGGGGGTTCTGACTCCGAATAAAACATCGATTTTGAGATCCAAGATGGCGGACGTGACTTTTTAACTTAATAGGAATATGGGTATCATTTTCGAGGTTTTCGGGGGTCCTGATTCCAAATACATCATCTACGTCGAGATCCAAGATGGCAGATGGGATTTTTTATCATCTACTTCGAGGTCCAAGATGGCAGATGGGACTTTTTAACATAAAAGCGATTTGGGTATCAATTTCGTAGTTTTCGGGGGTCGCGATTCCAAATACGTCATCAATTTCTATATCCAAGATGGTGGACGCTACTTAACTTATTATTAATATGGATATCATTTTCGTGGTTTACAGGGTTCCATTTTGATGTCCAAGATGGCGGACGCGAATTTTAAACTTGATATGGGTATCAGTTTTGTAGTTTTCGGAGGTCTCAAAATGGATGCTGTATTCGGAGTCAGGATTCAGAATACAGCATCCATTTTGAGATCCAAGATGGTGGACGTGACTTTTTAGCTTAATCGCTTTCACGCCTAACACCTGAACCGAATTTATTGAAATTCGGTACAAAAATAGACTAAACCTCGAAATGGAATAAAAGCTACTTACCTTTTTTGTGAAAAAGGGAATGAAGGGGTTGAAATATGAGATGAAAATTTTTATGCGATTCCTCATTACCGAAGATAAGACAATGAAACGCAAATATTGTTCTAGCGTTTTTGAAATATTGACCCATGTGGGGATGAAAGGTTGCGAGTAAGTAGCAAAGGATGGAGAAACATAAAATGGTAGATTGTAAAAATGTCATTTACTGTAGTGCACTGCAGTTTGTATGTGTGTTTTTTGCATAATAAGTACCTACACAAAAAAATGCTGCCTAAAGTAATTATTCCACGCGGACGAAGTCGCGGGCAAAAGCTAGTAATAAATAAAAATCCCACATATCTTCGTGTAGAATTTCATTTAGTAAAATGATAAAGTCATGTTGTTATTTTAACATCCTCAGTGGTTTGATCAAATCACTTGGGATTTGATCAATTCCCTGTTTTCCTTAAAGATACTTGCATTAAAAACATGCAATTTGCTATTTTTGAAAATTTTAAACTTATAATTTAACTCTAATTTAATTTAGAAACCTAGAAATTTTATTTTTCAATTTCGATACAATATAAATTCGTATACTGCACCGAATATATTCGTGAAATTAACAATCAATTTAGTTCACTGCACTATCACTAAAGAAAAAAAAGATTAAGAATGTAACTGTTTTTATGAATGTTCTGAAAACATTATAAAATTACATTTAACTTTAAATATTATGCGAGAAAGACATTTTTTATTTTTATTATGACATTTTAGTTATTTCGCTAAAATATGATTGTATTTGTATTACTGAAAAATGCAATAATATATTTTTAGTTTTTGCTTGCATCTATTTTGATCGCGTTCCAGTTACATTCTACTGACGTATCTATCTGTCAAAACGGGCCTATTATATTGCGCGGATTATAGCGCTCGTGATCGGATCGTACTTACATAATGACGTGTTCAGTTACGCGGCGGTCTGGGCGGGGGCGGGGGCGGGGGCGGGGGCGGGCGGCGGGGCGGCGTTGGCCCGCGTGCGTCCTCCGCGCGGCTTGATCGTCTCCGACACCTGCCACATGGTCTCCTCGCTGAGCACGTCGTCGAACTCGTTGAACATCGCCTGGATGCGCTCGCTCTTCTTGAACTTGTATTGACTGGGAAGCAACATTTTTATGTAATAATTTTTGCGTCTATAAACGCGTAGCTTTAAAACTAGAAAAAATACACTAACAACATTTGTACGTTTGTGACGAATAAACTAAAAAGTACTGGATCTATTTTGATAAAATTCGGTACAAATATTTATTAGACGTTGAGAACGAACATAGGCTATCTTTTATCTTGAAAAAAAAATCTTGAATTGGTTGAAATAAGGGCAGATAGTTTATATGGAAGTTCATCATTTGTGAAGAAAACACCATGAAACTTAGAATTTAGGCACTTGATAAGAAATAAATAAATATTTTGTTCCAATTTCAAAAAATGAAATTGAGATGTGTAGGGATGAAACCCGCGTTGGGATGAAATAGGGGACGAAAGGTAACCTTTGTGGTTTCCCAACCTCTAGTCTATATTTGTTCCAAATTTCATCAAAATCGGTCTAGTAGTTTTGAGTTTTTTTTTTACAAACATACAAATATTTCCTCTTTATATTATTAGTATCGATTTATTATTGAGCACTGTGGAATGAGGTCCATCTGTCAAGATTTAATCATAAATCCTTATTTAACAATTTTATGAATTCAGAAATAAATAGATTTTTACGGGATTGTCTATAGTGGCATAATACTCTCATAAGAAATACGTACTCTTTATGGAACCGTTTCATGTTCTCCATTATGTGATACTGTTGCCATCGCTTGGTGAAATTGATGCTGCCATCTTGTAGCAGATCCGGATTGCCGATGTGGACGAACGTCAGATCTTGTAAAACTAGGCCACTGTGTACAAAAAATATTTTTGTTATAAGTTTTTAATCAAAAATTGGTTGTCTGTAAAGTCGGTTTACTGACGATAGTTGAACGTGACAACGTCTTAAGAAAATACTGATGGAATGGTAGCATTTTTCAAAAGAAAAATTTAATTTCATTTGTTTAATAGATTTCGCATTATAGTATTAGTCTAAGATCCGAACCTAAATCGACCTTCACCGAGCTGATAATAGAATGAAACATATTTTATTATTAATTTAGTATATTAGAAAATATATTAAAAATGGGTTGTCTAAAAAAATCCTGGACAGACTATTTTTAATTATTTTTTGAAAAATGATTTTTAATAAAATATTGCAACATCAAGATAATAAGAAAATTTTGTCGCGCGCTTATGATGATATAATTTTTTTTCTATTATCCAATCGAGTGAAAGTAACTGATATCGACATACCTGTTCATACCTGACAACCCAGTAGTTCGCGCAGGTAAATAATAGACAACCCAATGGCTGCACATTCTATACGGTTTCTACTATCAGTCAGGACAAAATTTTCTTATTATCTTGATGTTGCAATATTTTATTGCAATTATATTAAAAATCATTTTTCAAAAAATAATCAAAAATAGTCTGTCCAGGATTTTCTTAGACAACCCATTTTTAATATATTTTCTGATATACTAAATTAATAATAAAATATGTTTCATGCTATTATCAGCTCGGTGAAGGTCGATGTAGGTTCGGATCTTCTACTATATGAATAAACTTGTAATAAAATCTCTTTGGCTATACTATTTGTATCTGGCTAGTTTTGGTATCATTGAAAGTTTAAATTTTAAAGAACATAATTCCAAATTCAAATTAGAGAATTAGATTCAGAGCGAGGTAACGCCGCATGACGTCATGTATTTTCGTGCGTGCAGCCGGCTCTATCGAATTATAAGACGTTGTCACGTCAAAAAATCGATTATTAATCGATTATTTCCATAATCGATTATTTATTCACATCCCTAGAGGTAACGCCGCATGAGTCATGTTTTTTCGTGCGTGCCGGCTCTATCGAATTATAAGACGTTGTCACGTCAAAAACATGAATACAGTATTATGGCTTAACGTTAGACGCCGCTTTGTAGAACGCAAAGGGGAGAGTGAATGGATATTCATTTGAGTTCGAATACAACGTACAATATTTAAAAGATCTGTAATTTACTAGGAATATTAGTTTTAATCAAGAAATCCAATCGAAAATATAAGAAGCTTCCCTAAGCTATCGAACACATACTATTACTTACATATAGGGTATGCAAGGCGGCTGTGTCTGTGACAACGCCTGGCGATAGGCGCGGAAAGACGAACTAGAGTCTATGATAGCGCAGTGAGAATGCAACGCTTCTACGATGCTACTGGGCCAGCCCAAGCGACGAACTGGGGGAGAGTCCAACGCAGATACCAGCGCCAGATACGAATTGAAGTTGTTCATCTTGCGAAGGGCCTTCATAACTTTCAAGAACTTGCTTGCGTATTTTTCCCGCTCACGAGCTTCATCCTGAAGGAAAATAATGCTTTTACTATCAATCTATATTTAGTGTGACAATGCATTGGGCAATCAAGGATTAATTTTATTTTGTTACTTTAAAAACATTTATATATTATTACGTAAGGTTATTCTGAGTATTTATTTTAAAGAAATCTAGTTAACCTTCGTCTACTCGCGTGTTAGTCTCTCAGACCAACAATTCAAAATTTTGTTTTTATCTAGAAAAACATAAAGTCAATCACCCTTATGATAAAACGTGGGCTAAGGTTAGCCGTGGTTTAAAACTGCTGTCTTTTATTTAGCAAATAAAAATGACAGCATCAGTTTTAAACCATGACTAACTTTAGTCTACGTTTTATATAATAAGGGGAAATGAGTTTGTGGTTTTTGGTAGCTTCCACGTTTGTTTTAGCTTACGTTCCGTAGCCGCAACGTAACAGTACCGCCTGTTTTTCTATGAAAGAGGCCATACGCTTATGTTCCGTAGCCGTTACGTAACAGTATCGCCTTTTTCTGTGAAAGAGGCGACACGCCTACGTTCCGTAACCGTTTTGCAACAGTATCGCCTTTTTTCTATGAAAGAGGCGATACGCTTACGTTCCGTATCCGTTACGTAACAGTATCGCCTTTTTCTGTGAAAGAGGCGACACGCCTACGTTCCGTAACCGTTTTGCAACAGTATCGCCTTTTTTCTATGAAAGAGGCGATAAGCTTACGTTCCGTATCCGTTACGTAACAGTATCGCCTTTTATTCTATGAAAGAGGCGATACGCTTACGTTCCGTATCCGTTACGTAACAGTATCGCCTTTTCTTCTAGGAAAGAGGCGATACGCTTACGTTCCGTATCCGTTACGTAACAGTATCGCCTTTTTTCCTGGTTACGTTCCCTTTCAGAGTTGCTAAAGTATGCTGCGAGACGTTTAATTATCAGAGGTCAGATGAGTGCGCAGAGTTCTTAATAACTGTCAACAAAGCCTGTCTTTTCTTTATTAACGACACTGAAACAGTAGGGAATTGTATCTAAACAGTTTAATTACCTGTTCCAGTATCCGAGATCGTGCCCAGTAACTCATCTTGTTGAAATGCTCCGTGAATCGCGTAAGGTTGGGTGAGCTCTCCTCAGACTGATCTCTGGGCCACGAGAGCACCTCAGCCGTAGTGATTCGTACGAACAACGCCGCGTCGAGCAGAGTCATTTGTTCCGCCAACTCTTGCGGCTTGAAGTCCAGTAACGTATCGCGACGTAGCGACACTGCACCGTAGCACGGTGTGTCGTATTCGTATCTATTGTTCGCCTGAAAATAAAACCAGTTTTAGTACAAATATGGACGGTGCATTTAAGTACTAATTTTGAATATCTATGCCTTATTTTTGATTTAACTATTCTATTCTTCACTTACAAGGTTAGGCATTTTGCCAATGTCCAGAGCAAATATATTATATAAGTAACAATAAATTGTACTGTAGATTGAGTTAAAAATGGAGTCCATCAACACGTTATTACAACAAGAACTAGAGAGAAACTCCTTGAATTAACTAAAGTTAAGTCAAATTGATATTTATTGTAGATTAATTAGATCTTATTTAAGCGAAATATAATTGTATAATACAATTTAAATATTAGGTATAAAATTAAAACAACGAAAGAGTTACAAAATTAAAATGTTCAAAGAGCACCTCTATAGATTCGTCAGCTACTCAGCTACAATACAAGCTTACCAAAACTTTCTTTCATTATCAAGGAATGAAACGAAACCGAATGAGAAAATTGCAATATGGCTCGACTAAATGTCTAGGAATGGAGCAATCTTTAACAGATTTTGGATGAATACGAACCTAACGAAATTGAAAACTGGGACGCAGCTAACATTTATAAAATGAGGATAAACAAATAGTGAAATAAAATAATCTAAGCATAGGATTCACCTGCTGGTTGTGTAATTGTTTCTGTTTATCGACTAGTATTTGCCTCAGGGCTTTCGCTATTGGCAGCTCTTCGACTTCCACGAGCCAATAGATAAACTCCATTATTTCTTGCATCAAAGGACGGTCTAAATCAGCCATCCTGTAAAGACAAAGTTGATTATCAACTATCAATAATTTATAAAAAGACCTATAATCTATAATACCAGGATAAGAAGTATCCTATGTCCACCCTGAAAGTCCATTCTAAATATAGTTGAAAGAATTTCCAACATCAGTTCAGTAGTTTTTGATATTATTCGTTACAAACATACAAATCTTTCCACTTTATACTATTAGCACAGCGTAAATCATACAATGGTTCGACGCCTTTGAAGTTAACGAGTCTAGTACAGTAGACATAAAATGAACCAGCGAGTCCGAGCGAGTGTATGCAGCTAGGGCTCGCTACCTCTGGTCCCGCGTGCGCCTCGCGATTCTCTCATAAAATACTAATACTATAATATCCAATATTGTTTTATTGTTATTTATTTATGAAAATATAATAATATCACGCGAACAGAAAAATTTGTAAACGAATACAATAAGTTAAGACGTAGTTAATATGAAAGAGCCTTTACAATTTCAAAACAAGAACAAAGGCGTCGGCCCCGCCCGTAACATGACCCATCTCACTCTATCAATATCGGAGACATGCAAGAGACATACTCAGTGCTCGTATGTTAAAAAAAACAGACTATAGTAAAGATCTTAGACAATTTAATACGGGACGTGGCAAGCGGACGCGTTCCCCTCTGCCAAATTACATGAACAAACGTTCATGTCAGTGTGTACAAAATAAGTTCGCCGCGACGACCGACCTCCATTTTGAATTCATATCTGTCGGTCATATCCTGGTAAAAATTATTGGTTACGGAGTGTTTTCTTGTAAGCGACGACCAGAAACATTAAAGTTATCCTAAAACGGAGTTGCTTATCACACGGAAGTAATTTTCTATTCAAATAAACTACTGTTTCACATAACAATACAATTTTTGCGACAGAAACAACGATATAACAACGTTAGGCGATATGGTGGTACGCGGGTTAGCCGAGCCCGCGAGTGTGCGCTCATAATAGATTATTTTTGTAACAGTGTGCACAATGAGTAAATGTGTGCTATGCGTGTTTGCCTCACCCCCCGCCAAAAACGGCAGAATGTTTTCAGTACTAAATCTGCGCTATGCCACGTCCCGTGTTAAATGGTCTCAGGTAGATAGTAAAATTCAACTCACGTAAGATCAGCTACCACCCTGGTGAGCAAGCTGAGGGTAGATCGTAGTTCATGCGGCCGCGGACGGAAGTGATGCGCGCGCCGCACTAATCGCGCCACCAGCCCGCTGGGCGATACCCACGTGCGGTACGTCGCCAGGAACGCCTCCTGGTACGCGAAGTCTAAACCAGAACACACTTTAGTGACACTACTCGGTTATTAGTAAACAAGTTTATTTTGAGCTCGAATGCGCTATTTACGAAAGAAATATTTACATTGTGATTTTTTTCTTGATAATAGTTTATTAATAACTGTTCCGGAGAATATGCATTAAGGGCGATTATAGACCAACGTTTTGCGCGTATACGATCGTTTCGGCTTACAGTGCGCTACAAAAAAACGGCCACGCTTACGCGGGCTTATTCCAACGTGTTCCGAACCGGTAGTGGTAAGTATCAACATGGATTAGAACGTAAAACCGCGTTAACGCTCGTACGCGTAGCGCGAGTGGCACTAAGCGCTACTATACGCGCTTATACTCGATGTATAAAACGCTGGTCTGTAACCGCCCTAACTTTGGCCTGTTACTCGGACCATTAAATTCGTAATTTTTCATGATGGATAAATTTATGAAATTTTGTTATTTTTCATTTCCATACAAACTAAATACTTGATTGTAAATTACATATTGTATGTGTTTATCCAAGCTGGAAACGGCGCATTATGATTGATAGCAATTATAATAACTTCGGTAACCATGACAACAGTTACGACGCGTGCACACTACGGCCGATCCGAATCCGAGTAAATGAGATCCGGCGTAGCCGTAGTACTATTTGTATGGTGCCTTAGACCTCGTTCACATTCGTCGGGTGTTTTTTTTAATAGAACCAGGATTTTAATTGAATACATTTTATATGGCGCCGACAAAAATCGGTGTCGGACAATTGTGAATAGCTTCATATCAAATGTTCTGCTACTGGAACATTCAAATAAAATCAGGGTCTGACACCCAACAAATGGGAACGAGCTAGAACCGATTTCGCTCCGTCAAAATCAGATCTAGTGCGTAAGCTGCCATGCAAATAGTTCTACGTCTAAGCCGGATCCAAGCCGGATCTTATTTTCTCGGATTCGGTTCGGATACAGATTGGACGTAGTGCGCACGCGCGGTTAGTACAAATGAAAAGGTGGTTTAAATGATTTGATTGCACTCAAAGGCAACATAGCACATATTAAGACACTTACCTTTCTTTATAATGTAATCTCTTTGTAAGATATGTTTAGTAAAAACTATTAAAGGCATTTTGAAAAGTTACTGCATATCCTCAAGTGCATTGTGTTTATATGCTTAGTGCGTTTTTTGCTTTTTGAATTATCGAAAACTCATTGAGATATCTTAATTCAGGTCTAGTGTTATTCATTCACGAGTAACAAGGTCAGCTTGTGTATGTTTTTATCTAAACCGCAGGCGAACTCAAAATACAATTGTTTACCACAAAAGCTAAGCCATTATACTAAGGCTAATGTTGGTATTGAACAAAAAGTATTTAGTAACGTCCGCAGTTGCTTTTGTTTTCAAGCAGGAAAGCTGCAGTTTTTAGTGCGATTGAGCATTCCATCTATTTCATTTGCAACTTTTTACTTCAACTCTCGCAAATCGAAAAGCATTTGGGGTGTATTTTCTAAAAAGCGGTTTTTTTGAGATTATTACTGTTATTGTGTGCGTCTGTACAAATCCGTGAAAAACTAATAAAACACAAAACCATCTGAAGCAATACTGTCAAAGCTTAATAATTAGTAAAACGAAAACCAGCGCAATGTTTTCAGCCCCAACTCAAACAATGATTGTCAACTTACATTCGTCCGTTTCTGTAAAGTGAAAGCATGAAAGTTTTAGATGTTAGGTGCGATGCCTCGATACTACTATCTATGAGGGGTACATAAGGACGACATTACGATTGGAGATTTCACGAGACTCTAATTGAGCATTTTTGAGATCTTTATAATTACCAAAAAGCTATATAGTGTTTCTCTAAAATTTGAAATTAAATATTATAGAAGTTTTAGTGTTCAAAAGATAAGCATACTTTTCATATGGACAATTAACTTGAAATGGTTGAAAAATTTTCTACTATCTCGTTTATGGGTAAAAATAATAAGTTTTTTTTACATCTGAAACGCAACTTTTCGAGTTGGAAAAGTAGTAGGTTCGCGTCCCGTCTTTGACCCATAATTTTTAACTGTAGTTTTGCAAAAAATTTCAATAAATCACAAGGTACGTTTCGTACTTTCCTGCGTACATGCTTCACCGTGGGTGATAACGGTTAAAATAATTATCTCCTGTATTTCATGCAAACGGTTGATTAGACCCTCATCCGGACAAAACAATTGTCAAAATAACATTAAATGACGTTTACCTTTGGTAGCTTTAGTAGCGAGGACGATGAGTGCATCGGGATGACCCCCTCTAACTTCGGGGCCATCTTTACTGGGCGCTTTCAGCAGAAGCCAAGAACTAATGTCAGTCTGTAAGACGATATCGTCACTGTCGGCTGTCACAGGAGTATTGTTTGTTTCTATTGTTGGCACGGCTGGCTCTGAACTGCTCTCACTTCTCTGTGAAATTTACATTTTTCATTCTTAGTTTTAATACACAACTAACGAACCGCCCCGGCTTTTCTCTACTTTTATGCATTCATACACATTAACCTTCCTCTTGAAGCACTCTATCTATTGCTCAAAAAAGCATTGAAATCCGTTGCGTAGTTTAAAAGTTCGAAGCGCACATACAGAAAGCGACTTCATTTTATACTATGTATATATAAAATACGTAATCGAATATCTAACCTCATTTGGTACATTTATTTACGAAATGCTATAAACCATAACCAAAATGTACAGAACCTTTGATTTTTTAGGTCAATTGATTTGCCTCATATTTAGGGTAAGCACTATGAATCATGAGTAGATCTTATTTTATAAGAATGCCAATGTATCTTCCAGTCACCCTGTAGATGACGATGCGAAAGAGAAGACCATAGTAACGCGTATATTAAAGTGAGATAGATAGACGAGACCTTTCACGTACACGCTGTCGGCATATGTCAGACTACTTTCAGTTGAAAAAACTAAATAAAATCTGCTTATTTTGAAAAATCTAACTTTCAAAAGTGCAAGGGATTATAGACCGCGATTCATCTAATAAAACTCAACTGAATGAACAACTTACCAACTATTTGATAAACTTATGTCATAAGAAATTGAAAAAAGGAATTTGAAAGTTTCTAATAAAAAGTATTTTTTAAGTAAAACTAAATAATAGCAATGCCTTTACCAGTGATGGGACCGGTGAAGGTGCTGGAGGTTGCGCGAGTGTCTCCAACTCATCTTCCAACGGGAACTTTCCAGGAGACGCGGGGCCCACGTAAGACTCGTCACAACTCTGTTGAGAAAATACACCACATGTTTTGAATAATTAAGTACACACACAAATTACATAATTCATATTAAAAAAAAACCTAAAAGATTGAAAGAAAGCCTACATCATTGACATGTCTGTTTGCAGTTTTAATTCTTATGTTAGTAAACTATTATGACAAAAAATATCGGAATGGACCAAACTACGGAAATGCATATCTTAAAAGGACGTACAGAAAAGCCTACGGAAGTAGAAATGTCATAGCCCACTTATCAGGTCGGAACCGTATCGCTTTTTTTTACTACGAAAGAGGCGATGCGCTACGGTCCGAAGCTATTTCGTAGCCGATGTTCCGTAGAGTTCATAGTAAAAAAAGACTATCGGTCACGCACGAAGTTATTTTTGACAGAATAATAATTATATATTCGTAGTGAATGTTTGGCACTTAATGGAGAGCAAAATTGTATTTTCCAGATTTCAATTGAAATTAATGAATATATTTAGAAGATCTAAATAAAAATTTTTTTCATTATAATACTTATGAAACCTCTGACAGATATATTTTAATCGTTATTCTATATCATAACATAATACATAAATCGAAATAATTTGGCCACAGTCTATAGAAGTTCTTATTTGGCTTTGAATTTTGATGAAATGAAGCGTGCAATGAAATCGACCAACCTTTTAGGTTTCTATTCGAAATATATCGGTTCTTATTAGACAAACAAGGTTAAAAGTTAAAATTTATTTATTGTTTTTTAATTATGATATATTTATTTATTGTATTTTAAACTCTGAAACAAAGCGTACATCGTCGATTTCATTGCACGCAAGTATATATTAGTTTAGTAATAAAATTCTATTATTCAATATTGTTTAACAAACTAAAAAGAACACATATAAAATTAGTCACTTTTATACTTTCACACATATAAATTGCTTTGACTTACAAACATTTACTTAGATATAACACAAAACCTTTAATCAATTAATTAGTATCCTATCCTATCCTGCAACTTTGATAAATAAATACAAACGAATGATATTTAAATTCCACATCGATCATCACTACAAAACAACTTGATCACATGTTGGTATATCTAAAACTGAGCCAACACGTGACCAATTTTAGGGCAACACATTAATTTAAATTCAACTCGAGTAGGTAACCCTAAAAGTTCTATAATAAACAAAATGGTTGCAGTGCACACGTGACTCGCGTATTTTATGCACTTATAATCATTAAACTTTCACTACATACTTTCGTTATCAGTAAGAATGCCATCGGCGTGTGAGGGATCAATACATTGCTACATTGCCCATTGGCAGCGTGACTTGTATATACAATGTATATAAAACAAAACAGAAATCTGTGCCTCATTCCCATTTTTTTTATTGCAGGAATGCTCTTCATCGGATCGCACCATTAGTTGGACCACGGGATTTTAAAATATTATTCTCATGCTTATGTTAAAATTCTAGTTAAAATAGAATATTGTTTAAGTTATTTTACAGGATCCTAATCAACAAACATAAATAAAATTTGTGGACATCAGAAATACCTACACTCCAATAAACATACAATTAGTGAGCGAAATATGTTCATCACAATATGTAGTAATGAACATACGAACGAATCATTATTTTCGTTAGTTGTCCGCTATTATTGTCAAAGTATTTATGATTTAACCTAATTTAATTTTGAGCCGCGAATATACTTTTTAAATAACAAGCAAAACCTTTCCGTATTTGTACAATATTATTAAGTTAAAGATTTCTATTATAAATTTAAATGGTAAACTAATAATAATGACTTACCACATTATTTATTAATGATTCGTCAGCAGAGCTATTGTGCGAAGACGGTCGAGGGGACGGCGGTGGCAAAAGTTCGTTGCTAGAATTTATATGCACCTGCAAATAGCCATTAATTCTATATTATTTCTGTTCACATTCCAATAATTAATATAAAAACATACACAATTCTAATTCACCTGTTTATTTTTATTTATTTTCGGCGGCAACGCAGGCGGTTCAATAGGAATGGGACTAGTTCCGCTCCATCCTATCATACTTTCATCTGAACCACTGTAAAAAAATAAAGCAATGATTTAATCTAAATAACAAGTAAGATTATGTATCTATCAAGTCGATAGATAACAATAATTTTACCTTAGCGGTGGAGTGCCGAAATGTTGTACAGTGAACGACTGAGCAATGGACCGTTGCACTTGCTGCTGTCTTTGAACACTTATCACTCCAGCGGCAGCATGTTGCCCACTGGAAAACAATTTACAAAACATTAATTACGCAACCACACACTTTTGTTACCAACGTATTATTCCTACTAACATAACACTGCATTATCGTACATAAGCATTATCTTTTTGTTCGCGTTATCATCAAGAACTGATAATTAAGATTATTATAAACTCACCTAGCCAAATTGTAAGTGTGTATGGAGTGACGGAACATATCGGGAGGCGCCGCGGCGTTGTTTGGCGGATGACTGCAGTTGCCAAACATCTCCATGTACGCCATTACTGTACAAACATTACAATATGTAGATATAGAAGCTATAGACATTTATTTTGGCATATAAAGTGTACTAAAATTCTACTGCTCTTATATGACAATGAACTATAACTATAGACTTGTCGTATGAAGTTGGTGGTGCTAAAACATATCAAACAATTTTCCTAAGCGTTAAAAAAAAACATTTGCTAGTGAAGCGCTAAGCACAAAATACTTTTCATATTATTTACAAGACGTTGACTCGACATCCCTCGTTATACGTCGAATATGCAGGGCGTCGGCGTAAGCTACTTCATAGTGTAATGTTATCAACAAAACGTGTGATGATGACTAGTTACAGAAGCAAGCCTTTGGTAATGTTCAAACAGTACCGATTTTAAAATAAAATGTTAAAATGACAGAAGCCATGATGGTGTCCGGCTAGAAGCACACAAGATGAACTCCAACCAGTCTGCCTTGGAGTGGAATATTGTAAGGGGGTCGCTAGTTTCCTATATTCAGTTGGAGCTAAATAGCGCTTCATGCATTATCCACTCACCGCTGTACGCGACGCTTTGGAACACTGCACCGCACCGGCATAACAGACAAACATGCCGTTACAACCCCACATAGTACATTCAAATAACCCAAGTCATTGTATAGATAGATCAATAAACTGTAGCATGTTCAATTCAAACAATAATACACTTACGTGTAATAAAATCAACCAACCTCGTAGGTTTCGATTTTAAATATATCGGTACACAAAAATAAGATTAGGTAAGCAAAACCTGTAAATATAATTTGAATGAGCATTTGATAAGCTTAATTTTAATATACTCTAAGCATCGATAAACGAAGTGTTGGTGACAAGAGCCTAATTTCTTCGTCAACCCCATTTCTCATTTTAACGTCATACGCCATCTCTGTGACTGTGCGTGCAGAGTGTTAAAAGTTAATTGCATCATTATTTATTCAATAAGTGATTAATCCTAGCTTAATTGAACCTTAAAATTCAGCTAATTTCTCCAAAATTTTTGGCTATTTTAACTGTTTTTGGTTTTCAATTTGTAAATTTCATAAACCAAAATCTGTCACAGTAAAAACTGGTCTTATGTAAGCTTAGACTTAAAAATTATTATTTATTAATTGTAGATTTCGATTAATCGAGTTCTAAACCAAAGCGTACAGGTGGGTCGATTTCATTGCACCCTAGTGTATTTTAATAGAACATACTACATAGCTGAATCGGAATGACTATAACATTGAGTATTGCTTGCAATACATGAAACCATTTAAGTGCAGTACATAGATTTAGTAAAGTGTAGATAAATATGATGGCATTCCCATTCCCTGCAGATAGATTAGAACAATGTATGCAAGATTATACCCAAATCCCGAATTGACAATATAAGGTATTGCAGTACTCCATACAACACCATTTCGCTAATCATATTTACTCCTTTTTGCACAAAAGAAAAGATGTATGTAGCACTGTAGTTCAATAGGACGAATTTATAAATGACTAGTATTATTATCATAAAAGTTACAAACAACATAATATTGACGTATCATTTGGTTAACCTTTTTAAAAAATAGAATCATTCTATTTGTAATCGTAGATCTAAAAAAAACTATAGATCGAATATAATAAACTTGCAACGGTAATGTGAAAGAGAAAGGGCATACTAACGCGTATATTAGAGCGAGATAGATAGAAGAGACCATTTCACGTACACGCTGGCGGCCTAGGTCGACCTGTCAGTTAGTTTGAAAAGACGGCAACTGTTAGCCTGTGCATAGTGCAGTACTTTTGTCAAGCACGCATGCACATTACTCCCACATGCTGCGTTTCGTTTTTGGTCTCGCCCGATTCATTTCAATGCTAATATATTAACGTACCTAAGTAAATCATGTATGGGGGTCAATTGCGTACAGGTACGTATATCCAAAAAACGTAAAATACAAGACTTTTACAAACACTATAACACTTTGTTAGAGACAAAAATATATTATTCAAATAATCGTAAACGTTTAATAAACACATAAAACGTAAACGTATAACTATACCCCATGTAACGAACTGGTGTCAAAAGTGGACTGTATGGAATAAAGGAGAGGAGCTCAAAGTATATTAATAAAACTAAGGCTACTAACAATAATATATAAAATACAGAGAAAACATAGGACCGCGACCAACAGCAATAGCCAAGACAATGACAACAAGATGTAATAGACATCAAAGTAAGAAAAGAATAAAACTTCAACGGCCCGATGGCCAGTTCGTAACACCCCAAATAAATATTTGTTACTAATTTATGCATAACTAGCGAGCCGCCGTCGGCATTGCACGAATAGCACTTATAGTACTTACTTTAACCGTAAAGAATTAAACTTCTAAACGTTTGAAATAATTAAACTTCTAAACAATTGATGAAAATCTGTTGCGTAGTTTAAAAGTTCCAAGCGCACATACAGAAAAAGCGACTTGTTTTATACTATGTATAGAGATAACATCGATATACATAACATTAAAATATGTATAGTAACATTGAAATAAAAAATAATTGTGAATTTTTCTGTTCACATTCAGTTTCAATTCGCAGTATTTTAACAAGTTAACTTAGGGTTGCCAATAAACCGCTTCGCACCGCGTCTCTGCAGAGCATCGGACGCGGCGCGTCCGTTATGTGGTGCTCCTTAATGTTTCAAAGTTTATAACTTCAAAACCTTCCACCCCATAAGCATGCAATGTAAGATATAGTACAAAAATACTGACTGTGTTTCTTCTTGAGTGGCAGCGGCGGCGGCCGCGGCGGGTGATGGTCTGCCAACGTGTGCGGCCTCGCTTCCCCATGCAGAGAACACACTGAAGTTTGCCTGACAATTTTGCAATAAATAACTTAGACACTGTTACTTTTTTATCACCAACGATAATTTAACGAGGAACAAACAACTCTTGCTATGGGACTAAGAGCTCCTTCACACTAGCTTTAGTCCAGCGGCGGCGTTCGATGAACGATGACGTTCTTCTGTACCCGTAGTATGAGTTTGTTAGTTTCGAGCTAGATCAAACGAATAGTATCTTTCATACATTGCCCACTAGCGCCTCTAGCGTAAACTATTAGAAACAGTGGGCAATGTATGAAAAGAGACGATACGTTTGATCGAGCTTGAAAACTTTCAAAACTTATACTAAGGGTACGCTGTGGTAGGGCGGCGAAGACGTTACACTACTGTAAATAATGCCGCAGTAACGCGGCGTTTGCGCTAGCATAGCATTCAATTTTACTGCAAAGAAAACACTGAAACTACGCAGACGTCGCGTTCATCGAACGCCGACGCTGGACAAACCCTAGTGTAAAGGAGTTCTGACATCGAAATCGCGAAAAAATATCAGCCGTTCATACATACGTTCATCGAACGCCGACGCTGGACAAACCCTAGTGTAAAGGAGTTCTGACATCGAAATCGCGAAAAAATATCAGCCGTTCATACATACGTTCATTATATCATTATCATATCATCATTATGCATATACGCAATCAAAATGTACGAAATATAGGTGCATAAATAAGACTCCTCCACAAACAGTCCATTCCGCTTGGTCATAAAAAAATAACCCTGAATCTGCCAATCACTAAGGTGACCGACCTAACCTCAAGCATTTTTAAAATGGATTACTCAACCAGTGATCGAGATTTGTATGGTCCAGTAGCCACAAAAGCCGTTGTTTGTAATGACTGACACTTTCACACCTTGAAATATTTGTCATAGTTAATATCACGGTGTATATTTCAAACACCGGCATTTTGTGGTCTACCGACGTGCTGTTGACTCTTCGCTACACTGTGCAATAACGCGCTAAACAGTAAAAGAGATATACACTGATTGTGACCATAGAAAATTTTACGTAAGTATTTAATTACGATCCGAAATAAACTTATTATTTTTACTATATACAATTACATGTAACAGGTAAACTTTGAGCATAGTAACGGTTATTAGACTTCGCGATTACACAACAAGTTTGGTGGTAGATAAACATTCATGCATAACTGTCAACACTTTCACTATTACACTAAATTTTCAATAACTACACAAGAACATTTGCTTTACGTAACCGTCACACACTTATTACATTAAAACGTAACCAAAACTATCAATCATAGAAACAATATAAAACTACGTCGAAGTCACAATCAATTTGTCAATGTCGCGGTGAAACAATGAAAAACAACAAAACAAAACGTGGCGAGAAGTGTGCAATACACTGTTAAGCAGGTAGCACACCCCGCCGCGACATCATAGCAGCGAAACCGCTACAAGAGTTTCGGTAACATCTTGATATTTCAGAAGTGAAATGCACATGCATGTTGTGCACATTTCCACTGCGAAACATGAGCTTCCGCTACAAAATGGCTGAACGAACGCGGAGATATGTAATATAGACGATGTCTGTAAAAATAAAAGTCCTTTAAAAATAAAGAAAAAAAAATAGACGATAAAAATTAGTGGACATATTCAAATATGCTCGATTCTTCATTGTAATCTAATTAGATATTATCAATATTTTTACAATTTCAAATTGACAATGCTGTAATTGAGGACGTCATAAATCACATTTTTATTTATTACCTATAATATCAAAATTAATTTTCGTAAGTGTACAAATTGTACCTAAATGAATACAGAAATTTACACTTTGATATAGCCGGCGTCCGGGGATGATCGGCGAAATCACGAGAGAAAAGAGTTAGAATCACAGTCGGGCAGTTTCGCTTGTCTTACAACGGACAAGTCATGGCGGTTTCGCTGCTATAGTTCCGCGGCGGAGGTGTGCTACCGGCGTAATTATCGTTACGGCGAGATCTCGAGGTCGGCGTTAAGTAATCACCTGATTTCGACAGTGGGGAAGTGTTGTTGCACGTCGGCGCGAATGTTGCGTCGCGTCTTCGCGGGCAACTCTGGCGGCGTCTCGCCTTCGTCTGACGTTATGCTCGCAAGCCTGACGAACACAAACATTGTGAGTGCCCTTGACAATGCACGAAGTTCACCCGCGGTGATCATTAATTACACCGCTAACAGCCTTTATATTATTTCGCAACTTTGTAAATAAATGCGAGTGGTAACTTGATGAAATTTAAACGTTTTCTTGTTATTTGCCGCTTGTAAATAAAATTATGAAGGTCTATTACAGCAGTTGCTGTTATTCTATGGTAAGTATATAATAAAAACAAATAAATTTATTTCCCTTCACAATTGAGCATTTAAATAACTTAAGTAGAAAGTATATACTTATTGGCCTCATATAGCCCGTATTGCGTACTGGTGCCTGTTGTAGGTTCTGAAAGAACCTGTATTACAGGTCCTTTGAAACCTCATCATGGGATTTTTTAATACTTGATGAAGAAGATGTTGCCCTGATAATAAGTGTTGATAAGGTCAAAGTGGACACGAGCTTCACTCGGAATATAAAACGACGGAGGGTCTGGCTATCTATCATTAACTGTCGGAACACAATAATGTTTTTAACACTCTATGACGGCAAACTTTGATAAGATGGAGGTAGCTAACTAGGCGGACTTAAAACAAGCTTTACCACCAACTAAACCGAGCACGAATCTGTACTGCCCTGGGGATCGAACCCGGGACCTCCAAACTTAATTCCGTTGGGACTCAGTTCTCATCTCAGAGGCATCTTATTATTGGATTTCTCAAGTCATATTAGATAATAGTAATCATCATATAATCTTCATCTGTTATTTAAAAGTATGATATCAATGACGATACGTTACTAGATGAAACACGACCTCAATTTTTATAATAATTATTGATACATAACGGCGCTACTGTAAGTACTTTTTTATTTTCGTATTGCGTTATTTACATTGTAAGGCTTTCTGACCTTAGGCAGGGGTATTTCTCTGGGGTACGAAAAGTTGTATCAAAGCGTGTATTGGCTATAATCATATGGGCCTTATACTTCACTTTAATTTGGTCAGATCATTAAGTGCTACTTTTTGTCATTTTATAATATTGAGGTAACCTCGATACAATAAATGACAAAAAAATAGTCCTCTAAATAGATAGCTACTTAAAACTTTTGCAATGTACTTAGTACAACAAACAGACCGAAGAATGAGTTAATACTTAGTGAGCGTATCTCAAACAGGACGTGACGTTGCGTTTACAATATAATTATGCTTATTACGAGTAGCAGTATATTCGGCCCTCGAATTAAAAAGTTTTTTAAATATATAATTTCCTGTAAGAAAATGATTGTAAAAGTAAGTAATGGCGTGTGTCAGTGCATTAAAGCGTGTTCTGTGTAATGTGATAGAATAAGTAGGACACTCACTTCGAGACATGATGCGCGGATACACTGTTCATATTGATTATATTCATGCGGGTCTCAAAGCTTTGACGAGTGCACCTCAATTCACTCACACTGTCTGTACTGTCAAAATGACTGCAAAAACAATAACAGGAAGCGATGATATCTGTTCAATACAAGTAAAGACGGATCACGGTACAGACGAGGATAATGTTAATAGAACATCTGTCTTTAATATATTGAACAAGGAAATGAAATTAAAGTTAAACACTTGCAGTCTTATTACAAAAAAAATTAAAAAGTCATGCTTCTAATGACTTCAAGATCTACGATTGTTATGATACTTAAGTTTACTTAGACTTACAAGGTATCCCTTATTACAAATCGAAGACTTTCCAACTACCACTTAAACCAAAGATTTTTAAAATTTTACACCGATAAAACAACAAGAATGGCCATCATTCGTTCTTTTGCGCACACTTCGTTCAGTAAAACATTGATTTTTTTTTCGTACTCTTAATAAATAATTAATTAATTTCAATGTAAAACACGTTATTGATAAAACTTTCTCTAGCACAACTAATAATCAGTAAGTACCAATTTTTTGAAACGTTTGAAAATTTTACATTCAATTTGTTATATTTGTCCCACTACTATCGTGAAACGGAATGAGTACTCGTCAGTGACGCGCGCTATTCATGTCATTTTGAAAAAACTCTGTCGATTGCTCTTTTCATCTTATATTTACAATATTATGATTTATAAAATATCTTTGCGTAATTAATCTATACTAATATTATAAAGCTGAAGAGTTTGTTTGTTTGTTTGAACGCGCTAATTTCAGGAACTACTGATCCAAATTGAAAAAATCTTTTTTGTTGAATAGTCGATTTATCGAGGAAGGCTTTAATATATGAAATTGAATAACAGATGTGACAATTGGATGTTTCTGAAGAGAAAGTTAGTTGAACATTTATTTTGACATAAGTAGGTAATTTCACTCACTCAAATAAAACTAATTTTCACTGTGTTGAAGTCACTCACACCGTCCAGGCATCTCAAATACTTCCAAATCCTATATTATAAATCAATTTATTATATTTTTTTGAAATTATGGGGCTCGCAAGTTTAAATTCAGTACCTAACTATGGTACTGAATTGAGTGAAAAACTTCGTTTTATAATAAGGTTTCATTTAGTCCACAGTTTAAACATGGTATTATATTTAAATCTCGTTTTGTAATAAGACGCTTGGTGTAGAAAGACGAACACAACAAAACACAAAGTTATAACACAACATAAAGGAGAAGAATAAAAAGTGTGTTACCTATCAGAATGACTGGAATAATGATGCGAGGAGAACGAAGATGTAAAACTGTGTTCTGTCGAGATCTCCGTGTGGCCGACAGAAACAAAGCCGGACTCATTGGAGAAGCTTCGGAAAAACAACAACACTCCAGTAAAACGATACGTAGAGAGAACTTAAGCTAGAAAAACAAAGCTTCAGAGAGCAAAGTCGGTAAAAAAGCAACATTTAAAAAGAAAATAAATCAATGGCAGAGAAGAAAGCTTTTACACTACAGTGTTATGGTATATTAATAAAAATTGGGGCACCTCTACTTTGGGATTGTGCAAATAACTATCATCATCATAACAGCCTTAATAATTCGACCCATTGTTGGGACATAAGGCCTCTCCTTGTCATCGAAGGAGGTTTAGGCAGTAGTCCACCACATTTGCCCAATGCCTTTTGGATGGACGCAGTATAAGGTAATCAATACTTCTTTGCTGATCCATTAGACGCCTTCGACGAGACCCATTGGAGGATATGGGGGGATGCTATTAGCTATTTTAATTACATAGTACATGAATAAGAAGACTATAATATTCTAGTTATGCTTGACTTTAAACTGGTAATTGGATTTTTCAGTTTATTTTTATTATACACACTATCAAGAGAGATTTAAGATTTGCTTATAAATAAGCAGCAGCACCCGGCAGATTTGGCAATATGGGCCATGCAGTGCTACAAATCAGTGACAGATTGCCAGCCTACATAAAAGGGGTATAAAACCCAAAAAGTTACTAAGTCTTCAGTGAACCAATCAAACAAAAGCTGACAACTAGAACAGTTATAACCCCCTATAACAGAGGTTTTCAAAGTGGTCTATATCGACTCCCCAGGATCGATGACGACCTACAAGGAGTGCATGTGAATGAAAAAATTAATTGAGGATCCATAACACGTAAAAAGGGGTCCACTATTGTGTACTTAGGGACCTCTACTCTAAAACATCTCAGGTTATAAATCTAATACATTCAAAACAAATTCTACATTAGATGTAGATTCTGTTGTTGCTGTATTCTATTAAAATTTTGACAAAATCATAATAATATGCTTTTAGTAATGTATTATTTTTATTATATAACACTAGCAGCGCCGGGTGCTGCGTTGCCAAGTAAAAAAATCACGTATAATATAGAATTTTTGGGACCAAAACCCTTTTGGTCCCCAAAACATTACCAAGTTTCATCACAATCACGTTTATGGTTTCGGAACGCATAGAGGGCAAAGATACAAACATTGATTTTTATTGATATAGATATAACAGATACCAAAACAACTGTAGTGTAAAAACAGCGGAAATAAAAAAAGAATCACACCGTACATACTATTTGACATACCGATTGTGGTTCGAATGTGAGTGCGCATGCGCAACACTCAACTGCGACTCGTGCGAGTCGACAGAAGAGCGCATGTCGCTTGAATTGTTGCAGCTGCAAACGCCTGGAATGAAACATGAGCATAATTTTATTATTGCATACAAAAAAATCCTCATGGAAGAAAATATGTTTGTGAAAAACCAAAGTTATCTATTTAATTTAAAAGTTATTTTATTATTAGTTCTTATCTTCCATTCATGTATTTTTTGGATAGTTAATTTATGCACATTATCTGTATCAATCAATTATTTATCATTTGTAAGAAGATTATAAAAAAGGTATATATGACGTCTCTATGCAGATCCTATTTGCCTATGGGAAAACGATGTTTATAGTCGGCAGTTACCAAAGAAAATTGTAGGTAAACATTACACGCTTCCACTCCACGCAATGCTTTTAAGTAATCGTAAATTTTACGCTAATCTTTATTAATTCCTATATCGCAACCTTTCTATAATGCATACTCTTATTCATAGTTTTTAGAAATCTAAAAACTACGTTAAATATGTTTTGTTTGTAAATACAAACAAAACATATTTAACGTACCTATATACGTTAAAAAAATGCATTTTAAATTAAATCTTTTATTGATTTAAGAAAACGCAATTATTTGTTCTTTTATGAATAATGATGCGGTGACTATTAATTTAAATTAAGATATTATAGAATTAATGCAATATAGAGATTCAATTTATAATACATTTTATTGGCGTAGTTTCTACAAGGAAAACAAAGTCCCGTTTGATAACCGGGAAAAAAATATAAATTTTCTATGAGGAAAAAATAATCCCATTTGATAACCGGGTTAGCTAGGACAAAATAAATTAAGTTATCAAACTTAGTTATCAACAAGGAACAAGGGGATTTTGAGATACTGCATGCATGATCCATGCTGCTAGATGTGGTTTCATGTGCAATCAAATGTACTTTTTGTTGGTTAGTTAGGTTAGTACCATACTAACCTGATTTAAATTATTTTCAATTTACCTAACATATCATTGGGCGGCGTGCTAAACACGTGATCGTGGTGATTGGAGTCGTGAGCGTTACGATCCTCGTCGTTGGAGACATTCAGCATGGAGTCTAGCGAGCCGCTGCTGTGAGACTGTAGGGACAGCCTGGAAAATTAAAAATAACCATTTGCGATATCGCTTTATTTTGTAATGTATGGATAAAATAAGCTCAATCATACAAAAGTGCAACACTTATGCAACCAAAATGTATGGAATAGCTGATTTTACGTGTTATGGACCCGCAATTGATTTGTCTCATATTTGAGGTAATCACTATGAATCATGAGTAGTCTTATTTTAGAAAGGATGCCAATTGTCTTCCCAGTCACTCTGTATAAATCTTTCTAAGAAATTCAGATTGTGACAATGAAAATTATAATGCATGGTTGTAAAACTATGGTAGTTATACACATGACAGACAACTGCCGGGGCTCCTTGTATATGTAAGTACATATAATATTCGTGGATTTTATGATATAATCAATGAGTAATTCGCTCTTTGGTAGCCATATTTAAAAAATATCAAATTAAATTGTATAACATTTTGAAACACATATTACCTAGGTAGGTCAAAATAATAATAATGATAAGGGGGATCCTTTTATATTAGGTATTTGTCCATTTATATGTATCATATTCATGGATTTTATGATATATTCCATGAGTAATTCGCTCTTTGGCAGCCAAAGGTAAAAAATTAAATTCTTTAACATTTTGAAACACATATTACCTATGTCAAAATAATAATACATAATAACAAAAATAATTTAATTAAAATATAATAATTATATTGCTAAGTAAACAATCAAAATGTCAACAGATAAAAATCATATAATTATAATTACTTTATAATACCAGATATGAAAAAACATGAGCTATTTCTATAATAAACAAACTATTCGTAACTAATAAAGATTGTAAAGGAAATTAAAGTGAGTTATTTTAGTGTTCCGACATCCGTAAGCAATTCTAGTATATTTACGTATAATTATAAATTGGCGTGATAAAATTGCATGGACACACGGCTTTATTGGGAAATAGTCAAGCGTCGTTGTGATCTAAGTTCAATGAACCTGTATTAACTTTCACATCGGCGGCACATGTGCAGTAGTTATGTTATGATACCAAACGAGCCCTTTTACCACGATGAAGTAAAAACCAGAATAACAACTGCGCAAAGGACCATTAGCCCTGATACCACCTACGTTACAATGAAAGCAGCATTCAACTATAATTTTAAAAAATCATATGAAGTTCTGTAAGTACGTAAAACAAACTAATATGTAATCCACAGCAACACATAAAAAACGTTTTCACAAGAACTCGTAAAGCAGGTACTATAATATTAAATAAATATTTAAAATTAAAACTTATGAATTAACTATTAGAAACCTCATCAAATACATTAACATTTAAGTTTGAGTACTTAGATAAATAATTTAATAAAAATGTCAATGTTTAAAAGGTGTTGTTGAAGTAGTGTTATACTGACTAAATGTTAACTAGCCTTTCTCACCTGTCTATGGACAGTGCTAACAAGGAGTTGTCGTTGGCAGACTTGCGCTTGGGCGGCAGAGGTGGGGCCAACTCGATTTTCCTGTAAGAGAATATCACTCTCACTTAGAATATTCTTCATAAATACTTCTAGAATATTAGAAAGCTGCAATACAACCGCAAAAATAACAATTTATTTAACTTCTTCCTTCTTGTTGGTACTTCTTGTTTTACTTAAAGTAATATAGAACCTCAAAAGGAATATTAACTGATGGTAATAAAACTTAAAAAATAAAATATCTAGGTAGATACTTTCATAGGTATAAGTTACATTTCATTAGTTTTGATAATCATGGGTCGAAAAGCTTCTTAAAAACACTTCACAATCGAGCAAATAACTGACACATTGTAGAACCTTATCACAGCAAAGGAAATTACATATTTGTCTTTTGTCAAACCAAAAAAAGTCAGTTTGATTAAGACAAAGTTCTACCATGGGTCAGTATTCTATTTGCCGCATACACAGCCAATTATCGTCCAATGCCGGTATTTATTGATGAAGTGTGTTTTAATAGCTTTGTTGGATAATTATTGTCTAAAGTTGTGCATTACATACATACATTTATAATCAAGGAAAGTTGTAAAAGTATATCTATTTATGTACAGTACAAATAATTGCCTCTTATAACTGGTACTGTTCAACTTTAATGTAATATTAATTTTAACATCATTGTACGAAATATTACTAAAGAAAGTTTAAAATTTTTCTAATAACAAACTCGCTTTCTACGCTCTTAAGTCTATAACAAGATAACAATCAACAAGTTCAGTATTTATAATACTTCAGTTTACTGTAACCAGATATAAATCGTCTCAATTAATGGCGATATAACATAACGAGATTATAAGCAGATAAAAGAGTTTTGTTTGATAATTGGTTGTCATACTTCAAATATTCATCATAATAAATCACGTGCATAAAAATTAATTTACGACATGTTCGAAATTTAAAAACTTATTCAACAAAAAAAATAAAAATGTGTATAATTCATCTAATTTCATAGTAGGATATATTATTCACAATTTTTTGCTATTCATAAGTTTATTATTATAAATGTTTATCTAGTATCAAATAACAGTTACAAGCTATAGAAAGATACGGGAAAGCAAGAATCAAATTTTACATTGATTTTCGATTTTAAATTCTGCTACATTGACATAAATACTATATGTCCAGAGTATAAGCATAGTCTGCACTTGACTGTATCTAATATTATTAATGGTACCGAAACAATTATAACTATGACGCTGCTACATTTTATAAAACTTGTAAAGGAGTCTACTAAAATTATAGCTTATTTTGAACATCTCAAAAGATGTAATACCTCGTAGCAGACAGACATAAGCAATGCCTTAATCTGCTTGTATTTGCATCCGCATATATTTTCTATCTACAGATTGTTATTCTGATTTCGTTGAAATCAGGTAAATCCAGGCAGATTCTTTTGTAGCTCAAGGCTTATCATTTTGCTAAATTTATCAATGAGGCTGTACTCACAACAAAATAATTATTATTATGTTACTGTCATTTTATAATTAGCAGTTACAGCCACATGTGTTATCTATCTATTTAGATTTTATAGTCTGGCAGATCTGTATCTATTTAAGTAGCCAGGGACTTATCTAACTTGACTTTAACAAAGATTTCGAACTCGTATTCAAATCTTCAATAATTATTAATTCGATGTAAATTACTACTTGTTATAAGTATAGTAAGCACGTTAATAATTATAATAGGTAAATGAAAACGAAAAAAGGTTATACTAAAAATAAACAATTTACCTAGTAGGTCTCGCTGGCTTAGGCGGCGGAGTATCAGGCGCATCCAGCACAGACTCCGACGAGTGAGATGCCCGCACGCCAGCTGTCTCATTCCCACTCTCACCCGTCAACAGAGAACGCTCTTTGGGCGTCAAAGGTATATCTGCAACAAAAAGGTGTTCATTTAATTCACGTTACTATAAATCCATTCATATCATTTTTTACCTAGCGGCTGTATACCTATATACAAAGAATTTATGACTGTCCTGGGTATTCCATAATCGTCAGAAATGAATCACAAATATTACGTAGAGCACGTAAAGGTTGAGAATTTAGCAAATACTCATGCACCAATCAGTCATTGTACTGAATCAAATCAAACAGGAAACGGGCTATCTATTAAAACTGGTTCGAAGTGAGAAAAATGCGAACGGGGTACGTTTTCACTCTACAAATATGGGTGTAATCTATTACAAGCACGTACCGGGTAAGGAATTCCTCTGCGTAGAGGAGCGAGGCGACACGAGCGCTGGTCGGGGCGAGAGAGCCGGTCGCGTCATGTGTTGTTGCGCGAGATCCGCCACTTCCCCAACAGCTGAAGTGACACCTTTTACCACCGAGCTCACGTGCTCAGGCGACAGTGCCGGGGCAGAAGTATCCAGCTCCTCGTTCCCCGCATCCGCCCTAAGACTCACTGCCGTGATCTCATCACAAAGCCGTATAAGCATAGCCAGAGCCGTACACAACCTCTTAACGGCACTCATCAGCGGCGGTGACCTGCCGCAGTAAGGCTTTATTTCTGGAAATAAATATAACCGTAAAACTATTTTGAAACTGCTTTTGCGGTTTCAATATAACGAAAGAGGTTAACACACAATAGGTACACGTTTCCATTACAACAGCACTATCATCTAAAGAGGCAATAAGTTTTATATGCATATGCATGATTTTAAACCATTATGTTGCTAAAACTAAATAAAAATTAATTGAAAACTGTTACGGAGCAATCAATATAAATAGCGAGTAGGTAAGCTATACCTTTATGGATATTTGCAATAGATTCGAACACAATCGTGCCATTGTCAGGCAGCATTTCCAGCTTCCTTTTAGTAATGACATCGGAAAAGTGTTTCAATCCAAACGTAACCTGAAATCACAAAAAAAATACAAGTTGTATAGACGACAATGGGTGCGATTTCTCAATTGAACAAATTACAGTGTTAACAAAAGGTGTTGGAAATTAGACGGACCTCTTTGACTAGCCGTTCGAGTTCTTTGGCAGGCGTGACTTCCCCTTCCTCGGCGTTGACTGACTTCCCTCCCATGTTTCGAAGCTTCGGACTAAGCGGGGAGTGTGATCTAGAAAAACAATTTTATATACAAATAATGATATATACTATTAGGTTCGTATAGATACTTTTTACAGGTTGATTAATTGGACACTTGGCATATTAATACAGGTTGTTCATTTATCGATTCTCGTTCCATGCGGTCAGTAAAGTCCAAAATTGTCTGCATTTTATTGGAATAAGTTTATTACTAGACCGAGGTTTACAAGAGTGTGATGTGTCTACAATAACTTATTATATTACTATAGTAAGTCAAATAAGATGAGCTACACAACAAGTTATCAAAATCGTTTTTTCCTACAAAATAGATTGTTATTTTTAGTGTAGATACCTACTAGAATTACATTTCCTAGTTTCGTTAAAAAAATCACCGAAGTGTTTAAAATTAACTGTAATCTTTAATGATAACGGACGAATCACTAAGCAATAAAGTGCTAAATAGGTAAAAATAGTTAGAACACCATTTTAATACGCGATAAAAATAATCGGCTATAGTCAATTTTAACAGCTGCAGATGTTAAAATCAGGCCCAGGTCTTACAATGTTAAGGAGTTTTTATAAACATTTTTTATTTCTTGTGAATTTGCGGTTAATAGTCTAGCTAGAGGCTAACCCAAATATTTTACAATACAACATGACATTTCAAAATACAACACTGTATTTTATAACTGTATCTGGATATACAGAACTTAGCCACAACCATTGACATGATTAATTTTGGGTACAATAACATTATGAAATACCTACTTGCTTGCTTGATTTTTTTAAGACAGTCATATTTACACAATACGGTATGCAGTTAACTATGTCATTTAAACGAATTTATGATTTTGTAAGATTTAACAAAATATTATAGTAATAAGCTTACAAACTAGTTACCAAAGCAATTGATTTCTTACTTAATTGGGATTTAGTTATTTATAATTTACTTATCTTGATAAACGCGTTCAAAAAATTACAAACAATTAACCTCACATAATTAAATCTAAATATCGTATTGTTTGCATAAAATTTACGTTCTAAATCACTATTCAGAAACTTTAATGAAATTTATAAACTCTTAGGGCTAATTATACGCTCACATGTATAGGTCCTACGTTCTACGAAACAACAGAATTACAAATAAACTGATTTGAAGGAGTTCCACGGACAGCGGGCATGTCCATTAATTATTAAAATGCATAATATTTGTTCTTTTTATTAGCATCTTGCATATTCTCTCAGGCTATTTTTGTTTAGTTGATCTTCGATAGGTGATTCTTAGCTTCCTTCCTATAAACGGCGGCAAAATTAACTCGAGTCAAATATTTGTGACATTGGCATTGTTTTAAGAACTTGCGAATTTAACTAGCTACTTGATTTCTATAATGTTTTCTTAGGATTAATTTCAGTATCCTAAACTAATATTGCTTAACTGTAATAGTAATAAATTTATATTGTACACTCCAGATATACTTCTAGTCGAAGAAATAATGACTTTGTGTTGGTGTACCGTATGATTGAATAATCCAAGATTTACGATAATATCTTTGCATCATGCAGATATTTTATTACGAATTTAAAAGATTGCTGTTATAATATTGCGTAAGAGTTCTATAATTATTAGTTAAGTAATAGGAAACGAAGACTTATAGATAAGATGTACTGCGGAACAATCAACTGGATACAAGTATATAAACAGTTTTTCGTCATTGGTGTTATTAATTTGTTTAGTTCCGTCATTACATTAGAGGGTGTTATTACATAAATGATAAGTAGAAATGTCACCAATGGAATGTATTTCGAAAGAAGCTGTTTTGCATGCAAAACCCACACCATGCCAAGAATAACTACGCCGACTTGTACTTGATATTCATGTGGGTAGGAGGTCCCAGTTCACCTCCATCACATAGCGCGAGTCAAAAATGCGATGGGTAAAGACGTATTTATTTAATGAGTCGAATATTTGCACCATGTTCTGTCTGCTGTTAAAGTCAGTTCCAGCAATGCTAAAATTACTCATAATTCATCTCTGCTGTGACACATAGCTACTGGTTAATGAAGGGGTCTTAGTCTCAGTAATGTTTCCTCGGTAAATCATTACGAAACGGTCAAAGTACGAACCTACTTATTCAATGACGTAAAATGATTGCAAAAACAATCATGTTTCAATCTAGCCATAACAAAAAACAAAGAGCGTTGAGCCTCAATATCTCGAATGCGTTTTGTTAAACTTATCTAACAAATCGTACCGCCGTCCATTGTTGGCAAATCTTCGTTGAAGTCCATTCGTGTGTTTGTTCAACCAGTTACCGACCGGCGATCGCACTGAGTTCGACATTTATGAAGGCACCCGCTAGAATATCACGTAGTGACTTCTGGCAAGGTCTATATTTTTTGATACAACTATGTAATCCCACTGAACTGTACACTACGGCTAAGAGCACTTGACCACACTAGTTACACGGACGTTTCACGGAGCGGACTACTTTCGAACAACCTTAACGGCAGTAAAAACTCCGTGTCTACCAGCCGTCCACAATAAATAAAAAGCGATTCAGTCACGCTGACAAGGCAGGCGCGGACATTAAAATGTAATCACTTAACATTGCACGCACTAACTAATGAGATTTCAGTGGACAGTCAGTAATGAGCGCGACAACGGCGGGTCGCGGTCGTGACTCATAATAATATACACATTTAGTACAATGTCTTAATGCCTGGAACACTCCAACACCGCACACCCACGCCGACTAATACGTGATTACGTGAAAAATATTTTTTATAAGTGTAATTGCAGTTGTTCCCTTAGCAAGAGGTAAGATAGCACTGTTCGCTATGTGACAAGTCTTGCCTGTTGTCAGTACTGTTATCAATTTAGATAAACAAAACAGTCTGAATATTTGATTGCAATGTACACAATCGTAAGATACGACAGAGATAATAAGAAATTAGAAGAACTGGCAAATATCTTACCGTATTTTTTGTATGAAAAATGCTTCTACTATTAACTACTTGAATAGAATGTTACTTCCACACTATAATAAACTATGCTATACATATAGTTTCATTGTGAACAACAAAATATAATGAACAAACATTATATGTAATTCCCCATGTAAACTTCGGGCTTATAATACAGTAAATAGAGATAATATTAAAGCAATTAAGGTTATTCGCTATAATGAGCCCAATCAAGTAAATATTTCTATTGTTAGATTGAGCTTATAAATTGGTTTCAAAAACATATGATTATAAATACGCAAGTTATATTATATCTATTGTTATACACCATGCTTTTTTTAACCGTCTTAAATAATTTAAGGTGTGAAAGTGCCAGTCAATACAAACAACTCTTGCTATAGGACCATCATCGAAATCGCGAAACAAAATCAGCTGTTCCATGCATTTCGGTTGCACATTTGTAAAAATTATTTGCATTTTTGTGAAATTTCCATAGCGACGCGTAGCTGGGACAGCTAGTAACCCATATAATTAGATTATGTTTAGAATAAGTTTGGTTTAGGTAGGTACGCTTGTTATTCGGAAAGAGAAGAAATTAAAATATTTTTTAGATAGAATCACTGCTTACCGAAGAACGGTTCGTCAAAAAGTCCATTAGTAGGTTCTCCAATTAATGCCAGCCATAATCCTTCACTTCATCATAAATAGAACAATAGAGCTATGCACAATGAGATTGATTCTATTCAATTATTGAAATGAATATACTGGTCGTCCAAATAACTCTATCGGCGAATAGTGATTCTATGGGAGAGGGGTACCGTTTCACTTGGATCTAATTTTAAAGACGATAGACTTGTGATAAATTGATAGCCCTTGACGAGAACAATGACTCCGCAGTTCATTAGAAATGCTTAAAAAAGTGACTAGAAAACAAGACTAGTAAATTATCTTGTACGGAGTAATTGTCTATTATCATAAGATCTATTGTTTAAAATTATCAAAACTTCTGACAGCAAGAAAAAGGCATTGCTGTCTCTACACCCGCGGCTTCGCTCGCGGTAATGTCCGTTATTATAGCCTTCCTAGATAGATGGACTATCCAACACAAAAATATTTTTTCAATTAGATTCAATAGTGCCTGAGATTAGCGTGTTCAACCCAACAAAACTCTTTAGCTTTATAATATAAGTATAGATATTATTTTAGAACACCAGTGTTTTAATGAGACACTGGTGTTTACAGTTAATATCTGAGGTTAATATAGTTGTGTTAATTTAAATTTTTCTATTTAAATGTCAATTCTTAAAACTAATTACGGAACCACTAATTTAAAAATTATATTTAGGTGACGTACGTACAGGGGCGTGATTATTTTTATAAATTCAACAATAGGTTTATTACTTTATTGTATAGACGTGTTACAAAAATATTAAGATTAATGACTTATGTATGTCCTTTAGTCTGCCTACCAAACAATTGGGAAGCACTTTAGAAAGAGGTACCAAATTTTTCGATTTTTTGGGGTGGTGGGGAAAAGAGGGGGGAGGCTACTAACCCCCTCCTACACTTTTTTTGTATTATATATTTATTTTATAAATTGCATAGATTAAAAAAAAAACAAAATATGAAAACTCAAAATACTATTAAATCATCAAGTAACACAGAAATGTTTTAGCTCCCAACTTCTGCAAAATTGTCAAAAAATGGTTTAAAAATTTCCTAATTTCATCATAAAAACCCAAAAGACACGTAATAGTCGCGCGTATAGGTCGCAAGTCTAAACCAACCTAAACCAATATTATACCTACCTAATTATTGCTTGGTTGTGGCAGAATGAAATAACTTCCTTTGCTTTACCATTATCCATAAAATTTTTAAACAACCACTACTGTCAAAATATTTGATAAAATATTTTCGAAGTGTATTTGTATGTAATTTTGGAATATTTTATCTGAACATTTACATAAATGAAATTGTAATTAATGTGTCAGTCTATAGTGTGTCTATCTATACAAAAAGTATGAACCTATTCTATAAGGTACCGCTTTCTAAAGCTGAGCCAAGAATTGTAATAACACAAAATCATGAGATTGTAAAACGCAATAAATCATTGTGTATTGTAACAAGTGGAGCACTCTAAAAACGAATTTTATAAAAGAGTGTTGAAAGGAAGATTTAAAAAATATTAATGTCTAGTTTTTTTTTTAAATCAAACTAGAAGTTGTATAAATATTCCACTTACCTCCTAGTTTAAGTCAAAAAGCGCAGTCCTTTTCGTTCAATCACTCATTGCAAAGTAAAATATTATTAAATTAAATAAATAAGTTTACATAATCTTATGAAGGAACCTTAAAAAAATAAAATTTTACTTAGAAGCTGCATAGACTGCAAGACGTGACGACCTACACGTTTAAATACCATTTACGAGTAGTACTCGTAGTTACATGTAGACCTGTTTGTTTCGTTTAAAAACCATTTTCCTGGAACTATATATAAATAGTTTAACAAACGAGCAAAACACTAATAATATTTATTGATACGTATGTTTCATCAACTTGACGTGATTTTGTGAAAACGTGAAAAAGTAGCATTCTACAGGGCGATTTTTTTTTTAGCGTCAGTATGGGGAAATTCTAAACTGTAAGACAGAGATTATCAAACTTATTTCTATTACCGCCCCCTTTGAAAATCAATTATTTTTCAGCGCTCCCAATTTTTTATACACTCCTAAAACTTAAAAAACCACAATTTCATTACTTTAATTACGCCAACACACACAAACTCGTTTATCTCTTTCGAGGCTCAATCGTACTGTAACAGTACGATTGAGCTTACTATCTGTTCCCTACACAGATATATCAATCTAAGGAGATCGGTCAAATCGCCGAGTTTATAGGCAGACCGAGTGTCGCGATCAGCGGCCGTACTACATAGCATGGTTCTAGTTGAGCATGCCGTAATATACACTATTCATTGCGCGCGTCTTAAGGACTGCGAAGCAATGAAAGCTAAGCACAGTCGCAAAGGAGATCGGTCAAATCGCTGAGTTCATATGAAGTCCGATTGACGCGATCAGCGGCCGTATTACATAAAATGGTTCTAGTTGAGCATTTCGTAATATACACTATTGATTGCACGCGTATTAACGACTGCGAAGCAATGAGAGCTAAGCACAGCCGCAATGTAATACAATTTGTAAGATAGTAACGCATAATTTTAAGCGATTATGTTTTTATGAATAAAAGTCGGACTATTTACTACTAGTTTTTTAATATAAATCTAAGTTTTTCGGTTCTTACGTGTGAAAAGTTATTCCATTATTTGATAAATAACTGATTCTCTGCAATGATTGCATGTTACAGTTGAACAGGACGGCATTTTGAAAGAAAAACGGATGTTTCTTTCTGATATACGTACGTATTCACTCGACTTTATCGGAAGTCGAACTGGCGGCAATGTATGCCTAATATACTTGTGACAGATCCAAGCCCTATCACATGCTATTAAATTAAGTAAAATTTACCTAATTTAATAGCATGTGATAAAAATTTGGGCAAAATAAAAGACGACAAGAAAAAATATCAAAACAAAGTTCCAACCATCTAACTAACTAATATGGTCATCACTCCATTTGAGGAGAGATGGCCCATTGCTAATTTACAAAAAAAAACAATTGTTGTGTTTTGTTGATATTGTTGATACTTTGTGCTCTTTATAGCCAAATTACTGAAGTTCGTTCTACAATAAATACTTTATGACATTTATAACAAGTATATTTTTATAGCATCTTACAAAAACTATGGCCATCATGTAGTATTTTAGTTTATATTTCAAAACTTTATAAATATGTAAATGGATAAGCCTTAAGATGAGTTAAATGCCTTTTATACAACGTGAATTACGTACTATTAGCAGTCTTATCGACCGTGCGAAATAGTTATTCATAAATCATGGTCTCGTTGTGTCAAGAAGAACGAGTCTTCCAAATGTGTACAACCTGTACATACACTTCATCAGCAGGAGTAAGTCAAACAAAATAAAGCGTTATTATTATCCTCAAATTATAACTATAATCATTTGTATGACTATGACGACACCAATTGACTCGGCGAAACGTCGACGTGGCCTACTTACGACTTAATGAATGTAATGCTAGATGTTCTATCTATATTGTCTGAAAAAAGTTATTGCTTTTCAAAACTTGCATTACCTAGCTGTAAATTTTCGTTTCTTGTATAATTCTGAATACAAGTTGACCACAATAATTCCGACAAATAACCACTTTCAATGTCGCCTTTTTCTACTACTTCAGTTTGCGGTCAACCTAAACCTAAAATATTTTTTGATTGCCAGGCGATTATCTGCGATTCTTTTTGGTAAGTTTAATCATAAGATCTAATATAAATATATTGCAATTGCTATAAATATATACTTAATACTTATGCGAAGATATCTTCAATAAGGCCTTCTATGATCATATCATATCACAGAAGCTGGCCGCGGAGCGGGTACGCGAGGAAGAAGAGTATTTGGAAACAGGGAGGGACCCTGTTGCCTGCACCAATAGTCCCTGCGCGTGGAACACTTTGCTGTTCCTCAGTTGTTCCCCATGGGCTCAGTAATGGGCGTCATAAGTCATCTAGTCTTTGACGCATGGCAGTGATGGCGAAAGTGCGCTGAAACCTCGACTAGAGCGGAGCACGATGGAAGATTTCTTAATTTCAGCTAACGCTAAGTGGAATCATCAAACGGAGGTAAATCTTACCTGATAGCCGAGGAAAGATGCGGTGGGTGGTGCTGCTGCGCTGGGGAGCGCATGTTCGAGATGCGTTCAAGCAGGTCGTCCTTGAAGGAGCGCGCGCGCCGCGCCAGCTTGTTGGCGCCGCGCAGCGATCCGCGGTGCCCCGAGCCCGGCTCGCCGCAAGTGTCGTTCTCTGCAAACGCAATTAACATTATAAAATACATGATTCCTTCTCTTCTCGTCGACTCACCGAATACAACACACGCTATATCCGTTCGTAGAGGTTTTCATTTCTGGTTTCAACAGAATATTGGATTTAATAACGTAACATTCGAGGAAATAACCTTAGATTAGAGTTGACGTTAATTAATAGTTTTTATTAGTTTTAATTAGCCTAGGAGTATAGTTTTAAGTAGTAGTAGTTTATGTAACTGTCACATATAGAGGTTATTGAAACTTGAAACACGAGCAGGTGTTTAAAAATGAGCCTTAGCGAGTTTTACAATACCAAGTTATGTGAAGTTACATACTACTTTATTTAAACTTATTTTTTTTTTTTTTTTTTTTTTTTATGTTACGAGATGGCAAACAAGCTTGCGGCCCACCTGATGTTAAGTGGTCACCGCCGCCTATAGACACTTGCAATATTAAGTGTAAATCACTTAACACCGCAAGTGCGTTTGCCATCCTGGGGACTAAGATGATATGCCCTCCATGCCCAGTAATTACACTGGCTACCTTTCCCTTCAATCCGAAACACAGCGAACTGCTTCATGGCAGAAATAAGAAAGGCGGTGGTACCTACCCAGACGACCCTACATATGGGTCTACCACCTAGTTACTTATCCATATATTCAAATAAAATAAAAAAGCTATTAACAACTGTAACTCAATTTGGCTGTCAGAAAGACTTTTGCAATAGGTTTGTTATTTTTTAAGAAAAATAGTTTTTTTTTTAATGAGTCGAACCGGTGCTATAATGGTCATTGTTACAAGTTGCTTTTTTATTTTCATTTCAATTTGTTAAAAGTGATTTTCACCTTTAAGAGTTAAGCTTTCGAATCTAAAACATGAGTGTTGCATGAGTGTAGTAAAAAATATTTAGTATTAGAAATTAATATAAAAAAAGTTCCACTCCAATAGGGTTTGGGACTAATCCATAGCCATTTTAATTTAGCATACGAGTCTAGAGAGAACAATCTCGGTCATAGTCACACAAGGGGTAACATTTAGTTACATATAAAACCACATCTGGCAGCATGGATCATGCAGTTCCCCAAAATAGTGTTAGGTTGTTAGCCTGTCGCCTAATTTTTTTTTATTTAAGACAAAAATAAGTTGGTTAGCAACGTGCGAGCAGTTTCTTTTTATAACTATCATATAAATACTTTTAATTAGCATGAAAAGACTTTACAAAAGATCGTAGCCAAGGACACGAAGAAACCCCATTGTAATAATTTATTATGCAAATGGGAAGGTCGCAATGTCTCCGCGGGTAATTCATCAACTCGTCCCACATACCTACGGCCCATTTGGGACGAGTTGAACAAAATCAAAATAAATAATATTTTCGTTGTGCAACTCGTCCCATCTCAATATTAAATTGAGGAAAGATACAATCAGTAGCAAAAGTGTTAGCGTGGATAAAATAAAAACGGGTTTGTTAGAAAATCTTTCATGATCACAACCATACTTATTATAAAAATTCATAAAATTTTAAATTATTTAAGAATAAAAAATATAAACGGAAAAGTTTAGTTTTAGTTCTAATAGGTAATTTTTAGGAGTTGTTATGAGTAGGTACATTCGATATAACTAAAATCATATTTCTAAAATCAGTCAAAAAAATTATTTAAAAATAACAAATTCTACTTGTTTAATTTCCGACTGTCATAGATGATAGAATAATTAACATAAAAAAATCAACAATTGTGAAAGATACATTTCACAACTACAACTAAAAGTATAAGTCCTTCTAAGATGTATCACATAGTAATGTAATTTAAAATTGAAAATAATTATTAAAAGTTGCTAAGATTTATAATATTTTTTTGTACATCAGTCTTACTATATACTTAACTTTAAAATGACAAACTTTTTCTTCTTTTAAATTAATTGCGATCGCAGATTATGCATTGCGCCAACATCAAATGAAAATGTACATACATAAAGTAACCGACAATTGTACGATAGATTTAGTTTAAGATGGAGTCTCTCAACATGTGTTTTCGCAACAAGAACTCTCGGGAGAAACTCCTAAAATGACAATAATTCTACACATATTTCTACAGTAATTTCAGAATTCCCGAGATCTTTTAATATTTCCACAATAAATTAACAATTTCTTGGGTTTCTCTTTTCGAAAATGCTTTTTCAGGAAGCCACGTCTCAACAAAGTAATTGCTGAATTTCGGAACCTATCCTTTGCTAGAACTACGAGACATAATATGCAGGAAACTATCGGTCATTACATAACGAGGTAGATGTGCTAAAGCAGTACATTTTCGGATATGTTTTTCACGAACTGCAATATATGTATTCCCTTGTTTTTTGACGTGACAACGTCTTATAATTCGATAGAGCTGGCTGCACGCACGAAAAAACATGACGTCATGCGGCGTTACCTCACTCTGAATCTAATTCTCTAATTTGAATTTGGAATTATGTTCTTTAAAATTTAAACTTTCAATGATACCAAAACCAGCCAGATACAAATAGTATAGCCAAAGAGATTTTATTACAAGTTTATTCATACTATAATGCGAAATCTATTAAACAAATGAAATTAAATTTTTCTTTTGAAAAATGCTACCATTCCAACAGTATTTTCTTAAGACGTTGTCACGTTCAACTATCGTCAGTAAACCGACTTTACAGACAACCAATTTTTTGTTTTTCTCCACAACCTTTTTACTTCAAAAGTAACCGACATAACCATTGTTTAATTTCGTCAACTGAAACCCATAAATCTTTACCTTGGTCATAGGTAGATAATAGGTACCTAAATAATAACTAAACCTGGATTGCCAACTCCCTTATACTAATAAATGTAGTTGTATGATAAATAATTTGTTGAGTTATTCATCTATGCTTTAGTATACCTTCTGAAAATATTTAAATAATATCGTGTGTGAATTAAATTAAAAAACAATTATATTGATTATTTTAATTTAAAAAAATATACTTAGTCTTTCTATGACAAAAAAAACAATCTAAAAAGATATATTTTATGTGGGTATTTTCGTACTCACTGTACAATGTGTTGATAAAGGTTAAATTTCTATACAGAAATTAGCTTGGGACGAATTGCAGAACAGATTTTTTATTATTTTTGGTTTTCTTCAACTCGTCCCAAATGGGCCGTAGGTATGTGGGACCAGATGACGAATTACCCGTCTCCGCGACATTGTCTTAGTTGAAGTTCTATGTTCTTAGTTTGGATGTTCAAGAGAGGGCACTGTTGATTGCTGCCAGAAATTGCGACGCCCACCCTGCGGAAGTAATCTTAAAGCGGCAGTCAAATAACAACAAAGGGACGATAAGGGGTAGCATGCAATTTTCGAATGATCATAATTAACAATATTAAAATTAACAATAAGACCATAAATATTGAAAAATATTTTTATAAAAATTAGTATGAGAACATTTCAAAACTTGCATATTTTAGGGAATAAAAATGTATTGAAAATAGGCCTTACCAAAATAAAAGGCCTCGCGTCCTTTCGCCCCGTATGTTACGCCCCTTATACCTAACCCGAACCTTTTCTCCCTTAAAAGATAAAGTAGGTCTGTTCGTCTCTTAGCAAAAAACAAGTCCATGTACAGTTACCTATATCTCATTACTTGTACCAAAAACCTATTAAAAAATATTTTATTTGTAAATATTATAGCGAAATACAAATAGATGACAAATGCTTTTATTTCAGACAAACAATATTTGGCTATTGATTCAATCAAATCACAGGTCAGTAGATTAACTTTTATATTTGCATTCGTAGTATATGCTAAAAACTTTGAGGTACAAAAATCAATTCCACTAATCACCATGGACTTCCCCCATCAATGGAGGACTTTTCTTCCACATATCCCAATTCAGTACTAATTAAATTGATAATGGTATGATCTCACAGTCTCTCTCTCTAACGCTATGCTTGGTTATGAAACAAAAATGAACCTGAACCTACCGATCACACAGACTGAATACATATAAGTACCAGGCTAGCATGACTGTAGGAGATGTTAAGCATACTATCTATACTAATAATAAAGCTGAAGAGTTTGTTTGTTTGTTTGTTTGTTTGATTGTTTGTTTGTTTGTTTGTTTGTTTGTTTGTTTGTTTGTTTGTTTGTTTGGTTGAACCCTAAGATCTCAGCAACTACTGGCTCAAATTGAAAAATTCTTTTTTCGTTGGATAGTCCATTTATCTAGGAAGGCTATAGGCTATATAACATCACGGTACGTCCAATAGGAGCTGAGCATTAATGAAGAATGTTGCAAAAACGGGAGAAAAATATTTCATTTCAAAGCTTTCCCTGCGTGCGCTGCGTAAACGGTTAAAGTTACGGAAAAATTATGTATCACAGAATTATTCTCCATTAAATTTTCTAAAAAAAAGTCCGCGATAGCATATGTTTATCTTTTATGGTTGACTCACTATAACCTTTCTTTTTGGTAATCAAATTTGTTTTAAAATAATGCTTTATCTGCGATGGTGTTTTTGTATGCATGATATTATTCCTTATCAAAATAAATACATTATTTATCACAAGTATTTAATTTTGAACAAAATTGTTAATGACCTCATTTGATTTCAATGAATATCTTAAGAGATATCATAGTTTGAAATAAACGGAAAATAATAAATTTTGATTTTCAGAGTTTTTGTTGTGTGCGCTGGGTAAACGGTTAAAGTTACGCAAAAATCATGTATCACGGAATTATTCTCCTTTAAAAGTTCTAAAAAAAAGTTCCAGACAGCATTTATCTATCTCTTAAGGTTGACTCGCTATAACCTATTTTAGTTAATAAAATTTGTTCTAAAATAATGCATTAGATGCGAAGGTATTTTTGTAAAAATCATATTATTCCTTATCAAAATTTATACTTTATTCATCACAAGTATTTAATTTTGTACAAAATTGTTCTTTACATCATTACATTTCAATGAATATCTTCAGAGATATTACAGTTTTAACATAACTCCGCAGCTAAATAATGATCAAGTACTACGCACGCATCTATACTGAGTTGTTTTTTTGTTTAGATGAACGCGCTTATCTCAGGAACTACTGATCCCGTCAGATTCGGACGCATTAGAGACTAATAGTTTCATAGACTCCTCCGAGGGAGATGCTCACCGGTCAGGAATCCTCTTTGGAGTGATTCGACCTTAAAGCTTGAGGACCCATCTAGGTCCTCTCCTTTACTAAAAGCCCTGGTGACTTCAAGAAGGTCATCAGAGATAGCCTGCAAAAAAAACCACCTAGAAGGAGTCGAACGCGCGTACGAAGGGTTCCGTGCCATAGATTTTATCAATAATCTCCAAAAATTATTTGAAATTTAAATTAAATATTTTGTTAATATTTCAAGTTTCTACCTGTTATTATCGTTAATAAGACCGAGAAATAAAACACGTTTGTTGTTGTATTTTAAAAGTGAATAATATAACTAAATATTCTGTGAATACTTCAAGCGTCTATCTGTTGCCGTTATCAAAATCGACCAAAAAAAGTCACGCTTATTTTATGGGAGCCCCTTCAATATTTATTTTATTCTATTTATTAGTATTTATTTTATTCTATTTATGAGTCTTAGTAATAGGATCCCGTTTTACCCTTTGGGTACATAATCCTACAAAGGGGTACTACTGATCTGAAAAATTCTATGATTATCTATTTATCGAGGAACACTATAGGACAGAGCTTCCCAAACTTATTTTCATAGTGACGCCCTTAGGAATTTTCTAATTTTTACGAGCCCTCCCCCCGTTATAGTAACAGCCAAGTTAAGTACAGTCAACAGCACGTCGGGCTATACAAAACTGTCAAATTTCTCCAAACTATTTTCAACCTAAGGCTATTCAATATAAAGTGCATAATCGATTGAGAAAATTTGACAGTTTGTGGTAACCCAACGTGCTGTTGTCTGTACATACCTACAAAAACAGAAACATAGCTTTTTTTGAATTATTTAGGCGTTAACGAATGCGCAAATATTTTAAAATTAGAAAGAATGAAAAAAAATTACCATAAAAACATAAAGTAGCACAGACAAATTTCGACGGCGAAAGCAATGTCCCGGTAGCGTAAAGATGCTTATTCGATGTTTTCGCCCGCGCTGGACGGTCGATTTTTTTCAGTGTATTTTCTTATTTTAAAAACAGAGCATCTCAAAACCGGGTTCAAGTTTAGAAATCGCGACTTACATTTCTTTGTCTACATTTATTTTCGTTCGACTAGCTCGCTAAGCTAGCTGGACAGCCATTCTATGTGGATCGTCTCACGACGCCCGCCCCCGGGATAGAACCGCGACACCCCAGGGCGTCGCGACGCACAGTTTAGGAAACCGTGATATAGGCTTATATATAATACCTCTATAACATCACTCTACGACTAATAGGAGTTGAGCATCAATGAAAAATGTTGCAAAAACGGGAAATCCACGCGGACGAAGTCGCGCGGGCACAGCTAGTTAATTTATAATCACAATAGGGTTAAATAATCTTTTATAAAAATAAATAACTTCTGATATGCTTTTGGTAGCCTGGTGGATGATTTAGGTTGGAGCACTCATCTTCCATTCATAATTCGATTTTGAAAACACTGTTCAACGAAGTAGTTGTTGAATTTTGTGATAACTTCTTCGTTTCATTGTTCCCTGCTGTAACGAGTGTGAGTATTACTCGATTTGATGTTAATATAGGGCGAACGAGTGCTTCAAAAATATTAAGAATATTTTCACCCAATGTCAAGGGGCGTGTGGTTACAAAAATAGGGGCGAAAGTACAATTTAGGCAAAAGGGGCGAAATATGAAGGGCGCATGGGTGCGATAGTTAGTTTTCGAGCTATATCATTTTTTATTTGGTATCCCAAATAAAAAATGATATAGCTCGAAAACTACTGGAGCTATTTTCACAAAACTTTATTCATCTTGTAGATAATTTGAGTAATTAAATATTCATATGAGAAAAAGTTGCATCTTATTAAGAATAAAAAAAAGTATAAGTAAACTGTCTTTTTTTCCGGAGTCGGGTTGACTACGGGAAAAAAGAAAGTAACATACTGAATGAAGCATCCCTTCATTCAGTATGGCCAAGGTCGCCAGATCATATCGTCGCCTTAATATGCTGACTGACGAGACCAACTCTTTTCCCCAATCCTAACCGTTTACCTCGAGGGTAGTGTCACTTTGTCTGCTTACAGAGCCGCCGTTATATTGAATTTCCACACATGTGGTATGTAAAAAATAAGGGTTCCGTTTTTTCCTCTTGAGGTACGCAACCCTAAAAGTTCGTGCACTCGATTTACGTCACGGTTTTGTGGATTTTTCAGACCTAATTTTGAAGCAATGTGAACAGACTTTGCAAAAAAATTATATATTATAGGAAGATTATTTCTTGATTAAAACCGCTATAGAGAGATATTTTAAATTACACTTATAGTTTTGTAAAGTTAGGAGAATCTTATGGCGCTTTTTTACGAAAATGCAGTTTGGAGCTATCTTTTAGATGAAATCCAAGCATTATAATGGCAAACAATACTTTGTTAAATTGATTTTCCAATAGAAAACAAAACATACTAGGTACTATAAACCGCTATAGATCTTAAATAGGTAAAAATAATTGAAAACATATTAGAAAGAGATACCAAAAATAATTATAAATTGCTATATTTTAATGAAGACTTTTACAATGTTTTTGAAATTATAAGCAGGTACTCATTCACTGTACTTAATATTTTATAATCCATATAATGCTAGACATAATAACGATATTATAACGTTGTTAAATGCAATCACATATTTTTAATAATTATTTGAAAATTAGTCGAAATCTGAGCTCGTGGCCATTTTTCGATCTTACACGCCAGCCTGCCTAGCATGACCACTGAAACACGATATGATAAAGCCATTTATCGCGCTGAACTGTCAAAAATTATTGGATATAACCGCAATCTTGAAAATTTTTCGAAACTGCGTACATGTATAAGCCTTATAAATGCTCACAGTATCGATAAAATTCCAAGTTGGTGGTTATATCCAATAATTTTTGACAGTTCAACGCGATAAATGGTTATATCATATCGTGTTTCGGTGGTCATGCTAGGCAGGCAGGTCTTCCTAGCTAGTGGGCATATCGCTCTGCGAGCAATGACTATGTGTGCATGGGGTCACATAGACATGTGTATCTAACAATACAGCGGAAAAAATATTATTGGTACTTTGATGAATCCCTTAATATTTACTAGTAGCCTTTTGACCCTTCTAATTATATATGCTTATAAGCTACGGCGCAACATACATATGCTAACACTTAATATGTATTGTGAATGTATTTATTTAGTACCTACCTAATGTATCAAAACCGATAAACTACTAAACTTCTTTTCCGGGAAGACGCTTACGCAATTTATGACATAGATATTTCTTACGTAGTTGTTTACGTAGTTTATAATTTATATTAAAATATTTGGACTAATATTCAAACAATCTAATACAAAAAAAATAGTAAGATACTAAGAATATGCATGAGATACTAAGAAATATTTAATTTTCTCGTATATACGCAGATATTTGATTGGGCTTCGGTAAGTGGAGTATCAGAGTTGGACTGAAAATTAAAAGAACTAATTATTATCTGAATCAATCATTTATTAAATTTGTATGAGATAGACAAGTAAATAGATACCCACCAAAAACATTCTGTAAAAAAACTAGCCAAGTCTCGATAGACCTGCTTGTTTATCTCTAAAAACTAATGAAATCTAGACAAAGTCGTGCCAAGTCTAAGGTTCCTTACTGCGATTTCTTTATTATTATAGTTAATGTTGTGTGACTTGGCCGTAGAACACATTCTTTGTACGTTAGTGGGTAAAAGTCAATTTTGTTTACACGTAATCTTGAGTTGTGTACCCTTCATCGGCCAAGTCACACAACATTAACTATAATAATAAAGAAATCGCAGTAAGGAACCTTAGACTTGGCACGACTTTGTCTAGATTTCATTACTTTTTAGAGATAAACAAGCAGCTCCATCGCGGCTTGGCTAGTTTTTTACAGAATGTTTTTGGTGGGATTTCACGTATTTTTGTAGAAACGTGGGCATATTGATTTATTTTATTAGATTTACTTATTTGACACAGTTTTTTTCTTTTTAAGGGTAGTTTTTTATTATTACAAAATCTTCGATTATCCTAGTTTTTATAGTTTTCCCTTTATGTGGCCATTAAACCTGTACCAATATATCTCTGTACCAAATTTCAGCTCTCTGAGTTTATGGGAAGTACTAGTTCTATTTTGACGATCATGAGTGAGTGAGTGTCTTTAATGTGAAACTTTGCTTTCACTTAACTTCGGAACTAAATGACCTACAGACTTGAAATTTTGGGTTTTAAGTATGAGATTATAGCTTACTGGATGACAAAAATTTCTGCGTTCTGGTCTTTATTTTATATCTTATCCAGAGGTTCTCAAATAGGGCCTGAAAATGTGGCGAAATGGTTCCAGTAAAGGATGGTACGGCAGTGTTTGCTTCGCGCTCGACTTGGCGGGGGCACTGCCGTGCCTCCAGATTTTTAATGGTTGAAATAATTTAGTATTTAATGCTTTAGATGAATGTAATGTTGTAATCAAGGAGAAATTTTTCAGTATATACATTAAAAAATATGATGTTAGTTGAGCAGAAAAAAATGAAAATTTTATTCGCATTTTGGCATAAAATTAGTGTCTACCATAATAATTCCCATGAAAAGGTACTTAATTTGAAACTAAATTAAGATAAAGAAATAGATTTAAAACAAAAACACGATACTATTAGAAAGGCGCCATTACCAAAATAGAATCAAACTAGGAATAGATGTTAGAAAAGCGTTACTTATTCGGAAACTCGCTTACAAGTGATTGATCTGATGCTAAGCAAAATAATTAGTAATGCCAATTATTGAACGCAGACAATTATAAGCACGCACATCCGAAACTGTAAATGTATCTCTGTTATTCAAGGTTGTATTCAAGTTGAATTATATTATGTTAATTAACACATTAAAGATTTTATCTTTATAATATTTACGTTTTCACAAAATTGGGTTTGAATTTAATTAGCATATCAAACCAGTTTAGACATAAATGGCACATATAAAATAGTCCTTGGCTATTAAGAAATAATTTTTAAATGCCTGTGCAATATGGATAGATAAGTACTTATATTCTGTAGTTGTTTGTTAATAGTATCAGATCTCTGAACTATTAAAATGGGTGATTTTATCCTGCACACTTATTATGTTAATTAATTATATGATTATATAAATCTTGGTATTCCCCTAATTAAATTGCAAAACACGCATTAAAGATGTGTTCTTTTAAGCTGAATTCTAGCTTCTTAAGCCAGTAGATTTGCAGATAGATTTTTTTTTAATTACCTACTGTTGTTTCACTTTGCCAAGTATTATTACAGATTTACAAATAAAAATCATGAGATTCTGCACTTGCGAGTATCTAAGCAATTAAAAATGTTAGTATGGAGAATTAGCTTGTCTTCAAATTATACATATTTTATTAAACGCTGCTTCTGCATCCAATCCTTTAGTTTAATTATGCTGGTGGCTTTTCATTGCTACTTTCGTACAAAACGGCAATATTACATGTAACCTTATACAATTTCACGCTGCTTCTCCACCCTACCCTTGGTATAAATAAGCTGGTAAAGTTTCGACAAATACTAGAAAGCCCGTACGATGCAACTTTACCATCCGAAGAACGGTACGAAATCAGGATATATAATACGCATTATGCATACTCATTTTATAGATACGATCAATAACTGAAGTTGCATAAGAATCTTAAAATCATCCTAAAATATACTAAAGGGCACCTACACGATAACAACGTAGAGTAACATATAAAAGGGTCAATACAAACAGAATAAATTCTAGGTAAATCAAGAACAAAATTTTGCAGTGCATTACATAATAATTCTAATTAGCAAATGAAGCACATTCCGTTTAAAATTATTCAACCACGACTCGTCATTGTACATAGCAGACAAATTTTGTAAATTGATGACTATGAGCCTTCATAACGTAGGTACCTAAGCAATATTTATGATCTCAGTGTCATAATTAGTTATATGATCAATAAACTTAACATAATTATTTCTGATTAGTGTTTAAGAAAACCCGCATCCTTCCCTGTTATTATTTTCAGAACCTTGGTAGTCTCAAAACTTAAGTTATAAAACTACTTCCAAGTCATTCCCTAAAAGACAAGAAACGAGTCCTATCAAAAGGACCTCTTAATATTAGTTCTTTGGATGACGCAAGTCATTCGGGTTGTTTACGTAATGTTCGCGATAACTTGTGATTTCGAAGTTAAGACTTTTAGCAAGTTTACCTTCTAGATGATAGCTATTGAAATAGATGGGAATTATAAAACAGTAAACTGTATAATAATTTGCTTAATATTTATGTCATATAGTTTCTATAAGGTCTTTATAATTATTAATTACTTAAGTATCGAGTTGAAAATTAAATAAACTATGTATAACATAACAATTATAGGTGCGACTCAAGGCATCAATAAGGCAATGTAAATTTTTATGTGTGTTGCCTTTTTCAATACGTATACAAGGCCGACAACATCGCTCGCTACTTCTATATAGGTACACAGTTTTATGAACTAGCTTGTAAGTTGAAGCTTTACTGCTAATTTTTGTTACATCACAAGAACTTCAGCTACTTTGCACTTACTTATTTGATTAGCAATAAACGATAAAATTATAGTATTAAAATTTCAGGGAAAACACAGGCCACAGGGATTCTAAATGAGTTAATTCATACAGCTAATAAACTGATACACTGTGATCAATATTAATTTATAAGGAAAAGTGTCTATGGATCCTCAAAAGTATCAACATCCAATTGCAATGCACGATAACATTGAAATATATGAGTGATTAATAATGAACTCTCAAATTGAAGATGACAACAAAGAAGATTGGAAAATCAATAAGGGTCACTTACCTAAGGACAATGACGTAAGACACCACCTTTATCACTCAAAAATAACACTAATTTACATCCAGCGGGTCTTTGTCTGATTGCCAAAGAGAACACAGACTTGTGAATGAAACTGAACTAGTTAGGTCGAAGAGAGAGGGCACACTAGTTTGTAAACACAAATCTATCATAGCGATGATGCACGTTTATTTATAAACGTGGAGGCGACAGGAGGACGCGCCCATAGCACGGTTTGCGACGACTGAGCGCGCGACCGACGGACGCCGGCCCATACGACCCGAGTGCGTCATACACATCATAAACACTCCCAATATTAAAAAACCACTTAGCATGCAGCTTTGGTAGCACCAGTCCTCCCCGTCTCCGCTCGACCCTTCGGACGCACGACGACGACCCGATAACAGAACTGAGAAACGCGATAACGAGTTTCAATATTACTAAAGTTCAGTAGATATTTTAAATATTTGTACCAATCATACATTCTCCGGGCACACGTGGCTCAAAAGAAATTAAACTGAATTAGCAGCTCAATTTAAATAAATTATCAACGAATATGTATTCAAAAAGTATAATTAATAATAACAACCGGTTTAAAAAATTGTCAATTAAATAAGAAAAACATTGAGAACAAGAATGCAAACCTACGAAAAAAGTAGCGACCCCTCTACATGAAGTGAAAATAAATGTATATAGTAACATTTAATTAATAGTCAAGACATTCAGGTGCTGGATATACTTCATGTGGTATAAATAGTAATTTTAAATCATTCGGTACTGTTATTTGCTAATAAATGAAATTAACAAATAATCAGTCCATCAGTCTCTTCGGAAGATTAAGAATTACCTAATTCTAGATCATTATTAGTTTTACGTGACCACTTGATTTTATGCAAAACATTTATCGATCAACCACTTCGTTGAGAAGGGCAATTTGCATGCATATAAGGCGAAATCGATAAAAGTATTGGATGAACTTACTTTTCAAAACGGAAAGTTAATTTAGAAACTTACGAAAACATGAATAAATTAGAATGACATTAAAGACGAAACGCAAGGCATATGACACGTAAACTAAATAAATAATAATAAACCTGATGACACTAATATAACAAAAACAAAACAACTTTTAGGAAGATATTAATTTTCTTAACACTGCTATTAGATTTCGATCATTAATTGATAATTTACTTTTCAAAAACAACAATTGCTAATCAAATACATAGGTGCAAAGTAGCTAAATATTAGCTATTATTCAACTCAAGTTTTTGTCTACGGCCTTAACATTATCGCAACAATGGAATATGGACACAATAGTACGTTTCCCGCGTCTCTTACGCCTTGTTATACAAGATCAAGCATTTCATTGCACTGGCTGTTTACAATCGCTACGACACGAATGAGGAAGAAAAACCGAAAGCTCCCCAGTCTCCAGTTCGCATTCTCTTCCGTTTCACTTTGTGGAAATAGAACATTTGTATCTGGTTACGTTCAACTTTCAGTATTGCAACATGACAATGAGACCCGCTATCGTATTACGAATGTCAATCAATCAAATCTACATCCGAAAATAACGTTTAATGTTATCTAATTTTGCACGCATTGCGGCTCCGGTCGCGTTAATATCGGTTATCGCGCCAAAAAGTACCCTATGCCCCGGTTCCCGGGTCTGAAAATATCTCCATATCAAATTAAAGTTCATCAAAATCGATCCAATAGTTTCGGAGCCTATTCAAACAAACAATTAAATATTTCCTCTTTATAATATTAGTAGATATGGATATAAAAATTAATTTAATAGGCTTAAATTCATACCATGTGCATTATTTCCAGGGATTTTATCTCCAACAATCTGCCGGTAAATACCTATTCCAGGTGCAAGAGGGTTTCTTGAAATTCTGCGTTGCATTGGGCGCCGTCGCGCTTCGATGACTGAATAAGAGTTTTTATCGTCATCATCACAATTTGTTGTTAAAATTTCTTGCGACGGAGAAACGTAATGTTTTAGCTTTCCTTCATCTCTTAAGTTTTGTAAGCTAACACCATTTCGCATTTTATTGCCGATCACATCGTTCTTAGTAATAGGTTGAATAGTCAAGTTATCGAAACTTTTGCAAGATGACAAGTTATTATTTCTGAAGTCATAATATTTCTTTGGATCGAAGACACTGATTCTTGGACAATGATCCACTATTATATCCGGAGATTTATATTTTACATAATCTGAAGGTCGCGTGGTGGATGTTTCTGGTTTGTGACGACTATTTCTGTATCTTATGCTTTTAATATTCTTTTTGATTACATTTGTCCCTCTTCCTTCAATATTATGAAAAACACCATTGGTTTCCAACAAAGCAAAAGGATTTAAACCATTTTTGTACACCTGGTAGCTTCTTTTATTTTTACGTTGATTTTGATTGTCATCATAAATAAAACTTTCGTCATAGTGCGGCATTTTCGGTGTTTATTGTTTATCCTTTTGAAATTATCGTTATTCCAATAACGATAATTAATGTGTAATTTGCGACAGTTACTTTGGCATAAAGATCATGCATACTTCGTACTGAGTAACCTCTGCAGCCTCAGAAATAGCAAATTTATATGTATGTACAATTGTACAATTAGGTCATTATTTATTTGGAGTGAGTTGCATGACGCCCGTCGTATGCGCATTACGAGCATGTTCCAAACATATCGCTGTCCAATTTGCCTCGGCAACCTTGACACTACAGTTTCATAGCGTTGCTCATTTGAGGATCACACAACATTGAAGGAATTATTATTATTGTTTCTAGTCTCACTAAAATTGTTACTTCTTGAACATTACCTACATGACACCAAACCGCACATCACGAAATCCATTATTCGTATGGATTATTTAATATTTGTCTCAGATTTTAAATTCCTATTTTCACTTAAAACTTTTTAAGACGTCTTCACATCACATCGTGAGCACATGATATGTGAAACCCAGGACGTAAGAAAACAGCGATTTAAAACAAAATTACACGTGAAATAACACTGTAGTGACGACACAGCAAAACTAAAAATAATCGTGACTTTTTCACAACTCGATCACGATATTCAGTACCGAGTGGCAAGCCCATGCGCAATAGAGCATAAGTTTGACAGTGTTAGTGGGCAAGCCGTGTCCGCGATTTTGCGTTTGCGAGAGTAAACCGGTGCGGCCGACGGAGTCGGCGCGGCAGCACTGCGGCGGGTTGCCGCCACTGCTGCTGTCACTCCGAGGAGAGTGAAAGTGTTGGCTCTACCGAGCATCTCTGCCCACTACGCCCATGCACACCTGCTTTGATAACTGACCAATTCTACGCTAATAAGCGATCGTTACCCAACAATCGTAATCTCTATCTACAGACTGTTATGTCAACATTACGCTATTCAAAACATAGTTCAAAAATAATAATACGTATCGTACTATATGTCAAACGTGACAATGACAAATATTTCAATTAAACCTAAGTGGGTACTTAAATTATAGTATATGTGCCTTTTTAATAGTTGTTTATCAATGTTTAGGTACTATTACATTAGAAATTGATTTTAAACCAATAATGTATTATAACTATTGCATAAGTAGGTACTATACCTACTGACAAGACAGGTTTGAAATAAATAGGTCATATCCATAGTCTAAAGTTAACAAATAATGTATGCAGGAGTTCACTAAAATTTGCACATTTACAACATATGGTTATAGCAACTAATATGAACATAGCAGGCATAAAGACGAGAAGTATGTTAAAGATCTGTGTCACTTGACCATTAGCAGTTTATGCCAGGGCTACATGCAATAAGTGTATCTGTCTGTCAAGAAAAAGGTATAAACCCGCAATTCACGCTGGTCATGCTACATTCGATTTATATACTTCAAAATTAATTGAATTCAATGGTTCGTGCATGTGTCATTAACCTGAATGAATGGTTTAACCGAATAGAACGACCTTTGCCGCCACTTCATTAGCAGATTATCATTACTCTTGTGAGATTTACATACTGAAAAAAAACAGTTGTTACTGAATCGAATACACAACGTGAAAGTATCGAATAGTAAGGAATCGGTTAGTTTATTATACGATAATAACTTTAATCTGCGCCACCGCCATCGCCACACAGGCACGCCACCACCGGCCGGCCACGGTCTGCGCTACTCACTTTCCAATAAAATAACCCGGCTCTTGATACCTAGTCTAACGGGATCATATACCTCTAGCAGCTATATTGCCCATGCATTAAAATCAAGGCACTAATCGATTACATTTAGTATGATTATAAAACACGATAGTTCTATACAACCATCTAACTGCAGATGGGCCTACTATAGCCAATTTATTATCAGCAAATGAGTACCTAAGTAATTCATTAAAGGATTCCTTTAATGAATTCGAAGTAAGTTTACTCAAATTTGCAGTAACAGAACAGAACTCTTCAAGATACTATGCAACAAGAAAACTATACCTAATGACAAAAAGAATAACATTTCTTCAGACCAAACGGTGTGCACGAGTGGCGAGGCGAGTTGCGTCGTGAGCAGAGGAACACGAAAAAAGATCATCACGTTCCAAGTCCCGTATTCTCAGCGGCGAGATGCCGACGACGGTAAAATTACTATTTATATTTACAGAAGCTAACTTCCACCTATTTCAAGTTTAATGCAGTAGTAGTTAAAACACCCAGGAACCATCACGGCGCTGTAAATGAACTAAGTAGATACCCTTGCCTTTGAACACATGTAACAGTTAGAATATAAGTCAATTGATAGCAAATTACTAGGAAGTCTTATTGAGCTACCTATTATAATTGTTTATCTCTCAAATCATTGCCGGAGGAGCGGCACTTGACATATTTATCACAACGTAACGTTGAGTAGTTTTTTCTCCCCCGTAGAAGCACATTACGTTGATCAAAAATAACTACCAGTTCATCTCACGTTCACGAGCGAAGAGCGTAACAATAGTGCTTGTCAATCATATCAATAACAGGAAGGCAGAGCTCGTGTGAAGCTCTATTGAAGACTCCCGGAGAGCTATTAAAACACAATATCATATTCGCTGAAGGTCAAAATCCTTTCAACTGCAATTTATCAATTCTTATAATTGAACATAATCGACGTACTTACATTACAGTAATTCACATGTGTTCTCACGCAGCTGCTGTTATTAATCACGAATCATATTGAGGCACCGAAATAAGAATTGAACATAGCTACACCTATAAAAATCAGAACCCCGTGCGGACCATCTCACCAAGAGCCCAATCACGCAGGTGGCGAGGAAGGCACCCACAACATTAAGTACAAAAGACGGCTTCTATAGTCTATCAGGCAGGCGGCGGGACCCCATCAGTATGGTGAGATATCGCACCGATTCCAAAGGAAGAAGAAAAAAAGATTCAAGTCACCAACTTAATTGGAGACTGGTGAGGTGATCTACGGTAAGTAAGAAAATACTTGTACATCGGGTCTTCCCTCTGATGTTTCACAATATAATAGTAATTTTGACTTTGACGACAGATATAAAAGCTAAAATATCTGGGACAAACAATCTTCGAAATAATTTTGTTATGTCGCTACCTAATTTGTAAGTAATTAGCAAAATATATTTATTACAATTCGTTTTTATTTTAAAAAGCCAAAATTTATAGTAGTTAACATATAAAGTTTGGCTTTTTAAAATAAAAACTTTTTATGAAACTTAATATTATAAATGATAATCTCCAAAAGCATTAATGTTCGTAATCACGAAAATATGTAATTTGTTGGTCTATGATCTAAACTTGGCATCCTACAGTTTAGATACGGAATAATTATTTTAATCGCCTATAATAAGTATAATTACGAGTATTAAGAAAAAATCTATGACCTTAACTTGCAACTCACAAGGTCCATATAAATATCAAATAACTAGTCTCTAACTGGCCTCAAATAAACATTCCAATTACCGAAATGTTACCAAGTTATATCACGTGTGCACAAAAACATAAAACAAAACCTGTTTTAAATGTAATAAAGTATCTTGACATAATAAAGAAGGTTTGGATTTGCTTTCGCTTTCATTTTCTACTGATAAATAAAATAACTAACCTAATACTTCTTCGAAGTAACTAAGATTTTCTGCTTATCATACAAATGTAATCAAGTGAACCTAGATTTCTTGAGTAGAATTGAATGTGTGCATTCAAATAAACATTTGCATTGAAGTCGTTATGTAAATAACTAGAGGTAATCGAGGCAACATGTGACAAGTGCAAATGGGTTCCTCGTAACGGGTTTCTATATTCAAGTGTGCATTATGACGTTGAAATTGGGACATGACCAGTATTGCCATCATAGTAATTACCTAACGTATTATCATTGTCATTATCGACGCGTAACATACGTAGTTACCGCCCCTATCCAAGGTTGTAAGAAAAATGGTTACGTTCAAATTATTTATTGCATGGGAAGTTAATCTTTCTCTGAACAATTGCATAAGATAAGTATCACTATCACACATACGTAATCAAAGAACGTCCATTATTGATACTCGTAATGGGTTCTAATGGCTGATATTTGTATGCATTTTATTATATAGCTTTGTAGAGCATGTGGGAAAACCAACTTGTAGCTATGTCCAAAAATATATAGTTTCAAATATCGAAACTTCATGATAGTCAGTCTGCCAATACGACTACGTCGCGGTCTATTTATTTGAATCACATAGGTACAGCCTTCATTATTCGACGTATTTGCATCCAAACCCAACAACTTCAATACAACAAGCCAAGTTAGATTGTTGGCATGATTATTTAATCACAGCGTTGTCATCACCCTATATTGTTTAACTTTTTATTAATTTGAGAAGATTTTTTGATAATTAATATCTTCCGGGTACGGACGATGTTCTTTAGACAATCTAATATTTATGCATGCTATCAAATTCAAATTCTTTAATTTCCGCAACTGTGTCGAATGTATTTTAATAATTAAAAATGGAAAGAGCTATCTTGACACACAAACTCAGTTCTGACGTTGGGCTTGACGGCATCTAATTAACTTTATGAGGAAGGAAAGAAATACAACGTCAAAGCCTTGCTTACTGGTGACCGCTGCCGCACTATAGTTTATGAATATATGTAAAGAAAACCTCTTTACTGACATACCAGTGCTTTTCTTTCGATTTGCCTAATTATGTAGCGGATAAAATTGACAGAGAAACTTTACATGAAACAGAAGACCTTTACAATGAAATAGGAAAATTGGAACATCTTGTTGGAAAAAATAAATACGATAAAAAATATATAATATATTCGGATACTAAGTCAAGGAAAAGCGAAGAAAGGAGACCATGCCAAATCTGTTTTAACGACAAAAAGGGAAGACGATTCCATCCTGCGGAATTGTGTTGGTTTAAAGAGAAAAATCAAAAAGCACTGGTATATCAGTAAAGAGGTTTTCTTTACATACTCGTATATATTATGCATTTCCTCGTTCATGCAACACAAATAATAGAGCAAAAAATATGACTATAGCGTACAAATATAATACATAGTTACCATTAAACTACGACGCAGGTAGAGCGGTGCGGTGGTCCCGTTACAGAGCCACAGATCGACGTTATAGATGCACAAAGTACGGCCATGAGCGGCTATTACAATATTACATAGATAGGTACCAATCCACAGGCAGTCCCCTCGCACAGGGGAGTAGATGAAAACATGAGGATATAAACATAATCAACCGTATACACCGTGATTTTTGACCATGAGGATAAAAGCAGCTGTGCTGTTCCATACATTTTGGTTGTGTGAGTGTTGCAGTTTTGTATAGAACAACTGGTTTTTTTTTTCGCCAATTCGATGTTGGTCCCGTATAGCAAGAGTTGTTTGTACTGACTGGCACTTTCACACGGAAATATTTGTCATGAATAAAAAATCACGATGCATAAACATTTGCAAAACATCTTAAACGGTATAATTGCAGAAAAATTGCAAGACAGACAACTTAGTGGACCATTAACCTATGAACTCACCTGTAATCATAAATGTTGCAAAATAATTGAAATGGTAAGGGCAATTTTTATTTACTGTCTAAAAATACCCGGCTGTTACTAACAAATCTTACATTTGTACGTTTTAGTAAGTTTTGCGTGTCCCCTGCCTAAACTTATTAAAATCTATATTGGCTAAGGAAGCGAACGGTATACATAACAATTTCGCATCTCCGCCAGCACCAACTTGCGGCGTTGGAATGTCTAATTCAAATAGTCCGCCCTATTGAGAGAGCTCAGTACCGTTACGATCGGTCGTGCTGCATTTACTACCTATTCATTTTCTCATGTAAAAGTCAGATCTAATCCTAGAGATTATTTATTGGTACACATCGAGAAACCACTTGATCTTCAAGCAAATTCTTCAGGGCTTCTAGCAAATTCTTCAGGGCTTCTATCAAAAACACATTTTTAATGTTATTTTATACCCTTTGCAAATTTTTCCTGACTCACAAAGAGCCTGGATCATTTTTGTGTTTTAGGCCAGGAGCTAAAAATTTTTATTTTTCTATGGAAATATTTTAAAATAATAATGAAGATTTTTTTAAAACAAACGCTTATATTCTTTTACTGTTTGCAGTTGCATAGACACCTACCTATCTACCTACCTGCTGCCGCTTTTCACTTCACGGACAATTTAAGTGCCGGGGAAACACACTGAAGAGAACTTTCTCAATTGACTAGAAACTTAAACAACATGATATCTGGTTGTTTAACCTGTACAACTATTCGAATCATAATATTAGGTTGGGGAAAAAGTCTTTTCGCATTATAGTATGTATAAACTTGTAATAAAATCTCTTTGGCTATACTATTTGTATCTGGCTGGTTTTGGTATCATTGAAAGTTTAAATTTTAAAAAACATAATTCCAAATTCAAATTAGGAAAATGTGTGATTTTCATTTGTTTTTCGTACCGCCAAGATGAGTGAATCTAATGAAGAAATTCGATACATTTTAAAATTTTACTACAAAAAAGGTAAAAATGCAACGCAAGCCGCGAAAAAAATTTGCGATGTTTATGGACCTAGTGCAGTGTCTGTGAGAGTAGCACAAATTTGGTTTAAGCGTTTTCAATCCGGAAATTTTGATGTCAAAGATGCACGTCGCTCTGGTCGCCCTATTACAGATAAAATGGATGCCCTTTTTGAAAAAGTGGAGCAAGATCGGCATGTCAGTAGTTACGACGTAGCTGAAGAACTGGGAATTGACCACAAAACAGTTTTGAGGCATTTGAAAAAAACTGGGTACACAAAAAAGCTCGACATTTGGGTACCTCACGAGCTCACTGAAAGAAACCTAATGAACCGTGTACTCATTTGTGATTCTTTATTACGACCTAATGAAACCGAACCATTTTTGAAGAAGCTGATAACTGGTGATGAAAAGTGGATCACGTACGACAAGAACGTGCGAAAAAGGTCGTGGTCAAAGGCCGGTCAGGCTTCACAGACTGTGGCGAACTAACTCGCAACAAGGTGATGCTGTGTGTGTGGTGGGATTGGAAGGGCATTATTCATTATGAGCTGTTACCACCAGGCAGGACCATCGATTCTGAACTCTACTGCGAACAACTGATGAGATTAAAGCAAGAAGTTGAGAGAAAGCGGCCGGAATTAGTCAACAGAAGGGGTGTGGTTTTTCATCATGATAACGCTAGACCTCACACATCTTTAGCCACTCAGCAAAAATTAAGAGAGTTTGGCTGGGAGGTGTTAATGCATCCGCCGTATAGTCCTGACCTTGCACCTTCAGATTTCCACCTGTTTCGGTCTCTTCAGAATTCTTTAGGCAGTGTCAGGTTAACATCACGAGAGGACTTCCAAAACCACTTTTCGCGGTATTTTGACCAGAAGTCCCAAAATTTCTATAGCAATGGGATCATGTCCCTACCTACAAGATGGCAAAAAGTTATCGAACAAAATGGTACCTACATACTTTAGTTAAATGTAAATAAACTATATTAAAAAATGTTTTGATTTTTCTTAAAAAATGCGAAGAAACTTTTTCCCCAACCTATTATATTGATTCGTAGAAATTTAATGTTTAATTAATGACAGCTTGAAGTAAACCATTATTCTTAAAATAACTTCGTAATTTATAAAAAGAATACTTAATAAAATTGCGACTACGTCCCACTTAGGAGAATACGTAAGTAGTATTATGTAATCACTTAAGTTGGCTTACCTACGTCCAAAGCGTAAAGTATGCGATGTAACATGCAAAATTTCTCTTAGGTAAGCAATTCCATATTAACTTAGGCGGCTAAAATGGAGAGTTGATTAAGTATTCTAAAAAATAACAAATCATTAAAGAGGTAACAAAATGTGTAAGCTTAACGCAATGGCGATGGCGCTGTGAAATATCAATAATAAAACAGGTAGTGAGTTACATAATATCTTTTGAGATTTAAAAACATTATTGAAATCCTTTTAATCCAGTAGGCGAAAATTAAAATGTCTTATTTATCGAATTATTACTAATCTATGGAAGGATTTTGTTTTACATGTTATTGTTTGGTTATTGTGTATAGATCCCAAAATCAAATTATCCAAAGATTTGTAAAAGAGTTACGCACAAGTACTACTCGATGTAACGCCACTCCGACTTTAGGAATCTTTTGACATTGATCAAATCATTATTTGCTGAACTTATTTGTTCCCGATTTAATTTAAAGATCGGCGTAATGTTTTCTTCCCATATTTCTATATCAGTCATCGCAACAATACTCATATTATTGTTGAGATGACTGATATAGAAATATGGTATTTTGATGGTGTTTTGTCCACTGAAATAATAATGTATTGCCTCTTTTCATAATTTGCCCACTAGCGCCTGTAGCGCTGTGTAGAAAATATCTTTCGAGAAGCCCTATTTAAAAAAAAGCAATGAATTTTATTGTTACATATAATTATTTAGCAATAAAATTCCTTCGTTTTGACTATAATAGAACAGTGTTTTTTGTATGAACTGCAATATTGTGTTAATTTAAACAGACAAGCGAGTAACTCAATAGTTTTGTAAGTATAAAAAAATATTTCTATTGGGACTATCAAAGGTATCAAAACATAGTTGAAATCATGAGTATAGGATGACTTTACGTTGTTTGGTAATATTTTTTGAAAAATATTTTTACAGTATCAGGATGCGGGCAGCGCAGGTCCCATCTGGTTAGATCCTTGGGGGTGGCCTAGGCAGGGCCGAGCCGCCCCTACGTGCGAAGTGTGCGACGGCGCTACCAGACCTACAACTTCCGTGGGTTGCGCACACAGGCACCTAGGCAAGAGGGGCACCGCCGGATGATATACCAGCGCCATACTATTGTTACAAGACGACAAAAATAGAGTGCGCCACCACCCACCGCCTGCGAAACCTATGATAGGTTTCGCACACAGGCGCTGCTGGCAAAAGAGGCGCTTCATTATAGATCTCGCACAAAGGCGCTGCCGGGGGTTGGCGCGGCTCGGCCCGCGGCCGCACACAGACGCCTAGGTAATATGATATACCAGCGCCATAGTATTGGTACATGACGCCAAATAAAGTGGCGCATCATAGGTTTCGCACACGGCAAGAGGTGCTTCATATAGGTCTCGCACACAGGCGCTGCATGCCGGGGGTTGGCGCGGCTCAGCCCTGGGCCTATGTCCAATAATGGGCATCTCTTGGCTGAAATGGTAATGATGATGATGAGGAACTCATTAACTGCATAACACAAAGCCACAACTATTAATTATTTATTGGTTTCCGCGAAATGATAAGCTAGATTCACAAACATTTCGAATAAATAGTTTCCTCGCCGAACTAATAAAAATGTATGACTGAGCACTTGAGCAGCATATATACTGCCGACTTATTCAGCTGACATAATGTTATTTTATTAATCATATTCATAATTCGTTGATCATTGTCGATATAATAGTAAATTTGGTGATTGGTTAGTTATGGCAGTTATAAGTATACTTCGACAATTTTGCTATAATAAAATACCTGTTTAATAATAAGAGTACAATGTGGAACTTAACGCGTGCGAGATCATCATGCGTGCCGGATGCTGTGTACGAGCAAGTCCTTTAAACGGAAGGATACTTACTGATAATAATCCAACGTAGCTAAAACTCTAAATAGTACTAATAGGTAGGTAGGTACTATTCAATTATCTCGTAAAGTATAAGTATGTTATATTATATTAACATACTTATACTTTACTTATTTGTTATATATACAGTATTACTCATATAACTCATATTGTATGATTGTACAGGATAAAGAATTATCTTTTGCCTCTTCCTATATGAAATTCTAACAGCCTACGTAAGGTAGCGTCATAAATATTTTAGGATAATATAGAACGTTGGTGGCGTGGTTCACGATAGTCCCGCTGGGACACCACAAAAGGCGAACTGAGCTAGAAGTACCGTAGGTAGACTAGGTAGACAAAGCGAAAGCATTTACCGGGTACTGTATAGGGTCGGTATTAGGTACCTAGAGTCGGATGCTCGAACTTCACTGCGGTGCATAGATATAACTAGGTGGTAGACCCATAAGTAGGGTCGTCTGGGCAGGTACCACCGCCTTTCTTATTTCTGCCGTGAAACAGCGAACCCTTAATATTGCAAGTCTTTATAGGCGACGGTAACCACTTAACACCAGGTGGGCCACAAGCTTGTTTGCCATTTAATATATATGTATCTAGCTCTGAGCACTTGAGGAGGTAGAGCAGGTCTTCTTGTGGCAGCGGTAGACTGCGACGACACGAGGCAGTACGACCAGTGTTGGGAGGAGTGATGCTACTCACCAGGGTGGCAATTATGAGAGATTGTGAGAAGAATAAATGAGTGCGAGAGATTGTGAAATGAACAAAAGAGTGTGAGAGATTGTGAAAAGAACAATTTAATGTTCTTAGGTGAAGATTCTCTCGTGGAAATATTCAGAAAGAAAGTATTCTCTCGGCGGAACATACAGGGTGTAAAAGACATGAACAGTCAAACGAGAACCATGTATTCTGCTCACCATCATAATACCATTTTTTTTCCTTTAGACTATACCTGGGAAATTGATAGTTACGATTTTATTGAAGGTCAAAGTCATAATTTTTTTATGAAAACGTATTCTATACGTTTTTTCTTAATTATTGCCCAAAGAAACATTATCATTTTTTTTAGTATTTCATAACAAAAAATGGCTTCAAAACGTTAGCGTTCAATGTAGCTCACTCGATGTGCACGGACACTAACGAACGAACGGGGCCGCCGCGCCGTCTGGCAAAATTATCGCGGTTTTGCGAGTTGCGTGCAAGTTGGGCCCTTTCCATTGCGCGGTATAATGTGCAATATTTTATAACACCAAAAAATTAAAATCATTTCCCAGCAATTATTTTTTTAAATGTGTCTTATTTTTATGCATAGAATACATGGTTCTAGTTTGACTGTTCATGTCTTTTACACCCTATATACTGGGTGTAAAAGACATGAACAGTCAAACGAGAACCATGTATTCTATACATCAAAATAAGACATTTTTCAAAAAAAATATTGCTGGGAAATGATATTTATTTTTTGGTGTTAAAAAAAATTGCAAATTGTACCGCGCAATGTAAAGGGCTCAACTCGCACGCAACTCGCAAAACCGCGATAATTTTGCCAGACGGCGGCCTCGATCGTTAGTGTCCGTGCGCATCGAGTGAGCTACATTGAACGCTAACGTTTTGAAGCCATTTTTTGCTATGAAATACTAAAAAAAATGATAATGTTTCTTTGGACAATAATTAAGAAATAACGTAGAGAATACGTTTTCAAAAAAAAAATGAAAAAAAAATTATGACTTTGACCTTCAATAAAATCGTAACTATCAATTTCCCAGGTATAGTCTAAAGGAAGAAAAATGTTATGATGGTGAGCAGAATACATGGTTCTCGTTTGACTGTTCATGTCTTTTACATCCTGTAGATATATTTAATGCGAGTATTGGTAAATTTAAGACATCTATTTTGTCAGCACTCAACACGTAAAGCGGACCATCAGCGCTAGATTTGCTTGGCGGGTTTGACTGTTCGATTGAGCTGTTCAGGTGAGTATAAGAGTGCATGGTGTGGAAACCTGCGCAGTGGTGCGTCATGCACGCTCATGTTTGCCTGAGCAGTTTGTCTGAACGGTTGAACCTGTCATGTGGACCTGGGCGTGGATGGCCTGCTTAACATTGTAGTAATGTGGGTACAGACGACGGCAGATCTATCGGATTACTTTGGCAGATTTTCAACCGTATTCCACGATTATAACATTATAATATAATTCAGGGTCTGTTGGGGAGGTTTTGCGGTTTGCGTTACCTAGTTTGCCGTCGTTTTTTTGTGTTTTTGTATATTAATAAGTGTATAATGTATCTTTGCAACTCCTATTATGTCAGTTTCTTTATATTATATTTTTATTGATTATTATAAATTTGGCTGTTGTAATGTCATATAGTGCCTACATATTTCTTACAAAGTTATAAAATTTGTAAACAGTTGTCTCAGTTACTAAAATAATATATGGCCAACAGTGTTGGTCTTACAATGATGTATATTTATATAAGTATATACTTAAACAAAACATATTGTAAGACTGTTTGTTGTACCAAATAAATAGAAAAAAAAAACAATCACCAGTGAAAACCTCTATCAATGAAGAGTCAATCAGAGAAACGGCCATTGGAGATTTATGAGTGCCTGAGCTTGACCCGTATACTGGGACCTGTTATGCCCACGTCTGATCATCTAGCAATTCCAGAACTTGAAGAAGACTTAAAACTAAGAATAAGATGTCATATACATCCACTGAAGCTACAGAGGAAGTCGACACACACCTGTTTTATGCGCAACAAAGTTTGCCCTGACTGTGTCTAATGTGTCTAATTTGGTGCCTCTTTATGTAGTAAGTAAAGTAGGCTATGTATACTTTATTCGAGACACTATTGAAATGCTATAATAAAAGTAAGTTATTTCTTTTCATTTAATTTATTGGAAAATACAGACTAATTTCTGATCTCTGGTGATTTTTACCAAAAATTTTGATTTAATATCTAAAATAATAATTTTAAATAGATTTAAATTGTCCAATAAACAAATTATTAGGATTGTATCTTATCCTATGATGGGGCCGTGAGTTTCCTCACGGTGCACTTTGACCCAATGTGATCTTTTGTGCCTCCCCTTTCCTTTTACTCTTTTCGCTCATTGAATATGTAGGCCATCAGTATAACTATGTCCATGTGCCTGAAGAGCCTGTAGTGCTCTGGCCTTGGGTAGGCCACGCCCAGCCCAGGATATTCATTCTTATCATTCTATTCATTACAGTATCGTTTCCAGGCCATAGAGATTCTTTTTTTATTTAGCAATCTGTTTGATCTGTAAAAGATATTATTTGTCTTAAGTATACTCTTTCACATACTGTATGTAATTCTCCCCTAATTTGATGGGCTCCTCTTGTCTGTTAGACATGAGTTTTGTTTTAGATTTATTCATGGACAAACCAACTGTTCTACTCTTTTCAGAGAGATCTTGAAACATGTTTTGGATAGTCTTTGGACAGTCTGATATTAGGACTATGTCATCAGCAGATCTAAGGTGGTTAAATATTGTACCATTTATATTTACTCCAATGTTGTCCCATGCCAGATTTCTGAAGATGCCTTCCAGTATTGCTGAGAAAAGTTTTGGGGATAAAGGATCCTTCCTCCTCCTCCTTGTCATACACCTCTTGATATTGGAAACTCTTCACCAATTGTGTCTAATTTTACTTGTGCTGTGCTTGTTGTGTATATGTTTCTCAATATTCTAATGTACCTATTGATGTGCCTCCCGAAAACATACAGCATTGTTAATGAAGAAGCAGTGTGTACTTAGCCTTATTTCACTAGTCTATGCCTTAATCCATAGACCAACATGAAGTTCCGGTCATTGGCCGCTAGGTATCGCTTTCGTCGCCAGAAAGTGGCGGGGAGGCAATCGCCGCCATCTTCGAAGCTCATAGTCTTCACCAGGAAGAACTTCCTCGAGTTTCTCCCGAGTTCTTGTTCTAAAAACACGTGTTGAGACTCCATTTTTAACCTCAATCAACCATACAATTTTTGTTACTTTAGTTACATTTTCACTTGACATTGGCAAAATGCGTACGCTTAATGCGACACAATGCCATTAATTAAGAATAGAATAGAATAGAAGAACTTCCTGCGATGCTGTATGCTTTCATTTTCGGCACATAATATCGGTTTTATTGTTATGTAAAAACGTTATATTGATGTGCCTCCGGAAAACATACAGCATTGTTTATGAACTTGTGTTTGTTATCTGCTGGTGAAATTAGTTAACACAATGCTATGATGATAGTAAATGAATTGGTTGATATTAAGTGGTTTTCCATATTCTTGGCATTTCTCTATAAGATGCTTCAATGTGTGCATGTGACCTATAGTAGAGAATCTCGACCTGAAGCATGGCTGCTCTAGAGGTTGTTCATAGTCTAAAGTGTTGGATATTCTATGGAGTATTTTTTGAGAATATTTTATGTATATTTGACATAAGCCTTATCAGCCTGTAATTTTCTATTAAATTTCTATCTCCCTTATAACAAAAGCCCATACGTTCTTGGAACATAAGTCTTAAAAATATAAAAAGTTTGTCAAACTTCTAATTTTTTCAAACACAAATCTCATAAAATAGGTAAGTACCCACTTATTGAAAGGAACTACAGTCCAAGTCATTTAGTCATTCAAATACAAAAAGATAATGGTAAATATAGATTTTACATTAAAAATACTAATAGATATTGTCCAATAGTGGAAAGGTATAATGAAATGTAAACATATATGAATCCTTATACAACAAAGCTGCTAAATTCTTTAAAAAAAATCCTCAGAATAATAAATTTAACAGCATGACTGATAGATTACTGGTGTACTTCGTAGTGTAGATAAATAAATTTCTACGAGACAAGTGCCACATTATTATTTTTGTGGAAAACGCGTCTCTATGACATTTTTTTCATAAGAATAATGGACATTTCCTTATGTAAACTGATTCTAAATCAGTGTATTTTAGTCATGCCACAAAATTAAAATCTCAAAGAAAGAAAAACAGAATGTTACGCATAACTTACCCTGTCCGCATTTCTCAGCCTTGGGAGTAGAACTCATTATAAACGTTTAAAATATACACTATGGCATATTATCACACGTCACTAGGATTTTGAGGATAATTCATTGAATACAAAACAGTCTATTTTCTCACAAAAATTATCAATAGAAGAAATCCCGACCGGCAGCCATGTTTAGAAACAATTTGCGATTTTGTGGAATCTGATACATGTAGCGCCATCTAACCTGGAGCCTAGAAACTAGAATAGAAATAAAATTATTTTAGTTATTACAAAAAACACTAGATGGCCATAAATCTCACCATCAACTTTATAGGTAAAACGTAAAACTGGAAGCTACCCTCCCTACCAATAAAAAAGTGAAGTCAAAACAATGAGCAAAACAATTTGTCCTTGAAACCCTGAGTTGAAACCGCTTACTTCCTATTTGTCCTTTTTTAATCTATAGAGTACACTAGAGGATCCATGGAGGCAAGTATAGAAAGCCACAATAAATCTCAGCACACTACAAATAAAAAAATGAAGACAACTTTCTTGAATCCAAGTAACCTTTGAATGTTTCCGTTTTCTACCTTTTTTTTCATTGGAAAACCCATTATGGGTAACTAACAGTGGGGCTCCTGTGGGTTATGTGGGAGTCTACAACATTACCCACTAAAAACCAACGTGTTCCGCTTTAGTCGAGGCTTCAGCGCAAGGCAGGGTACTTTTCGCAATCACTACTATGCGTCAAAGACTAGACGACGTATAGCGCCCATGTCTGGGCCCATCGGGGGTAGGGAACACCCGTGGAACAGCAAGGTGTTCCCCCACGCAGGGTAGATTGCTGCAGGTGACAGGGCCCCATCCTGTCACCCGCCGCCCCCACTACGGCGGACACTATTCCGTTTCCTACCTGTCTCCTTCTAACTCTACCCACAAGTTATATGATGATGTACGTACTTATGACATATTCGACGGTCACGTGACAAGTGCTATAGTGGTTAGGTTAGGTTAGGTTATTTGGTTAGAATAAGAGAAATGTATAATAAGAAGTTTCAAGGTCAAATTTTTTGTCTTCAGTTTTTATTCTGGCTGTGGCTTACAGTTTTACCTATTTTCTTGTGTGACTTCACCGCGGTCCAAATTGCGCATATGTGCGCTATTGGCACCGATAGCGCGCACACAGAGTGAATCAAGGGTGCGTTCCAAAACGATTTCAATTTACTCGGGGTAGAGTAAATGATAGCTTACTATTGGTCGTTATGAGGAAGCGCTTTCACCATTGGTTAGTTTTGTTATTTTACACCAATTAGAAAGCTTTCTTACGCTGTCTCCTTGGCTTCACCTGGTTTTGGAACGCACTCCAAATTGAACGTATTCTCGCACCAACGAAAATATGTGACGTCATGAGTGACGTCATTAAGCAGTGCTAACGGTGCACACGAAAAAGAGGTAGTGCAGTGTGTGCGCAAATGTCAAACTCGAATTTGACGTTTAAGTGTGTGAATTATTAGAGTAAACATTTGAGTTTTGAATTAATAAAGACTCGTTATAGCTACTTTATTTACTACAATAATTTTCTTTTACTCTTTTAATAACCCTGGAATGCTATTGTGATGTTTAAATAATAGTTTTTACATAATCTCATATTGGACGTTTGACATTTTGATATTTACACACAAAGCGTGGATCAAATTGATTGCACGCAAATAGTGCACATAGCACCGTATTCAATTCGGTCCAAGGCGTTTGCACTGTCGGTAACGTTCGTAATGTTTGCGCATTAAGGACCGCAGGGATTGTCAGTGACAATGACATTGTCATTGAGTTAGTTCTTTCTAGTCTGTGGTTTAATTTTGGTTTCTCGTGGTGTATTTTTGTGATATTTGCTAATAATTTTGTAGCAATAATATCTATCGAAAAGAAAATAATAAATAATGTAGTTTGTGTTAGGTACTATTGTATGTTGTTTACACAAATTGTTCAGCATTCACTGTGTGCAAGATTAATTTAAAACTATACTCTATAAACCAACGTAATCATGGCGGATCCACTGAGTTTACTTCGTCAATATAATGTAAATAAAAAGGAAATAATTGAAAGAGATAATCAAATCATATTTGGTGAATTTTCTTGGCCGAAAAATGTTAAAACTAATTATCTTATGTGGGGGTAAGTAGCAAGCATTACATTATTAAATAAGACATGAATTTTGGAAAATTTCTTTACTTTCTTATTTTCTTTTAGGTCTGGTAAAGAAGGCAGCGTCAAAGAATATTATACCCTAGAGTGCCTTCTATTCATTCTCAAAAATATTCAGTTGACACATCCAGTATATGTGCGACAAGCAGCTGTAAGTAAGATAGTGAACATATAAATTTTAATTTGAAACTTATCCTATTTTAAAATTGGGATACTTTATAGGCGGCGAACATTCCAGCTGTGCGTCGTCCTGATCGTAAAGAGCTCTTAGCTTACCTAAATGGTGAAACAGCTACGTGTGCTTCCATAGATAAAAGTGCACCTTTAGAGATCCCTACACAGGTATGTCTTATAAGTTAAGTTTGGCTCACATTACTCATAAAGGTAATGAGCTCACTAATAACTTAGTTATAAATCATTACAATTAATAACCAAACTGCTTTCTCTTCTCATTCTAACATATCTTCATAAATATGGCTCTGTCAGGTTTTGCACTATAGCCATGAAAGTATTAATAGATGGTCCACGCTGAAACTGAGGTTTGTGCAACATTTTTGCATAGATGAAATTTGTGCAAACAGAATGCATGCAAAATTGGAATATGCATGAAATGTTGTGTGTATTTTGTATCAAAATATTGTTGAAGACTAATTTGTTTGCTTTTACTTTTACAATACTTGGATGCTAATTCATACTTATTTGAGTCATGATAATTAAAAATGATCTACAGAAACACTCCCAAGAATTTATAGATTTTAATAGATCTTTACCATTGTTTGGAAAATTATCCAACCTTATGTCCATTTAGACCATTTTTTTCTTTTCTCTTTCATAAACTATTTCATATTGTTACTCCTGTTCTTAACAAAGATAAAGTATAAGTCCTCATTTCTTCCATATTGCCTTTACGTTTTGCACACTTCACTTCAAACAACACCTCGGCCGCCCACAACCAAATAACTTATTTGGTTTATCTAATTTGATGAGGATATTCACAAGTGGTGTAGTAAAATTTCTAATTGTCTATCTATGATATAGAAATCAAGCCCCTCAAACAAGAAGCGTCGGTGGCGTAGTGCGTAAGAGCGTCGTCTCCCACCCGGGAGGCACTGGTTTGAACCCCGCCACGTACCAATGTGTTTTCTAATTTTGTATGTACAATTCATATGTACGTTTAATCAACGCTTTTACGATGAAGGAAAATATTATGAGGAAACCTGTACACACCTATAAAAAAAATCTTAGGTTGTGTGTGAATTCGACCAACCCGCACTTGGCCAGCGTGGTTGACTAAGGTCTAATCGCCCCTAATGTGGGGTAGGCTCGAGCCCCTTGGTGGGGACATTATATGTGCTGTTGATGATGATATACTAATAATCATGTAATCTTTACCTTTAAGTATTGATCTTTAATAGTGACAATCTAGTGTTATATTATTAAATGGACTAAATTATTTTATAGGTTAAGAGAACACATGATAATGATGGAGGTGAATCTGCTGCCAAAAAGCCTCGCATTGAGGAGACTCATGTACAGAAAGTACGAGAGCAGCTTGCTGCAAGACTGGACGCTCCAAAAGAGGCATCAGTCACTGTGGACAACATCAAGTAAGATTTGTTATATCATCTTAGTCTCCAGGATGGCAACGCACTTGCGATGATTTTAATTATTTATTTCATCTTAACATAATTCCATCCTTACAGTTTACACGAATATGATAGAAAAGCATTACATACATACTAAATGTATGTATGTAATGCTTTCATGCCAGTGATTAACCCTTAATATTGCAAGTGTAACACCAGATGGGCTGCAAGCTTTTTTGCCATTTCATAATATTAAAAAAATTATGTCTTCTAACTTAATTTTTATAAATTTCTCCTACCATACTACGCTGGCACCAAATAAATTGACCAAAGAGAATTTATTTGAGGTTGGTGCAGTATGTTTTCATATTATATTACTATAGGTTTGATATTCGATTTTAGGGTTGACTGTCTGTGTACACCAAACCCTCTTTGGAAAAGATATAATATTAATTACTATTATTTTTTTAATACATAACTAACAATAAATGGTTGCCTAATGAAGACTTATTTTTCAGATCACTCTCAGAAGCTATGTCTGTGGAAAAAATTGCAGCTATTAAAGCCAAGCGTCTGGCCAAGAAGAGGACTACCATTAAAACTAATGACTACTCAGAAACTTTAGGTGTTGTAGGCTCAGACTTGAGAGCAATCCTTGACTACGATGTTGATCTCACAAAAGATATCATTAGCCGAGAAAGGCAATGGCGAACTAGAACAACAGTATTACAGAGTAATGGAAAAGTAAGTTTCTAGACTTGCTAAGAATGATATGTGTGATGGAGCAAATAGAATCCTGAATTTGAATCTAGTGTAAATCAAACTGACTTATTAACTTTAGAAAGACAACAAATGGGTCATTGTATTTACTGTGATAAGGTTCTACAATGGGTCAGGATTCTTTTTGCTTGATAGTACACTATATTATTGTGTGATAATTTTACAGTAATATAACACAAATGTAAATTTTATTAAATTATGTGACAGTAATGCAACATACCTACTTATATAAACAAAAAATAATTTTTGTGTCAGAAATGAAAGCACTTGTAATAGAATAGTGTGACAATCTAGAAAACATTATGTAGATTATTATTTTCTTAAGAAAAGATAAATTTATTGTAACAGGTAGAGGAGGGTAGATTTTAATAAGTTAATCCTGTTAAATTGCAATGCCCTTGCAGAGCATCACATGTAGACCTAGCTTATACCGTCCACCGTCCATTATATATCATGTAATGTGAACAATAAACGATTTTGAATTTGAACAGATTGTAATAAAATTAATAAATCTGATTTTACAGACGTTTGCCAAGAGTATATTGGCTTTATTGGGAAGTATAAAAGCTCGAGAGGAAGGCAGACCTGGTATACCCAGACCACAGCCTGTTATCATGCCACCACCTACCACCATACCTGCTCAACAAACACAGTATAACAGATACGACCAGGAAAGATTTATTAGGCAGAAAGAAGGTTAATAATTATACATTGTACTATGTGTAATATAAGTAACACACAACATAACTTTTATACATAAAAGTAGTTCACTTTGAATGGTCCGACCTGTGCAATACATACATAGACACCCCATGCTATATTTGGTTGTAATGAGGATTATTAGTTTTTGAAGTATCATTGTTAAAAATCATTAAAAACGCATTTCTTAATTTGTATATTAGTAACAAACTACTTTGAGGATGTGCATTATTTTTTATTCCATGGTGTACAAAGAAATATGGGTCTATCTCTAAATTACATGAATGTCACTCAAATCTTATTCTCTTTTCTTACAGAAACGGAAGGATTTAAAATTGATACTATGGGTACATACCATGGTATGACACTGAAGTCTGTGACAGAAGGTCCCAGTGTTCCTTTGGCTGCTCGTGCACCACAGACCCCTACACATCCTCGCCAGATGTCACGTAAGCATTTTTATTTTATATGTTCAAATTGAAATAGTTTTATCCACTCTTTAAGTTATTTAAGAAGTTTTAACTTCTATAACTATCTCAAAATTCAATTCAAATATTCAAATTCAAATATATTTATTCATAATCAAGTCAACTATTAACAGATTGTGTGAGTCTCATCCTTTTAAGTTTAACAAACCTGTGTTAGGATGAGACTGCTCTTCTAGATGACAACACGAGTATACGACGACTTAAAAATTATGAAAATTTACCAAAAATAAGTTGAGAAAAATGTGAAGGACCACGTCAACTTTACCTAAAACGAAAGAAAAAAAAAAAAGTTTATATAATATATTAACATACATACATATATAAACATATACATAATTCATCTATTTGTGCCTATAAAGTTAAAGTATAAGGTACTATTAAATAAGATTAAAAAGAGATTCAGTGCCATCATAGTCAAGTTGTTTCAGCCATGAGATTATGTGTCTTTTGCACTCAAAGTAGGGCGTAGTATAGAAATTGAGTTTTCTGTTTAATTTATTATACAAGTTAATCGATTGAATATTAAATTGCATGTTAGCAAATTTAGTTTTTGCTGAAGGGCGGCTAATTACAGAGTAAGGATTACGTTTGCCAATTATTTTAGGATCAGGAATAAGAGTTTTATGAATTTTGAGTACACATTTCAAAATATAAAGTTGTCTCACTGTTAATAAGTCACAGTCATGGTACAGTTTAGTAGTGCTATATGTGATTTTATTAAATGTCATTACTTTTAAAAGCGACCTCTGTGCCCTTTCAATGTGTATCATTTTGGTTTTGTGAGAACCACCCCAGATAGGCAAACAGTAGATTAGAATAGACTGTACTAAAGATATGTAGATATAGATGATAAGTTGTCGGTCAGCAATATGCCTGAGATACTTAAATAGCCACAGCAGTTTTCTAACACGAAGTGTAAACATATCGATTTGTTTGTGCCAGTTTAATTGCTGATCAAGGTAAATACCCAAATATTTAACATAAGCTACCTTATCTAGTGCCTTACAATTACAATTATCTAATGTGTTTATATGTTCACCAGTGTGGGCTATTAATTTAAGATCACTGTTTGGTTGCGATGAGTTTTTTATAGCGAATGTTATGTAATTAGTTTTGCTAGTGTTTAGGGTTAGGAGATTACTGCGAAGCCATTTTGTGACAGTAAGGAGACCTTTGGTAGCAACATCGTGGACATCCTCCCAACTCTCTCCACAGAACAGTAATGCCGTGTCATCAGCATAAGAAAATATTTTTCCGTTATGCAATTTGGTATTCGTCAGGTCGTTGATATAAATCAGGAATAAGGTAGGTCCAAGCACACTGCCCTGTGGAACGCCATAGAGTGTAGATAATGTTTCAGAACTGATACAGTCAGTGTCTATTTTAACTTGTTGAGTTCTGCCCGTTAAATAGTCCGAAAGCAAGTCAAGAAATTTACCTCTGACACCTATCCTCTCGAGCTTTTTGATTAGAATGGGGATAGAGACGGTGTCAAAAGCCTTTTTTAAGTCTAGAAATATACAGAGAGCCTTCTTTTTTGAGTCAAGATAATCGATAATGCTGCCAGTCAAAGCCAGAACTGCATCCTCCGTGCTTTTCTTTTCTCGAAAACCAAACTGGGAGTTAGACAGGATATTGTATTTGTTAACAAAATTTAGTAGACATTTATTAATAACTTTTTCAATAATTTTAGAGATAACAGTAAGTACTGAGATAGGCCTGTAGTTGTTAACATCATCTCTAACCCCAGATTTATAAATAGGGTAAATGATAGCACGTTTTAAAGATTGTGGAAATACACCCTGAGACAAGCAAAGGCAACACAGATGGTTGATGGCAGGTACAAGTTCAACCTTGGCCATTTTAATAAATTTGGTTGGTATGTTGTCCCAGCCAGCAGCAGAGTCAGACTTCAGGTTTGAGATAAAATTTTCAATTTCGGCCAGATCAGGTTCAATGATTCCAATTGAATTAAGTATCGGAGGAGGTAGCAGCTCGCTTGTCTCAGGTATATCATCATTATTAGGACATTCGGAAATAATTTGTTCTGCTAACGTTTTACCAACACTAGAAAAGTGTTCATTGATTAAATTTGCCGAGTTTATTGAAGAATTAGAAAGCTGTGTCAGATCCTTATTATTAAGTTTTTTATTTAAATTAGTAATATTTTTAATCGTGTTCCAAAGTGATTTGCTATTATTTAGAGATTTAGTTAGTAAGTCCCGCTCATACTGCCTTTTTAGTTTCTTTAATAGATTATTACAAAAATTGCGATATCTTGTGTATATAAGTTTCAATGTTTCATTTTGTTTGTCCTTTTGTGATTGTTTCTGTAATTTGTTTCTGTTTTTTATACATTTTAACAAACCAGGAGTTATCCAAGGTTTGATTATACGTTTATTATTTGGAATTTTTATAAGTTTTGTATTGGTTTGTAAAGAATAGTTGATTGAAGTGATTAATTTGTCGGCTAATATATTAGGATCATCAACTTTCATTAGTAGGTCAAGGTTTTGTTTACGTAAAGTATTTATTGCCTCTAAATAATTGGTGTAAGTTTTTGTAAGTTTCTTTATATAAGCAACATCCTTTTCTAAATATATGTTTGTTAAAATCATAAGATGGTCTGTAACTGTTGTTTCCAGGACAGCAATTAAAGCAGAGTATTTATTTGGGTCAAGATTAGTAAAGACATGATCAATGCAGCTATTAATGCGGGTATTAAGTCTATGTCCTGGTAACAGTCCATGTTGAGCCATCATTTCTAAATATCTATGACTGCGAATGTCCAAGTGATCATCCAATATGTTAATATTAATATCACCAGTAATAATTACATTTTTACTAAGATTGCTTGAGTGAAGATGTTGGTCCAGTGAATTAGTAAAGTTATCAATGTTATAATTGGATGGTGATCTGTAAATACAAATAATAGAGCAATTCAGTAAGCAAACTTCCAAACACGAGGCCTCATTAATACAGACTTCATTTACCTTATGTTCTAGGGAATTATTAATATATACAACAACACCATCGTTTTGAGTTACTTTGCATGTAGTACTGTAAGCGTTGTATCCATGTATATACGGTAAAGGAATGTCAGGGTTTAATCTACATTCGGTTAAGACCAATACATCAACATGTTGTTTAATTAGAGTTAAGTTAGCAGAAAAATCATCGACGTTTTTGTTTATGCTTCTGATATTTTGAGAGACAATAGAGAACGTTGGAATATCAGTAGGTAATAACTCCTGGAGATTACTTATATTAGAAGAAAAACTGTGAACGTTATGAATGACATCCAATTCATTTATAACTTCAGTTGTATTGTTCATAATTTAAAGGACAGGTAATTCACAAGTGGTAACAAAGGTGAATCGTAACGTGTAAACTTAACACGCAACGTGTGATATTTATATGACAAACGTTGGTCAACGTATATTGTCGGCTGAAATTGTACTATTAATGCGCAAATTAAAAGTAATTTACATACGAGAGTGACTGTTAAATTATTCAATCGTAAGACATAATCAAAATACATAGTGTAGTGGTATGTGAATGTTAGGATAATAATATATAGGTCTACTTTGATATTGTAAGATATTATAAGATAGTTATATTGTATAGTGTAGATACGCAATACATAATATATATGTATAGAAAGTTTAATGCAAGATTTTGTGGTCTCTTTCAGATAAGAATTTAAAGCTAAGACAAAAAACATATTTGAGTAAACAATAACTAAGTAATAGGGAACATTAACTAGTCAGTCTTGCGTTAACTTGTGAACTTGAGCTTCATTAGTTATTTGTATGATAGGCGAGTTGTCCTCCTTCCTGACATACACCCGACCGTAGGATGTCCAGCAGTACTTATAACATTTTGATTTTCTGAGGTCTCTCGCCAAAAAGAAGAGTCTTGAGGCTTTTGGTGTGAGATGTTCGGCGACAAAGATAGGAGTATCTGTATTTTTCTTAGATCCTAAGTGTTTAGCACATAGTTTGTCGGTGTGATTCCGTTTATTAAACGCCTTAGCTCCCTTTAGAAAATCTTCTTTTAATAATGTCGAGCCAAATTCAACAATAATGGACTTTTTGTCCGTGGTGCCCTTTGATTTATAAATATCTTTTATGTCAGCCTTGTCAACTGTTAACTGCAGAGTTTTTGAAAGGTTATCCACAATACTCATCAGGCCTTCTCTAGTTTCCTTAGCGTCTAAAGGGACGTTCCTTATTTCTATAGTAGTTTTGCGACATGTCCTTATTGAGTCTTCCAAACGATCTTCAATAGTGGCAATATACTGGTTCTTGCTCCTTAGTTCTTCCTCAAGCTGGGTAATTTTACCCCTAAGCTCAATATTCTGCTCCGCTAAAAAAGAAATTGTTGTCTCAATATTATTGTTAGCATCTTGAATTCCCTTAAGTATAGGGAATAATTTTTGCAATTGGGCATCCTGTTTTTGCATTCGTAAATCTTGTTTTTGCGCCCATGTTTCAAATAGTTCCGTCATTTCTCGGCGGAAGTCACTAAAGTCAATTTGACTCCCTTCACCCTCAATTCTCTTCCTCTTTGCCCTTGATGAAACGTAGTTACGTTCCTGGCTATCTTCGTCAACAATACTCAGGTTAGGTTCAGAGTTAGTTTTATTGAGTAGGTGTTGTGGAGTATCCATTCCGGCGATGTGTTATTTTTGTGTAGAATGTAGGCTAGACAGCACCCGTAGCAACCGTAGAAAATCCGTAGTAGGGAACGCGATTCGTAGCAGGCGGCACGTAGTACGTAAGGCAGACCGCGCGTAGCGCTCAAGTCTATAGCAGCTAGTAATTTTGGCACGTTGCTCACTGTATTCTTGGCGTATTCGGTTCGCACACGGACCCAGAAGCCGAGCAACACCAAGTTCGATCCCGCGTGGTTGCAAACACGTCGCGCTCACACACTATCACTTTCGCGACACGGAGTCTGCACGAGGCGGCGGCGGAGTCCGAGGGCGCAGTCCCAACAACCACACTAAACACTCAAATACTCGCTTCGACACGTCCGTTCGACACAACAGCCGAGAGGCAAGAGGATGGGAAAGTAATTGGAATATTTTGTAATTGATTCTCTAAATCAAAGGTTGGGTTATGATCTTCCATGTGTCATTTATATGACCAAATTTAATTATGGCACAGATCTATATGAAAATGGTATGAAGCTGTAAACATTTCTATGCTCTGTTTTTACAAAATTCACTTGTCTATACTAATCTATAGTAATATTATAAAGAGGAAAGATTTGTATGTTTGTAAAGAATAACCTTAAAAACTACTAGACCGATTTTGATGAAATTTGGTACAAATATAGATTAGACGTTGGGAAATTAGTTTTTAATCTTTTCAATTAAAAAATTAATATTTTCTGATAAACTTTGAGTAGGTTGACCTACTCTTCCTTTATCCCAATATAAAAAATAAATAAATGGACGACCCGTGCGAAGCCGGATGTGCTACTAATATACAATAATTTAGCGGTCTGTTCCAATGTAATTTTTATTTGACTAATTTGAATGTTAATATATTTTGTTAGAAAATGGGTCAATGCCAGGCAGTACACCTAGCAGACGTGAACTGCTCCCAGTGACGGCTGCGCGGCCACCGCCGGGTGCCGGTGGTAAACGACCATCTCGCACACCCATCATCATCATCCCAGCAGCTACCACTGCACTCATCTCAATGTTCAACGTCAAAGACATGCTGCAAGATCTTAAGTAAGTACCTCCATAATATACAGGATTATTTGTAAGTCATCAACTACCTTCAAACCATTCGAAGATCTCACTAACATTTACAGCTTTTATTAAGGAAAGAACTCTGAAATCGCGAAAAAAATCAGCTTTTCCAGCCCAACCAAAATGTATGAAACAGCAGCAGATTTTTGTTTTCGCGTTTTCTGAGTTCCATAATAAAAGTTATTTGTGTTGATGAGATCTAGATACTAGGTGGTAGACCTGTATGTAGGGTCGTCTGGGTAGGTACACCACCGGCTTTCCTATTTCAGCCGGGAAACAGTTTGCTGTTTCGGATTGAAGGGAAAGGTAGCCAGTGTAATTACTGGGCATGGAAGGCATTTCATCTTAGGCCTCAGGATGACAACGCACCTACAATACCATTTTTTTCCTCGTTATTGCAAGTGTTTAGGTGACAGTATCCACTTGCCATCAGGTAGGCCGTCAGCTTGTCTGTTATCTTAAAAAAAATCAAATGGTTTTAACCTATATTATCCCATTGGGTCGTTAGCGACCCAAAGTTAGTAACTACCTTTAAATAGGTAGATATTTTTAAATAACCTAATTATTGATACTTAGTTTACTTCGTCATTTACTTGAAAGTATAAAAAACGTTTAAAAGTGATTTACGAGTTACTTAAGTGTTATAGTTTATTTTGAGAGCTGTTACAGTTTTTGAATACTATTTGGAGTAAATTTTCTGTGTCCGGAGTTACGAAAAATGTATGTATTATTTTTTTTACGTATATTCATAAAACAAAATTATAGTAACATGCTTGTTAGATAACTAATCGATAATAAATAATTATGTTCAATAAGTTACCAAGCTGTTTTTCTTATATAAGAGCGTCGTAAAAATTTTTGGGTCGCAAACGACCCACTGGGATAATACCCTACCTTACTTTACTAGGCTTCTTTGATTACATGTTTGAAGAAAAACCTGTTATAGCAGCGGTACGTTGACACGATAACAGTGTGGTTTTTTCACTGTGTGTTATGGGTTACTCTCCTATTCAGCAAATACGCAATCAAACCCTTGACACCAGCAACGCGTTATTTATCTGCCTCAAAATCCACAATCACATTACCGCAGCTTGATATGATAGCTGTTCAATACAACCACTATAATTTGGATGGAGTTGATCGCCTGAACCCTAATGTTGGTGTATATCCTATAAGTGTCAGGGGCAAATAGTGGTACATGCCTATTTTGTTCTGAAGTCGCAGTCAACAACGCATCACTTCTGGCGGAGTCAATGGGCTCACCGTTGTCCAACAAGTTATGTTCGTTGGCGCTGTTTGGCATTCAATTTTCGCAGAAAAAAATTGCTGTTCACTACAGCTTTACTTCTGAAGTACGGGTCGACTCAAGGTGACCAAGACCATCAAAAACGACCAGGCGATCAATACTTCTGCTGTTCGAACACACAATATTAGACATATTCCACTATGTACCTACCTAAGCAAAAAAGACTTCGATGTGTTTTTTGTATGAACAAAACCAACAAAATGTGCAAAAATTGAACAGTAAGTCTCCACGATAAGTGTTTTCAACAATACCACTCATAATTTAATAACTTTATTTATTTTTGATTTCATAATATGATCCTTTAAATTTTACTAATAAATTTTATGTCACACATTTTAGGACACGTATTATCCCAGTGGGTCGTTAGCGACCCAGTCTAAAAACCCGTTTTTCCAAAATTAAAATTAAAAAATTAATTGACAGTCCTTTATTTGTTCCTATTTTGAGCAACATTTGTGAATATCAGAAATTTTCACGACCTAAATAGTTACGGGCATATATGGGTTAAGGTTGTCTATGCTCAATGTTGAATTATCAATTGCTTTGTGTCTTTTCCTTTAGTTTTATTCAGAATTGACTTGATGTGATAACGCCTTATAAATCGATGAACGCCGGCTGCACGAACGAAAAACATGACTCATTGTCACGTTCCACCTGAGCCGAGCGTGCAAGCGAGAGCGGCGAACAAGCGATAGAGAGACACGTTCGGCCAAAGCGGCCGGCTTGTGTATCGTCCGTAAACCGACTTTACAGACAACAATTTTTTTTTGTAAACCTAGAAAATCCAATAATAATAAATGTCATACAAGACCAAAGTGGGTTTATTCCTAAGATATGGCGTTTCAGTACTATAAAATGCTGCTGTTTTTTCAGATTTGTACCAGTAGAACAGAAAAAAGCAGAAGGCGCTGTACGTGAAAATGAAATTCTATTACAACGAAGAAAAGGTCCTGCCGGAGACCATGTTCCCACTAATGCGACCACTACTACTGTAAGTACTGATTACAATAATATCATTTAATGTATCTATTATGCAGTATAAATGTTCAAAATTTGTGCTATGGATGCTATATTACTGACAAAGATACATGGATGTAAAATAGACATTAAAAGACTCAACACTTATTTTTTTACTTTTTTTAATTTTGTTTCTAAATAATTTATTTTGAAATTTCAAAAAATTCTCATTCTAAGACGACGTACGTGCACGTGCACCTGTGGGATTTTTGTGGGTTAATGTCATGGGCTCTACAAAATAAAATTAAAAAATTACATCACAACTGTCAAACCTTTGAGGTTAAGTTTGGTTGTTGGCCATAAATAAAAAAAGATGGATGGCAATGTTACTAATTATGAGCTATCCTACCAATACTGTATAAGGGAATGTTTGTCTGTCAAATGATGAAATTTCACACCCAGGTAGATCATAACTTGGATTACAACACAGGATACTTTTTATCTTGGTATTATACTGTAAATCCACTGCTTTGTGATTAAAGCCATGCATGCGCACGAAGCCACATGCAAAATAATAATTTATAACGATATAATTTCAACATCCAATAATGCTATCAGGTTCCGTACCGTGTGGTGGACAACCCTGGCAGACTGTCTGCTGCGGAATGGGACAGAGTGGTCGCTGTATTTGTACAAGGTCCAGCCTGGCAGTTCAAAGGGTGGCCGTGGGATGGCAATCCAGTTCAGATCTTTGCTAATAGTAAGTTTTAATTAGTAACGTGCAGGATCGTTAAAAATATATATCCGCGGATACGGATTCGAATACGGATATTTGGTGTCAAGATCCGCGGATACGGTTAATCTTTATTTTCTTATTTAATCGGTGTCGGCGCGCGAGACCTTGAAACGATAGTTGACGTCTAGCCAGCTGCAACGATAGGCAGGAAAAGTTTCGACTTGCAAACAGGGTTCTAATTGCTCAAAAACAATGTATTCGTGCTATATTTGATGTAGATAGTATGACATCCTGTCGACCTTTTTCAAAAAATATAACCTACTCACGGTTCCATCTTTATATATTTTTGAATTGTGTGTTCTCGTAAAAGAACATCCCGAATTGTTCAAAAAATTATCCGAAACTTGTGTTTATAATACTAGGTTTCCTAATAAATTAGTTTTACCTAAAATGAGTACAACATTATGTAAGTAATAGAAGCAGTTATGCAATGGCGGTTAAAATTTTCAACAAGCTGCCCAATGACTTAACTGCACTGAGTAGTTCCAAATTTAAAAAACTTTTGAAAAGACGCCTAATCGAAAAATGTTTATATTCCGTGCTAATGAATTCGCGAAGACATAAATTAAGAGTATATAATAGAATCTATGTGCCTATATCCCTTTTTTTCTAGTTTTTCGATTATTATTTAAGACTAATAAGTTTTTCCAGCCTAAAACTAATAGAAGACTAATATTCCAGTCTGCGCGTTCCACCTGAAGTTCGACGAGATGAAACTGGATGCAAATGTTGCTCGCTGGGCGGTCACCGTCATAAATCTCAGCCGCACCAAGCGGCATCTCGACCGTGCAGCGTTACTTGGCTTCTGGGAGACACTCGACAAGTATGTATATAATTATTTTAATTGTTACCAAAACATATCCATCGCACAGGATCATTGTAGCATAGCTCTGTACAAATAAAGGATGTGTTCTTGCATTATTCATTACGATCACGAAATCTAAGCTATCAAGTGCCGGGCCGATTTTGGATGGGTGACCGAAAGTTTTTCCAACTAGATTTTCCTGCTTGCTTCGGAAGACACGTTAAGGTGATGGCTATTATCGAAAGAGAGCAGTCGTTCTCAAGGAGCGTTGGTGGCAGGCAGGCACATGGCCGTAAAAATCTGAGGCCAAAACATATAGCAGTATGTCGATAGCAATACATACTGCACTGACCCCAAATAAATTGGGAACAGGAGAAAGAGTGACCGGATGCCGCTCTTCGTGGACGTCGGTTAATGCGCTAAAACGGCCCTTTCAGCTCGAACACTCTTAGGGTAGGAACATGCCAAAGCTGCTCGCGGTCGCGGTCGATATCTCGATACCTCGATGTCGATACTCGCTGTTTCTACATGGATGGCAGTGCCAACATGCCGATTCAGTCGCACCTGACAGCTCAGTTGCTCAGTGTTGTATTTGTGCCGTACGTTACCTACTCCTGAAGGACATGTTGTCTGTTGATGTGACAGTGACGATGATATCATGTCAGCCAGCAAAGCCGGCTAGCCGACAAAGCAGGAATATTAAAAATTAAATCAATCAACACCTCCTTATCCATAATTCAATTCACCAAAAAACAATCAAAAGCTAGCCGGTCAATTCTCGCGACGATAGAAGCGGCACGAGAGTGAAATAGATACCTACAACCTGAGCCGAACCGATTTGACCAATCACGAGCCAGATCACATCGATGCCTGCCGTCAACCGCGATGTAAAAACAAAATATTTTGTTTGCACGTCGGCATCGAGCTAAACCGCGAAGCTGACCGCGATGTATCGCAGTGAGGTATCCTTCGACATGTGCGTGGGTGTTTGTTAACATGCATTTGTTTTACATGGAGGTGATATCGATGTAGCGAGCTAAACAGGGACCGCGAGGTATCGCAGTGAGGCATCTTCGGCATGTTCCTACCCTTAACCAACTGGACAGAAACTCCCCTCGCGGTATCGGTCACCTTAACCAACTATGGACAGAGACTCCCTGACGGGATCCCCTTAACCAACTAGGAACAGAAACTCCCTGGCGGGATTCCCTTAACCAACTAGGAACAGAAACTCCCTGGCGGGATCCCCTTAACCAACTAGGAACAGAAACTCCCTGGCGGGATCCCCTTAACCAACTAGGAACAGAAACTCCCTGGCGGGATCCTCTTAACCAACTAGGAACAGAAACTCCCTGGCGGGATCCCCTTAACTAACTAGGAACAGAAACTCCCTGGCGGGATCCCCTTAACCAACTAGGATCAGAAACTCCCTGGCGGGATCCCCTTACCCAACTAGGAACAGAAACTCCCTGGTGGGATCCCCTTAACCCCCAACTAGGGACAGAAACTCCCCTCGCGGAATCCCCTTAACCAAATAGAGACAGAGACTCCCAGGCGGGATCCCATTAACCAACTAGGTACAGAAACTCCCCTCGTGGGATCCCCTTACCCAACTAGGAACAGAAACTCCCTGGTGGGATCCCCTTAACCCCCAACTAGGGACAGAAACTCCCCTCGCGGAATCCCCTTAACCAAATAGAGACAGAAACTCCCAGGCGGGATCCCATTAACCAACTAGGTACAGAAACTCCCCTCGTGGGATCCCCTTAACCAACTAGGAACAGAAACTCCCTGGCGGGATCCTCTTAACCAACTAGGGACAGAAACTCCCCTCGCGGGGATCGCCTTAACCAACTAGGGACAGAAACTCCCTGGCGGGATCCCCCAACTAGGGACAGGACCTCCCCTCGCGGGATCCCCTTAACCAACTAGGAACAGGAAACTCCCTGGCGGGATCCCCTTAACCAACTAGGAACAGAAACTCCCCTCGCGGAATCCCCTTAACCAACTAGGAACAGAAACTCCCTGGTGGGATCCCCTTAACCAACTAGGAACAGAAACTCCCTGGCGGGATTCCCTTAACCAACTAGGAACAGAAACTCCCCTCGCGGGATCCCCTTAACCCACTAGGAGCAGAAACTCCCTGGTGGGATCCCCTTAACCAACTAGGAACAGAAACTCCCCTCGCGAGATCGATCCCCTTAACCAACTATGGACAGAGACTCCCTGACGGGATCCCCTTAACCAACTAGGAACAGAAACTCCCCTCGCGGGATCGATCCTCTTAACCAACTATGGACAGAGACTCCCTGACGGGATCCCCTTAACCAACTAGGAACAGGAACTCCCTGGCGGGATCCCCTTAACCAACTATTGACAGAAACTCCCTGGTGGGATCCCCTTAAACAACTAGGAACAGAAACTCCCTGGCGGGATCCCCTTAACCAACTAGGAACAGAAACTCCCCTCGCGGGATCGATCATCTTAACCAAATATGGACAGAGACTCCCTAACGGGATCCCCTTCACCAACTAGGAACAGAAACTCCCTGGCAGGATCCCCTTAACCAACTATTGACAGAAACTCCCTTCGCGGGATCGATCCTTTTAACCAATTAGGGACAGTAACTCTCTCGCGGGACGGACTCTGTATAAAACTGTATGTACGCTTAAAACTTTTAAACTACGCAACGGATTTCGATGCTGTTTCCATCAATAGATAGACTGATCAAGAGAATTCTCGCGCATTTTACAGGACAGTGACTTTTCGGCTCGTTTCTAGTATACACTTTACACAATGGACGTAAAGTTCAATATGCTATGTAACAAAAAATGTCGAAATGTAACTCGATCTTTACAGAAAGAATTGAAATCTCTACATATTATTACGACCATACCTGTAGGTATCATGTCTATGTAACAAAAATCTTTTTATTTTAAAAATATGTAAAACATAATATACAGTTTAAATTTAATAATATTAGTCCGTCCAGTCGTTTTTGAGCCTATTAGTTACCAACACACAAATATTTACTTTATCTAATCACCTATTTCATTTCAACTTTCCTTAAATATAATGATTAACCAAAATAATTTCAAATGCTTAATTAAACTAATTTTATTGTTAAGTTAAAAGTGTTTGCAATGCTAATGATCAATATAATCAACTTCTTATTTTCATGATTAACAATCCCAGATATTGTACATCTCCTGGACCAGATAGCAGTCCTATATTAATTGGCTACAATGAGTTTTATTAATTGCTATCATTAATAAAGATCATTTGTAAGGATTACGGCTTTGGTAGGTATATTTAGATTCTGTTTTGCTCCACTGAATACTTCCATTGTGGCGTTCTGTATATTGCATGGGGTCACCCATCTATTACGACGACATTTTTTGCTAGTTTTTGACCCCTCCCTCCTAAGATATAAATAAGAAAAAATATATATGAGAAAAACCCTTTTGTAAGAGAAAATAAGATATGGTCGACTCCCGTCCCTCTAAATCGTTTTCTAATACATTGTATAAATTCGAAGTCGCTCAATTTGTATGTGCGTTTGGAAATTTTAAATTACGCAACAGATTCCAATGCGGTTTTCAGCAATATATAGAGTGATTCAAGAGGAAGGTTAATGTGTATAATACATGCATATTATTGACTGTACTATGCAAATCGTGGTTTCAATTTTGCGAGAAAAAGTGTGCATAGCTGGGGTAAGCTAGAGCTTATAAGATTTTCTTTAATTACTCGTGTATGTATTTTCTTCTTTTAAGACGATACAGGCAGTATCTTAGGAGTCCTCATTTTCCTACCCTGCACCCAATTTATTCGGAGTCGGTGCAGTATCTTGAAATCGACAATACTGCTTTAGAATTTGGCATTAAATCTGAGGAGGATTTTTATAAAGAATTTTGATAGTTGAAGTTTTTTTTGCTATAAGTAATTAATTAAGTTTTTATTCTGAAATTTTAATCAAGATATTACATCTGTGTCTATCTAGTGTTTCGTGAACGTTGATTGTTTTTTATGTCAAGTGGTTGGCAGACAAGCATACCTGCCTGGTGGTAAGCTGTCACTAAATTCAAATTGAATGAAAACGAGGACGTGACACTGGCGCGCTGCCAACCATTGTCCTCTTCCCTACTCTATGAAGCTCTAGCGACCTTACTCACCAACAGAAACATAACACAACAAAAATTTAATGTTATTTGACTGTGATCTTCTGTAAGGTGGATGTATAATCCCAGTTCTGGCTGCTCCAAATGAAAAAGAAAAACAAATTAAAAAATGTTAATATATATTTTTTTGTTTCAGGCACATGATGAAGAACAAACCGCATCTTAGGTTTTAAGTCTGTTGTAGCTACGTGAAAATTTTATTTTATAGTAAATAATAGGGTGTGAATATCACAAAAGACTTTCGAAAGCAAAGCGAATCTAAGTCAATTCATGCCATTTGGGGGTTTTTTGGCCGGTCTTGTTGATCCCACCTGCTTAATTCAATAATAGTTAAATACCCAGTGCTTGTATTTTTCTTTTATATGGGGACAATTCAAAAGGTACCATGTAGTACTTTTAAGACGATAAGGATATATCGTAAAATATCATGGAATAAAAGTCGCACCATACCTTTTGTGTTGTAATGACTCGCATAGAATTTTATGTCGACTTTCAAACTACAGCCTTTTAAAATTCATGACATATCTAATGACCTAGATTTCTTTACTTGTTCTCTATTGTATTCTACATAAGTAGTAAAAATAGTTTGATGTTCATTGTGAATTAAATATCTTCATAACTTATATGAAATAATAAAATTTTATTATATATTATAAATATGTACTTCTTACTTTCGTTTACATATACAATTCGGAATGAAAAATGTGCAATTCTAATTTTATGTAAATAACTCTAAATATTGCCAAAATACTTCGGAATGGTAGAGAAATGTTCAAAGATCTGTGATCTTTGTTTTTCCACAACAATAAATTGTTGAACATAAACAGAAAAAAAAATCTTTTATTTTTTACAATACCAACTCATTCTCATACCTTTTACGGTTAAATGGTGAAATAAGATGCAATACACTTATAGCGGTACCTATCGAAAAAGTTTTTTTTTATTTATTTGTTTCAGGACTTTTATCTAAAATAGATATGTCAGTCCTATCGGACCTTACCATCGAAAAAGTTAGTGGGATAGAAAATTAAAATAAGGCAATAAAAATCATATTTAATTAAAATTTTATTTCATCAATGGTAGTGTATAACAATAAATAATTTCTGTTCTCTTTCAGAGATAAGTACATAGATAGAATTAGGTTATATTTCTAATTATGTATTTCTTTGATATTTTTGTACACAAAATAAAACCATCAGTTTTACCCATAACAATATCACATCGTTAGGTGTGTACTTAATATGTGCCCGTTATTGCGTTGTTCAATTTTCAACACTTATATTAGTTTTAATCGCTGCGGTTATAAATAATTAATTTTGCGAACAATAAAGTTTTCAGCTCGTCAAGTTACAAATTGGAAAAATTTATCAAACATATTTAGTACACGATAAAACTGTAAGTTCTACAAAATTATCTCTGAAGTTTATGTACAGTCAATAAATATAAAAAATATATAGTAACGTCAACGTCGTCACCCGGCCCCGGCAAGGAATGATAGGACCAAATTATGCCGGTCGCCTGGCTCATCCGTCGGTATATTTGTCAAATAATTGTTAGAAAAACACACTTAAGTCTTTAAAAAATGGGATAGCACGTCGGCTTTACTCCAGACTTCTTTAAATGATTACTTTGTAAACAGACTCATTAGAAGCTCTCTCATTTCATAATTCTACGTAATTGTTCCTTAAATATCTTTAGTTATATTTATAAGACTGGAGTTAAAAGCCTGTACCACAAGCCACCCCATGTGAAGTGAGTAAACAACTGCAGAAACCAATTAATCAAATAAAACGCTTTATACTAAATTTCAAGACTAAAGTTGTCTAATATGAGAAATGAACTACGAACTATGAGTTCAGCACAATCACTCATAGTGATATAAATAGGGCTTCAAGCTATCGAGATCAGCCATATTATTTAACAAAAAAAATAACCTAATAATGCTATATCACTATCAGATCTTGATATTTCACAATTTTGTCGAGCCAAAAAAATATGGTCGACCGTAAATGTATGTCAAGTTATTAAATGTAGTAACATCAATAAGCTGGCAATTCTGGTTTTGTCATTATTTTAGGCAGTTTGATTTTATTTATATAGAAATGAAGTATGTCGTTACTCCTAGAACTTGGGGGGTAGGTATTTTTCAATTGATTTTGAACTATGTCATACGATTGTAGATTATGTGAAAAAGTTTTATGGTTTTTAGTTGACTTGTTACATTTATATCAGATTTTGTTTTATATAAATCATTGTATCAGAGGACTGGTAGTACAAATTTCCAATTATTCAATAGAATGAACTGTTCTCCAGTAAATTGCATTTTTTATGAGTAGAAAATATGCATGCCACAGCATGTTGATTAGTATCAAAATACAAACTGTTAATTAAATACACCATTTAGATTTTATCTACTGCATTGTAGATTGTAGAAAACTTATATAATAAATTCGGTATCATTAAAATGGCTTGGTACATCTCGCATAGACTGATCCCCCACAGGAATGATTCGTGCAAACTAATGAAATGAACGATGAGTCTAATCTAAATTTTCATAAAACACGCCTCTCGGCTTTTTAATAATCTCTCTTTTGCTATTAATACCAAACTTATGAAACGCAATCTTTTTATAAACAATATCGATGTAAATAACAATTACTCTTTGACTGAAGAAGAAGGCAAATACGTACTACCTTGTTTTTCAGGTACAGCAAATTAACAAAATGTACTATACAATTTTATTATAGGTACTAAAAGTGAGCAAGCTCGGGTAATTAGCTGTTGAAACCGTTAAAAAAGATCACTAAGTTGTACAGTCAACAATATAATCAAACACAGAACTCATAAATTCTTAAAAAATTGTATGCAGCAAAATTTTTAATGCCTTATATTAAATACCTACTCATTTCAAATGTTTACTTAGTCATTGGCGTAAATTATGTTGTAGATGTATTATGCAGAGCTTTCTTTTAATCAAATTAATTATTAATTTCTCGTTATCTACTTTTACTGGGTCAAGTTAAGTTTTATTGAATGTTATACCGTATTTTTTTTAATAAAAACAATGCTACGTTTAGGTATCTTGAGCATTAAAGGTCTTTATTAAATTATAGATACCTAAACAGACTTTTGTATTATTGGTAACTACCCACTATAATTGCCTTCTTCTTAACTGAAATATAATATTAATAATAATTGTTACTTAAAAATTAGTATCAAATCTTCAAAAAATATAAAATCATATAGGTAGTTAGGTACCTACATAACGTATATAATGAAATGATAATACGGAACAATGAATTATTGCATTAAATGTGACAAAACTATAAACAGACGTGATAATGCGCAAGGAACATTTTTTCAGTCAAAATTATAACAACCAATATATTTTTTTGGCAAAGTTTTCAACGCCAGGTTATATCTTAACTACTAGGTATTATACGTAGAATCATATCATTTGATTTTGTGTATCTATAACAATAGGCAACACGAACATTGAAAATGATCCGATTAACAAAATATTTTAATACATATCTTACAAATGATAATGTCTAATTTTGTCACAAATGCTTTTTTAAAGTCCAGCACGGACTTCTAGTACTCAAAAGTTGTTGAAGTTGGGACCACCTCCAGCACCATTTGCAGGAAAACGGTTATTTTATCTGAAATAGAAAATTCGAATGTTAAATAAACCGATAGACGCAGGTAGGTTTGCCAAGTTTTTTTTACAAGAAATAAAGTAAGTATATTTAGGTCTGAGATGGAAAATAAACAGTATTTTAGAAAAAATAATAGCACGTAGGTAAGTTTTTTTAAGACATGTTTTTAGTGCTTCGACCTCGCCATAATCAGTGCTGAAAACAGTATTGTTTTTCTTATTTTTCTTCATCAGTAAAAAGTATAATGCAGTGCAAAACAGTATAATACTGTTTTTAACAGTATAGTGTGGAACCCTAGGTGTAACTATTGTAGTTGCTTTATGAGCTCAATTTGTATGGGAAACATGATTTGCGCTTCTTTCCGCTAGGGGTGCTATTCACGTTTCCTACAAATTGAGCTCTTAACGCAACTATAATAATTACGTTTTTTATACGAAAAAACTTCACTACAGGTACAGAAGCTGCGTTGACAACTAACCCCGAAGTGATATAAACTGCTGTTAATTGCTGACTTCTAAAGATGACAAAGGTGTTTAGGTACTTACCCATGAAGGGTAACGAAAAATTCCATTTGACGAAAGGTACGTAGACAAGCAGCCCGCCAAAGATGAATCCAGTAGCATACAGGTATTCCCACTGAGGCTTCTCAATTATCGGGGCCACCACTAGGTACGTGGATATCAGCAGTACGAGGTATGGGATTACTATTGGCACCTGGTGAAGGTAAAATTTTTAATAAATCATTAGGTACAGTATTTTAATTTCACGAACGCGGTTGAACAGTGATTGGATAAATATTGAAAAACGAAAAATCTTTAATGGGACTCACTATGAGGCACAACATTATAGGTGCCACAGGTAGCTTTTTTGTTATGGGAATCTTTAATTTATTTAATATGGGAAGCTCTTGGCTTTCATTTCACCATATCATTAACTGTATAAAACAAAATTTTCTCCACATCCATTGAAATAGATATAAACAACATACCTACCTACATTTAGTTAACTTCTCTTTCTCGCAACTAACTTTGCTAAGACAGTGTTAGACCCAGCCAGGCGGACTTAATAAAAATTAAAATATTTACGTTGTTTGGTATACCCCAAGACTATATAACCAATGATACATATTATAATATAAAAAGGGGTATACCTACTTAAAAACTTTCACTAGGTACCATATGAACACGACGGTTCCCATAGTGATTTCTCGGTATTACGTAAATTTCATACTTAATGTATATTGGGCATTTGTCTTCGCAGCATAAGTATATTCTTTTCATTAGACTTTGGAGGCAACTCCTAAGGACGCAATTAAAATGCCGCTGCATGTAGCTCTACCTAAGAACTACTTGTTTACGATTCATAAAGTTTCAGTAATCTCACCTTGTATGGTCTCGGTGCGTGAGGTTTGGTGTACCTCATGACGATCAGAGCGAGCATAGCGCCTCCGTAGAAGATCCACGCCGTGAACGAGAAGAAGTCTATCAGTGAGTCTATGGTCCCCGACAATACCATAGTAACCGCTATTATAGACTGAAATTCAAAAAGATAGGTAAATGCAATTTTCTGCAAATAGTATTGCTTCATTATTTTCATTAATTACAATGTAGGCAATTTGATTCTCTTTCTCATGTATGTACCTATATACAGGAGATGATTGAGAAGACATTAGCCCCCCATCCAAGAGCGTTTTTTCCTGCCGAAATGTCCAATCTATAAAGAATGAATTTTAGTAGATGGTTAAAGCGCGCAAGAACGAAGGTGTTAAAATCTTTTTGTTCCTTTCGTCGCGCCTGCACGACGCAACAACCTTGACTTAGTTGCATAGAAAGTCACAGGAAATCATGTAGAGATGACATTAGTTAGTGGCCTCGTCGGTTTTATTTATCCCTATGACGATTCTCTACAGTTAATCCACGAGGGCAAGTCATAAGGAATGAACGCTAGTGGATGGGGGGCTATTTGCATTCTTTGAAAATAAGACTAAACACTAGGTGGTAGAACTGTATGTAGGGTCGTCTGGGTAGGTACCACCGCCTTTCTTATTTCTGCCGTGAAACAGTTTGCAGTGTTTCGGATTGAAGGGAAAGGTAGCCAGTGTAATTACTGGACATGGAAGGCATTTCATCTTAGGCCTCAGGATGACAACGCACCTGCAATACCAAGTGATTTTTCATCCCTTCTATTCGAAAAGTGTCGCTTTTTTTCTTCTGTAAGCGGTAGCAAAATAAGCTCTTTTACGATAGGAACTTTTTAGCGTGCGGAATTGAGATTTAAATTTGGAACAGGTATCATTCATAGAAATCGAACGCGAATTGTATGAATTACTGGCTGGTACGTGTGTTAGCTGCAAGGTGTAGGGACCAGACCAGCGCTAACTAAAAAAAGCGCGCGAATTACGCCTGTACCTACTCAGTACATATTTTCTCATAGAAAGGAAAGGGGCTAAAAAGTAGAGTATCTTTACTTTGAATCCAAAGTAGCGCCTTCGCTGTAAAAATACTATTTTCCTCCCTTGTAGATTGTATGCTACTATTTTCCATGTTATTGCAGGTGTTTATAGGCGACGGTATCCACTTACCACCAGGTGGGTCGTCATCAGCTTGTTTAACACTTAGTTGCATAAAAAAATATATCATGATTCAAAGCGCTTTCCCCAAATATGGAGCATTTGATCTAAAAAATCAAATTTTCCATACAAATTGATTGCATAGGTGTTGGCACTTTTGTACGAAAGAGCTGATATTTTAGGTTAATTGAAGTTAACCTCATATTTGGAGTAATCATAGTAAGTAGTCTGATTTCAAATGGATGCTAATGTCTTAGCGGATCTTAGTTCTTTTGATGTAGGTAAGAACTCCGTTTTCGTAAGTAGGTAGTGTTAGATTCTTCATTTGTGTACGTTAATATTTCTAAAATAAAAGAATTTAAAAAATAAAAAGAGCGATAAATACATGGAATATAAGTCCTGGAGCGGGGGTGAATCGTCGCACGTGGACGTAGGACAAGATGTCCAGTAGATGGCCCTCTCGTGACGCCGCGAAGCATAATCTGTCGAAAATAGCCCTTTTCAACTTACCACATTCAAATAATCACGGCAGTTAGACCTTGCCCAGAAGAGCGAATTCAGTGTGAAACTTTACGCGTGAATTCATACTGAATCTCAACGTGTGAATTTGAAACTCGCGATTGCGTCCACAACGCAATGTATGAGTACCCCCGCGAGTTGTGTGTTCGCGCGTAGAGATTCGCTCTTCTGGACAAGGTCTTAAAAGTATTTTTTATTTGTATATTTGAACTTAGTAACTTTATAAACCAGTATTAAGGTCGAAGCTCACATATCAACTCGGAACAATGTATCCTCTTTTTGCTATGACAAAGAGGCGATGCGCTATTCGCATTCCGTAGCCATTTCGTAGCCGCCTTTCCCTAGCGGTAATAGCAAAAAAAACTTTCTGAGCTGAAAAGTTTCCGTTCTACGATTTTAATGTGGACCGATCATTATGAATGATGTCCAAGAGAGAACGCAGCTCCATTTTAGTCGACCACGTGGAGTCTATTCTCTCTAATGAGGGAGAGGCTATCTGTAGATTATATTACACATCACACCTAAAATGTTGGTAACAACGGTTTATATTTTTATGACCAAGCGGAGTTCAATTTTGCGGGAGAGTCTGATGTTAGGTATGCACCTTAGTGTTTGCACCTTTGCCCACTTGATCGTTATGTATCTGTCGTGGCCCGATCGCATAATTGGCCAGATCATGAAATGCTACTGGATCATAAAAATCTCGACCACTGTAGCCACGGTAGCCCATTATCTAAAAATGGTAGTGGTCAGAATAAGTGATCAGTAGATTCAAGGTTATTTTGTTTTATGACCAAGCGGAGTGGACTGTTTGTAGGAGAGTTTAATCTACGTATCGTGTGTTCGGTAGGTAGACGATATGCCCAAGCATTTCATGATCTGGCCAATTATATCTACAATCGGGCCACGACATATCCATACCCTTCTCAAGTTGCCTGTAACATATTTTACATTTATGATAGAACCTTACCTGCCAGCAACAAAGAGCGTGCCATTAGCCGAGCCAAATGTGGAAATAGTGACGGCGAGTGGCATGAGCCAAGCCATGGGGCCCAGCAGTCGGTTGCCGAAGGTGACGGCCACCGCCTCGCTGTCGGCCATCTCGCTCACTGACATCACCGCCAAGTACGACACGTTCACCAGCGCGTAGCACAGAGTCACCAGCGGTATACCGATTATAATGCTCAGGGGGAGATTCCTAGAATGAGTAATGTTCAAAGTTTTTATAAAGATAATTGAACGCGGATATGAAAAGACCAGCGGGCTTATACAAGTGGCAATTCTTCATAACGATAACTTAACGAAATTCGTCTTCGAATTCAAATTTAACGACGGCTTATGGGCGTGCACTCGAGTTACGTCAAAATTGTCACAGCCTTTTCAGACCTAATTTTGAAGCGATGTGAACAGACTTTGCAAAGAAATTATATAAAGTAGGAGGATTAATTATTGATTAAAACCGCTATATAGAGATAGTTTAATTTACATTTATAGTTTTGTAAAGCGAGGAGAATCTCGAGGCGCAGTTTAACAAAAATGTAGTTTGGAGCTATCTTCCAGATGAAATATAAGCATAATAATGGCAAATAATACTTTAAAAAAAATTCTTATAGAAAATATACAATTTTAAACCGCTATCGAGCCTAATTAAAAAGGGATACCAAGAAAATTATAAATTAGTGAATTTTAATGACGATGTTTACAATTAAACTCATTTAATATACTTATTATATTAAAATACAGTTAATAGTAGACATAATAATCACATTATAACATTGTTAAATGCACTCGGATATTTTTAATAATTATTTGAAAAATGGTCTAAATCTGAGCTCGCGGCCATTTTCGGTCGTAGATACACCCCGGGTCTTCCTAACTAGTGGGCCTATCGCTCTGCGAGCAATGACTATGTGTGCATGGGGTCACATAGACTGTGTATCTAACAATACAGCGAAAAAAATATTATTGGTACTTCGATGAATGCACAAATACATTTTGTTCTTATCGAATCGTTTTTAATTTATTACTTTGTCTAGGCCCGCAGTTCCGTCTTAACTTAGATATACAACATGTAAACTAAATAACCAACACCCTGAATAAAGGTGGTTTGGGATCGGCTTCCGAGTTGATTTTAATAATTTTTTTTTGAAAAAAAAAACAAAAAGTATCCAGAAAATATTGTACAACATTTTCTGGGTACTTTTTGTTTTTTTTTTTTAAAAAAATCGTTTTTTTTTTTTAAAAAAATATTGAAATCAACTCGGAAGCCGATCCCAAACCACCTGTATTCAGGATGTTGGTTATTTAGTTTACATGTTGTAGTGCGGAGTTTGCAGCGCACACGGGCGCAGGGTCTTGGGTTGCCCCAATCGTCGCCCATAAAGACCCTGCACCCTTGTTATTGTAAGTGATTGGTACCGTGGAGCTACATAGGCGACAGTGGACCTTGGAAAGGAGAATGCCTTTGGTTTTGTTTTGTAGCAGATCGAAAAGTGTACCTAAGTATGAAATTTTTAAAATTTATTTACCAAAATCTGTGTAAATTAAGTATGTATATTTTTTTGATTTAATAGGAAAGTTAAATACTATACAACAAGGTGCAAATCACAACCTAACCAACCAATAAAGCTATTAGGTAGTAGGGTGCTCGAATGGGCATTCTTCTTTCACAAAGCTATGCTCGCGGTACTCTAGAACTAAATAAATAAAAAATAGGTAGGTATCTACCTATTAAGATAATCTTTATACCTATAATATAAGTAGGTACATTTTCCAACATTGAAGTAGGTACTAAAACATTCTGAAATTTGAATATCGCGAACACAACTATCTTTTCTGTCACCTTAGGGTACCTGTACTTTGGAGGGAGCAGTAATCACTGAAGGTATTTACAATAATCAATAAACCATGCTCCTATCAATGATTTTATGTTTGCGTGCTTTTCGGGCTACATGTTGTTGAACTCAAATGTTAATGATAACAGCGGTCCTAGTGGATAAATTAAAGAACGTTCAACATATAGACCTTAAATGAGGTAAGTTTAAATTAAGCTAAAAATATTATTTTACAATATTTTTGATTGTAGGCAATATAATTTGTATCTACTAAGTATCTACCTGATAAGCGTGACACTTACTTGGATGGGTTCTTAATTTCCTCTGTGACATAGTTGAGGTTATTCCAACCGTCGTAGGCCCATAGGCCGGTGTAGAATGCGGTAGCAATGTTGCCCAGGGTCGCCGTGCTACTGGCGAAGTTGGGCTCCTGTAAATGTCGCGTATTACCTGCACCATACGGACACAACCACCCGTCAGTCTTTACAGAAATGTTTACGTCCCGTCGTTAAGTTTAAACATGGATGATTTCGTGTGATGAGTGGCAAAGCGTGAGAGTGGGGACTTTAATTGCTGACTTCTTACAATGTTTTTTTTTCTGCCAACTTAAACAGATACAATTCTTTCTTTCAGCCGCAATTTAGCAATTACGGTTACCCATAGTTTACTCTTGCAATATACATTAGAAGAATACAAATGAAAATATTCAAAACTTCATTTCAGAATTTTAAACGAGTAGATAGGTACTCCGAAATAGCATTGACTTCATTCTACGAAAAAAATTACAAGTGTTTTATTTGCATTTGTAATATTCATTTTCATATCTACATATCGACAATGTTATGAAGCCTAAGAATGGAATGAGAAGTGATATGAAACAAAATTAGTATTTAATTTAACACATTTCTCTACAATACTCCTCTCTTGACTTTTTATTACCTAATATAAGTTTGTAAGCTCCGCCGCACACGATAATGGCTATAGCAACCAACTTCGCGGCTGTGAAGATGTTCTGTACGTTCGTGGCCAAGTTCACGCTGTAGCAATTCACTGCCAAGATCATCACTGGAACAAATAAAGGAGGTCATTGATATATCAATTTATTGGTTTATATAACCTATGTATAATCACTTGTTAAATACAAAACGAGACAAATATAACCTAGTACAAAGACAGTAACGATCTGTCCAATCATGACTACATAAGGTAGTCAAAATGAATGTGTTTTGAATTAAATCCTACGTAAAGTTAAGGAATTAGAGATATATGAAATTTATTTTACATTTTCATTTCAGTTTGAATTTTTGCTAACACCCCACACCATGCTATAGTACTATACTATATACAGTCTATACTGTATTAGCATGAGTAGGTGCTCGTTTGTGATGCGAGTAGGTGCTCGTTTGTTATACCGTGTACCAAACACTCTCTACTCGCTTTTAGAAGAATTTACTCATAATTGAGATGTAAATATATACTACCATCTCAAATATATATTAACATCTCAAGTATTTACCTACTCATAATTGAGATGTAATTGCGGTTTACCGCATTTGAACGCTTATAATGCTGGGCTTGGCTGGAAGAGATCTCTTTTAGAGATAAGCTCACTTTTTTGTACATTTTTTCCTGCAATATGTTGTTATATTTGTGTGTACAATGAAGGATAAATAAATATATTTTAAAAAAGTAGATAATGACATCTCGCAAACTTATTTACGTATGTTTTTGCTTACGACTCCGAAAAATTTCTATGAAAAATATTAAGAGCTTTTCAAAGGAAAATCTGTCCTATGAGTATTAAATAAAACTAAGGACTCCAAAAAAAGTGATAAGTCCCTAATATAGGGTATATACTACGTATACGAGAAAGTAATAGTTTTGCAATGATTCAATAGCTCTGCTTAATCTTCGCCTTAAATTGTTAGGTATATCCTGAAAATGTCTTACCAATGCATATGACCGCAACCAATTTGACGAGGCTGTCGGGTGGCATACATTCCGAGATAAACGGCTCCACTGCGTACTTAGCGAAGCTCAAACAGATTATAGCCATCTGTGACGGCTTCAGCACCAATGTCGACACCTGCGTTCATAATTACAATTATCAGTTATTCGGACGATAATTTTACAATTAAAACAATTTGCTTAGCTATATCTATAGAACTCTTTTCTTAGTTCAACTGTCGTTACGATTTTAATTGTAAAACAATAAGGAATAGGTACCTGTACCTACCGCTGATAGTTTTTGGTCAATGTTGCTTTACTGATTAGAGCTAACATAGAGCTATTATCGTTATAGATTACCATGACTAACTTTGCTACCAACTTGACATAAAATTTTCGGGTGAAATTGAAACGTGAACTGAATTCTTTATAGATTTTTCTAAGAGGCTTTTTAGAAGCATAAGTTGCTAAAAGTGCAACCACATTATTTCTTTAATTATTTACAATTTTCAAGAAGGTATGTATCCACTGAAAAGTATAGTCAAAAAAGGTAAGAAATCTTACATGTTAATAATTTTTATTAACTTTTCTTAAATTATAAACTCAAGTTACATGTAAAAGTAGTTCTAAGTAAACATGGAAGCACGGAAGGAAGGCCGAAGAATTTGCTGACAACTTGTCTACATATCCACTGGTTCTGAGAAATCTTACACTTATTCAACGTAGTAAGTGACAAGATATGTGTAACATTACCCATGAAAATAAAAACGCGGGTGGTCCTCCGAACGCGTCCATGAAGTAGGCGTATTCTGCGCCCGATGACGTATTCATTGTACCCAGCTCCGCATACGCGAGCGCTCCTGCCAATGTGCAATACAGAATATTATTATTGTAATTAAATATTTTTATGATTGAAGACCGAAGCTCAATATTGATTGGTCAGCTTTACCAATCAAAATTGAGCTACGGTGCGCTGTGCTGCACTTCGTTAGTACATAGTACATATTTATTGCTGTACCTCGCTTCAGCGTATGTGCTTACAGCGCAGAATAGCTCAATGTATATTACAAGCATACGCATAAAGGTGTGTAGCAGATTCAGTTTATAGACGTTCTAATTCTAATGGCATTGGAATCACTAAACTTACAGAAAAGAACTAAGTATGAAATTATTTTTTGGCATTACAGATAAGCCACTAATCCACTACATAATGTCAAAAGCTAAAAATGTTATATTTTAATGCTCATTAAAATTTATCTCTTCCACTAGCCATTAAAAGGCTAAACAAGCAGGTACATAAATAAACCTATCTTACATTTCCTAAACAAGTGCCAAATTGTAATTTAGGTATATCAATTAGTTATTAGTCGTTATGAAATAATACAGATACTCCTGGGACAATCTTTTTAGTGATTTTAGACTTAAAATTACGGATTAATTTCTGGGAATAAACTGTGTTAATTTGTGGGAAATTAACACACTCTGTTGACAAATAGATTCTATATTTAGGAAAAATAAAACTCTAGTTATAAGTACCTATATTAATCTAGTTATAAATCAAACAAACTTATGAATCATTTGCAAAAGTTAATTATACAACGACATGAATCACACAGTGACGTAAATACTTTAGTAGTACAGCCACGACCAAAAATAAGTATCCACATCTGGCAGTTCGTGACTATTATTCTGTAGGAAATAGAGATGCTGAAATGTGAAAATTCTATACATATTATTGCTCGTGACTGTACAAAAAACTATTGAAATATTGTTATTCACGGGTTGGTACAAAAAGTGAAACGAGATGACAATGCACGTGCTCGGTCGAGTGCGATTTTTTGTGGCAGGAAAGTGGCAATTGGCGTCAGACAGAAAATTTACGTTAGGAATCTGAATGGAGCAAGCTGACAACATAGCCTTAGTTAACCTTAGTCTCTGAACAAATTTTGTTAAAATTTGGAATAAAATTATTTTCGTAAGACAGTGCTGCTCTACTTAATGAGAGGATATTAAATGAAAGAAAAAGCCATCACATACATTCATTTAGAAGTGCAAAGAAAATGACACTGTTTGGTATTATCTATAGGTTTATGTTGCATAAAACAATAGTTCACTTACCAAGCAACGAGAGTAGGCCACATGCCATCCAAATGATGAAGCTTATGCCCACTGAGCCCGTGCGCTCCAAAAGCCCAGAGGGCGAGACGAATATTCCAGAACCTGAATATTACAAGTTAATTAGCAATTGATTGTTACAAAATATTATCAAACGTCTTATTGTAAAGAACTGACTTCTCAGTTAAGAGGATATAGACACATAAGATACTCACATCGAAATAGCTGTCAAACTCTAGCGATTATCCGTTAATTTACTTAATTTAATAACAAGAAAAAAAACTACAAGATTTTATTCTTGTATTTAGTTTTATATAATTTGGCATGAAAATAAGAAATATTTTTAATCTAAGTACCTATATGATTCTCCGAATTATATTAAATGTGTTTTATATGCGTTCACTGATTAAATATCGTTGTAGAATACCATAGCTACATTAGTTTCCAGTTTAGGACCGACAGAACTGGGGATTTTTCTCTAAAATTTCACAGATGAAATCGAAGTGAGAAGTGAGTTCTTTACAGAGAACACAGCAGATCTTGTTTTGTTCAACAAGAACTGATCTTACCCCAAATTAAGTTTAAACTCAATGGCACATTCGGTTGGATGTGGTGAATACGCATTATTTATCCCGGTCAATGCCGAGCGGTAACCTATTTTGTTCTAGTCTGCAATGTACTTTGCATATAAACCTTTATTTGCTTGCAATGAACTAATACGTAGAAAGGAGAATGCTCACAATGACGTAAGCTATTTTGTTGATGAAAAAACAGCAGTGAAAATTTCAAGATTTGGTTTTAGTGCGAAATTGTAAATAATCATATGATGGCATTTTTATTTGCATTAACATCACATGGTAGACGAGATCAAGGGCGTTTTACGTAGACTTGTATGCCGTGCGTATATAAACAAACCAACTTAAACAAATTTGCTCCACAATGTACGAGTATATACAACTACATACAATTACCAAATCGTATTATTTGTATGCTCACGTGCTAAAAATGGCTCAGTAAGTCAATATTAGTTGAGTCACGTGAGAAGTTTGCTGTGCTTAAAAAAGGTATAGATTAAACTCTGATGTATTTAATTTAGATTAGAAGATAACATAGAGAGCTTCAATCACGTGCCAAAATAAACTGTCTGAGTCCTGTCTTGCGTTTAACTGATAAGGAATAAATCGACTTGGGTGACCATACGGCATCGCGACGTGATGCGATATATCACACTACGAAAATATCAAAGATTTCTCACGCTGCTGATATAGCGGACCAACTTGCCCTGACGGCGCACCACGATAAGATTTTCCAATGTAGAGACACAGGCTCGTAGCGGTGCGTTGGACCCTTCGCGAATTTGTTTTGTCAAAGATATGGTGCGAACTAGTTTTATAATACTTATATTTAATGGTACCTACGTAGACCTTCTTAATTCTTGATTAATCTTTTTTAAAAAACTAATTGGACATTTAATTTACTCTGATTAACATTGCATGCTTTAATATTATTAAATTTTAATTGTTGTTTATTTGAATTGTATTTAATGTCATTTTCATTTAATCTTACTGTATTTTTTTAATCATAATCTCATTTTATATGATGTGACTGTATTTAATAACTGTGGAAACTTTGCTGATTTATGTGTAAATTTTATATTGTAACTACATTCCGGAGTTTTTTTTAACTAATATAGCTTAAAGCCTTCCTCGATAAATGCAACTCAAAAAATATTATTAATTTAATTTGAATCAGTAGTTCCTAAGATTAGGGCGTTCAAACAAACAAACACGTCAGTTTTATAATATTGGTAGGTATATATTTTAAGTGTAATTAGTAATTGTATGTTTACATACATACATACATAGGATCACGCTCGTAGTCCCAAGAGGGGTTGAACAGAGCCTTAGGTAACATTCTGATACACATCAAACCACATCCAGCAGTATGGGTAATGTAGTGCCTCCAAATAGTGACAGGCTGCCAGTCTGTCGCTTACATAAAAAAGCACCAAATCCAAAAATTTACAATCCTTCAGTAAACAATCAAACGCAAAAGCCACCAACCAGAAAAGATTTTAAAGTCAACATCATCTCAACAGTCCGGGTATTGTATGTTTCCCAAATAATAAATACAAATAATCATGTCAGGATTTCAAAATGGCTTCGAATCTCAAGACTCTTCCGCCTACGGTCCAAATTACTAGTCGAGTCGATCTCGCTCGTGGGAGAGACTCGCCGACTACAAAACCGCTGGGAGTTTCGCCTTACTGGCACGAGAACCTGCCAAGGGCCTCACCCTCTTAAAAAGACAGTGACGTAAAGGTTGTTGGCTTTGACCAAGATGTTGACAAGAGTCAAGAAAAAATAGCTTTACAGACCGAGAGAGACGCGACGATGTGGTCGTCAACTTTGTGTATTAATCCGTAGAATCACATACCTTGGGAAACCAGATGACCCTACCTTTGGCTTTATGTAAGCAATGGGCGGACAAAAAAGCCGTAAAATCTGTTTTATTTTTCCGATCATAATCAAATTCCAAAATCATTTATCATTTTACTATATCGGTAAAAAAAATCTTCAACTTTTATAGGGAGGTCTATGCAGGTGAGTTGCCATCAACTCGCTAGTCATGGCCTACCTACATTGCAGCGTCGAAACTACACGCGTAAAACAAGTTCGTATCGCTTCGTTTCGCGAATCGTTTCGGCTATAAGTTGCACTGGTATATTGTATATTAATAAATTAGTTAACTCACCAATCATGGTGCCAACGATTAGAGCCACCCCACTGAAGAGTCCCACCCGTCTCTTGAGGTGAACAGGGTCGTCCGCAGCTGCAGCCGACCCCTCCAGCTACGGACAAACATACAATAAATACAACCTTCATTCTTTTGAGAGTTATATTCGATTTTAAAATAAAAACTTCGAAGTTCAAAGCATATATGATTTCTTTATGTATTTCTTAAGGGGCTTAGATTTTTAAGACTAATAATAATCACTTGCATTGTGCTCCATTTTACACACATACATACATACTATCACGCTCATACTCCCAAAAGGCTTAGGCTGAGTAAGTAACATTTAGTATATAGGTCATGGATAAAACTTGTTGAGTTTCTTGCCGGTTTTTCTCAGAACAAGGCCTCCTGGTAGACTCTTGAACCGATGGCATCAAAATTGACTTTCATAAGTGTACAAATTTTACCTAAATGAATGAAGATTTTTTAGATTTGCGCGAGCACTACACACTGTAAATAAAACAACTTTTACGGATTTAACTCGCGGGTAATTAGATTTTACATGTTGTTATTATTGCCCGACGTTTCGTAACACTTTGCAGCGTTCGTGATCACGGGATGACGTGATGGGAAACGTCGGGCAAAAATAACAACATGTAAAACACGCGAGTTAAATCCGTAAAAGTTGTTTTATTTACAAGAAATTTTTACTTTGACTTTTGACATGCATTCACAAATTACCTACTCTTTTAGTCATCAACTACATAGTACTCTGTATAAAATGCGTACTTGTAATAGCTTATTAAGTAAATGTAATAAATTTCTTGGTTATTCGTTCTATATTATAAATCTGCTCTTCAAGCAACTTCATACAGCAATATTAAAATCTTCCCGACCTTAACAAGCCACTTGAGGCGGCGAGTGCTACGGCAAATACGATCTTATAAGCTCCACTTTTCAAAGAAGCTTCTTATAATTTTCTTGTCCCTTCTCGACTCTTCAACGTTGTAGATTTCTTCTCAGAAAACTGAGTGTCATAGAGAAAAGCCTAATAGCTGCTTTTAGATTCTATACTATTGACCTTTAAGATTGTAGATATATACTCATTGCCGTATATTATATTACATTCTCAAACAAGTAGATATTTATGTTTTAGACCTACTTTATGCTTCGGTAATTTCTAGTTCTCTTGGCATGTATAAAAGTGCGATATTTCTCTTACAAATTTACAAAAGCTATATTTAATAGACGTGTAGTAGTTGTTGTAAAGAGTAACTATTGCAATTGGAGCATTGTATCTTTTATGTGACTAATACGAAATTGCCCAATAAATTTTCTGAGTGATTGTAAATTGGAATATTTCTCTATGATTATGTTTCACAGCACATTTCAAGTATCTTACTAAACTTGTTTAAAAAAGACTGACCGACTGATCAATGTCCAGCTCGTAGGTACGCTTAGGCCTAGATAACTGAAATTTTGCACCGGTGTCTATTTTGTGATGTTATTCTGAAATTCAATCCTTAGATGGTTAGTTAGACAATTTTTTTCCGAAACTTCACAGGAGTAGTCCTATCGATAAATGAGTAACCACACGTTTTTTTAAAATTCAACCCCTAAAAGGGGGGACAGTGTGATAAAGGTTGAAAATCATTATGGATATTTTTGTATAGTTTATCGCGTCGCTGATTACGTAAATAAAATAATCCAACGTGGCGGACGTGAAATATTATCACCATATATAAGGGTTCCATTTTTCTAATCTTAATCTTATTATATTGAAATCATAGTCCTGACTCACTGAATGAAAGATTCAACGCCCAGATGTCTTGATGTAGAAAATGCCAGATTTTTTAAAATTCAACCTCCAAGGGGATGAAATAGGGGATGAAAGTTTATATGGGTAAACAAGATTTTTCGGCTATATTATTCGAAGCATCACAGGAGTATTCCTATCGATAAATGAATAAACACATTGTGAACGACGTCGACGAGACTGGAGGCAATAGCTACAGAGAAACTTCAAGAAAAACCGAAAATAGGATTGATACAAACATCAGTCAGTAACATCACATGTTTCAGGTTTTTTGAAAATATTAGTCACTCTAACTTATGTACAGTCAAGATTCGATGAAAACAAGTTCTATCACACATACGCAACTTCAACTTAATAAGGATTCATTATAATTAATATTATTATTAATAATCCCTTACTTCTTCAAAACAATATAATTTATTTTCAATTCATATTGTATTGATTACTTACTAGACACGCTGACGACCAGTGCTACACCAAAACCAGCTTATGACGCGTAAAACACCTGTCTAGGTGTTATTCATAAAATTAATAAATATGTTTTAAAAGTAAATTGTTGATGGGTACCTTGTCTCCTGGGTTGGCGTTGCCATCGGCGAGCGCTCCCGCCGCGCCGTCCTCCGCGTCGAAGCCGGCGGAGCACCCGCGCCACACCAGTCCGCCTTCCCGTGCGCTCCCTGTGACAATACAAACAAATATATAATGTAACCAGTTTTCGCCCGCGACATCGTCCGCGTGGACATTTTACACCCTTAGGGGTGGAATTTCCAAAAATCCTTCCTTAGCGGATGCCTACGTCATAACATCTACATGCATGCCAAACTTCAGCCCGATCCGTCCAGTGATTTGGGCTGTGCGTTAATAGATCACTATGTCAGTCAGTCAGTCACCTTTGAGTTATATATATTTAGATATTTACCTATTTGAAAAAAAAACCTGTCCTGGTGGTTGGCTTTTATTTGTTACTTTTTGGGTTTGGTGTCCCTTTACAATGTAGGCGACAGTATGGCAACCTGTCACTATTTGGAGGCACCGCTTGGCCTATACTGCCAGATGTGGCTTTGTGTGTAACGAAATGTTACCTAAGACTATGTTCAACATCTCTTGGGACTATGAGCGTGATCGTATGTATGTCTAACAAAACAATAGCCATTAACTTTAGTCGACATGATGTAAAACAGTGGTGTAAGAGCTTAGTTACTTCAAAAGTTACCTTGTACTTTCGGACGTAAAACCTTTACATAAACAATTACCAATAAGTTTTTAAGTAAGAAGTTCAAAGTACACCAGCCTTAGAACTCTACTAAAACTTTTACTTTTATCATTTCGCCTAAAAGTTAAAGTTTTGGTGCTCGAGTATATTTTTCGTTGTAATATTTTTTGTAACTTTACTCCGCAGTTTGTCATTTAAGTTCTCAGATAAAGTAATTCAAAGTGACTGAAGGTTAGATATTTATTTATTTAAAAATATTCACCACGAATGTATACATTGAAACATAAAGTATATAAATTAAGTGTTAATAATTATGCTAAATGTAACAATCATTGTAGGTGAATACAGCATACAGAAATAAAGACTTATTACTAAACTATACCTAACCCATAGACTTACATAAATCTGGGACATAACTAATATAAATAAAAATAAAATCTTATCTTATTTTACCTATTTCACATGGGACCTGAAGCCAGGATCGGTTTACACTTTTCTACTAATTTAGAAAAAAAAACAATAATTTGGAACATTTTTCAATATTTCATATAATGTGAAAATGATATATTTAATATTTTTAACATTTTCAGAATATGGACGCTTCACTGCTATAGTTACTGCAATGAACGCATATAGACATGTGTTATTATAGAGACAGAATACTTTTAATAGTAGGTATTATAAAGTATTTTTCCTTAAATTCTTCACTAATTTTGAGTTTAGCACATTTACGTGACTTAGAACATATTTTTACAGTATAAAGTATTATGTTAAAACAAAGCGAGTGTCACAACAATATCAATAACACTTAGGTACCAGCTGCTTATGAACCGGCGACCCATTTAATGTAATTCTGTGACAACTCGTTTGACCCAATTTCACCGGAATCCCTTTCTCTCGTATTATCTGTTTTAAATTTGCTGTCTAAAATATTGCTGATTCACTAGATTAATTTTGAAATAATGAATAAATATCTTTTAGAAATTACCCCTCGCTTAGATTTCTTTTTAACCCCCGACGCAAAAAGAGGGGTGTTATAAGTTTGACCTGTCTGTGTGTCTGTATGTCTGTGTATCTGTCTGTAGCATCGTAGCTCCTAAACGAATGGACCAATTTTGATGCGGTTTTTTTTTTGAAAGTTGACGTGATCGAGATGGTTCTTAGCTATAAATTTATGTCGGGGGTTACATAAAATTTTCAATTTTGTAGTTTTTTAGCCATGAAAAGTAAAAAAAAAAATTGTAATGGTATCACATTACAATTTTTTTTTTTACTTTTTATTACTTTATTTAATTTTTTTACTTTATTCTACGTAACTAGCGCTTGGACACAAAGATGATGCTTGTATTTAATTTGTCCAAAAAAAATCTTAATTTTGTATAACCTTTTGTTTTTATTGCAAAGTTAAAATATAATACAAATTGTATCTACTGTTACAAAAAATACTACATCTTTCGTTTATCTACGAGTATTTTTCTCTACCTACGTAATTAAAAATAACCAGAATCAAATAGCATCCATTCCATTAATATACTTTACGTATTAACTCTACAAAAAATTGGTTGTCTGTAAAGTCGGTTTACTGTTACTGACGATAGTTGAACGTGACAATGTCTTAAGAAAATACTGATGGAATGGTAACATTTTTCAAAAGAAAAATTTAATTTCATTTGTTTAATAGATTTCGCATTATAGTATGAATAAACTTGTAATAAAATCTCTTTGGCTATACTATTTGTATCTGGCTGGTTTTGGAATCATTGAAAGTTTAAATTTTAAAGAACATAATTCCAAATTCAAATTAGAGAATTAGATTCAGAGCGAGGTAACTCTTTAGACATGACATATTCTTTCTAATCTGTGGAGGTAACGCCGCATGACGTCATGTTTTTTCGTGCGTGCAGCCGGCTCTATCGAATTATAAGACGTTGTCACGTCAAAAAACCTTTGCTTTAAAATTTTGTGTATTTATATAAAAGAGAAAATATTACCTGTAACAAAATTAAAACATTTATTTACGTAACGATTGAAAAAAAAACGTCGAACAGACGATGATTATAAAATAAAAAATGGTGGCGCACACATTACATCTGCATGAGTGTGTTAAATTTTATTGGCATTACCTTTCTCCGTGTATTCAATGTGTGGCAAAAATAAAATTATAAGACGTCTTCAAACATAAAATATAAGGAACCTGAAACATTAAGAGGCGTCACAGAGGCTATAAATTTAATACTAAATCTCAGATCGAAAAACAAAATAATTTCACTTGAGCGCTTGCCAAACGCGCTTGGTGGTAAGAATGCGTTTTTCAATGGGTCGGAACAGATAGTTGAGTCTGTACATTGTATCTATTAGAATGTGTAAACCAGCTGAATATTTGCCTAATAACACCTACGTGACGCTGTCCATGTTTACTACGATTGCTAAAAAAAATTAGAGTAAGCGTAGCAAATGCTGATTCATTCGCAACGCTGCTATTCTGTAACTTAGCTTACTAATTTAATTAACAATAGTACGAAATAACTTGAATTTATTTTCATAACGAAGATTTTTTTTAATGACTAATGCACAGGAGATTTTTGAGAAGGCCAGGACCTTTGTGGGTCCTCTAGCTGGTAGGAAGAGGGTGTTCAGTCGACGGGTATCTCGCGCGTGAGGGTCTCACTGTCATAATATAGAGTCTCTGCAGTCTCGAAATTTAATAGCTCATAATAGGTTTTTGGACAGCCAGTTAATTGTATAAAGTGATTAAAGGTCGTAGCACATTTATCAGCTCGGAAACGGATAAGATCGTCTCAACTAGAGCCGTTTAGTATTCTTCGTTTGAAACCTCATACTGTAACGCACACTAATCAGCAACGTACCACGAGGCGATACGATATCGTTACGTCGGTGAGTGGCCAGTTTGCAGTTTCTGCGCTGACGGCTCGGGGTCCACGCACTTCCGACTCTTCGTCCACGCGGTTACGCCTCTCCGCACGCGAGCATAGTCTCTTCATCCAAACTTGCCCCTCACCCGACCCACGACCTGCCTGCAGCACACTACAACTACTGTTGCTTATTCACAAGGCAACTTGTAATAATCGTATTGCGTGGGTATTTTATTGAACTTATAGGTTTGAAACTGATTGAAAAGCTATGGATGCTAAGGCGAGGCATGTATGCGCACAGTTTACGCCTGGTGGACGTCTTGGCGAAGGTGATACGGTTATGTTTCCATTCCGAGTTGATAAGAGTGCTAAGACCTTAATTATGATTAAAGGTCCATACAAAAAAATCCATACACTACTCATTAAAATAAAACCGATTATCTCTTCTTTAGTGCACCCATGTTCATGGCAGACATCGTAAATATCTCATAGCTAACTATATAACTCAATCAATTTTAAGCTAAAATATTAAATGTTATTGCGGATATATCGATCCAAGGTCAAAATCATAAAAGAGTTGACGGACGGTGAATTGCTATCGATTCACATTCTGCAGCAAATAATTGCTGTCCATCATATAAAAAAGAAACAATATTCTGCGGATAATTCAAGCAAACGTATTGTTAACGCTGAAAATTAAAAATCATAATAGCCTATTGAAAGCATAATTTCAAAACCTTTTAAATTAATCCGTTTTTTATTCGTGCATTGTTAAAAGAAAGAAACTTATGAACCTACCTATTACAAAAAAATACGCAAAAGGAAATCTACTATTTAATATGAAAGTAAATATCAGACGAGAAAATTTTCTAGAAGAAAAATAACGCAAAAATAACAGAACCACCTCTTTCTGTGTTCTGTGAGAACCACCGAGAACAACAGCACTACAATCAACACTAAAATTTATAATATTGTGTGTTGTTGTTTCTAGTACTAGTTATGGAAGTTTCCGAAGCTCTATAGGGTTGGATATTGTATAGTCTGGTAGCGAATTTGTATGATTTTTTGAGTACCAAATACGCTCTTGGCCGCAGATGACCTTACTGTGTCACCGGCTTAAATATCGAGTGCGTGAGATATTCACTAATTGTCTATCTATAGTGTAAGGCGAAAGCTCACAGATCGTTCAAAAATCAGTTTATATAAAAAAGCACTAAAGTCAAACCTCTATTATTGTAATTTCTCGTTTTTTGCTTAAAGGAATTTTATTATTTCTCGTAGCAAAAATCGTAGCGACATATGCTACGACTGCTACGAGACAAATAAGCAAAAGGAAATCTACGAAAATCTCGCGAAATCAGTCGAAATCTGAATAATGTGTATTTTTAGTACGTACGTGTGGAGCTTTTTTTATACTAGGTACGTCGGTTGTGTAAAAAAACAACGGCATGTGTGTTGGAAAGCGTTTATCACTAGGGGGATAACTTACGCGTTATCGACTCCAAATTTATTTTTTTGCGTAACTATATTGTTTTTTTATTACTTATATGCTTATTAATTATTATTCAAAAGTTGACCTTTTATAAATTACTAATTCATGAGAGCTTCTTTACAACAATATGTTTGAGAAGAAAATTCACCCATTTGAGCATTAAATTGTAATCTGTCTTTGATTTATGTTTTTTTGTCATGTCAATTCGTAAATATCAATGACGGAATTCCTACGTCATTGGTTAATATAGTCATGTTGATTGGTTGAATTGATGACTTTACAAATAAGTCACAAATATATTTATTTGTCAAATATAAAATCTTATCTTTACTGTATAAATTGTTGACGAATAAAGTGTTATTAATGAATTACTAATGGTGTTGAAGATAACACTAAAGCACAGAAATAAATAATTCAGTGACTAAAGTACCTACTTTAAGTGTCCTCATTGAGTTATTTCTAAAAATGAAAGGTGCTTAAAGGTCTAGGTTTTGTATACAGGGTGTAAAAGACATGAGCAGTCAAACGAGAACCATGTATTCTGCTCACCGTCATAACATTTTTCTTCCTTTAGACTATACCTGGGAAATTGATAGTTACGATTTTATTGAAGGTCAAAGTCATAATTTCTTTTTCATTTTTTTATGAAAACGTATTCTATACGTTATTTCTTAATTATTGTCCAAAGAAACATTATCATTTTTTTTAGTATTTCATAACAAAAAATGGCTTCAAAACGTTAGCGTTCAATGTAGCTCACTCGATGCGCACGGACACTAACGAACGGGGCCGCCGTCAAGCAAAATTATCGCGGTTTTGCGAGTTGCGTGCGAGTTGAGCCCTTTACATTGCGCGGTACAATTTGCAATTTTTTGTAACACCAAAAAATAAAAATCATTTCCCAGCAATATTTTTTTTGAAATATGTCTTATTTTGATGTATAGAATACGTGGTTTTCGTTTGACTGCTCATGTCTTTTACACCCAGTATATACGATTGTATTTTTTAATACCTTTCGTGTAAGTTTATTATAGTGTCAAGCTGTATTTATTATAGTTACGCTATGAGCCCAATATCTATGGAAAATGTGATTAGCACCCCTAGTGGAAAGAAGCGTAACTAAGAGTACTACAACAGCCTTAGATTATATAATCTAAGACAACAGCACATACACCAGTGTTGTTGCCTTTAGAAAAAGTTAATGTCTGACGAGCTGATGACGTGTATTTGATGGGCTTGCCGTTTGCCAACAGCCGTATTTAATTACACTTACGTGCCAAGATCATAGTATGGTCAATAGGCAACTTGTGGACAAACAAACCGAAATAACTGTTGCTACATTGGAATTAAAGTCGAATTTCATTTTTAGTTTTTGTTCTGACTGTGCCTCTAGGTCAATGACAGCCAGGGTTCTACCGGGACAGAAACAAATGACTATCGACATGTTTCTATATCTTTGGTGTCAATGTAGTGTAGCCGGCATCACAAATGCCGGCATAATAGAATAGCACCACTCTATATCCTCCAATGGGTGTCGTAGAAGACGACTAAAGGATCAGCAAAGGGCTATTGATCATACTCCATCCACCAATCCGCATTAGGCAAGCTTCGTGGACTACTGCCTAAACCTCCTTCGATGACAAGGATAGGACTTGTGGCTCAGTAGTGGGTCGAATTATAAAGGCTGTCATGATCTTTGGTGTTAATAATGGTGATTATAATGGTTATTTTTATTCAAATTGTAAAGTTTCTTATGAGCTTCTGGTTATATATATTTTTTTAAACTAGAACACTGAGAGTGATGAAAAAGGACAACAGACTAAAGTAAATACCTCAAATTCTTAAATTTACATGACTGCGCGTTTACTTTTTTGACCAGAAAACTCTTAACCTTATCTGATGATAATGGATGATAAAGCGGACGATAGAAGAGAACTTTACCCGAAACTCAAAACCACTGAGGGACGAGCTTCTTATCATTAGCTATGTACACAACAATCCTGTTAACACTATTATTAAGGCAACAGGCTTTGATAAAATGATAGTAGTTATCCAGACGGATAGAATTACAGATTGTTTGTTTACACGTCCTAATAACAGAGGAGCTCTACAATAACACTAATTTTGTTAGCAATAGGAGAAAACAAAAAAAATATGAGAAAACCAAATAAAATTGGGCACAGGCCAGGCAAATGATGATAATTACGATTCTCGGTGAAAAAGTTTACAAGCTTAAAATGAAAAGGGAAAAAATTTAGTAGGTACACACATTTTTGGTGAGCATTCGTTCTTTTTTAATACGCGACAAAAAAGAGCTCTCGGATGGGTGATCTGATTTTGATTTGATTTTTTTAAAGCAATTTTGATCATAAATGTTCTTAGCTATGATTTAGGAATATCTGTAAAACCATGTTCCTTTGAGTTTAAAATAGGATTTGTAGAATAACTTCCACGGGTTTTATCTTTACGAAGTAGAATCAAAATCCAACACTTCTTTATTTACTTGGACTTTGCTAAGTACTTTTAAATCGTCATAAACTCTACTACGGTTGCGCATGAAAAAGTAATTACTCTTTTTGAATATTTATAATGCGGGAAAAGAAGCTATAATGATGCTACTAAAAGAAATAATTTTAAAAAGACTAGGTTGCATGACATGTTTATAAATTGGATGGAATTGAAATAAACTATAAAACTTCGTAAAATGAAGTATCCATCTTAATACTTATTTAGGCAATGGTGATAACGCTATTTTTTTTTTTGGCTGCATTATTAGTAGGTACCTAGGTACTGTGCAATTCAACGCTCATATTGGTAAAGTCGCAGGCAACAGCAATAATAATGTATCAAAGATCTTGTTTATAAAATCTCGCAACTTACTCGTAATACTCGACTCGAGAAATATGTATAAATAGTTCACCTTGAATGAACAATTTTTTTCGTTTATACCCAAACCATGATCTCAGTTTTTCATACAAAATTATGCACCATTATACATCCCCTAAATTATAATAGTAGTTTATTACGCACTCAATAAATTCTAACTCTTAAAAAAGGTTTAAGAATATTTTCTATGTTTAATTTTATTCCTTCAACGAAACAAAATCTAGATTTATTACTAAAATGTAGCCTTTGAAACCTTAATGAGTAATAAATCTTTATCATAACAATAAACAGACCTATTAACAATAAATGTTTTCGACTTTTTAATTAGTTTAATTAAACCATATGACATTATTTCCCTTTTCTAAAAGATAGATGTCCCGTTCAGTAATTCCACGTCATTGCCGGAAAACATTTCGGTATTATTTTCCGTTGTTTTTGTAAAAACTAAACTAATAAAATGCCATGTCTATTGTCACGTACGCCAACCACAATGCATTGAGACACACAGGATTCTTTGGAACGAAGGTACCTACATACCTTTGGGGAAAATGGATATTATTTTTGCAACATGTTTTGCCTACTTTGATGTGTCATTGCCAATCAAACAGTTCGATTAGTGAAAGTATGAAACAACTAATATAATAAAGGACTCCTACAAACCTGGTGGTATGTGGAGACCACAGGGCAGCAGAATACGATATCTGTGGTAGCGTCCAAAGGCAAAAGATAACTAGATTCTGACAGCTAATATTTTAAAATCAAAAACTTTTTTATTTGGCTTAGCTATTTTTTTTAAATCTGGAAGTAGCAAGCCTAAATATTATGTTTATTCCTATCCTAGTATTAACATTATGAGCGACACAGTTTTCGGAAAAAAAAAAGTATTTTTGATATTTTTAATATAAGTTTTTCACTTTGCTTTAATTTTTTACCACCAACCAAACCGCGAGCACAAAAGTATATCCTCTGGTTCTAATTACAGATGATTTTATCTTTTAAACATAAATTATTAAAAAATATGTAAGTATTCATGTCGCAGGAAAATGGGGAAATCAGATATGTGATAAAACGGGATTTATACCACCTACCTCTGTTGTGAGATACGTGATATAAATCCCGTTTTCTCACATTTCATTGATAGTGACCACGTAAGTTCAAAACATTATCATCCTTAGAGATATCATAAAATCGCGGAACATTTCGAAATTGTGTTGAATACGTCTTCTTACTAAACATGTTTAGTAAATGTCGTTTTACTAAACTACAATCTTAGTATAATTAGGAAAGTATAAGACGTTAGACTCTCCCACAAACAGTCTCCCACAAACAGTCTTGGTCATAAAAAAATAACCCTGAACCTACCTTTATTTCGTGATATCCCTAGGGATTGTGCGAAATCTCTGATTTCCTCATTTCCCCGTGAAATATTATATGTCATCATCATCAAATCTAATCTAATGTCCCGCTCGCAACTGCTAATAGTAAATGTAAAATTATTTGTGATGATTTGAATTAACACATAACAGAAATAGTGTTTGTATTTCGTTAGAAATTCCTCTTAACATTGGCACATTTACGTTACATTTATGATTGATATTGGTCCTAACCATTCATAATTATTACTATTATCAAGTAACATGCTGTTGCTAATGGCACTTATCAAACGTAGTATAATAGGATATCATTGTAGAGCGCTGTAATGTAGTAGAGCACCTTTAAAGTGCTAATTTCGGGATGCGAGTTTCCTTTTTTTGTGCATGATCTAACGAAAAATACACAAGTACAATATTACGTCACTAATACGAGAATTTTCTAATACGTTATCCAAGCAGAACTATTTATCTTATATGATGGTCATTTCACATGTTAATGAAATTTTAAATATTATTTCGATAAACTGTACTTAATAACCAACTCTATTTTCTAATAAGCGTATAAAAAAAGTGTTACATTATCAGTAGAGTAACAATGTGCGATTTCTGATTGCGAAGAAATTATTGTTTCACGTTGGCCAACGTATTAAATGGATGTAAAGGAATGTATGTTTCCCTACTATACCACTATGTAATTACTAAACGAAGGTGACAGTTTTATTTTTATGCGCGATATTGTTATTCTTCGCGAAAAAATATAGGATAACGGTAAATATGTCTATTAGACTTCTGCGAGTCATAAAAACTAAGAATGTTTTGTTTCTTTTATCATCTTGAACAACAAAATAATCTAAAACGGTACTTTACATGTACGTATATATGTATTTGTTTTAAAATAATACCTACGCTACCTACTTAATAAGCATAAAAATTATTGAAATAAATTCTCTAATACTCTTCTCTCCACGTTGCAACTCGGAAAAATACCACAAATTTGAATGAAAACTAAGTAGGTAAATAATATAATACTGTGGTTGATATGAATGAGCTAGAAGAGAATTGAACATTCTACAATGTCCAATCAATAGCAAAATTTTAGGGCCAAAATAAAAACTAAGTTTACTAAAAGAAAGATCTGGAAATTAGATACGATATTAATGCATGACACAAATGTTTACTCACACCCGCAAGATTAATGTAATTACTGGAAATGTTTTTCTTTTAATCAATTTATAAATTCTGTTCTTCTGTTAATTTTCTGCTGCACATACAAAAACAAAATAAAACTTATAATTAGAGACATTGATAGGAAATAAGTTTAAACGAGAAAAAAGTATGACGATGTAGTAAAATCAATTATGGTATATCTTTCTACCAAAACATTATTATTACCCATCCATAAAACAAAAGCTCATTGATCACACTCAAAACAATAATACGGGCTTTAAAATAACATTGACGATACAAAGTAATAACATTGACTGACAGTACTATTGTAGTACTGAGCTCGTCTTTCATTGAACAGCTTCCTATTTCATATACAGTTATTTTCATAAAAGATATATTGCGCTTCTTATTGTGTGAACACAAAACCGTTTCATTATTGAAATTGATATAAAATGCCGTACAAAATTGTACATTTGTATTCTATTTACTCTTAGACGAGAGGAAAACGAAGAGTTTTCCTCCTTTTTTTCCTAAGAAAATGCGAAGGCATTTCATGGGTTCACCGTGCGGATGCCGAGTCCATAGTATAGCAAAGAGGGGAGCAACGAGTAGAGCCATGGACTTAATTATGACCCAAGTGAAGGTTTAAGGGGTTCCTTTAAAATGCATCAACACTCAGATTCACTACCCCGACTTCTCTCTATGCCTAGTCATTTTACTTTATGAAATTTTGATTTCTTATGTGTGATTTTGTACACTCGATCAAATTTAATTGCACTGTAAAGAAAGAATCTGTTTTGAAAATTGTATTGTGTTTTCTTCAGCATTCAGCATACACAGAATCCAGGCCCGTAGATAGATAAAGAAAAACTTCGCAATAAAAGCCCTTATTATTACGACTATATTACATGCTAGTGGTCGCCCGCAGTTTCGCTCGCGTTAGTGTCGGTTATTATATAATTTATAGCCTTTTTTGATAAATGGACTATCCAACACAAAAATAATTTTTCAATTTGAATTAGTAGTTCCTGAGATTAGCGCGTTCAAACAAACAAACTCTTCAGCTTTATAAAATTGTATAGATAATTAGAAATTAAAACCTTTATTACATTATAAGTAATAAAAATCGGTGAAGTCAATGCTGATGCTCAACAAAATATCATTTTCAAAAAAATAAAGAAGAAATAAATATTACAAATTATCTTATTCAATATTTTCTAAAGTTACTAATGATCACAGGTTGTAACAAAATATACTTGAAGAGATTTTTTTTGTAATTACAGGACGTCAAATCAAATCAACTAATATGTGATATAATAGTAAAAGATTAACCTTCATCAGGGAACACGAGTACTGGTGTGATCGAGCCATCCTGTAACTTCTCCGTGTTAGCAGTGGCGCGCACGGTGCCTCGCAATAGCGCGGCGAGTTCACGCATCGCATCGCACATGCGCAGGCGTCGTCGTCGCGGCGCCGGCGCCGACGCTCGTCCGCTACCGGTACGCTCTACTGGCCTCTGCCTCACCGAGCCAACACCACGCCCACTTAAAATCCTTCCGACCCTATACTTCACTTACAATTTTAGTACCACTAACGCAAATATCGATATTGCTTACTTTGCCACAACCTTAAATCACTATCACAGATACAATCACACGGAATTACAATTACAACCCTGTAGAAATTGAAATAATGCAGAAATAAAATTTTGCTTAGTTTATTTTAGAAAAATATAAGCACTAATATTTTATGTATGAAACGTAAAAAAAGGAATTTAAAAATATAGTCGCGAATTTTCGTAGCGCGGAGTTTTCCGTTGGCTATGTGAGCGGGGAGCGGCGGCACAAGGCGGACTGTCTATTCCGGGCGCGAGCGAGCACGTGGGTGCCGCCCGCCCTACCGCCGCCCGCCGATCAATGGCCACGAGATCCGACACCTACCCAGCCACATCCTTATCAAAACTTTCGCATAAACAAAACATACGTAACACATTACCCGCGTTCGGCACAATGTCACTGATAAATAGGTTGCGTCTACACGTTCTATTTCTAATGGAGTACAATTTTAACATTTTCAGATGGCCATGTTTAAGGACCGTCCGCTTTCCAAAGCCAAAATCAATATCGATATTGAAACTGGAGCGACGGCGACGATAGAGTTTTCTGTTCTTTTAGTAACTATTTTCTGAGTCGCGGAACGTGTAGCAAGTAAAGTATATTTATGGATCGGTGAAAACAGAAAACTTGTGTGAAAAAGAACATAACAAATCGAATAACGTTAGCGCGGCTGAGTATAGTAATGACTTCATTACAATTTACAAAATTAAATAGTAAACGAATAGTCCAAATAAGTAAGATAATAGAAAATCGATCACAATAAAAAATAATGAAAACTTTTACTTAAATAACTAGACAATTATACAAATCAAACCTTAGGTAGATAACCGTAAGTTCATTGTCGTTTGTGCCTATTTACCGGAATGGGTGCCCGTGCTATTGAACTTCAGAACTGAACCGTGACCCATCGAGATGAGGAAACTCGAACAGACCCGAGAGGTTCCGACGAACAGGTCGAAAAGGACGAGACTATGGGAAAATTCACAACGACGAACTTATTATACTTAAGCATACCACTACCGAGATGATGCAATACAAAGCCAATTTTACTGAGAACAGTTTTGTGAATCATTTGGTTAAACACCTATTTCAAAATATGTGTTACAATATTATAATACATAAAGAAATACTTAATGCACACTAAAGTCTATTCTTTGTGTAATTTTTGTTTCTGTGTATGTCAATTTAAGTGTGCAATAAAGAATATTTGTATTGTATTGTATTGTATTGTAAAGTCATATTAATATAATTTATTAAACAGCCAAAAAAAAACTATTATAGTATTGAAACCAGTTAAGTCGTTATTTTAGTCAAAATTAATGCATTTTTAAACGGTTTTACTTAGCTTGCCCTGTTTGTTGTTGATATTTGGGTCAAATTTAGTAATTGAACCCCGTCCCATAAAGTTAAAAGTGTTCTGATATTGTACACACCTAGTTCTGGTGAAAATGCAATTTATTTATTATTTTATATATTCATTGTAAATCAAAGAAAATCAAAGGCGTGTGAAATGTCTATCAACTCGAGATTTTTTGTCTGATTAATGGCCTAGAAGGACGATAAGGAGTGTAGTGTGATGACTAGTATGTACGGCTTACCGAATTTTTTATTAACTTTTAGTAAGTAAGTAGATAATTTATTTATATCATTAGATACTATATTCGATATACTTATGATATACATATATAATTCGATTCTATATTTGATGTAGATTATTTATTCATTATTATATTTTCCATAAAATAGTTTAACTTATTGTTCAGCTCTCGAAGAGGTCAACCAATAAAAATCCTTCTTGTTGTTAAAGAATAAACATTTATGTAAGACTTTACAATAAACTAACCCCCTTATACATAAAAACAAGTGAATATATTAGAGATTTACAAATCGTTTGTCTCTTGTCACTCTGGCACGAGATGAATGAGACAAAACACTTTTTAACAAGATAATAACTACAATATGTATATTGAGTGTTTATGATTATGGCTGTAAGTATATAAAATTTAGTAATGAACGTATTAATTGCGCTGTGCCGTGCCGCTGAGTCGAAGAAAAGCAGATGACTGCGGCGCGGGACAGATCCGCGCCGCAGTCATCTGTTTCTTCTCTCTGGCGTTGCGTTGTGAATGTCCGATGTATCATTGCCAACACTAATTTTTTTATTATTTTAAAACCCACGATTTTCGTCTTTTTACTTTCTCGTATACGTAGTATAGAGATTTTGACGGATTTACACGTTTTGGACCTCCCTGAGTCTAAAAATATTTATTTGGAATTTTTTTCTGTGCAACCAAATTTAACATGTATGTATGACATCAAAATATAAGGTGTCTATCCACTTTTGAGTCGTCAATCACGAAAGTTAAGCAACTTAGTGCGCGGTTGGTACTCGGATGGGTGACCGAAAATTTAACATGCATGTATGACATCAAAATATAAAGTTTCTATCAACTTTTGAGTCGATTCCGGTATACGAGAAAGTAAAAATCTAATTAAAAACGATTAAATCCCGGACCGCTTGTCGCGTTTTTCGGGTTGATGCCTCTTATACGTAGGCGACAGCATGAAGCTACAGGCTGGCAAGGGCAAACTGTCACTGTTTAACCGGCTCTGCATTCAGGTGAGACTTTCTGTGTAACAACATGTTACCTAAAGCTCTACTCAACCTTCTCTGAGATTATGAGCGTGATTTTTCGTTTTTTTTATAAATTATATATTATATATAGTATCAAATTAATACCGACTGATAAACATAAAATAAAATATTACAAGCTTGCGAGTAATCTGTCTTATTCTTATACCCACATTCGCCTTAAAGTATAAATTTCGTAAATCGTACTAATATTATAAACGCGAAAGTTTGTATGCATCTATACGTAGATGTCTGGATGTGTGTTTATTACTCTTTCACGCAAAAACCACTGAATGGATTTTAATGAAATTTATAAATATTATATGAAATTTATAAATAATATAGCTCATACATCAGAATAACACAGGCTATAATTTACACTGATACTGTGCAGACGGAGTCGCGGGCAGAAGTTAGTAGAAAAATAAAACTACTAAATCTTCTGACGGAAGAGTAAATATTCGAAATAACCCTGCACGGCTCGGACGCTTCTATCATGAATCATTACATTCAAACTTTGACGATCAGCTGTACAAGGAATACATTTGAAATTATTTAAAAAGAGCTGCATATCAAAGTCCACATTCTTCGAGTTAAAAAGAGGAAGAGACGTCATTCGTTGTTATATTATTATTTGAGTATAGTAGTATATAGGTACCTACTCGCTCGATACGAAGCAGTTTGGCACTTGCTTCAGCAATCTTGAATACCGCCGAGTCCTATTACAGACAGCTATATTACAATGTTCATTCAAGTTTAACTTTTTCTTAATATTATGAACCTTATACCAATGCGATAGAAGTGTTTTAACAATAGAAGAGTTGTAAAGAAATGGAACGTCAAAATAGTCGGCGTCCATTGCATTGAGAATGTCTTTGGAAATGCACTAGACAAACGACCTCGTGGGACGCTCGTTCAGGACTTCTTACTTTTGTTATAAATAATCAAGGGCATTTTACTTTAAAAGGAATAAACATATCAATGTAATCTGTAGGTTATAAGACTGCATTAAGCCAATCATATTAATTTTATTTGATGGACCAGACTTGAGTTGTGAATGCACAACCCGAAGAAACACTGGTATACTTCGACACGTTTCACTAGATTTCTATATATGTACTTAGCACTAATAAGAAACCTACACCCTCATAAACGTATTTAGGTTTCTTAGACTGCAAAATTTTGTACAAAAACGACTGTGTAGACACGTAGACAAGTCATCAGTATAATTATAAATTTATGGACTTAATAAATGTATGTCCGTCACAATCACGTGCACCACACGTTAATCTTTGATTCGCACGTACGCCAAACGTATAAATGTCTGTTTACAATAGCATAGTGTAGATCATCGCGGTTTACTTTCGATTCTTTCCTTTCAGTGTCGATGTACGAGGATATGTCCACCTTCAAGCTAATGCTCCCTTATTTTGCAATTATATTTATTTTTGCTTATATTCTTCAAAAGAGATAGGGTACAGCGTTTTCCTATTTGAAATCAGAGCACTCGTTCTTCTTTACAAAGATAAATATATTAAATTCCTGCATACTAAGTTTTGGGCGGTTATGAGCGCTACGTCTGAAACGCAAAGTAGCAAAGTTCCTGAATCATACAATGCCTAGAACACAGTCTAATAAAACTCAGTATAAATTCACACTCTTTTATCTTAGTTGTATGGTGCGGATTGTAGTTCGTTCTGAAGGTTAAAATTATATTAATATTATCCTCGTTTCATCCATCTAGAGCCCGCCCAAGGGAAGAACTTAAGCGACGTTAAACGTTGGAAAGACTACCAGTATATGCCAGGTAATAACCGGGCTGCTGAGATGATTTTGAGTGTAACATTTGAACAGATGTAAACAAAGAAAGAAATAAAAGCCAACAAACAAAACTGTTTGTTTGCTTACTGTATATAGGATCGTTACTTTCGGGTTTGGTGCCCTTTTTATGTAAGAGACAGGCTGGCAACCTATTACTATTTGGAGGCACTGCATAACCTATACTGCCAGATGTTGCTTTATGTGTAACGAAATGTTACCTAAGGCTCTGTCTGTTCAACCCCTCTTGGGACTACAAGCGTGATCTTGAGTAGGTATGCATGTATGTACAAATGTGATTTGTAGTCAGAAACTATTCAATAATGTTAGAAAATGGACCGATAATTGGTTTGAGGTCGTGAATTCTGTATCATCCAGTTATGCTGTAGTGTTCAATTCTCGTCCATTCAAATCTTCTGGTTCAAATATTCTATAGAGCTCTTCGCAAGCCCCCTAAAACAAGGTCACATTTATTAATGTTTTTATGAATGGAACTGTTTATTGTTTTATTTTTAGGGTTCGGTGCCTCAATACCTTTATAAGATATACCTAATTAAACTTAGATATATACATACCGAAACGTAGCCGCTTACAATTGGCCTTATAATAATGCTCAAAATCACAAAAGGCAATAGAGAGGGCTATGCTCGGAATTTCTCTGTTTGATCAATTCAGAAATGATGAGATCCTCAGGAGAACCAAGGTCATTGGAAATAGTCCAAAGAATTGCGAACCTTAAGTGACACTGGGCAAGGCACATTGAGTGGAGGACTGACGGCCGTTGGGGCGGATAGGTCCTCGAGTGGCGACCACGTACCGGGAAACGCAGCGTTGGTAGGCCCCCCACAAGGTGGACTGACGATCTAGTAAAGGTTGCGGGAAGCCGCTGGATGCGGGCAGCGCATGACCGACCGGTATGGAGATCCTTGGGGGAGGACTGTGTCCAACAGTGGACGTCTCTCGGCTGATTTATTTTATTTTATTTAATTATAAAAGACATAAAACAGATAACAATCATGGGAAAAAAATAACAAATTAAAAGCTTAATAACTAGATTGTTACCCTAAACTTATGTCCTAATCTTCAACAATTTACACAACTTATTCTTAAATTTAATAATTCTTGAAAAAAATTTTGAAAACACAATAATAATAAAAATAAAAAATTACAAATTACAGATAAAGATAAAAAAATAATGTTGGAAAAATGTGTAAGGATTCATTGTTTTATCGCACCGTGTACAATATCTCTCGCAAATTGGACGCATAACGCCCCGGTCTGGGGTCCATAATGTCAAGCTGATCGGATTCTCGGGAGAGATCATTGTATGACCGACACATTCGTATGATAGGATTGTAGTAAGAAGTGTTGTTTTTATATACTTGAAGCACGAAGATGTTCGGGTGGCGTATCCTATATCTGATATTAAAGTTTATCAATGCAAGTAACTCTGGAGCATCGATTTGTGAGTGGATTATTTTATGAAGATAAATTAAGTCCATAAATTTGCGTCTAGATTCAAGTGTCAGCACTTTGAACTCAGCCAGCCTCATCGTATATGAGGAAAGTGAGCGGCCACATCTATAGCGGTAACACATTGATTATATACATAACTTCGTCATCTATCTGTCTGACAAGACCCTTTTCTCAGCAACGCGTGGAAGTATCAAGTTGAACTTAATAAGTCTGCAATTGATTGAATCAAACTTCTAAGTCACCTATCAAAAGATACGGCCGGTTAGTCCGCATATTTTGACACTCACAAGTGAATCAAAACTTAATTAGCATTCATAAAGGGAAATTGTGACATGTACGGGATATTTATTAAGACTTCACAAATGCTATGAGGTAAGCAAAGCAGTCACCGTAGCCTATATAGGCGATTGTAGCATAGATGTGTCACTCCCGCGGTGCCAACCCAATTTACTTAATAATCTTATTACGATTATCTTATAACGGTTTATTAAAGTTGGATTAGTTAGCAAAGCGCATTGATATCGTATCTAAATAACCTGAAAAGATACTTATCATCGAGCACTTGAGTCGTATACCGTCAAGTACTTCCCGTTTACGATGAGTAATAGCCAAGAGATAAACGCACGGACGTTAAATACTTTCGTTTCAACAAGTAATCGTTGATAAATTCAAGCCATAAAAACTTAGGTACCTACATAGATATAGGATGCTTTGGTTTTTATATAATCTTTTCCACTAACATCACCAATTATTACATATGTAGTTTGTCATGGAAAAACTTATAAAAGGAATCGCCAATGCGTTGCCTTTAAGGAAGGAAAACGCAGTTTTTAAAGATTTCAAGGTCGTATTGTTTCAGGAATACTGTTGGCTACTGTCTATGATGCGAAATTGTGAACCATGCGTGAAAAATATTTTACACTAGCTTCTGCCCGCGACTTCGTCTGCGCAGTATCAGTATACATAGCCTATATGTTATTCTGATGTATAAACTACTTATAATATTATTGTAAAGTTCATTAAAATACATTCAGTAGTTTTTGCGTGAAAAAGTAACATCTATTCATACAAACTTTCGCGTTTATAATGTTAGTAAGATGTAATTTAGGTAAATATAATATTTTTTGAGTTACCGTCCTGACTTGGTTTTGATCTTGACCAAAACCTCCTAAGCCACAAACAAAAATTGACGCAAGAAATATGGGTACACTCATTTGTAAAAAAAAACGGGCACTCCTACTAAACTACTAATACTCCCATCGTTGTATGGAAGGAAAAAATTGACTTACACAGTAGCTTCTCTAAGGAAACGAAGATTTTGTTGGAACCATCGGGTGACTCATTAAAAACATGTTCATTTCCCCCGTACATCAACACAATCATCAATTCAAAACTTCACTTCCTTCTTAAACTGGGACCTAGTCAAAGTGAGGTACTTTGTAAGAAATTAATAGAGGTGCCCGTTTTTTTTGCAAATGAGTGTAGTTTAGCTAATAATTATTTTCGCCAACCCACTCGCGATATTATATGTGATATAAAATACTTTCCATCCAAAACAGATTGGTGAAGGTCGTTTCTAATTCGGATCCTCTATTAATAACGTTCTCTTAAAACGCACAAACACGGACACAATAATGGATTTGACGCGCATTTGGACTTCGCGTTTTGTTGTTTTTCAGTGTTAGTGGTCCTGGCTAAAGGTATCACATATATAATAGGTTGGGGAAAAAGTTTCTTCGCATTTTTTAAGAAAATTCAAAACATTTTTTAATATAGTTTATTTACATTTAACTAAAGTATGTAGGTACCATTTTGTTCGATAACTTTTTGCCATCTTGTAGGTAGGGACATGATCCCATTGCTATAGAAATTTTGGGACTTCTGGTCAAAATACCGCGACAAGTGGTTTTGGCAGTCCTCTCGTGATGTTAACCTGACACTGCCTAAAGAATTCTGAAGAGACCGAAACAGGTGGAAATCTGAAGGTGCAAGGTCAGGACTATATGGCGGATGCATTAACACCTCCCAGCCAAACTCTCTTAATTTTTGCTGAGTGGCTAAAGATGTGTGAGGTCTAGCGTTATCATGATGAAAAACCACACCCCTTCTGTTGATTAATTCCGGCCGCTTTCTCTCAACTTCTTGCTTTAATCTCATCAGTTGTTCGCAGTAGAGTTCAGAATCGATGGTCCTGCCTGGTGGTAACAGCTCATAATGAATAATGCCCTTCCAATCCTACCACACACACAGCATCACCTTGTTGCGAGTTAACCCGGGTTTCGCCACAGTCTGTGAAGCCTGACCGGCCTTTGACCACGACCTTTTTCGCATGTTCTTGTCGTACGTGATCCACTTTTCATCACCAGTTATCAGCTTCTTCAAAAATGGTTCGGTTTCATTACGTCGTAATAAAGAATCACAAATGAGTACACGGTTCATTAGGTTTCTTTCAGTGAGCTCGTGAGGTACCCAAATGTCGAGCTTTTTTGTGTACCCAGTTTTTTTCAAATGCACCAAAACTGTTTTGTGGTCAATTCCCAGTTCTTCAGCTACGTCGTAACTACTGACATGCCGATCTTGCTCCACTTTTTCAAAAATGGCATCCATTTTATCTGTAATAGGGCGACCAGAGAGACGTGCATCTTTGACATCAAAATTTCCGGATTGAAAACGCTTAAACCAAATTTATGCTACTCTCACAGACACTGCACTAGGTCCATAAACATCGGAAATTTTTTTCGCGGCTTGCGTTGCATTTTTACCTTTTTTGTAGTAAAATTTTAAAATGTATCGAATTTCTTCATTAGATTCACTCATCTTGGCGGTACGAAAAACAAATGAAAATCACACATTTTCCTAATTTGAATTTGGAATTATGTTTTTTAAAATTTAAACTTTCAATGATACCAAAACCAGCCAGATACAAATAGTATAGCCAAAGAGATTTTATTACAAGTTTATACATGCGAAAAGACTTTTTCCCCAACCTAATATATCAGCTTAGAAAAGTAACGAAACCTTATCGCCTTTCACCGCGCCGTCCAACAGGCGTCAACTACCTACGTAACGGAAACGCATCAGCAGCGCCATAATCGGATTAATATTATTTAAATAATTAAAAAAAAAAATACTTGGCATGTTGACTTTTAGATCGTAAAACATAAAAGTTTTATTTCTCTTTTCAGTTTTGAAGTCAGTTATTTTTTAATTAAATTTTTATTACCTATTTACATTTGTATAGTTTTGTATGAAATAATAACTACACAATTAATGTAGGAATGATGTATTTATAATGTCAGCTACTTTTACAAACAAACCACACTAAAAGTGCTTTACGTATGTACATTATTTCACTATGCTGCTCCAATATTATTTATTGTTCATGTCAACAATAGTATTTGAACACGTGATTTACGAATTGTTCTTAAACTCGTCTAATTCATAAAGCTAATTGGTTTGTTGCCAATTCACAAGCTTATCGGTGAAAACAGTTTCTTGTAATTATTCCTTGTTATTTCTTGAATAAAGGCATAATGACTGGCTAATGACGTCACTCTCATACTAATTCTTATAGGCTAATGTTGATGCCTAATCTTTGTACAACAGAACTACACGATAAATTACTAACTATCTCATTGCTTGTGTTTTACATACATAATATGTAGGTACTTACATTTGAAAATTGGGGAAATGCTTAGGAATTTTCAAGAAAATGTTCTCCAATATTTTTATTCATTTAGAAAAACAAACATCTGAAAAAAGCTGTACCTATTTTGTTTCGAAAGCTTACCTGAAATTTTTATTTTTTTGCTAAACAAGACATTTATATTTATATATTTTATGATTTTATTGAAAGGCCTGACGCTGCAACGTAATCTAATTTTGAAAAATGGACAATAATAGGACAATATGTTAAAAACAGATTTATACCCACTTATAGCCATAGTAAAAAATTTAATATCGTATCAATAAGTCTTAATGCTATCTACCTAATATACAGATCTTATCTTATATACTTCTACTATATCATAAAAAAGTACATTCATTCAAAGTAAACGAAAAATGTCCGTAGCAATTTTCCCGCAAACAAATGCCTACAACAATCGTAACATTTACGTCCAACTTTAATCAATGATAAAACTTTCTTGTTAGGGTTGAACAACCCACGTGGACTAGGAGACACTGTGACGCCTGTAAGCTCCGTCCTTGCCCTTCAAACAACCTTCACGTCTAAAAAATCTTCTTTAGAAGCGTTTGCTCTTACTTTTCCCTACCAATTTCACCTCGAATACTTGATATATTTAGTTCAAGATAAATCTTTAATCTTACAAAATTTATTGCAACAAATTTTAGTAAGGTAGTTCTCAAAATTGAACCAAATTTTTTATCTGCTGGTAAAATCAAAGAATTATATTAATCTTTATTGCTGCTTTATCTTAGATTATGGCATTACCGTTGGACTTATCTGTGTGTTTCCAGGTTTTCAACATCTTTAAAGAAACGTGTAAATTTTAAGCTTACTCATATTTTTTTTTATTATTTCGTCCTAATATTTTTTTACAATATTGTATCAATTGTGAAAAAATTTATACCTACATGTATTATGGAAGTTATTTTTTTCCATATTTTGTTACGATACAAAACAGGTTACGAAGTAATATCTAACCTGCCAATTTGTTTAACTATATTTAATGTACTTATACAATCTTTAGGTATTTTATAAAAGTACAAATTCACAAAACTATTGTAATAAGTGTTTTTTTATTTACTTATTTCCGTCATATATTGTAAATGTATTACCTGCGCCATATTCATAAATCTCTCGAAAATGGTGACCCAGCCAAAATTTGGGAATTCCTAAAATCTCTTGATGTTGGTAAATGTAAAAATACCTCTACACGACCAAATCTTGATCTCGACATTTTAAATAGCCACTTTGATACTCATTCCCTTCTAGACCGCAGGTCTAAGGCCGATACCATAAGTTACGTCTCTACTTTGACAACTCCAGATTGCTCTTCTTTCTATTTCAACCATTTCACAGACTTTGATGTTAGAAAAACAATAATGTGTATAGCTTCTAAGGTCATCGGGAGCGATTGCATTAGTCGTCATATGATCCTTCCTATTTTAGACATCCTGGTACCGATAATCACTACAATACTAAAAATTCAATGTCCACTGAAGTAATCCCATCCATATGGAAGGAAGCTTATGTTATATCTCTTCCTCAAAAATCCAACACCTTGGATCCTTCTCTGAGTATCGCCCAATTTCAATACTACCATTCCTTTCCAAGGTTTGAACAACTAGTCCATTCCCAACTTACATCCTTCGTTAGCATAAATAGTCTCCTAAGTCCCTTCTAATCCGGTTTCCGTCCAGGTCACAGTACGGATACTGCGTTGGTAAAGATCACTGATAACATTCGAAGTGGTATGGAAAACCGTGAGCTTATATTGTTGATGTTACTAGACTTTAGTCATGCCAAAAAGTCATGCATTTAACACGGTGGACTTTAATGTCCTCATTGGAGTTCTACGTTCTTTTAATATTTCTGTTCTCGAATGGTTTAGAAATTACCTGTTCGGCCGGTGGCTGCTTATTCGCATAGAAGACAACCCACAGGGTGGTGTCTTATCTCTTCCTCTTTTTATTAATTCCATAACAAATACCTTTTAATTACATTTCCAGTTCCTTTCATCTTTACGCCAATGATCTTCAAATATACAAACAAGCCCCTTTGTCCGGAATTGTTCGTGCAATTGATATTATTAAAGAAGATCTTACATCTATAATAATGCAAAAAAAGTCAGAGTTCGTCCTTATTTTATAACTAGACTTGATGCGGACCATTTGCCTGCCGTTTACCTTGATTGCTCTATTATACCTTACGCCAAAACTGTGAAAAATCTTAGTGTAATTTTTGATCAGTGTCTGACCTGGAAGCCACATATTGATAACATCAGAAAGAAAATGTTTGCATCCTACCCTTCTCTTCGACGTCTGCGTAATTTCAGTACCAAAATAATGCTGGCACAGTATCTTCTGCTCTTAATAGTTGATTACGTTGACGTTAGTTACGAATCTCTTTACGTAGAACTCCTCAATATACGCGAGCGTCTGCAGAATTTATGTATCAGATTCATATTTTAACTCTAGAAAGTTTGACTATGTTTCTCACTTTCGTTCTCTACACAAACACATCCTTTCTCTACTGTACTCCATTCTTTTCCTACCTACTCTACCCTATTTCGACAAATGTTTTTTTTTTCGGTCCTATTCTTTAAATCGTACTTCACGTTCATCTGCGCTTCCGCTCTTATTCCTTCGCTGTGCATGCTGTCCAGCTGTGGACATTGGATTCCTTCAACAATCAAGTTAAGAGGTACGTTCTTCATAAGTCCCCTTAGTTTATATAACTAACTAGCTATCCCGGCCACGCGTTGCTGTGGTAATTTCATACTACTGTCTTATAACATTGAATTTGCAATAAAAAATGAGGACTACTAATCAAGATAAAAACTATCCTATCTCTCAAGTTGGAACAAAACACACATTTAAAAAAAAGTAAAAAAATCGGATTGTTACTTTCGGAGTTCATCCCGGACAAACATCATGACACGGGAATTATATGTAATAGTTATACCTAATTATATATTTTTTATAATATTTGTTTTTGTTTAATATGATCTATTTTAATAATATTATAGTAATTATCAAAGCGAGTAGCCTTTTTTTCTAAATGTTTATTTATCATATTTTATCTCAAGCTAATTTTATTCATAAAATGTTGACCACTTTTCTGACATAAAAACTCATTTCTAAGATTTAAAAAAGTATCGTTCTTTTTTAGACGGACCATCTTGATAAACCATGCGTTTTACTTTATTTAAAAAAAACTCGTGTGTTTGTTTTACTTTACAATAACGCACAAGTACGTAATGAGATACAATACAATATTGAAATTGATGAAATAAGAGACTCTTTACGAGCAAATGTGTTATATATATTTGTATTAAATTGTATTGTATACTAGCTGACCCGGCGAACTTCGTACCGCCTAACAGTCGATTTTTTTTTAATACTTATTCTGCTATTCTAGACCCGGTGTTCCGAACAGCAGATAAAAGAAAGTCAATAAGTCAACAATTACATTATGTAATTATTATTTTTTTCAAATTTTTTAATTTTTCTCTCCGTACGAACCATCATCGTACTGCTAGGAATATTATAAAAAAAGAATTAGCGAAATCGGTTCAGCTGCTTTCGAGATTTGCGCTTAGCAACACATTCAGCGATTCATTTTTATATTATAGATTATTGCCTTAGCACGAAGTATTTTTCATTGCTCTAATTTACCAATTCCATGGGCGGCATTAGCGGGGTCAGATTATAAATTGTCGATGAAAGTTAAATATTTCAATTTTTATTAGAATAAAAAAGCGCGAAGTTTAATAAAAACGTAGCAAGACTGAGATGCGTTTTATAATTAGAATAGGCAGTCAGTTATTCTTAGATTTCACCGATGTCATGTGACCCAACTCAACACGCAAGAAACGAGTGTAACACACCAATAAACGTCTAAATCGCCCGTTTGTTTAAGTCCCCTTATGTAATTGGATATAATAGCGAAGAACATAAAACAAGACTTGGAGAACTTTAACGTTGAATGACTGTTAACAAAGCATTACATAGCTAAGTTACGTTGAGAATCTCGGAAAAGATTTGTTAGGCAGTCAAGGTCACCTTTTCCCTTTAATGGGAGACTGGGTCAACTTGTACCAACATCTTCCCGGTAGATTGAATCTTACTGCGAACATCGCGAGGGCGAAATCAGCGTTCAATCAATAAACTCCACGCATGCGTCTAAATCTCCTTAAATATCTCTGAGGATTCGCGAGCGTGATGGCTTTGATGGTCTTCCCCGGAATAGGTTATACTTTCAAGGTTACCTCATTATCAAGGTTACAACAGTTCTATAAATAAGTAGATACTCTTGAAAGTACCTTCGCTAATGAAAATGCCCTTCACACAAAGACGATTAACTTCACTAGGTATTGGCGACAATCATGATGTCAATTATTGCGATGTTAAATATCTAAGTACCGAGGTACATTAATGTATATAAGCTGATTTTAATTTTGACTCTTTTGTCAATTAGATACCTATGTAAATTTTGGATTCTATTCTCAATTTCGAGTATTTCAGTTTTCCATTGTGAAATGGAAAAAGGAACCTTTAGATAATTAAAACTTTAAGATAACGCGTTTAAAATGTGTATTCTCTCTATATGTGTATTGGTCACCGTTTACTTGGAATTTGATTTCATTCATTGATTTTTTTGCCAATAATACTACAAATATTTTTTATTAAGATTTTTTATTATTTTTACGTAAAACGCACGTGGTGTAATACCGATCGATCGATCGAGCATTTTTATTCAGGTTGTAATCCAAAGTGGATTAATTGCATAAAAAAATATTTTAAAATAAAACCTTTTGCTTGAAACCCATTAATATATAAGAATCATTATTAAAATTCATGTCAAAACTCCGACGAAAACTACGGTCAAAAATACAATCTACATAGTCCCAACTTTTATACAACAAAAACTTATCAGGTATCAATATTTGTTTTTAACGAGTTTTTAATTGTTTTTATGTGGAGTATCTGGCTATCTTAAAAGATTACAAAAATTGTTTATATCTCCTCTAGTTTTTGAAAAATATTTTTATAATTTTCTTTAGCACTAAATACTGTGTAACTAGACTAAATAATGTTTGTGAAAGTCACATTGAAAATTTTATAAACCTAGCTAGCATCTATGAAAGCTCTAAATACTAACTGATAACGAACAATAAATCATCGTCCAATTGTCCATTTGGTTGGACTTATTCTAAGATATTTGCTCTAGCGTTTTTGCGAGTTTCACCTGTGTGGGGATAAAATAGGAGATGAATCCTGTATAGGCATGAAGTAGGGGATGAAAGGTTTCCCAACATCTAATTTATATTTGTACCAAATTTCATCAGATTCGGTCTTGTATTTTTGGAGTTTATTCGTTACAAACATACAAATCTTTCCTCTTTATAATATTAGTGTAGATAGCATGAAATATATTAAATTACGAAAAGATATTCCGATGGTCATATCTCACGAAACATTTGACAAGTAATTTTATTTTAAGTGCATCGATTTTAAAATGCTTTAATAGTAGTTTATGCAACTGTCATATAATGAAGGGTATTAAAACACGAGTGTGAGTTTATGAAACGAGCGCAGCGAGTTTCATAATAGTAACGAGTGTTTTAATACCCGTGTTATATGCAGTTGCATACACTACTTTATCTTCACTAATGCTTTTACTCTTGTTGTTTTTTTAATTGCATTAGTGAAGATAAAGTAGTGGCGTCCGATTTGTCTGGCAACAAACTATTTGTTGTGGCTTTTTGCAAATTATTAGGAGTCAAATTTTTTGTATGGGTTAGATCCCTTTGCCTTCCCGAGTATTTAAGAAAAATAACTGTATCATAATGAGTCGAACCGGTGTTATAATGGTCATTATGTTACAGGTTGCTGTATCATAATGAGTCGAACCGGTGTTATAATGGTCATTATGTTACAGGTTGTTTTTTTTAATTTTAATTTTGATTATCTGTATTGAAAAGTATGTCATTTTATGTTCACCTTTGATATCGTAATTCGAATATTATGACATGAGTGTAGATAAAAAGCTTTAAAATGCATTAATATCAGGCAAATACTCTATACAATACAGAATCTCTCTCTATAATAGAATATTTCAAATCCATAAGATTGATTATTTTACTTCAAGGAAACATTCCTTAAATTTTAGAAAGAAACAAAACTGCATTCAACGCTTTTCTAAATTTCGCTTGCCTCGCCCAGGAATCGAGCCAACTTAAAATTTAAAACTATTTTATTCCACATATGTTCCCTGATTACTCCAAGAAACCTGGACTGATTTTCGAAATTCTTTTTTGTTTGAAAGGGTATAGGTACTTTCCTATTGATCTCATGAAAATTTTACATTAATCGGTCCATTAATTTTTTTATAATGGTGAAAATGCGCAGTCACAATATGATTTTTTCCCACTTTTCAAAATTTTTGGATTGGATATAGTTCGAAAGTTGTCAACCAATATAATTTTTTTTTTTTAATTTTCCACCTCGTATATAATTAACATGGGTTACATAACCCCTAAGTAGGTACAACATAGGTAAACAATGAAGGTCTAATGATAGAGAAGCGTACAAGGCACACTATATGCAAATGTTCATCACAAGCCTGCAGAGCATATTGTGGATAAGTATTAGGAACATTATTTTTTAATAAAAAAACGTCTTTAAGACTAAAAACGGAGAAATAAAAATTTTGTTTATAAAAATCTAAATGCTTTTTTGGGGTCGGTCCCAAATACAGTGATAACGTTTATTCCAAATATTGAGGTTACACCGACCTCAACAAAACATTTAGATTTTTATAAACAATATTTTTATAACTCCGTTTCTAGTTTTAAAGGTGGTTTCTTTTTTATTTAAAAAAAAAATGAAACTATCTCGAGAATTTTAGACAAACAAGTAAGTAATAGTAATAGAACTATTATAACAGATTATGACATTATCGATGACAATTAAATGGGCATTATTAGATGATTATTAGGCATGGCATAACTCAAAAAGTACTTGTCAGATGTCGATTAAATTTAAATGAGACCACATGACAAGCACCAGCTTCCAAACGGTGAAAGAATCTTTAAAATGGGTATACCCAGTAAAATGTTATGACTTATGAGGTAACACGCATTAAAAATACAGTCGAATTGAGAACCTCCTCCTTTTTTGAAATAGGTAAAATGGAACACCTGCTGTTGATAGTAACATCTATAGATATCTTCGGGTGTAGTGCGGAAGAGTTGAAAAAGAAAAAATACATAGAATTCTGATATATCGGAATGAATTATGTAGTTAAGTACGTAAACAAGATTAGATGTTTTATAATGCAAAAGCCACACGTTGCTGAGTATACAGGCAAGAGGTTTTACTACATTACGATTGAATAGGTGTTTCCATTTAAAAATTAAAACAGCACAATCTAATCACATCTGACTGCTTTACATTCGACGAAGAACATTTATTGTGTATTTTTGAACAAACAATAATATCACACTATATCTTTACACTAACTACACTAACTTTCACAAATTTATTCTTTACAAGGAATTTATGTAGCGCACTGTTTATGCAAGAAAAATCATTTTAGTTCTGTTTTCCTATTTTGTGTTGTAATATTAATTTAATAAAAAGTAAATGTATCAATTAGTTATGTACCATACAATACTGGATATGTAAGTAAGCGATAGAAAGAGCGGGACTGCATTCCTGCATAAAAACTTACAATATGTATTGTAAGTTTTTAAAGTCAATAAACATTTTTAATTTTTTCATGTAAGTCTATACCTTTACACATATTTAAATATTCTTTTATTAGTTATAGTACCTAACTTAATTATTTAGGAATACTAAACTCTATTACAATCTTATAGTACCTATGGGTTTTTGTCATAATCATGAAGGTATATTATATAAATAAGGTAATAAAAAATATCCAAACGCAGACGCACCTTGCATACAAGGTTTTACAATCTAGTGACTAAAAGATAAGATAAAATCCAGTTTCTTTATAACTAAACAACAACTAAAAATCTAATACTACGAATTCTAGGAACAACCACTTCAATCGATAAGCAGGTACACAATCCATGATTTTCGGAATACTGGCGCCATAAGCACATGGATGACGCAATATTGATACGAGACGAGTGTAGAGCCAAGACGCAACTTCTTATTTCTCGTAATTAAATATTGATAATTACGGGGCGTTCAATAAAAAGTAGGAATGAGTATGTTGCCGACAACTTTTATTAAATTTTATTTTATTTTATGATAAAGTCGTCTTTTAGCATAATTTACTTAAAATAATTTTTGTCTAAGCTTAAAATTCCTGTCTTAAAAACTTCATCCTGAGCACCTAAAAGCGACTAGATACTGTTTCATCATTTTCTAATCTCTGTCCTCTTAAAGGCTCCTTCAACCTTGGAAATAATAAATAGCGAGAAATCACTAGGGGAAAGGTCGGGTGAATAAAGAGGATGCCAGCATCTCAAATTGCGGCCATAGCAACGGCGGACTTGTGAGTTGGGTTGGGGCATCTTGATGACAAAACGTTTCTCGCGCATTTAGTTATGCATTTTTTTTATTTTTTATGCATACAAAGAGCCTGTAATAGTAGCTTCATATGCTAGATCGAGATATTCCATTATGACCACTCCTTTACTATCCCAGACTTAGATTAGATCCCAGAAAAGAGAGATCAAAAGTTATTCAATATATTACTTTTTTTTGTTGTTAAATTTTCCCTGTTACGGGACGGCAAAGGGATCTAGCCCATACAGCCAAGTCATCAGTTTCATCTTCTTTCTTGAGTTTTTGCATTAAAATGTAGGTGCCACACTTTTTAATGCATCTAGGGAGTGCTTGGCGAGAAATGCATGGTACAGACCTCATGATGGTGACTGATGAGAATTGTATAGTGGGATTTCCAACCACTATACAATTCTCAACGCCACATACACAAAACCTTTATTTCAATGGTTCCTTATAACTGTTCGTCAACACGGATGCTTATGCAACAAAACGACACCACTTTCACTGCACAAAATCCACTCCGAAGCAATTTTGAATTATCGAAATAAAGATCGACATCCAGACGCCATGATTTCCCGCCAAACACTCCTATATTACTTTTTTTTTTTTTTTTGGTTTAATTCTCCCAGTTACGGGACGGCAAAGGGATCTAGCCCATACAGCCAAGTCTTCAGTTTCATTTTCTTTCTTGACTTTTGCATTAAAATGTGGGTGCCACACTTTTAATGCATATAGGGAGTGCTTGGTGAGAAATGCATGGTACAGACCTCATGATGGTGACTGATGAGAATTGTATAGTGGGATTTCCAACCACTATACAATTCTCAACGCCACATACACAAAACTTTTATTTCAATGATTCCTTATAACTGTTCGTCAACACGGATGCTTATGCAACAAAACGACACCATTTTCACTGCACAAAATCCACTCCGAAGCAATTTTGAATTATCGAAATAAAGATCGACATCCAGACGCCATGATTTCCCGCCAAACACTCCTATATTACTTTTTTTTAAATCTAATTAGTATTCAAGCCAGTATTAACTTTTTTCGGTTTCAAAGAGTTTGTACCTCATTCTCACTTAATATTGAACGTCCTACGTACGAGCTAAAGCTCGTTATTTTTTTTATATAAAATGCTTAAGACTATGCCCACTTATATTTTACTACCTTTTGCTTGCGCAGACTCAAATTCAGCGACGGCGGCATTATGATGTAATTTATCAAAAAATATTATCTAATTGTTAAAGATTGCATAGGTACGTTTTCTATAACAGATAGGATAGGAATGCTACTTACACCTACTATAAACCGATTACAGTCGATTTTCGTGTTATGATTTTCATTCATAAATATATTTCGATGCTTTATTTATTCAGAGCCCATTACGTTTATTTATCTGCTCCTTAAAAACTATAATATTTCACGCTATTTCTGATTATTTAGTATTTCTATCAGTTTTCTATGACGTAAAATAAAGTGTATAAATTTACCTATAATTTTAAAGCATTTATTTTTTATCTCATGGGAGGTTTTTAACCGACTTCAAACAACGTGAAAAATTTACATGAATTTGTTCAGTTCAGTTTTTAGAATCGTGAAAATACGCAGTCGTAATATTTATGCGTCGATCAAGCTCTTCGCAAGTTGTTAACCAATTTCTATAATTTTGTTTTGTCAAGATCCCCTTATCTCGAGATAATTTTACGGTATTATTAAATGTAGTATTTTATTATTCTTAAAATTGGCAGGCAACATCCTGTCTTAACTTTGATAATCGATACTCAATACAACTCAAACGTAAATCGATTATGATAACAATCCAAGTTCACACCACTAAAAGACCAAAAAGAAATTATTTTAATAAATTCTTTATTAAAATAATTTCTTTTTGGTTATATATATTATAAAGGTTTTATACTCAGACCAATGATTGGTCTTTGGACGAGTTTAGGGTTGCTTCCGTAGTAAAAAGTAAAAGTTGTGTGTGTTGATAAGCGGTTATGAGCGCAACGTCTAAAGCGCAAAATGCCTAAGTAGCAAAATTCCTATAACATACAATGCCTAGAAAATATATGGCCTAAAACTCAAACCCTCTTATTCGTAAAAAAGTGAATTTATTAGAGATTTACAAATCGTTTGTCTCTGTCACTCTGGCACGAGATGAATGAGACAAAACACTTTTTAACATTTTTAGAAACTAAAATAGGCTTATTGATTGTTTATGAATAAGGTTGTTAATGTTTAAAATTATTAATGCTCAAAATTCAGAATACTTTAAACTCGAAATGACAGTGAGAAGTGTACATACGAAAGCGTGAAGTCACATGATTTTTCAACGCACTATATCGTAGTTAATATTTGTTTCCGTGTTAAAAAAAATACGTGTTCAATATTTTTTGTATTCTAAGTACATACCTAACCTATCTGACAGACTAAACAGAAATTTTCAATCATCATCCTTGTTGCGTACCAAATAAATTTGATACGAATAAGGTCACCTTTGTTTAGTGAGTTTTTATAGCCTACACACGCAAAACAACCCTATTAAGTTAAAAAAATAACATCAATCTCAGTCTTTATCAAACAGTGCTTAAATTTAAAAGTTTTTCCAATGAAAACCTTAGCTTGGCTCTATTAACATAGGTTCTTAAAATGTAGTTTTTAATGCCAAAATCATCGAATTATAAGACGTTATCATGTCAAATATTAAAATTAACGAAGAAATAACAGAAATAATACAATGTGTTGACTCAACAGTATTTTTAGGAATAACTTTAGATTCACGTCTACAATTGAATCCTCATATTACTACCCCTAGGAAGACTTAGCTCTGCTGCTTTTGCTGTTAAAAAAATAGATTACTGTCTGATGTTGAGACGGCAAGGCTTGTATATTTCAGTTGCTTCCATAGTGTTATGTCATATGGTATATTGCTGTGGGGATCAGCAGCTGATATTCAAGACATTTTTGTATTACAAAAGAGAGTCGTACGCGCCATTTATAAATTAAGACCTTGTGACTCGCTTAGAGAGTTATTTAAAGAAATCAATATATTGACGGTTGCTTCCCAATATATATATGACAACTTTATGTATGTTCATAAAAAAATACATAAATTTTGAAGAAAAGTGACTATCACAATTTAAACACAAGAAGTAGAAATAAACTTGCTGTTCCAAGTTTCAGATTTCATAAAATTAGTCACTCATTCATGTGGAAATGTATACAAATATATTAATAAAATCCTACATCATTTAACTGAACTTCCATTACATAAATTTAAGCTTCATATTAAGCAAATTTTAATGAAGGAAGCTTATTACAAAGTTCAGGAATATGTAGACGATAAAAATTTGTGGACACATTCAAATGTGCTCGATTCTCCATTATAATCTGGTGTGATAATAATATGTGTACAATTTCAAATTTTAAGCCAATATTGTAAAGGAAGACGTCTTAAATCACATTTTTTAATTGTTACTCTTTATTTTATTACTTTTTTATGATTTTATTATGACTTCAACGTGTGAATTATGAATCTTTCCAAATCAAAACTATAAAAACTGTAAAGGGAGGATAAAACTTGTTGAGTTTCTTGCCGGTTATTCTCAAAACAAGGCCTCCTGGTAGACTCTTCAACCAATGACATCAAAATTTACTTTCATAAGTGTACAAATTGTACCTAAACGAATAGGGAAATTTCGACTTTGACAAAAAGTGTTGGTTATATTAAAACCGTAATTACTTGTGTTTGAAAGTAGGACCTAAGTATATTTTCACCCATTATACTATTTAATAAATAAATACATATAATCACGCTAATAATCCAATAGGAGTTGAGCAAATATACATTTATTTACACATCTGACAGTATGGGCCATATAGTACCTTAATTTAGTGACAGGTTGCCAGCCTGTCTCCTACTACAATTCAAAGAACAATTAATACAACACGAAATTGAATATAAAAAACCAAACATATGCAAATCTCATTATGAATAAAAATAATAGCTAATAAATACATCCAATTAAAATAGACATATAAAATACTTTACTATTGGTCTACGTGCCGCCGAGTACGAACGTGTAGACAGACACCAAACGAATGCTTACCAACTGTTATTAACAACACGTGACGAAGTTGTGCACAAGCTTATAAAGTGTGAATAACAATGATATTAACGTTGACAAATTGTTCGATCGCATTTTGGTTACATTGATTTGCTCTACAACGAATATGATCGTACATTGTCTAAATAATAGCTCGTTAGATTGCAGTATACTAAAATAACTGACGTTACGCTCTTCGTCTTTAAAAATGGGAATTTAAATATAGACGCTCTCCTTCTCTGTTTAACAGAATTGGAACATAGACATAAATGTAAACAATATGTCTACTTAATACTTTGTCTAATACGTTGTAAATAACTCGATATCTATAAAAAATACTTATGTAGTTACACATTTCTATCAAGTTGTGTTTTATGTCGAGATGGTAGAGTCACTTACACCGATAAAAAAAGATACTTAGAAGATACATTATTGAGTACAAGTAATAACTCTTAGTATATCACCGACCTGCAATATACTATGGCGAGGCGATGTTGACCAAACAAAACGAAACGATGACGGAATAAGTTAAAAAAAAGACTCGTTTTAGTGTTTAAACTAGAACATTGAATTTTACATATTGCGTCTACGATGTTAAATAACGAACGTTTAGTCACATGACAACATGCTATACATTTCGCGTTGGATTTTAATAAAATTAATAATAAAAACATAATTCCAAAAAAAATATTTTTGGACTCAGGGAGGTCCAAAACGTGTAAATCCGTCAAAATCTCGAGGTCTATTTTTTTGACGATTACAAGACTTCCTCTTTACTACGTACGAGAAAGTAAAAACACAATTTATACATCATGTATTAATAATTATATAAATTGTGTAACGTAATAAAAGGTCGTGTTTTTTACTATTAATTTTAAAAAATTCAACGCAAAATTTTTAGCATATCATATGACTAAACGATTCCAATTAAATATTTAATATGGCTCAGTTATTGAACATCATGCACTCAATATGTGAAATTATTTTTTCCATAACAGCTCATATAATGTCTCCACCGAGGGGCTCGAGCCTACCCCACATTAGGGGCGATTAGGCCTTAGTCAACCACACTGGCCAAGTGCGGCTTGGTCGACAACCTAAGAATTTCTTCATAGGTGTGTGCAGGTTTCCTCACGATGTTTTCCTTCAATGTAAAAGCGTCGATTAAACGTACATATGAATTCAAAATTTGAAAACACATTGGTACGTGGCGGGGATAACTGGTGCCTCCCGGGTGAGAGACAGACAACGCCCTTATGCACTACGCTACCACAGCTATTTTTGAAAATAATTCATACATGAAAAGAAACTTTGTAACTTATTCTTTTTAAAAGCTTTTATTTAACTTGCCAGTTTGTATGTATGCGTATGTTCGAGTTAAATCTTGCAACTGAATTTTAAAGCAGTTATCCTTAACCGATTGTCATGGAATTTCGCGTACACGTTTAGTTTGGATGACAATGTATGCAAAACTAAGTGACGTCATTCTAAATACAATATGGCGGACTTGTTATTTTTTATGCCCTCGCATGATATAGAATGATGAACATAAAATTTCTAAAAAAAATCAAGCTTTTATTTAAATGCTCTAAAAAGAATTAAATAAAATACCTAAATTTTCAATTCTAATGTTATAAACGCTTGTCGTGAGATTTACTTGTGTATTGTGTAGATAAACAGCGATAGAATCGGCAAAGAGATTGGGTAGTAAATAAACGATGATCGAAGTAAATCTCACGACAAACTTTTATGATATTTAAATGTAAAGTTTTGTATTTTATTCTTTTTAGAACATTTAAATAAAAGCTTGATTTAAAAAAAGTTTTTTTATAGAAATTTTAAGCATAGACGCGCACGCAGGGGTATTAGATTTGAATTCTTTGATTAAGGTTCTAATTAAAGATGATACAAAGAAGAAGTGTACAAAAATAAAATTAATGTATAATATGTACCTATTACAATAAATGTGATTGAATAAAAGGGCCGGCATCGCCGACTAATCGAGGACTAGTATGAAATAAAAGCTTGTTGCGAGATTCATGATTTGCCATACACTCGCACTTACTACACAAATACCTACTAGTTAGTACGTGTTAGATAAAATACACACCCATTCATACTTACTCATTATTTTGTCGTATCAGCCTTAATAAAATATATTTATTGCACAATAAATGATTTCAAAGGTAGATTTGTATTACTTTGTAAATTAGGTTTGATTCAAAGCGATAGCGAAACATTATGTAGAATTTATTATTGATATCATTTAGCAGCATACCGACTAGTCTATTTAAAAAGTATATACACTGGATGATATGCAAATTTACGAGTATTCACTATAAATAATTATACGAACTCTACATTTTCTAGAAAAATGCACTGAAAAAAAATCGACTTGCCTCAGGCGGGACTCGAACCCGCACCTTCCATAATCCGGGTGGACGCGTTAACCAGTTTCGCCACCGAGGCACTGCTTGGTTAACGCGTCCACCCGGATTGTGGAAGGTGCGGGTTCGAGTCCCGCCTGAGGCAAGTCGATTTTTTTCAGTGCATTTTTCTAGTATTATATTTACGCGTTTGTAAACGCAAAAATAAAATTATTCTACATTTTCTTATATGAATTTTTGATGCCAAACTTATTTCTGGGTATAAAAATCACCTTTTTTGTGTTACAAAATGTTGTATTTTAATTACGCACAAAATTAGCTACTAATGAGAATTAGTAGGTAATAAATATAACAAGTAACATAGGATATCTGGTTCTATTATTACTTATTTTTTAAAGTTTGAAAAGTTTTAAGACATATCTACTTATGTTTTAAAAGTTTAACACACATCATAATTATAGTATTCGTTACCAATTGCTGACGTGCCACAGTGTCTCTACGTCTCTACACACGGTATATGCAGCTCGTAACGCTACTATTTATGAAGTACGATACCCGTTTCCTCGAGTACAATACCCAATTAGACATACGGTTCAAATTTCAAATTCATTGGAAACGTGCAAGTCTCAATTTAAGCGTGCATGAATCATGATAAGATGAACGACGTTACTTTTCGAGGTCATTTACAAACAAATTACACGATTAGCTTTTCTATGATAAGTAGATGTTTCTGAAAATTGCTAAGTAGTTTTGAAAGAAATAATTTTTAGAAATAGGAACCTTTTTGAAGTTGGAAATATCATTATAATTAAATTATTGTGTGTATATTTGTCGTTACTACCGACATATCACGTTCAATCCCAAAAGGGTTATGTAGAGCTTTAGGTAGCATAATGGTTACACATCAAGCCATATATAGCAGTATGAGCCATGCAATTCCTTAAAGTCGGTCCGTCATAAAAGCCAAAAAGAAGAACTAGAACATATTACATTCCAAGAGATCTAAGCAATCCGGGTATATTTGGGTAAATTCTAAATGAGACAAGCCGGAATATTTTTGCCCATACGCCTAAGCGGTTGCCACCGTTTCGCAGTCATTAACTTCAAGGGGTGTTAGCGAATGGCCGGGTTTAGCGACGGAAAGCTCTTTTCCTACTTATTTATAAAGGTTACTGCGCCCTCGGTGCCCGAACGCTTCAATGATTTTACATACATCCTATTCCAAATATATCTCTGCGCCCGTACCAACAACCTCCCTAATTGGGCCAACGACCATATATCAACGTTGAAATGAACCTCAATTCGGCTTGTAATTGTAATAGACTGCCAAAGACGTATGTGCATTTAACAACATTATATTAACTGCACATTCGTCTTTAGCAATCTATTTAATATAATGTTATACTTAGTGAAGCAATTTCAACAATTTATTTATTGGATTACACGATCATACATTTATTTCACAACGTGCTAGTTGTAACATTGTAACTATTATTAATTAATTATATTAATCTTTACTCTTTGTACATGTGGGTAAATTACCTATATAATTAAAAAGAAACTAAAAAACGTAATTTATTTACGTTATTTAGCATACTAAACAAAAACAGAAATAAACGCTAAAAACATTACTTGAATAAAACCAGTAATTTGGACGGTATCGTCTTTGTTCAAAATGTTGTTCAAATCCCTGCTTAATCAGGAAGGTCAAGGCTTGGAGAATTAACCCAAATAGCAAATTCCTTACAGATAATGAAAGTACTGACTGATCTTAACTATATAGCTTTAGAGATAAAAATATTTTTATGTTCATGGTAATATTCCCCAGAAAGGTTAAATATTAATTAACGAAATCTTCGCACAGAAAACCTGCGACAGGAAAATAATGATAAAAACAACGCGTGCAAACCCAACTCAACGTAATAATATATTACATTGTGTATAAATAAAAATGATGATCAAAATATATCAGTAAATGTTTTTAAATTAGTGCAATTTAGGAAAATTAAAGGTTTATTAGGAAAACCTTAACAACTCAAAAACTTATACAAAATTTTAAGATATGAAAGCTCATTAATAGTAAATTTATCAACTAGTGCGGTAAAACAAAGATGTGTCAGATCGCAAGTATTTGATTAATATGCGATCTGAGACTTTTTTTACCGCCCGAGGTAATTATTTTGTTTTGTGTCACCCCCTGACCAAGAAGTGGGATTTTCCCTACGCGTAGCGAGTGGAAAATGCCACTTTCTGGTAAGGTGTAGCATATATTTTATAAGTTTAAGTAAAGATTTATAATTATTAATCTAATCAGTAGATAAGAATATGTACTTTAAAATCAGTTAAATCTCTTCCATGTAATATAACTACGGCATATATCCAATGTGTATGATTCAATATTCCAAAGAGTATTAAAAACTGCAAATTATCGATTTCATCTTGAAAAATGGCTTAACTTTACCTGTGTTTTTTATTTAATCTATTGAACATGCGAAAGATTTTTTAAGTTGTGAAATACACATATTTTGCAAACTGACGTATCACTATTTAAAAATGGCTACAAGAAAATAAAAATATACTTGTGTGTCAGTGGCGTAGCGTGGGTATCGGCCGCCCGGGGCGGAAGATAATTTTGCCGCCCTCTTATTTAGGTATTTCAATTTAATGTAGAGGTACTATGCATTACACACTAAGAAGTTCAAAAAGTATAGATGCGTTGCACTCCTTAGACCATTTAACACTGTCTAAGGTTGCACTCCCTCGAAAATGGCAACGAAAAAGTCGGGCAATTGCCGGATTTACATTCAGTTTGGAACTAATGAAAAAATCTGGAATGGTCTCCTCTTGACTTTCTCGTATACCGGAAACGATTCAAAGGTTGATAGAAACCTTATATTTTGATGTCATACATGCATGTTAAATTTTGGTCACCCATCCGAGTACCGACCGCGCCCTTGGTTGCTTAACTTTCGTGATCGACGGCTCAAAATTTGATAGAAATCTTATATTTTGACGTCATACACGCATGTTAAATTTGGTTGCAATAAGTTAAAGCATACTCGAGTTTTCGTGCTAACGCACAGACACAGACATACAGACACACACACAGACATAATTCCAAAAAAAATATTTTTGGACTCAGGGAGGTCCAAAACGTGTAAATCCGTCAAAATCTTATTTCTTTTAGGTTAACAAACGCGTAAATATTTTTAACACTAGAAACCCTTCCGCCTGTCTGAAAAAAGGGCAGGTCGATTTTTTTCAGTGTATTTTTCCAGTCTCAATAATATTTTCGCGTTAGTAAACGCAAAAAATTATTCCACACTATAAGGTAGTTTCATCCTAACTGGACGTCAAATATTTGCAAAAATATTTCGTTCGGATCTTAAAAGTGCAAATTTCAATGACTTGATGAAAAAATGTTTATCATAAAAACATAAGCACCAAGCACTGACAAATTTCGACGGCGAAAGCAGTGCCCTGGTAGCGTACCTAGTGGTTAACGCAGCCGCCCAGATTGCGGAGGATGCTGGGTTCAATTCCCGCCTGAGACAGGTCGATATTTTCAGTGTAATTTTTGCTTCAATTTGACTGTCATTGACAAAAAGTGCGCGTGTGTATATCGTCTGTTATCAGTATCGGCGTGCGCTTTCGCCAATGAGCGCTAAGCAACAATCAATACAGTGGGGTATATAAATTTATCTCTTTATAATAACGGGTTTGCCTAATCATTAAGTGATCTATGCATAAAACTTTCTTTGAATAGTCAAAGTCATTATCGCTGATTATTAGTCACAAACAATTAAATCACAAAATATTCCTCGTGAACACAAAATAAACTACGGGGAATCGCCGCAAGTCAGAATAGACGGTGTTGCCAGCAGTTGCTACAAAATATCATTCAAAGAAAGGGAATTCATCACAGAATAACTAATGAAAAATTCCATGCTCTTTTCAATTGGTTCGAATTTTTAGTTGCAATAAAAATGTGAAATAGTTTCAATTTTTTTTTAATTATTGTGAAATTTTGCCGCCCCCTCAAATGTGCCGCCCGGGGCGGGCCGCCCCCCCTGCCCCCCCTACGCTACGCCACTGTTGTGTGTAGCTAAAAACACACAGAATTTAAGTATGCATAATCGAAAATACAACGATCTATCTAAAGTTGTAAAACAATATGTTAAATCTGGCAAATAAACTACAAACTTTTTGTAGTCAGAGAGGACTCTAATACTTAACTTATTAGACTTTCTTTTATTTGACAAACAACATTTATTCAAACAGCAGGGGACAACAGGAACTCTACCTATGTATTAGAACTTAGCGAAAAGTATGAATGTTATCTACGAGTAACTGTGTAAGTGTGGGGACGTTTTGGGCGGGCGGGGCGCTTTTGAGCGTATTGCAAAGTCCCCACGCCGACCTGTATTTGACCTTGAAGGTCACGACGTGAAATACCATAGATACTTTGATTTCCTTCATAAAACAGATATGTAAATTAAACAGTTCGTCAATTTGCGTAAATAAATTTTTGTGTATGATTTGCGGTATTTTTTAAATCAATATATCTGCTGTTTTATAGTGAGAACGAAATACCTATATTGAATACAAATTAACTACGAACGTAAGCATTTTTGAACTTGACACATAATCTCATTTCCAGTGTCGTTCGAGTCGACACTTTTTTAATGGAGTAGTAGGTACCTACCTACATACTACAAATTAATTAGATATTATTTTTGCTGCTAATAATTGCCTGAGTAGGTAGGTTGAGTGATATTCGCAATTTGAATACCTAGCATAATTTTATGTAAGATATTCTAATGTGTAAACACCTATTAGTAATAGGAATGTCATAGGTAATGTTTCTAGGAGAAATTTTAAGCTTTAAGTAAAAAATAACGGTGAAAAATAATGGTGACTTAAATAAGGTTAAAAACTCCGAAAAATCGATTAATATCAATAGAGCAACACTTACCATTACATGCATTCCCTTGCGGCTGTTCATGTTGATGCATTGCTCGGAGCACCGTGATGCGTGAGGATCGCGCCCTTTCATGTCACAAGCGAGACTGATTGCGGTGGGCACTTGGGCACCGGCTGAAACACTGACCGGCACCCCGCACCCCGCCTGCCGCCCCGCATGCGCAAGCTGAAAGGCCTTTATTCTTCTGAACATAAAACCTACCGCCACTGTCAATAGGTTATCAGAATCTTGGCTCGATCGGGATTCCTATTGTTGATATGAGGTAGGTATTTATCTGATGGAATTTTTTGTTTTTAGTAAATAAAAGGGATTTCTAAGTTGTATTATTGTATTTTTGTTTTAAGTAGGTAAATTCCTACTTAAATAAAAGATAATTTATAATTATTTAATAAACATGGTAGGTATTTTATTTAATAATTTGAAGGAAATCTTCTAATAGGTATAATACAATTCTCGTGTCACAAATTTAGTTACCTTACTCCTCCGAAACGGCTCGATTTTTATGAAATTATAAATGTATATTCAGTAGATTGTTGAGTTTCTTGCCGGTTCTTCTCAGAACAAGGCCTCCTGGTAGACTCTCGAACCGATGGCATCAAAATTGACTTTCATAAGTGTACAAATTGTACCTAAATGAATAAAGTTATTTTGACTTTGACTTTGACTTTGACTTTGAGATCTGAAAATCAGCTACTATCTATTTTTCATGTGATATAAGGGTTGTCCACCATTTTATTTTTAGTTATTGGACAATATATTATTTTTTTATAATACATGTGGCATTAAAAATACATACAACCCTAAATTTTACCCTTCTATCACCGACCCCTATTTTTTAATAGTAATTTTAGTAATTTCATCTCGTTCGATAACTGATCAATTATCACTCGGTAAGTTATCGTCGCCAGCCCGCCTAGCATGACCACCGAAACACGATAAGATTAGCCTTATGTTTATTGCTTTGAACTGTCAAAAATCATTGGATATAACCGCCATTTTGAAATTTTATCAAAACTGCGAATATGTATATGCCATAAACTTGTTTGCAGTTTTGATAAAATTTCAAGTTGGCGGTTATTCCAATGATTTTTTACAGTCCAAAGCGATAAATGGCTAGTGGCTATATCATATCGTGTTTCGGTGGTCATGCTAGGCGGGCATGCCCTATTGTCAATATCAATACAAAGTTCTTTTGTAATTTTATTATAAATGTTTAATAAGATTATTAGGCTAATTTTTGAATCATGACTCTTTCTAATTCAATATTACGAAAAATTTAAAGGGAGTAACAAACATACTGAGTTTTTACCCGTTCTTCTCAGAATAATGCCTCCTGATAGACTCTTGACCCGATGGCATCAAAGTTGACTTTCATAAGTGTACATATATCTTTCTCGTTTACTCTATTGCTAGATATCTAAGCTAGATATCATGTTTTCTTACTCACAACTTACAAAACGGCCATGTTAACTCGCCACATACGAAAACATGAAATCGTAGACTTTAGGTGGCTATAATTATAAGTAGTTATACACAATGACATTTTGGACCATTTTTGACTTTGGATTAGTATGAAGGTAACCTATCTACCTCTTTTTAAATATAATATCATTGACCTAAATAAAAAAAAATTACATTCGACTTTATTAAAGCCGACAAAAAGATTTAGATAAGATGCGCTTCTGCAGTAATTCAACGCTGTGCTATCGCGGCGCAGACGTCACACTATTGTAAATGACGCCGCAGTTAAGAGGCGTATGCATCGCGCATCCGCGACGCTAGCGTAGCGTTCCATTTACTGCAGAGAAAACGTATAAACATTTTTGCCGGCTTTGTATGTGTGCGACGTTTGTATGTGTGCGTGCGCCGATTCGTCACTATATAAGTATGGAGTCAAATTACTGTATCGTTCTCTATATTGTGCCTTTACATTTATCTGCTCTGAACCGTATTTTACTATAAAAAAGAGGCGATGTGCTACAGTCCGTAGCCGTTTCGTAGCCGCCGTTCCGTAGTGTTCATACTAGGGATGTAAAGGAGGTCACTTTATCGGAACCGAATTCGGAATCGGAGTTTTTAGATTTGGTTTATCGGAATCGGAATCAGACTCACAGGTGGAGGCACAAGAAACATTATTCACAGTAGGTATACACATAGTATTCACACAAACTTCATTGAAGTAGTTCCAAATACTACTTGATTTTGGCTCCATTCTTCAATTAAAATAAATTATATTCCGTCCAAATATTTACATTAATAAATAAAAAACTCAGATTAAAATTACAAAGAAGCGCGAAAGCATGCAACAACACAACTGACAAGATTCTATTTACAAAACAATAAGTGAAAGACTACATAATCGACAGAAAAAACAGGGAGAGTGGGCTTCCCCGCGCGACAAGTAAAAACTTGTTTGTATACTTTGACACCGGCCGCTGCGTCCCGCCCCGCTAAGCTTCCACCTCCGATTATAACTTCCGATTCAAACTTATCGGAACCGGAGTTGAAAATCAATCGGAAGTTCCGACCTATCGGAATCGGAGTCGAAGCTCCGTAACATCCCAGGTTCATACTAAAAAAGAGGCGTTCCCTTTCTCAACTGATAAGTGTGCTACGACCATAAGTTAGGGCATGTAACCACTATGTAAGATTGCACATAAAAGCGGGTGTATTGACGTACGAGCTTTTTATTCATATGGTAAGAGCCTATATACAGGGGCGGATCTTGAATTTGTGGGGCCCTGGGCTAATACTGCTTAGGGGCCCTACCTAATTACTCAACTAATTGCCATTTTGACAAGAAACTGTTTTCTGTAGTGATGTAGGTATATGTATATGTTAAGTACGGGAAGAAAATAGGAAAACAAAATATTTTATTTATTTATTAAAACATTATTTATTGCAAAATAAATTGACAGGTTATAAAATTCTAGATAATTTTTATAATTGACAATATCGTCTATTGGTTTCAGTTCGGTTAGGGGCCCTCTGTATTGGCGGGGCCCTGGGCTGCAGCCCAAAAAGCCTTTAAATAGATCCGCCCCTGCCTATATACCACGGTTTTCCATAACGACGGTTTTATTGGCGGCTAGTTGGTGCTTCTTCTTCTTTCGTTTCGATAGCTTCTTATTCCAATGTCCATTAAATTTTTGCCGCCCAGAATTCTGCCACTCGCATTGCAGGATCAGCAGCGTTCCACAGCTCTTCAAGCGTGCAATTAATAGGGCATGCGGGGCAAGATATTAAATGAGCCATGGTTTGCGGGGAGGCACCACACTCGCACTGGTTGTCCCTGGTGTAGCCCCACCTGCACGTATTTTCCTTACTGCGACCGACTTGTGTTCTCAATCTGTTCAAAGATTTTCAAGTCGGCCACGGTAGCTTATAGCTAGGGACGAGATTTTCCAATAAGGCTATGGGCGAATTAGGTACCACTCCCCTCCAGAGTCTGAGTCTAACCTACGACGGGTCTTCAGAAGAAGGGTGCACATGCTTAAGGAAGCTCTGGCGACTTTTAAGCAGTGTGGGAACGGTGGGACGTGTGTGCTGACTGCTGAGAGATTGGCGAAATAAACAATCCTGTCTGAATGATTATTGAAGTAACGTCAAATTACGTGGGCGCTTACGCATTTTTATCTAAAGCTGAGGTTTTGTTCTTTCATATTTACTATAACTCCGATATTCTAATGAATGAGACCAGTGATACCAGCGACGTAGGCAACGCAGAAACAAACTAATTATATCAAAGAAGCATTTCAAGTTTTGACTGATATTCACACAATTTTGTGTTGATGGCTATTACTTAAGTTGTTTTACATTTATAAACTTAGAAATAACTTTCTTGGTTCAGACAACATAAAGTAGAGAAAAAATTAAAAAACCTTCGTAATAATTAATTTTTTAAGTATATTTTTTGTGGAACAAATTTTGCGTTTACAAACGCGTAAATATTTTTAATACTACAAAAAATACACTGAAAAAAATCGACCTGCCTCAGGCGGGAATCGACCCAGCGTCTTCCGCAATCCGGGCGGCTGCGTTAACCACTACGCCACCGAGGCACTGCTTTAGCTGTCGAAATTTGTCAGTGCTTGGGTGCTTATGTTTTTATGGTAAACATTGTTTCATCAAATCTTTGAAATTTGCACCTCTAAATCAGAACGAAATATTTTTGCAAATATTTGACGCTCAGTCAAGTGAAACCACCTTACATTATGGAACAATTTTTGCGTTTACAAACTTGTAAATATTTTTAATACTAGAAAAAATACACTGAAAAAAATCGACCTGCCTCGGGCGGGAATCGAACACAGCATCTTCCTCAATACGGGCGGCTGCGTTAGATATAAAGGTGCTGAGAGGCATTAATTTGTAATTAGCATTGTAGGCATTGTAGCGAATGTTACATTACTGGTAAAAGCTCAGGAAATAACCGAGAGCCTTTTACCCATTAGATATTCTAGCAAGTGTTCTAGCGAAACGACAGTACGTAAAGTTATGACCTTTTTTCCGGGCCGGGCAATTGAAATAAAATCCACAACTCCCGCATGCCTGTCGCTGTCGGTAGTCGGTAGCCTTGCATGTGTGGAGGTGGATGAAGTGAATTAGTTTATTATTTAGTAGCATGGTCATCAATTCAAAATTCATTCTTCTCAGCACTCCTTTGTAAGTGTAGATACAATGCATTTCGAATACAATAGAATAAATTGCATTCAATTTCTAAAAAAAAAATAAGACCAGTCCGTAGCAAATATTTAGATATGCTCGATATGGACACGTTGAATGTAAGAGGGGGAGCGAATGAAATTGAGCTTAATCAAGCGCTTGACCTCATTGGTAGGTACGGGGTTCTAACATGTTTAATACGTTGTTAACATAACACAACCCAAGTTTGCTTGTTCTCGTCAAATCTTTTCGTTAATTTGCATTAGGTACCTACCCTTATACGATCGGTTGCACTTGTGAGTTGCACCAAACCACCAAACCAAGTTATACTCGTACTTTTTACAATTTCTTAAAAAATTTACATACCTATCTATATTTAAAAATGGAACGACCCGCTGGCTTTTAAGTTACCTACTTTTTGAAAAATTGCAATACAATACTTAGTTTTACTCGATGCTGGTGATGGCTTGGTGCAACTTTTGTATGAAAAACGGGTACTTATGGTAAACATCATTTGCGCTTATCTCCGCTAGGGGCGCTAATCACGTTTCTCAATACAAATAAATTGAGCTCATAACGCAACTAAAATAGTTACGATTTTTACTCTAAAAACTTACACTAAGGCCTCATCACATCACCATGACGTAATCAAGCACTTATTATAGCTGAGAGATATGTTGTGCTGTGATCTCAGATCATAATATGATGCCCTTCCGACACGGACGCCTTAGAGACGCTAGGCAGTCGAGAGACCCCCCACGGGGGAGGTGCTCGGTCGCCCAGTAATCCCCTAGGAACGTTCGACCTACAGGCTTGAGGACCCTCCAAGGTCTTCGCCTTCTTAAAAACCCGGTGACGCAGAAAATGTCATCAGAGACAATCTGCAATAGAATATCAAAAAAAAATATAATATTATATGAGGCTGTGATACTGTGAACATCATGGTGAACATTGTCCGCGCCTTGGGGGCACTGGGGGCAAATCGTGCATGCAACATTGCTGCCAGCAAAGTGATAGCACCTATTCCATGTATTATATTATATTTGCTCTAGTAGGTATTCTGCCTAACCCTACTATGCTGAGGTGGTCATCTTGATAAATACATTATCGTGTTGTGTTGTTTTTTTTATAACTATACAATTGCTAAGTAGCTAAGGCTATAATGAGAAGTGGAGCTTTCGATTTTTTCTATTTATACCTTCGTTTATATTATGTGTTCACTTTTAACTTAAATAAAAAAACATTTAAGGATTTATAACTTCTAAAGCTCCATGCAAAATAGATATACAATAGATACATTAACAAGGCGTCAAGAAGCTCGATGAGTAAGGGCATCTATACCCTGTAGTTCCTTAAACTATGCTACTAGTAGTAAGTAGTACCTAATAATTAGGATGGAAATAATGTGACTCGTAGCACAGAGGAACTCTGGACTATTAAGCTTGGTGAGCCACCACGGTGCACCAATCAAATCATTGCTTTATTTTTGAATAATCGAAACGATAACGATAATGTATGACGCCAATAAGCTACTCAATTATGTCGAATATATTAGATATCAATGCATTTACTTTTAATGGGTATTTAAAAAAATGTGTAGTCACGAAAAATACTGTACCTACGTGGTACACTGTACCTACCTATTGAATGAAGTACAGACGACAGCACATCAAACTACCCAAAACTGTAAAATTTCTCAATTGATTTTCAACCTTATGCATAATAAGCATTTGATAGCGCAAAATCGAGTGGGAAAATTCGACCAGCTTGTGGTAACCTGATGTGCTGTTGACTGTACCTAACAGTCTATGAATACCGCTGCGCATTACTTACTACTAGCGCCATCTATCTAACAGGCATGTCCCTAATATATGTAATTATGACGATGTATGCATTACATTTTCTATCGCCAATGACCGAGTATCGTCGTCATACATACGTCAGTTAGTAGGTACTTTAGCTTGAAATTCGAGATGACTCATTGTGTTCTTCATTGTATAACCAGTTGTGGTAAAGAGAAATCCATAACTACAGTGTTCAGCATTATATTTGATATAATGATTTTTCATTTTGTGGAGGAGAAAGAATAAAATAATAATAAAATAAGCATTTTTTTAATATTTCTTTATTGATATAAAATTAAAAGCAACCATTATTACAGCATACATCATATTTTGTTACCTTCCTTTATAACTAGCTCTTATTACTTATCATTTGAAAGGATAATAGTAATTATATGCAAATAAAGGCATGCAGTTATAATTACATGAGAAATCTATGTAACTGGTGATTTTGACTAAGAGGCAAGGCATACACCTGTAGAAAAATAATATAACATCAATTTCAGATGTAATACAAAAATTGTATTTTCAATGCAAGTTTACATTACACAAATGCTTTGACGCTTCTCAATATTAATAAAGCTTGATATTTGGTTGCCTACAAGCTGCCTGTCTCAATTGTCAAGTAGACAACAAACTTTAACATGTGTTGTTTTGTTTTTCTTTGTTTTAAATCACTGATGTTTATTGTGACATGCAGAGGAAGTTTTTTTAATCATTATCTACTTATATCTAACACTTTAAAATCCAAATATATACAGAAACATTGATTTATGTTTAATGTTGTTCATAAAAGTACATAAACTTATCACAATACAATTTATGGATCAGACAGGATAACTAGGTCAGAGCAGTCAATACAAACATTAATTATTGATAACATAAATACTGTTTCTAATTGGAACAATACATTGAAAACAATAGGTTTATTAACCATTGTATAATATAATTTTCATTTAAATATCACATTTCTAATTAGGAAACCTTAAAGAATTACAAAGATTTTGGTAGTCCTAAAATTATGAAATAAATTACCCAAATATAGTATGCTGTGTTTCATTTTGTGTTAGTTTGATTGTTTACGAATTAACTTACATTTATTTAAACTAATTACAGTAAATTATATGTAAATGTGTATATCCATGGGTAATTTATATTGAAAACAAGTGTGTAGTTACGAGTTATATTATTACTCAGACAAATAACTTTTCATAATTCAAAACAATAGAAAAGATAAGAATGAATAAACAACAAATCCAAGTCTACAAAAATATATGAGTAATTTATTTTTATGACATATTTAAGTTGTACTTTTTTTATAAGAAAATTTTCTAGTTTTAAGATGCTACCAAGCATACAAAATTTTCTAAAGCACACTTAAGTCAATTTCCACAATTTATAAATGTGCACAGCAAACAAAACACCCAATGCATGTGCTTAACATATATTATATTCTATACATTTTTACATGTTATTGATATAAAAAAAAATACTTACAAATAATGCTATACTTTAATGTATTAACTTTATATTGAGAAACTTGTACACTTGCCATGGACGTCATAGGGCCTAGCATGCACAGTTGTCTCCATCCTTGTTGCGGCCATTGTCATTAACATTTATCCTAATGTTATCGGGGAAATCATTGTATATGTCGTCTTTCGGCTCTTGGGCGAGAGCATTGCGAGCAATAGTCTGGAATGCTAGTTCCACATTCACAGCTTCTTTGGCACTGGTTTCATAATAGGGTATGTCGTTTTTGCTCTGACACCACTGTTGCGCACGTTTAGCAGATACAGCACGATTTTCTAGATCTACTTTGTTACCTAATATAACGAATGGGAAATTTTCAGGATCACGCGGTGAAGCCTGAATGAGAAATTCGTCTCTCCAACTCTCCAAGGATTTGAACGTGTTGGGGGCCGTTACGTCAAACACTAAGACGCAACAATCCGCCCCGCGATAAAACGCAACTCCCAGCGATTGGAAACGCTCCTGGCCAGCAGTATCCCAAATTTGCATTGTAACAATTCTATCATCCACGATTACCTCCTTCGTGAGAAAATCTGCGCCTATTGTTGCCTTGTACTGGTTGGAAAATTTCTTGTTGACAAACTGATTCATGAGCGATGTTTTTCCGACTCCACTATCACCCAGTATTATCACCTTCAGTAAAACCTTTTTCCTCGACGACATTTTTGAGAAATGTTAAAGAATTTTGATAAAAATACAAAATATATTCACACTCTTCTTTGTCTGTATGTAATTTTGACATCGAACGAAATTGATAAATGCGTCACCTGTTTAGTGTGTAGCCACACTAAAAAATAAATATTGATGCAATTTTCTCAATTACGTATATATTTATAACATAATATAATTTCATCTTAATTGAATTACAAATAATCATAATAATGGGAAATCGTTTTGGAAACAAAGTTATCTTATTTCGTTTAATAAAACAATGAAAGAATACTGCCACAGACTAGTTAGAGATACTACGTTACTGATGTCAATTTAAATTTTACTAAATGAGAACAGACTTGTTTAATCTTAAAAGAATGTAATTGGCCAAGAATTGGCCCATTGAAAATGTCAACCCCTAGACACCAATCATAGCCAAGATTTCATCAATACGTCAAAAAAAAATACATTCGTTCATTCGTTGCTGTCACTCACTATCCAACCAAAACTATCGGTCCGGTCACCTTCACAGTTCATTCTCGTATTCCGTCTCCCCGTCTGTCGCCAATTTCAGTGTCTGATTGTGATTCATGATATTTTTCACAGCTATCTAATTTGTTTTAAGACTATATTTAACGATGGACATCATGAAATAAAAATATTAATGTAATGACTATTGCAAATTTAACAAGATAATCGGTAACTTAGCTATCCAAAGAACTTCAGGTGAGTGTTGATCTCGAAATTTTGGTATCCGCCAACTATGAAATCGTTAATTTGTTGATCTTGTTAATTTCTAGGATGGAAAACAATTTAAGTAGAAGCGGAAGCCGGTCTAGCTCGGTCTGCGAGCTGGAAAAAGATTTCAGTGATATGGAAATAATGAAAAGTAGGACGAACAGACGTAACGTAATGCTACGAACAACGCCAGCGCGGAAAGCGAAACGAGTTAGGTTTTTTCGAAATGGTGATAAGTTTTATTCAGGTATCACTATCCCAGTCTTGCCAGAACGATACAGGTACGCAGTATTTACTTTATTCACCCTAGGTCATTGGACTGTTATATTCCACAGCATATTATTTTCATTACTTTCACCTATTCCTGTATAATAAACCTATAGCATGACACAATACTCAATCACTGTAACTTCTTTTACACAACTATAGGATGTTCTAACTTGAATTTAAGTTATTGACCTAGTTATTTTTCATATGTTAATATTTTAAATAATTTTATGCACTTATTAAATAAAGGTACTGGGCCTAAGGGATTAATATTTATAGTTTTGTTTGTTTTAATAAGTATATGTATTAAGATATTAATGAAATTACATTTACTTATCAAGCTTTTAATTGTTTCAGATCATTTGATAGTTTAACAGCAGATTTGACAAGAGTTCTAGTTGATAATGTAACTTTACCTAGTGGTGTCAGAACAATTTACTCACTTGAGGGTAGGAAAGTAAGTTAAAGTGGTCAATCAATAGACACATAAATGATGTTATTTTCTACAGTTTACATAAACAACTTGTTAACTTTTAGGTAGGAAAATTGGATGACCTAGAAGATGGTCAGTCATATGTTTGTAGTGGCTTTGGTGAGCCGTTCAAGCATTTGGATTATGAAGCCAGTGCAGTCACACCTCAGTCATTCAGGCTCAGTGGACCTGAGTCATTGAATGACAGTGCAAGCCCTTCCCTAGCGAGATCAATTAACAGACCATCTCGGTATTTGCAGGTAAGTCATATAAACTATTTATTTTACAAAAATACTCTATATGTGAAATTCATTTTGCTAATTTTTTAAATTCCATTAGATGAATTTTATTAAATACTCTTAAAGGCTATTATAAAAGCATAATAATAATGATAAGCTTATCCCCTATGTGTCACGCGGCCTCCTGGAGGTCACTGTCAAACACTCCTGGAGGTCGGTCCCCTACCGACACGGACGCCCTAGGGACGCTAGGCGGTCGAGAGACTCCCCACGGGGGAGATGCTCGGTCGCCCAGTAATCCCCTAGGAACGTCTGACCTACGCCTTCTTAAAACCTGGTGAAGCAGAAAATGTCATCAGAGACAATCTGCAAATGTATTAAAAAAAAAAAAATGGAGGTCGGTCCCACCAGGTCACTTTTTATTTCTTATGCATCAGTGTTATCAATTCTTTATATATTTTAGCATACACTAAATAGCAATAGCATACACTAAGAATTCACAATAATGTTTTACCCAGATTGCTGAGTAATTTAGAGTGTAACATCTCTCCTGGTTGTTGTTTTTTTTGTTGGTTCAGTGAAGAAAAGTTGCTTTTGGGTTTCATGCCCCTTTTGTATAGGTGATGGGCTGGCAACCTGTCACTTTTGGGTACTGTATGGACCATATTGCCAAATGAGTTTTTTTGTGTAAGCAAAGGTTATCTAAAGCTCTGATTAACCCCTTTTGGGATTATGAGCGTTATTATAATATGTATGTGTTCATGTTTATTAAGCCTTTATTGTTGAAATTTTATATGCTATTCAGGGTTTAAGTGATAATTATCAAGATAAATACATATAGGTTGATAATTATCTTGATAAGTATAATCGAAAATATTTGCCACTCTTTATTTGTCATATTTAACGACTGAGTGTATTGAAAAACACCACTTAACGTCAATAGCGGAGATTCCCCACGTCGTCGTTATTTTCTTCATTAATTTGTTTTGTGTGTGGAATAGTATTATATTATATGTGCCAAAACAATGAAATTGAAGTGGGGTTTTAATTCTTAGCGTAACTTGAGTTCTGTTCAAAAATATAGAATAGATTGTTTCCGCAACATTACGTAATGCCACGAAATAGGGCTTATATCTGTTTGATGCTTAAATATCTGATAAATATCATGATAATTATGGCGATAATTATCAAAGGGCATATCTTGATAATTTCAAACCCCGATGCTATTACAAACATTTACAAATATCATCTTCCTTTCATTTGATCTGTCTCCCTCACTTTCTTTCCATTGTTTGGTTGCTATTCTGTTAGAATTCTTGACCATTTAGCCTTACTCTCTCTTGTCATATGTCCTGTCTAATGCCACTTGAGTTGTTTTACTTTTTATTAGTACGTCTTTCACTTTGATAGTAGTTCTTATTTTCTGTGCTCTTTGATGAGAAGCATGTTTAGGAGTCACACGCAAAGATGTGTGACTCCTAAACATGCTTCTCTCCATCCTCCATGTATGTATGTAATTGATAACAATTTTTGTAAGTACTTTTTAATATATTTGTTTAGTTCTTGTATATTTAATTGAAAAAGCAAGCAAAAACTTTCACATACTTTTAATATATTAAATAGGAAGATACAATGATTATTGATTACCCCGGACATCTGAGATGTTTTAGATGTTATATTTGTCCTCTGGCTGTCAGCTTTTGCTTACTGTGTGTGTAGGCAATTTGTCACTATTTTGACTGCATGGCCTGTACTGCCAGAGGTGGATTTTTGGGACTAAGTACTACCTAAAGCTGTGCACAATCCTTTTGGGAATATGAGTGTACGTAATGTGAATTTCTTATGTTCATTATGAAATGAAAAAAAGTTAAAATAACTTAAAAACTTAATACATAGCAGGTATTAAAATAAATGCTAGCTGGAGGGGAAAGTAATAAATTGTATTTTATAATCTTGCAGTGTAATAATTGTATTTTATAACAGTTAGATAAGAATCATAATTAGAATAAAAATAGTTGTGTTCTCTAAATCCACAGTAGATGTATTAGAAAATCATTTCAACGTCAAAGCTTTCACTTAAGATGAATTTTTCTATAAATGAAAATAATTTTAGGTACACAATTTTTGGTTCTTTCATTTAATGTTTGACCATTTTTATTTTTTTAAATTTTACTAGTCGATTTTTCAATTAATTGGGTAAATTATCCTTTTATATTGGGAAGATAATTATGTCCTTCAACAGTGAACTACTTCAATATTTCCGACGTTGTCTATTAGTAGGTGTAGTCCATAGATAGGTGATTGTACTTTGGTCGGACTTCACAACATTCTCTACCAGTCAATAATTGAACTGCATTGATGGTGATATTCAAAGGAAACTAAAATTGATATGTCGCACCTATATGCTTCAAGATTGAATGTCGACTGTAGTGTAGTATATTATTTTCCGAAAAGAATTTCTTTCACCAAATTTGGTTTCGATAAGTAACTTTAAATATCGAAAAAAATACACTCAATTAAATATTTAACTTAAGTATTAAGCATAATTTATCTTATCCTAATGATTGAAATTGATACCAAATTAAATAGAAAACGAAAAACATGGAAAAATTCCTGTCATGGATAAGTGCTGAGACGGGACTTGAACCCGCGAACAATCCTGTGTAGCTCAAACAGTCATGTGTAGCTCAAACAGTCCTGTGTAGCTCAGTTGGAAGAGCAGTCGCCCGGAAAGCGAAAGGTCGCGGGTTCAAGTCTCGTCTCAGCACTTATCCATGACAGGTTTTTTTTCCATGTTTTTCTATTTAATTTGGTATCAATTTCAATCATAATTAAACTTGCCAAACACAAAAGAGAAAAAACAATTATCTTGTCCTTTTAGTAAGGTGAGTGTAAACGTAGATACTAGCTGACTTACCTACGCACAAATTACGTGCCTCATGAATGTATAAATACTTTTGCGCAATTGCCTGTTACTGAATACAACGGTACCTAATGTACTTAATTAGTTTAACAACATTGAATGCGAAAGGTCCTAATGTTAGTTCGACTAATTTTACACCGGAAAAGTGCAAGTATTTCTTTTTTCTGTTTACAAAAACGTTTGACGTTTTGATTTCGCTACATAAAATCGTTCTGACAATAAATCTGTAGATAGGTATATCTGAGCACATTCACCCAGAGAAATTTTATCCTTCCGTGAAATTCTTCACGAATTAAGGTCAGCGCACAACGGAATAGCAACTCCCGGTAGTGGAGCAACGGCAGTTGCATTGCCGACATTTACGAAGCGTCATCCAAGGCATCAACATTATCTTCATTAGTAAAGACAAAATAAGTTTTGAACCAGTAGGATAAAAACTGTTTCGCAACTAGCGACTACCCGTGTCGTCGCAGCTTTACGAGCTTTCACAAATGTACTGTCAAAATCATAAATAAATCTAACCTGAAGCATGAGTCCTATGAGAAATTAATTAAGTTTTATTTGAATGAATTTAGAAATTTCAGATACCACTACTATTATACACAGTGCTTTTTTAATTGTCTCAAATACTTCAATGTATGAAAGTGCCAGTCAATACAAACAAGTCTTGTTATGAGATCATAAAAGAAATCGCCAAAAAAAAAAATCTGCTGTTTCATACATTTCGGTTGCGTAGGTGTTGCACTTTTGTATGAAACAGCAGATTTTTTTTGTCGATTTCGATTATGATCCCATAACAAGAGTTGTTTGTATTGACTGCCACTTTCACACCTTGAATTATTTGAGACGGTTAAAAAGCACGGTGTATATTATCGGATAAGATGTCACTAGTAGCTACCCGCGTTATTGCTTGATACTGGATACCTTTGATTACGGAATACTCATAAATAAGCAAATCACCAACCTCGCTACCCTTCGAAACAAAAAGTTTACGAAGTCAGTTTTTGTACAGAATTTGACAGGGAACTCAGTTGAATTACAAAATTCTACTGGGTTCCTTACAAATTATGTAACTAATTCGCGGGGAATGAGTGCCTGTAATTTTTTGGCACTTAAAACGGCAAGACCCATGTACTGTGCCCGTGTGATGCTGTACTGACTGACTGACATGGTGATCTATCAACGCACAGCCCAAACCAATGGACGGATCGGGCTGAAATTTGGCATGCAGGTAGATGTTATGACGTAGGCATCCGCTAAGAAAGGATTTTTGGAAATTCTACCCCTAAGGGGGTAAAATTTTCACGCAGACGAAGTCGCGGGCGGAAGCTAGTTAAAATATATACGTGCATACTACTGACACTCGTAATCCCCAAAGGGTTGAAGAGAGCTTTAATTAATAGTATATTACACGTAAAGCCACATCAGGCTGTATAGGTCATGCAATGCCTCAAAATAGTGACATGTTGCCAACCGCTCGCCTACATAAAAGGTTCATCAAGTCCAAAAAATAAACATTCAGTTTACCAACAAACTAAAGCCTCTAATGCCTGAGCAGACTGAGCAACGGGACCACTGTGATATCGGAATTCATTAAAGTAAAGAAAAAGAGTTAATTAATATTAAATTAGATATGATTTTCGATCATTTAGGAAAAAAATATTAATAGCTAGTCAGTTCAATGCACGAATTTTCTTACGCAGACAAATGGTAGTAGCACTGGAAACGGCACAGCGAGAGTGAGCCCCGCTGGCGAAGATGTAGTTCGACCAAGAATAGTCATCTTTATTAGGAACGGAGTAAAACCTCGCAAGGTAAGACTACATACAAAACACTAACACGGCATGTTAGTCGATAGTCGAAGTACTTTATGTAAATGCAACAAAATTCATAATCGATTGACGTTTCATGTCCTCTATTCTATACGAACCACACAATGTGGTTGATGAGTCACGCCTGCGGTAATAAAAGCCCTTTACATTCATTCAAGCTATTCGAGATAAATTACACTTACTTCAGAAAGTGGTCATGTAATAAGAGAACTTAATGTCAATTAAGTACTTTATAAAATTCTTATCTTAATTGGTTGTAAAGTTTTGTTACAATAATGAATGGTATTATTTAGGCAAAACTCTATTTAATTGTAGAATAAAATAGATTGTAAAATGGCAGTTTGATGAGTAGGTTAGTAACCATTTAGGCAAAACGTGATTTAGCCTTATTACGTTTCAGTATTTCTTACAGAGCACAAGTTTTTTATCAATATCGACAGCTTTCAGAACTTTAAATTTACACCATAACACACCATCCACACTTGAGAATTTCATCTTGCCTACACCATGTTTCTGAAGATACCTAATTATTAACTTTGCAAAATATTCTTAAAGCTATTAGTAAAACAGCTTGCAAAGGAAGTAGTAGGTACATCATAAAGCTTAGATTTTAATTTATTTGTAAAATTGTATTATTCTTATTAATTCGGTAAACAATATAATTAAAAGAGCTTATGTGGGCTATGTTGCTGATGAGTGCAACCAAATCATTCAAAATACCGATTGCATTTTATTTTGATAAAATAGACTTACATTTAGTTAATTTAGTTTGTACGTAAATGAAAAATAAATAATACAATGTCATAAATGTATCTATAATGAAAAATAGCCAATTTAATGATCTCAGACCAAAGTTAATGCAGGTACATGATGTAATTTTTTACCTAATAGATACTTTGTTCAATGTAGACTATGAATTAATTTTTGATTGTTTTGGAATGTGCCATAAATATGGATGATTTGTCGCCTGTTATACGATAGCAACACATACTGTACTGACCCAAAATTAAGAACAGGACAGTAGTATGAAAGATAAATTATAGAAATAGGTTTGTAAAGTTATCCTTAACGTAGGTATGTCGACTATTGCTGAACAAACGCAACAGTCCTACGTTGGAACGCGCGCTGGCAGCGATCACTGATTACATCAAGCTGGACACGGGCTGCGTGAGGAAAGTGTTCACGCAGACCGGTACCCCGGTCACGTCGCTACACCAGTTTTTCCAGGACGAAGATGTCTTCTTTGCCTATGGAAATGAAAGGTAAATAAAGGCCTTTATATTATTGGATACAACTCAATATGTTAGCGATCTACAGCCATAGGAAAATGTTTACCATATAGGTAAAAGTTGTTTATTAAATAGGTAAAAAGTTGTTTACTAAATAGGTAAAAAGTTTTATACAGGATGGAGAGAACAATACTACAATACTTCGCATTTACACTGTAACAGTCTATAGAAGTTCTTATACACTGTGGTAATACAGAGGTCAACGAATACTTAAAATACACTACTTAGAAAATGCTGCAGTCGAAAAAACTAAATTACATACTGGGTGTAAAAGACATGAACAGTCAAACGAGAACCATGTATTCTATACATCAAAATAAGACATATTTCAAAAAAAATATTGCTGGGAAATGATTTTTATTTTTTGGTGTTAAAAAAAACTGCAAATTGTATCGCGCAATGTAAAGGGCTCAACTCGCACGCAACTCGCAAAACCGCGATATTTTTGCTTGACGGCGGCCCCGTTCATTAGTGTCCGTGCCCATCGAGTGAGCTACATTGAACGCTAACGTTTTGAAGCCATTTTTTATTATGAAATACTAAAAAAAATGATAATGTTTCTTTGGATAATAATTAAGAAATGACGTATAGAATACGTTTTCATAAAAAAATGAAAAAAAAAATTATGACTTTGACCTTCAATAAAATCGCAACTATCAATTTCCCAGGTATAGTCTAAAAGAAAAAAAATGTTATGATGGTGAGCAGAATACATGGTTTTCGTTTGACTGTTCATGTCTTTTACACCCTGTATACAACATGTAAACTAAATAACCAACACCCTGAATACAGGTGGTTTGGGATCAGCTTCCGAGTTGATTTCAATATTTTTTTTATTGGTACTTTTTGTTTTTAAATAAAAATATATTGAAATCAACTCGGAAGCCGATCCCAAACCACCTGTATTCAGGGTGTTGGTTATTTAGTTTACATGTTGTATAGGTTCTTACCGAATGTAAAATCTCTATAAGAAATAACGCACACCTTGAAAGTAGTTAGCTTGGAATTAATTAAAATTTTTTGTTATTTCTTTAAACAATAATTGAAATATACCCAATGTAAATAATTTTAGAAGTAAAATTGAGTTTTATCTTATGGCAATAAAGTTTACAGAAACGATGCGATTCAAACAATAATCTATAAGGACATCACACAATGATCTATATTAAAATACAAAATGACAAATTGATTCAATTGCATATTAGTAACATACTATTTTTAGAGTGTAGGACGTAGGTACGTTAATTTTGTAACATGTTGTATATTTGAATGAAACTTGATTGATCACTCGAGGAGCGATTCATTTGAATATAAGCTTTAAATTGGTTTGTTGGCGCAATTATTGTTTCTATCATTCATTTGATAATCGATTACACCTATTATAAATTATTTTGCACGTACATACTCGTATTACTTTGTTGGTGAAATAAACTTAAACCAATAGGACTATCAAACTGAACTTCAAATAAAATTCTAAAAGCAATAATATACATACTTAGTTGTATTTACAGACTCTCTTCTTAATAGCACAAAAAATTGTAATTTCGATTCAAAGATAAATAAATAACATGAGTGAGTATAGAACAGACATCAATTTATGTGATAATGAACTTTTATCTCTATCGATATGGGAACAAACGTCCCTGGATGCCGTGTAGATATGAAAAAATATCTACTTTATACATAACTATCGACCCGCCCAGGCTTCGCACGGGTGCAATGCTTATGTAAATATGCATGTATTATACATATTAACCTTCCTTAAGAATCACTCTATCTATAAAAAAAACCGCATCAAAATCCGTTGCGTAGTTTTAAAGATCTAAGCATACATAGGGACAGACAGACGGCGGATAGCGACTTGTTTTATACCATGTAGTGATTTTTAAGGAATTCAAATAGCGTGTGTGTAAATTAGCTACTTAGTTTAATGTCCATCTCTTTGTTGAAATTTGATAGCTTTAATAAGTCCTAATTGGATATAATTACGCAAAACAGAATCAACACTATCTTACTAACAAGTTTAAAGTACCTAGCAGGGGCTTCGAATCTTTATTAATTTCAGTGTGTACAACAAAAAATACTAGAATCCATAATAGTTTTGATTACTACGATGTTTCAATACATAATTATTCACTAATTTGATTTAAATACCTACTGTAGTTTACGCAGGCAAATTCGTATCAATTCTGATTTGTTTTCTTGTATTTCTAAACAGAGTCAACCAAGAAGATTTTGAATTAGAGTTTGAAGAAAGCAAAACAGTATTACAATATAGGAAGACCCCAATCACAAGGAATTCCAGGTAAGTGTGCTGGCAAATCCAAAATCAATTTCCATTTTTAAACTTTCGCGTTGCAATATTGACATGAGTAAAAACTGGTATTTACGCGATTAGATTACCTGCATTTTCAGCCGGGTTACACCGACCGCGGTCTCAGCCGGGTTACACCAAAATCAATTAACCGTAATTAGTAATAACAGCGTTGTTTTTTTCAACAGATTGGTAAGATACATCTTCCGCCTTTTTATCCATTTACCATCAGTTCAGATAATAGTTTAGAGCTATACTAGGTGGCAGATCCATATGTAGGGTCTTCTGGGTAGGTACCCACCGCTTTTATTATTTCTGACGTGAAGCAGTTCGCTGTGTTTCGGGTTGAAGGGAAATGTAACCAGTGTAAAATTACTGGGCATGGAAAGCGAATCATCTTGGTCCCCAGGATGGCAACGCACTAGCAGTGTTAAGTGATTTACCCTTAATATTGCAAGTGAAGTGTTTATAGGCGACCGTAACCACTTAACATCTGGTGGGGCCCTAGGGTTTGCTATTTCGTAATATAAAAAAACACTTGAAGTTTAAACAAAACTATACCTTACAAATAGAATCAGAACATATAAGTAAACTATGGTATGTATTTTATTAACTAGATAACTACTTCAGAACTAAGAGTCTGATTACTCGATATTTTTGTAGATAGTGCTGGCAAAAATAAAAAGGCACTCGAACTTTGAGATTAGTTTCGCAAAGATTGTGTAATGTATTAACAAAACGCCTTTGCAGTCTTAGTGATGTCGGATTCGTTCGCCAGGGAGGTATCTTTATAGTTATGCTCGGTTTGTTGGGTGTTTTTTTTTTTAAGTTCGCCTGGTTAGCTACCAACATCTTACATAATATATTCCAAGAGCTGGTAGACATATTTGAGTAGGTACTTTAAGCAAGCTGAAAGCCTATCATATAACTCTACTATAATACCATAACACAGAGCTGCAGACCTGACTGGCAAGTAGTAGGGCTAAGTCAGCCCTTATAGCTCAAAAGTTGAATAGTTACAACAGCGTTGCAAAAAATAGCTTTGCAAGCATCTGTCATTGCTGTAGCAATGTTGGTAGCTTGCAAAATTGCGTATGGATTACTTTGATTATCGAATGCTGCACATTAATGTAGCAATTATAGTATGTCTTGCAAAAATGAGCTTTGCAAGAATATGGCAAAGTTAAAGAACCGCCTAAATGAACTTACTTCTTTTTTACTAATTATAAATAATTATGCTTTAGAAGTCTCCAATTTCCACAAGTACATTTTTTTCTAAAAAAAAATGCAACTTTGGACCTATAAAGGTACACTTAGCCCCACTACTTTCCAGCCAGATCTGCAGCTCTGTGTTAGGGTATTATGAGAGACTTATATGATATGGTTTCAGCTTGCCTCAAGTATACCTACTCAAATATGTCTATCGGCTCTCGGGCTATTATTACACCTATCTCAAATACGGATTTGAATCCGAATTTAATATTTATTTGAGGAAAACCATGGTCTTAGTTATCGGTAGCCTAATTATTGGGTTTTTTAGTTTAGTAGAATTTTTGTCTAATTTTGTGTAATCTACTCGTTGTTTTTAAAGTAATATCAAAAATTGAGCGTAATCCTTCCTTAAGGGCCGGCAACGCATTTGTGATTCGTCTGGTGTTGCAGATGTCCATTGTCCAGTAATCACTTACCATTAAGTGAACCGTCTGCTCGTTGGCCCCCTTGTCCCATAAAAAAGTATATTCTGAGTAACTGTTTTATATGATATCCAACAGTCTGCTTTTATTGATTAAGTACAGTGTTTTTTATGAAAAAGAATTTATTTCCGCATAGACTTAAGTTTGTGGAATGGGCAATAACAAAGTTTCATCGGCATCGACAACACGCTTGAAGTCTTGGTATTATAGATTGAATACGCCACGCCTCTTTCGGCTCCACTGCCCTACAGACTACATAATCGGTAGAGACCCCCGCGGGAGATGATCTCTGACTAGAAGTCCTCTAGGGAGGTTCGCTGTGAAAACAAGCTGCGGCCAGCAGCCAATAGCTAGTCAATAAAAAAAGGGATACACTACGATGAGTGTTTGATTTCCATACGCCGGCGGATCGTATTCTTGTTTACTACCGTCTTATAAGAAAAAAAATCATTGTCATGCGAACCTTTAAACAATATAACAATTTTGTTATATTACAGATCTTAATCTTTATCTTAAATATGGCTTCGCAATAAGTATTTAGCCAATGACGATTGTACGGTAGATTAAATTGACAATGGAGTCTCTCAACACGTGTTTTTACTACAAGAACTCGGGAGAAACTCCTTATGTTACAGAGAATCAGATTAAAAAGAAATGTCAATCATCAATTGAATACTTTTTAAATAAATTATATTTAAAAAGCTTTTTCACATCAGGACAATAACTATAATATGTATTTAGGGACAAATACCTGTTATATATTTGCCGGTGTATACGCGACAGGAAAATTGTAGTTTGATTACTGTCAATTAACTGGTCTAACACGACACGCACGCAATAGTCAATACTGTAATTTTTTAGATATTGTTTATAATTACAGTAATAAACTAATAACGGTTCGCGAAATTGTTTCTGGCTAGAAAACTTAGAAGGTGCTTTTCTTACTATAGGTAGTAGCGAATTGTTATAAAAGACTTTTGAAATTTTAATGTAAGTAATGTACACAATAATCATGAAGATCGCTATTACAGTTGTAGACTTGCAACAGGGGCTTGTGTTAAGTTTTTTTACCTAATGCTTCGTACAGATTTTTTGACCTTAACTACTTTAAAATACGATCAACTACCAGCAACTTATTTTGTATTTTTGCATGTTGATTTCAATGAGGATATTATGTATATAGAACCGGTCCAAAGCCGCGTATGCCAGTCAAAGCTGGAGGCGCTTCAAGACCAGCCAATGATACTCGAACAGGCGCCGCTGGTGACTCCGAGGACTCGAACTCAGCGCCGCTGCTGCCTCAGCCGCTGAGACTTAAGTACCAAGTCGGCAAGGTTATTGGTAAGTCATAACTTTCCCAATAGATCTAAACGGCTTTACTTACGACGAATCTAAACCTTAATTGTATAAAAAGAAAAGTCCTTACTGACTGACTGATCAACGCGCAGCCCGTACCCTTGGACCTAGATAACTGAAATTTTGCACAGAGGTTTCTTTTATGATATAGACAAGAGATAAGGCCGGATTTTTCGAAATTCAAACCCTTGGGTAAAATAAGGGATGAAAGTTTATATGGAAAAACAAGTTTAGTTAAGCTATTTTAATCGCAACTTCACAGGAGTACTCATATTGGTAAATGATTAAACACGTATTTCAGGTTTTTTTTTCATAATACAACCCCTGAAAGGGAGAAATGGGGCGACAAAGTCTGAAAATCAACATGGGTATTTTTTCGTCATTATTAAAGACTAAACTGGGGCGTCAAATATTTGCAAAAATATTTCGTTTGGATCTTACAAGTGCAAATTACAAAGATTTGATGAAACAATGTTTACCATAAAAACATAAGCACCAAGCACTGACAAATTTCGACAGCGAAAGCAATGGCTGCTGCTGGGTTCGATTCCCGCCTGGGGCAGGTAGTTCTTTTTCAGTGCATTTTTTCTAGTTTTAAAATATTTACGCGTTTGTAAACGCAAAAAATATTTTTCATGATATTAATTTAGTTTATTCCAACACCGCCAACGTCTAATAAAATTGGTAATTTTTTCATTACAAGGAAATATTTATGCGAAAATCGACCTTATTGTATTTAAAATACCTGTTGGAATGTTATGAATCCGATTGATGGATTGCACAGGCGCACACATCAATCACGTCAGTAGGTAATCGATCACACGTCATGTTTTACAAATACGCAGTTGGCAATCATTCGTTTACAACGTAAACATTGAGTGACACTGGCCGATCGTGACGCGACTGATAGCCGCGGCGAGGCCGGATATCCTAATACTACTGCCGTGCGATTCTGTGAGGATCTCACTTTTCACCTCACATCTCACTTCGAATTTAGTTATATAATATAAATATAATTTATTTGAACCAAAAGTTTATACAGACTTAATTGCTAATACAAACTTCCACTATACAATCATCAAACAATAATGCTGCCGGTGCTTAAATTAGGATTAACCTGTGCTATAAATACCGGCTACCTTCCAGTGACACATTAGGTGATTGAATAAAATAACTAAGTATTTAATATTTATAATTTAACAACATATTTACTAAAGAGAATAAAAATATGAGTGAGTGAGTGACAAAGTGTGTGTGTGTGTGTGTGTGAGTGTGCGTGCGCGTGTGCGTGTGTGTGTATGTGTGTGGGATGCATGTGTTTGTGTGTGTGTGTGGGTGTGGGTGGACTGCATGTGTTTGTATGTCAGTATTAATTATTTTAATCTTTATACTTCATTTTTTGTCTTCAATCCATTCTTAGTCATTAAGTTGTCAAACGCAAATGAATATTTCACAGTTAATGGAATATTTTTAAGCAATATGATTTCTAAAATATCGTTATAACACTACCATGGTTTACTTCGTTTTCTGTTTACTCAACAAAACGAAATGAGATGTGAGGTGACAAGTGAGACCTTTACAGAATCGCAACGCTGAAGTATCTATACTTATTGTGTCTTCCGCAACTTAACGATGATTCAACTAATGTGTCTAAATTTTAAGTGCGTATTCGTTTTCCTCATTAGGCTTATAATTCTATGTCTACAATTGAGATAATTTGTTTATAGATTTCTATTACAAACGATAGCTAGTTTTTTTTAGATCCATATTGAGATTTTCTATCTCAGAAGGAGTGGTTCCTTCTGGTGGCTTCAAAAAGGTTTTACGTGATACCTATTTATATCCAATTCTCGAAATACACATTTGCTATCTTTATGGTACTTATACCTATTGCGGCACTATTTGGCCCAGGGAGAAAATAGCTTGAATAAGGCTGGTCTAGACTCTTTGCAGGGTTAAGTCGGAAGGCATTTATGAGTAGATCTCTGTACAGGATTTCGTTTTTTTTAGGTGACGGTAATTTCGCTGTGGTGCGGATATGTAAAGACAAGAACACTAGCAAAGATTATGCCCTTAAAGTTATTGATAAGGCGAAATGTAAAGGAAAGGAACACTATGTGGAAGCAGAGGTTGGTGAATTTGCCTATATATTATGATGTGACAAATATATTATATATATTAGTAACATGTAATTTTTAAACTTTTTATTTAATATTGCATATTTGCAGAATTTCACTGCTGGAATTCTGTGAGAGTGCCAATTGTCGTATTTGCTTAAAACAGCTTTATTGAATTTTCAACAGGTCAGAGTGATGCGAAAGCTGTGCCACCCGCGCATCGTATCTCTAATAGAGGAACAAGATAGTCCGGAGTGGCTGTTCCTTATCATGGAGCTAGTTAGTGGTATGTGGACCGTTATATATTTCTCTGAATCAAACGTAATCTTGAGTGTAACAATTTACGTACAAGCTTCCGGTCGCGTTGGATTTTTCGGCGAAATAAAAAATATTGACGGAATTTCCGACTTCCAGCGGAATAAAAAATATTTAATCAATTTATTTGCCAAGTCTTATCTAAATCCGTTTAAAATTATTCTCTTAAAACTTCACACGTATAAAATTAGTATTCTGCAAATATCGACATACGAAGGCTTAAAGTCACCCAAAGGGCAATGGAGAGGGCTATGTTTGGAGTTTGTCTGCGTGATCATATCAGAAATGATGAGATTCGCAGGAGAACCATGGTCACCGAATTCCGAAGCAGTGCGCAGGGCACATTGCGAGGACAGACGGCATTTAGGGCGGAATGGTCCTCGAGTGGCGACCACGTACCGGGAAACGCAGCGTTGGTAGACCCCCCACAAGGTGGACTGACGATCTAGTAAAGGTCGCGGGAAGCCGCTGGATGCGGGTAGCGCAAGACCGACCGGTTTGGAGATCCTTGGGCAGGCCTATGTCCAACAGTGGATGTCTCTCGGCATAAATGAAATGATGAAATATCGACTATATCACTATCTAAAAAGTGATAACTCGACCGGCCTGCTTAACACAAACTTGAGATTTTGTGATTAGTAATAAAAATGTTTAAAAATTCATAATTGAATTAAAAAATGTTGTAAAATTAAACATCATCTTTGCTTTACAACTCATAATTACGGGGAGCGATGTATAATTATCGTGAAAAATAGTCGATGCTAACCATGTTAAGATTATCGCCAATTAATATTAATTACTTGGTTTGTGTTTCCGCTGTAGCGAGTCCGACAGCGATCTACTATGAAGAAAATATTCATGAATTAAGCATTAGAACGTTATATTATTCAATTATTTCTCAGCAAAGTTCTATGTGATGTCTACATCAATTAAAACTCATGAAAAATGTACATATATTACAGCATCAGTAACCGATACAGTTAACCATATCAGTCATATCATTGCATGTTAACACTGTATTTTAAGTCATTATCATTCTCAAACTTTATATAAACACTCTGTAAAAGTAACAACTAATAAATAAATAACTACGTAATTAAAAAATAGCAAAAAATGTAGCAGTTACACCCTTAGTAAAGAGTTTTTGCATTGGCTTGACTTGACGCATTGGCTCTTCGATGACTGCGACGACATGCCTAGGAGTAAAACCTGCCCAAAGTGTACGCATGTAAAACTAATGTTAATAATATATTGATATTATCTATGACCTGTAATTATGTTATGAAAAAATTATGAAATTGTAAGCTGTGTAGTTTCCTTCGCCGTTTTTTCACCATCTCAGCATAATTAATAATTATTTGAGTGAAATAATTATTTCGTCCCGAAACGGTGATAGGGTTTTTGATGGTATAGGTAAATGTCCATTTATATAAAGAACTTTTTAATTTTGATTATTTTATTTTTACTGGTTGTTTGAGAAAAAATAATCTTATATATAAAATTCTCATGTCACAATGTTCGTTCCCGTACTCCTCCGAAACGGCTTGACCGATTCTCATGAAATTTTGTAAGCATATTGAGTAGGTCTGAGAATCGGCTAACATCTTGGAATAATTTTATTTTTGCGTTTACAAACGCGTAAATATAATACTAGAAAAATGCACTGAAAAAAATCGACTTGCCTCAGGCGGGACTCGAACCCGCACCTTCCACAATCCGGGTGGACGCGTTGACCAATTTCGCCACCGAGGCACTGCTTTTCGCTGTCGAAATTTGTCAGTGCTTGGTGCTTATGTTTTTATGGTAAACATCGTTTCATCAAATCTTTGAAATTTGCACTTCCAAGACCCGAACGAAATATTTTTGCAAATATTTGACGCCCAGCTAAGATGAAACTACCTTACATTATGGAATAATTTTATTTTTGCGTTTACAAACGCGTAAATATAATACTAGAAAAAAAATGCACTGAAAAAAATCGACTTGCCTCAGGCGGGACTCGAACCCGCACCTTCCACAATCCGGGTGGACGCGTTGACCAATTTCGCCACCGAGGCACTGCTTTTCGCTGTCGAAATTTGTCAGTGCTTGGTGCTTATGTTTTTATGGTAAACATCGTTTCATCAAATCTTTGAAATTTGCACTTCCAAGACCCGAACGAAATATTTTTGCAAATATTTGACGCCCAGCTAAGATGAAACTACCTTACATTATGGAATAATTTTATTTTTGCGTTTACAAACGCGTAAATATAATACTAGAAAAATGCACTGAAAAAAATCGACTTGCCTCAGGCGGGACTCGAACCCGCACCTTCCACAATCCGGGTGGACGCGTTGACCAATTTCGCCACCGAGGCACTGCTTTTCGCTGTCGAAATTTGTCAGTGCTTGGTGCTTATGTTTTTATGGTAAACATCGTTTCATCAAATCTTTGAAATTTGCACTTCCAAGACCCGAACGAAATATTTTTGCAAATATTTGACGCCCAGCTAAGATGAAACTACCTTACTTATTCCATAATGTAAGGTAGTTTCATCTTAGCTGGGCGTCAAATATTTGCAAAAATATTTCGTTCGGGTCTTGGAAGTGCAAATTTGCACTTTGAAATTTGCACTTCCAAGACCCGAACGAAATATTTTTGCAAATATTTGACGCCCAGCTAAGATGAAACTACCTTACTTATTCCATAATGTAAGGTAGTTTCATCTTAGCTGGGCGTCAAATATTTGCAAAAATATTTCGTTCGGGTCTTGGAAGTGCAAATTTCAAAGATTTGATGAAACGATGTTTACCATAAAAACATAAGCACCAAGCACTGACAAATTTCGACAGCGAAAAGCAGTGCCTCGGTGGCGAAATTGGTCAACGCGTCCACCCGGATTGTGGAAGGTGCGGGTTCGAGTCCCGCCTGAGGCAAGTCGATTTTTTTCAGTGCATTTTTTTTCTAGTATTATATTTACGCGTTTGTAAACGCAAAAATAAAATTATTCCATAATGTAAGGTAGTTTCATCTTAGCTGGGCGTCAAATATTTGCAAAAATATTTCGTTCGGGTCTTGGAAGTGCAAATTTCAAAGATTTGATGAAACGATGTTTACCATAAAAACATAAGCACCAAGCACTGACAAATTTCGACAGCGAAAAGCAGTGCCTCGGTGGCGAAATTGGTCAACGCGTCCACCCGGATTGTGGAAGGTGCGGGTTCGAGTCCCGCCTGAGGCAAGTCGATTTTTTTCAGTGCATTTTTCTAGTATTATATTTACGCGTTTGTAAACGCAAAAATAAAATTATTCCATAATGTAAGGTAGTTTCATCTTAGCTGGGCGTCAAATATTTGCAAAAATATTTCGTTCGGGTCTTGGAAGTGCAAATTTCAAAGATTTGATGAAACGATGTTTACCATAAAAACATAAGCACCAAGCACTGACAAATTTCGACAGCGAAAAGCAGTGCCTCGGTGGCGAAATTGGTCAACGCGTCCACCCGGATTGTGGAAGGTGCGGGTTCGAGTCCCGCCTGAGGCAAGTCGATTTTTTTCAGTGCATTTTTCTAGTATTATATTTACGCGTTTGTAAACGCAAAAATAAAATTATTCCATAATGTAAGGTAGTTTCATCTTAGCTGGGCGTCAAATATTTGCAAAAATATTTCGTTCGGGTCTTGGAAGTGCAAATTTCAAAGATTTGATGAAACGATGTTTACCATAAAAACATAAGCACCAAGCACTGACAAATTTCGACAGCGAAAAGCAGTGCCTCGGTGGCGAAATTGGTCAACGCGTCCACCCGGATTGTGGAAGGTGCGGGTTCGAGTCCCGCCTGAGGCAAGTCGATTTTTTTCAGTGCATTTTTCTAGTATTATATTTCCGGCTAACATCTATTTTTCATACCCCTTAGTGATAAGGGTTGTCCACCCTTATTTTTTTTTTTTAATTTATAAGGCAAAACAACGTTTGCGGGGTCAGCTAGTAATAGAGATGATTCAACACTTAAAAAATATTTAATACATATGTTTTACACACTTTTAAAAATAATTCTCAGTTATTGTTTTTGAGTCTTTAGTCTGAATTAATGTGTTTTATTGTCAGTTATTTAGTTTAGTTATTATTCAATATTAGTGAAATAACGTTATATAGAATTAATTCTTGAACTATACATGGAGAGATAGTACTTTAAATACGAAAAACTGCAGATTACAAATTTTACTAAATAAAAAGGTGAAACTGTATCTAAATATATAATAAACCAAAAAAAAAAGGTGAAACTGTATCAAAATAATATAATATTTTTAGATAGCATATTTGTAAGGAAAAAAAATATGATTGGTTGGAAAAGTAAGACCAGGTAACTAAATTAAAAATGTACGTTGTTTTCTAGGTGGCGACTTGTTTGATAGTATCGCGGCCGCTTGTAAATTCTCTGAGCCGCAGGCGCGACTGTTAATTGGCCACCTAACATCAGCTATCGCATACCTACATTCGCTTTCTATAGTGCATCGTGACATCAAACCTGAAAATCTATTGGTAAGCAACTAAACCCACTTGATTCATTCACATCCATGTTACCGTAACATTTTATTTTTTGCTTTGTTTTAATATCATCAATAACTACTATCCTTACTTACAAAATAAAATAAATAACTAAATCATAAATGTTATATGTAAATCGGTTTTGATTTTAAATACCCTAATACTCCCTGGTTTTATGAGAATAGGTACTATAAATAATATTAGGATATTGCATTATTTAATTAGGTAATGATAATATTTATAAAAATTTAGTCTTAATAATTTAAGCCTCTTACGTGAGATAACTTTTCACAATATTTAAGAGATCAGTAGAAAATAATCTTTGATGTTTTCAAAGGATTTTTTGTTTGGCCACAAACTTCAACATATAGACAAAAATCCAGGAGCAGTAATAATAATTATACGAGCCACATATATTTGTGACATTTATGTGCATAGAAAACTGACTTCCAGGAAATAATTAAATTTTAAACAAAATGTTGAAGAATGGGCGATAATGACCCTTTGTGGGCGTTTAAGTTTTTAAGGGGGTTTCAACCAGAGAAAATTAAGTAGCATTGAGATAGCATATAATCGTGCCAATAGCTATTTGAATTTGTGGCAGATAGTAATTTACATGGGGATGCTCTGGATAAAAACATATTCTCATAGTGAACGGTGGGCAAAATAAGCTTGAGATACAGTTTTAAATCTAGGTGGTAAACCCATATGTAGGGTCGTCTGGGTAGGTAACACCGCCTTTCTTATTTCTGACGTGAAGCAACTCGTTTCGGATTGAAGGGAAAGGTGGTCAGTGTAATTACTGGGCTTGGAAGGCATATCATATTAGTCCCGAGGATGTTAACGCACTAGCAGTGTTAAGTGATTTACCCTTAATATTGCAAGTGTCTATAGGCGACGGTAACCACTTAACATCAGGTGGGCCGCAAGCTTGTTTGCCATCCCTTAGTATTATTAACAAAATATTACACAAAACATCTCAATTATGTATGCAATTCGGATTGTCTAGGTGGAAGTGGGCCCAGACGGAAGTATACGCGGGCTCAAGCTGGCTGACTTCGGGCTCGCGGTGGAAGTGACGCGGCCGCTTCACGCCGTATGCGGTACACCTACCTACGTAGCACCGGAGATACTTTTGGAAACGGGATACGGCCTAAAGGTAATAAGCAGTTTATTTTTATTATCTTTATGGGGAAGCTATTGGTCTTTATCTTGCCTGATGGTAACTTTTCACAAAGCTCGGAAGACGGAGGCAAGATATGCCTGGAATCCTCGACCATTGAAGTATACTGGGATCTGTCTTATTTTATCACTGAAGCCACTGCAAAACAATTTTCAATTATCAAAACAAAAATCTTATTTTTCTCTTAATTAATGGCCTCGCGATAATTGTGCATTTGGACAGTGTCAAGTGAAAGTAGTATTTAACTATAATAATAAATTGTACGGTAGATTGAGTTAAAAATTGAGTCTCACGATACGTGTTATTACAAGAAGACCACACCACAACCTTTACTTCAATGATCCCTCATAACTGATCATCAATACGGATGCTTGAGTATCAAAATAAAACAACTTTCATTGCACAAAATCCACCCCGAAACAACAAAAATCTTCCCGTTGTCATGATTTCACGCCAAGCACTCCTTTTTTTTAACCGATATCCAAAAAAGGAGCAGGTTCTCAATTCGACTTTTTTTATGTCTGTTACCTCTTAACTCTTGAGCGACATCTGACTAATAGTTTTTGAGTTATCCATAATAATGTCTATTTAATTGTCATTGACAATATCATTCATATATTGTTACTTGTTTGTCTAAATTTTTAAATAAAAACACCGCCTCCAAAACTAAAATCTATCTTTTTTTGAGGTCGGCGCCAAACTCAATATTTGGAATAAACGTAGTCACTTGTCTTTGGGACCAACCACAAAAATCATTTAGATTTTTATGAACAATTTTTTTATTTCTCCGCTTTGGGTTTTTAGATTGACGTGTGGGCAGCGGGAGTGATCCTATACATCCTGCTGTGCGGTTTCCCCCCGTTCTCGTCTCCGGACGGCGACCAAGAGAAGCTATTCGACGCTATCCTGTCGGCGCGGCTCGAGTTCCCCGCGCCGCACTGGGAGCGAGTGTCCGCGGGGGCCATTGACCTCGTCGCCAACATGTTGCGTCCGCAGCCGGAACTGCGATTCGCTGCCGAGGACGTGCTTGACCACGACTGGATGGCGGTATGTAACAATTAACTAACATGCCAAATATACAACGTGATTTTTGAAGTTTACTTCTTTTGGCGCGTTATGAAAAAATGGTGAGAGTGAAATTTTAAGATGCGCGCGCGCATCACTGTAACACAAAAGTAACAGGTTGAAGTTGCCCGCTAACCCGCTCATTAAGTCTCGAAATAAATATATATAACGTAAATTGTACTAAATATCATAAGATTCTTAAATTTAAATGTTTATTATTAATTATTTAATTTTTTTTATTGTTTCTAATAAATTATATTCAGTAGTGATTTAAATTTAATATTTTGATTAACATTATTTACTGTTCGTAAATATTAGTGAAAAAAATTGTGTTTATATACTTTTGCAAGTGCTCCAATATAATTGAGGTTAACTATCCGTATGTATTATTTATTATATAGATTATTAATGTTAAACATTTATAATTCAATGATGCCAAAGAAGTATAACTTCTCACGCGCGTACATAAGTACACACACCCATTTTTTTTAACCATGACCATAGAGATATAGGAAACTGTAGATGTGGAATGTGAAAGAGAAAGAGCATACTAACACGTATATTATAGCGAGATAGATAGACGAGACCATTTCACGTACATGGAGGCGGCCTAGGGAGGCCTGTCAGTCACGTAGAAAAGACATCAAGTGTCAGACTGCAGTACTATTTTTCACGCACAAATGCGCATTACTCACAAATTGGTGCATTTTTTTGGTCTCGCCCTTGTCGGATCATTGCCAATGTATAAACGTCGGTAATTATAAATCTATGACCAACCATATGACAAATATTTCAAGGTGTGGAAGTGCCAGTTATTACAAACAACTCTTGGACCACAGTCGAAATCGCTAAAAAAGAATCAGCTGTTCTATACAAAATTGCAACACTTACGTAACCAAATTGTATGGAAGAGCTGATATTTTATCAATTTCGACTGCACAAATAGAACTGCACCTGACAGTTGCTGTATTTTCAAACGGACTGACCGGCCGCCCTAGGCCGCCGGCGTGTACTTGAAACGGTCTCGTCTATCTCGCTCTAGTATAAGCGTTAGTATGCTCTTTCTCTTTTACATTGCCGATCTAGTTTCTCTATCTATGGGTCTGAGATTGTAAAGCCGCTGCTCCACTGCGGCGCAAGCCCACGTTTTAGCTGTGTCCGTTGTCAGTCCACGTGGGTCCGGTAGTTCCCATTTGTTCTATGGAACATGACGCCATAGGACAAAATACGATTTTTTTTTCTGATTTTTTACTAAAAACATGTAATACTTTTATTTCCCAAATGATTCTATGTAACGAGGATGATTGAGTATCACACATTATATCCGATATTATTTTATTGATATTGCCCATTAAGAAAGACTTATGAGAAAGAGTATGTAAGAAAACAACACCAACTTTGGTGCACAAACACAACTAAAACAATATTTAATCATAACAATATCTCGAAACTGTTACAACCTTGCGCGCCAAATCACCCCTACCGGCTGTTATAGTATGTAATTCTATGGAATAAAAAAAGAAAATTTTATGTTGTTTTGCCCTATGACGTCATGTTCCATAGAACAAATGGTACCTACCGCGACGTTTCCACTGCTAATAAAATTCGTACCCACCCACGGCCGCGTAATACACGGAAAACGTCTCGAACACATGCATGGACTGATCCACGTCATTAGTGGGCCGATGGACCCACACAGCTACCATAGTATAAGGAAATAAGTAAGTTGACTTCATAGAAACGCACCGAGTGCGGTTTGTATGTGTGCGTGGTAGGCAGTAGCGTAGCCGCACGCACACAGTGACAATAGAACTAACTAATACCCTTGTAAAGGCTGCGCCGTACGTAACAATGCTCGCAACCCTCGCGCGTCGCTGTCTTCGAAAGAGAATATCTATATTTTACTTTAACTTCAAATAACAAGTTGTATCGTAGGTACTTCTTGAAATCGAAGATTTTTCTTATGTCAAATTAAACATTTTAAATGTTTTTGTATTTTTGACCATTTTGCCGTAAAGTTTTCTTCTACTATACTCGAAACAAAATGACCAAATCCGAGTGAACGTTCTCTCAGTCTTCAGACTGTTCATTTATCGTTCATTCGAGTGGGAGTGAGAGATGCCGAATGCCAATGTCCAACACTGTTGGATCGGTTCATAAATGAATTCATTCAGCACTTGTTTCATTTTGGGTTCAGACACTTCATTTCGAATGAAAGGTACCGAATGAAAGGCGAAAATGAACAAAAAATGAAACGTCTAATACTACCTTTATCGCTCGCGCGGGGTCTCAGTCGGCGTACTTGTTAACTTATACTATGCAGCTACCGTACACAGCCTCTGTGTGTATAGCGTGCGCAGCTTTGAGCTGCGTGGGTGACATATCCGATCAGTACGTTACAATGACAATGACTTTATTTCATGCGTATCGTACGGTTGCAGTAGATGTTATCACTACTATTTTCATACAAAGCGAAACTTGATACACGTGCGTAGCCTCTCCGTGCGCCGCAGTGGAGCAGCGGCTTAATATGAATATTTCCACAGGATGACTACGACGAAACCTACGACATTCGCACGTGGTACGATGAAGACTCGTCATAGCTGAGCGACCCACGCAGCGAGACTGCGTCGGCGCCCACGTGACGCTACATCAAACATAACACTTACTCACTATGCAATACGGTCCCTTTCCCAGTGTTACTATTGATACAGCGTCCGTGTGCTTTAAAACTTAGAATTTTAACGTGGTAAACTAGAAACAGTAAGTCAGGTCATTGACACGATAAGGGTGCTTTCTCTCGGGCTGCATGCGTTATTACCAGTAACAAACAATATTGTAATTGTCTTCCAATGGTAATGTGTAGTCAAATCCGGTTGCGTATATCTTTTTTTTTTAATAAAAATCTCCAATGTATTTGCAGTTCCAGTTAAATCACCACATACCTTGTTAAGCACCGTCCGTATAGCTACTAAGAACAACTATTTTGTCATTATTATACATGACAAGAATCGGTGATTGCTTTCCTAAAAATACTATATTTAATTGTTTAATAATTGAACTTATCCTGTGTATTTTGACAATGACTTACTGTGCTCGTCTACTATAGTTTAGTGCTGGTTCTGAGTACAGCCAAAATGCCTTTGAACATAACACCAATACCAAAGTTTATTTAACAGATTAGAACAATAATACTGCACTTGTATGCCGCTCTAATTTATACGTCATTTTAATTTCTTCATGCGAACACAGGTGCAGTATTGTTGTCTCGGTTTTGAAATTTTTGATACTGTAGAACATTTCTGTTGACAAGTGTGATGGTGTCGTTAGACGAGTTCCCATTATGTCGTATCTGCCCATGCTCCATTAGGTTAAAAGAGCACTAAAATACCTAATAGTGTATACGGCTGCACCGCTGCTTTAGTATTATTTATGTGTTATTTTACAAATCAGTTGTCAGCCAATAAGTACAATCTCCAAAAATCTATTGAAACACTGTTTTTTTTTTGTGTGTTAAAAAGATCTCTAAAACATTTCTTTATCACTTTGTTATGCATTCAGATTTAAATGGAAATCTTAGGTTTAAAAATCGTAATATTTATTAACAAATTATTTTATTTTATGACAATATTCTGTAATATACGAGTAATATATCTTATTTAATTGTTTGAATGAATTCATATTTACAAGTTTAAGAGCCCTCGCTTATTAAATTTTTTGTTATATACATAAATGCTTATAGGCGTACATTCATCGCTATTGCTTCCAATGTAACCATATCATTAATTATTCATTTTGCATCATTACAATTTACCATGTTTAATGTTATAATATCATGAACATGGTCCAAATAGCTTAGGTTGAGTATACTTTATTGGCTTAATATGGTGCTTGATGTGGAAGATATCTGAAAACATTGTTACCTTTGTAGCTATATCAATGTACTAATAAATAAAGTAATTATAAACATGAATTATTGAATCAATTATTGTCATTTACATTAGTGTTGTTAAAATTTACATCGATCCCTATCATCAAAATATACACATAAAAAATGGTGCAATCTCCATTCACACAATATGGTCTACTAAAATACTGTGCCAAAATGATCGATGATATTGGATTATTTAAAACACATTTCATTAAATGTTCCTCTCGAATAGAATTTAGTTAACTTTATAAAATAAAAGTGGAGCTCAATTATAATACCTTCTATTTGACTCCGTTTAAATTTTACTTTAATTGAAGCTTTTTTCACCATATAGTCCGAGAGCTGGCACGAATTTTTGGGTAGGTATTTGAGGCAAGCTGAAAACTTGTCCTATACCTCTCCTATTATACCCCAACAGGGAACTGCAGACCTGGCTGGTGAGTAGCGGGGCTAAATTAACCCCTAAATTTTTAAAAATATTATTTTTTTATTTTGAAAAATATATTTGAGGCAATATGCAATTTTTATATGTTGTAGTTTAATGTATAAAGAATAAGAAAAAAAATAAGCCAGACGATTTGGTCGGGATTTTATAATTGCCAGACGCGTGCAAAAATATTTTGCAAAAAAATATAAAAAATATATTTGAGGCAACTTGAAATTTTAATAGGACATTATTTATAACTAAAAAATAAGATCCTCAAAAAGACAGGTCATTTCTGTGGGACTTTCTACCTGCCAGGTGATCCAACAAGTTATATATAGGTACGAGTGCGTAGCACCATAGACAAGCTGTAGAGTGAGAGAGAGAGTTTATCGGCAGCTGTCTGCGTTCTTGCTTGCCGCGTTATTATTGGCTCTGGCGAGGTCACGTGACTTACAATAGCCACGAGGTTCCAATTCAAAATTTCGGAGTAAAAAATAAAAAAATTGTGAATTTCTACTAAAAACGGTTCATATAAAAATGATTGTGTTGATTTGTGCGTGTTAAATGGATATATTTATTTTGGTTATATTTTTTTATCATATAAAATTTGTTATCTAGTCAATTTAAATATAAATCTAAATGTAAAGGTTTTTTCAACAAATCATAAAAAACATTTTCTTTAGGAAATTAATTTTCCAAAAACTTTTGTTTCAATAATTTTTTAATAGGATTCATATTTTCGCCACGATACCTATCTAAAATTAAAAAAAAATACTTTTTTTTTGGGACAGTATTCAAATTTAAAATTTATACAGAAATTGAATATTTTTTTCATGTTGAAATTAATAATGGCTAACGTATTAAAAATCATTAGATTTTTTTTGATGTGTTTTATTTTTTTCCAGGCCTCTGTTTAGCGCCGAGCCCATTTTGGTTGTCCTCCTTTGCATTTAATTAAGCAAAAAGTAATTTTAGTTACTTAAAAATAAAATAGAAATATAAATAAGTTTAAAAATTCTATGTTGAAATAACTTCTAACAGTGTCTGAGTGACCGTCAGAATTCGAGCAGGTAGTATTTGTGAATGCACAGATGTTATAGCTATTGTATTGAGTTAGATAGGTAAAAGATACAATAATAATAAAAGTATACTGAATATTTAATATTGTCAGTAAGAAAATTGGTAAACTCAATATTGTGAATGCTTCATTTTATTTGTGAGCATATATTACTTGAAAAATAATTAAATTAATACAATACCTTTTATAGGAGTAGAAATATTAGATCCTATCACAACATTGTCATAATATTTTTTGATCAACGCTAAAAAGTTTTTATAACAACTTGTATGATAACCGTCTGTAAGGTTAGGAATCACTGGCAAAACCACGATGTTATATTTTAATCCATGATGTTTACGGATTTCTAATATTTCATGACTTTTTTTGAGAGTTTTCCCTACAAACGCAATCACTTTATCGTCACTTTTTTTGCAAATGACACAAACTAATTTTTTACCAGACATTTTAAAATTATTTACCTTATAAAACGTGTAACACCAATATTAAAATTCTACGACAGAGAATAACGACTCCGAAATTCCGACTGAAAACCTCATGGCTATTGTAAGTCACGTGACCTCGCCAGAGCCAATAATAACGCGGCAAGCAAGAACGCAGACAGCTGCCGATAAACTCTCTCTCTCACTCTACAGCTTGTCTATAGCGCTACGCACTCGTACCTATACATAACTTGTTGAATCACCTGGCAGGTAGAAAGTCCCACAGAAATGACCTGTCTTTTTGAGGATCTTATTTTTTAGTTATAAATAATGTTCTATTAAAATTTCAAGTTGCCTCAAATATATTTTTTATATTTTTTTGCAAAATATTTTTGCACGCGTCTGGCAATTATAAAATCCCGACCAAATCGTCTGGCTTATTTTTTTTCTTATTCTTTATACATTAAACTACAACATATAAAAATTGCATATTGCCTCAAATATATTTTTCAAAATAAAAAAATAATATTTTTAAAAATTTAGGGGTTAATATAGCCCCGCTACTCACCAGCCAGGTCTGCAGTTCCCTGTTGGGGTATAATAGGAGAGGTATAGGACAAGTTTTCAGCTTGCCTCAAATACCTACCCAAAAATTCGTGCCAGCTCTCCTACTAATAGATATATTTGCTTCGATAGGAGCACTGTTGGTCAGGGGATCGAGTGCAATGGGCATTGGATCCTCCGCAGGAAATTTAGCCTTATCAAGAGCTTTGATGATGGCTAGAGCTCTCTTAATTTCTGGAGATTTCTTGATAATAATTATAAGTGCATCTTGTAAAGAGAGTCCAGACAAGATATTTGGGAGGTTAGCTGAATAGTGTTTAGCTGTCCAGTTGTTCAGTATGTCCACATATTGGGGAACTTTTAGCAGGAGATATCCCTAACTTGACTAGAAGTTCTGATAATTTTGCAATTTTTATTCGGATTGGAGTTGGTCCTTTATCAGCCTTTATCATTTGATAAGCAGCAGTTGTTAGAACTTTCCTCAACGGTATTTCTTTTGCTGCCATTTGTATTAATCCAGTTTTTTTTTCAATCTCCCCAACAGTGGTTTTTCAACAAGTCGAATAATTTATTTAATTTTAAGTTGAGCACCGCACAACGCACGCACCGCGATGTGCGTTGCTCTGCAGAGACGCGGTGCGGCGCATTTTGTCTGCAATGCTGGCTGACTTCGTGTTGACGTTAGTACTACCGACGCGACGCGGCGCGGGTGGCAACCGCCCCTCACCGCGCCGCGTCCGATGTGATGCTTTATACATCATACACACATAATTAAAATTGGTCAGCCGCGGTCGCCGAGCCGCGCCGCACCGCACCACGTGCGATGTGCGGTGGTCCTTAATTATTTTTTTTCATATGAGCTCAAATTCGATTACATTTATAATACTGACGTTAGATTGGCAATGACACGAATTGGAGACCAAAAACGTAATGCACCATAATAATGTAACTCTTTGAAATGTACTACTGCGCGCAAGTGCATTTGATATATCGATACTGTATTCGTACCATTCTATAAATTATGCTTATGTTAAAAGGAATAGAAGTAAAACCTTATTTTAAACCCTACAACTTATTGTAAAACATGGACTAAAGTTAGTCATAGTTTATAACTGATGCTGTCACTTTTATTTGCTGAATGAAAGACAGAGTTAGCATCAGTTTTAAACAACGACTATTTTAGTCCACGTTTTGTAATAAGGAGGATATAGTTTATAAAGTCGTACTTACATGTGAACAAATATTTGTGAGGAATTTTTTTCTTAGATGAGTTACATGCAGGCACTGCACACGTAATCATATTAAATCGCTCCCAATATAAATGCTCTCAAAATTAACAGAACTTTAGCTTAACTTTAAATTTAGTTTCCAACTGACTGGCCGGATTAGGTCTACTGCGTGTTCCGTGAATGGTCTCGTCTATCTATTTTGCTCGAATATAAACGTTAGTATTCTCTTTGTATTTCACATTGCCGATCTATAGTTATATTAATCTATGTTTACCTAACAGTTTTCTCTAAATGTATCAAATCCACTTTATATTGATGATTTTTTTAGGATAAAAACGAATTGAGCACGTTAGAATTATCTTGCTCTCGTAACATTACATCAAATGCAAACCGTTCATTAGACTGATTTACATTCCTTAGATTCTGTTATAAAAAATATAGGATTCATTGTGACTTAATCTCAGACCAAATAAAAAAGTGAAGATGGAGCGCTTCGGCCAACATACAGAGGCCGGTTTTTTCAATACATGTGTGTGAATGTAACTGTGTACGTACACATGCGAGGTGTAGTTTCATTATACAGGCCTCAGTGCGTCTTCAGCTCGGCCTACACTTTTTTACTAACTTGGATATAACATAGGGTCTAGCTAGACACGCACAATATTCTCGTAATACAATGTACAATCGGCAGTAGGCGAATTGTCCGATTGTCATGCAGCCCACCCCCAATGCTGCCGGTTTGAGGCTCATTGGGGGTGGGTCGCCTCAAACTTGGAGCCAATAAGAACAGACTATGTTATCGGTCACGCTAGCTAAAGCGACAGCGGTTAGGGGGCACGACCTGCGGACGTGAAGACACTGCGCCATATTACGTTAATATTCCATTGGCCGGAGCCAAAAGAAGGCGGGCTTGGTGCAGGGCAGCTAATGAACGGGAGCTTTGTTGACTGTTTATGACGTTTCGGTTGCAGCCATGGTCATGAGCGAACTGGTGCCCCGCGCCGTCGGCCAGAAGAGCCGGTGTGATCCTCTTTTACCCTCGTCTAGCTAGACCCAATGTTATTATCCCAGTGAATAATGCAACGCGAAATTTTAAAATGTTATTTAACTTTTTTATTTGGTCTGAGGACTTAATAAATTATTTAAGGAACAAGGAATTGATAAGCAAAATGATAATATTCAATTGAATTCACTGATAGCTAGCAATTAGACTTTATTGTTTATTTAGCAGCTTTTAAAGGTAAATAAATATGATGTATACTTTTACCTTTTTGGCAATATGTTGGCTGTTTGAAATATGTATAACCAAACAAAAATAAAAAATAAAAGAATGCTGCTCTAAAAACTTACAATATAAATAATATTCCATATTAAGAGAAATGATTGAAAATTTTGAGTTTTGTTGTTACATATTTTCGTATTACCTGTAAAAATAAATTTGGTGACAAAATTTATAATGTATGTTTTATGAAATAGCTTTACATAGTGTATCAATCACATGATCATTCAATTTTATATAATGCATTTAGATATGGTATGTGCATTTGAGTAAAATGAAAGCATTAAATAAATTTGTAAAAAACATGTTTTTTATTAAATAATAAAAAAAAATATTAGTTACATACACAAGTGACCCAAAAATTTTGTCAAGATGGACCCAAAGGCCAATCACCCCATGACTTGCGTTCAGCAATTAAAATTTTGAAATATTTCCGATATAGTAGTATAAATAAAGTCTAATTTGTATTATGGAATAATTTTATTTTTGCGTTTCCCGCCTGAGGCAAGTCGATTTTTTTCAGTGCATTTTTCTAGTATCTAATTTGTATGTTTATATATTTTTTTTTATTTCAAAACAGTGTAAATATTGTCAATAAAAGTTGAGAACTCCTTGGTATCCAATAGCCACATTTTCAGCTTATTTTTAAAGTCTGCTACTAATGTTTACCATGTAAGGGCCAATTTACTGACAGCAGCACGACAATATAATTTTAAATTTTATCTACATACTTGTAGGACTGTTAACATTTGCTTTTGACATATTCTCTTTAATCATGTTCGCATGTAAAACTCCAAAGGCACGCGCGGCCAAACGCACGCATAATTTTAAAATTGTTTCACGCTGAAATTGCTTGCCGCGTCACTGCCATTGCGGTATGAAGAGGCCCTAATCTTGGTAGAAAGCAATCTCAAGAGAAACAAAACTCCTAGCAGTCTATGGATCCACTATGAACGTGCCAGGTCAATGTGTTGTAGAGAGGGGAGCCAGGAGCAATGCCTGAGGCTTGTTCCCCAGATATAGGATAATAGGTTTAAAAGAATTATTCTTTAAAATAAAGGGGCCCCCTTTATTTTAAAGAATAATTCCAAAAAATTATAATTCATTGCATTTGGTTTGCCATGATTTAAAATGTTTCTTCTTTTAAATTAATGGCGATCGCGACACATAAAGATTTCGCATTGCGCCAATAATTATCAAGTGAAAATGTACAAACTTAAAGTACCCAACAATTGTACTGCAGATTTAGTTCAAAATGGAGTCTCTCAACACGTGTTTTTGCAAAAAGAACTCTGGAGAAACTCAATTAAAATGTTCGAAATTTATACCAAATTAAATAGAAAACCAAAGACAAGAAAAAATGTTTCCAAAATCTAAGTCGAACTTATTTGTAAAAATATGTAACCTTAATATGGCTTTGCAATAAGCATGTAGCCAATGTTGTTGGAAAATAGTTATTCTACCCTAAATTGTACAGTAGATTGAATTAACAATGGAGTCTCTCGACACGTGTTTTTACAACAAGAACTCGGGAGAAACTAGAAAAATATCTCATTGGGATGTTGAAGATGTACCAACGTCTTCAACATACATCAGCTTCCAACACAATCAGATGAAAGGCTTGAATAAATTTGGTGCGATTCAGCCTATGTAGGTCAGAGGAAAGATCATCCACCTGTTTTGTAAAAGGCCATAGGTTGGAGTCCAGTTTTTTATCATGATAGGATTTTTTCTTCTTTGGTTTTTTATTTAATTTAATTTGGTATAAATTTAAAATATAATTCATTAACATAAATGGGGCGATTGAATACTCCTATAAAAGAGCTGCTTTGTGATTTCTAATGACACTATTTTTGGGACATATATAACAGACTACATCATTTCAACACATATCCTGTTAATAGAAAACCACTTGCTGCATTCATCATAACTTCAGGATGTGTTCGGTCTGGCAAAATCTGTAAGTAAAAAATATTATATGAAATACATTTAGTCTGTACTTATGTAATGACATAACTAATCCTAAAATAACTTCACTGATTTATATAAGTTGACTTGAAACAGGTTTATGCAAAGTACACCAACCTGATAATTTCTCATCCAATTACAAGTAAGTTTTAATGCAGCTGTATTACTTTGTGATTTTAATGACATATATAATTCTTGCAATGGCTCTGCCACATTGTAATAGATTAGAAATGGCCTTCCAGGTTTAACAAAAGCCACCAATTCATTAAATATATTCCTAGGATCCTCTTTACATGCTATAACTAAAGAGTCCGTTTTTTCTTTTAGCACCAAAGAAGCAGCAATGTTATCATAATGCCATTTAGGCTTTTTGGGTTCCTGTTTTTCTGGAACCGAAGTAACTTCAGTTTTATCAGTATTAATTTCATCAACAGACTCAATTTTAGCAATTTTATTTGTATGTTTAATTTCCTCTTCAGCTTTTCTTTTTAAAGGGTTTTCATCACTACTTGTAGTAACATTTGTATCACAGCCCTGATAAAATTGCCTTAAAGCTGAATACACATTCACAGAAATGCATCTACTGAGCTGTTCTTCTTTGAAATTCATAGCCAATAAGGCTTGTTTTTGTGACATATTTCCTGGGTGCATATGTAAAAGTTTTCCACTAGTACTCTGACCAATGGCACTTAATAATGCTGCAGCTAATAAACCATTTGATCCAGAGTCATATAAAAGATGATTCCCTTCAGATTGTATGTTAGCTAATGAAATTATCTGTGACAATGTGTCTAACCGAATGCCTTGTACTTTTCCTGGTTCTAACTTATACATTACTTCAGAAATTATTCTTAAATTGGGACGTAGAATCTGTATATATTCAAAATATTTCTTTTCTTTCTTTCGAAGGTATTTGTCCTGAGAAAATTCAGTTTTATTGTGAAAAGTGTTTGAATTCGTTATTAAAGTTTCTACAATGTCAGAAGCTTTATTAGATTCAACCTTTAATTCTTGTATTTCAGCGGCAGACAATTTTTGCGAGTTTCCATCGTCAAATATATTGCGATTATCATTACCTGATACCTTGACATCTATTTCATCTTTTAAGTTTACAATCTCTTGAGTATATTCCAAAGAATATTCCCGGTTCTTTTTACCACCACCTCTGGTAGAAGTTTTAAATACCGAAGAATATGGATGTCCCTCTATACCGTCTAAGTTTATAGTATCACGTCCTACTGTGACACATAACTTTGGCTTATTGAATTTTAATAACTTCTTGTAGTTTTGTTTTTGAAGAATAATGTAGTCTCCAATACTAATTATGTCTTCACTCATCATTAGATTTTAAAGTAAATAAGTTGTACAACTGAAACCAAGAAGCTTGTATTTCTTCGTGAACTGAAACAAACAAATGTGACAGACATTGCAAGTGTAATGTCAAAATTTGAGGTTATATATTTTTTTCCTATTATGGGACGGCAGAGATTTAACCCACACAGCCAAGTTTTCAGTTTTCTGTCTTCTTTCTTGGTTTTTACATTAAAATGTGAATGTCACAGATTTTAATGCATCTAAGGAGAGCTTGATGAGAAATGTATGGCAACAGACCTTGTGTTGGCGACTGATGAGCTGAAATCTCATTATAAAATACTCAACGTCATACACACCAGTCACAGCACAAAACCTTTATTTCAATGATCGATCGTCAACACGGATGCATAAGCATCGAAACAACACCACTTTCACTGCACAAAATCCACTTTTTGTATGCAGTAAAGCAGACGGCGGCGCGGGGCGATGACCTCAGTCCACGCCACCTTCATTAGAACGAACGTCGTGAACTGCCTCCGTCCCTCGTTTGCTTTGTTCGTGGTGAGGGCAGCCGCGGGCATCGTCAGGCAGACGCGGTTTTTATTGCTTCGCGGTCCAAAAGACTGCCCCGCCCGCCCATCTGCAAAGCGCTGCCTCGCGTGTTTGTATTGAATTGAAAGATGCAATACAAACACGCGAGGTGAGTAGCTCTAACTGGCGCGGACGCATACGACGGGTTTACTACACTTTATTGCACACCAACAAATGAAATATAATAGAGAAAAAAAAATCATAATGGTATCCTTCGCAAAGTGCGATTTCTTCCAGGCAACCTTTGAATGGACAGGATATGCAAGAATAGTAGGTAAATCAGAAGTTGGCAAATAATAACAAAAGAAAAGAGATATAGGTAATACATAACTTATAAATTATACAATATAACAAATTAATACATACGATATAGTATACCTACACCTAATTATAGGTTGATTGGTAATTAGTGGCGGACCCGTTAAGGGGGAGATAGAAGAGGACAATACTTGTCGATTTCACTATGGGATGTCCTACTATACGAAAACGAATTGATTCCGAGATATTAATTATTTTAGAATTTTACTTTTACCATTACAGGCAATTTTAATTACCTAACATTGCAGGCGTGAGTCTAGTTTAATTCCCAGAAATACAGTACCTACTTTCAACACATTAAAATTTTTCTTAATTAATTTTAGTATGAATATGAGTCAACCTGTCTTACATTTGGTAAAGAAAAATTAATGCACAAGTTTTCTTTTTATAGGAGGGAAGGGTTATGTGCATTACGGCGAAGGCGAATGGGTAGCCAGTTAAGCATTGTGCGAAAATCAGAAAAAGGCGCTCAAGCTTCGTAAGTTCTTAAGTAGGTAATGTCGAGGTAGCAGACATCAGCGTAAACCAAGATCGGGAGAAGGAATTTCGCAAGCGCAATTTTGGTAGCAGTTGGGAAGAAATTACATAGGTACGTACACGTCGAAGAAAACCTGCAGATGCGAACTTACGGCTTACCTTTTTCTTTTATTCTACGTGACGGCAAACAAGTTTGCGGCCCACCTGTACCCCTAGTATGAGTTTGTGAGTTTTTGAGCTCGATCAAACGTATTACCGTCTCTTTTCATACATTGCCCACTAGCGCCTCTAGCGTAAACTATCAGAAACAGTGGGCAATGTATGAATAGAGACGATACGTTTGATCGAGCTCGAAAACTATCAAAACAACTACTAAGGGTACTGGTGGTAAGCGGTTACCATTGTCGCCTATAGACACTTGCAATATTAAAGGTAAATCACTTAATACTGCAAGTGCGTTGCCATCCTGGGGACTAAGATGATAGCCTTCCATGCCCAGTAACGGCACTGGCTACCTTTCCCTTCAATCCGAAACACAGCAAACTGCAGGCAGGCAGCCTAACGTAGCGAACGGCCGAATTTTAACCGCCGCTAGAAGTTACCTGCATTCTTCGCGCGGCCGCCCGCCGCGCATGAGTACAGTCAGCTTCAGATGTAGATGATCATTTTAGTACCATGTCATAGCAACGCCAGCGTTTGTTCAGTAATAGTTGCGACAATTATGTATGAATTATTATTATGACAAGGTACTAAAGTGATCATCTATACTGGGTGTAAAAGACATGAGCAGTCAAACGAAAACCACGTATTCTATACATCAAAATAAGACATATTTCAAAAAAAATATTGCTGGGAAATGATTTTTATTTTTTGGTGTTACAAAAAATTGCAAATTGTACCGCGCAATGTAAAGGGCTCAACCAACTCGCACGCAACTCGCAAAACCGCGATAATTTTGCTTGACGGCGGCCCCGTTCGTTAGTGTCCGTGCGCATCGAGTGAGCTACATTGAACGCTAACGTTTTAAAGCCATTTTTTGTTATGAAATACTAAAAAAATGATAATGTTTCTTTGGACAATAATTAAGAAATAACGTTTAGAATACGTTTTCATAAAAAAATGAAAAAAAAAATATGACTTTGACCTTCAATAAAATCGTAACTATCAATTTCCCAGGTATAGTCTAAAGGAAGAAAAATGTTATGACGGTGAGCAGAATACATGGTTCTCGTTTGACTGCTCATGTCTTTTACACCCTGTATACTTTTGATGGCGACCGTACATACAATCCAGTCGCACACATCCGTGCCAGTTAGCGCTGCTCATAATATGATGTGTCCGACTGGATTATTATCTTTCAAAACAAACAACCGCATGCACCCAATTTACGTAGCAAACGCACTCATAACGTCATACCAACCATCACATAAATAAATTATTCCTCAATTTCCTAATAATTTAATCGGCAACACAAATTAATCAAAATATCGCCACTCTACAGAAATAAAACTTAGTTATAACGAACCGATGCATGAAAGCTCACTATAATTTAGTTTTTTTTTTAATGGGTGTGACACGACACAACCGTAAACCAGTTTAGAGTCCACAACATTAAACATACCTTAATTGATGGAATAATAAATGCGTTTACAAACCCGTAATTAGTTTTAAAACTAGAAAAAATACACTGATAAGAAATCGACCTGCCCCGTGCGGGAATCGAACCCAGCATCTTCCGCAATCCGGGCGCACCAGGGCACTGCTTTAGCTGTCGAAATTCGTCAGTGCTTGGTTTTTATGGTGAACATTGTTTCATCAATATGGTTAACGCAGCCGCCGGGACTGCGGCAGATGCTGGGTTCGGTTCCTACCTGGGCAGGTCGTTTTTTTCTTTCAGTGTAGTTTTGCTAGTTTTATACTTTAATTTTTTAAATATTAGTATGTAATACATACCTCACCCCTGAGTTCATGAATAAAATTAAATGTTTATATAAGGATTTATATTTTTTGTAAATAACATATTAAAACAAAATAATATACTTATGTATAGTTAAAATATGTATAAAAATTATATATTTCATTCTTATTTATTACTAGCGGTGACCAACGGCTTCGCTCGCGTTAATGTCGGGTATTGTGCCATAAAGTATCGTATGTCCTTCCCAAGGTCTCAAAATATGTCCACAAATTACATCAAAATTGGTATAGTAATTTTGGAGCCTATTTGATGCAAATAAACAAACAGACAATCAAATCTTTCTCCTTTACAATATTAGTACAGCTAAACTACTTAATACATAATTTTATTAACATAAAATACAATAGTCTGCATATTATGTAAATGTACATTATATATCTATTCAACAAGTTTAAACAAATCATGATATTGATTTAAGCTATCAATAAAGTAAGATTATTTAATAATTTAAAAATGCATAATATTATCCCAATGCAATATCTAGCATTTCTCTGATACTGCATATCTTTTCCCTGGGTTTTCCTTTTAATTTGCCTTGCTCAATTTCATATTTATTGATTTTCTCCCATCCTTCCCAGTTTACTATTTCATTGTTTTTCTCTGAAATTATTCTAATTATTTCATCGTTGCAAGGTCTCGAATTTAAATGCTTTATAGTTTTTAAATCCTCGCACATAATTTTAGCCACTTGAAAAGCATTTCCCATGGTGTGTAATATAACACCAACTGGTCCAGTACCCAACCAACCAGCTACATAAAGTTTCCCTAGCTTACCATCATCATTGTTTTCTATAATACAGCCATTGTCATTAGCTACAGTGCCATGGCTTGTGAATTCTAAATCCTTGTCTACAGAAATACTCTTATAACCTATACTTTTAAAAGCTAAGCCACAATTTAAAACTTCGTAATTACCATCTGGCACACATGTTTGCTCTTCTAATTTTTCTCCAACAAGTTTATTGCAACTCAACTCAATACCTGTCAGAACATTTTCATTATTTGTCAAAAACTTTTTTGGACTTCTAAAAAATATTGGTTTGAAATATTTAGTGTTACTGTTCTCTGAAATTTGTGCACTCTCTTGTAAGGATTTTAACATTAATTCAGTGAGTCTTTTTCTAGGTCTGACCAAATCTTTTACTTTTTCTGAGACACCATTAAAATCCTGTTGTCTCCAAATGGTTTGACAGTCTTTTAGTTTCAGTTGTTCCCTAAGTTCCTTTATAGTGAATGCTACTTGTAAAGGACCTCTTCTTCCTACAAGATATAACTCCTTCACTTTAGATTCTGCTAAAGTTGCTAAAGCATGTTCTGTAATATCAGTTTTTCTTAATTCATCTATTGAAGTCATTAAAATCCGGGCAACATCTAAAGCTACATTTCCGTGTCCTAAAATGGCAGCAGTTGGACTTGACAAGTCGACCTGAAATAAAATTGTAATATTCAATATGAGAAGACATTTAAGATAAACATTGATAAACTTAGTTTGAAATTATACCTTCAAATTTATATCACTAGGAAAACCATTATACCATCCCACAAAATTTCTGGCAGCAATAACATTCCCTGCATTCTCATTTTCAATTCCAAAGTTTCTGTTTTCATCTGCACCATATGCCTGTAGAAAAATAACACTTGTTACCTATACCCAACACACATAAATAAGAAACTGCATTAGCACAAGTTATTTTATAATATAATTACCAATAGTACAGCATCATAATGATGTTGCAATTGTCTCAGTGATACATCTTTTCCTAGTGTAACATTTCCATAAAAGTTTACATTTGGGTGCTGAGCAACTTTGGTAAATTGATTGATCACATTTTTCACTTCTGGATGATCTGGAGCAACACCATACCTAAAGTATTACATATGTCATTTTAAAAACATGACAATGAAAAAGACCTATGTTGGAGTTTCTCCTGAGTTCTTGTTGTAATAACATGTTGCAAGACTCCATTATTTCACTCAATCTACCATAACAATTTATTGTTGCTTTAGATACATTTTCACTTGACATTGGCAAAATGCTAATCTTTGTGTTGCACCACCATTAATTAACAATAGAAGATCTACTTAATGTTATGACTGATTGGTAGAATGGAGGTTTGTTATTAAAATCTAATTTATTTTTATATAAACACAAATTCGAAAAGAAGTGAATTTTTAGTGAAAGCTTATCCATAGGTACCTGACTAATCCAAATGGTACTGGAAGTTTTTCTAATAAATCAATTTTAATATTAGCTATGTTTTTAGATAGATGCATCGCTACATAAAAGCCAGCTGTGCCTGCTCCTACTATACATACACGTGGAACGATTTGCCCAGTAGATAACATCCTAGATATTGTTTTCAAATATGTGCCACTCATAGCGTTTAAATCTTAAAATGCGTAGGTGGACAAGATATGTTCAGCAATCTTATTCAGATATTCGATTGACCCTGTAAGAAACGAAATTTAACTTTAAAATTATTAACCACTTTCATGATTTATTTAAACGGAATAATAAGGTAATTTTTGGTACCAATAATTTCTAGTAAATTCAGTAAGTATGTATAATATTTTAGCAGTTAGATAAAAAAAATTAAAAGAGGAATAAAATTAAATATTAAAGTAGATCACCTTCACTCAGACAAAACAAGAAACGAAAGTTTTCATAAATTAATAATATTCTTGTCTTAGATTATAAGATTGTAGTTATTGTTTATTTTGACACTGAGATTGACATTTTGATTTGACGTTTATTTTTTTTTTTTTTTTTTTTTTTTTGGTTAATTTTCCCTGTTTCGGGACGGCAAAGGGATCTAGCCCATACAGCCAAGTCTTTAGTTTCATCTTCTTCCTTGAGTTTGGCATTAAAATGTGGGTGCCACACTTTTTAATGCATCTAGGGAGTGCTTGGCGAGAAATGCATGGTACAGACCTCATGATTGTGACTGATGAGAATTGTATAGTAGGATTTCCAACCACTATACAATTCTCAACGCCACATACACAAAACCTTTATTTCAATGATTCCTCATAACTGTTCGTCAACACGGATGCTTATGCAACAAAACGACACCACTTTCACTGCACAAAATCCACTCCGAAGCAATTTTGAATTATCGAAATAAAGATCGACATCCAGACGCCATGATTACCCGCCAAACACTCTTTTTTTTTTTTTTGTTAAATTTTCCCTGTTACAGGACGGCAAAGGGATCTAGCCCATACAGCCAAGTCTTTAGTTTCATTTTCTTTCTTGATTTTTGCATTAAAATGTGGGTGCCACACTTTTTAATGCATCTAGGGAGTGCTTGGCGAGAAATGCATGGTACACACCTCATGATGGTGACTGATAAGAATTGTATAATGGGATTTCCAACCACTATACAATTCTCAACGCCACATACACAAAACCTTTATTTCAATGATTCCTCATAACTGTTCGTCAACACGGATGCTTATGCAACAAAACGACACCACTTTCACTGCACAAATCCACTCCGAAGCAATTTTGAATTATCGAAATAAAGATCGACATCCAGACGCCATGATTACCCGCCAAACACTCCTTTTTTTTTTTTTTTGGTATAATTTTCCCTGTTACGGGACGGCAAAGGGATCTAGCCCATACAGCCAAGTCTTCAGTTTCATCTTCTTTCTTGATTTTTGCATTAAAATGTGGGTGCCACACTTTTTAATGCATCTCGGGAGTGCTTGGCGAGAAATGCATGGTACAGACCTCTTGATGGTGACTGATGAGATTTGTATAGTGGGATTTCCAACCACTATACAATTAGAAAAATGCACTGAAAAAAATCGACTTGCCTCAGGCGGGACTCGAACCCGCACCTTCCACAATCCGGGTGGACGCGTTGACCAATTCAGTGCATTTTTCTAGTATTATATTTACGCGTTTGTAAACGCAAAAATAAAATGATTCCACACTATACAATTCCCAACGCCACATACACAAAACCTTTATTTCAATGATTCCTCATAACTGTTCGTCAACACGGATGCTTATGCAACAAAACGACACCACTTTCACTGCACAAAATCCACTCCGAAGCAATTTTGAATTATCGAAATAAAGATCGACATCTAGACGCCATTGTTTCCCGCCAAACCACCTTTTTTTTTTTTTGGTAAAATTTTCCCTGTTACGGGACGGCAAAGGGATCAAGCCCATACAGCCAAGTCTTCAGTTTCATCTTCTTTCTTGAGTTTTGCATTAAAATGTGGATGCCACACTTTTTAATGCATCTAGGGAGTGCTTGGCGAGAAATGGATGGTACAGACCTCATGATGGTGACTGATGAGAATTGTATAGTGGGATTTCCACTCACTATACAATTCTCAACTCCACATACACAAAACCTTTATTTCAATGATTCCTCATAACTGTTCGTCAACACGGATGCATATGCAACGAAACGACACCACTTTCACTACACAAAATCCACTCCGAAGCAATTTTGAATTATGGAAATAAAGATCGACATCCAGACGCCATTGTTTCCCGCCAAACACTCGTTTATATTTTTTTTTTTGGTTAATTTTTCCCTGTTACGGGACGGCAAAGGGATCAAGCCCATACAGCCAAGCCTTGAGTTTCATCTTCTTTCTTGATTTTTGCATTAAAATGTGGGTGCCACACTTTTTAATGCATCTAGGAAGTGCTTGGCGAGAAATGCATGGGACAGACCTCATGATGTTGACTGATGAGAATTGTATAGTGGGATTTCCAACCACTATACAATTCTCAACGCCACATACACAAAACCTTTATTTCAATGATTCCTTATAACTGTTCGTCAACACGAATGCTTATGCAACGAAACGACACCACTTTCACGGCACAAAATCCACTCCGAAGCAATTTTGAATTATTGGAGTAAAGATCGACATCCAGACGCCATGATTTCCCGCCAAACACCTTTTTTTTTGTTATCTTTTGTCCCTTACGGGACGGGCAAAGGATATCAAGTCCATACAGCCCTGTCTGTATTTATGTCTTCTTTCTTGGTGTTTGCATTAAAATATGGGCGTCGCACATTTTAATGCATCTAAGGAGTGCTTGGCGATAAATGCATGGTACAGACCTCATGATGGTGACTGATGAGAAACGACACCACTTTCACTGCACAAAATCCACTCCGAAGCAATTTTGAATTATCGAAATAAAGATCGACGTCCAGACGCCATGGTTTCCCGCCAAACACTCCAAATTTTTTTTGACGTGACAACGTCTTATAATTCGATAGAGCCGGCTGCACGCACGAAAAAACATGACGCATGCGGCGTTACCTCAACCGTTACCGCAAAACAAATGAAATTAAATTTTTCTTTTGAAAAATGCTACCATTCCATGATTCCATCCTCAGACCAATGATTATAATAGACTCCGCCTTAGCATTTTGAAGCGTGCCGTTTTCTGTTATTTGACATTTCTCGATTACGTCATTTTGATTAATGTAGGGATGTGACTAATGTTTAATAATCATTTGAGTATCGATAACTGTTTATATATTTTTGCTATTCTAATTTATTAGAGCTTTCAAGAGCAAATCAAACACAAAACACCAAATAGAACTAAAAATTTATTTTTCTATTTTTTTTATTTATAAATTTACAGAAAATATTTACGAAAATGTTTCCATAAACGGTGTAACAAAAACCAATTTTAGTTTGCATTGATTCCTCTCTTCTTGTATTCTCTTCTTGTATTCTCTTCAGTTTCCTAGGAGATATTTAAATTTTATTTTGGCGCTGAGGTAGTTTTCTCTTCTTTAGCACTTAAAATACCGGCAGGCATACAACATGTATTACAAGCACATGCTTACTATATACATATACACCATACAGCACCTAATAACCTACAGAACATGTATGTATATGAATATACTATTATAACTAAATACAAAATACAAATTTAAGTAATTCTATTTACAATATTATTGCCTTGGTCGTGCTACTGGCTTTAATATATACAACATGTAAATTAAATAACCAACATCCTGAATACAGGTGGTTTGGGATCGGCTTCTGAGTTGATTTCAATAATTTTTATTTTAAACACGATTTTTTTAAAAAGAAAATCGTTTTTTTAAAAAAAAAACAAATATTGAAATCAACTCAGAAGCCGATCCCAAACCTGTATTCAGGGTGTTGGTTATTATTTTACATGTTGTATATAATTCCCGTCTCACGATGTTTGTCCGTTATAAACTCAGAAACTAGCAACCTGATTTAATCTTTTTTGATAAGTATTCCTCATTTTTTTTTGAAACTGCAAATTCAATGTTATAGGACAGGAAATTACCACAGCAACTTTGGCGGGAAATAATGGCGTCTGGATGTCGATCTTTATTTCGATAATTCAAAATTGCTTCGGAGTGGATTTTGTGCAGTGAAAGTGGTGTCGTTTCGTTGCATAAGCATTCGTGTTGACGAACAGTTATAAGGAATCATTGAAATAAAGGTTTTGTGTATGTGGCGTTGAGAATTGTATAGTGGTTGGAAATCCCACTATACAATTCTCATCAGTCAACATCATGAGGTCTGTACCATGCATTTCTCGCCAAGCACTTCCTAGATGCATTAAAAAGTGTGGCACCAACATTTTAATGCAAAAATCAAGAAAGAAGATGAAACTCAAGACTTGGCTGTATGGGCTTGATCCCTTTGCCGTCCCGTAAAAGGGAAAATTTAACCAAAAAAAAAAGAATAAGAGTGTTTGGCGGGTAATCATGGCGTCTGAATGTCGATCTAGCGTTGCCAGAAGGTTACTTTTGTAACCTTTTAGGTGATTTTTAACTCCGAAAGGTTACTTTCAGGTTACACTACTCAAAAGGTTACTTTTAGGTGATTTTTCGGAATTTCGGAGATTCGACATAGTAAAGCTATTTTTATATAAACCCTATTTGGTCGGTTTTTTGTGCGCGACTCAAAGGATCGGCAATACGGCACAAGTGAGGACCTTTTTTTTTTTTTTTTTGCTCGTTGTTTGGTATTTTTCGGTGTAACCCTGACCATACCACTGAAAAATAAATAAAAGGTTATTTTTACACTAAAAGGTTTCTTTTTTATATATTTAAGGTTACTTTTGTCAACACTGTGTCGATCTTTATTTCGATAATTCAAAATTGCTTCGGAGTGGATTTTGTGCAGTGAAAGTGGTGTCGTTTTGTTGCATAAGCATCCGTGTTGACGAACAGTTATGAGGAATCACTGAAATAAAGGTTTTGTGTATGTGGCGTTGAGAATTGTATAGTGGTTGGAAATCCCACTATACAATTCTCATCAGTCACCATCATGAGGTCTGTACCATGCATTTCTCGCCAAGCACTCCCTAGATGCATTAAAAAGTGTGGCATCCACATTTTAATGCAAAAATCAAGAAAGAAGATGAAACTAAAGACTTGGCTGTATGGGCTAGATCCCTTTGCCGTCCCGTAACAGGGAAAATTGAACCAAAATAAAAAAAAAGAATAAAATAGTGTTTGGCGGGAAATCATGGCGTCTGGATGTCGATCTTTATTTCGATAATTCAAAATTGCTTCGGAGTGGATTTTGTGCAGTGAAAGTGGTGTCGTTTTGTTGCATAAGCATCCGTGTTGACGAACAGTTATGAGGAATCATTGAAATAAAGGTTTTGTGTATGTGGCGTTGAGAATTGTATAGTGGTTGGAAATCCCACTATACAATTCTCATCAGTCACCATCATGAGGTCTGTACCATGCATTTCTCGCCAAGCACTCCCTAGATGCATTAAAAAGTGTGGCATCCACATTTTAATGCAAAAATCAAGAATGAAGATGAAACTAAAGACTTGGCTGTATGGGCTAGATCCCTTTGCCGTCCCGTAACAGGGAAAAATTAACTAAAAAAAAAAAAGTGGGTGTTTGGCGGGTAATCATGGCCTCTGGATGTCGATCTTTATTTCGATAATTCAAAATTGCTTCGGAGTGGATTTTGTGCAGTGAAAGTGGTGTCGTTTTGTTGCATAAGCATCCGTGTTGACGAACAGTTATGAGGAATCATTGAAATAAAGGTTTTGTGTATGTGGCGTTGAGAATTGTATAGTGGTTGGAAGTCCCACTATAAAATTCTCATCAGTCACCATCATGAGGTCTGTACCATGCATTTCTCGCCAAGCACTCCCTAGATGCATTAAAAAGTGTGGCACCCACATTTTAATGCAAAAATCAAGAAAGAAGATGAAACTTAAGACTTGGCTGTATGGGCTAGATCCCTTTGCCGTCCCGTAACAGGGAAAAATTAACTAAAAAAAAAAAAGTGGGTGTTTGGCGGGTAATCATGGCCTCTGGATGTCGATCTTTATTTCGATAATTCAAAATTGCTTCGGAGTGGATTTTGTGCAGTGAAAGTGGTGTCGTTTTGTTGCATAAGCATCCGTGTTGACGAACAGTTATAAGGAATCATTGAAATAAAGGTTTTGTCATGCATTTCTCGCCAAGCACTCCCTAGATGCATTAAAAAGTGTGGCACCCACTTTTTAATGCAAAAATCAAGATAGAAGATGAAACTAAAGACTTGGCTGTATGGGCTAGATCCCTTTGCCGTCCCGTAACAGGGAAAATTTAACCAAAAAAAAAAAAAAAAAAAAAAGTATAAAACAAGAATTTGTCAAATTGTCAATAATCTGTCAAAAAAATCTGTGCGCTAGGAAATGTAATTTATTGAACATTTTTATTTGGAAGATTTTAAATTTTGTCTTGAAAATAAAAATACATGACTTTATTAATAGTTATACTGTGAAACAGTAGGTAAGCGCTGGGAAAATGTCACACGTTACAGATGTTAAATTCCTCTTCACGAGGTTATTATCCTTAAAAAATGGGTAAGTAAATTGAAGATTTAGCTTTCGACAAAGACAATTTAATTTTAACCCCGTATCTTTTTTGTATTTAAACAGTTTATCAGGTGATACAACTGTGAATACGAAATAAAATTTATTATATTGCACGGTATTTCGTCACTCATCATAGATTTGAATCTCTCTAAAATATTACTTAATTTTTCAGTTTAAATGCTTCAAGACTGCGGTTGAGAAGTTTCAGCCAAGATGCAGAAAGGTCTTCTCCAGCATTACCTAAAGGTAGTGTCACACCTTTGCCTCCACTCTCAGAGCCCATGCCAAACCTACCTCCAGTGGTGTACTCCTCTGCTAAATCAGAAGATGCACACACAGAAGTTACAGTCCTTAGTAATGGCTTGAGAGTGGCTTCAGAAAAGAAATTTGGACAATTTTGTACTGCAGGAGGTAATAACTTTTTCAATACTTTCTCTTATCTTATGATGGAGCTGTGAGTCTCTTCACGGTGCACTTCTACCCATCTGAATCTTTTGTCTCTGCTTTCCTATTACTCTTTGAATATGTGGGCCACCAAACTAACTATTCATGGGCTTGAAGAGCCTGAATGCTCTAGCCTTAGATAGGTCAATCCCAGGATATTCATTCTAATCCCAGCTATAGAATCACAGTCACACAGTAGGTGTTCTGTTGATTCCCGGTCTCCACATGCTCTGCAACTAGGTGTTATTGAGAGCTGTGTTTTTTTGAGCATGTGGTTTGTTGCATAGTAAGTCCACCCAAGATTAAGCGGACCTGTGATCTGCTGCCCCCATAAATGAATTTACTGCATCCTCTAGGATTATCCCCTATGAAAGATGTGGAGTGTTTCATCCCAGGCGATTTTCCATTCATACTTTGCTAACCAATCTTGCCAACTTAGAGGATACACCACTGCTTGTCTTAACTTTTTTTTGTAGAATATTAAGACTTGACTTAATTGTGAAGGAATTTTAAATATTACATGAAAATGTAACAATGATTTATACATATACATATTTATAACAAATATCTTAAAATGTGTAAATGCTAATTAATATGAAGAACACTCATATCTTATTTTTATTCCAGTTGTTATTGACTCTGGACCAAGGTATGAAGTTAAATACCCAAATGGAATATGTCACTTCCTTGAGAAATTAAGCTTTGGTGTAAGTAGTAAATAATCATAGTTATAAAATGTTTTTATTTTATATTGTCTTTTATTAATATATAAAAATTTTCAGGCCACTCATAAATTTGCTACTCGTGACATGATGCTTCGGGAATTAGAAAGACATGGTGGTATTTGTGACTGTCAAGGATCTAGAGATACTACGGTCTATGCTACCAGTGCTGATTCCAGGGGTTTAGAAGCAGTTACACAGGTTAGGAATAACATTATCTAGTAGATCTATTGGATGTTAAGTTTTTCACAGTATAAAAAAAAGACTAGTGTTTACAGAATTATATTTGTTTCAGCAATAAAATTCTTATACAGAATGTTTGGTATATGGTATATACTCTATATTTTATCATAAATTCTAAATTGTAAAATAAACTCCATCTAAATAGTTCAGTCATAAAAACAAAATGTTATGAGGAGTTACAAAATTAATTTTATTGTTTTTTTTTTGCCATTTATGACCCCAGTCTGAGTAGGTTCTAGCTTGTTATAAGTCATAATAACATTTACAATCAAAAACCGGTCACTAATGTGACTGAATGGTAATCCATTAAATGACGAATTTTACTATTAAATTTTACACATAAACAAAATAGATATAATATTTACTAGTAAGACAGATAATTTATGAGTGACAAATACTGTATTTTTTAGCATTATTCATTTCTAAAATGAATCTAAATTAATTTTCAGGTTTTAGCAGAAGTAACATTGAGACCACAACTCTCTAATGATGAAATTGAGGCAGCTCGACAGGCTGTAGCTTTTGAGTTGGAAACATTGTCCATGAGGCCTGAACAAGAAACCATCTTGATGGACATGATTCATGCTGTAGGTTATTGAACATAATTTCAAGAAATCTATTTATTTTTAAAGTTCAAGTTGCTCAATAATCAACCTACCCAACATAAAACCAAAAAGTCAAATTTCAATTAGCATTAAAAATTCAATCCTAACTAAAAAAATCGGGAGTGGTCTCCTCTTGACTTTCTCGTATACCGGACTCAAAAGTTGATAGAAACCTTATATTTTGATGTCATACATGCATGTCAAATTTGTTTGCTATAAGTTAAATCATACTCGAGTTATCGTGCTAATGCACATATCTCCGTAGATTGATATATCTGTGGGGGCTATTAACTTGAAACTTTTGCTGTACATTTGCTAGTTGGGATAAGAAAAGGTCACCTTTTTTTATTGACTACTGCAGGTTGTCGCTGATGACATTTCCTGTGTTACCGGGATTTAAAATGTGTCACATTAAAGTCTAGATTTGCTTGCACCTTGGTGTTTATCATGGCAATACTTAATTTCAAACGAAACAATATTCCATAATGAGCTTGGTATTTTTTTTTATTTCATAAAACTATAGATTACTATATAATGAACAGTTTTTATTACACTTCGATACGGTCGTATTTACAAAGTTATAAAACATTTAAGTTTAGTATAAAACTATAACAACGCTTCTAGTCGCTAGCTGACGTCAGAAAACTCAATAGCCCTTGCTGCTTTATCATATATTTTTATTTGTATTCTGGTTTAATTTGATTTATTAGTGGTTTCCCGACGCGTTGACTCTCATTTTACAAATGTTTATTTATTTAAGTTTATTTATAAAAAATATCCAAAATTATTGTTATTAAAATTGTCCGTTATCTATAACTATAACACGGTCAATATTAAGCTATTACGCGCGCGACATGTCCTTCCGTACAACGCTCGAGCGAGTATGAGTCACGTCAGGCGCATGTAGCTGTAAAGGAAAAATTGGCACGCGGTCATTTTTATGAATCTTTAAAAAAATATTGTGTAGCCATTTGAAGTGCTACAGAAAAAAAATGTCATATTTTAAGTTGAATTGTCTATATTTGAATTAAAAAAAAACCGTTCCCAAGCTCATTGTGTATTAAGCTGACAATGAAACAAAAAAACATTTAATTAAAAACTCTTAATGACTAGGCCATTAAAAATAATTGATATTGATAGAAACTAGGTTATAGATTAGGTGTATGCTATATTAACCCTTATTATCATATCTATTAAGTTTAATTGTATATGCAGTTTAGTTTAGTATAATTCTATAATATGCAGTCTGCTTAGTGTTTTAGCACAGTATACCAAGAACAGTAGTTTATCTGCGGGCTGTCGGCGAGTTATTAGCCTACTCTTGCGTTGACGCTAGGGATCGTAAATGTGCCGGGCGGGAACGAGCGGCGAGCGAATGGCATAAAAACGCGCGATCACACCGAGACGGCGCGGCCCGCACTGCAGCCCCCTTATGCCCCCATATTTTATGTCAATGTGTGCGTACACGGCGCCGAGTACGCACGCACACATTCTAATGTATAGCGGCCAGTTTGTATGAAGACAGATTACTGTTCTTGGTATACTGTGGTTTTAGTTTCAAAAATACTAAGAGCATAGGATTTTATAAAGAAACTAACAAAGGTCTTAGAGGTCTAAGATCAAGGCAATTAATCATATGACTGCCAGAGTCTCCATATCATTATAGAGAAGATGTAAAGTTTTGTTGGGCACAAATATTATTTTGGCGTCTGTTTCAGTGTCTTCCATTTGAGAAGACTTTGGTAGACAATATTTTAAAGCCAGTTCAAATAGACGCGTTTAAATTATATAGTTTACCACAATGAACATAAGATATAACACAGTCATGTCGCTATTTGATCTTAGACTTTCGAACAAAACTTGGCTTTTTTATATGCAATGCCATCTTTAATTCAGATATTAAGTGCAAAAAATTGTAAAGACCGTAATTAGAGTCCACAATGACAAATATAAAGTGAAATTATTCTGATAATTTAATAATTAATATTTTCAGGCTGCTTATAAAGGAAATACCCTGGGGCTGCCAAAAATTTGTCCTAATGAAAATGTTAATAGCATTAATCGCAGCATTATTTTAAAATATTTAAAGAATCATTATTCACCAAGCAGAATGGTTGTAGCTGCTGTCGGGGTATGTATTGATAATATTTCTGTGTTAACAATATACTTTCTACACTCATGGCATAATTTTCGAATTATGATCTGAAATGTGAACATAATTATAATTACATACTTTTTAATACAGATAATCAAAATGAGAATTAAGAAATCAACCTGTAACATAATGACCTCGTGTAACAGGTTTATGTTAAAACGGGAAGGCAAAGTAATCTAACGTAATACAGAAAATTTTACTCCGCTAGATAATTTACTAAAAGCCACTGAGATAACAAATACCTAGTTTGTTGTTGCCAGAAAAATAAAAAAAACGCTTGCATAAATGCACTTGTTTTAGAAAACATAATATTCGCCATTTTTTGTTTTATTTGAATTTATGTATGAGTGTAGATAATGTAGTAGGGTATGTAACTGCACATAACATTATGTATTAAAACACTCGCGGATACTACTAAAAAGATTCGCCAAAGCTCGTTTTTCAAACTTCCGCTCGTGTTTTACTAACCCCTATGTGACATTACATAATCTACTATTACAAAACTATAATAAATTAATCTTATGTTCAATTTGTAGGTAGAACATGGCCCATTTGTTGAGTTTGTACAAAAATATTTTGTGGATATGAAACCAACATGGTACACTGATGGAGATAAAAGTGAATCTGATGTAGATAAGTCTATCGCTCAGTACACAGGTGGAATTCAGCAGGTGATTGTAGGAAACAAACCAGTTTATTTCAGAATCCATAATTACAATTACATAGATTATGTTATCATAAGTTTTAACCAATTGAAGTTTTACATAACTTGTTCTTTACATTTCAGGAAGAATGTGAGATTCCACTGTATCCAGGATCTGATTTACCAGAACTGTCCCATGTAGTAATTGGTTTAGAAAGTAAGTGATATTTGAAACGGACTTTTTTTTGTATTAATCGTACTTTACCCACTACTACCTAGTGTTGTATTTATAAGCGTTCTGCACGCATGACCCTTTTCATTCCTTTTTTTTCGTAATCGGGTTTCAGTTTTTCAAATTTTTTGCTACATGATTTGGTTAATCAGTAATCCATAATCAGTATTAAGACTTAATTCCTACGTTTTACAGGCTGTTCACATAGCGATCCAGATTTCGTAGCCACTTGTGTGCTCAACATGATGATGGGAGGGGGAGGATCGTTCTCAGCCGGTGGGCCTGGCAAAGGCATGTACACTCGCCTATATACAAATGTACTGAACAGGTAAATATTTGTCATTTATTTGCTAATTTTACCCATTTTATTCATCTTCAATTACAACTATAATAATCGTGCCAAGAGATTAGACGGTATTCAATATTAAACTTTCGGATGGGCGCATTCACATACGAATTTACGGATCGCTTCCATAGGCTTTAGAATCCAAGTGATTCACTAGTAATTTGAAATTTAATTGAGGGTTAGAAATTCTGGAGAAAATTTTACGTGAATTTCATTAAATAACAGTACAAGGAAACTACTATTTATGGTTATTATTAACGTGGAGGCTCTTTAAGTTGTGGATGTTTCAAAACTTGTCTCAATTTTTTCTACATAATTCTAATTCTATTTTTGATTACTTAATGTTTTTGCGACAGTAAAATATTACGCATTTAAGTCAATGTCAAGGCAAAGTAATAATAAATTGTATAGAAGATTGAGTTACAGTGATGGAGTCTCACAACACGAGTTATTACAATTAGAACTCTGGTGAAAATCTTGCTACATAATTATTATATTTCGTTGTCCACATTGGCAGATATGGTTGTTTGCCATATTGACGACTAATTACCAAAAGAATAATTATATTTCCTTAGATATCATTCAATATTCAACGCAACTGCTTACATCCACGCATATGGCGACACTGGTCTCTTCTGCGTGCATGCTGCCATAAATATATGTATTTCGTTGTCCACATTGGCACAAATGGTTGTTTGCTATATTGACGATTAATTATTATCAAAAGAATACAAGGATTAAGTGATTAATTAACTATATTTCCTTAGATATCACTGGATGTTTAACGCAACTGCGTACAACCACGCATATGGAGACACTGGTCTCTTCTGCGTGCATGCTGCCTCCCCACCAAATCGCATTTATGACACTACCATTGTGATTGCTCGTGAGCTCGCTAACATGGCAGGAAAAGTTGGTGAAAATGAATTGAGAGTAAGTCATAGTTTTTTTATTTCCTAATTTTAGTACACTACATACATAGGATCACGCTCGTAATCCCATGAGGGGTTGAGCAGAACCTTAGGTAACATTTCGTTAAAACCAAAAAGTAAAAATCCTCCAGTAAACAATCAAACGCAAAAGCCAACAGATGTTAAATCATCTCAGCAGTCCGGGTATATACAGGGTGTAAAATACGTGAACAGTTAAACGAGAACCATGTATTCTATACATCAAAATAAGAAACATTTCAAAAAAATAATTGCTGGGAAATGATTTTAATTTTTTGTGTTAAAAAAAATTGCATATTGTCCGCGCAATGTAAACCGCTCAACTCGCACGCAACTTGCAAAACCGCAATAATTTTGCCAGACGGCGGCGGCGGCCCGTGTGTCCGTGCGCATCGAGTGAGCTACATTGAACGCTAACGTTTTGAAGCCTAAAAAAAATTGTGTGTGTGAGGATTGAGGGCCACTTTGTCATATTCTCTTTAAAATGTACCTATGATTTAGTGTGCGTTCTAAAAGAAATGTGAAAGCCTGAAACGACTTTGTGAAACCTTTGAAAGGCGAGTTATAGGCTGAAAGGTTGGGCCCTCAATCCTCTATGTGAGGATTGAGGGCCCACCTTGTTACCAAAAATAAACAAAATTGGTTTATTTTCAGATATTGTCCACTTATCCAATGCGTTAGTTAAAAAATGTGAAATTTTGTGGAACCGAGAGCTTGCTCCAACTCCTCCTGGTTTAATAGAAATGACCTTAATAATGTTTGGGCCCTCAATCCTCCATCTGTTTCTTGTTTTTCTTTATTATGTATTGTGTAGGCATAATTTGACAAAGCTAAGGTATTCTGTTTTTGTGAAAAAAAATGTGAAATAAATTGACACTAAGAGTAATTTGAAAGACTCATTTAGTATTGCAGAAAACAATATTTTAATTTTTATTGTATAAATAATTTTTCACTAAGTAAGATTTGACAGCAGGGTGGCCACAAATTCTATTTATGTCAAAAACTACCGTTGTTGGCACAGACTAATTAGGATTTTCGAATAAAAATTTTTAAATTTTCCCTATTACGGGACGGCAAAGACATCTAGCCCATACATCCATGGCTTAAGTTTTCTGTCTTCTTTTTGTTGATTTTCACATTAAAATGTGGGTGTCACACATCTTAATGCATCTCATCACCATCATCTAGGGAGTGCTTGGCGAGAAATGCATGGCAACAGACCTCATGATGACGACTCATGAGCTGGAAATCCCACTATAAAATACTCAACGTCATACACACCAGTCACACCACAAAACCCTTATATCAATGATTCCTCAAGTCAAGACCTGATCGTCAAGCTTATGCATCGAAACAACACCAATTTCACTGCACAAAATCCACACCGAAGACAATTTTGAATTATCAAAACAAAGATCGACATCCAGACGCCGTGGTTTCCTACTAAACACAACTGAATAAGTCGTAGTATAATAGTAATATATTTTATGCTACAGTTTTTTTAAAATATGTTTTTTTTTAATTAAATTTTGCCTTGGGAAGGAAAAGGATTTAGTCCATACAGCCTTGTTTTCAGTACTTTATTCTTGAAGTTTACATTAAAATGTAACTGTCACATATTTTCCACAACAACACCCGAACCTGACGCTACAACAGTGCGATAACTCAGCTGACTGTGTATTGAGCAGAGCTCATGAATAATATAGTGTTTTCAAAATACTGAGAGGACGGTAAATTTAATTTATTTTTATTTTGGCGAGAGTAGACTTTTATTAGCAAGATTGGCCTCTTTTAGGATGTCCAGTGATGTAAACACTATTTTATTCGTCTTTGCTCCTTGAAGTTATCATTTCTTTATAAAATCGCGATAACCTAATAAACAAATTACAATTTTCATGCAAAAAGGTAAATATATTTTATTTATAATCACGCCATTCCGCGCGTTAAAAAGTGTCAACGACTGCTGGTCCAGAGGCGACTTTACCTATGGTGCAGGGTGTGCACACGGCCGCAGTGGTCTTACGGACACCGAGCGCCACACGCCACGCGCCTTGGATCTGGCAAATCGGACAACTTGGTCCTAACTTAAGGCCACCACGTTCACTCATCTAGACTGGACTTTTTCTATTGGGTTTGTTTCAACTGCATCTAATAAAAACCATGGCAACATTAGATGAGCTTCGAGCTTCGTCAAAAATCACGTCAAAAAAGCACGTAGAATAAAAGGATATTTTTTAATACGATGTTGTCCCTGTATGCCAGTGGCAAACAATTCGAACATTTACTGTAATATTAATAATGCAATAAAGAAAATAGAATTGTTTCTACATTTTATTTTTTTGTTTCATTCAGTATTTTTCAATGATAAAAACCTATTTTGAGCCCATGACAAAAATTAATGGCATCAAAAATTATAATTTATGATTTTTTTGTAGATAATTTTCCTAGAGTAAGTAGTATACAAGTTCTCAAACTTAGTGGCGCCAAGTTTTTTTACACCACGATGCGTGAAAGTGAAGACAAAGTAAAAATCTTTAAAAATTTTAGGGAAAATTTATAATCTTTATTGAGTTTTGTTTAAAAACGACAGATATTCTGGGATTTTAATGGTTTTAGTGATGTTTTGTTGATTAGCATATTCAAATAAAAAATCAGAAATGTTAGAAAAAGTGTAGTAGCAGATAAAATCCCAAGGTGTGGCAGTTTTCGAAGCCTATGTCGATATTTTTTTTATTAAAATGAAAGTGGAGTTATATTTTTTGCTTTTGGTGCCCGCTTATCGTTGAGTTTTGCACACGTTATTGTAGGTATAGACATTTTAACATGAGTACGTTTCGGCATTTTAGTTTGTTAGCGCGCTTACCAAACAAGAGAAAATAGAATTTTCTACAGGTGATTGTGACTCTATTTAGAGTCAACAGAACAAAATAGTATCCTAAACTGTCATATTTCTTCAATCGATTTTCAATATAATGCCCTATCATTAGAGTTTATTATCCATTGGGGAAAGACAGTTGGTGGTAAATTAGTGTGCTGTCATTGAATCGTAAGGGTTTTGTGGTGTGACTGCATTTCCAGCTGATGCGGTCTGTTGCCATGCATTTCTCGCCAAACACTTCCTAGATGTATTACGATGTGTGACACCCACATTTTAATGTGAAAATCAACAAAAAGAAGACAGAAAACTTAAGCCATGGATGTATGGGCTAGATGCCTTTGCCGTCCCGTAATAGGGAAAATTTAAAAATGTTTATTCGAAAATCCTAACTAGTCTGTGCCAACAACGGTCGTTTTTGACATAATTAGAATTTGTGGCCACCCTGCTGTCAAATCTTACTTGAATGAAAAATTATTTAACCAATAAAAATTAAAATATTGTTTTCTGCAATAATAAATGAGTCTTTCAAATTACTCTTAGTGTCAATTTATTTCACATTTTTTTTCACAAAAACAGAATACCTTAGCTTTGTCAAATTATGCCTACACAATACATAATAAAGAAAAACAAGAAACAGATGGAGGATTGAGGGCCCAAACATTATCAAGGTCATTTCTATAAAACCAGGAGGAGTTGGAGCAAGCTCTCGGTTCCACAAAATTTCACATTTTTTAACTAACGCATTGGATAAGCAGACAATGTCTGAAAGTAAACCAATTTTGTTTATTTTTGGTAACAAATTTTTGCAAGCGTGAGGATTGAGGGCCCACTTTGAATTGCAGTATACCAAATACTATAGCGTTATGCGCTGATATCTTTAACTTCACAGTTTTTTTTAACGTAGCGTTAGATTTTGATATAAAAAGTTTTTCTGTAGAGTGTTTAGTTTAATAGTTACAGGTGGGCCCTCAATCCTCACATAGAGGATTGAGGGCCCAACCTTTCAGCCTATAACTCGCCTTTCAAAGGTTTCACAAAGTCGTTTCAGGCTTTCACATTTCTTTTAGAACGCACACTAAATCATAGGTACATTTTTAAGAGAATATGACAAAGTGGCCCTCAATCCTCACACACACAAAAAAATATAATATTTTAGTTATGAAATACTAAAAAAAATATATTTCTTTAGACAATAATTAAGAAATAATGTTTAGAATATGTTTAAAAAAAAATACTTTGACCTTCAATAAAAGCGTGACTTTCAATTTCCCATATACAATAACATTTTCTTTTTCCTATATAGGAAAAAGAAAATGTTATGATGGTAAGCAGACTACATGGTTCTCGTTTGACTGTTCATGTCTTTTACAACCTGTATATTTATATGTAGTGTGGAAAGTAAATGGAAATGCTAGTTCGATCTAAATTTACGAGTGATATATTTTTAATTATTTCACTTATTTAAAATATAATATCTGAAGTGGCATTTATAGCTATTAGTTTTTTTTGACGTGATAACGTCTTATAAATCGATGAACGCCGGCTGCCCGCACGAAAAAGCATGACTCATTGTCACGTTCCGCCCGAGCCGAGCGTGCAAGCGAGAGCGCGGAACAAGCGATAGAGAGGCACGATCGGCCTAAGCGTTCCTCTTGTGAAAGACGTTATCGTGTAAAATTATCGTCCGTAAACCGACTTTACACACAAATATTTTTTTATTTACAGAGAGCTAAAACACAACTGCAGTCTATGTTACTTATGAATTTGGAAGCAAGACCAGTAGTTTTTGAGGATGCAGGTCGACAAGTTCTCGCTACAGGCAAGAGGAAGCCACCTTCTTTCTTCATCAATGAAATTGGTTAGTCTATTTTTCTCCTGTAACTATTATTAGGAGGATGAATTTTATTCTTCTAGCTAGTGTTACATTCCATTTGAAAATAAATTACTACATTTTTAAATATTTTACATTACCTACCTTAGAAGTCAGTGAAAGAGTGTTCGTAAACATTGATTGTTGTTTACGTTTTAACAAAACTAAAAACTGTAATTTATGTTGTTGGTACAAACCCATTCTTGTAAGAGGTACTATTTTCTAGTACCGAATAATTGAATGTTTATACAGCCTAATTCATGAATGTTCGTTTTGCTATAATTAAGCTATGATATTATTAGCCATTACTGACCGTTCCAACAGCAGACAACTTATTTATCTACAGACAAACACGTGTTATACCATTATACGAATGACGTCGTAGTGGAGTGGTCAGTATAGCTACTTACACATCAAGCGGTCCGGGTTCGAATCCTAGTAGCTGCAAATAGTTTGCGAGTTTATCTATTTATCTAAGTTTATTTATAAAAATATCTAAAATTATTATGTATATTAAAAATGTCCGTTATCTAGTATCCATAACACAAGTTCTTAATGATACTTACTTTGTACTACATAATGGGTGTGATTTATAAAAATATCTAAAATTATTATGTGTATATCTAGTATCCATAACACAAGTTCTTAATGATATTTACTTTGGGCTAGGTAATTGGTGTGAGCGAGGAAATATATTATTATTATTAATGGAAAGGTATTTCGTTTGCAGAGAAAATAACTGCGGACGATATAATGCGCGTAGCTCGTCGCATGCTGAACAAAAAGCCGGCAGTGGCCGCGCGCGGGAAACTTGCGCACTTACCCACCTTTGACGAAATACAAGCCAATATGGCGCTCACACACAACAGCGACGCGCCACAGGGACGCAGGCTAAATCTATTCCGTGCTTAAATATAATACTACCTGTAGGTAGATTTTCGTATAGTTATAATTATAAATTGTTAAATAAAATAGTATTTCTTCTACAGATTTGTTTTATTTTCAGTAGAGTAATATTATTATAAAGAAAACAATAGATTTATAATTACTGATGTTTATAGATTGGCAGCTTTTCAAAACGTATGAAAATGCTTACGATTTGGTTTTGGGAGTTTCTCCGAGTTCTTGTTGTGAAAACACGTGTTGAGAGACTCCATTTCTAACTCAAAACAACTATACAATATTTGTTACTTTAGTTTCATTTACACTTGACATAGGCAAAATGCGTACGTATAATGTATCGCGACGGAATAGAAAATAGATTTGGTTTTGGTAAAAATGTTGTAAATTAATAAAACTGTGAATGAACTTATGATATATTGGTTTATTAGTTGTGTGTATAGAAGTTATTGAGCCGATTTGCTCAGATATTTATTGAAGTAATGAATGTTCAGATATTATTGGTAACTTTTAGCGTATGGAACTTATTGACATTTTAATCTGTTCAGAAGTATTTGGTCACTTAGACTGCTCCAATATATCTGACGGCGACTGTACCCACTCAAAACACTACATCTGCCTTAGGACATCTGCACATCCTGTCTCAAATTATGTACTTAACTATAATTTTCGATGGGAACTTTAATTAATTCAATGAAAAACACATAACATTATTTACAATATATTCATATTCTATGTATACATACTATGATACAAACTTTTACTATCTATTAAGTAACAAACATAATAAAACTAGAATAACATGTTTATAGTACCTATAGACAAAGCATTTCATGCTAATTACAAATCTTTTTGGAGTAGGTAAATTCAAATGGAATTGTATTTTGGGGTATCAGTCTCAATACTAGTGTTAGTATCAAATTAAAACAAAAAAAAAAATAGATAATGTATGAAGTGGACTTCTTCAAGAATGTATATATGTTATAGTCAAACATCGAAACGGCGGCGCTCCTAGGATTAGCTGAAAATTCGTTAGTCAAACGTAGAAAACGCTATTGGTTTGTACTTTGGACCAAGGCTCTATGGCAGACCTGAAGTTTGACTAGCCAGACCTAGGGAGCGCCGGAGCTTCGATGTTTGACTATAACATATACACTAAATTAAATATTGTCATGGTTATGAAATGCTGTCAATCCTCCATACTGTATAAAAATATACAAGTGCTTTTTATTAGTCAAATAACAAAGGTTTTATATCATTACTGTTGTGCTAACTTAACAGCAGCCTTCGCGGCATCATCTGCATCATTTAGAATAGTTACACGGAAACCACATCCCTCCAATATCTGCCTTGCTGCACTTGCATTTGTGCCTTCAAGTCTTATAACAAGTGGGTGCTTAGGTGGGTTCTGCTTGCAAGCTGCTACAATTCCATTTGCAATTGTGGCACAATTCACAATACCTGGAAAATACAATATGTTAGAGTGTAACATTATGTGTCTGCACTTAGTGAGATTACCTGTAATAATCAGTGGGTAGTATAGGTAAAATGCTTTGTAAAATCTCGAAGGAAAAACACTTGTTGCTGTGACCTCTGAACAAGACTGTAACACTTAATTTAATTGATTTTAGTAATCTTACTTGATTTTAATAATTCTTTTTAAGATCATAGACATGTATTAAAGTATTGTCTTGTTTTTCTCCCCTACAACAATGTTCTCAGTGGAGAGGTGAAAAGTTGTGTTTCACACAAGAGCAAATTTTTTTGGTCTCACTGCACTCAGTAGTCTATAAGTCTATTTATGAATCACTCGTGACTTAATATTGGCACTCGCAGAAAAAATTATCTTTGCTCACTTGTTGAACAAATAGCTATTGTTTCACTATAGAAAAAAGAACTTTACACTTTTTAGCAAAGCAAGATTTTCCAGTAAGTGGCACCCAGTGAATTAATCTAACATTAAAATAAATTATTCTTATACAAATAGATCGAAAAGAAACCAGACAGAGGGTGCCCATGAATGTGCAGTTGACTTCTGTTTGTTGGTGTACTGAGTCTTTAGTTGCTTTTTCACTGCATGTCTAAAACTGCCAGATGTGACTCCATGTATGACAAATATTACCTAAAGCTCAGGACATTATGTTATGTTAACATGAAAATAAAATTATAATCACTCACCACCAAACACATTAACTAAAACCACTTTGACTTTAGGGTCAGATTCCAAGATTTTCAGGGCAGCAGCCACTTGAGCCTGGCCTACTCCTCCACCAAGGTCCAAGAAATTGGCAGGTCTACCACCATTGAGGTTTATCAAGTCCATTGTGGCCATAGCAAGACCTGCACCATTTACCATGCAGCCTATGCTGCCATCCATGTCGATGTACACCAAATTTTGAGCAGCTGCTTCTCTCTAAAAAAAAATTAAACTTTTTATGATAAAGGAAGAAAGTAGCCTACTTGGAAACAAAAGAGAGTATGGTCAGCATCAGAAGTAGATGTGCTAACAAATTTATTGTGATAAGGTTCTAGAGTGTTAATCTACTCCTAATACTGACTGTGCCTACTTATATATAGTACATTGGAACTCAAAACCTTCAGCTGAAACTAAAGGACTCAGGGATAGCTAGATCTTATATGACTAAACTGTTGGAAAACAATAATGCTGTCACTATTATTATGCTGAAGACTTTATTATGATAGTGGAGGCTGGCTAGGTTCAAGCAAACACAAAATCCACAAAATCAAGCATATCACCAAGAGGTTAGGTTAGACTTGCGACCTCTACGCGAATGCCGCGTGAGCGCGCCGTGGCAGCGGCCGCCGAAGCGCCAGAAACATTGTTTTTCATTACAACAAGTCCCAGTTCCATACAAAACTACATCGGAAACCTTATTACTTAATACCCCAAAGTTTATTGTTGGGTTAGACTCATGACTTTAACTTGGTTCATTTCTATCAAATCAAGGATATCCTGTAGTAATTTATAGTACAAGGTAAAAATTATTTCACCTATACCAAATTCACAGTAACTCAAATATTCAGGTCCCAAAGGTAAGTTTATTAATTAAGGGTTTGTTCCAAAACGATCTGAATTTACTCGGGGTAGAGTAAATGGTAGCTCACTATTGGTCGTTATTAAGAAGGGCTTTTCACCATAAGTTTTGTTAAACTATAGTTAATTTACACCAATTAGAAAGCTGTCTACTTATCTTCACCTGGTTTTGGAACGCACTCTAAAATAAAAAAATATGTTATCTTTTATCATTATTATGCTTGAGGTTAACTTTTACTAGAGGACATACAAATAGGTACTGTAGATAACTGATTGAAATATGACTACAATAAAGGTGATAAAATAAGATAACAAAGAGACTTTGAGACTAAGAAAATTGGTTTGATATTACTTTTCTGTTTCAGAACATTCCAATATCAATTTAGTTTTTAATACTGTCATACTATTGGATTTAAATATTTATACAACATACTAGATTCTGGCAGACTGCATCTGCATGAAGTTTTTTTTAAACAAATATAGCTTATAGCCTTCCTCGATAAATGGACTATCCGACACAAATATTTTTTCAATTTGAATCAGTAACTCCTGAGATTACTGCATTCAACCAAACAAACTCTTCAGCCTTATAATATTTATTATTGCATCTAGAATCATCCATGCTGATTTTAAGTCTCATAATGAAACAAAAAATGAAGTTATGTACCTATATTATAATTTTTTGAATAATAAGTAAACAATAAAATTAATATTATAATTACCTCACGAGGATCTGTCTCTGACACATCATCTAGTGCAAAGATTTCTTTTTGTCTGAACTTGGCATTATCATCAAAATTTATTTTAGCATCAACTGACACAACTCTTCCATCGTCAGTTTCAACAAGGGGATTAATTTCAAGTTGTGTGGCATCCACCTAAGCAGTAAAATGAAACATTACAACAATAACATGTATGATCACAAGTTGAAATAACATTCTCAAAATTATTTCAAAATAAAGTGGCTCAAAGATTTAATTTCAAAAACATTCTTAGTTTTAAGAACTTTTTATAACCGTCTTCATATTGAGCCCAAGCAGATATGCCATATATGCAAATCATTATGACATTGAGGCTCTTGAATTTGCATGTAAACCGATAAATATAAATATTCTTATAATATACAACAACAATGACAGAGGTGTTTGAAGTCACCTGTATTCCTGTAAATTCATGAGTCTAGACATTAATGTGCTTAATAAATGTGGGCTTCGTAAGTAACACGATTCTGTAACTTGGGACACCTAAAAACTAGCTAAATTAAGGATGGTTAAATATACACAGTTGAATTAATAATAGTGTACCTTCAAGAACAATTGCCACAGTTTTTTAACCTCTTCAGCACACTTGTTTCTCAGAGGACCTTTGAATTCTAAGAAATCTGCAATTTCATTAGCATCTTTGTCTGTAACTCCCTTATAGATATCAATAGGTATGGTCTTCAATAAATGTGGTGTTTTTTCAGCCACAGTTTCTATGTCCATTCCACCTGCAGGTGATGCTACCAATGCTGCACCATTATAACTTCTTTCCATTAGTATACTAAGATATGTTTCTCTCTTTATATTCACACTCTCTGCTACCATTACTTTGTTAACTAATATGCCTTCTTTAGGAGTTTGCTTTGTAATCAATTTGTGACCAATCATACTTTTTGCTAACTTCACTACCTCATCAGATTTTTTAGTGAGATGAACACCTCCTTGGAAACCATTATCGAAATGACCTTTACCTCTGCCACCAGCCAAAATTTGGGCTTTTACGACATACTCATCCGGAGTAAAACCATTTAAAGTCTTTGTATCAAAACTAGTGTCCAAAATCCGAAAATCCTGAACTGTTACTTGATTTTTTCTTAGTAAATCTTTGCTATGGTATTCCTGAAGGTTTAAATTTCGCCGTAGTGTTATTTGAGGATATTGTTTATGAGAAAAAATCTTAAACAATTTGTAATTCATATTATTTTTTAACGCAGACATTGCGAACTTTGTTCACTTCTTCTAACCTATAAACCGAAAATAAATATTATAGATTTAAACTTCACAATACGGGACTGTTTCTAATTGGGGACTATTTCTAATTTTATTTAAAGAACAGAACTTACTTTCGTTAAGTATGATCAGACTGCTGGAAAGTTATTGAAGATATAAAAAATATTAAAATTGATAACAATTTGATAAAGATTTGATAAGAAAAGCCAAAGACAAATAATGCACAGATAATAGAGTTAATTCCATCTATTCTATTCTTAATTAATGGCCTCGCGTCGCATTAAGCGTACGCATTTTGGCAATGTCAAGTGAAAATGTAACTAAAGTTGGTAACAAAAATTGTACGGTTGATTGAGGTTAAAACTGGAGTCTCTCAACACGTGTTTTTACGACAAGAACTCGGGAGAAACTCGAGTTTATTCCATAAACTCCTTTTACTCATCTCTTTGACTTATTCATTCTTGCCCTTCTCCCAATGTTATTTTGTCAGAGACGTAGATTGAGAAATAATCTAAGATTGAGAATATGGAAATAATCAAGGAGTTTATATTTTACCGAAATAATGCACAGACAGATTAGAATATGTCACAGATTAGAAAGAATACATTAAAGAAATATGTCAAGAAAATGGAAAATAAAAATACGAAAATAAGGAAAATAACTCAGACCAAGAAAATAATGATGAGAAAAGAAAAACTGTCTCTTTTTTTTACCGGTTTTTGGCTTGGTAACTAAGACCTTTGGGCCATGTCCTCATTTGAAAATGTCCATTTTCAATTAAACGAAAAAGTCTTTCCGTCCCATCCATCCACATATTCCATTTCTTTAGACATATTCTGTCTAATTTGTGATTCCGTTGGTATATTATCCCCCAAGTTTATAGTTAAAACCTGTGGCTTCACCGCACTATCAATACAAAACTGAAGACAAAAAAAATGTCCTTGGAAGTTCTTATTTCCTATTTGTTTCTTTCTAATCACTAGAGCACACGTATAAGACGGTCACTTGACCGTCTTATACATCATACATACGTACGTCATTAAATAATTTAAGTTCGAGCCAGGGTTAGAGGTTGGTCTGAGGTTAGAGGAGACCCATAGAGCCATCTATTGAGCATAACTGGAACCCAACGTCGTCGTGTAATATCGGGTCCCAATGACGTCACGTCGTATCACTACGTAGTCGCAGCGTTCGCGCCTATAACCACCCCATCAAGTTTACCAGCATGATCTACCACGCCATTGGACATAAGCCCCTTCTCCCTGTTTCTTGTTTAATTGTTAAGTTTTGTAACCGAATTTTTATGTCACTTCGGTTAAACAGGCAAGTTGGTCAAATACACGCATTATCTTATTTATACCATCCAGTAACTGCACCTCAAAAACTATTTACAAATAGCGCACAGCCGTTACAAATTGTGTTATGAGTTAGGAAGAGACAGATAGGAAACGGAAACGTTCATAGGTTACTTGGGGTCAAAAAAGTTGTCTTCACTTTCTATACTTAGTGTGGCTTCCAGTTTTACCTATAAACTTGGTTTATTCCGTATGACTTGTCCTCGTGATAAACTGTCCACGACAAGAATCAAAATTTCGGAATAAGGAAAACCGTTGAGGCCACTAACTAATGTCATATCTACATGCTATCCAAGAAGCTTATATTTTACCTTAGACAATTTAACACGGGACGTGGCATAGCGCAGATTTAGTACTGAAAATATTCTGCCGTTTTTCGCGGGGGGTGAGGCAAACACGCATAGCACACATTCACTCATTCGTGCACACTGTTGCAAAAATTTTAATAGCTATTATGAGCGCACACTCGCGGGCTAGGCTAACCCGCGTACCACCATATCGCCTAACGTTGTTATATCGTTGTTTCTGTCGCAAAATTTGTAGATGAAAAAGTTGTATTGTTATGTGAAACAGTAGTTTATTTAAATAGAAAATTACTTCCGTGTGATAAGCGACTCCATTTTAGGATAACTTTAATGTTTTGTGGTCGTCGTTTACAAGAAAACACTCCGCAACCAACAATTTTTACGAGGTCCGCTTAGTGACAGATAAGAATTCAAAATGGCGGTCGGTCGTCGCGGCGAACTAGTTTTTATAAACTGACATGAACGTTTGTTCATGTACATACTTTGGCAGAGGGAAAACGTACGCTTGCCATGTCCCGCGTTAACGGGTCTAAGTATTTTACCATAGGTAAAATATAAGCTTATTTTACCTATAGAATCTATCTTGGTGATGCTATCCTAAGTCAACCTCTGAGTAAGTCAAGATTGTCGTTTCGTGCAGGCGCGACGGAAGGAACAATGATATTTTAACAGCGTCATTCTTTCGCGCTTTGTTCATCCACTATAATCACAGAATTTACGACAAGAATACACGCTGGTGAATGGGGGTTTTTTCCTCAGATAAATTTTTCTCCGAATTATTGAGGCTTTACTTTTCTTAATTTTTCCCACAAAACAACTAATTTAATAATTCCTCTTAACTGCTCGTAAACATAGGTGCTTGTATACATCAAAATAACACCGCTTTCACTGCACAAAATCCTCTCCAAAACAATGTTGAATTATCAAAACAAAAATCTTAATCCTGACGCCAATGTTTCACCTTCGCCACAAACCAAGAAGCTTATATTTTACCTATAGTTACCTCAGTTACCTTAGATTAGATACCTGAATCTAAGTCAGTTACCTATATTCTTTGTGGTTGGTATATAAAAAAAAAATAGAAAAAAGGGAAGTAAACTTGTTTGACCCTAAGAAGCTTATATTTTATTTAGACCCCAACTAACCTTTGCAGGTATCTAATCTAAGTAACCTTTGAATATTTCCGTTTCCTATCAGTCTCTTTCTAACTCCCCGCACAAGTAATATGGATGATGGACGTACGTAGTATGACGTCACGGGACGGGAACGTCTAATGCGTGTGCTCCATCGATTAGTTATGTGCTATGTGTAAAAACGAAAGAGACAAATAGTAAATAAGCGGTTTCAAGGTCAAATATTAAGACTTCACTTTTTTGTAGTGTGGCTTCCAGTTTTACCTTGGGACGTACTAATACAGTCAAGTCGGAGGGCTCCCTCAATTTCTAGTAGTCCTTTTTTACTTTCATATCAAGGCTGGTAAAACAATTTTTCTTCCTGGCAACACTTTGTTGCCAACCTAACCTAGATAGAGCGTAAAATTCCGACTTCCTTTTTCCCGTGTTCTTTTGACAATACGAGGTTATAATTTCTATTTTGTAATAGAAAAGTGCGTATTCTAAGTGAAGTTATTATTGTTCCTATAATACTTTTTGTTTATAACGTAAGTAATATCGTATATTTTTATTTTTAGGCACCATGGCTGAAGAAAACTGGAATGACGATAGCATGGAAGTGGGCAGCATGGCTGTTGAATCCATGCCACTGCCACAACCCGCCGATATTCCCGAAATCAAACTTTTCGGGAGGTGGAGTTGCTATGATGTTCAAGTGTCCGACATGTCTCTACAGGACTACATCTCCGTGAAGGAGAAATACGCAAAGTTTTTGCCGCATTCCGCTGGTAGATACGCTCACAAGCGATTCCGCAAAGCACAGTGCCCAATTGTGGAGCGTCTGACTAACTCTTTGATGATGCACGGCCGTAACAACGGCAAGAAATTGATGGCTGTCCGCATTGTTAAGCACGCATTTGAAATCATTCATCTTCTGACTGGTGAGAACCCACTTCAAGTTCTTGTCACGGCTATTATCAATTCTGGTCCCCGTGAAGATTCTACTAGAATCGGTAGGGCAGGTACTGTACGTCGTCAAGCCGTGGATGTGTCCCCGCTTCGGCGAGTAAATCAAGCTATTTGGTTGTTGTGCACTGGAGCCCGTGAAGCCGCTTTCAGAAACATTAAAACTATTGCCGAGTGTGTTGCTGATGAACTCATCAATGCTGCTAAGGGTTCGTCAAATTCATACGCGATCAAGAAGAAGGATGAGTTGGAACGTGTTGCTAAATCCAACCGTTAATTAAAAAATAGGGCACATCTTAATAAAAATATTATAAAACATTTTTTATCTTTTATTTGTAATCAAATACTCATAGAGTATTAATATTCTTATAATTTTTTTTTAATAAATCAACTATTATAAATTAAACTAAGGTCCATAGATTTATAATTACTGAGGAGTGGGTCTAAAACTGCACCACAGAAAATAGAGTTGTGGAAACTACCCATTTAAATTTTAGTGAAACCTGACAAGTAGTTTTGTAATTATCCCTAATAATGCATAATTAATTGAATTGATTATATTGTAATCTTATTACTTGTTTGAATTTTCTCGAGATAGTTTCCTGAAAATTTCTATATGTACTAAAAACAAAAATAAAAAAGCGTGTTCAAAACTAAAGGTAAAAATTTATTTATAAAAATCTAAATGTTCTTTTGAGGTCACTGCAAACTTCAATATTTGGAATAACCACCAAAACTTGGGACCGACCTCAAAAAACATTCCATTTTTATAAACAGATTTTTTTTTCTGGGTTTTTAGTTTTGAAGGCGGTTTTTATACTTTTAATTTTTTTTATAATCTACTTTTGGTGTTCCATTCATGAGACACATTTGTTTTCTATTCTATAATAAATAAACAAAACAAAAATATTTAATTGAGGAAAACAAAATAGAAATTAAATAGTAGGTAGATAATAAATGAATTTCTGATTACCTTACTAATTTATAGAACTACTACGTTTTCTTAATCCAACATATTGAGGTTGGCTGTACACAGATATTTCTTGCTTATTTGTCTTCTAAGTTTGAGCCTTGTAAGTATAAAAATATGTCAAGATCTTTTACTGGAGAGACAAGTAATAAAAGATACATAGTTTGCAAAGGCGGACTTATAAGTACCTAAAAGAGATCTCTTCAAGTCTCTTCCAGTTTGTAATAACTTAATTGTAGTGTAGGTGACCAACAAAATGCAAATAAAAGTAAAAAAATAAAGAAATATATAAATACTAAAATGTTAATTAAATACAAATTACTAGGGATACTCAAAAACTACTCGTCAGATGATCTTTAAATGTGACCACATGACAAGCACCAGCTTCCAAAAATTTTAAGAATCTTCAAAATCGGTACACCTAGTAAAGATTTTTGAGGTAACATACATAAAAAAAATTAAGTCGAATTGAGAACCTCCTCCTTTTTGGAAGTCTTTTAAATATAAATTAAATTAAAGAAAGCTCTGTCCTGAAATGAAAAATGTTGAAAAATGTCCTTAAGGCAACCTTAAACTTTTATAATAGCTTATAATTTTAATTAGTAAAAAAATAAATATACAAAGTTATTTTTTGCAACACCTAATAATTTATACAGCAAATATGCAGGCAGCATTCCTTATAAAAGGAATCCATACGCAAGTTTGCAAGCTAGCTAGCAACATTGCTACACCAATTATAGTAGGAGTTGTAAAAAAATAGCTTTCCAAGCATCTGGCAAAGTTAAAGAACGACCTAAATGAACTGGATTTTTTTAAACTATTAAATACCTATATAATTTTATTGATTTGAAGCTATAAAAGTTTCAGACTGCCTCGACTTTTTGCAAAAATAAAATATTTGGTACCTACTTTGGAGCTATAAGGGCTGGCTTAGTCCCACTATTTCCCAACCAGGTAAGCTCTGTGTTAGGATATTAACCTCTCAAGCGTCGGCGGGAAGCCCCGCATTCCCACGAAAAAAAGTACCGTTGAGCGTCGGCGGGAAGTCCGGGCGTCCCGCAGATAGTCATGGTCTATAGTTTGTTTTTTTACTACTTCAACTTATTTTAACCAATAGGAGTGTTTGACATCAATAGAATCTGTGTTCAATGCTCTCAAATACTAAATTATGATTGGTTATTGTGTTCATAGAAAAAGTGTGAGTATTGGTCGTTGGAAAAAAATGGTGACGCATTTGGCATGTTGTCAGCCGGGGTGTGTTGAGGTGTATTTAATTCTATAGTTTTGTTTACAAATGCGTATTATGTATTGTGTTGAATGTTTTATGTCGATAAGTGTATATACTTGGTGTGTAACTAAAAAGAATGTGATTTTGAGCAAGTTTTACATGATTTCTGAATCGTCAAAGTTTGTGTATTATTTGTTTGTGTATTTTTTGACCGTTGGTGAAATTAAATGCTATAAAATGCTGTAAAAAGGGTATGTATTTGTGATTACTTAATTTTAATGGTTAGACAATGTTTCTAGGTTTCTAAAAATGTATCAATCATAAAAAACGGATATAAATTATTGGTTATATAAGGAAAATAGTAAAATACATCAGGTCATCTGAGGTCAACAAGTTAAGGCATCGACACTACACGGTATCGATGCATTTAGCCGCGCGACACTCGAGAGGTTAAGCTTGCCTAAAGTAGACCTACGTAATATCCGTAAATTTTTTATTTCGATAATTCAAAATTGCTTAGGAGTGGATTTTGTGCAGTGAAAGTGGTGTTGTTTCGTTGTATAGGCATCCGAGTTGACGAACAGAGGCTTTAGACAACATGCAATTCCACAATTGCTCTCGCTATCGCTAAGTAAAAAAATGTATGGGATTGACATAAGCAATCGATCACTTTTCGATTGCTTATGTCAATCCCATACATTTTTTTACTTAGCGATAGCGAGAGCGATTGCCGAAATGCATGTTGTCTAAAGCCTCAGTTATGAGGAATCATTGAAATAAAGGTTTTGTGGTGTGACTGGTCTGTTGCCATCAAGGAGCTTATACTAAGAATGGAGTCAGTAGACAAATTAACAAAGTGAGGGCAAAAATTTTGACAATACTTGACATTTCAAATTTCACATTTCTCTTTCTAGAAATTGTCGTCATCTCTTTCTAAACACGACTACATAGAAAGAAGATTTCCCCAGTATTTCGCCATCTTTCTAAAACAAAAGTAGAAAAGTAGCTAAAAACTTAACATATTGCATTCAATTATCAGTATTTATTATCAATGAAAGAAATAAATATAATATATTTACTTTTAATGTTTAGATTTGTATTTTATTTTGAAAATCATCATTGTGATTCTTTCTATAACTTATGGGAAATGAAAGGATTTATGTAATGGCAGCACTCTCTTCATGTGTCAATGTCCCGAAATCTCAACATGACATAAATTGTCGTAATTGACGTATTCATAAATATCGACTCGCGATTTTGGTACGGCTTTTTACATTTTAATAACTATAAATAGTGCAAAATGGTGCATCGCTGTATAGTTCGTGGTTGCAGAAGTGAGTGGTATCTAGGATGCAGTGTGAAATTCACTTGTAAGTGTCATAATTGCATATAATATTGTTCAATCTATAAATTTCATTTTTCACCCGTAATTTCAGATTATTAGCGTTATTTTGCAAAACTCCTTAAGAGGGAGAAATTTTTGATACTCGCATTTAATCCTATCTTAGAATTTAATGAATTTTTGTACATAATTTACTTATTCAAATATTTGTAAACAAATGACTAGGGTGACTAGGATTTCCGGAATTATAAGGAAATAATATCCCTTTCTATCCATTCCTTTTATAAATGGCAATCAAAATTGATAGATTATTTTATTTAATTCTTTGAAATAACTGTTACATAGATAAAATACATAAATAGTTTTACCCATTTTTAGTTCGAAATGTTTATTTACAAATAAAATATGTAATTTGTGTAATGTAAATTATTTTATTTGAAAAAAAGATAATGAGAGTATTGATTGGATTGTACTAGTGTAATAATGTTTATCATTCACATTTGCATGTACTAACATGCTAGGCAGTGAGGCTATGAGTTGACGTGACATGAGATAAGCTATATAATAAACTGTAATGTGCCTCTTAAAATCAAGAGTCACAGAAGCGATAAATCCTCGTATTTCGGTTGCTGATTTTATTCCTGGGAGCCGAAAATAGATAACATTACCGTGCTAAAAGGCACTTAGGAAAAAAAGTTTAAAGTAATTATTATGAATTTTAATTCTTTGTCATGGAAAACTCAAAACTCAAATTATTTTCAACTTGTGGTTTTTTTAACGTAACGAAGTTCTAGTGTAACGTTACACATACATATTTTACCGACCTACATACATAATTTTTTTTTAATTAAATCAGATTACACTATTTATAAATATTACATAAATTAAGATATAAAGGAAGCTCATCTAATTGAAATATTTCTTTAGAGTTCGCCTCCTAAATTTATCAACAGGTTTTAGCGCCCCATATCAACGTTAATAAGCTACATTTTAGTGACCGTACGACTGTTGCGGGCAATCTCCGATAGATTGCACCTGCGTCGCCGGGCAGTCTCGATCTTGTCAGGAATCGCATACAAAGGCTTGGTGATTCGGTCTTGTGCTTGCGTGGTTCGCTAAGTAAATTGAGCACCGACAAGACCTACCTAATACTAATTAACTAATTTGATGATCGTGTGCAATAATAGTTATTTATTTAATGTGTTTAACCCCTAATTGGGGTCCAAGATTAGGCTAAGGTAGCCGCTGTCGCCTCCGCTACTTCACTTCCGCCCAGGGTTGGGCTTACAGTGAGCAGCAGTATAAGCCGCCCTAACTCGTCCCACCGAGCGACCCTCACCGAGACCATCTCCGGCTACCACCAGGGGAGTACACGCTATTGGGCATTATACCACCATTTAATAAATTGTTCTGCACGGATCTCTCGTGTCTCATTTAACTCCCTATATCTTAGGACTGTGGGAGCACGTGAGACCTTACCCGTGGCACAAGACTGTCCGTGATTAATTTGTGCTACAGGCACCCTACTAGAAAGAGACAGAGCCTCTCTAGAAATGTCAAGAAATGTCAAGTGTTGTCAAAACTTTTGCCCTCACTTTGTTCATTTGTCTAATGACTCCATTCTATAGGTAAAATATAAGCTCCTTGGTTGCCATGCATTTCTTTCCGAGCACTCCCTAGATGCGTTAAAACGTGTGACGCCCATATTTTAATGTGTGTAACACTGCGAACAGTGTAACATAACTATAATTTAACAAAACTAACCAATGGTGAAAGCGCTTCTTAGTAACGACCAATCACTCTACCCTGAATAAATTGAAATTGTTTTGGAACGCACCCTAAACCGGTTTTGAACGTGCTTTGGTGTTGATGATTTGTCAGTCAGGGAGTGTTTGGCGGGAAACCATGGCGTCTGGATGTCGATCTTTGTTTCTATAATTCAAAATTGCTTCGGAGTGGGTTTTGTGCAGTGAAAGTGATGTCGTTTCATTGCATAAGCATCCGTGTTGACGATCAGTTATGAGAAATCATTGAAATAAAGGTTTTGTAGTGTGTATATGACGTTGAGAATTTTATAGTGGGATTTCCACCTCATCAGTTACCATCATGAGGTCTGTACCATGCGTTTCTCGTCAAGCACTCCTTAGATGTATTAAAATGTGTGACACCCACATTTTATTGTGAAAATCAAGAAAAAAAAATACATAACTGAAGAGTTGGCTGTATGGGCTAGATCCCTTTGCCGTCCTTTAATAGGGAAAATTTAAGAAAAAAATGAGTGTTTGGCGGGAAACCATGGCGTCTGGATGTCGATCTTTATTTAGATAATTAAAAATTGCTTCGAAGTGGAATTTGTGCGGTGAAAGTGGTGTCGTTTCGTTGCATAAGCCTCCGTATTGTTGACGAACAGTTATGAGGAATTATTGAAATAAAGGTTTTGTGTATGTGGCGTTGAGAATTGTATAGTGGTTGGAAATCCCACTATACAATTCTCATCAGTCAGTCATGAGGTCTGTTGCCATGCATTTCTTTCCAAGCCCTCCCTTGATGCATTAAAAAGTGTGGCACCCATATTTTAATGCAAAAATCAAGAAAGAAGACATAAATACAGGCAGGGCTGTATGGACTTCATATCCTTTGCCCGTCCCGTTAGGGACAAAAGAAACAAAAAAAAGGGTGTTTGGCGGGAAATCATGGCGTCTGGATGTCGATCTTTATTTCGATAATTAAAAATTGCTGCGGAGTAAATTTTGTGCAGTGAAAGTGGTGTCGTTTCGTTGCATAAGCATCCGGGTTGACGAACAATTATGAGGAATCATTGAATTAAGGTTTTGTGTATGTGGCGTTGAGAATTGTATAGTGGTTGGAAATCCCACTATACAATTCCCATCAGTCACAATCATGAGGTCTGTTGCCATGCATTTCTTTCCAAGCACTCCCTAGATGCATTAAAATCTCTTTACTTTGAGATTAAAATGTGCGACGCCCATATTTTAATGCAAACATCAAGAAAGAAGACAAATACAGACAGGGCTGTATGGACTTGATATCCTTTGCCCGCGACAAAAGAAACAAAAAAAAACAAGGGTGTTTGGCGGGAAATCATGGCGTCTGGATGTCGATCTTTATTTCGATAATTCAAAATTGCTTCGGAGTGGATTTTGTGCAGTGAAAGTGGTGTCGTTTTGTTGCATAAGCATCCGTGTTGACGAACAGTTATGAGGAATCATTGAAATAAAGGTTTTGTGTATGTGGCGTTGAGAATTGTATAGTGGTTGGAAATCCCACTATACAATTCTCATCAGTCACCATCATGAGGTCTGTACCATGCATTTCTCGCCAAGCACTCCCTAGATGCATTAAAAAGTGTGGCACCCACATTTTAATGCAAAAATCAAGAAAGAAGATGAAACTAAAGACTTGGCTGTATGGGCTAGATCCCTTTGCCGTCCCGTAACAGGGAAAATTGAACCAAAAAAAAAAAAAAAAAAACAAAAAAAAAATGTTAACAATACTGTCAATGTCAAATCCAATGCACAGACGTAAATGGTAAAAGGGTGAAAGTTTTAGAATTTTAGTTAGTTTTTATTAGAAAGATCTTAAAAAATTCTATATTTGCTATACATATCAAGAGGAATTAAGATCAGAATGATTCATAGCTTATTTATTATTAATCCATCGGGGTGAGTACTATTTGTGTTGTAAATAAAATGCATAAATTTCGCTCTTCCCTTTAAAAATTATTTTGCTCCTTTTTTGTTTTATAATATGCAAATTTCTATAAAAACCTGCCATTAGATAGACATACAAAACAATACTTGACTTCATAGTCGCTGTAATACATTCTTGATATATTTTATTCTAGGGATGTATTTTTGGAGAAACATTGGCGGAGTGTTATACCAAGATCTGTCTGTGATTATTATTTAGAGGCTCAACGTGCATCACCTAATGTGAGTCTCTTTATTGCCTAAATAATAATGCTGTTTTAAGTTAGGATTAATAAATAACTTCTGATATCATAACTTAATTGTTATCTCCTACTAAGTTTATTCATTATTGTGTGTTTACTATGTAGTCTGTAATATTTTATGTTATATTACTCGTCAGGATGTACCACCGGTCTTGGCAGCACCTCACCACTACCTCATTTCCATTCAGAGAGGTGGGGTAGCTCTAGTCGCGATATGTAAACATGAAGTGGCACCATTGTTTGTTATAGAGTTTCTACACAGGGTGGTTGATACATTCCAGGTTAGTAATTCTATAAAATATTAATAGCACCTAAATATCAAAGTGATGAGAATGATCTGCTTATGAGCCATGCATTGTCATAAAAAAATAACCCTGCACCTACCAATCACACAGATATATGTAGTTGCATAAGATATTAGACTTCCACAAACAGTCTATCCCACTTGGTCATAAAAAATAACCTTAAACCTACCAATCACTAAAGTGGCCCGACCTGACCACTAATTTTAGAAACTCGAATAATCAACCAGTGGTTGAGATTTTTATGGTCCTAAACCTAAGTAAAAATTTGAGTTTGTGGTGAATTCGAAAATAAATAAATAGAAATTGAATACATACATTATTCTTCAAGGTTCATACTCTTAACTCCAAGAACAAAATTGTAACATAGTATACAGGATTAATTTTTGAACAGGAGCCAAAACTGAAAAAATAAAAGCTAGAGGCCAATAATAAAGAACTAATTTTAAGATTTTTTTTATCTATATATTTTTGAATAATTCAAACATATAATATCTAAAAACGGAGCACCATGCGATGCCGGGCACTTGCCCTACCCCCGAGGCCCCCACTCCAGCTGCGTACCGCTCTGCGTCACCTGGTTATGCACTGCACCATTTTTATGTGTACTATTTTTAATTGAGGATAGTTATAATTAAAATAAAAAATAAATAAGCAGCATATCTAATTATGGTACGTATTCTACATCGCCCCTGTTATTTTTTGGCTTCTGCTAAAAAGTAAACCTGTATGTTTTATTGTTTCAGGATTACTTTTCGGACTGCACTGAGACTATTATAAAGGAAAATTATGTTGTTGTGTATGAGGTAGGTAAAATCACTATTAAGAGTTATAGGTTATTAGCTGTCCCGGCCACGCGTTGCTGTGGTAATTTCATACTATTGACCTATAACATAGTATCTGCAGAAAAAAAATGACTACTTATCAAGATAAAAACTATCTCAAGTTGGATCAAACTGCACACGGTAGACAAATTTGGTTTAAATTGGTTGAGTAGTTTAGGAGTCCATTGCGGAATAACAATGTGACATGTAATTTATATATATTAAGATTAGGTATATAAGTGTATCATAAAAATTGCTGGAAAACACTGGATAGCAGCTGCTCAAAATAGATGCAGATGGAAATTAATGGAGGAGGCTTTTACCCTATGGGGCTATACAATAATCCTTAAAATAATATTTAATCAAAAATGAAACAACTTATTTATTGTATAGATAAATTTAAAGCTTTAATAATAATAATAATAATATAAGTGTATATGTATATGTATAGTTACTATTTCTTATATTCATCTTGCCAGTATTGATGAAATTTGTTTTTTAGACACAAGAAAACCTACCTGATACCTACTATAACTTGCCCCATGTACCTTTTTCGTGTCTATAACGTCCTTAGTGCTATTGTCATAATTCAATTAATACCTACATATTGTAATGTATCTTTATTTTCAGTTACTGGATGAAATGTTAGATAATGGCTTCCCTCTGGCAACAGAGAGCAATATTCTAAAGGAATTAATTAAACCACCAAATATATTACGAACTATTGCAAATACAGTTACAGGAAAATCAAAGTAAGTCATATTTTATTCTTAAGAGAGCTTATTCAGAAACATTCTGTAATCTGAATTTAATTTGTATTACTTATAAAACTAAATATTGTGATTTAGAACAATAGACATTTGTTTTTTTTCTAACATTATTCCATTAAAACGCAACTAAAATTGTTAGTTTCGTACAGTGGTTTCCAAACTTGATGTTACTATGCCTCCCTTAAAAATATTTAATCATTTGGCGCCCCCAGGGCCCGATCTAGCTATACCCCCCCCCCCCCTGATATAAAGTCCCTTCGTTTTTGCCGCACTGGATGTACACACTAGTTCGCCTCACAGTTTGGAAAACGCTGGTTTAGTATAGGTGATTTTAATGTAACAGTCAATTTAGTAATAAATTCATATGGAGAATTGTGTTAGCACTAACTATAATTTGGTTTATTTACAGTGTATCATCAATTTTACCTTCTGGTCAGCTATCTAATGTTCCATGGCGAAGATCTGGTGTTAAGTATGCAAATAATGAAGCATATTTTGATGTTATTGAAGAAGTCGATGCAATTATAGATAAGAGTGGTGCTACTGTTTCTGCTGAAATCCAGGGATATGTAAGTTTTGTATATCTATAAAATGAAGAATAAAAAAATAAGAATAATAGAAGAAGAAGCGTCTGTCGGATTCATCCGACAAATATTTGTGTGCTCGTACCGCCCGTGTCGTATTTATCCAGCAAAGAGTATTCTGCTTGTTCGTATTTTTCTTGTTTTCTGAGCTAGGTACTATGCTTAAAATAATACATAAATTAAAAATAGCATTATGGAATAATTTTATTTTTGCGTTTACAAACGCGTAAATATTTTTAATACCAGAAAAAATGCACAAATATTGCTTACAATACATTAACATGTTTTTTTTATCATTGTTTATATGTTTTGTTTTGTTGAGGATTTTATCGAATGGTAGTTCGGCACTAGGAGCACGGCAACTAATATCAAACTATTTAACTTCTGGAACACAAGAAGTAAATAAAATATTCACTAAAATTATTTGTGATGTTTTTTTCAGATCGATTGCTGTATCAAATTGAGTGGAATGCCTGACTTGACACTTACTTTTGTAAATCCGAGATTGTTTGATGATGTTTCATTCCATCCGTGTGTTAGATTCAAACGATGGGAGGTATGTAACCATGAATCACATATTGACATATTGTACAATTCTCGAAGCAGTGTTTCCTATTTATTTTAATAACTTCTTGAATGGTTTCAATATAAAAGAATCTCAAACACTTGCCGCATCATTATCTTTTATGACAAAAGATCTACACTACTTCGATAAAATATTTTTCATGATTTTGTCTATCCTCCTTGTGTATAATATGTTAATCTTTATATTTTGCAGTCCGAGAGAATATTATCCTTCATACCTCCCGACGGCAATTTCCGACTGATGTCTTACCACATAGGATCTCAGAGTGTTGTCGCAATTCCAATTTATGTGAGGCACAGTCTGTCGTTACGATCTAACGGTGATCAGGGCAGGCTTGATCTAACTGTAGGACCAAAGCAAACCATGGGACGAACTTTAGAAAGTAAATAACTCATTCATACATATGTTTTATTTATATAAATGTGTTTATATTAATTATAGCTTGATTGTCCACTTCTTTTGCAGATGTAGCTTTGGAAATATGTATGCCAAAATGCGTTCTTAATTGCTCTCTAACGGCGAATCAAGGGAAATATTCCTACGACCCTGTTAGCAAAGTACTTCTGTGGGACATTGGCAGGATCGAGTTGCCCAAGTTACCAAACATCAGAGGATCTGTAAGTACACTTGTTAATTTGTTTAGGGCACTAAATAACTTTCAGAAGTTCACTTGGAATCATATTAAGCGTAAGCTACTTAGCCTATATGCATAGCCCTTATGTACTTCGTCTGTGAAATGTTCAATGTTTAGCAGTTTTTTTTACAATTTTTGATACGAGTATTCGTAACTGTAGACTGAAGTGAAACACCTGGGTGTTTACATCATGCTTCCCAGCAACCCTATCATCTATTTTTCTGTTTATAAATTCATATCGTAGTTGTACGCAATGTGTACCGATGTTGTACATACTTAAAAAAATAAGTACCCTAACTGGTTAACAGGTACATCCAGCTGAATTATAGCTTGCTGTAGAGCATATCTCCAGCAACCCCAAGTAAAACTGTAGGAAGTTTTTCGTAGACACCTACTTATTAGGCAAACAAGGGGTTGAAAAAAATGGTACTCTATTTTTACCACTGGATTATACTAGCTATTGTTACTTAAAACCTTTATTTTATGGAATAATTTTTACGTTATCTAACGCGTAAATACATTAAAAACTAGAAAAAATACACTGATTAAAAAAATCGACCTGCCCTAGACGGGAATTTATAAACAGCATTATAGCAGCAGAATAGATGATAGGGTTGCTGGGGAGCATGACGTGCGTATTTCTCGAATAATATCTCAGTTATAGGTAAATAAGTATTAAAAAAAACATCTAAAAATAGCAAGGACGAATGCTTTAAGTGATTTATTACATTTGTTGAAATAATGTTATTACGATACGAAATAGAAGTTTAATAGTATTATATCCAAAAATTGTCATTTTCAGGTGTCTGTAGCTAGTGGCGCAGATACGACAGGCGCGAACCCAAGTATCAATGTGCATTTCACTATCCCCCAACTAGCTGTTAGCGGTCTTCGGGTCAGCCGTCTCGACATGTATGGCGCTAAGTACAAGCCTTTCAAGGGCGTCAAATACGTTACCAAAGCGGGAAAGTTCCATGTGAGGATGTGATGGGGCGATACTAACGTGTGTATGGACTTGAACAGTTTATTTTAATCAAAGTAGCCCAAGTCCAATTACAAATTGCTCGTGAAAGTGAAATATGGACATCGTATAGCTAAGTGATAAGAGGATATAAGTTATTTTATGAGGATCCCATGGAAATGTATATGTTTAAGTTTCATTACACCTCGTTTCGTCGTCGAAACGTTTCGGAACATTTGTACACTTTTTAATTTGTTGTTCCAATTTAAAGGTTCTAAACCTTAACAAACTCTCTTGATCGTATTTTGTGGTGAAGAACCCTATATGGTCAATTTTGAGGTGCAACCATTGGTCCATATAGTTGTACATCAGTAATAATATTGATGAAACTATCTCGAGATCTTTTAGACACACAAGTGATAACATTACGATATCATCGATATAAATTAAATAGGCATTATTAGGGATAACTCAAAAACTACTCGTCAGATTTCGATTAAATTTAAAAGGAACCAAATGACAAAGCACCAGCTTCCAAACGTCGAAAGAATCTTCAAAATCGGTAAACCCAGTAAAGAGTTATGAGATAACAAACATTAAAAAAAAACATAGTCGAATTGATAACCTCCTCCTTTTTCATGTCGGTTGAAAATTACACGACCTTATTCTATAGTGACTACAGAATAAGGTCGTATAAGTCTTATAGGCAGTTTCAAAGTTTAACTTCACAAACTTCAAAAAGTATATCGTCTGCTGTGGGTCTAACATAAAGAAGACTCAGAAAAAACTGAAATATTCTATTGTAATGTATCATGTATAATCATTAAAAATCTTTAAGTGTATGTATAAAACTGTGAAATGTGATTTGTATAAAAAAAACGTACTTAGCAAAGTTGTAATATTGCAAACCACACTTTTCTGTATGCCAGTCTATTGATGTTGTGTAAGTAAAATTGTATGTTTTATATTTGCTTGCTGAAATTGTTGTCCTTAGTTCTTTTATATATATTCGAAGATTGAGATAAGGCAAATAAGGAATACAACTAATATTGAATATTACTATTCACCATTTAAACGCTTGATTTGATATCAATTGCGTGCTCGTAGCGCCCGACTATCAGTAGATAAAACAAAAACTCTATAAACATTGATAAATAATGTTAATATATTGTTTTTGTCTACGATATATTTATTTTGTGAATTATTTTAGTAAGTATATGTATGAATGAATAATGCAACAAATAAAGTTAAATACGAATGCATGCTCTTTGGCGGATAAATACGACACGGGCGGTACGAGCACGCAAATATTTGTCGGATGAATCCGACAGACGCCGTAAATATAAGTTAACTTAATGTCCTGTTTGCCAATCTGTAAAAGTGCTTGGAAGCACATGAATCTTGTCAACCTTGTATATAAAATTAATTTATGCTACTTGTGCAATAATAATAACCCTCATTTTGTGCCAGACGCAAATGTTGGTGTCTTTACAACAATCAATTCATGTTAGATTCAAACGTCAATGAACGTACGCTCATCATTTTATGTAATTATATAAGTCGTCTAAGAAATGTATATTTTAATTAGTAAACTGTATGATATGAATTTTACACACCGACGCATGTATTGTAACTTTACATACCTCTTGTAATAGTCATACAGTAAGTCGACCTTTTCCGTCTTTTACCGGGCATGAATAGGGGACAATTGGGAAATGGACAAATAGGAATTTTCGTATCATACCTGTATAATTGTTATAAAAGTAAAATAAAAATAATTATTAACTGAGCTATCTAGAATTAGTTATTTTTTACGATATTACCTTTAAAATTGTACGAATTAAATACCTTGCTTAACTTGAGACTACAGTATTCAGTAGATACACATTCTCATTCTACACCACTACCTAATTAATATGGATCGTATTTAACTGGTCGTCCGATTAACCTAACCTATCTAAATCCAGAATGATAGACTAAAAATTTTTAATGAGCGACTAACAAATGATTAGTCTCACATTTAGTGTTTATTCTGGAATTTTTTGTTGCTCTGTCTATTATTTCCCAATTAAACATCTTGTTACGTAGGTAGGGACGTGTCGTTCATTGTTAACGACACCACCAAAAGATACCCCTAGAGGTGCGGTTGCCTAAAAGCATTTGTCGACGACACCACTGTTGAATAGTTTTGTTGCCCCGATATTCTTGTATCAAAATTGTAAATAAAATAATAAGAACTTTGAAACAATTTTTATTTAACTTGAATAATGCTCAATAATCCTTAGTTTTTCAAATATAATAGGCCTGTGTCATTAGCAAGGCCCGATCTAGCCATTTCGCCGCTCTGGACAAAATTCAATCAATCATTTTTGCCGCCCTTCGTTTTTGCCGCTCTGGACAAATGTCCGGTTTTTTCGTAAAGTATTTTTTCGTTAACAATGAACGGTGCCGTAAGCAATGGCATCTAAAAGGCATTTAATAAGAGAGTAGGATCTAAAAGTTTTTAGCACGATTATGTCTCTAAAAATTCAAGTTAATGGTTCCAATAACAAATATCTAAGTAACAGACAACATTGGTTATTAAATATTATAATTAAAATTAATGATGGGTTAAAGAGGTATTAACTTTGTTCTCAATCATCTCATCTGTTTGTAAGTAGTCAGTTCTTGCCTTGCAGCAGCCAGTTCGGCTTCCATGCAACTTTTGGACGTTGTTTGCTTGGTTCTAAAGTACCGCTGGACCAATACTGACATCAGCGCGGGAAATTCTTTTTGCAAGCTGATTTCAATGTCACGGTCCTGGAACAAAATAAATCAGTGCTACATTATAGTCTATTTCACGAAGTCAGTTTGTCTTCTTCTTCTTTTTCTTTTAAATGAATGCCGATCGCGACACAAAGATTACGCATTGCGCCAATATCAAGTGAAAATGTACTGGAAATAACCGACAATGTACAGTAGATCGAGTTTAAAATTGAGGAAAATTGATTGAGGAAAATTCAGACTCAATTTTAAACTCGATCTACTCGATCGATCGTATTTTTGAACAAAAACTCGGGAGAAACTCACCGTTTGTCTTCGGTTGTAGGTAGTAGTTACGTGCACAGATAAACGCGTTTGCGTTACGCACACTAAAACACAAATGTACAGACTACCTAAGTAAGCAAGCTTGATAACATTCGTAGCTAAAGTGACTTCGTGAGAGATTTTTACCAATAACTTTTTTACTTCGAAATTAAATGTACCTAAGATTCGTTGATTCATTGGTTCAAATATAGGGAAAAAATATGTTACGTAGCTACTGCAGGGTGGCCCCTTCTAGATAAGCATGGTTTGTATCACAGGAAACAGGAACAGGTTCGCTCTATCTGTTTTTGTGTTCTGTGGTTGGTGGGCAATTATACCTACACTCTTATAGGGACACAACACAAGCATTGTACCACTTTCATTTTCAATGTTTCTTCGTGTCTTTGGTGGACTGCTCGATTCTGTGAAATATCAATTTTGGTGACACTAACCATATAGCAGCAATACGACGGTGACCACCGCGCGTAGACACCTTGTGGCTTGCTAAACTTAGCTCTCAACCATTCAACAGCATTTCCCATTCCTGACGCTGTCGGAATTAGATTGAAAGGCGACGGTAGAGTCGTTTGCAGCATGTATTCTATGTACACCTAGAATAAAGGTGAAACTGGTTGAGTGCCAGCCCTGATGACGATGTGCATTATATCAAAACAGACAAAGGCTCACCAGCGTTCGTGAGATAAAAATACTACTTATAGCAGCGGTGGACGTAGGTATTCATAAATACCTACTGGTTTCAAGAATGTCGGAAAACGACCCCATCAAGTAGTTTCTATTTTATAACTTCTCAATTTTCTTTTTGTACCAAATATAATGAGGTCGGTGCTAACCTCAATATTTCGAATAAAAGTAGTCACTTTTAAACAAAATTTTATTCCTCCGGGTTTCCGTTTTACACTCTTTTATTTTTTTTACCTCGTCTGTCCACAAGTCCTGGGTACGTAATCTGGCGTTTCTCAAAAAGTGCCTTTCTGTTATGCTGGGGCCGCACTTGCGCCTATCGTCCCGAAGTAATGCGTGGCGATACTTCGTACCAGGGATGTTGCGGATGCTGATTTTTTCACATCCGCGGATGCGAATGCGGATGCGGAGTTTTGAAGGTTCACATCCGCGGATACGGATGCGGATGCGGATGCGGATGTTTAAGATATTATGTAAATAAAGTCTATTAATGAAGAATTAAAACAATGATAATGATATATAATTATTAACATTTTTTATTGTGATCAAATCAAACTTATGTACTTATTTTTATATTAAACACCTACTGGTTTTTATATTAATAAGTGAAATTAAAAATGGGAGCATTATACTTAATAAATAAACAGTAATATTGCCGCCTTTTCTGATTCAAGGCGATTACGCAGAGGTTCGTAAATTAAAACCGCGCTACTAAATAATTGTTCGCTAGGAACACTGCCCGGTAGAGAGGATAAAAATCTTCGTTCTATTGGCGATAATACCTTAAATTCCTTTCGATGAACACTCCACCAATTTAGAGGATTTTCATCCACTTTGGAAAAAGAATTTTGAAAGACGATATTTTTAAATCTACAATAAAACGTATTACCGGTGTAACATAATAGAATTTACCTTGCGATCTTATATTAGTCTAACTAATTTAAAGTTCACCCATAAACAGTTATTTTGTAAACTCTTTATTTAGGTACACACAATGACCACTGTATCACAACAACATTTAAAATATCTATTTATATGATATGTAGTCCACAGCGCAAACAAACACGTAATGATTTATTAACAAGAAATAAATGAGGCACCACAACAAACGTGTCGAATCTTGTCACCAATTTCTACGTTCCCATTGGTCCCATTGTCACGTGCGACCGGCACGCGCCACTCGCCGGGCCCGCCCAATTTCTTTCTTGTCGCTACTTGCATGATATCCGCATCCGCATGAACATCCGCACTGATTAATGCGGATACGGATGCAGATGCAGATGTCCAAATCTATGCGGAAGTTCCGCATTTGCGGATGCGGATGCGAATGTTCGCAACATCCCTGCTTCGTACGATACACGCAAGTGTGGCCCTAGCAAAAGTTATCGCGATAAAGCATGTGGCATTTTATTATTGCACGAACTATCGTGCAATAATCCAAGATGTTTTTATGAAGTTTCGGAAGATTAGAAAATTACATTTAGCTTAAATTACATTAGGCGAGAAAAAATAGTTTTTATTTTTATTATGACATTTTATTTATTTGGCTAAAATATGATTGTATTTGTATTACTGAAAAATGCAATAATATATTTTTATTATGTGCTTGCGTCTGTTTTGATTGCGTCCCAGTTACATTCTACTGACGTATCTATCTGTCAAAACGGGCCTATTATATTGCGCGAACTAATAATGGAAAACAACATCCGAAATGAACAGCGCATGTCTGACCACGCAGCGCGATAGGTTAACGCGCTAAAACCCTGACGTACCGCCTCCCGGCCGATAATGCACAAGCAACCCGAATATTCGCGACGATAGCCGATAACGGCCGGTCACATCTGCGCGTATCGTGTCCTAGCACGAAGCTTCGTGACGATAGGCGCAAGTGCGGCTCCAGCATGACACACCTGATTCTGGCATGTGTTTTCATGCAACATAAATGGCGGGACGGATGCGAAAGCGCACGTACGCTTTAATAAAAGGCCTGGACAGTTGAGAGTTTAAAAAAAAGGTCGAGCTAATGACTTCATTTCAGCTCATGGTAAGCAGAAGTGGAGTCCACATGCGAAGATAGCAGCGCGGCGAGCTGCCCTCGCCTTGCCGACCTGCAAGGTGCTCCTTGATGCTTCTTTTGAATAACTCAGGAATGTAAGAAGGAGAGAACACGTGTGCTGGCAGTGAATTCCATTTCTTGATTGTGTGACATAGAAACGAGTTGTAGTTCGTGTTGGAATGGTAGCCACAGTTTGTCGGTGACACCGTAGAGGCCAGTACGCGTAGTCTATAAAAGGAAGAACCTCCTCAAAGAACTCGTCGTGGTATAGACGGTAGAAAGCGTTTAAACACGCAACATCGTGACGCAATTGGAGAGGCTCAAGATCAAGATGGTTAGTCAAACAGATTTACTGACGTTTGCAACCTCTTCGTCGCTGGTTGCGCGACGCTGCAACCTAGCCAAAGTATCGAGTAAGTACTTGGCCTAGCTAAACGTCCTTAAGCTGTCTGCAGCACATGTTGTGGCTAGCATTTAACACATTTTTAATGAACTTGCATTCTACAATGTCGAAATATTTCACGGGCACATCCTAAGTTGAATGAAAGTCATACTTCAAACATTCTAGTGCAATAAGACAAGTAAATTGAGCGACCATTTTAGTTGTTATTTATGGCAGTATTTTTGAGAGGAAACAACCTTAATAAAGCACAGCGCGGTGCCTGTCTAAACCACTTATATTTGAAAGATGTTAGGTACATGCTACAGGAAGAGAACAGCTATGTTATCGACAATAAATCATTCTTGTATAAAATACAGCAATGCAATCCGTTCTTTCTAGTGTAAGTAGGTAATGCGAATTTGCCGTTATCGTGAATTAGGAGTTTTGGGGATAATACATTTCATTCGTGAAAATATTGATTTTAGAAGGACTGTCGCGTTATCCTGTGGGGAGTTCTGACAATGTTGCCCATGGCGAACGGGGGATCTCCGTATGTATTTCTATAGAATTAATTGATATTTTAATAAGAAATTTGTTATGTAGGTACCTGTACATTTAATGTATTATGAATTAATACATTAAATGTACATCATCACCTATTGATCTGATCACAGACTCCCCCTAAGTACGCCATATTGACCGGTCCCGTGCTTTCCCAGGCATTTCCAGCGACCGTAAATCAGGTCGTCAGTGCACCATCCGGATTATTCCCGCTGGCCACCCTCTACTCGGCTCCAATTACTATATTACTTGTATCAGTCGTATTTTCCATGACTAATAGTAAAAATATATAAATCTAACTTCGGTTCTCCCGAATGTCCACTCGATAGCCACATTATCGTTGACTTTTTGGAACGTATTGGACATTGTTGCGATGAGCATGTTCAGCACGACGATCACTGATATGACTTCGAAGCCTATTGACAAACAAACATTTTGATCAATTAAAATAACACAGACTAGATAGACTGCAGCATATTGCCAGAAAAAACATGACTGTGTACTGATGGTGTTATGGTTGGCATCGTGGGCAGCCACTAGCGGTTATTCCTGCCGGAATGTCCAATCGACAAGGAATGAATTCTAGTGAATGGGCGAAGCGCAAAAGAACCACGGTGTTACATCAACTTTACAATCGTACTTATACCGTGTGACTGGGAAGACATTGCTATCATTTTAAAATAAGACTGTACCCATGATTCATAGTGCTTACCCCAAATATGAGACAAATCAATTGACCTAAAAAATCAGCTGTTCCATACAAAAGTGCAACATCAATGCAACCAAAATGTATGGAACAGCAGAGGTCAATTGAACTGCCTCATATTTGGGGTAAGCACTAATAATCATAAGTAGAGTCTTGTTTCAAAAGGGTGCCAAAGTGCCAACGACTAGACCAAGATCAGGTCTTGAAATTTTGAAATTTTATCGAAACTGCGAACATGTATCAGCTTAGTCATGATCGCAGTTTCGATAAAATTTCAGGATGCCGGTTTTATCCAATGATTTTTGACAGTTCGAAGCGATAAATGGCTACTTACCTATATATCGTGTTTCGGTGGTCATGCTAAGCGGGCAGACTCAAATCATATAGGTAAGTAAAGGTTATCATTTGAACGTATCTTCTTTGCGAACCTAGCTTAAAAAAAAATAGAAAACATCAAAGAAATAATTACACTGATCACTCACAACCAAAGCAAAAGTAGCCAATAAGTTCAGTATATCCGTGTCGATTTTCCTGCAGTTTGTCGGTGTTTTTTGACGTTCTCGTGTTTGTGAGTACCACATCGGCGCTCTCCAATGGTGCCATACAAAACAGACCCCAGAAGAGAGTTTTCAACGTGTCAATAAGGCTCGTGAAAGATGAAACCTACAAAAATAATACCTATGTGTAGTGATTGTTTAATTAAATAAAAATCCAGCTGTGAATTTTGTTTCTCATTTTATTTGGCATGATTTGAAATGTTTGAGATTTATAAATACCAAATTAAACAGAAAACTATTTTTTACTTGTCTTCTAGCTAGGTATGATAGTTGTAATATTCAGTACCTACAAATATTCTCATTTCAGTAGGTAGGATGTTTAATCAAATATGTAAAAAGATAAAGACGATCAAGTACCTAATTTTAAAATTTAGGCTAAATCCTACGGAACGGCATTATAGCATCGATCATCTATTACATAGGTATCTACTGCAAAGAAATTTGCAGGGGAGTAGGTACAAAATTGGTCACGAATTGGTTGGTGGTAGGTCTTTGTTTGAAGCTTGCCTGACTATCAACCATTATCTTATCAAAGTCTGCTGCCATATCAATAGTGTTAACAGCATTATTCAGCAGTGGCGGCGTAGGGTAGATTGAAACCCGGGGCGGCGAGGCGGAGGGGGGGCTTACTAATGCAACTGTAACGTTGTCACCCCTTGGTATTTGACACGGTTACAGTGCAGGCTCTATGTGTCGCGAGCGGCTCTCGGCGCCCCCTAGCACCTTGCACCCTGGTGCACCGCACCCTCTGCACTATAGGTAAAGCCGCCCCTGATTTTCAAGCTGATTCCCCAACTTGGTTGTGCAGGGCAGAAAGTTGCGGGAAAAATGCACAGTTACATGCACGATAAATCTAGATACCTACATACCAACAAAATATTTTTAATAGGTACTAGGTAAGTGGTACCTCTTAATAAGATTTAGCTTTATGATCACTCACCTGTACAGTTTTAACACCAAATTCGTCTTCATACACCATTCCATCGTAATACTGGTAGAGTCGCGCAAGGCCGGCAGAGAATGCGCTAATAATAATGGCGAACACTATTATGTACTTGTATATATCAATAGTCATTTTCCCTAAAGAGACCTAAAAGACAAACAAAAGTATAAGGATTTTTTCAATTCATCAGGAAGGCATTTTTTCACCAGATAAATAGCCGTGCAATACAATACGATAAATGTAATACGTTTTCACGTCATTTAACATCATTTAAAAATCAATCTATGGCTTTTTTGTGGATTGGGATTTTTCAATTGACTGTCCGAAGTAAAAATATTCCAAAGATTATGTTAGGAATGAGGTCGGCATTTCTGAAGATAAAAATATGCCATTATGTCGATATGCAAAGCTTTTCGTTTTCATTTCATTCAAGTTGGAATAAAGGGCGATAACCAGGGTTGCCAGGTGTTCGGTATTTTAGCACTGTGTTCGGTGTTCGGTATGAGAAAAATACCGAAGTATGGGAGGTTCGGCATTTTTTTTCTGATAAATTTTTTCTCCCTGATAAACGAATCGTGGCCTCGTTATCAGGGCCCATCTAGCCATTTCACCGCTCTCTGGGCAAAGGCCTAGTAATTAAAATCCGGAGATTCGACAAAGTGAAGCTATTTTCATAAACCCTAGGATAGGCGGGAGTCAAAAGATCAGCAATACGGCAAGTGAGGAGCTTTTTTTTTTTTGCTCACTGTTCGGTGGCGATAACCATAAAATTAAATGTTGTAAAATTACATCTACAATAATTTTATTCAAAGCGTTAAAGATATACTTATTTAGACAAATACCTAAACGTGAAAAGCTGGAAAAGGCATTAAACAAATCTCGTGTTAATTAATAAATAAATTAGAATGCCATTTAACAACCGAAGCACACCATCGTTGTATATTTAAATCGAACACCGTACGTGTCCAATTTTCTTCGGATACAAAAGATGCAATGCCAAGTTACAAGGAACGCTTCCCGAGTTGTCTAACGAGGCATTCTCTGGACAGAGTTTTGCATTGAAATGCGTACGGATACCTGTATGGCTGATATAAATAAAATCTAATGGAAACGCTCCATAATAAACTCGTTTCAGTCGAGTTAACTTTTGCTTTGTTTAAGCATACTTAATGTTAACTAAGAAAAATAATTTTCACAGAAGATCCATGTGTCTGCTTCATTAGCGTAGTCATTTTCGTGACTCTTTATGCACGTTACATTCGCTTCGCTTTCTCTTTTCTAGTGCAGCGTAGCTTAGTTTTGCGAGCCGAATGAAATTCTTTGGAAGCACAATAAATTTTGAAGAGAGTTAAAGTTCTATGGCTCTCTACACGGCAACGCGCATAGGCACGCCAAAATTGAACATTGTTCATAATGTTAACTCAAAATCAAACGCATTCGATACACTCTACAATGACTACTTTATTGCATTATCCTTTAAATAAAGTGGTCGTTCTAAAATGTATCTCCAGTGAATGAGTTAAGATTTTTACTTGAAAATTCAGACGAACGCTGTGTCAGAGCGGTTTCATGTTAAGTATATGTGGGAATATACAGCATTTCGAGATAGATACCGATTACCTACACATAATTTCTAATAGCTCCATTGTAATAAGTATAGTGCTATAGATAAGCATGGAAATACACTTGAAATATTATAAAATATAAAAAAAAAACAATTAAATCGGTGTAGTTGTCGGTCACGAAAAGGACTACACTTTTCATCCCGTGGGTGTCGCAAAAGCCGACTGAGGGAGATTCTGAACCCCGTGCATAACATTGGGCTTATATAAAAGTAGGCCTACGCCTAACCCCCACGGCAGTAATAGTGAAGTGACTTACTAAACTGATCCAAAATAAATTGGCTCCTAAAGTATTTGCCCCAGGAGCAATAAATATACATTTATGCAACATGCTTCGATGAGTGACTCATTCGGGGTCGTTGTTGTCACCCCTTGGTGCTTTGCACACGTATGGACTGCCCCATCTACGCCCCCCCCCCCCTTCCTTACGTTACCATTTAGGTTACAAGTAAAGCTACGTCTCTCAGAATAGGCCATACAGTGCCTCCAAATAGTGACAGGTTGCCCGCCTGACGCGTACCTTCATAAAAAGGGCACAAAACTCAAAAAGTAACAATCCTTTAGTAAAGAAACAAATAAAAGACAACAACTAGGACAGAATGACGTTATACTAAAAATCATCTCAGCACTCCGGGTTAGGTGCAAGAAGAATAATATCTATGTTTATCGAGTACTCGTATATTATCTTATTGATATCGATGGCTTAACATATTCGACGCGACTGTTCATAAATACTAGAGGTGTTTGGATAGTGGGGAAAATATTTTAGGAACAATAGATGGACTGAGCTACTGATGATATCCATACCTGCAATGGTCCTAGGTGATAATTTAATTGACACAAGTACATGAGCCGGGAATACGCAAATATCGTGGCGAGGCAGAACGTGCCCTCCGCTAGTAGGGTAGGGTCATGCTGATCCCAGAATTTACGCTCTGTGGGTTTAATTTATTTCTTTTATTTGGTAGTAATTAATTATTAAGTAAAATATTTGAAAGTATATTACTTAAACTAAGTTCTCTACTCGGATGGGTGACTGAATATTTTTCAACTTGGTTTTCCTCTGTAAGGCACGTTTAGCTGCAATGGTGGTCCCGCTCGACGGCTGTCGAAAGATAGCTGTCATTTCCAAGGAGGCTCGTGGTGTGGCCAGTGGCAGACGGCCTACTATAATGCTAAAACCTATAGTAGTATTTTCGTCTGCACCATAGATTTATAACTACTGACGTATATAAGATTGGCAATGAATCGATTAGGGCGAGACCAAAAAATGCATGTTGAGTAATGCGCATATATGTGTGCGTGAAAAATAGTAATGCAGTCTTGGCAGTTGCCGTCTTTTCTACGTGACTGACAGGCCGACTTACGCCGCCTGCGTGTACGTGAAATGGTCTCGTCTATCTATCTCGCTCTAATATACGCATTAGTATGCCCGTTCTGTTTTATATTGCTGATCTACAATTTCCTATATCGATGGTCTGCACCGACCCCTAATAAGTTGGGAGCAATTGTGTTGTCAAAAATACTAAATTGTAAAATAAATTTAAAAAATTTCGACCAAGGTTAGTAAAACAAAATCAGGATATTTTAAAATAAATTTTACAATTTTGAAATTTTGGTCACACCATACTTATTTAAACGACTAGGATGGCAAGGTGCTCGATTGTTATATAAGTATCAACAAATTAGGCCTAATTCGTTGATAAGTATATACCAAACACGCTGCGAAACGCCTACTAAAAATATATTATTATTGAAATGGGGCGTTTCGCACGTTCATGCGAATAAATTTCGTGCGAATCGACTACTAAGCCTGTATAGCACACTCTATGGTTGTGTATTCTAAGTGGCATTACGCTACACACAGTTGTTATCTTACCTAAGTCATCTTGTGTATTAGCAACTTCCATAGCAGCAGCTACCCATAGAACGAAGGTCATACTGAACAAAGCCAGCATGATGATCTCCGCCCAGTTCCACATCGCCGTGAAATATCTCCGAGGGCCTTGCATCACGCACATGCGTATCGCGGACCACGTGTAACCCAAAACGTATAGAATCAAGGGTGCTTCTGCACCTGAGAAGCGAAAAATGTAAATAAAAGTGGGTAGAGTCTTATTATTTTTATCCTTGACAGGGTAGCTATTGGCCCTTATGGCTCAGCGTAGACCGACATCAGCGCAGTGGAAACGATTTTATTAAACACGCGAAAGTAAACTTTTATGTTATTGATATAAAGTGGATAAATGTTTGAACATTGACAAAAAAAATCTCGCGCAGTCTCGAGGCGAGGAGCGGGCGTGCACGATGTACGCTTTACTTTCAGTGTGTGTCTTTCATTTTTTCAGTGTTTCTTTTGTTTTTTCTTCTTCTTCCGTCAAGCGTAAAATAATCATATCCCAGTCCACCATAGTTGACTTTGTACACACACTTTTGTTGTAATCTGGCTTATATGCGGTAGGTGTGGTAACCCAGAATGGTTTGATTGCTCAGGCTCGAGCATCCGTGAGTAGTATAAGTAAAGAGAATGCCCGAGATGGCGTCTACGCTGAGCCACTCAGCCTATCGATGGTAAGAGATCATAAAGCTGAAGGTCTAAGGTAGCTTCAACTGCTGACGAACTGGCAAGGAAGGGATCAGAAAACCCATTTGTAGGTCCTGAACCCTTTATCCCAATTTCTAAAAGCTGCATCAGCAGAGCCATCAAAGAATATGTCCTTAAAAGACATCGTATGGAATGGCAACTGTCGCCTGGCATGAAACACTCCATATCCTTCATAGGAGACTGTCCTAAAGGATGGAGTAAATTCATATATGGGGGCAGCAGACAACAGGCTCGCCTAATCTTGGGTGGGCTTACAGGGCATTATGCCACAAACCACATGCTTAATAACATGCAGATTTCAACAACATCGAATTGCAGAGCATGTGGACACGATCGGGAATCCATGGTACACCTGCTGTGCGACTGCGATTCCATAGCCAGGACTAGAATGAGTATCCTGGGAGTGGCCTATCCAAGGCCAGAGCACTACAGGCTCTTCAAGCCCACAGATATAGTTAGGCTGATAGCCTACATATTCAAGGAGCAACAAGAGTAAAAGGAAAGGGGAGACACAAAAGATCCCGCTGGGTCGAAGTGCTCCGTGAGGAAACTCACGGCCCCATCACAAGATAAGATAAGAAGATAGCTTCAACTGTCGACAACAGAGGGACTGGCTATTTTATCACTATCTGTTGGAACACGACAACACCGTTACCACTATTATCATGACGACCATAGATTTTAGTTTCCTATATCTACGATGGCGAAAGACTTTGCCACTTTGGTAATAGTGTTAGTTATCTAAGTGGATTTAAACCTAGCACTAACAACTATCATTGCTAATTCGTTACTAACAACAACCAAACCGAATAAAATTAGTACTATCTTGGGTATTATGCTCAATTTCAGAATTAAAAGCATAAAAAAGCTTTGAAATTGCTTTGATTGAACTTATGTTTTCAAAAATCGATTGCTTTGTTTGGACTTATGTTTTAAAAATTAACTAAAAAAAAATATTTCTAAAAAGCTTTTATTTAAATTAAATGCACTAAAATGATAAAAATAAACTTTAAATAGCTATAAAAGATTGTCGCGAGATTTACTTGTGATTAAGATAAACGATAGATCGAAGACTCTACCTTCTAGACTCTTTTATCTGGCGACAAGCTTTTACTGCTATTTAAAGTATATTTTTATAATTTTAGTGCATTTAATTTAAAATAAAAGCTTTTTTAGACATATTTTTTTCTAGTTAACTTATTTTTTACTTTTTAGTCAATATTCGTATTCTTTTCAGTAAACCCTTTCATTTGATACCCATATTGTAAAAATGCCTTAAAAATAACTATTCCGCCATCTTGGATGTTCCGCCATATTGGATTTAGAATAACGTCACACAGCTTATTGTGTATTGTCATCCAAACTAAACGTGTATACAAAATTTCAGCTCAATCGGTTGAAGAAATCTGCTTCAAAATCGAGTTGCAAGATTCCACCCGATCAAACATGCATTGCAAGTTAAAATAAAAGCTTTTAAATGAGTGGTTTATTATTTCTGTGTATACAACCTTCATGAATAAAACATAAAATTATATTTTACTTTAACAGTTTTACAATAGCAAAAGTAATAGCCAAGTTTTATGATTTATTCTGCAAACGATGGCTGTCACCACATTTTCAACTTCAAAGCAAGATTAATTAGTAACGGATTTCGAATTAATGTGATACTCGACCTTGTTAAGAGGAGAAATTGTCTGTTTATAGAAATAAACTGGCTACTGGAACACGATTATTTATTGGTGCAATCTAGCAGAAAAATCACATGTTGACGACATGTTAAAGTTAATAAAGCGCCAACCTGTATCCGGCGGGCCCCTTTTCTGTGCAGTTTTATCTTGATTCGAGATGTAGAAGACCAGGGACAGAAATACTATATAAGCTGCAGCATGAGTAATAAGTTTGTTCAACGGTATCTGCCACCGTGTAACGAGGCGGTGCCGCGGCAGCACCTGTGAATAGCCTAATTAGTTGCGTCATTTGAAGCACTAAAACTACTCTGAGAGTTGCAACTACACCTTAATTGCCGTACCATACACATGAGAAGAATAACGGGCATCAGAAATACACGAGTCACAACGATCGCTGCTTTAGATAACGTTGATTTGTACTTCCAACTGTACCAGTCTCCTAACCAATACGATTCTAGAACCTAAAACACGGAAAAAATAAATCAAATGGAGATCAAAAAATATACAGTGCTTACTAAAATAGCTTTTTGTTACTTTTTGTAACGGATTTACGAGTAATTATTAGATACATGGATATATCTTGAATATTTTAAAATTTGAATTTAATTTACTTTTACTGGCTAAGTATAGCTTTTGACCGCAGGTTATGGCTTTTACTCCGCTTCCGGTTTTTTAAGAAGAAGAGAACGCATTTTTAGCAAAGCCAGAGGCACGCAGAGGCACTCAGAGGCACGCAGAGGGATTAGAGTCTTATAAAATTTAACAACATTTTCATTATGTTTTATTAATAGAACAAAGTTGGCGTCATATCGTTCGTGTGTGGCTAATGGTAATTATTGGCTAAGTGGTAGTAATGATCGTTTCATTCACAAAATTTAAGAATTTAAGTACTTAAAAGAATTTAACCATTTTAATGACCCAATCAACAGAAGTGAAATTTAAGATTAAATACTAGATAATGTTAAAGTACTCCAAATAATTTACAATATTTGTAGATTTTAATCTAAGATTCATTAATAATATCTATTTGTTGATAATGAATATTCATGTTAGTTTTTATTACCTGTTGCGTGTTTGGGTGGGCTACAAATTCCTTCTGTTTATAATTTACAGCCATCAGTAGGCGTGGTAACACAAAATGACGTTGGCCACGACATCCCGTGTTTTGTTTTAATACCATTTCCACTTCTTCGGAAGTGCGACAACAACCTAAGCGCGCAAACAAAATTAGCATAGTATTACGGTAAAATAGACAATCATTAGTTTTGCTAGAAGTGATGCGTAATAATATTAATATAAATAACAGGTAATCAGCAAATATCATCATCATTATCATCATAACAGCCTTTATAATTCGACTCACTGCTGGAACACAATGCCTCTCCTTGTTATCGAAGGAGGTTTAGGCAGTAGTCCACCACGCTTGCTCGATGCGGATTAGTGGACGGAGTATAAGGTGATCAATACACCTTTGCTGATCCATTAGCCTTCTACGACACCCATTGGAGGATAAGGATATCGAGTTATGCTATTCCACTCTGACCTCATCACATGGCACTAACAATTGGAGAAGTAGAGGATAAGTCTGGAATGTGGTCTCGGGTTCAGTGTCCACAAATTTGTGGTCTGTTTGGGTTCGTTTTGTCAAAGTCTATCGTCATTACAATAGTCGTTTAAGAGCAATACCTACTGTGTTCCGATATTTGTAATAAAGAGATAATAAAATAGGCATAAATTAATTCCTAACCTATGAGATCCACTGCAAAAGTGCTGACGTCATTGCCGAGTTGTATATACGCAGCTTCCAGCTGACGATTCGCTGCTGCATTTTCTGTAAGTTCAGCTGCTAGACAGAGTGCCGTGAGGATAGGGTCTGGCGACACATGGACAATGTAGGCAGGCGATGCAAGGGCACGATAGAGGGACAGACGTGTCATACTTGCATAAAGGTGATCGTTGTTCAGCAAGGAGTTTCTAAAATAAGTTGTTTGTGAAAACATGTTTTTGAACTTAAAAAATTTGGTTCGAAGTGGAAGAGCTGATGTCATGCAACCACTTCTGTTATAGTCACCGCTGGGCAATAAACACGGTAAAAGTCGTTAGTTTATGTAGTTAAATTGTAAGCTTTGCATATTTTTATTTTGAATTTGAATAAAGATTGCAAAATAACTATAACTACAATTTTAAGAGGATTATTTATGTGAAAGTCTTAGGATAATGTATAACACTAGTATATTTTTCCATAATTAACAAAGAGAGATATTTATATGCCCAACATTCAATATTAGAACACGAACTTCAAAGGGTTTCCTTCAGACTAAATTTTATTACAAAAAATAAAAGAAAAAATAAACCAACTTGCACGTCACACAGAAACAATTTGGTGGATGTGGTTTGGCTATGGTGTGACCACGGGATAGAAGCAGCGTGACAATTTCGTAGTGACCGTATTGTGCGGCCAACAGCAGCGGGGTCACGTGTCCCGGAAATTCAGTGGAATGGGATGCACCGGCAAATTCTAGACCCGGGGACAACTTTTTTTGAGCATCGAGTAACATAACTATAATCAAAGAAAAATAAATATATTAGAAACTATCTCAACTGCTCAATGTCTTCATAACAAACATATTATCGGATAATCGTAAAAGTAACAAGTTAATTTTTGTGAAAGGAAAGGAGCGCAATGCCAAGGGCAAGTGCACTCATGCATATTTAGTTGCACCGCTATCCTGAAGAGAAATGATCTCGTGACCTTATTTCGGTGATAGCATAATTCTGTTCAAGACCAAAACAAGTTTTGCGAAGTGAAATCAAGTCAAGTATATTTTTACCTAAAATGTTGACGTCATTATTTCTCACGGCTTCCAATGCTGTGTCACCGATGTCTATATGAGGTTGTTGAAGCAAAATCTCCACGATTTCCTTAGATCTGTTTCGTACTGCTGTATGAAGTGCCGACACGCCCTAGATACATATTATTAAGTTGACTCAAATGGAGGTGTGTTATTATATTTTAGTAGCAATCATGAATAATATAGAATCGATATAAGATTCAATAAAAATAATATTTTCGAGATTCAACACTATATTGGCCATTCAACGTCACATCGAAATTCAATTGATTTCAAAGCGAATTGATCGATTTGTACAATTTGCAATTTGTTTCACCTGGTAGTCGATGCAATTGATGCTTAATTCTTTATGCTCTTCCAGATAATTCTTGAGCCCATCTAGGTTGTTATTTACGACTAATTGGAAAAAAGCCCTTTCATTTGCATTCAGTTTCGGTAAGCGTATCGTATTTATTCCCTCGCAAATATCTTCACTTGACTAAAACCAACTAAAAAGTGAATAATAATGTTATTGAAGAAAAAAATTAAATGTCTTTATTTCAATAAAATCTCACCCAGTGCAAAGGATAGTATTGTACGTTATTATTTTTGCTTATTTTAGATTTTGCATTGTCATCCATTCTTTGCTGGCGGTTCGATTTTGGCATTCGATTTTCGATTAGTGTTTTATTCTCGTTATTATATTCATAATACGTATGTATCTGAAAATTTGATGTAAGTAATTAGATATATTATGCATTTTGCTATCAATATCTTTGATTTTTTTATTCAAACGTGTAGTAACAATATGTTAACCCAGAAGTGTTTATTAATTAATTGTGAAATCACTGTTGTTCGTATCTACAGTTTTAAAATTAAGTTTATAAAATTGCATGAATGTGGTCGATCTATACAAAAGGACAAATTAACATTATCAATGTATATGCACTGCATATTAGTGATAGTATTTGAAATTTTTTTAAAGAAAGACAAATAGGTAGATTGAATGTATTAATAACGTACAATCATTTGTATTGAATGATTGTCGTTACAGTAAAATTATTCAAAAGTTACTACCATTGGCGTGCGCAGATGTAAAAGTGTGTCCTGCTCGTGTGGAGTGCTCGGCAAGCTGAGGTTCTGTATGGAGTCCGTTTGATTTGACTTAGATAGTCTCACTTCTTTGTCACGACAGAACATTACTGTGAATACGAATTCTGTCGCGTATTTTTCCGTTGAAACCCGCTTAATTAGCCGGGTCAAGAACTGCTGTATATCTATACGAAAAGCTGAAGGTGAAAAGTTAACTTATCTGAGCATGTGACGCGTTGTACATAATTTGAAATTGAATTGAAACTGATTTGAAATTACTCGGAATATAATGAGTTACTATAGGGACTTACTTTAGGTCTTGTTTTGCTTATTAGAAAGCTATTTATTCTAAATAATAATTATTAAGGTAGTAAGAAGATAGGTAGCGGATCCTTTAATAAATTGACAGTATCGTTTGACATGGGAGACTGACATTAGAAGTCTATGAAATTAACCGTAAAATACTTAAAATAAAAAGAGAACTTTTCAAAAAAGATAGTACGGTAATTACGAGATAAGAATTTTATCACTGTTTAGATTATTTACCCGTATCATCGAGGAAAACTCTCACACAACAGGGACACTTCGGGACAGGGAAACATTCCGGCACCTGTCACCATTTAGACGTACTGTAGGTCAGCCACATACTGCCCGATGTGGTTAAGAACGCGATAGGTAGGTATGTATGTTAAACTCAAGATACTCTTGAAGATTTATATGAAAGTCAACATTTTATAGTTCGTCAATATACATTTGTTATTTATTTAAATTAGCTTTAAACTTATGTGGCCACTATCAAGTAAATGTGATAACAAGATTTATACTACGTACATCTGTTTTGTGAATTATCCGATTTTTCGGCGCAGTTTCATGCGCCATGGTCTCGGTAATATAAGCTCCTTGTCTCGGATGAACTAAAGTATATGCGAGTTGATGTTTATTGGCAGACAAATCTGTCTACCTTAGATTATCTATCTAATATAAGCTGTCTACCGTGTCTACCCGTCTACCCTCTTTCTAAGTATAATTAATCACAGATAGAGTGTGGTATAATTATAAAATATCGGATAATTCACAAAATGTACGTGGTATGATAATGATGGAGGTGAAACCCAAATCCCACAACGTTGTATCAATTTTGTTCTATGTATTTGTATGTAGTTAATAATTTCGTAAAAAAATGTATTTAGTTACTATATTAAAAAAATAATAATAAAATAAAAAAATATATAATTTATCCTTAGAGAATAGTGAATAAAAATATTATGATAACATATCTAAAGCAATTTAATTTAACATATTAAATATTAGTTTACACGTTTTTTCATAGACATTATTTATTTATTTATTAATATGGTGTGTATACGGTTGTTTCTCGCGATTCTACGGAGTGATTACAGGCGAATTGATCCAATGGTGCACTATAATTTTTGATTCTGTAGTAACCCTGTTTCTATGATCTGAGGTAACTGTTCAGTGCATTTTAAATTGCACAGAATTACTAAGCTTATAACATGCGCCATATACACAAGCATTCTTTTATTCCTTTTACTATTGGCTGTACATAGTATAAAGCAGAGCGAAGTAAGAATATGACCTCGTCAAGATCTGAAACGAATAAAGTATTTAATATTATATATCTTTTTTCAATCTTAGTATAAAACTGTATTATGATAACTAACCGAAGAATAAGTTACAAGCGAAATATCTGTAAAACCCATTGCAGTAAAGGCTATAGGTTTTTGAGCCCTGAAAAACAATATTTGTATAATTTATAAGGAAATAAAAGTTGAGTTTAAAGTATAATAGTTATAGCTTTGTTCGTGAATATAAATCCTAAAACAGAAAGACTTGTAGAAAGGTGAGCTTAATCTGTAAAAGAGATGTCTATAAGAGAATATTTAAAAGTTATAATGATACTCAAATGGCTTACAGTGATAGATTAGGTGTGTAACATTTTATACTAAAGAGGATTTTCGTTTTCCTCATTCCAAAATCTTATTACTTTTAATCAGATACGTATTATTCACTATATGGAATATTGAATTTCAATAAAAATATTAAATTTCCTTTTACTTTTTAGATTTCACGGTTATGGTATATTTGTATTCTGGTGTCTCGTAATAAGACCTACCTCTGTATCAAGAACAACAGACCACGCCGACACCGGGGACTGGTCCTGTACCATCCACTGTTATACGCTGCTGCGGATACTTCTGCATTCTGAAATGTTTCAAAATTGGCAAGCCTTGAATGGTTAGGTATCGTTCATCGGACTTATAGCGGATTACTAGTTACAAATACAGATTTAAATGACCGATAAAATATTTTTATACATTCATACATATCGGTTATCACGCTCATAACTGCAAAGGAGGTTGAGAAGAGCTTTAGGTAATATGGTCTATAAATTATCTTAGTATTTCCACATGAATACTAAGCGAATAATTAGCATTTTTTATATATTTCCACGCTTACACCAATTATCTAGCCCAAAGTAGGTATCATAAGAACTTGTGTTATGGATATATAACGGACATTTTTAATGTACATAATAAATTTAGATATTTTTATAACTAAACTTAAATAAATATATAAACAACCATGACTCGATTCGAACCCTGACCGCTTGATGTGTTGGCAAGGCAGCTACACTGACCATTCCACCACGACGGTGTTTACATATTTGGTTGCATATAACGTCACATCCGGCAGATGTGCTATACAGTACCCAAAATAGTGACAGCAGGTTTGCAGCCAGTGCTAGGTTTGCCTAACTCAGGTCTCGGTGTAGTTGCGCTCGCGTGGGCAGATCCCGAGCCGTCCCGTAATAGCGCACTGGAGGTCAGGCCGGGGAGGATGTTTAGTGGGTAAAAAGTTTTGCCTAACGCAAAAAGGAGCAGCAAAACTAAATGCAACTAAATCTTCAGTGAACCAACAAAAAAAAGTCAACAACCAGGACAGATGTTACACTCTAAATTATTAAACAGGGCACAATTTATGATTTAACTATAAGTTTTTTAAATAAACATAATACTAACAGCGTGAAAAATATCGTCAGCATACCAACATAACATTCCAATTTGTATTAAGGCTGATCCCAAAAATAATTTGTTGCTTACGGCGAGAAATGGTTCCAGTAACTGTAAGATAGCAACGACAGTAAGTACAGTAAAGCCGTAAGTTTAAATTAAAGAAGCATAAAAATAAATTAAATACGAACCACAATTACAAAAACCACACAACAGATGTTAACAGAGCTCAGGACTATATTGACGAGGTTAGATAAAGAGAAGGCTACTTCAAGATCATTGCAGTACCTAAAAAATGTAATAACTTTTTAGTCAAATACAATTCTAATTTAAAGTGGCATACTACTACTACATCTGTAGGTAGATAGTCCAGTTAATGGGGCTTATGTAACTCGAAAAATTCCTCAATTTCAGAGAAGGAGGAATTTTTCGGAAGTCTCTATACAACAAATGTCCTCGTTGATTGGACTATTATAGACATCATATGATTTGTTTTTATAACATGTCTATTGTCATTTTGCAATAATAGGCAAACACAGTACTTTGTCCCTATGTTCATTTGTTTTTGTATAAGATCTTCCGATGTTCATTTAATCTCACCTAATAAGCCTCTGGTGCAACTTGATGTTGTCCAAAATTTCTTTGAAGCTGGTTTTTTCATCCTGGTCAGTGGTAGCTAAGGTTTCGAGTTGTCGGTGAAGCAGCCTTAGTAGCAGGCCTATGTGGCTAGCCATCCCAGAGAAAAGTAGGTCAGTACCCACCATGATAAATACACTAGTCTGACCTGTGAATAATTTTTAAGTGAAACAGATTAATTTATTTAAGGATCGAAGCAATCTGTATGTTGCGTGTGGGGAGCAACCTCATACACCAACAGAAATACAACACCACAAAAATGTATCTTTAACCGTGGTTAGTTCAGGATGGGATAATTATTAATATTTGAATCTAGTAAACTTCAAGTTGTGGTTTCGAATGTTATGGCACACTTATCCATTTTGAGTCAACGAAGTAGCATTACACAGCTCTAAACATCTCAGACTTCTACCATTTACTTACGAAGGCATGTAAGCAGCAGTAAGTCATAAATAGGCTGATGATGATGACGAAACATATTTTTGAAGTAAAGTGAGTAAAAGGTATTATAATTTAGATAAAAGCCTGGATTCTTTCAGTTCAATCAGTTCACTAAACTTTCGCAACACGGCATAGAACAAAAGTTACACAGCAAATATTTTTATTGACGTAACCTTGTACCTACTCGGTAATTGGTGTTTGGTGAACTAATATTTGTTAACGGTACAGTATATAGCAAATTCTTCTAATAGCTTAATGCTTTCATCTTTTTGTGAGAAACGAAAGGTGATTGTTTAATGTTATTAAAAGGGACGGTAAAAAAAATGCTATAAATACAGATAAAATGTAACTATTGATTAGTAATTAGAATTTGTTTAAAAAATGTTTCTATAAGTTAGAGTATGCATACACAATAATAACTGATTCCCGAGAGAGATCAATGAAAAGGTTGCACACTTTAAATAAAGTTGATGCTTGTTTTTGAAAGAATATATGTATTTAATATTTAGGAGACAAAAAATCACACTGACCATTAGATTTGAAAGTGAAATAATCGTGATGAGATCGTCTTCATTTCATCTTATGTCCATAATAATACTTATCTCGTTTTTGGGAGCTTGTAAATATGTAATCAAACAGTAAAGTGGACTAATTGCTACTTAGCACGTTGGTACAAAGTCAACAGTTACTCTTGACGATGATGATAGTTGTTTTACTTAATCATATATCATTTACTTTCACTACATCTGTGATAATAAAACAAACATTCGTTCGGATCTCGTATCTAGCATTCGGTTTTTTCTACACGTTTTTAGACGACTGATAGCTCTAATTACCATTGGAGCATCGGAACGAGGATTGTTCTCCTTTTTTTGTCTATAACTTTCAAGTCTTTAAAGCATAATATGTGTATCGTTTTCAGACAAAAAATAATTAGGACAGTCAGTGGAGTAAGTTTCAACTAGCTACGATTTTTATTTGATGCTGTGTATGTAAATATAATAACTTAAGTTTAAACAATAAATTTATACATTATTTTTTCTCAATTATTTCAAATAGCTTATCCCATTTAAGCAGATGAATAGAGTTATAGTATGAAAATAATTTTTGCGTTTACAAACGCGTAAATATTTTCAATACTAGAAAAATACACTGCAAAAAATCGATCTTCCCGCCTGAGGCAGGTCGATATTTTTCAGTGTACTTTTCTAGTATTAGAATTGTAGTATTTAAGTACGCTTACAGTTATTAATATAACTAGGACTATATTAAATAATAAAGTGTCACTAGTTGTCTGTCTGTTGCTGTGGTAATTTCATACTGAAATGAAATGTAAAAGCTCTTTATTTAAATGGACTTTGCTAAGTACTTTTAAATCGTCAAAAGCCACCACCATTTCGGGACATACTACTGTCCTATAACATTAAATTTGCAGTAATAAAATGAGGACTACTTATGAAGATAAAAACTATCCATCTCTCAATTTAGAACAAAACACACATATAATAAAAAAGAAATAAAATCGGATTGTTAGTTTCGGAGTTCATTCCGGACAAACATCGTTACATGTAATAGATAATTAAGTGTTATAACTTATATTAGTGTTATATAGAGTATGACAAAATCCTCTATTTATTGAAGTTTCCTAAAAATTAAGAGAGAAGTAGGACACAGAAAAATAGCAGTTCGTATTTGGAGCACCCGTTCTGGCTAATTGCTTTTGCCTTACAGTAAACTACAGTCATATAGCTTCTTCTTCTTTCCCTGGTCCCAATTTATTTGGGATTGGTGCAATATCTCACCGCACTGCTATAGGTTTTGGCATCGTTTTATGACCGGCAGCCTGACCCTTACTCCCCTTGAGAATGTTGCTGTGGGTGGTTCACTCGTCACCGCGCGGGTGAGTTCAAAGGCGCCCTTTAGTACCAATGGTTTGCATTTGCTTCAGAATCTCCTCAGTCGGCTTACATCACACTCACAGGACGAGTAGGGGTAGTTCTACCTGTGACCGGGAACTTTACCAGGTGAATACCTCAGTCATATACGACTATCTACTCGTAGGTCTGTGTTTACGTGGGTGAGTTACGTTTCAGAGAGTAGGGGAAGGTGATAGAGTAATGGCAGCTCGTGAGTGTTGTCTATTATTGCCTAGTGTTGTCTAATGTTGACAATTCATCATCATCATTTCAGCTGAGAGACGCCCACTGTTGGACATAGGCCTCCCCCAAGGATCTCCAAACCGGCCGGTCTGGCGGCTTCCCACGACCTTTAGTAGATCGTCAGCCGACCTTGTGGGTGGCCTACCATTTCCCGGCACATGACAATTATTACAAATAAAAGAGTCTGACCAGCCATTATCTCGAAGATATAGACGGCGACATGGGCTATAGGCTTGTGTTTATCGAAGGGGTACCAGGAGGCCCATACGTATCCCACTCGCAAGTCTTGTCCTAGCCATTTGCGGCAGAAGTATATTACGATAGGTGTCAAGTTGTAGAACCATACTCCCAGAATATTTACGGCGAAGTACCCTAAGGGAAAATAAACATTATTTATCTGTTATTTATTATTAGTTCCGCTTGTATACTTATATAGCAAAAAGCATCATAATACTCACATTGATGTGCAATCCGTAAAGCAGCAATGCTTTTGTTTTTAATAATCTGGGCCTCTCGATCAATTGGAGGCATTGGCCATATTGTAGCCAGCTCGTTTATTAGTTGCTTGAAAACGTCCTTTTTATACCACAACACGAATAGCTTTGTGATACCTTTAACATTATAGAAAATGGAAATATTTATAATATCAAAAAAGAAAAAAATTAAAACCCATGTATTTCAGTAATTATAGGAGAGTGGTTATGTTTTCCAAAGTCTCATAATTTTAAGCTGCTCCAAAAAGGAACGAAGTAATTTAATTTCAGTATTAATCTTTCTTTTAAAGCATTCGTAATAAAATAATGATTATAAAAAAATAAACTGCGGCTAACAATTAGCCACAGTGACAGGCAACATAAGATATCCAAGGTGCAAGAACAGTTACAGAATAATTTTCAAAGAAAAATAAGTAAATGACATGAAAATGAAAATATTTATTTGGAGCTAAAATGTTTAAAAAACATAATTTGTTGGGGGAATTCTCTCTTTAAGTTTTTATAAACCTGTACTGAGAGGATTCCGTTCTTCAATATGCTGTATTAATGTGAATATAAAATCAATAGTAAATATATTTATCTATGCCAGACCAACAACCAAAAATATTGATGAAAAATTAATCACATAATTAGTCAACCGTATCGCATGAATCCTACTTAATATTAAAACGCGAAAGCCTGTATGGAGTAAGAAATTGATATATTGAATGATTATTGAAAAATGGTTTGTTATGCATAATAACATCACAGTGGGGACGAAAAGATTAACAACATAGGTAGTATAATACTATACTACCTAGTAACAGTACCAATATGCATGTATGTTCATAAATAATTTTGTAGTGTATATTAATGAAAATTCATTGGTTTTTATTATATCTATTCATGAGTTTTCACTTTCAAATGCAGAACATATAAAATATATGTGAAGTATGTTCGGTTATATATGTAGAAGAAAGTAAATACAGTACTCACTAAGCGCACCGTAGCCGAAAGTATGAAAAAGTGGAACAACCTCTTCTACCTTAGGCGAATCAGACAAAGTTAATGCTATGTAAACGATCTCGCTGAAGACGTGATAGCATATGGTCCATAATGATAACATAAACATCATTTTCTGCCGTAAAAAGGCTGAGTTTGTTTTTGGGTCTTCAAAAGAAATACCAATGCGTTCCATGCAAAAAGTGTTTAGAATCAGCGTTTCGGCGATTTCTCGTTTGGCTTCGTCTAGTGTTTCTTTTGACATTTTGACCTTCTTTGGCAAATTTGTCGTTAGCTGGTATTTGGATATGAGTAGGCCAGTCCTACTTTGATATTTAAAAAAATACACCAAATTTTTTTCTATAACGTGTCCAGTTAAATTACACTGAATAATGAGCTGTAATAATAATTCTGAGGAACCTATATAGAGTCGTTTGTAGCTGTTTGTTTATTCACGAGTTTGCTTTTTAATAAATGGGTGTGAACAATACAAAGTTTACAGCTTAGAACTTTTGACAAGCATTGATCGAGTAGTTGAAATAATACTTAAGTTCTCAACTACGATGGTTGAAAAACGTAAATAATAAATTCCGAAATTGTACTTGCCATGTACCTATTTAAGGAAACCAATACATTAAGATATGAGTATCTATATCGCAAAAAAAACTGTCGTTTATTATGCAGTTACCCGTTAGCTAACGCTTTGCAAAACTTCCCAGGAATATTGTATTTCATTAATCGAATTAACTTCATCTATTATAAAGTCAGAGCCAGAAACGATAGTTTTTGTTTTAATTTTCTCGCGAACGTTGTGTGAAAGAATTAATTCATAATGAGAAAACAAAGCTTTGCAGTTTCTATACGTAGGCTTCTTACTCAATATAGCGAATGCGTTATCCGTTTACTTGTACCGTAATGAGATAAGTCTCATAGGTTTCGTGGCGTGTATTGATTGAATCGAGTTGATGCTCCGCATTGTTGCGGTACTCGATGCGTCGTTACAAACACGCGAAGTGTCTAATTAGTGACCTACAAGATGGGAATCGAACAGGGATTTAATCAATGGGGTGGCAGATTAGCATGCACATTAAAGTATGGGAAAATAAAAAGAAATTAGTTATTTAATGTAAGTGTCTGGGATAATACCATATTAAATGATTATAGCTTGTTCGCAAGGCAACGCAACGCCTGATTTTTTGAGATTGCACTCCCTTCGTTTTCCAAACGTTATGTAGTATAGAGGTTAAGGTGACCACTCATGCGAGCCACAAGCTTGTTTGTTTGATAGCTAACTATGGAGTCATGGTACGTTTTCACTGAAGTAGAAACTTATTTTATACTTTTATTATTCATTAGAACAGCATATGATGCAAGAGGAGATGGAAGAAGGAGAGATAAGTGGAACGGTTTTCTACATCTATACGAATATTATTAAGAGAAAAGATGTGTATTTTTGTAACAAAAACGTTCAAAAACTACTAGACTAATTTAAAAAATTCTTTCACTAGTATAATGTTACATAGGATAAACACATGCAGAAGAAATCGCGGGTAGAGCGTTAGTCTATTATGACACTTATCGTGTTGATTTTACATTTACAAAAAAAGTGGTCCACTGGGTTTCACTGGATAATAACAGGCACATTTATCACATTAAAAATAATAGTCTCCCCACTATCATTAAGTACTTGAATGAATTCGAGTTATAGGCATTACTACTGAATGCGCGACTGGTTTGTGTGCTGAAGGGTGTAACGGGAGAAAAGGGATAAGTAAATAATGGAAGACTCGCCAATTCACCAACATTCAGCTGCGTAATAAGTACCTCAGATTGTTCCAGCACTTTCGCGATTTTTTAATACGAGTGGCCTCTCAAAATATACAGTTTTCTTCTACACAACACTAGCACGATGTGCACAACACGTACAGAGCATCAAGGGTTGTATTTTCACCCTTATTGCAGTTTGATGACGAATGTAATGTTAACCGTGTGATGACACTAACGGTGAGGCGAGTACTGGAGGGGAAGCCAATTTATGGCCCAGGAGCGGGTAGGTATGAAATAACTGGATGGAGATTAAAGGACTTACCCGCCTAGCATACATTAATAAAAATATATATACAATCACGCTCACAATCCCAAGAGGGGTCGAACCGAGCTTCAGGTAACATTTGGTTACACATAAAGCCACATCTGGCAGTATGGACCATTGATGTTTAATAATTACAGAAATTTGGCCTAAACAACTACCAACAATCAGTAGTAACACGATTCGTTAGCAGCATCTAAATCATTGTCTTTAAAAACTACACTACAGTAATTATTCCTAAACATTACGCCTACATATCTACATAATTAATATTATAAATAATCAAAGTCCAATAAAATATTACAGATTTCTTTAAGGTGTACATAATTAATACAACCACATTCGTTTCCGATGTACGAATCGTTAATGAAAGTAGAACCGGTACAGTTGATTGAACTTGCATGTGAGATGTGTAAAAACGGCCGTGAGATGTTGACACTATCGGTATAATGTGTATTCTGTTTGCCTTGACCCTCTTCTTAAGTATGCCTAACTGCATTTTATTTGGGATAAAATTGTCCATAACTTATGTAGGTATTTGTATTATGTTACGATTAATTACACTTCAAATATCTTGATTCTGTGTACGTTTTTTTCATACTGGTTTCTGACGATTTTAAAGACAAGTAATTTGTTCCAAAAAGTTCTTTAGAAACGGTAGTACGGAGGTTAAGACGTAAAGCTACCAGTGGATAAATTTTTTAATCTATGTTTAATATTTTTTCAGAAATAACCAGTAGCTGCAAAATTCAAAGTTTAAATATTCAGCTAACCTCTATGAACCAAAACAATTTTTTTTCATAAGCACCCGACGTTTATATGAGTTTACAAATTACTGTCTACGGAAAGTTATGCATTGAACCCACTGTTTGCATTTTCTCTAAAAGTTGTGGAATCATTGTCTTTTCTCTCTGAGATGAGACAGTTTTCATGGCGATCGACAACGATGTTTTTTTTATAATTGTCTTTTTTCGAGTAATTGGCGGACATCGACACAAATTAGTGTGATTTAAGATTTTCCCGCTAGTGATGGCAGTGTTTCGGCAAATTTAGCACGAGGCCGCGGTCCGTGGCGCGCTTTACAGTTCGCCACCGTTACGCGGCGATTAGGAGGCGCACGCGCATCGAATACTTCCCTACTGCGTTTGCAGAGGTTGCAAACGCACTCAGTGATTGTCTATCATTTCTTTGCTGATGAATTATGATCCAAATGAATACTAAAACTGTTTTGGAAGACCTCAAATATATTTTTTACATACATTCATACTATCACACTTAAAAGCTGAACAAAGCTTAACGTACCTAATATTTGGTTACACATAAAGTCAGTATGGGTCAAATAAACTGAGACTGTACAATAGGAGACCTCGAATATATTGTTTATAAATTACATTTTGTCATTTAAAAAAATATTTACGAAATGAAGATAAAAAAAATATCTTGCTATATCTTCGTTCTTACTGATACATATTGTAAGTACAAAATTGTAGGCTAAAATATTTGCCCTTTTCTATTTGTGAGTTTAAAAAAATAACAATATATTCCTTTAATTATAAAAATAGTACGAAAAGGTATAAAAAATACAGATATTTTTTTCTATTTATATAACGCGTAATTGGTTGCAAACGGCGTATCTAAAAGCGACAAATCAGATTATTGTAAAAGCGGTTAAAGTTTTAATTTTCTATAAGACTTGACATAGTAATTTTAAACAAGAGTTGAATAAAAATACTTTCTGTTTTTCTGTGTGTACGAAACCTTAATTGAAGCTTTCATAAATATTTGTCGACACACTGAGTAATATTGATTATTGACAGACACGATCAAACAAAGCATGAATATTAGTTATGTTTGCTCTGCGGCTTATATGCGAAGCAGCGCACTTTTATTTTTTTCTAATGTGTTTAATTGATTCCTGAGAGCAATCGCGGGCGATTATAATTCGCTGACGCATCACGAGTGCTGTACTAATGTAACATTAATAATGGCCGATCTCTCCACGAAGTAAAAGTGTTCGTGTTATCAATGTTTCGAGCGACCCAGTTTTGTTGGCGGAGCGAGCAAAAACATAGAGTCCAAATAAAAGGTGCGAAAACCGAAATGAAATAGATATGTACCAATTGCTATGATGGTAATATCGTGTTGGTTTCTACTTCTTTGTTGATTTTAATACTTTCTTTCCTTTTTGATGTTGGACCAATTGCATTTTTACTTTAGTTCTATAGCATAACATTGTTGTTCTTCCTGTTTGTCTATGAAATTTACGAAGTATTTACTCCAAACTTCAATATTTGGAATAAATTAGGACCGACCTCAAAAAGATTTTTGAAACCAAATTTTTATTTCTCCGTTTTTAGTTTTGAAGACGGTTTTTTTTTGTTTTATTTTGAATCGCTGCTTAATTACGCAGTGTATAAATACAATAATATAATTAATAATGTAACTTATATTTTGTACTATAAAGTTTACTTAGTTCATACGAAGTAAGTTATTAATGTATACTGGCAGGGTATATTTATTTTTATAAATAATTACTAGACTATAAATAAAAGAAGTGATAAAAGTAATATTTGTGGATAGGAATTTCTTTTTTTATGTGAAATCTTTCTGGGCTTATTAACTTGAAAATTAAACCAAGTTTCGTATATCTATGATCGTTGCAGTACCTACATATTAATCAATTATTAACAATTAGTTAGTTATTATTCCTCTTCAATTATTCCGTTATCCACCAAAATTGATGGAAGGCATTTCATCTTAGGCCTCAGGATGACAACGCACCTGCAACTACCAAGTGTTTCTTTCCTTGCTATTGCAATAGTGTCGGAAGTTTTACAAGTAGGTAATTAATATTTATTAATCTGTAGCTTACTACGAAAGTGTGTAAAATGTAGTCAGTCTGACTCAGCATAATATCTAATACACGTTGTCTCCGCTTCGTCTTCTCGTCCGATGGTGCACCTTTCGTTTACAATCGTACAAAGTCGTATCATAATGCATTCAATGCGCAACGTTAACACAATAACCCACATTATCTCCCGATCATTTGGAAAATTGTTCCCATGGCACAGTTCGATATTGATATCGTACTTAACGCATCCGAGAGACCACGCGCGGGCGCAATGTTTGCGTTCGCGTTTGTGGTGACACTTCACGAGCAAATACTTGACATGAGTCACGTTGTGGTCACCGACAACTAGATCTGGAACGAAAACTATTTTTAAGTACAATCAAACAATACACTATTTTGTATTTGTTTCAGTATAATACAAATTGTATAGTTTCTAATTTTCTGCCTAATTGAAAAGTCGTCTCGTACATTTCCGGTGGTCCGTAGCACATCTTTAAATAAAATGTAACGTTATGTAACATTTGGTTACACATTAACCGCCTCCTTGGTACGTAAGTAGGTATTAATCTATGCTCCTTGGTAAATCGCCCAGAAGAATTAGGTCTAAAGGTCCCGAGTTTCCCAGGGGAGTACAAATTTCGGTATGCTTGGTAATAGGACTTTTTCCAAGTCCGGCTAGCTACCACCAACTTATCAAAATCTGTGGCTATAATGATAGTGATAACAGCATTATTGTGTTCTAACAAAATGTAAAGATAGCCATACTGTCTGTGGTTCTGGATGTCAGGTGAAGCTCGATTTCATTTAAGACCTTATCGTCACTTTAGGTGAGATTAAGGTCAAGAGCTTCCCTTGTCAGGCATTAAATAAAAACCGGGCAAGTGCGAGTCGGACTCGCGCACGAAGGCACGCACCCTTAAATATTTGTTTTATTTTAATTTAATTATATATTTTTAAAGTGAACATATAAATAAATATTCTGTAAATATTTCAAGCATCCACCTGTTGACGTTATCAATTTATAGCAAAAAAAAATCGGGAGTGGTCTCCCCTTGACTTTACCGGAAACGGCTCAAAAGTTGATAGGAAACTTATGTTTTGATGTCATACATGCATATTAAATTTTCGTTGACCCATCCGAGTACCGACCGTGCCCTTGGTTACTAAACTTTCGTGATCGACGACTCAAAAGTTGATAGAAACCTTATATTTTGATGTCATACATGCATGTTAAATTTGGTTGCAATAAGTTAAAGCATGCGAGTTATCGTGCTAACGCACAGACACAGATATTATTCTAAAAACGGTACTTTTGGACTCAGGGAGGTCCAAAGCGTGTAAATCCGTCAAAATCTAGAGGTCGAATTTTTGGACGATTACAAGACTTCCTCTATACTACGTATACGAGAAAGTAAAAATCACGTTTGTTGTATTTGTTGTTATAACGGCAACAGAAATACATCATATGTGACAATTTCAACTATCTAACATCTAACTATGACGGTTAATGAGATACAGTCTGGTGACAGACGGACGAACAGCGGAGTCTTAGTAATAGGTGGTAATAGGGTCCCGTTTTACCCTTTGGGTACGGAACCCTGGAACTTATGGGTACGGATGCCATGTGATGCCGGCAGAGTAGAATAGCACCACCCCATATCCTCCAATGGGTGTCGTAGAAGGCGACAAATGGATCAGCAAAGGGGTATTGATCACCTTATACTCCGTCTACTAAATAAAAAAAAAGTCTTCAAAAGTAAAAAACAGAGAAATAAAAATTCTGTTTATAAAAATCTAAATGTTTTTTTTTGAGGTCGGTGCCAACGTCAATATTTTGGAATAAACGTTGTCACTTGTATTTGGGACCGACCCAAATACAAGTGACAACGTTTTCAGTTTTGAAGACAGCTTTTTTATTTGTAAATTATTTATCTTTTGCCTTTTAGTGTCTTAAGTATATAAATTTTTTAAGACACACAAGTGATAATATTACGATATCATCGATGTCAATTAAATAGGCATTATTAGGGATAACTCAAAAACTACTCGTCAGATGTCGATCAAAATTAAATGGGTCCAAATGACAAGTACAATCTTCCAAAGGTCGAAAGAATGTTCAAAATGGGTACACCCAGTAAAGAGTTATGAGGTAACAAACAAACTTAGTGAAATTCAAACATGTACTGTAGCTACCTGAACAAGATTATAACGCTCACTATATTTATACGTCGAGCTTTGTATCATTGCATGACTTTCGCATGTTGACCAGATGATCATGACCCCTAGTTTGAATCTGTCGAAATGAAAGTTCATTATGTTTTTATAAGCTGCACAATAAAGAACTTCCCATTGAGATTGGCTTCGGTGTTTTCAAGCGCTTTGCATGCAGACATAATGAAAACGCAAAATGTTATTTCGATTTCCGAAAACTAAATTTCTTTATAATCGTCGCTATGACAGCAAACGCATAATAACATTATAGAGTCACTTCCAAAGAGTAAAATTAATTGTTAATTGAGATTTGGTGTGAGATATTCTTGTACATATAATTTACTTACGTCATATTTTCTGTTTACACCATTGGAATGTTTAAACTTATCTGTAAATTGATCCATATATTGCGACTGGAGGACATCTAATATGATACACTATTTAATTTTCTCTTTTCCTCATCACATTCACCATGTTTTGAGGGGCATTATATGAGTATTTACTTACATTCATTAATAATACTTAATACATTCCGTGTTTTTTTGTCGGTGCGCCAATATTGCATCGTGTAGTTTTTTGTCAGTAGCCGTCGCTCTTCATCAGTCAGAATCTTGTAATTGAATCTTAGCCAAATAAAAATAGATCGAGATGCCGTGTGCAATGTAATTTAAGATTTTCATCGCGAAGATAATGAGTACCAATGCGAATCAACATTAACTTTCACTGGCGTACGGCTCACCGCTGGCCTTAAATCCTCTTTGGGAAACCGCAGGAAGTAGGTACTATTAAAAAGACAGAGTATACTTTTTACTTTTTATTCCATGTGAACTAATCAATGTTAGTAAGATATTTATATTAAATATGTTTATACAGTATGGAAATAAAAAATGTGCCCTGTAGGGGAAGTACCTTAAATCTTTAAAATAGTTCAATTTACTGAAAGGAAACTCCTTTATTTCTAAAAAGAAACATAACTGCATTCACAGAATTCTCAAAATACTTTTTCGAACCGGGAATCGAACCAACTAAAAAATAAAAAAATAACCCTTGCCATTTTATTTTACAATCGATACAGTCGATGTTAAAGATAAATTTTCTTAAGAAACACAGGGTCTTAGAAATAAAATACTTTACGAAATCTAAAATTTCTATTCCAATAGCCAAACATACTGTAACATATGCCTTAGTTGTGTTATGTTCTGTTTTCTAAATTTGGTAATCTGAATGCAGCTTATAGGTAATTGGTATTTTTCAACAAAATAACAAACACAATATAGACTATATTGTGTCACTGTGCGAAAAATACAGAAGTGCAGATAAAAATTTGCACATGGTGTTCGTAGACCTGGAGAAAGCATAAGACAGAGTTATGCTTTCTACAGGTCTATGAGAGGAGGTTTTGTATTGGAGTTTGAAAGAAAAATCTGTGTCTGGTAAGTATGTGGAGCTGATTTGTGCTATGTACGATCGGTCACGTACCCATGTCCGTTCGGTTAGCCGTTGGAACCACCGATGAGTTCAGTGTGGCACTTCGCTCGCAACAAAGGTCGGCGTTAGGTCCTTACCTCTTCACCCTCGGCCTTATAAATGGATCCACTGACATCGAACATACCGGAGGAGGTACACTGATGCATTCTGTTCGCCAACGACATTGTACTCTTCGATAAAGATGAACACCCGATACAAGGGAGATAAAATTGGAAAAGAATTGGAAAAGTGGCACCAGGTCCTGGAGCATGTTGGCTTGAAAATCACTAAAACCAAAACCGAATATTTGTTCTGCGATTTTCATACATACAGCACAACGATGATATAGACAGATATTTCAAGCATCGAATTAGCTCAGGATGGATGAAATGGCGGCAGGTTATGGCGAGCGATCGTTGTAATCCCTCGGTAAATAAAGAGGTTAAGACCTGTCATCCTGTATGGGAGCATTCAAGTATTACGTAACGCAATTTTGGAAGATTTTCTGTACCCTCCCCCCCTCTCTAAACGTCACGTAACACTCAAGTGATCATTTTTACCCTAAAGTCGCCAAAAGTTATGTTATAGTTTTTATCCTTGGTATAGTTTTAACTGCCTTTGCGGTAATAATACTAAATAAAACAAGAGATTTTTCATCCGCAACACCTGCGTATTTTGTTTATTTTTTATAAATTTGGGAGTTTTAATTCCCGAATTTTTTATTCAAAGAAAGAAATAATGTTACGTAATACGTGTTAGAAAGACCCCCTCCCGCCCCTGTAACGCATCGTAACGTTATACGAGAACAGAAAGTAGCTTAGAATGCTACGATTGATGTATGGAGTAACAAGAAAGGTCGAAGTGAGGAATGAGTACATTAGAGGAAGTTTGAAAGTGTTACCAGTGTAACAGATTGGCATAGTATGGGCATATAATGAGAAGAGATGATGAGTATAACAAAGAGAGTAATAGAATGAAAGTGGATGGATATAGAGGGAGAGGAAGAATGAAGAAAAGATGGATAGACTGTGTGCATGATGATATGGCAGAGAAGGGTGTTAATGTTGAGATGACGGCTGATCGAAGAGAGTCGAAGAAGAAGAAATGTTACGTTTTCAAATAAAATTGGGAGCATGCCAGAATGACGAGTCTCCCAGATTTAATAATACAAGGAGATGGGCCAGACCGGCGTTTAACTTGAGACAAAGTGTATGCCCAGTGGGCATACATTGCCGCCAGTTTGCGTCACTCGGACTTCCTATGAAGCGATTTGACTGATCTCCTTTGCGGCTGTGCTTAACTTTCATTGCTTCGCAGTCCTTATGACGCGCGCAATGAATAGTGTATATTACGGCATGCTCAACCAGAACCATGTTGTGTATGTAGTACGGCCGGTGATCGCGACACTCCGTCTTCCTATGAACTCGGCGATTCGACCGATCTCCTTAGATTGATATATCTGTGATGAGTCTACATTGTGTCAGTATATGACTTAACGATTACCACAAAAATCAAATATTCTTATACCGTTACAAAGTTAACACATCGATTATTAATTTTAATGACGAATGTCTTCCAGGTATGTAAGTTTTCACTTTCCGGCGTATAAATAACGTAATATTACGATACTGAAAAAATGAAGAAATGCACAATAATCTAACTTAATCGAGTAATAATACGTTAATGAGTACTCATTTTCTTTTCGTCTTGAAAACGGAGAGTATGTTTTAAGTATATGTAATCAGAGAGAGTGAACGTTTTCCGTTCCTGGACGAATTAGTCACACTCGTTAAATTGCTTCTCACGGCTCCTGTCATCGCTTCCGATTAAATTCGTCACGGGCTCAAGGATAATGCACCTTTCCCCTGGGATTGCGTGAACACACATGGTTTCTGTGAATCTTTGATTCAGATGCTGAATACTAATAAAAGTACTATTTGCGTCACTAAGCACATTAATTGACATTATTTTTATTGACATCTGAAACTTAGTTTTATATAACTGAGATTTGTTTCGTTTATTCTTGGCATCTTTGTTTGTGTTAGTTTTTTTTTATATAATTTTAATTGACTTCTAGATTGACATCGTATAAAAGTTTGGAAAAGGTTCGCAATAAAGCAGATTTTGAAAATTTTTAATTTCATTTTATTTAATTAATTTTCCATAAAACGCCATCTTCCATTTTTTATGAATTTTACCTTGAAAAATGATGGATTTCCATACAAACTGTCATCCTCTATTTTACCGGATAAGGATAAGGATTTTTCGAAATTCAACCCCTTAGGCCCCTTTACCCCTTGCCTACATCATAAAAGGAAGCTGTGTGCAAAATTTCAACTGTCTAGGTCCAAAGGTTGCTCAGTCAAAGGGCGTTGATCAGTTAGTCAGTCAGAGCTTTGCCTTTTATATATATAGATTATACAATTTATATATATTATATAAACATTAAGTTAACCAAACAATCGAAGTTTGTAATCTAAGTTTTGTTTGGCGGCACCAACGTCGCCGGCTTAGAGGAATCTCCAATGATAGGTTGTTTTGGCATTGAATTTTAGACCGGTCGTTTGCCTGTCAGAAACCCTCCTTGGGTATAGTATTTTAGTTGGTATACTCGCCACCTCGCAAGTGACCCCGGGATCGATGATCTGAACAGGGTTCAGAAACTTCTTTTACGAGAACCACGGGATGAGAAGGGGTACTAAGTGCTATTCAAAAACTACACGACCGTATCAAAACTGTACATTTTATTGCGTTGCATGATGTTAAATTTATTAACTAGCTTCTGTCCGCGACGTCGTCTGCGCAGGATTAGTGTTAATTATAGCCTATATGTTATTCTGATGTATGAGTCTGTTATTGTAAAGTTTCATTAAAATCCATTCAGTAGTTTTTGCGTGAAAAAGTAACAAACATCCACACCTACAAACTTTTGCGTTTATATATAGGATTTAATAAAAACAATATCTAATCTAAATTTATGATGGTGGTCATTTGCATTATATAAAATAGCGATTAGTTCATCCATTTTCAATAAGTATCGTGTTATTTTAATGTTCCTAAAATAAATAAATTGATGTGGATATTTGAATAAAATAATAGGTTTTCCTAGAAATATACGCTTATTATAATTTATAGGAACGTTACTTTCTCATTGGTGGTTCCAAAATAAAAAACAATTTATAAAGTTTAGCTATTTACATTTTCTGAATGTCAAAGCGTGTCAACCATTTGTTAATTACTAGACGATTTTAGTTTAGTGAAAAACATGGTTAAGACTGGTTGACGACAGATTGGTTCTTGGATAAATATAAATTTCACAATCGTTTGAAAAATAAGCCAGAAAAACAACATTACACATAATTTTCTTCTCAAATAATACATCACAACAAGTTTCGTTGACATCCAACGATCGTACCCGACCATCGACCAATGCGAGCGCCGACAGTCGATTAAACTCAAGCACTCACGCGTATTTTGTTAATCGGTAAAAGCACGCAGTCTGTGGATGTTCGCAATAGAAGAGACTACTCTACTTCTTCAGAGCAAGAGAGTCTAATTGCAAAGCACCCTATCCGTGTACACCAAAATGCAGTGAACTATTTTACGGTCGAGACATAGCAAACCCATCGTTTAAACAGTTTTTCTCTGATTCTCAAGAAAATACTGGCAGTTTAGCTGAAACGATTTCGTTGAATATTCTGTGGAATTTGCAAAAAAAAGCACGATAAAAATTAATGAAGGGAGAATAAGTTTTATTTGCAACAAAATCAGCAACAATTAAATCAATACAATACAAAACTACGATACACATGCTGGTAGAGTAAACAAAATACACTAATGTTATTACATTAGGAGACACTAAATAGTTGTAAGTGTTCATATTATTACACTGTTATATAAGTAAATATGAAATATTGTTGGTTTAAGTCAATTATGAATAACGGTAGGTCGTTATACTTTGTCGCACATGAAATTGCATAAACGGTAGATTTTTGGCTCGATAACCGTGAAATAAGAGAGAAAATGAACTTTTTTGTAATAAAAGAGGTGCATTACATTAAGATGTGAAGCAGGAATTATGGGTGTATTCTGAAACTTTATAAACATTTTGTAAAGATTTTTTATATGAAAATTAATCATGATTTTCGAAAAATGAGGGATAAAGACAAAAAATTGTTGGATTGCTAATATGTACGACCGAAGCATTATCCTAAACACTAAATTGAACTGGCCATTGAGAATATTGAAAAAAAAAGGTTTAATAAATTTTACTTCATATGCTAAATACGGCTTGACGAATCACCTCAGTACATCAATCCATTTGTTAATGTTTTTTAAAAATACACACTTTGTTAAATATCTTCTTATATATAAAATTCTCGTGTCACAATGTTCGTTCCCGTACTCCTCCGAAACGGCTTGACCGATTCTCATGAAATTTTGTGAGCATATTAGCAGAGTAGGTCTAAGAATCGGCTAACATCTATTTTTCATACCCCTTAGTGATAAGGGTTGTCCACCCTTAATTTGTTTTTTTAATTTATAAGGCAAAACAACGTTTGCGGGGTCAGCTAGTTATTATATATTTATTTAGTTTCCTGTATCCTGCATCCACTTCAGTGAGAACTCGTTTGTTTATCACGCAACACGCGTATTATTGTGTTTATAGAGTAATAACTCAATTTCATTCAAGTTTTTTCTTAGCATTCATCGAGCATGTTTGCCTTGTCAATTGAATTAACATCACACACGCTAATTACGTTTCGCAGTAACGTTAACCTCGACAGCGTTTACGCGCCTCAAGAAAGCAAATAGTTTCCCACATAAAGCTTATTCTTGTTCCGCATTCATATAATTTACTCGTTCACATGACAGGACCATGTGCGAAGACTGCTGGTGCCAAGAAACGCAACCGCAATAATCTATGGCGTTACGTGCGGTAACTCTACTCTGATCTTGTAATACAATGTTACAAGGTGCGATTTGAAGCACTACCTCACAAAGCACTTCATTCACTCCGTTTCAGTCCATTGAACTAATTTGTTTCATTTGTCTTTCATGAATATGTATTTAAAGCATCATTTGTCTCGCACGTCTACAAAATCAGTTCGCGTTACTATGCAAAGACAACAAACACATACCATAAGTACACGATTTTCTTCTACGGTAAAGAATTTGCGGTGAAGGTTTTCTAAGGTCGGCAATTGTGTTCTAAAGGGGCACTCTCGTGGCTATAGCGATGCCGGCATCGATGGCTTACCCCGGTGCCATTTGGGGTTCCGTTGTGTCGCCTTCGCCTTGGGTTTGATAGCTAAGGCTGGCAAATTGCAACTCAGCTCCGGGCATTTTATTGAAAATTCTATCTATCTGTTACGGCGAGTAGGGGTTTTTCTCCCTCTGGAATATATCCCTTGCGCGTGCGCATTAGGGTCGTAAGTCGAATGACTCAAGCGCAAGCAGTGCCCGTTATACGGCGTCAGGTTACGGTCACGTCTATATAAGACCGCGGCGTCTTCTTCACCATTTCATTCGGTTTGAGACGTGCGGCCCGTGGCCTTGTCTCCGTAGTACGTGCTGCACCAATCTCCCGCGCCGGTGTCGAGCACTAGTCGATCGCTGGCGATAGATCCCATTCGTTCGTTCGGGATACTTGTGCTCGCTTCGTTTCACCCCCGGGACACAGTTATAGTTTCGTGTGAACTGTTGAACATTATATCGTGAAATCGCAGACAGTGAGGCAGGCTGTTCCACTCAGGTATACATCTATTGACATAGATTTAAGTTGCCGTAAAATTAGCATTAGATGATCCAAAACCGTACGTAGACATTTTAAATGTCGTTTACATACATTTGCATTCCATTAAGCTGAAGTAAATGCTTTGAAAACTTTTCTTCTTTCACGCACAAGAATAATAATTTATGTCGAAGCTCTTTTCTATTAAGGTAATATTTTTTTTAGTCCTTAATAAATGCTTTAGTGCTGATTGTGTAGTTTCTTTACAAAAGGTTACAGGAATATCGTTAGGCATCATTGTTTAATTTTACAAAATTTGCAACCTCTGAACAAAAAGTCGCAGAGATCCGCCATTTAAGCGTTTTCTAAAATGAGGAGCTTTTTTCAGCAGCATAAAGAATAAATTGAAAACATTTTTTTATTTTTGAAAATCATTTTTTTGTTAATCTACGATTTAATGTAGCTATGTGTGTATGTTTTAAACACACAACTATGTATAAAACTGATTCCATATAATTCAATCAAGTAGTTCCTTCTTACAAGGAAAAAGAAATTTGATCGTTTATTTTGCCGGCAATTTTAATATTTTACAAAAATATAATTAGTACGTAGTTAGTAACGTATGGCTCTGCAAGAAGGTATGTGAATCACAATTGGCATATGCATATTTGCTCTCAGTGGGTAACCCCCATTCAGACAACATACATAGGGAATTAAAAGAAAAAGGAAATATCATACTTTGAACTTTCAAAATTTCCTATTTCTTAGGATAGTTTCATCAGCTTCAAAGGCTAGTTTTTTAGCGAAAGATATTTTTAGAAGATGGATTGTTGCATTTGAGTCTAGACTTCCTTGTATATAAAAATCAAAACTCTAGATGTTATTCCTGGTATTCTTGGAAGTTGAACTTAGCTGCTGGTATCTGTACATTAGTGTACTGCATGACATTATTTATAACCCTGTACCTTAATAGAGTTGCACGAGCACGAATATATATCACGAAAAAGATTACGATGTGGCATTACTATATTAAGAACTTCTCCATATCAAAATATGTTAGAAAGGATTTAATTTAAGTTTCTTTCTTTCAACTTTATCCACTTCAACAAGCTGATGGACTTCGTTGCGTTGTTAATTCTCCATGAAAAATATTAAAATAGAACTTTTTATAAATCAGTTTATTCCTCATGAAATCAACAAAAATAGTAACTAAGTTATTTCAATTGGAGAATCAAGTCATTTAGAAATCATAGCAACAAAATTGATTTTCTTACAAATTCATTCAAGAAAACGTGCCACGTTCATATTCAATTTTCCGGTTGATAAATGGATCTCACGGCTAAAGGGGTCCACAATTTCTAAATTACATACATACAAACTTTTAGCTCTTATTCGCACTGGTCTAAGTGGCAAGGGTTGTCAAATGCCAAATTCAAAATAACCAGAGTCCAGCAACTTCACTTTAATTGTTGATGCAATTTAAAACGCCTTAACACTAATTACTTATTTTATTGAATTTAAAAGAACGTCGCGTCTATACTTTTGTGTATTATTTATTACATTTAAGAAGAAAATGCCGAGGATTGACTCTTTGGATATTCAGTTAGACAACCCTATAGATCCCGAGTGCAAGGCACAAACGCACGCTATTGGTCTGAAGATGGTGAAATGATTACCGTCATTACTAGCGAATTACAAGGAGACGGTCTCCGTATTACATGCACTTGCGTGAGATACAGGCCGCTATTGTTTTTTTTGCTATATGACTTCAGAGTGCAATGGAAAAAGTGGAACTGGGTGGGCTGTTGCTAGCAGGATTTCCTGGAGCGTCGACATTGATTGAATTTATATTAATATTTTTTTGCTATCAAATCAAACAGCTTATAAAATCAGTTCAAGTAAAATCCTTTGTATTCCTGTTAATCGTGCATCACTAGTTTTAGCTCAGGGCATAGCCTGAGCAGTTTTCCCATATATTATATGTATTCATATATCCTATATTACAATCCAGGCTATGATCTACCAGTATACCAAATTTTATCCAAGATAGTTGAATTGTTGTTGTATGATTAATGGACAAAATCTAAACGTCTACTCACACATTTATAATACTTGTAGGATTAGTTTTCATTGACAATCATAGTATCAAAATATTATGGGGAGGTCGATGGCACCGCGGTCGTGCGTTTTTAGTAACGATCACGAAAGTCTCGGAGTTTCTCTGCGTGAACAATTGATCATATCAGAAATGATGAGATCCGCAGAACAACCAAGGTCACCGACATAGTCCAAAGAATTGCGAACCTTAAGTGGCAGTGGGCGGGGCACATTGCTAGGAGAACTGACGGCCGTTGGGACGGAAAGGTTCTTGAATGGCAGCCGCGTACCGGGAGACGCAGCGTTGGTAGCCCCCAACAAGGTGGACCGACGATCTGGTAAAGGTCGCGGGAATCTCCTGGATGCGGGCAGCGCAGGACCGTTCGGGTTGGAGATCCTTGGGGGAGGCTTATGTCCAACAGTGGATGTCTCTCGGCTGATATGATGACTGTTAATATTAACCCTCCGCCTGTCGCGCCTTTTTTACGACCTGAATAGTCGCGTGGGATTTAAAGAAACCCTAAAGCATTTAATTTGTACTAGAACGTACATTTTCGACATTCTTTTGACGTATCGTAGTTGGAGAGGACCGTTTTGAAACAATAAGTAAAAGATATTGGAAATCAGTCATTAGTTTAAATTTAAAAAAATAACTTAAAGTAATAATAATTTTTAAGTAAATATTTTACTGCACCGATACCAAATAAATTGGGACCAGGGTAGAAAAAATATCAAAACATTAAGAAATGTTTAATAGTCATCATTACTGAATTTTCAGAGAGTAAACTCTTCTTAAAAACAAGACAAGGGTTTTCAATATCAAAAACCATATCAAAAATAGCGCAGCGGTACAAATCTACCTACTAACGATTGGAACTAACTCGCTTCTATGCTTCTATTTATCTCGCTTGTTCTAGAACTTGTTCGGAACAGGTTGCAGTCCTCGCTACAGGATGCACGTTATTAAAAAAATAATAACTGAGCCTTCCTAACGTCCTAGCTTGGGGCAAAACATCCGCGTAGAAATGTCAGTATTCTAGTTACGTACGAATGTAACAGAACCTAGGTGTTTTGTTGGAAATAATAGTCTCACAATTTTAACGAGATGGACAGACAGAGAGAAAGAGTGACAGAAAATGAAAATGAAAAAGCCCTTTTTTAAATGGACTTTGCTAAGTACTTTTAAATCGTCATAAGCCCTACCACCAATTCGGGACGTAATAATAATTATTATGCTGAGATGGAGAAGAAATGGCGAAAGAAACTCCACAGCTTACAATTTCGTAATGATTTCAAAACATCAATACATATCAATGAATACTTATCAATATAATTTAAGTTACAGTTTACACGCATTTGGATTATTTATCTTGTGAAAAGCTTTTCGATATAATTCAATAAATCATATTAACAGAGAGAGCGAAAGGGATAAATAAGACGTAATTTATTTGTAATACAGGTAAAATTAATTTATTACTTTTAAATGTCCAAACCATGAGCATATTTACTAAGAATTAATGAATAGTAGTAACCGGGAAAAACTGCAGATAGATTTATATATTTTTTTTTTATCTTGGGACTAATTCATACGGTTAAAAAGATGTATTGCTACTAGCTCCAAGTGAGTCTCTGTAGGCTTTACGTGTATTCTTTTAGCTGGGCACTACGTACCAAAAATGGGGGATTTTCACGGCTTGGAATTATTTCACATCATCCGGGTTGAGAATGTTCCTCTTCAAATTTAAATTGGAAGACACACATGTAGATCTAAATACAGCATTTATTTGTTAAGGGATACTGTAAATAAACTTGAATTAAATTTACATATAATATAATTAATACCTCATATAATTAATAAGCTCACGGTCGCCCAGGTTTTCGACGATCTAAAAGTACTTAGCAAAGCCAATTTAAATAAAGAACTTAGTATGATAGTATATATGTATGAAAGCGCTGTAACTGTTTAAAACTATTAGAAATAACAACCATTAATACAAATCAAATACAATAGGCGACAGGCTGGCAACCTGTCATTATATGGAAAAGCTCTGCTCAACCCCTCCAGGGGTTGCGAGCGTGTAATACAAAGCAAATTTAGGTACAAGTAGGCATACTCTAGCAGCCATTTTCCCCAGTTTACAGAACATTTTCGAAATGCTACGATTGGCGTGTTACAAGGAAGACATGTCTCTGTCTCTTCGCTTCTCTAAGGTTTACTTTTTCATTGATCGATATTACGTCTAAAAGGTGAACCACCCAATACTTCGCGGATCGTCCGTTTGTTATCTAAATTCAAGAAAGAAAAATCTAGCCTTTTTTATTGTTTGTTCGCTATATTGCTTGCCTAAATGCCCAATCAAAGGGGCGGGGCTGACGCTTAAAAGGCTTCCGACGTACGTACCGCCCACATTATAATTATGTGGCCCGCGATACACATTTCAGAGACCTCATGTACGTGATATTATTTAACACTTTCAATTACGCCTAAATGTTTTTATCGCTTAAATAATAAAGTTGAAAGTCCTTAAAATAGAATCAGAGTGAATATTATTCCTGCAAATTTGAATCATCGTGAGAGATTTTATAAGAAGTTCTACTGACACGAAGTTATTATACATTTTTTGTTATTGCTAATTAAGTTATTATGTAATTAAATAAGGCAAAATGAATTGTTCTTTATATGTTTTTGCGATTAATTTTTTTTACACTCTAGTAACATTTTAATAATGAAATATCTTAAGGACTCTAATCTCTTCACGGTGTACTTCGACCCTCGTGGATCTAAGTTTCTTTATGGTATTTAGTATTGAAATTATTAGATTTGAGAATTACTATTGTTTCAAATTGGTCTTTTTATATCATTTTTTATTTTGACAGATTTTATTTTTGATATTTGTTAAAAAACAAGGGTTCATTGTCACCGCGTCTTCTCTACGGGTACATGATTCCTAAGCATGGCATTTCTTCCATATTCCCAGAGCTATTCCTAGCTTTCCCGACCTATCGATAACAATTATAAAATCGATTACGCGTAGACAATGTAATAAAGATAAATCAACTTGTGCTATCCAGTAAGTTACGTAAAAAGACAGCTAGTCAAATAAGGAGTAATAAATCGAGTCCCATTACTTGTCTGAAGGTACTTTAGAAGTGAACATCGATGAGTAGAAAACATCATTGATCAATGACCCGTCCGTCATATCTTACGTCGTATGGTATTACCGCAAAAAATGTCTGTGATAAAATCGTATGCGTGGGCGCAACCAGTTGATAGTTTTTGCGCCGCCGACCTTGACCGACCCGAATCATCGATCTTTTGATCCAGTTATTAGCATATTGATTTGATATGACGTATTTGTAGGCGATTTGATACAGTAAGTTGCAGTTACTGTTATAATTATGATTTGGATAATCTATCTGAAAGTGATACGTATATAGGTTTTATTTCTGGTTTAGTAGAGAAGGCAAATGTATTACTTGGTTCTAATCGTAATAATAATATCGACAGTGCTCTATGGGAAATGAAATCACGTTTTGTATTGATCGCCCTAATAATCATAGTTTTGCGGCTATTGAATTTATTGATAATGAGTAATCCTACAATATTAAATTACAAAAATTGCAGATTTAAGTAAAGTCGTTTATTTGAGTCGTGTTATAAATATTAGCTGGTGGGATGTTTTGACACTTTGCAAATGTTATAACTTACGGTATCGAATTCTCGTAAAGCACGACGAAAATATACGCATTAGTAAAATTTAACGGTTACTTCTACTTTCTAAATCAGTGCAATAAATATGAAAATATTTCGGATCCGTGTCAAGCAAATAAACGACAAATGTACACTATTCGAGTTCTTGTTACTCGACGAGCATTTCTCGCTCGAGTTTTTATAACGGTATAAGTATTGCTACTAGATTAGAATTAAATAGCAAATGGTAAGAAATAACAATTGATACAATAATTTTTTCTGTGGTAATCACAAAAATGTCACGACGGTTGTGTTGTTATGATGTTAATTACGAAAACCATGCATGAATTTTTATCTTAAATATTGCCGCTCTAAAAATCAAATTAAAGTTATTTTCAAGCAAGATTCTACGATGACATCAAGCACTTAGTTTTTTAATTTGTCTCATTTGTTACAAACTCTTTGCAATTAGCTTTCTCTTACATGTATCATCAGAATAAGCGCCAAAGTTTTAGGAGCGGAAGATCGATGGTAGTCATTCTAAAAGAAAAAGTTTAGTTTTTCTAGTCCAAATGTTGTGTTTACCATTGCCTGAGTAGGTATATTTATCTGTATTCTTAGTGTCAGAGATTCTCTTTTTTGCTTTTGAATGTTGTTTAAGGCGTTCTATTTTAACACTGATTAATAATTTCTAAGTTCTATTTACTACTGTGTAGAGTCCATTGAAATCATAACATTGCAACCATCTCATGACATGTTTACAAATAGCATAGAGCAATTAATGTTGCCAGTTACCGTTAATACAGAATAACTATTATGCACTTTGCTGTAATGTAAACACAGTTTTAAATTGCACGTGAAGTCGTGTAATGTGGGTCTCAAATGAAGAATGAGTTTGTAGTGAAGTTGTTATCTATCAAGATACTTGATTGATTTAATACCATAATTGTATTGCTAAAACTCTTCGTTGTGTCTCGAAGAAATTCTATTATGGCGTTTAAACGTGTTAAAGAATTTCTCGGGATTTGGAAATGATTTATTGCTAGAGTTACTATTTAGCCGAACGCAGAAATTAGCTTTGTTTTTTTATGTTTAGCAAATTAGGGTTCTACTTACAAGGTGTTTTATAATAAGACAACCATTTTTCATAATAGGTTTAATGAATAAAAATGGGATAAGCGACTTGTCTCGTATCCTTGCGAGAATCTAGTATCTTTATTAGGCTTGTGTATCTGTACGACAAATTACTAGGCCCCTAACAACGGAACTCAATTAAAAATGTCATGAATTTTAATATTAAATAAAGTAAAGATCGTATCTGTGTAAGATTAAAATTTATTCTTAACTAAAATTTTCTTTTGTTTGTCATATAGAGCCCATTTCATAAAAAAGAAACAAAAGTTGAAGAAGAGCTACCGTGAGCTTTATCCGTCAAAGCTGATTTCTAAATCCTACCCGCGACATAATGTAGCAGCACATCGATGTAATTGCGGCATGCACTGTGCACGTACAAGGCCCATACTTTCCCCCGACCCAGTGGCCTCTCTGCGACCCACAACCGACTCACAATTCCGTAATGTCTCGCGTTTTATTCGAGATTTGCCGTGCGTCATTACACTTTGAACAGTTATATCTAATAACACATCACTATTATACGATTGTCCACTCGATTCTTAGAGTAATCGATATTAAGTAGCGCGCTGTCCGGCGCCCGCCGGCTGTGAGGCTCATGGAATGCAGGAATTGCATTTGTGGTCATTCGATACACTTTTTGTGGTTTTATAACATGTCGTGTAACATACAATTTACTTTTTTACACTATAAAGATTGTGCTCCTAACATTATGTTATTTTGTAGGAAGGGCTTTTTATTAGCAATATTTTATTTTTAATATACAAAGTTCCGCACTCTACACTCAAAAGCTGGTTGTATTCATTGGTTGCATGAGGTAGATATTCAAAGGGTTACCTTTGAATTTTATTGCGAAGTTTTATGTACTGCAAATCCTATTCAGTATAAGTGTTTGTTGTTAGGTCAAGTTTGCTAAGCAACACAACCGTAGAAAGTAAATTTTAAACAAAAGCTTCTGAAATTCGTTACACATTCATTCGTTTCATGTTCATGCTTATTAGACAGTTCGTCACAACAATTGCTAAGCAAAATTTTACAAAACATGCAAGACCAAAAAATTTTAAAACAAGTAAAAAAAACTATTTAATAAATACATTCAAATACATAAAATATCTTCATTAACGTAACAGTATGGCAACATAATCATGTAGTTTATTATAACAATTTCTTTGTATACTATAAATATAATAATACTTTTTTAATTAAGAGACGTGATTTTTTAGGTAAATGAAATTAACATTACAGTCATCTTAAATAGGATATCTGTAATGTTAATTTCGTAGTACATTCTTCGCAGTTTTTTAAATATATATCTTTCTCTAGACAAGATTTCTTTATCTGATTACAATTGGGCGGTGTGAGTGAAATTATTGTTATGGTCATTATAGTTGCGTGCAATAGAAACTCAGCCAGCCCATGACCTATTCTCTACCAAATAAATCGCCTTAGAAATGAAGCATTATTACCTGTCACTGGCACTTCGCAGTACACATTTATTCTTGCAATTATAATTCGTAAGTCTTTTTTATTACTTTTGATTTCAAAGGTGTTACCAGTCATGAACACTGGTAGGGTACACAATTACAATAATTGCTTACATTTAACAAAAGCGTTATTCGTTATTATTCGTTCTTCGGAAGTTGTGATCACTAACAAGAATCCATTTTTTAACGTAAATAAGTAAGGTGTAATTTGTGTTGTTTGCGGTACCTAATTGGACAAAACTCAAAGTTACATTTCATATTATTTGTGCTTATGTATGCTGGTTGTAGCAATGATAAAAAGCCCACTCAACGTCGCAACGTCGTGAGCAATGGATCTACAGTTACATTTCTCTCATTCTGATATCGTCATGATGGCTGTCAAACGCGTAAACATCCGTAGGCGTGTCCTTCACGCAAACTTTTTCCTCAAAATAAGTCTTACTGGGTTTGATAACGGTTGTTTCATTTGACAAAAAGACATAAATGTAACTTTCACTGACAGCTCGGATCACGTAGACGGGTGGAAGAAACATTAGTGGCGTATTGTTGGGTATAATGGATTTACCACAGCTTCGACGGCGCGTGCTGGCGGGCGCTCGGCCGCCGCGACCCACTCAACAGATGAATACATGAGAAAGTGCACGCGATACGGCGGGCTACGTCCGCAGCGGATGAACTAATAATTGACGGCGCTACCATTCGATATTGCGACCTAAAAAGTAATTACGGACTCGAAAAATTGTAAAAAATTATCTTCTACGTGCTCGGCTGCCTACAGAATTAGATTTGGCTTTCTATTGAAATTAAGAACTTTTCACTCGTCGTCACGTTCCTGGAGAGTGTCGGAGATAATGAAAGGGTACAGGTATTGAATGGGCCTGTTTATTCAACTTCATCAATACTTATTTGGGATTCAATCAACTAATCATAGTTTCGTAAACACTTCTATTGTCTCCATAATATTTATTGTTATTGATTGGGTAGGTAATATTTCCTTTAGATTCTCAGTATCAATGAGGTGAATGATTTTTGCGCGCATTTCACTTGTAAGTGGAATAGTGTAACGCTCACATGCGCGTTACGAGCGGTGGTGCGTGGCGCTTGGGAACCATGCCGCGGCCGAAGACGTATCATTTTATGTTGATTTCAGGTAGCGTATAAGGTGTAATGTGCGGGGTCATTGGCGCTCACGGTGTGATCAAGTTGGCATTAACGTTGCGCGTTCAGAAATACGAAGATTGATGTGAAACAAATATCGACCTGTTAATGGTTCATCGCAAACTCGGGTCGGGCCTTCATTTTTGCTTAGTTGAATGATCAGCACCTGTGTTCGTTCTAACCATTATTCTAGATAATAAAGAATTTCAAATTCATTTTGAATGTGAAATTGGCAATTGGAATACTTGCGAAAGATTTATGGTTGAGAAAACAAGGCTGTTATTGAGACTAGGAATTGGGTGATAGAAACCTGCGGATGTCGCGTCGACGGGCGTGTCGCCCACGGGCGGCTGGAGCGTGACGACCAGTTAGGCTGACCGCGACAGACACTAGACTCCGCCTCGCCTTTCCTTGCTACCTGGAATCTATAAGCACTTCTTTATTTTCCATTATATGTTTAATTTCGCGGGAACCGATGACGCCATGGCATTCGACTGGACATTTAAACGGTTTTGGTGTTATATTTCGATAACAAGTCAACATAATAGTGCGGATTGTATTTTATTAACATCGCATGTTTGTTCAACTCATTTGAAACATGATTATGAAAAATACACATACAAAATGCGGATTATTGGAATGAAAACAAATACCGTATTCAAATAAAATGTATAAAAATCAACAAATTCCAATATCAATACACTTTAAATTAATAATTTTTATTTGTATTTTCGTTTATCATAGAGATTCTGTTAAATATTAATAATGGAGCCATTTAAATCAGTATCGTAAATGTATATATTAAAAAATAAAATACTACGTTGGAAGTTATTTTGTTTTTGCTAGGAGGTTGGTAAACAAGCATACGTCCTACTTGATAGTTAACTGTCACCGTAGCCTATAGGCGATCACTCCCGATCACTCCCTCGCTGTCAACCCTAACCCCATCCTTTATCCCGTGGAGTTCTGGTTAGATCAGAATCTACAATAAGGGCGTTAGTTTATTAGTTCTCATCATCATGTTGGCCGAGAAACGCCCATTGGTCAACATAGCCTCCCCAAGGATTTTCAACACGATTGGTCCTGCGCTGCGGTTTCCCGAGCCCTTAGCAGATAGTCAGTTCACCAAGCCTACTAACGCTGTGTCTAATGATACGCTTAGTAATAATTAGTTACTTAAATCAATTTCCGCAAACATCAAAGCCATTATATTATTCCGGTTGGTCCAAGCTATGATATTACACTAGTTATGGTAATTCGGCGACGAAGCCAGTGACGTATTACGTCGGCTGTCGAAACAGTGTTCTAGTTGGTAGTACACGATCAGATAACACTGACGTAATAATCGTTATGTTTTGAGATGCAAATGAAGCGTAAAGGGGCATACATTTAATGGCCGCTTTGACATACGTTTGTTTATTAAGATTAATTAAACTACTTGGGTTGTTTTAAAATAATGTTTCTTGATATGATATTGTCAATAATCATTCTACGGTCAAATGATTGAGTGTAATTGTTTCTTTTTGATATTGGCGTAAACATAAGATATCGTAATCCATTACAAGTGTGATAAGATCAAGCGTGCTTAATTTTACAGGTACCATTATCATTATTTATGTAGCATAAGTAATATATGTAATATAAAGGTAGGTAATGTCAGACATTATAAATTGATATTTTTACAGGAAAAATAACTTACAAATTAACACAATAAAGATAAACCAAGAATTTGAATTCATAAAGGCATTAAATGTGCATTTCATATTTATATTAGAGTAGATTTTTTTCTACAATATTTTTAATGCTTTTTCTAGTTGTACAATTAACATTTTACCCATAGATCAATGGCCAGTGACACTGACAATTGAGTACCGGATCTGATATTCGCAGCGGAATGTTTCTCTGTATTGAATATTAAGTACGTTGTCGAATTAAGGATGCTTATCTAATCTATACGTAAGGTAAAATATTTATAAACTTTGTATTGCAAAAGCATTTAAGAACTGCTTCAGGTGCCATAACCTCGTGACTGCTTCTAAAACAACACCAATGATTATTATATACTTGCTTCCGCCCGCGACTTTGGTTTTCACAAAACCGAAAAAGCACTCAGTAAAAAAACGTGACCATTATAAATTGTAAATGTAAATAGCTGGTAAATAGTAATAATAACTTATCATAATAGTGTCATTACCATAGATATCATCTATCTACAATGTCTGTTTCATCTTCGACCATTGACAAGTCGTTTCGTCAGCACATCGCTTGTCAGAACTTTGTGATAAAATCTAACCGAGGCATTACAACAGTGAGAATGTAATCTTGTTTCTATTTATGCAATTGTTTATTAACAGTGCTTGATTTTAGTATCTTTGTAAGTGTATGAGTCATTGGTGTTTATATATTCACTAGGCAATTGTGTTTAGCGTTGCTGTCCACGCTTTGTAAAGAAAGAAAGAAATTTCGAACTAAAAAGTGTGTAAAACACCTTAAAATCCACCTTGTCCGTGTCCTCTTTAAATGCAATCATTTGCAAAGATTTCAAGGCATTTTGTATGTATATAAAAAGCCATTGTTATTGTGAAACATCCTTAAGCTTTAAGGGATAATTATTATACTATGTAATTATTATCAACTTTTACAAATAGAAAAGCTTAATTTATATTGTTTCAAATTACTTCGTAAGGTCACGTGGACATTTTGGTGCAGACAATTTTTGTGGCGAAAAAATATTCAATCAAGCGCGTTGAGCGTTCTATGAAAACATTGAGCAACTTTATTATCTAGACGGAAAAAAACCAATTTCATGAAAGTAGTAGAAAAACTGGCGTCATCTCGAAGCTACACCATCTTCATTATGTTTACCTACTTTTTACTGGCGTCTGACTTGAACTTGACTTATGAGAGAAATATTTGTTCACATTCGTTTTACTGAAGTGGATATTGCGTAACTTTTTGCTGGCGAGTAATACTTGACGGAAATTCCATACAAATTCTAGAAAAATGCACTGAAAAAAATCGACTTGCCTCAGGCGGGACTCGAACCCGCACCTTCCACAATCCGGGTGCGGGTTCGAGTCCCGCCTGAGGCAAGTCGATTTTTTTCAGTGCATTTTTCTAGTATTATATTTACGCGTTTGTAAACGCAAAAATAAAATTATTCCATTCCATACAAATTATTCACAATCACTAGTTGATAAGCGTAATCGTCGGCAGCTTAGTTATTGAAAACTCGACGTAAGTACAAACACTTTGAAGATTCAAATTGAAGAAGATTTGAACCAAAAAAGGTTTTAAGATTTGAACAGTTAGAAACAATTTTTATAGTAATCATTAAGTTATACGGTTTTGATATATTAGGTTGGGGAAAAAGTCTTTTCGCATTATAGTATGTATAAACTTGTAATAAAATCTCTTTGGCTATACTATTTGTATCTGGCTGGTTTTGGTATCATTGAAAGTTTAAATTTTAAAGAACATAATTCCAAATTCAAATTAGGAAAATGTGTGATTTTCATTTGTTTTTCGTACCGCCAAGATGAGTGAATCTAATGAAGAAATTCGATACATTTTAAAATTTTACTACAAAAAAGGTAAAAATGCAACGCAAGCCGCGAAAAAAATTTGCGATGTTTATGGACCTAGTGCAGTGTCTGAGAGAGTAGCACAAATTTGGTTTAAGCGTTTTCAATCTGGAAATTTTGATGTCAAAGATGCACGTCGCTCTGGTCGCCCTATTACAGATAAAATGGATGCCATTTTTGAAAAAGTGGAGCAAGATCGGCATGTCAGTAGTTACGACGTAGCTGAAGAACTGGGAATTGACCACAAAACAGTTTTGGCGCATTTGAAAAAAACTGGGTACACAAAAAAGCTCGACATTTGGGTACCTCACGAGCTCACTGAAAGAAAACTAATGAACCGTGTACTCATTTGTGATTCTTTATTACGACGTAATGGAACCGAACCATTCTTGAAGAAGCTGATAACTGGTGATGAAAAGTGGATGACGTACGACAAGAACGTGCGAAAAAGGTCGTGGTCAAAGGCCGGTCAGGCTTCACAGACTGTGGCGAAACCCGGGTTAACTCGCAACAAGGTGATGCTGTGTGTGTGGTGGGATTGGAAGGGCATTATTCATTATGAGCTGTTACCACCAGGCAGGACCATCGCTTCTGAACTCTACTGCGAACAACTGATGAGATTAAAGCAAGAAGTTGAGAGAAAGCGGCCGGAATTAATCTACAGAAGGTGTGTGGTTTTTCATCATGATAACACTAGACCTCACACATCTTTAGCCACTCAGCAAAAATTAAGAGAGTTTGGCTGGGAGGTGTTAATGCATCCGCCGTATAGTCCTGACCTTGCACCTTCAGATTTCCACCTGTTTCGGTCTCTTCAGAATTCTTTAGGCAGTGTCAGGTTAACATCACGAGAGGACTGCCAAAACCACTTGTCGCGGTATTTTGACCAGAAGTCCCGAAATTTCTATAGCAATGGGATCATGTCCCTACCTACAAGATGGCAAAAAGTTATCGAACAAAATGGTACCTACATACTTTAGTTAAATGTAAATAAACTATATTAATTTTTTTTTGAATTTTTAAAAAAAATGCGAAGAAACTTTCTCCCCAACCTATTATATCGTGGGATAAGTAGACAACCCTGCATTAAAGCTGCAAAATAATTCTCTAGTAAATTAGTATGACTGTGATACACAGCAAAGGGAAACTGACTAAGAAATGAAGCTTAGAATTCTTTATCAGACTTTCCTTAGTTTGAAAGTTTTCTGAATCAATCAGAATAGTGATTCATCAACTCTAGAAGATACACCGATAAAATCTTAGAGTTGACGCATCATACTAATGATGGATAAAGGTGTAAAATATTTATAGGACATTAAAATATGGTCGTTAGAGACAAGTAATGTAATGACATGCGTACGCCGAAGCGGATGCAGCTGAACTAATGCCTCGGTTAATTATGGTGACGTTCTTAATCCGGTTTTAAATCAATGAGAGACTAAACATCATTGGTTCCTGCTTTTTATTGTAGATTTTCCGGTATTAGATGTAATAAAAGTATATGTTAAAATGGTGGTAATAAAATTTAAGTAGAATTTTCATTAACAACTCTTAGATATCATAATTTCAAAGTATTGTTGTGCATTTTAACTTTAACAGTTTATATGCGAGTAAACGTATTATTTCAAAGTAAATATTTAGCTACAAAATACTTCTTAGAAGTATGGTCTGGTATACCTATTGAAAGTAACATTTATATATATATACAAAATTCTCTTTTCGTTGCATTGAATCGACTAGTTTAGATGATTAAATTAAAACTCATATAAATCTATTTTAAAGTACTTACCTAAACATTTTCATTTTATTTATTTTATTTTGGCAACAAACAGTCATTATTATTAACAATAAGTTCGAATTACAAACAAAATTTTAAAGACCTAATTAGTGCCGAAAAAAACAGATTTTATGAGTGAACCTTTCAATCATAATTCTGCAATCGCCAATAAGAATTTTACTAATATAATACTTTATATTAAATTGTAAGCTCTACTATACCTTGGCAATGTAAAAAGGGGGATTCTGAGTTAATACTCGTATATTCAATATATTTTGCTACTATTTTACACTTACAGTGCTCTCATGTTGTAATGCAAGAAAATATTTTATTACATATATGTGTACACATCTTTGATGATTGTTAAAGGCATGTAAGTACAAAATTTTATCAGAATAAAGAATAACTGATAGTAGTTTTTGTTTTATTTTGTGTTAGTATATTTTATATAAAACTTATGATTGAGATGTCACAGATATTCGTTTGTTGTAGTTGTGGTTGTACTGAAATTTTACTATGTTTAACACTCAATTCGTGTAAGAAATCTTAGCGGACACCTTTAAACGGATGTTCTTTGAAAGCGCGATAAGCTATGATATTTTCATAGAGTAATAGTGATTTTTATTACTCTAGTAGATTCACCCGCTCCTCTGTTTTGTGGTTGAGACTCAACGGTGTGGTTGTATCCGCGGCGTACTTATTGTTTTTATTACCCAACAACAGTTTCAAAGCAGCCCCGCGGTTGATGACTTCGCATTAAATCTGCAATCTTCGTAGAATAAACACTATAACAAAGCATTGGCTGTAGATTTTAAAACGAGAACTGCGCAAGCAGCTAGTTTAAATTGACAGTTTTTTTTCGTTATAATACAGAAGTGCCTACACGTAATTAATTGTTGATATCATAGTATTGTTAACTAAATGACTAGACCAGCTTTTCCTGTTTGGTGGGTCATGACCCGTCAAAATAAAATATCGCCCTGTTTTGAAAATAATTTCTACTATCTAGTTCCATTTCTCGCACTCCATAAGTGAAATATTAGTAAAACTTTCAATAAGTATTAGATTTAGAAGTTGTTATGCCATAGCCTCACCATGGCAGAACAACTTCTATATATTATTATACATAGTATAAAATGCAGACGCCCTTTCTGTATGTGCTCTTAGAACTTTTAAACTATTCAATGTGGTTTTCAGCAATAGATAGAGTGCTTCAAGAGGAAGGTTACATGCATAAAGGTAGAAAAAAGCAGAAAGATTCCGTGCAAAACTGGGGCGGGTCGCTAGTATATAATAAATTAATACAATAATTATAATTATAAATACATGGAATATTGATGATGAGAATAATATTTTTATGCCTCACTTAGGCCTGTAAACAAAGTAACAATTAGAAACGATAACGAAGTTCGATAAGAACAAAATATATGGGATTGACTTAAGCCGTCGGTAAATCACGTGGCCAATCGTAGCTCTAAGTAAGTTGGCTCAGACGCTGTAGATTACCACGCAATATGGCCTATGATGACAAATTTCGATATCTTATCGTTATGAAACGATTGCCACTTGTTTAACCCCCTGACCAAAAAGTGATTTTTGAAAAAAAAAAGAAAGTAACTAACAATACTTGTCATAGTAAAAAACAATGCTATGCAAAATAAGGCATTTCTCAGTGGACGCATAGGGTCGTAAAAACCTATTCATAGTAATATAATAAAACAATACTTAAGTGGGGACCGGAACTGTGCGTACTTTAAAATGAACGCACAGCTTAGGTAGCTAGCTATATTACACAACGCACAGTTCGAGATGTCAAAAGCAACATCCAGATTTCAAAAGTTTGAAGGAGTATTGAAGTAATAAAACGTCAACGATGTGAACTGGGCAACAGAATCGAACCAATCACAGAGCTTCATTCAATGCAATGCGTTTCTTTATCCAAGAGTCGAGAAACCTCATAGTAACGTTTGAGAATGCAGGTGTAAGTTCCTGGTCAGGGGGTGACATAACATTTTGTAATTACCTCGGACGGTAAACAAAAAAAGCCTCAAATCGCAAGTATTTGACGTCCTAGCTGAAGGCGAGGGCGATTACTATGCGATAGTTTTACCGCCCAAGCACGGAACTCCAGTGCGAGACTGAATATCTTATCAATGACTCTCCGAATATAACAATGTTGTTTACAATACTAAGTCCCACCGATGTTTACCTAGTATTTTATTTAAACTTTATCATTTCAACAATTCTTGTTACATTTATTATAAGTTTTCAATGTAAATTTTGGCACAGGACTCAAGATCGCCGCTGTAGTCGGCACGGGAGACAATGCTTGTATTATCCACGCTGTCAACGATCTTAAACTCACGAGCAGACGCGGCCATTACCCCGTAAAGCTCCGCAGCCTTCGTAGCCTTCGCGACACTTTCTACGCAATATTAAAAATTACGATATGACGCAAACTTTTAGATAAAATGTTTGTTGAAGAAATCCAAAACATTTGCTCAAGCACGTCACGAGCAATAATAAGTAATCATATTTGACAGTTCGTGACTCTTATTTGCTGTACAATGAGCCTATTTGTGTACAATGTCAAAAGTGTATACATATTCTTGCTCGTGAGTGTCCTTACCTTCTTCTTCTTTAATTAATGACGTTCGCGTTATTTATCGTATTTCGCCAATGTCAAGTGAAAATGTACTTTTAAAGTAACAGACAATGGTACAGTAGATTGAAGTTAAAAATGGAGTCTCTCAACACGTGTTTTTACAACAAGAACCCGGGAGAAACTCCGTGTACTTAACTAAGTAACGTAATTTTGTTTACCTAATATTCTGATCTATAAGTTTATATAATATGAGATTTTAAATTGTAATACGTGAAAATAAAAGAAATACTTCAAAGTTTGTAAAGTGTTTGCCTTTTTAAAAGAGTATGCTTTTTTTACTGAAATCTGTAAGTACTCGAGGCAAGCCAATATTAATATACGAATATTCACGTATAACGTAAATTATTGAAATACTTAGCATGTCATATCTTTCTACTGTGACAAAGAAAGTCCAAAGTTGTGTTTTTCGAAGTAAATTTCACTTGCGCGTCATAATAACTTAAACTAAGATATTTTCCAATTATATATTATGCCTTTTGTAATTACTGTACAATTTTATTTGTATCATTTATTACGATAATTACTATCAGACATTCAAGTAATTTGCTACGAATCGACTTCCATATATAAGACATCAACGCGCGTCCTACTACGTAATGCTCACACTCGTAGCAGAGTTTAATTTATATTTTAGCAGCGAACTATTGGGTTTTATATTCTATACAAGAACCACGATAAGATATATTATATTCTAATTTAAAATACTAATACATTTCTAAGTATCCGTGTACAGTTGAATAAAGCGGAAATTTTATATATGAATACGCAATGAAGATGTTTGCACCTTGCACCGGGCTAAGCTACCAATATAAAATAGGCGTTCGTTCGATCTCTAAAGTATTCAATCTAATATTTACCAGATATTACTTAGCTTATACACATAAGCTAAGCAATATCATGATGTTCCCAAATCTCATTACTTAAATAAAAAATAATGTGACAATATTTTTACTGGCGTTATAGCCCCTCAATATTTTTTTAAGAATTATCAGTTTAAAATGAAGAAGTTTACTGAGAACGAGAAGCGAAGCAACGGAACAGTGAATACGAATCAAAATAAAAAAGGAACGAAATAATTGTGTTAACTCACTATAAAACACTATTGTGGACGTATCTATTTCTAATTTGTAATTATAGGCGTAAAATTCGATATAATAGCGTATCGAGCCGTGTCGGTCGTCAAGTTGTTTGCGAAAAGAATTCTAACGGGCTAACTCCTAAATTGGTCTTCTGACTTGGAGATGGTATCTGGGAGTAAGCTCTGATAATATTGCACTACACTGCGAACGACTCATAGGCGCTATTTATGGACAACCGAACGTTTTACTACTTACGTGCGAGATGGTTACAAACCGATGGGAACCTTGGAAAATATCACAAGCGTGCTTTTCCCTTATGTATATTGGATACTGCTTTATCAATAACTTTTATTTAAAGCGGCTACAGTGGGAACAGCGTCGGTGGCGTAGTGCGTAAGAGCGTCGTGTCCCACCCGGGAGGCGCTGGTTCGATCCCCGCCACGTTCCAATGTGTTTTCAAATTTTGAATTCATATGTACGTTTAATCGGTGCTTTTACGGTGAAGGAAAACATCGTGAGGAAACCTATGAAGAAATTCTTAGGCTGTGTGTGAAGTCGACCAACCCGCACTTGGCCAGTGGTTGACTAAGGCCTAATCGCCCCTCCCTGAGGGCGCCCCAAAGGGCCATCGCGCAGCGGGAGGCGCGAGCTTACCGCTCGGCAAGCTTCGCAGCGGCGTGCGCTCTGGCGAGCACCCCGCCCTGGGAACTCGAGGCGTGGGTGCTCGCCAGAGTGTACGAGTGGACGGCGGGGCGAAGGGCGCTCGGGGAGCGCCCTGCCCCCGAAGAGAAGGAGGCCGTCAGGCGGGAGGCGAGGGAGGCCATCGTCCATCACTGGACGGTGGACCTCGCCACCGCTTTTTATGGCCGCCGAACCCTGGACGCGCTCGGGCCGGTCCTGCAGGGCTGGCTCGAACGGCCGCACGGCTTCCTCTCGTTCCGACTGGTGCAGGTGCTGTCCGGGCATGGTTGCTTCGGATCGTACCTGCACCGGATAGGACGAGAGGAGAGTCCGGCGTGCCAGGACTGCGGCGCTGCGGAGGATACGGCCCAACACACCCTTGAGGTGTGTCCGTGTCCGGCGTGGTCTGAGCGGCGCCGTAGTCTTGTCACGGTGGTAGGGCCGGATCTCTCGCTTCCCAGTGTGGTAAATGCCATGCTGGGGAGCGAGGGGGCTTGGGCGGCGGTCGCCTCTTTCTGCGAGGACGTCATCTCGCAGAAAGAGGAGGCGGAGCGCGCGCGGGAGGATGATCCCGACGCACCGGCGCTCCGCCGGCGGAGGAGGGGCAGGAGGAGGCGGAATCGCCCTCCCTCCCCCTCACGGTGACGAGCAGCGGACGACAGGCGCGGGGGCGCCTCCGTCCGCATTGCACGGCTCATCACCACGTCGTAGGGGGTGACCGAGCACTCACGGTCACTCCCTGGCCCCTCCCCGATAGAGGGGCGGGGCGTGAGGGGCCCGCCGCTTAGGCGGGCAATCGCCAGTGGGGATTGGATGTAAGGGCTCTGCCGGTTTCCCAATCCTCCACCATACACGGCGAAGAAGGAGTGCCGCTGGGTTATTTTAGTGGGTAGACCCGGGGTTCAGCTCTGGGGAGTCCCACATACCCCTCCCGTCCCCCGACGGGAGGGCATGCGTAATGCATTTTTTCCCAGCGACAAAAAAAAAAAAAAAAAAAAAAAAAAAAAAAAAAAAAAAAAAAAAAAAAAAGGCCTAATCGCCCCTAATGTGGGGTAGGCTCGAGCCCCTCGGTGGGGACATTATATGAGCTGTTGATGACGATGATGTAAGCGGCTACGTTAAATAAAAAAATATTGAGCTCAAGATAGCGTATTATTAATGTCTAAAAATAAATAAATTTCCACAATAAGTTTTATGCTACATAGACCAAGCCGGTAAGATTTCCTGTCATATAATTTTGTTCTGAGCCTGAAATAGCTAAGGATTATTGCAAATTGGTATGTGGCACGTAATACTTGTTCGAGACTGCACTTCTAAGGCGCTATTATACGTCACTGGCCTGGCCACAATGGATTAGTACAGCGAGATAATAGTCCGCCATTAATTTGACAAGATTGGCCTACACCCCGCGGTAATACAAAGTTCAGAGACAGAAATATTTTTTACATTTCTCTTTATAACAGTTAATGGTATAATGATCGCCAAACTATTATTTTGATTGTAATTTGCAAATCATTTCGGTGAATAATGACATGCAAATAAAAATTACAATAATAGTTGGAGATACACTTGTAACAATAATAGTTATAAAGTAAAAATACATATACATCTACATTGCTAAATAACATCTGTATTCGCGTAATTAGATGTCTAGATGTTCAGAAAAATCTTAATCTGTAATGTGTTGATTAAAATCGCAGAATATTTTAAATGTCGTCACGCAATGCCAGTTGCCGGTGGCGAGAACGTTACCATTTATCTTCGTACAAGTAGTTAGAGCAATAAATTTTAGAAAACGACAAAGAGTGTGTCTACTGTCTACGTTCTAGTGGTGTGATTTTTTAATGGAATAGTTACAGTATTATCTGTATATGCATAGCGATTGGCATAATACGATAGTAAATTAAAATTTTCTATTTTAAAAATAAACAATTTATGCGAAGACTTGCTAAAGACAGCCTTAAAACTGACCAAGCTATACAAAAGTGTTTAATCCTAATGCTATTGACATGAACTTTAGAATGTTTTTAGTCGAACTAATGCGATATGAGCTTTTCGCAGTGTGGTACTTTTAATATAATAATGTCTAGGAAACTACTCCATTTCAACTCCAAATAAGAGTCTATCGATCTTGCTACTACAAAACATTTATTAAATTATGTGCAGCGTACTAGCCACTCTCGACCTTAAAGGTGCTTTTTCGCGCCTCTTTTGAAATACTCGCTGTATTGTAAGATGGTTGAAACACGTGTGGTAGCAGATAAATCAATTTCTTGTACGACATACAAAATGAGGTGCTGTTGTTCAGATAGGTTTCTGGATGGTGGCTGATAGCATAAGGGTTGGCATCACGAGAGTGTCACCTTGGTGTTAAAAGCATACGAGTATATTGGCTGCAAAGACCGATCACTTCCACGCAATTGTTTGGCTTCTTGTTAGTGTAAAAAATACTATTTCTTGCCCTTTCTTTTTACAGCGTAAACAACAAAATAGAATAAAATGTTTATTTACTTAGTAACATTCTTAAACGCTTAGCGAGTCCTAAAAACCTAGTTCCAATTATGACATACATAAAAACTGTAATGGTGGAAGCACGCACCAAACTCCGCAAAAAGGGCTAAAAAGCATCATTTATTTGCACGATCTTTGAATTAAGACGCTATGCTTATTATTTAGAATAGAAACAAAACGGTTGTCAACAGTTCACTACGAGTTCAAACTTTACGGAACGATATATCTTAATTCAATCGTAATTAATTCTGATTTAAGATAAGCGGCTTATTTAGTTGTTTTCTCAGTGTTAAACGTGACAACATAATTTTTATGTCGAGGTCGAGAGCATGATTCATCAATGTTGTGGAGAAATTTTTGGAATTAAAGAAAAAGTTTGTCTAAGTGTTTCGTTTTTTGTTTTTAGATACGTAAAAGTATTTTTTTTTGTGTAGAGAATAACCTCCTTAGTTATGAGAGGTGACAGCTTAGCCTACCCCAAGAATGAGCAAGAATGTGATAAATCTACTTTGAAAGATTTATCTATCGTGTATTTTAGTTTGACATTTTGTTAATTTAGCCCGACGCGACGTTTCATAAGATTTTCTTTATGTAGTACCAACGTTATCAAGGCAATATGACAATAATACTATTTATATAATTTCCTAGTTTATATTATTTTGTTTAATAACGTGATTTTGAACACATAAACTAGCAAGTCTGTTATTTAGACTCGAATATAGTGACTTAAGTTATCCAATTACAGGAATGCAAAGTTTTATGTTCGCAAACATGATAAAGAATTTCAAGTGCATTTGTTTAAACAATAAATCGGTTTAGCACTGTGTCAGTGATCGAGCAACAATGTTTTATTTTTCTATTCAAGCGCACAACGTCCCCTCTTTCGTTTTTATTTGGCACGACTTGAATGCAAGCCTTTTAGATGTCGAAGTATATTTATTAGTTTTACTACGTATTGCAAAACGTTTTCTTTTCTTTCGACTGAAAGTATTTAGCCTGCCTATGTTCCCACATCGAGGTTTTTACAAAAGAACATATCTTCAATTAAAGTTATGGGCTTTCTTAATGCGCGTATTCTGCTCGTCGTTTGCGCGTTTCATTTGCATTTGTACTCCCTTTTGCCATTCTGAGTCATTCAAAAGAGGCGTGAAGAAGCGCATTGAAGGTCGGAAGAGCCCGCGATTTATCTCTCGCACTAATTATTTTTGCATTTGAACTCCACTTCTCCTTACCATCAGGTGGCAATAGAATCATTTCCTAGACCTTTTCATAATAAAAATAAATAAATTGCACAGATACCAATCTTCATACCTTGGCCCAACAATGGATTTCGGGTCGATGAAATATGTCATCCTCTATAGGTTTTCGTCCAATGTAGTCCTTGGTAATGCTGCTGTGGTTGGTTTAGATTAGATCGTAGCACATTTATCAACACGAAAAGGGAACAGAAACTTTTTACTATGAAAAAGAGGCGATGCGCTACGTTTCGTATCGTTCATAGTTCACTATTCAGATCCTATTGTACCACCTTTTATACACCTTTGGAATAACTTTACGCAAAAAATATACGGAGCCCTCCGAGTTTCAATTCAATAACGCCTTTAGAGTTCTCTTGGGGCTGCTCCGCTTCTGCAGTGCATCTGCTATGTTCGCTGAGGTTGATTGTTTTAAAACCATTATGCGGAGACGCGCACCGTCCTTAGTTAGAAGAGTGCGTGCCAGTTGCAATAGGGTTTTGGCGATGATTTATATCTCACATTGTTGTGGGTAACACACCTCTATAAATAATTTTAGTTAATTGCTATGTGTTAATTGTTAGGATTTAAAATTTCAAAATTTGATTCTTGAGACTCATTCTACAATACGACTCGATCACTTTGTGCTTGATAGAAAGTGACAAACGATTTTTAGACATGATTGATTTCTGAGTGTCATTCTGTAATACGGGCCTTAGATGTTTAAGGTACATAAACATTGCGCGTTTATAATATTACAAGTAATGTTAACTAATATATAGATAACGTTTCCGAGATGGCCTTTTATCGTCACAAATGATGTAAGTACTGGCCTAAAATGAAATGCAAAGCGGAGACATTAACGTAGTCATCGCGCCGTAACTGTATTTGATGTTTCTATGTGGTCTGTATGAAGATTTTATCATCCCGTAATCAACGCCGTTATGTCCCAGTATATTTGTGTAATGTTAACCATTTAACACAGAAAATTCGTACGTCTGCGGTTACGTTTTTACGTTTACGCTTTTAGTCCACTTTTTCGCGGTTCTGCACAAAACAAAATGCTTTTTTATTGCAAAGTTATTAAGTTTACGAATCACAATTCGAATATTTATTTCAAGCATAGATTAAGGTTTTGTTGACTTTAAACGAGTACAAAGAGTGATGAATTTTATTGAAGGCGCCTGCCTGACGTTGCATCAATAAATCATTATTTTTTGGATTTATTGCTTTTGATAACTTTCCCAATTTGAATATTTTCAATTAACGTATATAAAAGTAATATCAATAATAAAAATCATGTTGTTATTTATGATTGTATACAGTTTACGATATCGATCGAGGCGCGCCTCTGTTAAATAAATAAAAACCATAACGTTAACGTACCAGTATATACCTTTATTTTAACAACAGATTAATGCGCATTAAATAAGACGATGGACTTAGAAATTTTAGACAATATTGGAATATCGTAAAATACATAATCGATAATATAAGTAGTCCATATTATAAATCAACATAACATTAATACTTCTAGAAGATCATTTTGTAAAGAGGCCGCAGTTTTATAATCGTTAAGCTTGCGTTTCATAATTAATTTCAAAGCAAGTTTCACAGAATATGCAAGTCTTATAAAAAAGCAAGCTAGCGCAACACTGTGATACCATTTTCCCATGCTCTTATATGAAGGCAGGTTTATCGAGCTTCACACCGCGAGATTCTTCTATTTAGTTAACGGTAATGACAGTTATTGTTTTAATTGTATGTAAAACTATTTCACCTTTACGGTAATTTTAAAAGTGTAGTTATTTTCAACCGACTTCAAAAAAGGAGGAGGTTCTCTATTCGACTGTATGTTTTTTTTTTTTTTTTTTTTTTTTTTTTTTTTTTTGTATGTATGTTCCGCGATTACTCCGTCAATTATGAATCGATTTTGAAGATTCTTTTTTCGTTAGGACGGACATACTCCAAAGGTGGTCCCGTATAAATAATACCGAAATTGGTTCAGTACTTTTTTGTTAAAATGATAATTTCATTGGGGATGAAACAATAATATCGTCCACGAACACAAAAATAATGTAAATTTTTTTTTTGAACTTGCTATTACCTAATATGCAATAGTGAAATTTTGGTTAGTAGGTCCAATAGTCAACACATAAACTATGACAAATTATTTTATAAACTACTCAATATGAACTTAAGTTAAATAACTAGGTTCATAGTTCATTAACTTACCATTCATTTTGAATGAATGGCAGGCATTTGTAATGAGCTATAGGTCTGAGACGTGATATTATTTGTTAACCGACTTAAAAAAAAGAGGAAGTTCTCTATCCGACTGTTTTTTTGTGTTTTTTACCTGATTACTTCGTCAATTATGAGTATTACGACTCGGATTTTAATGATTCTTTTTTAGGTACGTCAAGATCAGAGATGGCCCGTATAAATTGTATCGATATAAATTCGATCCTTTTTGAACAAATCAGTAATAACAAAAAAAACGTTTTAGTTAAAGTTTCCATTAAGTTTTAATGAGCGCCTAGTAGGCCTATCCGTTTTCAATAAAATATACTTTATTTCCACTAAAAATAATAAAATAAAATATTTTTAGCAAAAAAAATAGGACAACCGACTTCAATGCGTACAAATTTAAACTAAAAAGTAAGAAATAAATAATATTTTTATGAAGTAGTTGAAAAGAGCGTCATAGAAAACCAAGGAAAGTATTGATACACATTTATAATTCTTTATTTATAATTCATACTCCGATATATTTGGAGTCGGTGCCAGCCTAAGCAAAATAAACTTACCTAATAGATACGAGCTTGATTAATCCATTAACTATACATAATAATGAATGATGAAGATAAGAAATAATCCGCCGCTCCGTGAAGTTCGAAAATTGGAAACACTATCCTCCTTGGCTAGCTGGCACCGGCTCCAAATATATCGGAGTATGAATTATAAATAAAGAATTATAAATGTGTATCAATACTTTCCTTGGTTTTCTATGACGCTCTTTTCAACTACTTCATAAAAATATTATTTATTTCTTACTTTTTAGTTTAAATTTGTACGCATTGAAGTCGGTTGTCCTATTTTTTTTGCTAAAAATATTTTATTTTATTATTTTTATTTAAATAATGCTCCAGCAAAATAGTTCTTACAACTGGTAGTAAAAGTAGCTTGAATTAAAGACTCGTGTAATTTGTATTCAGTTTTAGAGCCACGCCTCCTGGTATTAATGATGGTGCGAATAACAATTAGTCTCTAACCTAAAATGTTATTGTCCACGTTCGTTAACCTGAGAAAATCTCAGCTTATAACTAAACTAAACGTTAAAAATATTTTTTGAAAACGGTATTATTATTTTCTGTATTTCTCTAAAACAAATTAAAATAACTCTCGTAAACCGTATGTCATTCTAAATATGGTGTAACAAGTTGTACCGCAGTTTCTAGTAATTACACAACTCCTCTAACTATCGAAGGACCAGTTTATTTCACTTACCACGGTCTCTGAAACGTGAAAAAATCAGAGGCATTTAAATGGACTGAATTTTCTTTAACAATTCGTTATTAGACACAGTTCGTTTTTACGCTGTTTAGATAATAAGCTAGAAAAATCGCTGTCCCGATGTAAGTAGCGAGATGCTGTTGTTATCTAAAAAGTCACGACCTTTGTTAGTGCCGCTGACCTTTACAATAATATCAATCTCAAGAAACTTGGTTGCAAGAAAGTAGACATAGGACTGGATATTGTTCCTTTCTACAAAAATAATAATTTCGAAGCGAAATAAAAAATAAGTTTGCAACCAAGAAGCTTATTTAAAAAAAACCAAAGACCTTATACTTGCTATATGGTCTTTGGTTAAAACACGTATGAAATTCCCAAAATTCCCGATCCACAAACGTCATAAATTTGACAAATAAGCATTTGTGAACTAAACTTGACAGTAACGATAGGTCACTGGCAAAAAGCAAGCTTATATTTTGCCTATAGTGACTGGACCTATCACCGCATTGCTGCAACCTAGAGAGTTACAGAAACTATTGTTTTTTTAAAAATACTATGCGCTCTTTTGATCTGCATTAGACGTTAGAGAAAACATAAAAACAATTAGATTTAGCATAATAAAAATTAAAGGAGACCAAATTGATATCCATTTTTTTGTGAGGAACCAACAAATATTTGCGTTCCAGTTTTAAATACTTCACGGGCCTGTGTTCGCCGCAACAGCAAATGGAAAAGGAATGGTCTCATTAGCTCTGTTTATGTTACGCTTCGCTACAGGCGTGGGCTTATAGTTATATCAGTCTGTATAACTTCGAACGGTTTCTATGACGTCTTCCCGTAGTTTTCGGATTATTTGGACCAAGTTCCGTTACTCACTGTCTAGGTGTGATGTATGAATTGTCTAGGCTTGAGTCAGTTCTAAATTAGCATCTGACGGAGTGTTCGCTTTTCGTTGTTTCCTCGGATAGTGTTTCTATGACATTAATTTTCATATTTTTTTTGGAGCTGGAATAAATCTATAGACAGGTAATATTTTCTTCAGTTTTAAAAGTATTTTATTTTGTTCGTGGTATTCTATAAAATGTTTTAGTTTTTACTTTTTAGCCATTTATTCGGCGCGTGAAATATCGAGTGTCCAATGCATAGGCACAAATTTCAATTTCAATTCTTATCCATCAGCTTTTTTGATTATACTTCTCTTCTCTCTGTTATTTATTTCGCTACTCAGTGCTGCAAGCGTCTGTAGGCTACGGTGTCTGCTTACCACCAGACAGACTATATGCTTGTATGCCAACCATAAAACATTTTAATTTTTTTTAAAAAAGCAAGCAATGTGCAATTGTGGATTTTGTAGACAATCAAAGGCATTTTCTGTCAAGGCGGTACGTTTGTCCCCTTGGCGCATTTTTGTAGGTTCTCAAAGGTTATTAACCCACTTTCGTATGTGCATTAAGCATTCAAGTGTGACTTTGCATCTGAAATTTTTGTCCACACGTGTATTTCTTGCGTAATGTGACGTGAGTGGGTTAAAAGCTTTTACTTAGCTTTTTGTCTGTCTTCTATATTTAGAAGAACTAAATGCACTGAACTGCAATAAAGATTAGTGTCAAAGAGTGAAATATATTCGCCGCATATTTTACTGCGTCTGCATCATCAAACATTTTGACACCAGCCTTTACGATAATATATAGGTCTATTAATGGTTTTATGTTCGCTTAAGCTTCATCAATAAAACCTGAAGAATTTCCTTGAACAATGCATTATGCTTTCTCCAGCCTAGTACATTTCTGATGTCTTAATCATTTTAATAATAATAAATATACTGTTGTGTGAATTGAAGATCGTAAAGTCTAAACTATAATTTTCTTAGATATTTCATCCAGGCCCATTAACTTCACTTCAATATATTTGCCTCTCAAGAAAATTAATCTTTGATATGGACACGAACAATACCAAGCCTGGAGTCCTCTGAGCTTCGGTGCGGCCATTGTAGATTACATTCAGACGATACTAATGTACGTTCCCTAAGTGGTTTAAGTAATAGACTAGACCAGGGAGAGCTGGAGGGCCGCGGGAGCCTACGAAAGAGCGGACGGAATGTGCGCGCAAGGTCATTGCGCCCTGCGCGGTCATGCGCTCGCGCCCCGCTCCCCGCACCGCCCCCGCACCCACCACCACATTGTCTAGTGATCAGCTGCGGATAAGGGGGAAGCGACCGCACCGAAAGGCGATAGGAACCATTTCAATGCGAAACTACCTTTATTTTTCCATTTTGCCCGTCCGCTGTGCGATCGGCACGAACGCCCCTGGCAATATTGTTCCCGGCTCTAACGCTCTCTAACTCAAGAAAAAGCCTTCGAACACCACTTTTATTTACGACGTTTATTCTGGGCACAATTTATTTTGACTTTACAATGTCTTCGTAAGTGCTACATAGTAAGTTGTTTATCATGTCTTGTGAATAGGATTTCCTAGTAAGTACCTACTAATTGGCTTTACAGTTTTAGTATTTCTCATAATGATGTTTGAGTAAGAACATCATTAGTGAATATTAACTTAAATAAATATTTTCACACTTGTAGCAATTCACGTGTGGCCGATTTTAGACGATCTCATAAAAATCACAGCCTGCTTACAAATTTGTTAAAATAATCAAGAAAGACGAGACATTTGCAAAAATTAGCAACTCCTGACAAATTATTACAATTTACAATAGCAACTAATTTATTCAAAACCGTTATTATGCCTGTAGACCGCTACAAACTTTAAAATTCCGTATTCTTTCTGCTGCGGCAAGTAACTTATGAGATTAAGGATCAAATTTTTATTGTTAATATCAAATAGTTTGAAAGTGTTCATAAATAATGTATGAAATGTGATACGGCAAATATTTTGCGAAAACATTACTTTTAAAAGTAGTAACATCCTTAAACTTGATACTTGTTATGAAGCCTAGAAATTTCACTTGTCGTGATAATTAATGAGGCGTTAAGAAGGCCACCCAACATACCGTAGTTCGGTGATGCTCCAACGGTGTCATGCCATTACTTACATTTACACAACTTGATTCATATGAATGGATTATTCCATTTTTAAAAATATGTTATTTTTTTACGACATTTTAAAAAGTAAATCTTGTTTCAACCGGTCGTATGTAATGTTAACAGTCGTCATATAAACTTATTTTATAAAACACTAGGTTGATCAAAATCTAATTCTAATATTTTCTACTATACATAGTCCCTCTGGAAAACTGGTGGTGAACACCATTACAATTATGGGACGTTTCTTTATCATGTCATCCAATCAAAATATAAAACTATCATAAATTTCTTTCTCTTGTATGATCGCAGTTATTTAGCGATTGAATAATTGTAGTAATTTCCTCCGTTCATTCTCTGTCCTTCTTCCATACATGAATAACAAACATAACTCTTAACGTTGAAAGTGCCTAGGATGATAAAATATTTGAACATCGTTTGCATTGCACAAGCCTATGATTACAAGGAAGGCATAAACACTCGGTAGCATTTGCTTTTCATGGTGTGACTCGGATGCTGCAGGTCCTAATTTCACTATTATAGAGAGACAAGGTACTTCCTAGATGATAGGAATTCGAGAATTGATCAATGTTAAAACTAGCCGCCGTATTTCCACTGATCAGTAGTTACATAGTTACTTATGACGATTACAGTACTATAAAAACCTGACTCCTTCGCCAACAACAGACTTTAGTGGCGGCAGCAGAATTTAGATCAAGTAGAAAGTTGTGCTTTTTTGTACGTCGCTGGTGAATTTAGTTTTTGCACCACTACTGTCGTGTAAAGTTCCGGTTCACTGTAATTGTGGCAAAATTATTCATTTGCGACGAAGAACCACCTATCTAAGTAATACTAGGTAGTAGGCATGAATTTCAGTTCATTTTTTGTCAAAGTTCCACGGAAAAGACGATATCATAGAAAAATATCACTAATAAGTATTTATTTATAAAATTAAATACAAATTTTGTTCGTAATCTAAGTTTTTAGTCAGAAACTATGAGAGATAGTGAAATCTGTTCTTAGGAATATTATGGCGTCGATTTTAAATTTAATAATAATGACATTAATTTTTTTTAAACTCTCATACATATTCGGGATGCGAACCTAATCAAAATCTCTGTGAACAATTTTATAAATTCTGCAATTCTGGTTTTCGTTGTTATTGTTAACGGTGTGAATCATAAGTCACAATCACTACAAGGAACACGTTTTTAATGGAATCTTGTTTAAATAATTGAAAGAAAAACAGATTTTTTAATTTTTGCAAATTAAATTGTAGGCATTTCAGTCTAACGTTTACACAAGATTTCATAGCAAAATTTGGCTCACAGGATCAATTATACAAAAAAATACTACATGCGATTACTCAGAGTATTTTCAACCAGTTCGATTCCCGGTTATGTATGAAAGTTAGAAAAAAAAAGAATACCACTATTATTAAATCTTAAATCGACGCCATGGTTTCTAAGAACAGATTTAGCTCTCTCTCATAATTTCTGACTTCAATCAATCCAAATATGTCAGTAGGGAACTGACCATTTGGATTAATCAACCTGTATCTAAGTATAATTGCTATTGTTATTTTACATGTTCAACATTGTAACGTTTAGGTAGATACTTATGCAAAATTCCTTTGGACAACGTGTGAAAAAGATACAATAGACTTTTACATAAAATCTTAAGAAAATATTTTTGTTGTTGCAGGAATTAGTTCCTGAGTCACTGCGCATTTAACATCTGATCTGGTAAGTTATGCCATGTTCACAAAACTACATTTTAAAATCCTTAAACGGTTAAATTACTGTAAGCGAGTTGTACACTTGCACTATAAGGCTCAAGAATTTAGGTCGCACACGTTTCTGTTCGTGTATTCCTGGTTTTATGTGTCTCTAATGGAATGTTCCTACTGTGTCTATTGTCATTGGCATGGTACAAAACACAAGATTCTATAGCACCTCCGTGAGACTCAGTTGAACTCTGCCTCTTTTTGTGTTGTCAAGCACTCGACTTACTAGCAAAACAAGATTGCACTGTAGGGACTTTGTCCAGCATAACAAGAGCCCCTCGCTTTTCCTCAATCATATTTCCAACGATACAAAGAGGAGCATTGTGTATCGTATCATAGACATTCAATGAATGGTCTATCACTCGCGTAAGGCTACAAAAACCTAGCTCCATTGAACGCATGATTTATTGATATTGAATTCGCACAGGTGAATCTTTGGTATAATGTATTTAAAGTGAAAGTTAAAACGAGATTTGCTACTGCGGACTACAAAATTTTGGTGGCCGGAAATGATTAATGATTTCCGTTTATGGTGTAATATGCAATTTATTCTTATAACGTGACCCTTTTAATTTTGAATAGGTCGATGTATTTTGTGTTAATTTTTAAACAAAAATACTTGTTTCGAACTTAAAAAGTGTCGATGTACTTTTTATGCGGCTTTACTTCCATTGCCCTTTTTTTCGTTGGATCTCGGCGATATTATACGATAAAAACCGCAGGTGGAGGCGGAATGTTTGAAGCGACCACTTTGCTGATTTCTAGACGGACTTGGCTGGCTTTGATCGAAAATAGACATCCTCCGTAGGTAAATGAGTGGCTATTGAGATGTAACACGCGAACTTCTGTAAGCATGAGTGACAGGTCTCGCCCACAACATGTTCATTGCCCGCGGTATGGCAAATTTCTGTATTCCAACAATCGATTCCTATGAAAATGTTTGGAGTGAAATTGCCATGTAATATCACATAATGGCCAATATCATAATTGACAACCACTATGTCCGTAAATACGCCGCGTTTGAGATAATGCGGTCGATAGAAAGATCGATACAGTTATTGCAATTTTTTTAATGAAAGTGTTCTAAAACGTTTTTGAAAAGATCTTTCTATGTCGTGCTTTAATGTAATTGGTGAGCATTTTATACAAACAAACATTAATCTCTCATCATTTGGGTTTTATTAATTAAGGCATGTGATTAAGATTAACATATTTATAACACTTCTTACAAATATTATTGACTATTAATAATATTAAATTCTGAGTATTTTTTATAGCTGATGATAAGTTCTTACTTTGTATGGATCTGTATAGACTAGGAGCGTCTACAATTACATGTTGAGGTATTTTTCTTCATCAAAGATCAAGTATGATGCTTGAGTGCCCCGTTGCTATACTGCACTGTAAAACGTAATAACATTCCGTACATATTTGAACGTCCCTAACTAACTCTGGCCTAATAAAAACATTGTTACACCAGAGAATGTATGTAGAAATAGGAGCATTATGACTTGTCTAGGAACGGTGGCATTTATTTTTTTCTTTCACCTTTTGAGAATAATTACGATAGCGTTAAGGATTTTGTGCTATTCTCTATTAATTGTAGCTAATTGTTTCGCCTGGAAAATAGGTAGGGTTTTTTTTAAATATGTAATTAAAGGGTTGGGCCAAAAGGATTTTTATAAGCGTACAAATTGTACATAAATGAGTAAAAAAAAAATGAGTTTGGTCACATTAGCAAGATTTCTGTGAAATAGATACTAAAACATTAAATATCATAAAATTTACATTATCTTATTTGATGTGCAATGGGAAACATGTTGTATCACATTTATTCGTTCGCCGACGCAATTTGTGAAACCTAATGGAGCTGCAATAAAACGGTATACCATAAATGCCCGCACAATTATTAGAAGACTGATGTTAAAAGTGCCTATGTGATTTTATGGCTCATGCAGCTGCCGATGAAGGGTGCCAATTACTAAGCCTTATTAGATATTCATTTGTTTTTTTTACTTGTATTGTTGGAGACTCAAAAACTATGTTTCTAGAATTTACAATTTACTCGTAAAAACTAAAAACGGAGAAATAAAAATTTTGTTTAAAAAATGTAAAAAGTTTTTGAGGACGGTCTAAGTGACAACGTTTATTACAAATAATGAGGTTGGCACCGACCTCAAAAAAACAATTTGATTTTTATAAACAAAATTTTTATATCTCCGTTTTTAGTTTTGAAGGCGTTTTTTATTTAATAATAATTTATTTTTTGCTTTTAAGTGTTTTAAGTACAGGAATTTTCAGGAAACTATCTCGTGATCTTTTAGACTCACAAGTGATAATATAACGATATCATTGATGTCAATTAAATAGGCATTATTAGTTGATTATTAGGGATAACTCAAAGACTACTTGTCAGGTATCGACCAAATTCAAATGGGACATTTGACAAGCACCAGCTTCCAAAGGTTGAAAGAAACTTCCAGAGCACTCCGTAACATTTCGTAACACATAAAGCCACACAGTTCCAAATAGTGACAAGTTGCCAGCCGATCTCCTACATATAAGGGGAACCAAACATAAAAAGGAACAAACAATCCTTCAGTAAACTAACAAACAAAAGCCAACAACCAGGACAGACGTTACACTCAAAATCATCTCGGCAGTCTAAGTAATTGAAATCAATAATATTCAATTTTTAGTGCCTGTTTTTTTCTTTACAAGAGAAGAAGCAAATAGGCATGTTAAATTTTCTGAGGATCTGAAAATCTTAATCTTCTTTATACAGGTTTATTTGTATGCCATCAACAACCTTCACTAACTAAATAGCATTATAAGAGAATTACTATTACTTGGCCAAAATCATTGGATCACAGTCATCATAGTCGTGTTCCCTGAAACATACCACCTTACATACATGACACGGATACGTATATAACCGTCCACACACACATAAATTAATACTTATAGAAATCCTTATTAATATTATATCAAGTTAATTTAAGGCTTTGTCAAACAGAACGCGTATTTAGCGCGCGCTAGAACGCCGCGCTATAGCTTACATGAAACTTTCTATTGGGATAAAAAGTCGTCTTTTTTGTCCAATTGCAATGCGTAGTTACATTACGTCGTGGAGATTAAGTTGAATCTGTTATGTTAATTTTTAAATTTATACAATGTTTTGACTCTGCGTCAGTTTTTCTCTGATAAGTTTCAGTGATGTATTTTTTTCGGTGATTTAGGACCAAGGACCTTCAATTGCTGACAGAAATACATAATTGCGGTCATCTGTAATGTGTATCTACTAAGTAGAGACGCAGATAAGCTGTGCCATACTTTTTTGTTAATATTGGCAACATTTTTTAAAATTAAATTATGAATTATCACGAATATAACAGCGTGAAGTTCAAGTATCAGCGATATAGTAATTTAAACATGTTCTTTATTGGCTGCAAAATACAGTCCTCAAATTGATATTTTAATATTTCTTCTCAGCGATATTACCAGTTTAAACATAATTCGCTAAGAACACATTATTAGAGAGGCGTGTTTGTTTGCTGATGTAAAGTTTAAATATAATTAACACACATACAGGCCGCCAATTTAATTTTACTGTGAATAACGTCAATTACCATTACACAACGTTATGTAATTTGCAATTATATTAAACGACGTTCGTTCGGACTAATTTGAGTGCGTTTAAAGTTCGGTCATGGTATTGATTAATTGCAATTTAATATTAAAACTATAAAAATATATTAGCATAACTTATTGATATTAACTAATGTTTACGTATAGATTTTAAATATTCATAGGTACTTATATTATTTTCAATTTTTACTTTTTCTTAATTCTTCAATTTTTTTTCTGCTTTTTAAGATACTGTAGGTGAAGGAAAACGTAGAATAAAAGTATTATCATACGTAATATGGTATTACTTATAAAATGTATTTTATAAGGTGACAGAATTGAAAGGAGATTGCTCAGATCCCATACATGTTTTGCCCTAGAACCAACAATAATGAAAAAATATTTTCTAGGTTCGAAATTATAAGTAAATAACTGTATAAACATTGATTATTGACGGACACTTCTGAGAACTTAATTATTAGCATAACTGATATTGAGGTTATGTTTCCAAACAAATGTAAAATAATAATAAAAGAAACTAGTAAGTAAACTAGGGAAATCATGCAAAAACTTATTTACAAAGTCCGTAGTTCAAAAAGATATCAAGTCCATTGTCCGAAAGGCCAAGTAAAGTTAGAAATAAGAAATCGCATCGAACACCGTAAACAAACACAGACAATAAACACAAGCACCTTATACTTTTAAAATTCTCCCTATTAGGGGAAGGTAAAGGGATCTAGGTCATACAGTCATGCCTTCAGTAGTTTTATTTCTTTTTTAGGTTTGTATTAAAACATTTTTATTGTGTAACACCTTTTAACGTATCTAGGGAGTGCTTGGCGAAAAATGTATGACAATAAACTTCATGGTGGCGACTACCATCTTTATTTTTGGCTTTGCATGTTTGCATTTAGCGTAAATAATGTTGTAAATAATAATATTGTTATTGATTGATTAATAAAATGTAATTTACCTACCAAAGAGATTGTATTTTTGTAAATTAAACAACTTCGATAAATCTTTGGCTGTATGTTAGAACACCAAAGCCATTAAAAAGGTGATCTTATGGTTTCTAAAACGGTAGAATGATAAAGTCCTTTTTAAAATGAATATAATATGCAGAAGTGTCCGTTAGAATCTAATGACCATTAATTATAGCATAAATTATAACAAGAATTATCAAATATCCCAATATTTTATTGGTTCTTAGGCCAATTTGAGCAATCTCCTTTGCCACTATTTGGACTGCACAGTCAATACTGCTTTATGGCTTTATGTAACCTAACCAAATGTTGCCTTAAGCACTAGTTAACCCTTTAGTAGTATGTATATGTAATACCTATTAATAAAATTAAAAAAATTGTAAAATCTAAATTGAATAAAAAAACTTATTACAAGATAAATGATTATTTAAATAATCCAAATGCGTGGGAGTAAAATCTGCCAAAACTTTACGCATTTAAAATTGTTATTTATTCATATTGATATAGGTATCTATTGACCTGTAATGATGTTTTGAAATCATTAGGAAATTGTAAGCTGTCTCGGCATACTAATAATTATATAAGTAAAATAATTATTTCGTCCCGAAATGGTGATGGGGCTTTTGACGATTTAAAAGTACTTAGCAAAGTCCATTTAATTATAGAACTTCTTCATTTTCATTTTTACTTTCTTGAATGAAGTATAGAGGAAGTCTTGTAATCGTCAAAAAATTCGACGTCTAGATTTTGACGGATTTACACGTTTTGGACCTCTCTGAGTCCAAAAATTTTTTTTTGGAATTATGTCTGTGTGTTTGTCTGTGTGTTAGCACGATAACTCGAGCATGCTTTAACTTATTGCAACCAAATGTAACATGCGTGTACGACATCAAAATAAAAGGTTTCTATCAACTTTTGAGCCGTCGATAACGAAAGTTAACCACCCAAGTGCGCGGTCGGCACTCGGATGGGTGACCAAAATTTAACATGCATCAAAACCTAAGGTTTCTATCAACCTTTGAGTTGTTTCCGGTATACGAGAAAGTCAAGGGGAGACCATTCCCGATTTTATTTCATTTTCAAGTAGGTATTTTTTAATTTTGAGTTTGATGTCAAAAAATAAAATAAGGAATGTTAAGTTGGCAAACTCGGATTAAGGTATTCCGAATTAGGACATTTTTAGGTACCTATTAAATAAATTTCCAAAACACGCCTTACGCTAGAACGATTACATAACACACGTGTCAAAACAAAATTTATTTGCGCATGCTAAATCGCTTGTAAGGAACACACGTGTGAAAGTAGAATCGAAAATTCACACGATTGTAGATGGCCCAGTTGGACAGATAATTGGGTCAGGCGAGCAACCTGTCGAGCTCACACGCATTGTCTCGCGTCTGCGCCCGCGCAGCCCGGTACCGTTAGCGTGCGGTCAAGTTCGGCTCGCTGTGACGTACGCGCCCGTGACATACCCGACCGAGACCTTTTGATTATCATTGATTAACATTGTTATCTGTCAATCCGTCTAAAGTATTAACGCCATAATAAATTTCGCGTACTCAAAGATTAAACTTCTTTTGGATTTAATCATAACTACAAAAAGGGTAGTGTCAAATTTGAATCAATTAAAATATATTCTTTTATAAATAAAACAGTACCTCAAAAGTTTTAAAATCAAAAGCTAATATCGAAATATTCTAAATGTTAATTATAACTTACTGAAGATACGAAAATATGGTATGAATAGGATGTCTCCATCAATTTACAATAAAATAGTTAGGAATCTGAATTCTGACCAAGAGAAATGTGATTCAATGATATGCAATGAACGTAAAATAATCCAAGATAAAGTCTCTTAACGAGATTAGCTCGTTAGCGACGTCATGACTTCAGTTACTGTTGGTATTATCTTCCACTGCACCGTCTTAGACGGCAGAAGCGCGCGAATAAATTCGTTTCAAGCGGAGATTCCTTAGCAGATAGCCTCTATTATTCAAATGGTCTGGGATATAAGGTAGGCGGATAAGTACGTGAGCCTATGACCTGCCGGGTAACATCAAAAAGATCTTAATGCCAACCCATAACTTCCAGTTGTTTCGCGTTCTCTTTGTTCGTGCTTGCAAGCATAGAATTACGGATGACCAGCTCAAAGTGTTTTGAAAACGTATTATGCTTGGAGATAGTAATTTACATTATTGGCTCACTTCTATTTGATTGATAGTGTTTTGTATTTCCTGATGCTTTTTTTTCTAATATTACAAAAACAAAAAGATTTGATTGTTATTAAGAGATCAGTAAATAAAGTGATCTTAGTAGAGATACGTAAAGGTATATTTTGATAAATACCTCTCTTAAAACATTATTTCCCATTTCTTTAAAAGCTCTTTAAAAGTTATTGGAATTTACAAGATTAACATCACAACTCAAGCAATTTTGACACAGAGTAATGCTTTTCAAACTGGTTAGAGTTTCTCTAACCCCTGGCCACCACCAAGCTATTTATTAGAACTCTTGACTACGTCACGGGCACTAATTAGAGGCATGATTTGAGAAACGACCGAGGTCCAATAATATAAGACGAACAACACTTTCTATTTTCACTAAAGAAGTTGATTTGTTTATCTACTTACACAGGATGTAATTTGTTTACACAGACTGACTTTTAGTTAATAGATTTCCACGATTCCGTTCAAGTAACGAACGAAAGAGATTTTAAGATAATAATGTGTAGATGGCGCATAACTTACAATGTAAAATTTAAGTGCAATTCTGATGAGAGCTGACTTTGTGTCAAATTGTTGTGTGAACTACAGCTGTACAATTTTCTAGTACACACCATACTTATCACAATGACGCTAACGAGTTCACGTTAAGCTATGCTTAAGGCTGGAGAGCCAACTTACAAATTACTTAGTAGCAAAACATGCTGAATGTAAACATGAACAATTTGATTGCTTCTAATAATGAGGGGTTAAACATAGTGCTCTTGTAAATTCGCCGTAAAGATAGTGGTACAATTATGAGCTACCGTATTCATGTTTTATTTATTCTCGGGTTTTGTGAGAAACTCTGATGACCCTTTCACACGTTATTACACGGCGGTGGGCTAATAAGTGCTGTAGGCAGGAAATGTAGAGAGATTCTATTAGACAAAGCGTGCATGATAATTGCATAGCCGATGGTATTAGAGTGGTCGGTCACTAAGCCGTGGGCTGCATGGGAATCTATTGTATGGATAGTAACTAATATGCAGGTGCATCACACTAATGCAATCTAATTATTAATTGCATACGATTGTATTCACTCGCCATAATTATGCGCTTCAGCAATACATCTTATTCTCTACACGTATAGAGCTCAATTAGGAACACAAGAAAGTGGCCGAGTAAAGGCAGCTTTTTTACTGTGGATTTTTATTAACCATAATTAGTAACTAGCTCTTTTTACATGGTTTTGAAACTATACAGCGTTTTTACGCTGTTGCGTAAAGTTAAGTAACAGCAGAAGTAAATTTAAAGATTCATAAAAACGCACGTACAGAGGGAGGCTATCATACCTACTTGCTTCTAAGTTTCCTCAATATAATTTGAACTATTTACGAATTATGATTATCGAAAAATTTGGATTTATCTAAGAAAAACATGTATTAACTAGGTTACTTGCAGTCTATCTGTATCTACAAGGTGCGGTCCCAAATTTATATAATTAATTAAAGAAAATAATATTAGACAGATATCATTTTCTTGTGACATAAGATGCTTTTTACATGATATTTACTGAACAATGTTCAAAATATAAAGGACTTCTTCAATTTGATGTTATGAAAATAATACTAAAGGTACGAATAGTATTGCTTGTATGATCCATTAGAAATAATACACGGTTAAATAGTAAACCTTCTTATTAATGTTCTGGTCTGTGTTAATGTTCCATTACGTTGAGACTGTCGCTATACGTAATTCTGATAGAATTTCTTAAAAGCGCAACTGTAAATGTATTTTCTCATTTACTCTAAAAACACCACCGTTTTTTAAATTGGCCTACGGTGAACAACTAACTGTCAAACATTAACAATTTTCTATTAGGCACATGTCGTGAAGTCATACCGCGCGTGCGCTTGGATTTACGCGTTTTGCCGTCACCGTAAAATTGGACAATTTGTGTACGCACACGGTGTATGCGCGCGGATCCCGCTGTGACACGCTCCACGCGGCCGCCCCGCCGCATTGTAACTGTTACGTCCATTATATGACATATGTATCGTCACCGCATTAATTGCTCTACCTTCAATGTCATGCCGCGCGCGTCTCATTACGTTTCCCTAAACGGCTTCCTCGCTTGTTTACTGTTTGTCTGAATCGCTTATCTTAACAAGGAGCTATGTCGGAGTCTACTTACGTCAATGTAAGATAGTAATCTTGTTTCAGCGGCTGATGGTTTCAAAGATTTATTAACAATAATGGGTCTGGAACATGTTTTTACCCTTTATTAGATAGCTATGTACGTTTATGTTGCTTAATTGTTTTGGCAAAATTTGCAAATTTCTTATATGGGCATAATTGCTTTCAAACGGAAACAAACGACAAGCTTTCTATGTGCAGTTAATTATGAGCGTCTAGATGTACACATTGACCTAAAAGTGAACTACACAAGATCTTATATGTACCATTGGAAACAATGAGAGTACCGTTACGTTTCAATAAAATACTCAAAGCTGCGGATTCGAAATGGAAACAAAAGCTTATAAAATAGCCACAATTGGAGCAAAGGTTCCGCTCGTAGGATATCTCGGGTAAGGTAGTGTGCAGTAATGGAGTATAATGGGTGAAGTAACTGTTTAACCTTCCGTTCTCTTAACACGTCCAGCCATGCAAGGCGCGAAATGTCAAGAAAAGTCCCTTTACCGTTTCGAGATTTGGAACTTATGATTCTAAGATAAGACTTCTGATACATATGTAATAGAAAGTTCTGGAACATAAAACCTCTAATCTCTTTTTTATATTTAGTATAGTTTAGAAATTGTTACTTATTGTAGTCGAAAATTTTCTCTTTAAGAATGAAAAGAGAAAAAAGAACGTGGCCAATTGACTAATAGCCAATTTTCTTAGAAATTCGGATGCTTCTATATCGACGTAAAATTTGATATAATAATCAAGAATAAAATACTCATGCTTTGTATTTGAGTGTATGCCAGTGATGACACTTAAAGTCACACACTTTTTTAGTCGTTGTGCGGTTATTACAAAAAGACTCAAAATATTCACGACCGCAACTCCGTTCGGTGATTTTGCGGTTCGTTAGAGTCGGGGTTCAGAAATCAACACCAGAAAACAACTCTTCGGGTAAATTTTGAGACTCATGATGTTTAATAGACTAATCTCAGTTCTAGCTTGATCGTGAAACGGTATCTGTACGCCGCAGTTATACTGTGGGAAGTCATGTTACAGTTTTCGATTTACACGATAAGTTTATGAATACATTACCGCCAATGTCACGGTTAATTGGTGTTTTATTTAACGCTTTACAACTCACTGATAACAACTTAAACGGAAAATTGGAATGTAACATCTTGGGTGTCGCTTTGAGAAAGTAACCCGAATTACAGTAGCGGTAAGAAGGCAGTAATAATGTGCAATTTATTTTATATCTATATCGGGCATTGCTACTTTCCTTCTGTGATTGGTTCAATGAGACCGAGCACGTCTCAGGTAATTTAAATGCTTATTGATATTGTTAAACGAAGCATAAGTTTATATTATAACAGTCTCGATGGCTGAGCATATATTAAAAGCAAGGTCCGCAGTGGTACGCAATTGCGACTTTCACGATTATAAGTTCATTTTGGTTGATGAAAGAGCCAAGTGAAAGCGATATTGCAATGCAAAAAAGTAAATGAAAATTCGTGTCACTGACTTTCCTATTAGCTTTCGCGGTTCCTCGATTTTGACCCTTTTTTAAATGAATTATTTGTAAATTAATATGATTTAATAGTTTTATTATTAGTCCTACTAATATTATAAACGCGAAAGTTTGTATGGATTGATGTGTGTTTGTTACTCTTTCACGCAAAAACTACTGAATGGATTTTATTGAAACTTTGCAATAATTTAGCTCATTGATCAGAATAACGTATATTTACACTAATCCTGTGCAGACGAAGTCGCGCGCAGAAGCTAGTAAATAATAAAATAATGTATCAAATTACACTGTGATTATTTCTCCTCACATCAGATATACATATCGAAAAATTCCAACGAATTTTGAAACACTGAGCACGTTCGTTCTCGTTTTCTGTTATTTTAAATATTTTTACTTTCTCGTACATAGCATAGAGGAAGTCTTGTAATCGTCAAAAAATTCGACCTCGAGATTTTGACGGATTTACACGTTTTGGACCTCCCCGAGTCCAAAAACCGTTTTTGGAATTATGTCTGTGCGGTTTCATTTGTTTAATCGGTACAAAATAATCATTTTTCTACTCAAACTAATAAGTTAAGAGACAACGGGAATTATGAGAAATTTGTCTATATTGACTTGGTTATATTTTTTACAAATTACATAGGTAATTTAATAACAATTTCTCTACATAGAGATGTAGAAAAATTGGTTTAAGTAGTACCTAAGTTTGCTGTTCAATCACACTATAGAATTATAGGTACAAAATAATTTCAAACAATCATTTTATAATTATATATGTAATAGCAAAGATAATATAATACTATACATACCACTGATGAAACTTTCTATAATCCATAAAGCTTCGATCACATTTTGAATGATAAAGCAATATTCAAATAAGTGTATGTGGGTTTAGTATAAACATCATTATCAACATGTCGCTATTAAAATGTACATGCATACAAATCTGGAAGGTGAGTTGTTGATTGATGGCTTTATTATGCATTAATGATAACATCATTAGTTAAAGAAAAGAATACTAGCACCAATATCTTTGGGCTCATTCAAACAATTTTGAATAAAACAAAAGGGAGTACTAGTGCGATAAAGGCAATGTGAGTATAAAATAGCTGTACTTAATTCAATGTGTAGAATTCCAAATACAAATGAATGTTACATATGAAAATAAAAATTCATATTGCACCCAATAGTTGTTGAAAAAGGTATAGGACAAATCTGCCGCCCTAGGCTCCAGCCTACTCAGCCTACTGGTAAATCCGCCACTGCTCTACGCAAATTAAGAACAAAACAAAAATATTAATCAGTCAGAAAATAACCAATAAATTTTGGAATATTAAAAAGTTTGATTCTATTTTCGATAAAAATCCACTTTGCTTCCGTAATTATAGAGCACATTTTGTAATTACACGAAAGATAAATAAAGATCGTGTGAAGGTATTGCTCAATTTGAATAGAATTATGAGAACAACTGTAAACATTTTAAAACGATTTTGTAAGATTATTACGAAATTTTTATCTTACTGAAATTGGAATAGTGTATGTAGGTAGTACTTCCCAATTTGTTCCCAATATTATCATTGATTACATATCATATTAGTTTTATTATTTTTTTGTAAAAAGGAAGTTTGCGAGGTTAAAGAATTGTAGTCCGCTTCCCTCATCTTAAGAGAGTTAAGGTCGTAGCACACTTATTAGCTCGAAAAGGGAACTGAACTGTATCGCCTCCTTTTTACCGACTTCAAAAAAAGAAGGAGGTTCTCAAATCGACTGTATTTTTTATGTGTCTTACCTTATAACTGTTTACTGGGTTTACCGATTTTGATGATTCTTTTAACGTTTGGAAGGTGGTACTTGTCATGTGGACCCATTTAAATTTAAGCGACATGTGACGAGTAGTTTTGAGTTGTTTCTAATAATACCTATTTAAGTGACATCGATGATATCGTTAGCATTTTATTGCTCGTTTGTCTACAAGATCTGGAGATGGTGACCTAAAAATTTCTATACATACAAAAAAAATATTTAAAGAAAACCGCATTCAAAACTAAAAACAGAGAAGTAAAATTTTTATGTTTAAAAATATCTAGTAGACGATATGCCCAAGCATTTCATGATCTGGCCAATTATACGATCGGGCCACGACATATATATTAACAATAATAATAGAATTAATAAATGGTTTGATGTGGGTAGTGTGCTACTTATCTAAAATGTCATAGTAATTTTATTGTCTTAGAACTCAAAGTTGTGCTTAGCATAAAGCGACGTAATAATAACTCTCTCGTTACTAATTCGACCTGTCGTGAAAATAAAATAATGGTATTATCATCACAGATACGATCGCACATAAACGTCATTGTTATCGGCGCTGACCGGCTTTCGTTTTTATTCATTGTCGATTGACAATGCCAAGTGCGAGCGATACGACCCCAGAGCTTAGTACTTATACTTTTTATACAACTTTCTACACAAGCTCAGTTAGGGCCTTATCACACTGGGGTCCACGTCCGGAAGTCTCCTCGTGGCGGACCCTGGTAACGTAGTGGGGAAACTTTCTCGGCGGGTGTGTGGCTTTTGATGCCAAGTGTGTCCGCTTGGCATTCGAAGTCACATGCCATCGTCGAGTTGTTTTTGTTTTCCCACCACGGCTAGTTACGGACGGTCCTTTTCAGGGCTACGACCGCGCCCGAAGACCTCGGGTGAGGTCCGATGGCTGCTCCCGGTGTCCTTGTCAGGAGGACGCGCCAGGTCGAGCAGCCGTCGGCGAGGAGGCGGCCTATAGCCCCTGTGGGCTGCTGGCCACCAATTGATGCACAAGGAGTGCCCAGACGGGCAGCGTTGGGACGGTCTCGATGTAGTTGCGCTCGCGTGCGCAGATCCCGAGCCGTCCCGTAATAGCGCACTGGAGTCGGTAGCCCCTGTGGGCTGCTGGCCACCAATCGGTGCACAAGGAGTGCCTAGACGGGCAGCGTTGGGACGGTCTCGGTGTAGTTGCGCTCGCGTGCGCAGATCTCGAGCCGTCCCGTAATAGCGCACTGGAGGTCAGGCCGGGGAGGATATTTAGTGGGTATGGACGGAACGCCTTTACCTCGAGTCCCACATATCCCCTGCGGTTGGCACCACCCCGCAGGGACGATGCGTAAATGCATTTGACCTCTCCGACAAAAAAAAAGGGCCTTATTACACTAGCGATTTGTGAGTAAGTTTAAAGCGAGGCGAGGGCGCACCGAGCCCACCGCGAGTTCGCAGCGACTGCACAGCTGGCACGCAGCCACTACTTGACAATAGATCATCCTCTATTCTTTTTTCTATCTGCTTTTGTTTTCATTTCCTGCGTTTTCGAAATAACAAAGGTAACATCAGCGCAATAGCCTCGCAAATCGCCAGTGTGAGAAGGGCCTTACAATTTTATTTTTAATTAAAACGCACGATGCTGCACTCGCATGGCGCGCGGAGCTGTCAACAATTTATAGTGCGCGCTTTTCTTTTTATCCTTAGACATGTTTTATTGCAATAAAAAAGAGCTGTCGGCGCTTCAACATTGTTATTGTATTAGCAATGCTATAAAACCTTATTTCCTTACTAGGAATAAATAAAAGCTTCTTTCTATTAAATTCCTCTTCCATTTTGTACTGTTCTTTAGGTATATATTGGCTAACCGAATCTACTTCTTACCTTAAAAGCCTTACCCTATCTATGCACATACAGATCTAAACAACGAAAACTAAATTGGTTGTTTGATGGCTTCTGTTAATGATTTAGCCAGTATCAGCTCTAAAATGTCGGTATCTATATAAGTTGCGGTATGTGAACGACTCTCCTTGTACATGAAACTTGTTAATGTTTTATTGACAGCTAAGTACCTGAGAACAGTTTAAACCGTATTCTATCGAATTACGCGTAATTCATTAAGCTATTTGGCACATAGTTTTTTTGGATGCTTTCATTATATACATCTAATCAAAGATTGTACGCTCATTAACCGAACAGTCAATGTTATTAAATGTGCAGCCGCACGAGATCACCCTTTAATTAATCGACTTCAAAAAATCGGGAGTGGTCTCACCTTGACTTTCTCGTATACCGGAAATGACTCGAAGATTGATAGAAACCTTATATTTTGATGTCATACATGCATGTTAAATTTTGGTCACCCATCCGAGTACCGACTGCGCACTTGGTTGCTTAACTTTCGTGATCGACGGCTCAAAATTTGATAGAAACCTAATATTTTGATGTCATACACGCATGTTAAATTTGGTTGCAATAAGTTAAAGCATGCTCTAGTTATTGTGCTAACGCACAGACACACACAGACATAATTCCAAAAAAAATATTTTTGGACTCAGGGAGGTCCAAAACGTGTAAATCCGTCAAAATCTCGAGGTCGATTTTTTTGACGATTACAAGACTTCCTTCACGACTTCAAGAAGAGAGAGAGGAGGTTCTCCTTCTCTCTGTTTTTTATGTTTGCTACCTCATAATAACTCTTTACTGGGTGATTTGAAAGAGGGATTTTGAAGAGCTGGTGTTTATTAATACTAGAAAAAAGCTGGTGTTTGTCATTTGGTCCCATTTCAATTTGGTCGACATCTGAGGAGTAGTTTTTGACTTCTCCCTAATTATGCCTATTTAATTGACATCGATGATATCTTAGTCTTATCACTTGTGTGTCTATAACCTCTTCCTTTTTGAAAGTCGGTTGAAAAGATCTCGAGATAGTTTCCTCAACATTTCTATACTTAAAATACTAAAAAGAACAAAATAAATTATTTCGAAATAAAAAAAAACCGCCTTCAAAACTAAAAACGGAGAAATAAAAATTTTGTTTATAAAACTCAAAATGTTTTTTTGAGGTCGGTGCCAACCTCAATATTTTGTAATAAATGTTGTCATTTGTATTTGGGACCGACCTCAAAAAACATTTAGACTTTTATGAGTACACACAATTTTTATTTCTCTGTTTAAAGTTTTGAAGGCGGTTTTTTTTTATTTAATATCTATCATGTTTGCTGTTTGATAAAAATATTGAAGTTATTTTATATATTTTTATTTGTATTTTTATTTATTTGTTTCAGTAGACGGATTCGTCGGCATGAAGGGCGACACGCTGCGCTGGGCGCGGCTAGCGTTGGTCCTGTTGCAATCTTCCTTTGTATTCAGTAAGTAACATTGATAAATTATTTACAAATAATTTCACATAGGTACCTATGAAATAGGTATTAGAGTTCATAAAAAATGTTAAATTGTATGCGATTCTATAGAATTGACTACAAAGTAATGATTTCTTTAAGACTATTTACTTAAGAGAATAGTATGGCGAGCACCGTCCGCATACAAATGGACTACTATCACAACTTTATGATATTTTAGAATGTTTTTAACAGCAAATCTAGAGTGGTCTCCCCTTGACTTTCTCGTATACCGGAAACGACTCAAAAGTTAATAGAAACCTTATATTTTGATGCATGTTAAATTTGGTTGCAATAAGTTAAAGCATACACGAGTTATCGTGTTAACGCACAGACACAATTCTAAAAAAAGTATCTTTGGACTCAGGGAGGTCCAAAACGTGTAAATCCGTCAAAATCTCGAGGTCGAATTTTTTGACGATTACAAGACTTCCTTTATAGGTACAACCACAGATAATATAGGTACTACGTTTACGAGAAAGTAAAAATAAAATGAGTGTCGTATGTTTGTTACACATAGTTCAGAATTTATTTGTAAAGAATTTAGCGCCGTTAATGACATAAATCAGAATGAACAGTGAAGACACAGATTTAGGAATACATTTATTGGTGAATTAAAAATCACAATTTGCTTCAAAATTTCCTTTCCCTCTCTATATTGAATGCAATACAATAATTATTTGACCTTAAACTTGGGACTTGGAATGCAGAATTTATTCCGCGGTTGCGATGTGTTATTCAGGGCACATGGCCCGCTCACAGTGAGAGGAAATCGTTTTACTGTGTAGATACTCGTAAATATATTGTATTGGTTTCTTGCTTTCGTTTTAAAGATGCACTCGTAATTGATTTGCCATTGGAGCCGAATACTGAATAAAGCAATTAATCTCAGACAGTATTTCATTATCCGGTAATGGTGTGCAATTTTTCCTAGTAATCTAGGTAATTATATGCAAAATTATTTCATATTCAGGCAAAATTTGAATTTAATTCTTCTCCAGAGCTGGACGCTGGACGGTTTAAATATCCAATAAATAATGATTATCTAAGCAGAAGTGGAATCCAAATGCATTTATAACGAGTGGGAGAAATATTTTTAGCGCGCTATGTAAGAAGCATCTTACAAGGAGAGTGTGCTCTTTGCCGAACTGTAAGGTACTTGTTCACGCCTCTTGAATGACCTAGGATTGTTAGGACCGTTGTCCCCGTGTGTGTTGGTAAGGGATACGTTCAAAAACTGCTGGACCAATTTTAAATATTCTTTCACTGGTAAAATTATAATTTTTCGCTGAGTAACATAGGCTATATATTATTTACAAAATAATTTACGAGAACGAAATGTGTTAAAAAGGTACATGTTGTTACAGGTCGGATCGCATTTGAGAAACTTACTGATGTGGATTTCACTGGAACCGCGTACTATACAGTACGGAATTTATCCCTTTACGAGTGCCAAGGATGGTGTAGAGAAGAACCTGATTGTCAGGCCGCATCATTTAGGTAAGTCTAAACTGAATAATATATGACACTTTAAAGTAGAATATACGATATATAACATTTAAAAAACACAATCATTTCTAAAAATGTATACAGTTCAGACAAATTAATTGTACAAACTTAGAATACAATGTAAAATCTTAATTTTTCACTATATAATTAGAAATAGCAATAAAACCATATTAATATTATAAAGAGTAGTCTTATATTGAAAGTACCTATTATGAGCGACGTGATGTAAAAAAAACAGATAAAACCATTACCTAAAAATATTTATCCCTACTTATAACAGAAAATTTGTACAGAAATTAATATACCTAAGTCCATTTATATATATATTTATTATCATAGTGAATAGTAATTATTCTGTTAGATTGTTCTCATCATGCACGATTTTGTGGTTTGTATGTCCTATGGCTTAAATATTGCTTCAGTTAGTTTTTTGTAGAAAATAGACGAACAGTTCCACTAGAAGTTTTATTGGAATTTCACACGCCTTTTAATCTTTATCCCACATTATCGGAATACTATTGGTCACTGAATACTGATCGCATCAAGCCATGATTCGTCTTTCTTTGACTGATCACGAAACAAATAAAAATCAACGTGTCGTTACTATCTCCGATCACGATGCTCCTGACCCGAATGTCTCAGATAAAATCGGATTGACGTGAAGATACACTAATTCGGCCGACGCAGAGGGCAAGAAAATTTGATCTCTAGACATTTGCGAAGTCGCGCGTGCAGATAACTCACTGTATGACATTTTGGACCTCAAATCATTTCCTTGTCGATCAGACATATCGACAATTTTATATTAAGATAGATTACAACATGGATCCTCCTTTTCCTGACCTGTTCCCGGTTTTATTTGGGGTTGGCGTAATATATTTTTCCACTTCTTTACGACTCGGTTGGTCTATATCGTTGCGTATATAGAGTGCAAAATATTTAACTGTCCTTTTATCGTCTATAATTCTAAACACATTAACTTTATTAGAAATCACATAGATCACAAGTCGAAATGATATGATATACAAAGCACGGCACAGCTTCTACTTCTTATAAATGTACTCTGATTAACATGCATCTGCTGCTAGTTGATACGATGTACGAAGTTTCTAATACGCCTGTTCTGTTCGTGTTTAGATTTAATGAACTCTGAGCTATACATTAGTAAAGGCGCTCTTTTATTATTCTATATTAAATGGCTGACTATCTAAAGTTGTGATTGTTTAAGACATCAATATGTTCATAATATTGTGGAATTTTAACAGAGTGCATAAAATTGCGAGTGACTTTGAATGACATGGTTTAGTGCCCGTGTTTGGCAAATTATGATGCTAGTGCAAATCCTTTCGTTTTCACAGAATACATCATTTGTATTCTCCAAATACAAACAAACTCAAAATACTTTGAAATTATTCGTAATGAGCATACTTGTAACAAATTGTTCGAAAGCGTTTGTAATTTGCAAGTGCATTAGGAATTGCACCGGAATTATTTCTGGCAAATGAGATTATGTATGTGTGTCAGTCCGCCACACGTCCTCCGGTTGTGGCATCCAATGACACGCTCTTGGCTAATAACAATGTGTCTCAGGCTCCAAGCCACAGAGCGTGTAAAAGCGGAAACCGTACTCGCTGCGTTCCAAATTGTATAACAGTAAATCTGGTCGCATACATCTTCAATAGATTATTGCCGGATGGTCCGTTTCCGAGGCTATAGTTTTCATGACCATCGGCGGTTCGGTACGGATTATTCCATTCATCATTGTTTCTATGCTAATCGAAAATGGTTTGCAACATTTACATAAAGTACGGTTATTGTGAATCAATATAACAATCTGTAAGGTGCCACGGATTGCATGTGAAGTAAATTGGAGTCTTAATCTCTGTTCTGGAAAGCCTATTTCATTCTTTTACTGTTATTTCAATTTTATTTATTGATTATGCGGTACTGATAATGGCTGGCGTTGTTGCACCAAAATTTGCAATACAAATAGTATTTTAGTTGATTTGAATATTGGGCATTTGCCTGAAGGTATAGAAGACCTCGCTACCGTGAGAAAAAAGTGCTTTGAAAAATGATTATATTTCATTTCTCATGAGAAGTATTTCAATTCACTCAACATTTGTAGTAAAATTTTAATGAACGTTCTTTACACTTATTAAAAAATAAGTCTACGGGACATAAATCAAATAGTAGAATGGTACCTAGTAGTTACTCAAGGATGTATGCTTTTTATTTATTTTAACATAAGAGGTTTCTTATATGCAAAACGATGCAAAAACTCTAATTGCATTAAAGTCCGGCCAGGCGTGTAATAGTATTAAAACGCTAGTTAGATTCCAAAGAATCAATTTGAACGGGATCGATCGAAAATCAATTCGGTATTCAATTAAACGAGATGGAACTTTCCCGCGCTTCTAATCTAGCATTGTACTAACACGGTACGTATCTCGAATCAATCTGTCCAAAGAAATAGCGATCTGACAAAAGAATGGGACGGATGCGATATTAACAATCGGTAACTGTTCACTGTGCCACCGGCTTGCTCGTTTACGGTACAAGCTGCTCCGTCAGATTTCCATAGGCTCTTATCTGTGAGACATAAAGTCCATAACCCGATGGAAATTCAACGGCACTAGTATGGAGAGACAACCACTTGTGATACCGCTTCTCCAATAACATAATTCAATAAAATCACCCACTAAAAATCAGTAATGCTTGCGCTTGCCCTCTCTATCTGATGGCCCGCCGAACAAGACGTGATTTAAGTTTAAAATTTTATGAACTCTTACTAATGGGGGATTTAATGGTCAGTACTCAGAGTAAATTCAAATTAACGGTTATTTTACTAATTTATGCGAAAGTAAACGCCAGCCTTTATGGTACTCGTATTTAGAATTACAATTTTTAATTAAACCAAAATGGTGACCCTCATTAGAATTTTATGTTTTTGTTAATAAATGCTTTTTCATTATTCCGTGAGTGGGATATGCCTCTTTTTAGTTGGAAGTATCTACGATTATTATAGTGATTGATGCGCAACTAAGTGCGCAGGCGCCGGGTCAGAAGCTGTAACGAGGCCGATGAAGCGTGCCTCTCAATTTCGCTATTCAAAACGCATTTTATAAGAAACGTTATAGAATGATAATGATCTGGACTTAGATAATAATATAGTAAGGATTTGTTCTTTTCTCGGACTGCTTTATAGATAATTACAAATTATTGGTAAAGCTTTGGTTGGTTAAAAATTTATATTATTATTAGTTTTTAATATTTATGTATAAAATTGTACTATTTTTATTATACTGAAAATACCTTAATTTTTACAACCGTAAGCTACCAATACTCAACCTAATTAAATAATAATTTCCTCATTTATATTTCATGTGTTTGATGAAGTGTTCCAATACTGTAGCTTAGATACAAAGCTACTACTCATACGCACGCGGAATTTTCGTTCTGTTGTTCTGTTGAAAAATAGTACAATTTTATACATAAATATTAAAATATTTATGTATAAAATTGTACTATTTTTATTATACTGAAAATACCTTAATTTTTATAACCGTAAGCTACCAATACTCAACCTAATTAAATAATAATTTCATGCGTTTGATGAAGTGTTCCAATACTGTAGCTTAGATACAAAGCTACTACTCATACGCATGCGGAATTTTCGTTCTGTTGTTCTGTTGACAAGTCCCTGTGATATTAAATAAACTATAGTAGGTACTTCCTTTTACATCGTCGTTGTTACATTTGCCATATACTTTTATGAAATATTTTTAATAAGGAATGTATGTTCCTGTTGCTGCTTTTCAACTATGGAAAATGTAGAAAGTGAACTGTAATTAACTTTGTGTATTGGCATAATATTTTTAATAGTAGGTACTTCTGGTTAAGAAATATAGATTGATAGATATAATGTTATTTATTGCACACTAGTAAATGTTGAATACCATAATAAAAAAGTACAATGACCGAGAAAAGGTTACATATGGGCAGTTATATCGTTGTACGAGCGATCTGGGATAGGTAGATGTGGTATAAAGGAATGAGGGAAGTTGTTGGTGTACCACTTAAAAACAATCATACATTGAAAATTATTTGATAATCGAAATCTAACGATTATTATGGAATAATTTTCGCGTTTACAAACGCGTAAATATATTTAATACTAGAAAAAATACACTGAAAAAAATCTACCTGCCTCAGGCGGGAATCGAACCCAGCATCTTTTTTCTAACGATTATTGTTAGAATATCTCAGATTAGGTATTAACTTTCCATCTGTTGTGTCACTTTAAATGTATTATACATCGAATTTTCAATTCAAAAAGACACACGCATTAATATAAATGACACCTAGGCGCCTATGATATCGAAACTAAGAACAAAGTTATCTTGACTTTCTTTGAAATAGACTCTTGACAAGCGCATTTATTAGAGCAGTTTGGAGCATTCTTCGCTAGTTATTCATTCCATTGTATATAGCGACAATCGTTTATCGCAGAGATGAATCTTTATGATCAAATCGCACGCCGTTGACGCCTTAAGCCATGATCGTATCACCTTTAATTGTTTGGATCAGAATTTTTGGAATGTGTGCTTCTTGTTTGGGAAACATTTTACTATTCCATGATTAATACAAGCAATCAAACCATGCGTCGTGCCATTATATATCTTTGATATCGAATTGCTATATATCAAACGGAAGATACTGTGCCTATCTTGACTTTAATTATCGCTTTAATAGCACAACACGCATCGGAAGATTTATTATTCCAGTTGTGTAATGAAATGCAATGTCATTAGTCTAAGGGTTTCGGACTAACATTAATCATTACTTTTTTTGACTCATTTCTTCACACTGCTTAAATTACAATTTATGTACAAGTACTCTGTAATTCATCGGCTATCGCAACATATTGAGGTTGCAGTAGGTATTTGGAAGAATGAATGCTGTGTCTAGCCTATTCATGTTTTTTTGCTTATTTGCGTTTCACTTTCTAATTTCATAGAGTCACGATTAAGATGTTATAAATATAAAGCGCATCTTCAAATACTATTAATATGTTAGACGTTAAAACTTATCGACAATCTTGTGACACACTTTTTATTAAAAATATAGGCAGATATTTTCTCATAGACAATCTTCTACTAATTCAAATGAAATAGCTCGTGTGGCTGAGTAGGTGTCCACACACCTGTTAGAATGCAACGTTCATTTTAAATGAAGCAATAAACTAAATGCACAGCGGATGCGATTTTACTGTTCAAACTTCAAACGTCCAGGCGAATTATAGCCGAGGGTAAAATTTAGTACACTTTAACTGCACGATTTAACGACATTGTATATTCTTACCAAGAAGCTAGGCTTATAAAATACGAAATATCTCGGAGAACGGTAAACCGCGCCGTTAACCGCTTCAAGCAAAGTGTAACGCTGCGCTCGCCATGTCACTCCATGGATGAATGCAGGCAATGGTTTAGCACCCTTATCAAGCGCCGTTTCATTGGCACCAAGTGATAGATATCGCAAAAGTATAGCCTTTAGAACTCGTTTTAGGATTAATCTAATAACTACTTTCCTTACTGGCTTCATAAACAAGCAGTCTGGACAGTATGAAGAATTAGCCATAAATATCACATGCGTATTCTACTCCAGATTCACTGGTTATGGTTTAAGCTTCTAAGATGGAGATATATCTAATTAAAACGTTTCAACTGCCGCGAGGACCGGTTTGTATTGTAGATGTATAATCACGCTAAAATGCAGTGATGCATTTTTCACGATCGTTCACGATAATAGTTACTTAAGGAGCCACTTGCTCAGATCATACATGAGAAATCAACTAATTAAACATTACATTTGTATTTCATAATCCTGTGGTTCTTATTTTATTTCTTTGTATTTTCTATTTCAAGTTCTAAATTTTTATACGGTTTCCTGATAACCAACTATTAGAAATAAAGGCAAAATGTATTCGAATTATGGGAACGGCTCTCGACATTGTTATGATTCGCTTCCCACCCACCACTTTTTACGTCAAGTGCGCCTTAGGCCGGGGCGTGGGCTGACTTGTTGTGGATAAATAAATCCACGTCCCTTTAAAGTTCATTCGATTGAAAGCCAATTTACAAATGCAAACTATTTTTTAAAGTCACAGAAAGTCTATGCTTATTTTTAGATGCTATGTAAATAAGATACACGCTGAATCGTGGTGGATGCTTCGTTTGTAGGTATTTATAGAATTTCTTGTTACTTAGCCGAGACTTCTTTTGCATAAATTACTAGAGTCTGGGGAATCTTGTAATCTGTAGTCAGTTTAGAAATTATAGTTCTTTGAGCACGTCACTTGCATTTATAAGATTTATTAAATATGAAAAATATTCTAAAGAACGGCTTGCAAACATACCTACATAATTCACACGTAGGTCTTTAAAGGGTTACCGTTAACGAGTGGGTATTCGGTAAACCGTTTCGCTTTACTTCCTCTTAACGATGGGACTCCAATTAGAGAAGCAGTGAACGGCATTAACAATTTCATTGCTCTTTTAACTATGTATTAACGATTGAAGTAGCACTTCGACGTGGCTTGAATTTGTTTACATTATGAAATCGATTAAGGTGACATTTAGTTCTCCCTTTTCCATGATGCATAGTATACTAACGTTCGCTTGCCCACCAACACTGCTATGCAATTACATCGCAGAAATGCTAGAATGACGCCTCTTCAATTAAAAAGTACCTACAAGGATAATCATACCACGAGTCTCTTTAAACAATTAAAAGGCCGTAACTTTCATGCTTAGTTCCCATGTCATTTTGCGTTTCAACTGGACTCCTTGCAAGAGCTTCTTAATAGTTTTATTTCAGTCAGCGGTATGCGTAGAATAATAGTGGTCCAAGAATGAGTTTTATTTCTTATGCATGAAGGAGAGTCGTTATGATTGATTGCTTCGCCATATTTAAATTGAAATAGTTGACAGTAAAAATACATTTTACAATTCTTTTTTTTAGAAGAAATCGAGTCTCTATTATGTTCTTTTCTATGGGAAATATAACTCTAAATTACAGTTAGTAATAGTTGACATTTCGAAATAAGCACTGCAAACTTTTATAGCATAGGTAATTTAGAGCAAAGTATAATGCAAATGGATTCTAAGATTTAATAAAAGATGAAATTGAAAATTAAAGTGATCAAGCAAAGCACTAGATATGAACGTTTTCCATTTTGATGCGTTTGCGTGGCTCTTATAATTGAGGCTCGAAGTTTATTTGCATGAATCATGTTGTTCGTGGAGCACCCACTAGCTTGATGATGAACTCCCGTTGGCGGCTAGTTCTGCGGTAGCGGCCATTTCCTGGTGCAATGAGCCATTTTATATTCACTTCCATTACTTCGGAGAGTTTAAACGTGACACAAACAATCGGTTCGTGGCACAATGTTCTGGTTTAGGTTAGGGCTGTTAGCTAGGTTAAGGTTGTGCAATAGTAACTTACCTTATACAAACATGCCCTGACAAAATATATTTAGATTGTTTACGTTGAAAATAGTATAAAATTGGACTTTAGCACATCGCAGTACATTGCAGTACTAAAATTTCCAGTTAATGCACAATATGCGGCATTTTCGTTAAGAGCGATCTCTTCCAGACAACTCTTTGAAGGGCAGGATTAAAAAACTGCCTTCAAAACTAAAAACTATTGCTTATAAAAATCTAAATGTGTTTTAAGGTCGGTCCCAAATACATGTGACAACGTTTATTCCAAATAAAGAGGTTGGCACCGACCTCAGAAAACATTTACATTTTTATGAACAATAGTTTTTAGTTTTGAAGGCGGTTTTTATTGATAAAAAATTAATTTTTTGCTTATCAGTGTTTTAAGTTCTCAGACCAATAAACTTTTTCATTGGCCTGAGTCTAAGTTATAGAAATTTTCAGGAAATTATCTCGAGATCTTTTAGACACACAAGTGATAAGATTACGATATCAATGATGTCAATTAAATAGGCATTATTAGGGATTACTCAAAAACTACTGGTCAGATGTTGATTAATTTAAATGGAACCACATGATAGGCACCAGCGTCCAAAGGTCGAAATCATCAAAATGGGTACACTCAGTAAAGAGTTATGAGGTAATAAACATAAAAAATACAGACGAATTGAGAACCTCCTCCTTTTTTGAAGTCGGTTAACAAATAAACAAAAGGAAGATGATAACAGATATATATCTCAAAATTATACTGGAAATCCTTCAATAACATCGCTTCCCAAATATAAAAAGCTTGTGTTTGGTACAGTATACGGCATTAATATTTTCTGAAGACCATATTGGAGTTTCACTGATCTACCGTACAATCTTATGTAATTTTAAAAATATACAAAATTATTACCTGTGTTTAAACAAAACTATTTTATTTTACCTTGAAAACGTAAAGTTTTGATTGAATCTCTTACTAGGTATTAGCTTTTCCCTTTTCGGTTTTACTGTTGTGGTTTTTTAACCGACTTCAAAAAGGAGGAGGTTCTCAATTCGGTTAGTATGTTTTTTTATGTATGTCTACGTCGCGATTTCTGATCCGATTTAAGTGATTCTTTTTTTTCGATGCAGAATAGTTGCCATTTGGTCCCATAAAAATATTTCATGAATCTGTTCCGTAGTTTTTTTTAGAATCGTGAAAATACGCAGTCACAATATGAGTTTTTTCTAATTGTTCTAACTTTATGCGTCGATATCTTCGAAAGTTGTAAACAAATTTCAATGATGCTTTTTTGTCTTAAAGATCTCAAGTCTCAAAATAGTTTCCTAAAAATTTTATAGCGTTCTTTTTTTAAATTTTATACAACATGTAAACTAAATAACCAACATCCTGAATACAGGTGGTTTGGGATCGGCTTCCGAGTTGATTTTTTTAAAAAAAAAACAAGTTTTGTTGAAAAAAAAAAACAAAAGTTGTACAACATTTTCTGGGTACTTTTTGTGTTTTTTTTCAACAAAAATCGTTTTTTTTTAAAAAAAAAAAATATTGAAATCACCTCGGAAGCCGATCCCAAACCACCTGTATTTAGGATGTTGGTTATTTAGTTTACATGTTGTATATTATGTTTTTTGAGTTCGGTGCCAACCTCAATATTTGAAATAAACGTTTTCACTTGTATTTGGGACCAATCTCAAAAAAGCATTTAGATTTTTATAAACGAAATTTTTATTTCTCCGTTTTTAGTTTAGAAGGCGGTTTTTTTTTATTTAAAAATAATTTATTATAAAATAAAAGGATTTGTTGATACAGTTCACTCATTATTTAGTAGCGATATTTCAAGTACTTACCTAAGATTTTCTTTCAAACTAGTCCGCGTTATCGAAATCTCAATGGCCTCGGTCGAGTTTAGCCCTCAGCCACTGAAGTGCATTACCGTAGTCAGTGTTACTTATCAACGAGTATTTGCATTACAATCGTATAAAAGCCGTTTGCTACTATCTTCGGCTAGGGTTGTCAGCTTTTATGAATAGAATAATAATAATCCGTTTGGTACATTTTTATGTTTTATGGCAAACAATTATAAGATTGTGACATTGAGGGGTCACTACCCCACTGCTTACCCGAACCCCATCCCTACCCAAGGGGCAACCCTTACCCTGGCAACCTTACTCACAGATAGAAACACAGTACTACGAAAATGTAGAGTTATTTGACTGCGGTATTCTGTAAAGTGGGAAACTCACGATCGGTCCAAGCCATATCACGCCAATCCATCACTCCAAAATAAGCCAAGATCGTTCCCTGTGTCCAGAATCTCACATGGCTTATTGGTTTCTTGGTTAACTGTATGTTTAGTTTCTTGAGTTTAATGCCCTTTATATGAAGGCGATAGGCTGTTAACTTGACCCATAATGCAATGTGTGGCTTTTTGTGTAACGAAAGTTATCTAAAGTTCTGCTCGATCCCTATTGGGATTATGAGCGTGATTAATAATAATAATAAATTGTTTATTCATAATTACAGTGCTGGGTTTTACAAAAGCATTATTGGATTGTATGTATGATGCAATAACCTTCAAAGAACAAATTTTAATAATTAAAGAATTGGAAGAGGTCGATAAAGAACAAATTCTAATTATAAGAGTTAGAATAATTATAGAATTGGAAGAGGTTAATGGCGCTAAGGTCGTGCGTTCTTCGTAACGATCAAGAAAGCAAAGCATCGGTGCTCAGGTGGGTGATCGAAAAATCAACTCGATCTTCCTCCGTGTTTCGGAAGGCACGTTAAGCTGGTGGTCCTGGCTACTATCGAAAGATAGCAGTTGTTCCCAAGGAGCCGTAAAAATCAAATGCCAAACCTATAGCAACGTATTGTCGATATCAACTGCACCGACATCAAATAAATTCGGTTGCAAAGTATGAGAAAGAAGAGTTACAATATTTAAAGACTTATGAAATTAGTTAATTAAAGAAACTGTTTTTTCTTTAAGATCTAAAATTAAGAGCCATTTCACGTTTTTGCACGAATTTCGGAGATTTTGGAGTCCTACATCACAATCTCAAGGAATACCCAGATATTATTTAATAATTGAGAAAAATAGGCCAATCTATGTTATTGACGTTTAATGAAACAAAATTACTAAAACTTATTTGATTAATTTGTAATGTTCGATCTCATCAATAATAACGCAATTTTATGCCTAAACTCGAGCAGAATATTTTTGTGAAATGGCCCTTAACATAAATTAGGTTTAATTGTGCTGGCTCGCCACAAAGAAATGATTTATTCTCAGCCTATGAAGTAGTCAAATTATACACAATACACCGCTAACCTCTGGCTCTAATAGAGTTGTATTGAACTAATAAAGTTATTTGTCCGTACAAAAAAATCTGTAACGCAATTGAACTTTAATTGTAACGTATCATCAAAAACTTTTTGTTGGCGAACATTACTGTGTCAATCTAACCAATCGTACGTTGTTTTGGTATTATATTTTTTTTTTAAATAAATCGTGCATTGCATACTTTTTAGATTCAAAGAAAAATTTGTATTGCTGCGCGTTTGGTGAAGTAGTAAAATTACTATTTTATTATCTTTTGTTTGTGAGACCTAGAAATAATGTATTAAATATGAGGTCGGCCCTCGCTAGGCGGCGTATCCTATAGTCTCTGATATTATTGATTTTGATTTCGTATTTGAAGGCTTGTGGTTACAACTTCATTACCAAACGAAATCATTTCAAATACGTGTGTAGATTATACTTTGATGTTGGTGTTTTTATTGCTACTGTGTATTAAAGTATTCTGTCTTACATATTTACAAAAAACAGTTGCTTTTTTAAAAAAAAGTTAAAATCGAAGACCATTTATTTAGAATTAAAGATCCATGTTGCCCAATTGCTGTAGATAGGTGTAATATATTGCCATTAATCCGATTATTACTTTTACGCTATTTCTTTCCACCCAAAAATCACCAGGAAAATATCTCATTTTTGGGAAAAAGCCGGCCGTTCTATAATTTAGATAAATGAAAAAATTGTCTGTATCTTTTTTTTTTACTTTTGATGTACAATAAAACTATTTTTCTTTTTTTTGTTAGTTCTCGTTAATTTTTTCTTTATGGTTCTTAATTATATTGAAATAATTTAATAAATATTTTATTGTTACAGTTTCGTGTTAAATCCGCTAACGCCGGTGCAGGAGACACGGTGCCTTCTACAAAATGACACCCAAGCCAACAATCCGAATGCCACTCCTCAGGTAACAATATGTTAAACTTCTTAGTGTGATCAATTATTATTTGAAAGTTGCTGGAAATTCTTCTCTTTTAAATTTTTACATTAGCCCGCAAAATGTACAAAATATTTATTGGAATTAAGCGGGAGTCAGGAGACTTCTAGCTTCCCTCTCTGGAACAAAATGAACCCGGCACCCACACTTTGGATCCATGATATGACAATAGTTTTCGACTATGTAAAATTTTATAATAATTGTAGGCGAGCCATCTGTGAAGTCTAATATTTAGAAGTTATTATGTCGGATTTAAATCTTTTACCGGGGTTGTTAAATTGTTACGTTGTAATGTAAAAATGTCCTTGGATATTTACCCTTAGCTCCCTAGTAAATGGTAATACGTTTCAATGTTGCCTTTTGTATTATTATCGGTCCTGACTACTTCATCATTATCAACAGCTCATGTAATGTCCCCACCAAGGTGCTCGAGCCAACCCACAATAGGGGCGATTAGGCCTTAGTCAACCACGCTGGTCAAGTGCGGGTTGGTCGACTTCACACATAACGTAGGAATTTCTTCATAGGTGATGCAGGTTTCCTCACGATGTTTTCCTTCACCGTAAAAGCGTCGAATAAACGTACATATGAATTCAAAATTTGAAAACACATTGGTACATGGCAGGGTTCGAACCAGTGCCTCTCGAGTGGGAGACAACGCCCTTACGCACTACGCCACCGACGCTTCTTGCACCTAACTACTTCCCTCTTCATCAAACAAGCTAATTACGATCGAAATTGGAGCACCTAGTTAACCAAACCTTGCAAAGGAGCACAACACCTAGTCACTTTCATTTTAAAGAAAAAATAGCCTCTGTATATTTATAATCAAACAATTTATATTCTATTATAGAAACAATGCCATCGTTATTATCGCATCGCTACTCACTATAGCCAACTTCATGCCTAAATAGTAGGCCTTTGACATGGTTTGGCACTTAACTGCCGACTGGTATTTTAAATACAAAAGACATCGCATACGGAACGTTCTAGTTATGCATTTAAAAGCATAACAGGGTCAGTCTAGTCAGAGTCTGTTCAGAAATAGTTATAACAGAAATATCTTCATTCACGACATTCATAGTCTGCAAGTAAGACTTACGATTAACAATGTGATCCTAAAAAGGCTTGGGACTTAGAAGGAGTCGAAGTTGTACCAACAGATTTTCAGTGGATATAATGTAATACAGTCGAATACACGACCGTTAGGGCCATTAGGGCTAACAGAGAGACGATATTTGCAGATTAACGGGTGGTACATAGTTGCGATGAGAATAGCCGGAGACCGGTCTTATACATATAAAGACGATAAAGGTAAAGCCCAACACTGAACGAATGCGCATTTTTATAATAAACCATAAAATGAAATACCTCCTCAAAATGCATGTCCCATATATAACTCAATATACAGAAATACCTTTCTTAAAAAACCAATTGCTTCCAATTTATTTACCTACATACACGCTCGTAATAACATGATCACGACCTAAAAATCGAGATTTTGCACATAATAAGTAAAACAAACCAAAATGAATGCTTGCAATAACGCATCTACTATGGTAACGCATTTCACTGATTGTATAATTAAGGAGGAAAAAAACAAGGAGACTCTAAAAACAATTAGCAAGTACTTCACAAATGGTACGCCCGCACCTTAATTCTATTCGCCTTCGGGCAAAATTCATATGGCGTTGTCTAATAGCCGAATAAATCTTTCGTAAATAGCGACCGCCGGCTTTCAGTCGATACTGCCAATTAGTCCGAAGATGCCGAGATAGGGATTAACAATTCAGATTAAAGTAGTCAGCTACCCGCAGGAAAATCTAAACTTCTGATACACATTGCGGTTGATCGTGAGATCGCTTAATCGCTTTCAGGCCTAATGAACGTCCTGGCTGGAAATGCAACGTGGAACGTGTGCCTTATTTATAAAAACATAAAAAACATAAAACATAAAAATACTTTATTTCTTCTTAGAATATATTAACATAGGGGTTGGGATCCCCTCTGGTAAGTTATTATAAACCTGTGTTAGAGAGGTCCCCTCTTTTCCGTGGTTGTGTGAGCAGTGTAAGAATAGTACAGTATTTTTTTTAACTTTGATATGCATAATATAATAACCTTAGTACCTATATAAGGCTTACAATTAATTTATAGTGCTTTTGAGCATCATGAAGGACAAACATCCACCAAATGTACATATCTTAAATAAAATTGTTTTAAAAAACATGAACCTATTAAATATAAATAGCACGGAGAACAGGTCAAGCCACCCCACACCATCATGGTTTCTAATCTCCTAAGAAAAGTAAACAGTGAGAGGCGATGGTGAGAGGTAGCCAGGCGCAGTGTAGCAGTCGATACAGACAACAGCACGTCGGGCCACCACAAACTGCCAAATTTTCCCAAATCGATTATGCACTTTATATTGAATAGTCTTAGGTCGAAAATCGTTTGGAGAAATTTGGATTTATAGCGGCGACGCGATAATTAACAAGTGTTTTTTTCTGAACAGTAATAGAAACAACAAGCCATAATGGTAGAAGCATGAGAATTATGCTATCCAAAATCAATTTATTTAAAAGAATAACTTTAACTAAGGTTTCATTTTCAGTTCAAGGCTCGTTACTTTTCCGTTATGTCGATATATTATTGCCATTTTTTACTTAGACCACCATTTTGTTAGTTTCTTCTTTTCTACATAAAGTTTTTTAATTTTTATTTATATAACATCCAAATTTTATATTGCATTTAAACTTTCCTAAAACCTTAAATTCTTCGTAACTATATTTCTACGTACGAGTCTATTTACACTTTTCAATCACGCAGTAGAAAATCTAGCGTGTTTCCAAAAAAATACAATTTCATGATAATTTTATCGTAAAGATTATTCCAAAAAGTTAAAGTTCAGAGATTTTCATATGTATTTTTAACAAAAGTATTTTGTTTCGTAGCGCGCGGTGAACACTTACTACATGGTGAAACTGCAAGTGAGGACCGAGAGTGTGTGTCTGAGGCCTTGGGCCTTCGAGCGTGTGCCCGGCAAGGCTCTGCGAGGGCTCGACAACGTCATCATCTACACATCCACCAAGGAGGCGTGTCTGGCTGCCTGTCTTAATGAGGTAAGATTACTGATATTGCTACGTTTCTGGTCTCATTTAGACATAATCTTTTGATTACGGCTTCCTGGTTTCTTTATTATTAGAACCGCAGCGCCGATGAATTACGTGGCTGTTTCAAAAAGCTTTACTTACAAATATCTTTGCTGGTATAGATTTTGTAATCATATTCGTATTTAATTTTGATGTTGTTGAATATTAACTAGATGCGGTAATCAAAAAATAGATTACTGTAGATAATCTGCTTTCTAATCGTTTTGTATACAAGGTAGATATTTTTGAAGTGAAACTACTTTAGCACCGCTGTGATTAAAAAAATCGATGAAACGAAAAAATGATACCAAAATCTATTTGTCGCATTTATAAGATTGTTCTTCAATATTTTGACAACCAATATAAACATCTGTTCTTTCTCAAGTCACTCTTGCTACTTTTCTGAAGTTTCACTTCTGCCTTGTGTGGATTGCGCACACCTTTTTTATTATATGGACATTAGTTATGACCAAATCTTACTCGTCGAAATCTCGTAGCTTATTTAGTAATTAAGTTATAAAAAAATAAATGAAGTGCGACAACTGTTGAATATCTATAACAAGAAATAGATAAATGCACGATATTCAAAATAATTTGGAACATATTAATTTCATATTTTGCGTAGTTGTAGAGATTCAACTGTGGTTGCTAGCTTTCATTTATTATGGCCATTCGCTACACTTCAAGTAAACCGCTGTTAGCTGGCTGTTAGGCTTTCAACCGACGAGGCATTAACTTAACTTCGGGTCGCCTCCACGTTGCAATTTTCCGTTTATCTATTCAATTTATATTTTATGGTTTTGTCCTAGTTGACTGGTATTCTAGATATAGGCGAGATGATAGGGGCATGTTTATTACGTCCGGATTACTATGTTACGGGGTTTTTCGGTAGGTACATTGTAGAGGTACAGGAACCATGCTCAGTTAAGGTAACAGTAACTAGCTTAACGTTCAATTGTTCTCTGCTGGAATGTTCGTGGCATTCTTTTGCCTGCACAGAGCGAGTTTATTGAATATCTGTATTTCATAAGCAAAAACTTGTCTTTAGAATAATTAATTAATCCATTCTTGGTTATATTTCAAACAGTTTTTCAGCATCGATTAAGTATTTAATTAGACACAAGTGCACTCAAATGAGCATTAAAGCCTTATCAAATGGGAGACTGATGTTTCTTCGAAGGCTAATAATAAACCATGACAGTGTAGAGAAAATGTGAATTGACGGAGCGGCACTTTGTTCACGGCACGTATGCTGTAAACATAAGAAAGATTTATAATACAGCATAAACATGTAGTTGATAGCCATTCCTAACGCTTCAACGGACTAGGTACAGGTCCTGCTATGTGTCTTAAGTCATTAACGTATGCACGTATTGTAGACTTCATTCATTAATAGGTAAAGACATTCGGATTAGTGTCTCTTTAAAGATAATTCAAGAGTATTGATGCGATCCTCGCTATCTCTATAGTTTTGTGCTTGCGACTTGGTCGTTAGAGCTTATGCGTTTTGCAGGCGATACTTTGATATTATGTTTTATGCCTTGATGGCTAAATTCTTGATCTTCATCTAACCTAATGGAAAGTGATAATAAAGCTGAAAGTGGACGAGAGCTTTATACGAAACGAAAAACCATTGACGGTATGGCTGTCTCGTTATTAACTATCGAAACACAATACTATTGTGATCGAGACCGATTTTGATAAGACGGTGGTAGCTATCAAGGCTAACTTAAAACAAACTCTACCACAATGATAATGAGGTACAGTTTTTTTTGCTGTTACAAATTATAGCGATTGATAAAACAAATTACTCAATTACAATTGTGAGAAATGGAAAACGCAGATTTCTCATAATTATCATGTCCGTACGCACAGTCCATAAACGTAAACGTACTACGTTTATGAATGCAAATTTTATTGAATTGCTTAATTAACTACCTACTACTACCTACCTATTACCGTTTCTACAAACAGCGTTAAGATGTTGTAAAACAATTCCTTACAAAGTCCACACCAGTGTATAATTTGTGCGTCATCATGTTCAAAGCTAAGTCTTCCTCAATTTTGCAAGCCATGGGTGATGTGCAACGATTACCATTTAGCTATAATGATGGTTATCGGGAAACGTGTTCCAAATAGGAGGAAGTCAAAAGAGCAATAGGCGTAAGCTATCTTCGAGGTTTGTTATTATTTGTGTTTTATGTTTGTATTAGAAACGGTTCCCGTGCCGGTCGGCGGAGTATGAATACGGCAGCATGCGGTGCGCGCTCAGTGACTCGGACCGGCGCACCGCCCAGCACATTGTCCAACTAGTCGACACGCCCGGCACCGACTACTTTGAGGTCAGCAATACAATAGATATTTATATAACCTCTTTTATAAAAAGGATTGTAATCTGTCAGTCGTTTTCTGTTATTTTGAAGAGTTTTGAGTGTGACAGAAATCTCTTTAGAATATAATCGTTCTTTGATTCTAAATTGAAATATTTAAAAATATAAAATAGCTAATTTTGCAATTAGTATATTGATTTAATGTTGTTTTGTTTTTGAATCGTTATTAATAATGTTAAGTGGTCGATTTAATTTGAGTAAGGCACCGAGGTGCTTGAAATTCAACCGCATTGCACATTCCTGTTCCTAACCATGAGAACTTAGCCTACATAAAAGTAAAACGTAACAAGACAACATTGTGGCGCCCGCATCGCCATTCGCAACCTACACTTAACACTGTATCGCTTCTGAGCAACGACAATTTCGCAAACAATTGTAATTTAGTATAACGTTTGAGTGGTTGTAAATAAACATGTGTGTGGGTTATTACGTGCTGTGGCGTGTTATTTGACTGATTGTGCGTGTGTGGTCTCAGAACTTGTGCCTGAAGGCGGCGCAGGCCTGTAAGGGCCACCGGGTGTTCACGGCTCCTCGGGTAGGAGTCGCCGAGGACAAAGTGGCGCAGTACGCTGGACTACACTACTACACTGATAAGGAGCTTCAAGTGAGTATCATCAAAGCATAGGTACTCGTATCTAACACCGTTCACACATTTTATTGAAGGTTTAACAAGCGCACATTTTCTCTCATACTAAGCGAGCGGTCCAAAAAGTCCTATGCACACCGGGGACGGCAGGCCATATTACTCAATAATTTATTGCCGAACTCGAATGTACAGATGGCGGCAAGCCAGGTTAACCATAACTGTTAAATTAAATTTGAAGCTCATTTTCAGTTTCATAGAGTTCAAAGACTATTAAGAAAATTTTACAGTAATGCTAATTTAACGTGCCACCGTCTGAATATAAGATGTTATATAGAATGTTAAAGTTACCTTTTCGGGTACACAATATAAATGCTGTTCAGTATTTATGTCTATAGTCGCTTGCAATACCTCAGTACATATTTGTATCACTCCACCCTGACCTGATAAAAATATATTTGCTAGTTACTTGTCATCCTCTATTCCATTCACAAAGCGATAGTTTCTAATTTTGCAAAGCGCATAATTAAAAATTGTTGCAAAACTGGAGGACGTAAATCCTCCTTTTGAGTTCACTAAAAATATTGTTTATGTAGGTACTTAAGTAAATTACCAGAACAACATAGGTATACCGCCTCCGTGGTCTACCGGAATTATTTCGATTTTCCGGGTTCGATCCATGGAAGTCCGGGAACAAATTTGTTTCGGTTTGGCTGGTGGTAGGACTTTTTTAATATGGGAATATAATGGGAAGGACATAAGTGTATAAAATAAAATGCTTGCCCAGTATCTATCCTACCTCCTGTTCGCGATAATCTCGAGAACATCCAACGAATTTTCTAGGCATTTTCACAACATGGTCTGTATCACTCCAGGAAGACAAATGTGCAATATAAATTGCCCTATTTCTCATAGGTGGCGAGCAAACCGAAGCAGACTTGACTGTAGTGTAATGATTAAATTTCAAATTACATATCTACCAGGCAATCATAAAATACGAGGTGCAGCGAAATAATTAACAATGCAATAAAAAAACGATGCACGATTAAACGCGTAACGTGCAGTATGTAAAGTGGGCGTACTGTTGACAGCTAGTTATTAATCGCTGAATTAAATACCAACTAAAGAGGTATTGCCTATCCTATTATAGTCATTGTAATTGTGTTGTGATGGGACGTCATACTGCAACCATCATGTGTTGAAAACTGTGGGGCATGTTGTTAATTATAATGCTGGGCTTTTATGTTCATTAAACGGTTTATACTTACTTTTATTTTGTTGCTAATAAAGCGGCTTTTTCTTTAGACTAAACTTAGTATATTTTTTGAAGGACTGTAGTTCAGACTTTACTTATTTTTGAATGCTAAGCCGTCTTGGTAGAATGGTCACCAACACTGCTTGCACACACGATTCCAGTTCCAATACCAAATTCCAGTTCCAACGCTTGGGAACATGTTTGTCTGATGTACACGAACATTCTTTCACGAGTAATTTTGTCTATATATTTATTTATAAAAATAGTAGCTTCTATTATCCGCGTCTTCGTCTGCGCAGGATTACTTTACATTATAACCTATATGTTATTCTGATGTATGAGCTATATTATCGTAAAGTTTCATTAAAGTCCATTCAGTCGTTTTTGCGTGAAAGAGTAACAAACACACATACATCCATCCAAACAAACTTTCGCGTTTATAATATTAGTAGGATGTAAATAATTAAATATATTTGTCCATTGTAACCATAAGTTCTTATGTCGCTTAGTTTGGGTCAAAAATTAGTCTGAGCAAGGAAATATTAACATTGCTAGTTAAAATATAAAGAAGCTTAAATTCAGTTCTTAGGATCTTTGATTTATTTTATAATTATGTAGTTTTGAAAACCAAGAGCAGTTTCTGGCTTTAAATTATAGTCAAGCTACCGATGTCGGAAAAACAACTTAGATTCTTGCGTAAATGAATGAAAAAGATTAGCAATAACTAACATCAAATAATGTAATACCAGGTAACATCAGAATCAGCGTGCCGCCTTGCGTGTGAGATAGAATCGGAATTCCTGTGCCGGTCTTTCTTGTACCTGGGCGCCCCTCACTCCACTGCATACAACTGCCGGCTGTACCATCTCGACCACCACACTCTGCCCGATGGACCTTCGGCCTACCTCAATGCGGAGAGGCCCTTGATTGACGACGGGGAACCTATCGGCAAATACTTCGAGAACTTCTGTGAGAGTGAGTACCTTTTTTTATTCTACAACGGGTTTTTACGTTTACCGGCTAGTGATTCTCTTGAGATGTTAGGAAATTTTTTGTACATAATTATTAATATTACACATAGATACTTTTATAGGTATAAGTAATCAATTGTGCAAAGCGTCTTTTGTATATTATGCAGAGCATCCGTTGACTCTCATAATCATTTAGTTTTTTTAGAAGTGTGCAGTGTCGCATTAGGTATTACTTATTCCTGTGTTGATAAGTTCCATTTTGCTTGATTTTTCTATGATACTAAGTAATAAAGTACATACTGTAATGAAAATATTAAATTTAATATGTTACAAAAAAGGGAAGATGAATCCAGACGAGACAAAACAAGGACGGCTGTGCGACATGATTATATGATAATTCATGTATTTAATTTTACAATTACTATGTCAGTGATTGTATAATCTCTTTATTTGAGTTTATAAAGATAATATTTTTATGAAAAAGAATGAGGTACATACTATGAAAATAAATGCTGTTTTGTAATTAAAAAAAAACATTTAATTGTAGTGTGTAGGTATGTATGATTTTTATTAGGAATAGGTCGCACATTAAATAAAAAAGAAGTGATTTTATTCCGTACTAACTTTTCCATGTCACCACTAGAAATACTGTGGTTTCCGTGGTTTCCGCTATTGCGGGAATTCTACGTATTTCCGTCATAGCAGCAGTTATAGTATTTATTGTCTGGTATGGTATACTCAATTGAAAAGGTTCTATTTTTCTTAATTTAACTGAAGTTTTAAATTCGGAAAATATTAAAACCAGCCTACTTCCATTTTAACAAAATCAGCATGCCAACATAACGTTACGCATAACCGAATAAACCACAAAGGTACAGAAAGCTTGTGGAAACATAGTAAATTGTATCATTACGACTAGTAAATATAGTTCTCAATCTTCAATTGAATCATCTCACGTAGAATAAAGACAAAAGAAACATCTTCATTACTCTAGAGCATGGAGTCATTTTCAAATATTACCTTTTTGTATTTTAGCGTTATTGCAGAGGAGCACTCATTGATAATGGGAAAATAATGTTAGGTTTGAATTAAAAACATGTAATAACTTTATAGCTGCTATGGTTAATAATTATGCAGACAGTGGCGCCCGACGCATCGTGCATTCGTGATGGCACCAGTACGAGTATCAATCGAGATGTTAATATTTATACAAGATCATTTCTTGTTGCTCGCAGACGGCGATAGACTTAGTTTTATATTTAAAAACTGCAACTGCAGCTTTAAATAAACATTTACAACCAAGGATATAGATCCAGAACATTGAACCATATTATACCGAAAGGCCTAAACGATATATTGAGTTTACTTGTTACACGTAATCGAAAATTTTACACGAACAGATAAACCTTTTTTACGGTTATTTTTGTCGACGTTACGTATAGGTACGAATTAATCTTTCCCTGCATTTATATTTGCGTTGTAAATGCTCAATTTATTACCAAGCGCTATCAAATGATCTAATGTAAATCTTATCAAGTTAATGGCTCACAGAAGTACCGACTTGTGTGGTTATGTACTTCAAATAAATTTCAAGTTGGACTTGAAGCGTGGAGCAGCATTTAGCTGGTACTGCGAATACGGAAGAGATTCCAAGCGGTGCATTATCGATGCTTATTTATTGCTCGTATATTCAGTTCATACACGTATTTGGGTTCGAGTTTCTATTTTATTACTAGTAATTCTGTAACGTTTAATGATAAAGTTATAAATCGAATTAATCGCGTGACCCATGACGCTCTAAGTAGAGACTTGCTTGTCTGCTCAATCGGGGGTGGCAGGTTTAAATTTAGCAGCAGACATTTATACATATATGTTGAAAATGTACTCGTGACTACAATCAGTTAATAAGGTTAAGTATAATATTCATTTGTAATTTTTTCTCAATTATAATCTTTACCCATTGACTAGGAAACATTTTATGATAGTGATTCTCTAATTGGACGAAAATTTATGGTGAATTTACTACTATGTATTTTCAATCTTCATTTCATGATAGACACTTAGCTAAATTTACATAGCATGAGCGGGTCTATGGTGTTAAAATGTTTTAGCTTGCCGAAATTCCGTCAGAAAATCCTAAAACGGCGATTGTCATTACTTTTTAATGGCAAAATATCTATCCTAGTTCAAAGAGCTCATGAAGTCCATTTGTAGTTTTGTGAGGATAATTTCCAGTTTTCCTTTATAGCATAGTAACTGGTTTACTTTCAGGTCATTGTTAATATTACGAGTATTTCCAATTTTAGTATCCGTTAATTTTCTATTGCTTAGTCGCTGAAATTGATCATGTTTTAGTAGCATATCATATAATTTTTTATTAGAGATTTCAGAGCTTACAAGGTAGGTAAATTAAAATAGATGATAATAGTCATTTGTTTATTTAAAGTATTTGAGAAATTTGCTAGCATTAGCGAGCATATTATTGAGCATTGGTTATATGCTCAATGGATGGGTAAAACATTTGTTAGTTTCTCGTCAACTTTGGCTAGAACATATAAATTATTACGGAATAAAGGCAAAAAGTGTCAGGTACTTATGTTCATTCGAAAAAGACTATTTACATTTACAGGACATCATTAACAATTTTTGCATCTATTTAAATACGTCGCAGTTACGTCTAGTACGGAAATAGTAGTCGTCCATTGTGCTGTCAGAGAAACGTCGTAAATATAAGAATTATCTACTGCAGTGAATCTGGATGCATTCGCTTATTATATTTACTGAAAGGATACGTCTAATTAGAATTATTCACTAGTAGTTTTGAACAAAAGAATTACTATTCTAACAAGATTTTTGCCTTTTTTATTTCACGCTACGAGAACTCCAGCAAAAATACTTTCTAACTTATTTATTTCACATGTTTGCAAACACTTCACTTGCAAAAGAAAATATAGTAAAGAGAATTCCGGCATGCTTCAGCTACAGGTTTATTTCAATAATTTAAAAACTGCGTTTAAGTGGATTTTTGCAATAAAATTGGCGTTATTGTGATGCACAGGCATTCGTGACCATTTATGAGGCATAATTCAGAATTTAGTGCTGTTGAGAATTTAATAGGGGATGTCATTAGCTCATCCGGCGTTGTTAAGTCTTTCTGTTAGAGGTTGTGCATCACTGAAGTTTTTAAGAAGGCGAAGACCAAGCCTGTAAGGCGAATCTTTTCCGCGAAGAAGTCTCTCTGTTAACTAGTATCTGGGGCGTTCAAGCTAGAAGGTATCCTAATAATTTATGATTTCATCAGTCATCTTTGATTGTAGATAATCAAATCTGTTGTTATTTGTTGTCATGTGTTTTAATCCGAAAGCACAATACTTAGACTAGACAATGTTTCAAGGGATAGATCATTTTCCTTGACTCTAAGAAAAAATGCATAACATTAATGTTTCTTTCCTGTCATGACAATAAAAGTAGCGTGCTCATGATTTTAATGCCTCATTAAACACATCTGCTCTGTATTTGTTCACCGGCTCTCCAAGCATTCGGTGTCATAATAATTCGTTACTAGCGTTATATCTGTTTGTTGCATTGCATGCGGCTCACGTAAACTCCTGATGCGTGTAATACGCCTTTTTTATCACTTCCAATATGCAATGGACACTACTGTGTTACGTGTTACTAGTAATGGACTTAAATTTTCAGAGCAACCGGTTCAAACTTGATATTAAAATGTATGCATTTGGACCAACACGGCAACACGTATGCTTTTGATAGGATCTAAACTATTTTTGTCAGATTACAGTAATTTTGTACTTGATAGACGTAAATGACATCGTTAAGAATGAAGATAAAAACAATTTTGTTAAGTATACTTTCATGTTGTTCAAGTAGTAAAAAATAGGGTTTATGTGATTATTAGATCCAAGTTTCTTTGAAAAAAATATTAGTAGCTTTGAAAAAAAGCAACAATTAAAAGTAGGTAAGCTTCGCTCACGATATTTTTTTGTCATTAAGTAGTTTTTCGGAAACAGTCCATTTTACTAAGTTCATGTTCTGTACCCCTGACAATTTGTTCAAAATTTCATGATGATCTTCTGGTAGTAAGTCATAAAAGCGTAATAAACACTCAATCACACATTCACATTTATAATAATCCTATGCTTACATATAGACATTATTCTTAAATTCATAGAATCTCGTTACCTCTTTATTTCGATAAGATACGACCAATACATAATATAGAGCCACAAAATGCACAAGATATCTAGTTAAATAATCGTACGTTTACCTAATACATATCCATACAAAAGGAAAACAAATTATCTAAGTACACTTTTTAGGACATGTTTATAATGATTACTTGAGAGATAGATCGATACAGATCCAGTTAAAGACACTGAGTCTGAGACGTCGTGACTCGTTGTGCGATTTATAAGGCAATACACGACTGCAATGCCAGCCGACTCTTTGATTCGAGTAGGAATGAAACGTATGTCCTAGCAGGTAGTAAAATGTATGTCGGGTACATGGGAAAGCATTTAGGAATGGGCTAGACCGTAGCTTAGTATGAATAGGGCTGCAGACATCCAGCGGTTTGCCTTTTTCAGTCTAACTAGACTTAGTAATGACCGTTGGGGTGTAATTAAAAAGGTTCTATAATTGTGGATGTAACAAACAATTAGAAGAGATTTATTGCTGATTCGTCAGTTAATTCAAATATATTTTTAAAGAGATTAACTACTGACTAAACCTCAAATTTTTTCTCCAAGTTCATACGTCTTGAATCATCATCACAACAGCTTTTATAATTCGACCCACTGCTGGGACACAAGGCCTCTCCTTGTCATCGAAGGAGGTTTAGGCAGTAGTCCACCACGCTTGCTCAATCCCGATTGGTGGACGGGGTGATCAATACCCCTTTGCTGATCCATTAGTCACCTTCTACGACACCCACTGGAGGAAATGGGGTGATGCTATTCTACTCTGCCGGCATCACATAGCAGTCATGAATACCTGTAATTAAAAGTACACAATAATGCCACAGTGATAATGCTATGTAATAGTACTCATATTATCATACATTTTGAACTTTATATTTTCTACACAAAATGTATCATGATTGAACCCAACGAATTAGGAATGATACTATCCACGAGGCATTGTCGTTGTGTGTTCGTTTCAATATATTGCAAATAAAAGGCACATGACAATTAATTTATTATCATTTAATGGCAATCCTTCGTCGATATTTGTATGAAATCTTTTGCATTTTGAAATAGAAGACGTCGGAAGCGCGCGGCGTACGTTCTTCGCAACAATTGCAAATTTTAAGTAGCTAAGTTTGCGGTTGGTAGGTACTCATATCATCATCATCAACAGCTGATATAATGTCCCCACCGAGGGGTTCGAGCCTACCCCACATTAGGGGCGATTAGGCCTTAGTCAACCACGCTGGCCAAGTGCGGGTTGGTCGACTTCACACACAACCTAAGAATTTCTTCATAGGTGTGTGCAGGTTTACTCACGATGTTTTCCTTCACCGTAAAAGCGTCCATTGAACGTACATATGAATTCAAAATTTGAAAACACATTGGTACGTGGCGGGGATCGAACCAGTGCCTCCCGGGCGGGAGACGACGCTCTTACACACTACGCCACCGACGCCGGCGGCGGTACTCATATAGGTGATCAAATTTTGTTTTTACTTTAATGTCTTGCTTTTTCCCGGAAAGAACGTTAATTTCCCGACTGCTGTCGAAAGATACAGAGGGCCTAGAGAAATGGCCAATCGATGGTATTGAACGTTTAACGAAAAGGATATTATTTATGACACTGACATAATACGGAGAAAAAACCATGACGACCATCATGTCAAATATTAGAGTTGACGTTGTTACTCGTAGCCCTCTGGTCAGAACTGACGACACAAAACTCTGACACTCTTGGCTAATGTATAAAAACACGTGATAACGGATAATGTTAACAAATCGAAAAAAACGAAGATTTATAAAGAAATGATTTGATCACGAGTACATAGTATTTGAATGACTCCTGCGTTCAAAGATTTTGAATACAGGGTAAAAGCGTCAAACACAGTAAAAGCGGAATCACGAATATTGCCGACAGATATTAACAAAACAGAAGCACTGTCATTGCTTAAATATTATCCGTTATTTAGTACTCATAACATGAGCCTTTAATGACCCACACTTTCGCCTAGGTTGACGTTAATTAGAGGAATAGTACCTACTGTAATAATAATCTCTGTGACTAAAAATTATAGTTAATTGATATTAATTTACGACATAAAATCTGTTGTCCTTGAGAGCAGTCTGAATTAAGCTCTTGCGAGTGCAACCTGGCCATTCTCTTACCGTTAGATTGCATTGGCTGCGTATGCGCTGCCGTTTTTGTTGAGAGCAATCAGCGCAACACGACAGTAATCTATGCGAGTCGCCTAGCTTACATAGCAGTCATACAGTATGATTTGTTTGCTAATAACGTGATATTCTATGGATAACTTTATGCGAAATAATAGTATGGATATAAATACTGGATACTTATTTCGCATAAAGCTGAGACCTTAACTTATTGAAATATTAACATTTATTTTTTCTATGTACAAATTTGAAAAAAAAAGTGTATCGTGGATAAATTTACTTTATCATATTTTAAAGTAGGTAATGTAATTTAATTGATCTATTGAATTTTGCAATACCAGCAAGCAAAAAAAAACCTTAACGGTCATTTTTTTAATGATGATGATGAATGATAATGATTGATCCTTTTTTGCTACTACATAAACTAAATCAAAAAGACTTATTGTATTATACGGTTTACACACATTTTTCTACTTAAATTATAATTAAGTTTAAACCAAAACTTTATTTATGGTCTGGTCATAAAAATAACCTCTGAAAGAAAAGAGGAAATTAAAAAGGGGATCAAATATTACTTCTAAATACCAAATATTAATAATTGAGTCCTTTTTAAATTGTCTTATCGCATTATTAATAGATTACCGAATAATAATTTAGAATGGTATTCGATTTTTGCATGGTATGCATTTTGAAGCAATGTAAATCGAGGACATGACTCTCTTTCAAAGGACAAAATGTTCCCTTGAGCTAGAAAGTAATTTATTTTGTGTCTCGGCGCGGCGTGCGCTTGTTTTATTTTATATGACATAAGGTTGCATAAGGGTTGTATACAGCTCTGCTCGTATGAAAGTTATCGCAGCGTCTCTCGTCGTTTACAAACTACGAGTTGCCTAAGGGTTGGTAAAATACAAAGAGTAGTACTAAAAATATTTCTTTAAACGTAAAGGGACAAATCTCACGTGATGACAAATTCATAAGAAGATCCAATGTGGAAGCAAGCTTCACCCGAAACCGTCATCACCACACTGAGGGACTGGATATTATAGCTAAATAAGAGAATTATGTTAACCCTATTTGCTATCGATTAAAGACACACTATCTGAAGAAGGTGAAGGCTACAATAAGACTAACATAAAAAACTTAAGACAAAATAATTGCTTTTTTTATTTTACCTGCAGTCGGGTTACAGTTTTTTAAACATTTCGCTTGTTATTTAATGTAGGTACTCTTTGTATAAACTTTATATTCACAAATAAATTATTTGTTTAATCAAACAAGAATTATAAATGTGTACAATCGTACACATTTATAATTCTTGCAAAAATGTATTCTTCTTTAATAAAACAAATATTTAATTTAATAAAAAAAAGAATTCTTAGAAAGCTTAGCATTTTATTTACAATACGACCGATAAGTAGTGTCCAGTAGAATAAGTAATGTTCATTATAATATAATGAACATTCCTATATTATATAACCTAGGTAAATTCCCATTTTACGGGAATATAATTGTCAAAGAGAGTTACTGTAAGTAAATTATTATATTTAATTCAGAGAATATGCAACCGGTAGGCGGTAAGTACAAACCAAAGCACACCATACGCGTTAGTAGTTTGTATGCACTGTAATGCATTATCATAAGAACTAATTAAGAATTTTCCTTTAGCATGTTATGTGGCTATGATAATCCTATACTGCAGTATAGGATTATCATTAAAATTAAAATAATTATCACTAAACCTGTCCACTTTTATTTATTCTTGCCCGAGAATAGGTTTTGTATCTCCATTATTTATGGTAATGTTAAACGCATTTTGATACGAACTAGAAGAGTACCGACAAAAAGCAGAAAACTTGGAAAATAACTTATAATGGTAACTTGTAGACATATTTTAAGCGTTAAATGTAGTCTAATACAGCTCAATATTTTTAAAATTCCTAAACGGATAAATTCCGCACCTTCCACAATCCGGGTTGTGGAAGGTGCGGGTTCGAGTCCCGCCTGAGGCAAGTCGATTTTTTTTCAGTGCATTTTTCTAGTATTATATTTACGCGTTTGTAAACGCAAAAATACAATTATTCCATAATGTAAGGTAGTTTCATCTTAGCTGGGCGTCAAATATTTGGAAAAATATTTCGTTCGGGTCTTGGAAGTGCAAATTTCAAAGATTTGATGAAACGATGTTTACCATAAAAACATAAGCACCAAGCACTGACAAATTTCGACAGCGAAAAGCAGTGCCTCGGTGGCGAAATTGGTCAACGCGTCCACCCGGATTGTGGAAGGTGCGGGTTCGAGTCCCGCCTGAGGCAAGTCGATTTTTTTCAGTGCATTTTTCTAGTATTATATTTACGCGTTTGTAAACGCAAAAATACAATTATTCCATAATGTAAGGTAGTTTCATCTTAGCTGGGCGTCAAATATTTGGAAAAATATTTCGTTCGGGTCTTGGAAGTGCAAATTTCAAAGATTTGATGAAACGATGTTTACCATAAAAACATAAGCACCAAGCACTGACAAATTTCGACAGCGAAAAGCAGTGCCTCGGTGGCGAAATTGGTCAACGCGTCCACCCGGATTGTGGAAGGTGCGGGTTCGAGTCCCGCCTGAGGCAAGTCGATTTTTTTCAGTGCATTTTTCTAGTATTATATTTACGCGTTTGTAAACGCAAAAATACAATTATTCCATAATGTAAGGTAGTTTCATCTTAGCTGGGCGTCAAATATTTGGAAAAATATTTCGTTCGGGTCTTGGAAGTGCAAATTTCAAAGATTTGATGAAACGATGTTTACCATAAAAACATAAGCACCAAGCACTGACAAATTTCGACAGCGAAAAGCAGTGCCTCGGTGGCGAAATTGGTCAACGCGTCCACCCGGATTGTGGAAGGTGCGGGTTCGAGTCCCGCCTGAGGCAAGTCGATTTTTTTCAGTGCATTTTTCTAGTATTATATTTACGCGTTTGTAAACGCAAAAATACAATTATTCCATAATGTAAGGTAGTTTCATCTTAGCTGGGCGTCAAATATTTGGAAAAATATTTCGTTCGGGTCTTGGAAGTGCAAATTTCAAAGATTTGATGAAACGATGTTTACCATAAAAACATAAGCACCAAGCACTGACAAATTTCGACAGCGAAAAGCAGTGCCTCGGTGGCGAAATTGGTCAACGCGTCCACCCGGATTGTGGAAGGTGCGGGTTCGAGTCCCGCCTGAGGCAAGTCGATTTTTTTCAGTGCATTTTTCTAGTATTATATTTACGCGTTTGTAAACGCAAAAATACAATTATTCCATAATGTAAGGTAGTTTCATCTTAGCTGGGCGTCAAATATTTGGAAAAATATTTCGTTCGGGTCTTGGAAGTGCAAATTTCAAAGATTTGATGAAACGATGTTTACCATAAAAACATAAGCACCAAGCACTGACAAATTTCGACAGCGAAAAGCAGTGCCTCGGTGGCGAAATTGGTCAACGCGTCCACCCGGATTGTGGAAGGTGCGGGTTCGAGTCCCGCCTGAGGCAAGTCGATTTTTTTCAGTGCATTTTTCTAGTATTATATTTACGCGTTTGTAAACGCAAAAATACAATTATTCCATAAGGTACTTACCTAGTTGTTTATAAGGGATGTAACATTTGTTTTGGCTCGTTGTATTGTACTCTGTTTTTAAAAAGTAATTTAACGTTATTATGCCGGAATAAATCTTTGGGCGTAAAAACACAGATAACGAAATTTAAGTGGTTTCTGTTATTTTAATTGCGGTAACTTAAATATTAATATTCAATTCCATTGTTTACAAAGTAGTTTTGATGCAATAACATTAAAATATGGAGTCGTTAGCTGCTATTTGGCTGCAGTTCTAAAACGGGCTATATTTAGTCGTCCATCAACGTTGACAGTAGTATTACAGAATAGATCATCTTAAAACTGCCGCGAGTGCAACAATTAGTTGCCGTATCGCGGGCACAAAGTTGCACAATCACCTTGTTGGTGGTCTTAACTAACGGGCCTGGCGTGCCTTAGGAAACTGCACGATCATTCCTTTGGACTTCAAGTATTAGCACTTGTGGATTGCCGATTATTTATTGTGTATTTCATTTCTGAGAAATTTCTTCAAACCGCAACTTTAATCATTCTTCAAGAATACGATATTCTGATATAGAGAAAGTGATATTATCAAAATGAAGTGAGTGGTTACGTAAAATCTAATTAATATAATGACCAATTATAATTGTGAAAAACTATCTACCTACTAACCGAGCTGTAATGATCAGCTCAGCGTCATTGCAACTGATTGAGGTCCATATGATACATGTCCACTGTGTTTGAATAATAATTTATCTATTTAAACTTTAATGTCCATAAATAAACCTACATTTGGCGGACTTAACAACTAACGTCAAACAGTCTACCCACAGTTAACCAGACCATGACAGTTCAAGTGGCGGCATCACGTTCATTTAAATAAATAAGTAATTTTAACACATACAATATAATTTGTACCTATACCTATAATAAATATATACTTATAGATACTAATACAATAATAATGACTTACGGCCATTGGAAAACGTTTTAAGAGTAATTAACATAATTTGCCGTTATCCAAAACGCAATTATCTAGAATATTTTCAAAACTACATGCGTAATATATTTCTCTAAACTAAAATACATAATATAATTATAATATCTAAATAAATTACATGTGCCCACATTATTTTAAATCTATACTCTCTTAGTCGTCTCTCCTAACTTTGACGTATATATTTACTACAGTCACTTCATGAATTAATTTAGAAAAATGTATTGTAAACACCTGAATTGAATATAAAAAATACTTATTAGGCTTTTCCTATTCACAATCATCTTAATTAGTTTGTATTTTGTCATGACAACTTTCAGCGCGTCCGGCTTACCGGGTCGGTGATCTTCCTCAACGTCTATTTAATTTTACGTGACCAATTTATTAGAAGGTATTTTTAGAACATTATCAACTACGACTATCACTACTCAGTGCTACATAAAAGAAAGATACACATCTAGTAATTACACCGTTAAAAGCCTATAGGATGATAACTTCTGTTCCTTTACCTATAACGAACATCTCACCTGCTGGTGTCGTGGGAACGACTTAATACAATAAGGTTTTTGCAAGATTAGAGCAGATTACATTGTATTGTGTTTTATCCGTAATAGTATAGTTGACTGTAACATGCCAATTTTTGCGAAACAACAAATAAAATTATTAAATAGAACATTAACATATAATAGGTAAGTAAGATTATGTATTTCTTTACCAAAAACGAATCTTATGTAGTATGTATAACGCACGTACGTAAGAGGAATAGCATAGCATAATGTATGATAGTACCTCAAGGAATGAAAGAATCTATGCAGCAAGGTCAGATGTCTTTAAAATTGTGTTAGTGCGTAATAATTATACTGTTATGTGAATTTTAATTCCTCAACAACATTGTTTAGTTACAGTTACATACATTCGCACGGGATAGCAGTATAAAGTGCACGCTGCTCGCACTTAATTCTGAGAAGGTTGTTAGAGAACTTGACAATCGCCTTAAAGTAGAACCCTCGGAGACAGTTATAATGATGTTGTAACAAGACGTTGAAATATGTGAGTCCATATCTCGGCTGGCGTCGATCCAGGGGTCAGGGTCAAAGGGGTCCAATGTACCTTAATCGAAGAGTCGCCGATCTCTAGCGCTACGTCAAACCACGCTTGCACCGATAAAATCGATTCGCGATTTGAAATAATATTGCTCGCAGAGATATTGAATAACCTTATCCCGCAAGATCGTGATGTAATCGTAGACTACGACAAACACTAACGGACGAGACAATAGTAATGTTCTGGGTCGAATTTATGAATATTCGAACACCACGCGGTTTGAGTTTCTTCCACAGACTTAGTAGATATGGTTTCTTCCTGCGCACGGTGTAAGGGTAGAAACCATTTATCAAAATCTATTTCAAAGGCATGCTTACAGCGTCTGCACGATCTTGCGTGTTGTTATATAGTATTCACGACATCTACGTCTTTTAGAAGGAATTACATTTGCTTGATAATATTCTTGATAATATCGTAGTTAGAGCGTTTTTAGAAGTAACCTTCACACAGGAAATCGCCATACATATTACTATTTTACTAGCTTTATGTTTTTAAGTTTATAATAGACAAAGGGTGTAACCAGGGCTAGCATAGGTTACAGCCGACTTTCAGAGAATCGCATGCGTTTGTTAATTTCCTTTCTAAACAAAATACTTTAATGGTAATGCTTACCATGTTAAAATAAACACGCTACGGGAACCCCGACAACCAATATTATCATACACATAAATTTCACTATCTTTAGACTCTCTCATTATCTAATAAGTGCTCTCAACAAACAACGTGTTTGAAGCTCTATTCAGCGTTGAGGTTCCGCAATAAATGGATAGGGTGCTCGCTACTCTATTACGTGGCCCTGTTGTTATAGCATTAAGATTACCATCAACTGCCCGACTCAGTGAAGGTAAAATGTACCTACATAGTAATAATGAAGTATTCAGATACTCTCCCGGTCGTGTACCGTTAGTAGCGAATTCAATCCCTTGCATTTCCTCTTCCATAATGGATAAATGTAATTAAGGCTGGATGCTTGTTATCGAATGATGATCAAATGCATAGTGCTCATAGCAAGAAGAAATCTCTTTGCAAATAGTTGGGAGAATGTCGAAGCCGATTAAAAATTCTTCAATCCATTTGTTAACCGCGGGGCTACGTACGATCCACTATACATATACGAGTAGTTATGCATTGCAAGGCTGTGCGGTTGGTCTCCGTCAATTTGATTGAGCAATTGATATTTAATTTACATTGAATAGGTTAACATTGGCAATAATACATCGTGGCAATTTAGTTATTTATGTTTACAATGATCGAGCGCGCTGAGTCACGATAACATTTGCTGCATTTCGGTGGAAAAAAAGTATAAATCAGCCCGGTCATTGTTGAAGAGTCGGGTCGGTGGCGCTGGTCGTGCGTGCGTTCATAACGGTGGATGTACACAAATTGAATGGCGTTTTTTGCTACTGTCAGATCGGTTTCGTTGTAGCCCAGTCCTAATTCGTAAATAAATTGAATCACGACGGATATAGAACGCTCGAGCTGAGGAGCCAAAACGATATTGTGTAGGAACAATATTAGAGCCATTGAATCGTTTGTCTAGTTAAACTATCTTCTCAGTGTCTGCGACAATCACTTTTATAGCACCACGAAAGTATTTATTCATAAAGATTGCCACTTTGTTGCTGTCGTATTATTTAACAAGGAAAGTTTCCATAAAAGCTTATAGAGATTTGCTTATTCGAGTTTATATTACTGGTAGTTTAACCGTTTTAAAACTTATCAAGATTTCTCTTAACAAAACTACTATCTAATTTTTCTCTAACATGTAGAAGAAAATGAAGAGGTGCATAAATTATCGATTTCTCACGTATAATCGCATTTATCGGTCGAGTTAATTTATTCGTCATGATATCGATAACGATTTATCAAATGTGTTATCCAGTCTAAGGAATCTAAATTTACCTATACAGTACATAGCATAACGGTGTAGCAACTACATGGAAATGCAGTGGTCTTTCTCAGCGAATTGTTTATGGGTATGGAACAGAAATAGAGGATAATCAAAACCCATACTTTATTAATTGAAAAATTCGTTAAAAATGTTTGAATCAAAACCCATACTTTATTAATTGAAAAATTCGTTAAAAATGTTTGATAGACAGTTTCCTTAAGTTATAAAGGAAAGGAACCCCTACTAAGTAATACTTACGAGTTTTCTTTGCATAAACGGAAAAAACTTTATTTTTTCCTAATATAAAAAGAAATATTACAGATAGACATTTTCAGTTATTACCTACTACATAGTAGTCTGCATCTTCCATTAATAATAAAATTCAATAAATTACATAAAAAACTTTAGTAATTCCAAATTAGGAAATCTCCACCTCCACCCGTAATACAAATCTTCTACTACCTATATCCAGAATTCGCACATCATACATTCACTTAGATGCCTTACTGCAGCAGTATCGTTATTATCTTAGCGATGTATTAATACTCGCGGAGGTTATATAACGGCCTTGGCCGGCCTTGCGAGGCGCAAGCGCAGCTCCAGGTCACTGCCCCGGGTTTGGTGTTAATCGAATTATCAACTAGTTATGTAACTTTTAGAGCTGTTAATTAAATCTGACACAGTGCTGATCGAATTAGGTGATATATTTCATCGAAAGTAATAAAACCATGTTAATAAAAGTTGGGCTTAATACCATACTTAGTTGATCGTAAAATGGGTTATGGTTACCTTTAAGCTTTGGTTTTAGTAATTTCCTGTCCGAGTTTTTTTTTACTTTTTTATATTTTTGATATCGTAGAAATAGTTGTGTATCATTTAACAGTATTATTTATAAATTAAAGTTAAAATCAAATAAGTATGTATAAGTAGTTATTTTTGTCTAAACAAATCCTAAAATTGTGTTATAGGTACCTAAGTCGACACTTTTCACACACCCAAACTTATTAGTTATATGCTGTGACGAATATAACAAAATCATGAATAAAATATTTATGTAAAAGTTTAAAGAAGTCGAAAACAAAAAGTATACTTAAGTAGGTACATACCTACCTACCTAGTCGGACTAAATAATGGTGAACCAATTGAACCAATTTTTGTAATTAGATCTTAGACCTTAATACACGGGTAATTCGTCAACTCGTCCCACATACCTACGGCCCATTTGGGACGAGTTGAACAAAATCAAAATAAATAATATTTTCGTTGTGCAACTCGTCCCACCTCAATATTAAATTGAGAAAAGATACAATTATTAGCAAAAGTGTTAACGTGGAAAAAATAAAAACGGGTTTGTTAGAAAATCTTTCATGATCACAACCATGCTTATTACTTATAAAAATTCATAAAATTATAAATTATTTAAGAAAAAAAATATAAACGGAAAAGTTTTAATCATGTAAATAGGTAAGTTTTAGGAGTTGTTATAAGTACATTCGATATAACTAAAATCACGTTTCTAAAATCAATCATACAATTTATTTAAAAATAACAAATTCTACTTGTTAAATTTCCGACTGTCGTGTATGATAGAATAATCAACAATAAAAAAATCAACAATTGTGAAAGATACATTTCACAACTACAACTAAAAGTATAAGTCTTTCTAAGATGTATCACAGAGTAATGTAATTTAAAACTTAAAATAATTATTAAAAGTTGCTGAGATTTATAATATTTTTTTTGTAAATCAGCCTTACTATAAGTATGCTTAACTTTAAAATGACAAACTTCTTTTAAATTAATGGCGATCGCAGATTATGCATTGCGCCAACATCAAGTGAAAATGTACATACATAAAGTAACCGACAATTGTACGGTAGATTTAGTTTAAGATGGAGTCTCTCAACACGTGTTTTTGCAACAAGAACTCTCGGAAGAAACTCCTAAAATGACTATAATTCTACACATATTTCTGCAGTAATTTCAGAATTCCCAAAATCTTTTAATATTTCCACAATAAATTATCAATTTCTTGGGTTTCGCTCAAAATGCTTTTTCAAGAAGCCACGTCTCAACAAAGTAATTGCTGAATTTCGGAACCTGTCCTTTGCTAGGACTACGAGACATAATATGCAGGAAACCATCGGCCACTACGTAACGAGGTAGATGTGCTAAAGCATTTTCGGATATGTTTTTCACGAACTGCAATTTAGGTATTCCAATATTTTTTTTTGCTTTTCTCCATAACCTTTTTACTTCAAAAGTAACCGACATAGCCATTGTTTAATTTCGTCCACTGAAACCCATGAATCTTTACCTTGGTCATAGGTTGATAATAGGTACCTGAATAATAACTAAACATGGATTGCTAACTCCCTTATACTAATAAATGAAGTTGTATGATAAATAATTTGTTGAGTTATTCATCTATGCTTTATGTATACCTTCTGAAAATAGTTAAATAATATCGTATGTGAATTAAATAAAAAAAAATTATATTGATTATTTTAATTTAAAAAAATATATAGTCTTTCTATAAATTAAAACAATCTAAAAAAAAATATTTTATGTGGGTATTTTCTTACTCACTGTACAATGTGTTGATAAAGGTTAAATTTCTATACAGAAATTAGCTTGGGACGAATTGCAGAACAGATTTTTTATTATTTTTGGTTTTCTTCAACTCGTCCCAAATGGGCCGTAGGTATGTGGGACCAGATGACGAATTACCCTAATACACACATATTTTGTAAGATACACAATGGTAAGTTTATAAAAAAAAGGTACAATACCTACGTTGTTACTGTGATTCTTCACAGTTACTAATCCGTATTGGGCGGGACAGCGTAGCGTGGAGTTAGAACCATAAAGCTCTTAAATTTTTCATGTGCCCTTAACATTGTGGAAGGTTTATTATTGGCACTGAAAATATTAGTCATAGATAAAATATAGTAAGATTATAAAATTATAGTAAGATTATTAGTATATTTGTACTTCTTGATTTCACAGCGTTTACTATACTAGTAATATTGATAAATCGTGAAGAGGTTATATGGGTTATTATTAAACTGTAAAAAATACCCACAAGTTATAAGTAGGTAAATATTGAGTAAGCGACAATACTGTGAAAGGATTTTTGCAAATATAAAACAATTTTGCTTTTTAATAGTTCACTAAGAAATTGTTTTCTTTTTATCCAAAGGTGAATTTTAAATGCAAGAAAATACAGCGTGGGAAGCACATCGTTTTTTTTCATTTCTTATTCATTGAAGCGTTGCAAACATGGATAGTCTATGGTGTCGTTGACTTTACAGATTGTGGAAATCGTTGCACACTATAAAAAACCGCGAAAGTACAAAGGTATATATTTTTTTTTACTTATATAATTTCTATAATAGATCACTGTAGATTTTAATTGTTCATGCAAGCTTTTCGTAAATACATTTTAAACTGTAGGTATCAATTCTTCGTTAAATAAATGAAACGTAAAATTATGGTGTTTAGGAAAGTGTCTAAAACGTCTAATAGGTATAATAAATAATGTCTACACCCGATGCGAGCATGTTCCTTTGACAAAATCTCAAATGAATTGCCCACAGGCATATGAATATCTTCCAACATATCCACTTATTTTATACAATAACACATTATGTAATGCGGCAAAAACTAATTTGATCCGTGATCATCGTCTCGGCGACAGAACAAACTTGATGAAGCTTCAGTGCTTAACGTCATTGCCATGCATAAATCATCCACGTGAACTAAAAGAACATCAAGTGCTACTGCCGTCGCGTCGCCGAGATGTCATTATCTCAATACAGTAATAATCTGAATATTATAATAATTTGACCGACACTGAAATGGATGCCTAGTGAAAAGTGTCCGGTTTCTTAGTAATTATCTATAAGCTCTCGTAAAACCAGTATTTTTATTTTATTAATTTTACGGAAGAATGACATATTGAGAGCCATTCGGATGGAACTACCTGAAGAGTGCTTGGCTTGGTGATAGTAAGAGGAGTCGGGTCTTGAAAAGACAGGGGAGTGGCTTATTGTTTGCCAAACAGATTGCCGCGGAGCAGACAAGAGAAAAAAATACGGAAAGACATAGTTATAAAGTACTTATTAATTAAATAAACAAAAATAGTATAAAAACCAGCAAAGTTTCCACTGATCACTTATCAACTGAATGAAAAACGAATAACAAAATGTTACATCTTTAGCACGGTAACATTATCGTGTCTTTGCATTGATCTATTTAAAATACCAATAAAAGTACGAGTATATTGGTATTTTAAATATATCAATGTTCGAAATGTGCTTGATTATTACACACATATTTTTCATTAATTTCGCTAATCTGTTGCATTGCTGAGTAAGTTATACAACAAATAATATAATACGTTATACTGATGATAAGCGATTAAAAAATTATTATAAATAATTGGTGAAGTATTTCTACATTACAAAAGACTGCAGTAATAACACATGGGTAGATACGTACTTATATAGGATCAAGTTTAGCAGCCGAAAGACTCTTGTATTGTACAAGCATTTTATAAGTTACAGTTTTTTACATGATAGAGAAGCAAATTCGGAGAAATTGGATATTACACACATGGAACTCCATGAGTACCTAATTATATCATCCTATTTGACATAAATTTACGTACCTTTCAAACGGCGGTATTTTTAGTCTCGTCATTGCGATCTTCGAGACTTTGAGAGCCGGATAACGATACGATGTAATACATAATCAGCCATACTTTCGCAGGAAGAGCCCGATGCCCGCTCGCACTAAAAAGTTTGTCAAATCCAAAGTCGAATCTTAGCATGGATCGTTCCAACTTAATCAGACATTAATTGAAAACAAGCATTTTATTGATTGCAGCTTAAGAGCAATGTAACGATATCAAACAGTTCACCGTTCTTTTCTTGTGGTACATTTACGGTTCGTTATGTTTTATTGGTACGATCTGGCCACATGCCCTAGAACCTTAATTCTCGCCCTAAAGAATTGCCATGGAATCATTATTTTGTATTGTAGCTAATTGCATTGTATTGACTATAATTATGATGAGTGATAAAATCCCATGTGTTGTAGCTAATTGCATTGTATTGACTATATGATGAGTGATAAAATCCCATACGCGGCTGTGGCTTTTGTATGCGACTTCCTTTAAAGGGTTTTTAAAATTTTGTTCTTAAATTTTAATTCTATGATGGCTGATCTTAAATTTTAATTCTATGATGGCTGCTCCGATAAAGCTTTTAGGGATTGATGTGCAAGAACGTTAGTTGAATGTATTAAAACACAGTAGAAATTTTGATGTAACCCATATCCCACTCCAATGTCCATTTCTTGGAAAACTGTGGTAGTAATCAGTTTCGCGGGCGCGTCCGTTGTCTTTTGTCCACGCGGCGGTCAACGGCCCAAATAGCACATCACGTCACTTCATTATTGACTGACGGAACATGTCGAGACATCGGCACTATGCTAACGAATCGATTAGGAATGGTTCACCGATCCGACCGTCAGCGTTCCGGTAACAGATGCCTGTACACAACGCCCGCCCCTGTTCCGCGCTGATTTGCCGCTAATTTAGTTTTATTAGTGCCGATTAGCTGTAACGAGTGTTTAACATGATTATGCGATAGTTGAACGAGGGGATGACGTGAGCTTAACGTAAGGTTTTAAAAGTCAAGCTAAAGTTCACGCGTAACCCTTGTGTTATAAAAACATTCTTGTTTTAAATAGGCATGGGAAAGTATTCTGAATTTAAATGAGTTGCTACTTATAAATTGCAAAAAGTAATCATTTGTATTTCATTTTCCCCTTTACAGTATACTTTAATCTCTGTTAAAATTATCGGTAGTCAATAATGTTCACATACCTACTCGTAACTAATACACCGTGATTTTTTAACCGTCTTAAATATTTCAAGGCGTGAAAGTGCCAGTCAATAAACAACTCTTGCAATGGGACCAACATCGAAATCGGGGAAAAAATCTGCTGTTCTGAGCTGCTGTTCCATACAAGAGTGAACCTACGGAACCAAAATGAATGGAACAGCTGATTTTTTTAAGATAGGACGAACGAACAGCTATTTTTTTTTAATAATTTGATGAGATTGCGTGACAATAGCATAAAACCGTATTTCATCCTAAATCATCCTTATGAGAACAAAAACATATAATAACAACAATAACTAGCCTGAAGGTGTCAAGGAGAGCTACCTTATCCTACAACACGGTCCTAGTCTTATCGTAAAGTGGTAATTAGAATAGAAATTAGATATATCACTCATTTTTAAATATTTTCCTACATGAATGAACTATGTTGAACTTGAGTTGTTGAGTCACTTTTCCACGAAAGGTTTTCATAGCTGTCACTAGGTATGATGTGCTGCTAAAACAGTTTCTAATAATACAGTAGTCCTGTGTCAATGGCCCGCGAGGACCTAAATTACCCACAAATTACAAGTTTTATGCTGGATACGAACTAAGATTATGTAATTCTATCAGTAGAGTGTATCTAGTGCCTACTTAAAAGCAAGACATTGCAGCAATCTTCTATCGATTATGATTGTACACGCACTGCACGCAAAGAATCCCCTGGCCTAATCAGAGGTTCGATTATAAGTAGTACCCTCAACCTCGACTCACAGATTTGTTCAGCTTCATTAGCCGTAATTTGTTTAACGTCAGTATGCACTTTCGCTCGACACGAAGAGTAGAAAATAATAGTTTAATAAGTATCTGTTTTCTCTATTTGTTGCAGAACCGCCGAGCAACGCGAACCCGAGCGGTGAGCTGCCAGTTACAATTGATCACCAGCAGGATACGAACACGTCTAGCAACTTGACAAGGAATGACGCCAACTGCGATAAGACTGGCACTTGTTACGATGGTAATTATGTGTCCTTTTATATTATTAGCTCTTATTCTGCCAGTTTGGTGGACTTGTTTCTTTAAAGGCTACGGGTAATGGCCCTAGTCATTGGCGCTTAAGGAAAAAAGATTAAATAAGCACCTCTCATTAGATAAATATTGGCTGCTCGTACATTACACAATTCTTTTTCTTTTTCAGTATCGGTTCTTTGCAAAGATACAAGGATTGCGGTGCAAGTCAGAACGAATAGGCCGTTCAATGGCCGTATTTACGCTCTGGGACGTTCAGAAACGTGTAACATCGACGTGGTGAATAGCGATCTTTTCAGGTTGGACTTGACGATGGCTGGTCAGGACTGTAACACGCAGAGCGTGGTAAGTTAGTTAACCAGACACAAAATCAAAATCAATATTACAGATAGTGTCGATGATTTATATTCTTGATTAAAACTCATCTTTCAGACTGGCGTCTACTCGAACACAGTCGTTCTTCAACACCACAGCGTTGTAATGACAAAAGCAGACAAGATTTACAAAGTGAAATGCACATACGACATGAGTTCCAAGAATATCACATTCGGAATGGTGCCAATCAGGTTAGTGTTTCCAATAAGCCACATCTCCGTAATAGCATGTATGATTGCAGCAAATGTGTAAGTTCTCTGGGACCCTGTAATTTATTCTATAACGAGCCAGCAGACGTGACCTGCTAACACAATAAGAAAAACGGAGCTACTACAGATGAAACACGAATTTGAAATCAGATTCAATATATCTGGTGCATCTTAAACACGTAACAATTAGAATCACATGAGGAGCACTAAGCAAACGTGATATGAACTATAAACTACAATTACTTACTTAGTACGAACCTTTTATGTAGTTCTTCAAGTGTGAGGACTATCGTGATTGCTGTCAATGAATGTAAAACGCTTACATTGTTGAGCTTTATAATGATTGGACTAACTGGGAGACTTAGTTAAGGAATAGCACTGTTGTCCCAGCGTGTGAACTGAACTTGTTATCTCGTAGTGCATCTTTATATCGTTTATATCCGTCCTCTGTTTATTGCACATTCTACTATAAAATTAACCATCCCTTCATGATGAAGTAGTGGTCTGAATGCCGATTATCGCGCCAAAAAGTATCCCATGTCTTTATCAGTGTCTCAAATTATCTCCATTCCAAATTTCATCAAAATGATTTAGCGTGAAAGCGTAACAGAATTATACTTTCGCATTTATAATGTAAGGATTAGCTTCTATAATGATATAACAAACGGAGTAATAAGTTCTCTACCTGTTTCTGGAATTTCATTAACTGTTGTAACGAAGATTTTGGATTTGAAAGCAAATGCTAAAAAATATATTTTTCTTTATCTCCACAGAGACCCGGAGATGATTTCGATCACTGCTTCTCCGGAGGCACCTTCACCGCGCATTCGTATCCTGGATGCTCACCAGCGCGAAGTGGAAACTGTGCGCATTGGAGACCGTCTCACCTTCCGTATTGAAATCCCAGAAGATAGTAAGTGTAGAATCATTTGAAGCCCGTGATTTTACTATGATGCACATCTTACAACATTACCTAATTATTATGTTACAGCTCCATATGGCATCTTCGCGCGCAGCTGTGTCGCAATGGCTAAGGACTCTAAGACGACTATCCAGATTATTGACGATGAAGGGCAAGTAGAATCAGTCTTATAATAAAATCAACAGATGAAAAGCTTTCAAATTATGAAATATTAATACATTGATTTACACTGAGTAGTATCTGATATCTTTATTTGTTTTCAGATGTCCCGTTGATCCATCCATCTTCCCAGCTTTCACTCCAGATGGTAACTCGTTGCAAACCGTATATGAGGCCTTCAGATTTACCGAGTCATATGGTGTCATTTTCCAATGTAACGTCAAATACTGTCTTGGTCCTTGCTCACCGGTAAGTAATACTTCTTATTTGACGAATACAGGATTCAATATAACTTTAGTATCGAGTTTGTAGGAGCACATTATGTAAATAGTTATCTTACTGACAACGATGACCAGTCATAATGATGCGAGTTCACAGCATCATAAAAAAAATACTTCCTAATGCTCAATACACTCTCATTAGTGACGCACATTAGAAGCTTCTACTATTACCATTTGATACGGAGGCAATCATGGTACATGTAACTTTACGATGTAATTTTAATATTTTTCAGGCGGTGTGTGAATGGGCTATGGAATCTATCGAGTCTTGGGGCAGAAAGAAGCGTTCGTTGCCTCGCAATGACACCGAAAATCAGTCTCAAGAAGAAAATATGAATATTTCGCAAGAGATTCTAGTTTTGGACTTCGGCGATGAGAGGCAGAGTACTGACTTCTTAAGATCTGATAAACCTGGTGGCACTGTTTCCGAAGCTAACTTTGGAGGTACTTTTAGCTTACAAATATACTTGTAATCGAATTTTCTTAATAGCCACTAAGATTGTCTGGTGGATAATTTTTAAAAGATATTCAGGCTTTTGAGTTGGTATATAAGGCCAGGATATAGAAATGTCTTCTGAAGGACGAAAGATATTTAAAATTAAATATCAAATTAATTGGTTACTCATCTAAATAATAGTCGATATATCATCACAAAATTAGGGAAGTAGGTCAATGAGAATTATTGGATGAAAGATATGAGAACTAAGTTACGATGTAATTGAACGAACTTGAAAATCTATTTTATTGGCGTCGTAAACTTCTAAAGATGTGATCATCGTAGATATGAAAATAATTTAATGAAGAGTGAACTGGATATCTTAAATAATCTCTATCAATCTAGGTCAAAATGTTAATATAAACCGGATTTCATTATGTTTTATAACATTTTAGGATTAATTATTTGCCTGCTGGATGCCTTAATATGAATCATTTATTTTTGCAGAAAAAACCGTGACAATAGTGGAGCCTTGCCCCAGCAAAGCATCAGTACTTCTGCTTGGAGTGGCGTGCGCACTCCTCGTACTTCTCTACATTGCGACTATCTTCTGCTACTACATGCGCAAGTGGCTCGCGCCTCCCAAACACATGTCGTAATCTCCCCACTTGGACAAATATAAGTTTCCGATGGACATAGGATACTTGAACAATTAGGCAATTCAAGAACTCTTTGGAATTTAGAACATCACAAACATTGCTCATCACAAATTAGTCAAGTATTCTATTACTATAGGAGTAGTTCCAACAACTCGCGTTAAGGAACTTGTGATACAAATGAACTGACTGATGAAAAAAACTCAACGTTCACAGGTCAAATCCGTCCATTTAATTTAAGTATACTCCGTGGTGTAAACATCTGGATTATTATGATGACATTATTGTGACCACCGCGTGTTTTGCATTTACTTTAGTAGTAATTTATTGCATTTAAAAGCATTTATTAATATTAAGTAGGTATATAAATAGATCAAAAATAACCTGCCGGATAATCTTAATAGTATAAAATTATATTAAATAATTCCGATGGGTTATTAAATCCCTCTTTAAAACTGAGATAGGGTAACTAGTAAAATTATTTTTATTTTAGTGCATTTATTAGACGTAGCTAAGTGATAACCAGTGTTTTGTACAATTTTTAAGTACATAGTACGTCCAACGCAAGGGTTTGGAATGCTCCCCAAGAATCGATAAAATATATTTTTGTATTCAATGTTTTTTGTGGGATTATTCCGAATATTTTAAAATTCGAATTAGGTGTATACAATTATATTTAGGTCAATAATTTTATCATTTGAAGTTTGTGTTTAAACTGCCTATAGATACGAGATATTTTACTGTAGGACGACCTTTGGGTCAAAGTTTACTATCTAGTTTACTGTTTTTGTCAAATTTACTAAAATCTATTTTTTTGTAAATATATTTTGTGTTTAACTGTCAATCGGCTAACACTTTAGATATTCTTATGAACTTTCAGTTGGGTTTCGAAGAAATGTTTAGACTTACAATATTATGTATTTTACTGTACCCTGTACACAATTAGACGGACATAAGGATATAATTGTTTCTCTTAACCCAACTTGAGATTTCTACTTTATTTATTTAGAATAATTTAATATTTTTACTATTTATTTTTTCATTACAATTAACAAATGAAATAAACTTTGTACAAATTTATATCTTCTTTTATTTAAAACATCTTTGTACAAACTTTAAAATAGATAACAGATCTAGACATTTATGTAGATAATAAATTAGGAACACAATAATTTAAATATCAAACTTCACTTCACATCATCAATTTACTATAGACACTGCTCAATATTTCTTCTTTCAACTTAGCATCTACTTCATCAGTTTCACAACCAAACACATTGTCAAAATGTTTTAAGAATATGGGTGCTATTTTGTCAGTAGATAAAGTTATACCAGTTTCTCTTGTCAGGGAAGTTACGCCTTTATCAGGTATGCCACAGGGATCAATATAATCAAACCAGCTTAGATCGTTATCACAGTTCAAAGATATGCCATGAGTTGTGACATACCTGGAGGCATGAATTCCTATAGCTGCAATTTTATTGTCTTCAACCCATACACCAGTGTGAGGAGATCGATTTGCTTTGATACCTGTGAGATAATAAAAAAAAATATTGATTAGACTTTATAGCTCTGCCATGATGCACGCTTGTTAGTACAAGTCTAGAAGTGGGCCACCGATCACAGCCACCGGTATTGGTCACACCCCACCCCTACGACCACACGTGATGGAATGGGGTGTCTATACAAAATATATGAAAAAACGTGTACACTGCTAGTGGCCGGCCACCGGTAGCGGTCGGTGGTAGGTGGCCCATTTGCACGGAGCCTAAATTTTGCTTGCATATGCAGGTTATTGTGACTGCGTAACTTATAGAGCGTCGGTGGCGTAGTGCGTAAGAGCGTCTCCTCCCACCCGAGACGCACTGGTTCGATCCCCGCCACGTACTAATGTGTTTTCAAATTTTGAATTCATATGTACGTTTAATCGACGCTTTTACGGTGAAGGAAAACATCGAAAAAAGCGAGCGAAAAACCGGAGAAATTATTGCTCTCCTGGAGAGAGGAGCTGGAGGTCGGGAGGCAGACCGTTATTACCGGAGTCTCCCGGGCAATCCGGGAGGGTTGGCAACCCTACTCGAACCCCTCGGTGGGGACATTATATGAGCTGTTAATGATGATGATAAACATAAAGAGGCGTCATGGATTCTCAGAGTAGGCGATAACGCCCTTTGTGGGCGTTGAGACTTTCAGGGAAGTAGAAGCCCCGGAGAAAATTAAGGCAGATTGAAAGCCATGTAATGCCTAGAATAGCATCACCCCATATCCTCCAATGAGTGTCGATCAACTTATACTCCGTCCACTAATCCGCATTGAGAAAGCGTGGTGGACTACTGCCTAAACCTGCTTTGATTTGATGACAAGGAGAGGCATTATGTCCCAGCAGTGGGTCGAATTATTAAGGCTGTTATGATGACGAGAGCTGTTTCAAATTCGCGACAGATGAAGATTGAGCTGGGGTTTCTAGAAAATCATTTTGTAAGTGGGTGGTGCGCAAAATAAGTTTAAGAAACTATGGTCTTGAATAGAAATTGTGTTGGTTTTGGTTGCTGGTATGGTTTATTTTAAGGCTGCATTGCTGGCTACCACAATCTTATAATAAGTTTATAGTCATAATATTACTGTTGACTTTATTGTGTTTTGATATATTTAGTGATAAGTGGTTCGAGGTGAAGGAAATTCTCTCTGGAATTTATCATTAGGTGCGATGCAATCAGCCAGCTTCCCCGTCAAAGATAAAAATAATTTATTAAGAAAAAATAAGTATAGTTAATTTACTCAGGATGGTCTAGGTCTAAAATATAATTAATACATTATATTGCAGTATTATGAAATAATTATTAAGTGTTTTCATCACAATAGATCCACTAAGCTATGACAGGACCAAATAACAAGTTACAGTAATAAACTCTGTATAGACATTGCTGCATATTGTATTTGTTTGCAATATAGCATTTGCCCACATCAGACATTTTGTAGGATCATCAATCGGGTATTTCATTAGTTATGATTTATATATACTTCTATTCTTAATTAATGGCGTCACGACGCATTAAACGTACGCGTTTTACCAATGTCAAGTGAAAATGTAACTAAAGTAACAACTTTAAATTGTGCAGCTAATTTGGGTTAAAAATGGAGTCTCTCAAGTCTCAATTTGTGTTTTTACAGTAAGGCCTCGATAGTCGAAAACTAGCTTATCCAACACCTCTGTAATCCGAATGACCCCCTCTACACCCGCACAAACATAGTTTATCTGTCCCGCAGCACCATTCGGCCGAATTCCCAGTTATTCCATTACTGAGTTAAGCATCATACCACACGTACTCCACAAGTCTGATTAAAATGTCTTGGAAACCGTTATTGGGCCTTGTTATTCGAACCTGAATACATGTCTGCCCAAACAATAGATTTTGATTCAGAAGATGATTATACCATTAAGCATTTTTCGTAGCAGAGGTTTCTCAGAATCGGAGATTAATACTTTCTTAGTTAGCAATAATATTGATTGCCAGGAGAGCAAGACAGAGAAAGTGAAGTGAAACTGGAAGTATCGGAACCAGGTTCAAGTATTCCACATACTAAAGCTGTCTCTGCATTAAATATCTTCTTGGAATTCCATATTTACTCTACAAAAGTTGGTCCCTGAATATCAGACATAGGTGGGTAGCTTATGTGTCAGAGACAATGTGCATGTATGTATATACACAAACATGTCTCATAAGCATTTGTGAAATAAAAATACTATAGGTTTGAATAAGAATATTTCTTACCCAATTCTTCACATAATTTTATGACAGTCTCTTCTAGATTGTTCACATACCACTTGACACTTGTATTGAAGTGTTTTAAGTTTATAATTGGATATACTACAAGTTGTCCAGGACCGTGAAAAGTGATTAGTCCCCCTCTATTAGTTTTACGGAAATCAGCACCAAGCTCTTCCAATTTATAAATTTCACTTTTAGGTGTATCATCTCTTATACCTGTAAATTGGAAAATATCAAATAGCAATGAATACAAAAACATAGACTTAAGTGATTATTTTTGTTATAATCACTATGAGGAGATTCTTGAATTACAAGCAAGTTTTAGGTAGATAAGAAACTAAATCGAAATAAAGTAGGTTTCTTATGAGGTATATTGTATGGCTCTTAATTGAATGAGGTTTATTGTGAGTATGATATTAATTAAAATATTAGATCATTACTTAAAAAGTTTATGACTTAAAAGTTGAATTTGCGATTGAGAAATATGTCTAAATCACAGTAAAGTATTACCCACCATCTAAATAAACTGTGCAATGGCAATTCTAAATTTAAGAAATAGAAATTTCTTTAAAATTATGATCTTCTCGGTTTTAGGTGGAATGAATGAAAACATAAGATTGATAGAGTATTATTATGAATAACTTACCAACTGTGTATACCGGTTTATGTTCTACTAATAAAACCGTATCATAATTAGTTTGAGTGCCTTTCATGATTGCGTCGAGGTGTTTCCTGGCTACAGCAAGTTGTATTTTCAAAGCAGTATCGTAACTCATCAAACCTAGTTTCCACACTTTTACCATTGTGTTTTGCTTCGCCTAATGGGAAGGAAAGCTAAAATTTTAAATATTATACTAAACTACATGTAACAGGATATTTTTTTTATAAATTTTGAAAATAATTTTGACAGTTTGACATTGACAATCATCTGTTTTTGATGCTTGACTGACATTGACATTAACTATTTGTTTCGGCGGACAGTAATAAATAATGAATAATAATCTCAGGACGTAATAATTCACAACTAAATTACAATGCTGAAATTAATTGGTAATCCCAATTTAATAACGAAAATAAATATACTTTGCATAAAAATATAACGTTTGTCCTTGCTGATGATAACGCTATCTACCTACGGAATAGAATGAAACTTTTTGTTAGTTGCTTCTAACGCCATCTATACACTATATTATGAATCTGTAAATCATTACTTGCATAATAGCAAGGTCATGTGCTTGTGCTGTTCTGTCTTGATTTAGCACGTTCATTGTCAAGAAAAAAGTTCAACTACCCGTCACTAGGTGGCACTATACTTGAAACGTTTTGTGAGTGACCAAGCGTTGTAGGTAACCGGCACAGCGTTTACCGTTTAGGGATAAAATATCTCCAGTGGGTTCAGTTTTCGGTGTTCCTTGCCCGTAGGGCGGTGTTTCGTACGTTACGTAAACCAGCTGTCAATATAAACAATGTATTTTTGAGCTCATATTAATCCCATACAAGATGTATTACTGTTCTTAACGTAAGATTCTTAATAAAGTTGTGGTTTACTTTCAGTGTTTCTTACATTCCTTTTGCTTTAACCATTTAAGTTACTAAATGTCATGTTGATCCTAGCTAAGTTCAGATGAAATATGACTCTTATGACCTCGTTATTGCAGTTACCGTGTATATGTCTTGTTTGGACAAGGTGTTAGTGAGATCAGAAAATATGTGGTGTTCCCTCAAGCGATGACAGCAGGGGTAATCTTTTTATCTGTTTTTCTTTAATAAGTACCCACTATATCTTATTCCTTATTATTAATGTATATAAATAAGATGGATGTAGGGCCTAGATTGTAACAAAAAGGGGATGTAGCTGTAGAGTAGGCTTTTAATGCATTTACCTATTATAGGTATAACACACTTAAGTACCTACCTACTTTCGTGGATTTGTGTGTTCTATGTAGTAACATTTTCAAGTTAAAGCATTTAAGTACGGTTGTATAATACTTCATTAGCTGTTTGAATTAACCGTCTGGCGTTTTTACAAAAATAGAGCTTGTTATAGGTACCTAAGTCTAGTATGGTTTTTGAGTTTCTCTCGAGTTCTTGTCCTAAATACACGCGTTGAGAGACTCCATTTTTAACCTCAATCAACCGTACGTACAATTATTTTTCTTACTTTAGTTAGGTACATTTTCACTTGACATTGGCAAAATGCGTACGCTTAATGCAACGCGATGCCATTAATTAAGAATAGAATAGAATAGTATGGTTTTGCAAGTGAGTGTCCGTAGGCTTCGGTGACCTCTCACCATCAAGTGGACCGCATGCATGTTTGCCATTAATGTAGTAGGTACATAAAAAAGTCAAATAAAACTCCCTTCGTTGTTGTTTTCATCGGTGACTAAGGTTTTCAGAGCTCCACACCCAGGCGATAAAGTCAAGTTGGTGTTCTGTGTCGGTGGCGTAGTGCGTAAGAGCGTCGTCTCTCACCCGGGACGCACTAGTTCGATCCCCGCCACGTACCAATGTGTTTTAAAATTTTGAATTCATATGTACGAATAATCGACGCGTTTACGGTGAAGGAAAACATCGTGAGGAAACCTTGCACACACCTATGAAGAAATTCCTAGGTTGTGTGTGAAGTCGACCAACCCGCACTTGGCCAGCGTGGTTGACTAAGGCCTAATCGCCCCTAATGTGGGGTACGCTCGAGCCCCTCGGTGGGGACATTATACCTATGAGCTGTTGATGATGAATCCAACTAAATTTATCAGCTCGGTGTAGATTGGTGTCCCTAGAGGTAGCTGGCCCACTTCGTAGCTTAGGATAGCTTTACAAACTTATTCATCCGCAATAATGGATAATTCGCTCGTATTCCCTAATGTGCAATTCAAGCAAACTAGGTCATGATGTGGTCACAAATCGGTATGAAATTTTTTATCTTATTTCTTTTCTCGATATAAATTAAACAATAAATAATTTACCTAATAACTTTGTCAGAACTTATTATTATTTGTAATTTCGGGTAGCAGCACGGTAGCAGATATATTTTTATAGGTACCACATGAGTACAGTCAGCATCAAAAGTAGATTAACACTCTAGTACTATGTCATATCACAGATAATACTGGTCATATCAACGATTGTGTAGTAATATTTGCAATGCCACTATTATTTATCATCATAACAGATAACAGACTTTATAATTCGACCCACTGCTGGGACGCAAGTCCTCTCCTTGTCATCGAAGGAGGTTTAGGCAGTATTCCACCACGCTTGCCCAATGCGGATAGGTGGACGGAGTATAAATGAAATGAAAAAACTCTTTATTTAAATGGACTTTGCTAAGTACTTTTAAATCGTCAAAAGCCCTACCACCATTTCGGGACGAATATTTATATGCTGAGTTGGAGAAGAAATGGCGATCGATAAAATGACGAAAAGGTGATCAATACCTCTTTGCTGATCCATTAGTCGCCTTCTACGACACCATTGGAGGATATGGGTGATGCTATTATACTCTGCCTGATCCGCATGGCTACCATTATGTACCTATGATGAACGATTATTATGACAAGGTAATAAAGTGATTAATCTACTTGGATGATGATTGATAAATATTATATTTAGGAAAATATTAAAAACATCAACTAAAATGTCAATCATTTGCAATAGAATAGTATAGAATATCGATTTATTTTCCCTCACGTATTTTACAATTTCTATACAGACAAATAAACAGATCTTTTCTTTTTATAAATTAGATAATTAGGATATGTCACAGTTGTCGTTACTCTGTTTTTTTTAGTGGAAGCCAAGAATTATGACGTAAAATTCATTCGCTCAGCCTTTTTAAAAACTCTTATAATGATTCGCATTTTCGTTATTGTGGTTATACACAATTCTAACAAAAATACCCAATAAAAACATGCATTTTCGAAACCACAACTAATACAGAGTTTTATGCGGTATTAGGTTATTTAAATAGTAGTGTGAAGAGAAAATTATGTATAAAAATTATATTTGAATAAAAAAACCGCCTTCAAAGCTAAAAACGGAGAAATAAAAATTTTGTTTTTAAAAATCTAAATGTTTTTTGAAGTCGATCCCAATTACAAGTGACAACGTTTATTCCAATATTGAGATTGGCACCGACCTCAAAAAAACATTTAGATTTTTATAAACAACATTTTTATTTCTCCGTTTTTAGTTTTGAACGCGGTTTTTTTTATTTTATTTTTTGCTTTTTAATGTTTTAAATAATGGAGTTTTAAGTAGAGTTGGATAGTTATAAATATCTGTTCACAACTCAAAGTCATCATTAATTTAAGTTAAGACAGGATTTTTGCCGTTAGTTTTCAGAATAACAAAAGAACTTCAAGGTGTAAAATTTTCAGGAAACTATTTCGAAACTTTGATATTTAAGGCAAAAAATAATCATTGAAATTGGTTAACAACTTTTGAAGATATCGACGCATATAGTTGGATCAGTTGCAAAAAAATCATATTGTGACTGCGTATTTTCACGATTCTAAAAAAACTACTGAAATCAACCGTATTGGGACCTCCTCCTTTTTGAAGTCGCTTAAAAATAAATATTTACGATTGAATTAGCCTTCCTGAATTCCCGATTAAGTATCTTATTTAACTAATTACTTTGAGTCGATATTTATAACGTTACAATGTGCGTCAACGGTGCGTAGGCGCACCCCTGCGCTACCCTCGTTCTATAAATAGAGGCGGATGTGTAGAAGCACCGGCCTTCCTGCTTCACCTATTGACACTTGTTTACGTAGCTAGTTTAACCCTACCGGTGGGATGGTAGGGTCAATGAACCTTTAGTCTATCTTGCATTTAATTAATACATCGGTAGAAGTAAGGAGTAAGTAGCTTACGTGATAGACTCCCAAATTAAATTCAATGTATTAAGCTACTGTCGAATATAAAAAATGCGGATACGTTTGCTGTATTTCAATCCACATTATATACCTAGCTCGGATTTTGTCTACATTTTCTTCTCGAATACTACAAAATCATACTGTACCTACTTTAATAAAAAATCATCCATGATATTCCTAGTTCTGAAGTGGCACCTCCATTCAAACGTTGAGATTGAGGCAATGATATTATAATATTGAGGTGCCACTTTATATTCATATAGCTTTTGAAGTATTCCTATAGCGTAGGTGTGCGAAGTGGAGATCAGTGGTGTGTTTCAAAAGGCGCGTGAAAAGGTGAAATCAAAATAATCTATACTAATATTATAAAGCTGAAGAGTTTGTTTGAACGCGCTAATATCAGGAAGGAACTACTGATTCAAATTAAAAATTCTTTTTGTGTTGGATAGTCCATTTATCGAGGAAGGCTATAGGCTATATAACATCATAACACGCGAACATAGTTGCGGGCACAGGTAGTATATTATAAAAGCAAAATAACAACAATTCCTAATAAAGCAATGAATGACAGGTAAGAGTGAAGTAAATAGACAGTATAGAAAACTATAAAATACAATAGATATAAAGGGAGGCCAGGAAAGCATACGCAATAATTCCACTACAAAATCCAAGATCGATCCTACAAAATTTTGTCAACTATTACTAATTATCTGAATACAGTTAATTATAACAGAAAACAGTTACAGATAATTATGACTTTGCCATGTGACGCCGGCAGAGTAGAATAGCATCACCCCATATCCTCCAATGGGTGCGTTGAAGGCGAGTCATGGCTCAGCAAAGGGGTATGAATCACTTTATACTTCGTCCATCAATCCGCATTGGGCAAGCATGATGGACTACTGCCTAAACTTCCTTCGATGACAAGGTGAGGCCCTGTGTCCCAGCAGTGGGTCGAATTATAAAGGCTGGTAGGATGATGATGACGATAGAAAAAGTGGTACCTATCGCAATGCACTTTACATACATACCTATAATTTGACGCCGCCGTGGTGGAGTGGTCAGTAACGCTGCCTACACATCGGGCGGTCCGGGTTCGAGTCCTGGTAGTGGCAAATGAGACATGGTTGTTTATATATTAATTTCAGTTTGTTTAAAAAAATATCTAGATTAATAAGTATATTTGTCCGATAACTAGTATGCATAACACAAGTTCTTAAAGAATTAATTTTGGCTAGATAATTGGTTTGAGCGTAGAAATATATTATTATTTTTATAATCTCTTTGAGCAGAGCTTTACGCAAAATTTGGTTATATATAAAGCCACAATTGCCAGTATAGGCCACACAGTACCCCCAAATTAGTCAGAGTTTGCCCAAATGCCTACATACAAAAGGGCATAAACTCAGATAAACCTTCAGAGAACCAATAACAAGGGTCAACAACCAGGGCAGATTATAGACACTATATTACTTGGCAGTCCGGGTAAACCCAAATTAACCAAATTATTATACTTCTTTAACTATATGATCTATTCGTATTACCTATAAGTTTTCATGTAAATGACAAATTACTTAATGAGAATAGAGATGTGGTGAATTTTACCGATCAAAATGTCATTTAGCTATCTCGAAAACAATCCTTTTTACTGCATGGAAGGTCTATTTCCTTTTCTGTCATTTCGGGTTGACTGGATGAGTAGTTAAATCCGTGAAAGCGAATAAACTAACTCATATTCGCATTAGCGACAGGCTGGCAACCTGTCACTATTTAGAGGCGCTGCATGGCCCATACTGTCGGATGTGGTTTTATATGTAACAAAGTGTTACCTAAGACTCTGCGCAACCCCTTATGGGATTGCGAGCCTGATCGTATGTATGTATATTGGCATTTATAATAGTAGGATTAAAATATTTGAGATGGCATTTGTTTGCGCACTACATCCTATTGTAAGGAAACGCTTAAAATAATCGATAATTAATAATGACAGTATCAGTATCACATTCTCCCCAATTATCAATTGCCACCAGCCTATTTGGCAGGCTTGCCCAAAGATTCCGTCGCCATGGCAACGACGCAGTAGGCCTGCAGCGTGATGCGAATGTCAAGCGGCTGGATCGATGCGGCCCGCAGTTTTATATCTCCCGGATCTTTTTGATCTCCTGGTAAAAATGTTGGACACATTCCCCATTACAAATGGGTTGCCTGACTGAAGAATGGTAATGGGGAAATGGTGGACGTGTCATAAATTTGAACTTGGGGGTTATTGGGATATAATGGAATTGATCGAGATTTATTAATCTTGTTCTAAGTACCTAGTAAATGACGACTTACTGACAACGCCGCCGGCGGGCGCCCGTCGTGGTTGAATGGTCAGTAGTCAGCACCTATAACGCTGCCTACACATTAAGTAGTCCGGGTGGAATCCTGGTACGGACAAGAGTTAGTGAGACGACCACTATCATTTCAAAATCATCATTTTAAAAATATCTAAACTCTTATCTTTTTTCAATCCCTGTTTCTAATTTTATTTTGGGGACACTATAGTATCTTGCTATCGTACATACATAGGTAAATAAATATCCTTTGGCATCAGATTACCGGACCACCAGCTTAACGTACCTGACGCTGACGAGGCACGGAGGAAAATCGAGTTGAAAAATATTTAAATAATTATATAAGTAATCTATACAAATAGATTACTTTATAATTATTTAAATTTTTTATTTATTTTTTTGGCATCTAAACACAAGTTCTGACACCTACATAATTCGGGCTAGATATTTGGTATGAGCGTGGAAAAAAGTTGGCATTACAAAGTAAAAAAAAGAACAATTAAAACACATTACTAAATTAAAACCAATTTTTCTTTATTAAAAGTCTATATTCACATGTCGGATTTTTTTTTATTAAATAGAAAAGTTAACTAGTTTTAAGTTGTTTTATAGGAATGCAAAACTACACTACTTGGATTTTTGTACACAATCAAACATTATGCTCAACCTTTTTGTCATTTTCAATATTGCCAAATGTATATGGATGTTTTTTTCATTAGCATATTTATTTCACGAAAGCCGTCGTATTCTAATAACAACTCAAAGGCTTCAATATGTAAATAAACCGTAAAGTTTGGTCGTGACCCAAAGCCCTTTATGCTAATCGGTGTGCACACAATATCGTAAACTATGAGTCTTCGAAGTTTTCCAATACCTACTTCTAACTGGAGTATTTACACGACTTTCGTTATTTGTATACAGTTTACAAAGCGTTGAATATTTTTCACATAACAAAGGAAAAAAACTTAACGTCTTAATATATATAAATTACGTGTCACGTTTTTTGTCCGCGATGCACTCCTAAACTACTTAACCGATTTTAATCAAATTTGTACACCGTGTGCAGTTTGATATCAACTTGAGAGATAGGATAGTTTTTATCTTGATAAGTAGTCATATTTTTTTACTGCAGATACAATGTTATAGGTCAGTAGTATGAAATTAACACAGCAACGCGTGCCCGGGACAGCTAGTTCTATTATAAATTTTGGTTTTGACATTACAAAAGTGGTTGGAAGATTTGAATGACTACCTACTCTTACTTTTAATCAAGAAATTCAATCTAGAAAAACATCTCTTACTAAGGGGAAGACCTTTACCACGTACGTAAAATGCGAGACTAGGTACGTCATACACTGTCTGTATCCTTTATGTTGTTAATGCAGGTGTGTTGCGATGTTAAAAATTCTTTCACCAATAGGATGCTAATTGCAATTTTACAAAAACAAAGCCAAAAAAATGTCTGAGAAGAATTATAGGTACTTCGCTTACCATATAAGCCACAGATTTAATAATACAATATATCTGTGATATAAGCCGTCTCAGTTTGTCTGTATGATGTCAAACTACTTTTACGTACAGTTCCCTAGGCTTTATTGAACTCAGCCGCAGGATTGATAATTCCGGTCAAATTTCAACAACAAACAACCTGACTAGTTGTTGAAATGATTATTTGTACTTTAACATTAATGCAATAGATGACTTTGTTGGGGGGTGGAATTTTTTAGATAGGTTAGGTTAGTATTAGGATCGAAAAGATAATCAACCAATTCAAAATTACCAAATTGAGCAAAACTTATAATTATTACGTAGGTTAAGACGGTCCGACCACTAACTCAAGTTTAGAAAACTGTTCCGTTCGGAAACTAGAAGCAAATATAGTAACAGCAAGATTGCACTCAAACAAGGCGATGAAGCTCCTGATGCACTTTAGATAATTGCGCCTTTATCACTGGCAACCAGCGGTTCCCATGTATGTGCATTAGCTTTCTGCTTTTGCTATCAGAAATTGTGCTACAGGGTAACTGTTCGCATATTAATTAATTTTAAATGCTGTTTGTCGTTGCTGTAAGGATAATATTAGTCTTTATGAAACATTACATACACATAAAGCTGATAGCTCATGGGCTTACGTGTAATGCCAGTAAAAGTAAAATTATGATTTTTTAAGTCTGGTCCTAAATCTTTCTTTTCTTACACAATGCCATCTGTAGGACATTTTCGGGTACTTGCATACAAATAGTAGATAAATTTAAATATCTTGGCCACTGGATGGACGGGCGATGACCTTGATATAGAGAGGGAACGCAGAGTTTTGTCGGTAAGGCGTAATATGTTGGCTAGTAGGTTTGCACGAAGTCCGAGAGAGGTAAAACTGACGCTATTCAAGGCTTACTGCCAGGCGTTTTACACGTGGAGCCTCTGGACGAAATATGCGCATAGAGCGTACAATGCTCTGCGTGTGCAATATACATAATAACGGGTTCAGGTTGCTGTTGGAGTTGCCACGTTACTGCAGCGCGTCAGGGATGTTTGCTGAAGAACGAGTGGACGGCTTCCCCACGATAATTCGCAATCGTGTTGCATCCCTGATGAGGCGGGTACAGACTGCACTAACACCATCCTGAACACATGGCTGTGAGAGAGGATCGTGCAATGTGGCGGCACTGGGTGACTTTGCATCTCACACCGCACTCCCAGAATATTCAGTTTAATATTTTAATTACTACATATTTCAATTTTGGACATTTACTTGATTCTATTTATTTTCAATTTGTATATACTCTTTATTGCATTTGTAAAAACATGTTACAAAATTTAAAAATACAATTGTTAGCAAAGGCGAACTTATCTCTGAAAGAGATCTCTTCCAGTCAACCCATGATTGCGTTTGAATATTTATGTAGGGGACAATGAAATGCAATATAAAGGTAAAAAAAAAAGATATTATAGACAAGATAATAATAAGAAACATACTTCAATAAAATACATACATATGACTATACATATACATACACACATTCCATATTACTTATATGCATACATACACACATTACATATTACAAATACATATCATAAAAATATATATCGATTATAGATTTTTTGTAATAAGTGCTTCTTCAGTCTTATTTTGAAAGTAGTGGCAGACGGACTATCTTGGATTACGGCTGGTAGACCGTTCCATCGCAGAGCAGCTTGAAAAGAGAAGGAGTGTTGTATTATTATATTCAGTTTAATATTTTAATTACTACATATTTCAATTTTGGACATTTACTTGATTCTATTTATTTTCAATTTGTATATACTCTTTATTGCATTTGTAAAAACATGTTACAAAATTTAAAAATACAATTGTTAGCAAAGGCGAACTTATCTCTGAAAAAGATCTCTTCCAGTCAACCCATGATTGCGTTTGAATATTTATGTAGGGGACAATGAAATGCAATATAAAGGTAAAAAAAAAGATATTATAGACAAGACAATAATAAAAAACATACTTCAATAAAATACATACATATGACTATACATATACATACACACATTACATATTACAAATACATATCATAAAAATATATATCGATTATAGATTTTTTGTAATAAGTGCTTCTTCAGTCTTATTTTGAAAGTAGTGGCAGACGGACTATCTTGGATTACGGCTGGTAGACCGTTCCATCGCAGAGCAGCTTGAAAAGAGAAGGAGTGTTGTATTCCTTTTTTTCAATTTTAATTTTATTTTGACAATTTAATTTAATTTTTATTTGTCATTTTATACTTAATCATATAAGAAAAACTGTTTTACCTACAACACATTATGGACTATGCCTGAAATAAATGAATTTAATTAATTAAAGACATGCCTTTCTCCCACAGGGATAGGCAGAGGTCACTTGTTTTCTCTTGTTATGATCGTTACTTATCCTTCACCTACTCTCGACACAGTCCTCATACATTTTCGGCGATTTCGAGTATTTTTGTCCAACGTTTCACAGGGTGAAACGTTGTTTGAAGTATTCCGTCTGTAACACCCACTGCATATTTTAGTATCTCAGCTAATTTGAAAACAGCCTAGCCAGCAGCGCGCGGAAAACGTGATAAGGTCCAGTCTCAAATAGTGACTTGAAATTATAAAAAAAACAATGTTTTTGGACATTCTCTAAAGTGGTCTCAAATGAAAGGTTCAATATTCGATAATGCGCAGTAATTTTGTTTATTTCTTCACTATAATGTAGGGAGAGGTTCGATTTAATAGAGAAGAGCGTGGCATAGCGCAGCAAGCGCAATATAGCTCAATGTTCATTGTTCACCCATAGTGATGCAGTGATGAATGATTATTATGATACAGAAGGTCCTGACTTGCCAATTAATTAGAGCTTTTGTTGGAGACGTATATTCGACACTTCATCGACAGTAGAATCACCGGCGATTATTGAAATTAAGATATTACATTGACAATTTTGAAGGGGCGCCCTCAAACTAAACAGTCGCTACAATGAAGTCAGTGACAGACTCAATGAAAATGAAAAAGCTCTTTATTTAAATGTATATAGATCGAATAAACATATTTCTCAAAAAGCACTCTTTATTTGTGCTAAATGAAAAATATTTTGAACTGATATAGAAAATATGGGGTTCAAGTATCTGAGTTCCCTTTAGACCCAATTTCAGGCATTAGTTGAAAGATTTTCAGTTATTTTTGTTACTTAGAAAAGTTCTGGCACGGTAATATTATATTACCGTGGTTCTGGTTTTAATGTTAATTTTATAGAATAATGTGCTACATAGTAATTCTTGATATAATGTATTCTCTAATATAATAATAGTTCAAGATTTGTCGGGCGTGCAATAGTCATTTTTTAGAAACAAAGTTATTAAGATTAGAAAGTTTGAAGTAAGAAAATATTTTAACCAAGAATTTCTGTGGAACTTTAATTAGTTTCTAAAAGAATGCGTAAATCTGATCTAATTACATCCTCCGTGGTCCCTGAGGTTAACTTGTAACGAGCGAAGCAGCTTCTGGTAATGAAGCGCATTGTTACTCGTTTTTAACGACCTTCATTTGTGGCTTTATATGACTAGTCGTTGGGTTGAAAATGGATCCGTAAATATGTAATTAAATGATTAACTTTTTAAAGAGAATTTTTGCTTGGTCTATGGTTAACGATACCATTTATATTTTTCGCCACAGCACGATGCACATGGATCTTTGATAAAAATACGGTTGTGACGTTTTTGAATTACCTCAGGTGAATTAAGTCTATAGCACCTTTTTATTTACTAATAATAAGGAAGTTGAAGGCTAGCTAGGCTAGCTAGGCACTTGTTTTAATTTTGTGTGAGAAGTCAATCCTTTTTAAAATATCACGTATATCTTTCAATTAAGAATGGAGCTGATTATATTATTTGTTGATGCCTCAGATCAGATCATAGTTTGATGCTTTCCTTATTATTTATACTGTTTGTCAAAGCGGGACATTTTAGCTTTTGCTGGGGACAGCAGGACAGACAATTTGAAAGTGGATCTGTCGCACCCCAAGCAGGATGTATGGTCACGTTCATATTATATAAGTTTTGATAGCACCATAGTATTTATAGGACGCTACAAAACTAAATTAAAGCAAGAAAAGTAGACAGATATATGATAGGAAAAAACAAATACAAGATCGTAATGTCGAACGAAGCCGAAGGCACGGGTATCAATATAAGCTGCAACTGAATCGTTTATGCATTTTCTAACATGAAAGGACTATTTAGACTAGAGTAACTCGGTATATATATGCTTTATTGTAGGTACTCGCATATTTTAGCCGAATATTTTATATTTTAAATACCATAATAGTGGCACATATGGTCCGCCTGTACCGTAGGCTAGAGGTGCTTTAGACACAAAGGTGCTATTCGCACGCCGCCAACCCTTGCGCTATTCTTCCATGGAAATCTTACTCACCAGCAGAAGTGTGTTAATATTTTGGCAGGGTCCTCAATTTTTTATGTTCCTATAATATTTATTGAGATCTAAATAGCTCAGGATCCTAAGGTTTATTTTTAGGCAAATGTAACATTGTAAAAAAATAGTGACTTTAGCGTGATCGACAACACCTTACCTGTGCTTTATATTATGTTCTAGCAACAGTTTTTAACTATCGTGTCGTATTTCAGCGGTTCCTAAATAAGTAGCGATTCTAAAAGTCTAACACTTAACCTATAACAATTTAATCACGTGATAAGAAGTTTACTTTGCGGTTATTAATTTTGACTTACATTATACATAACAAAATGTTTCCTAGTAAAGACTCGACAAATTTTATTTAACTGTTGGAAATATTTCTTAGAATTTTATTTTTATCTCTCTCTCTTTCTCCTATTTCCTGTTCTTTGCTATGAAGTGCCAAAAGCAATTTGTTTGTTTACCTTTTATATGCTTCTTTTGTAATGCGTGTTCTTGTTAAACTAATTTCGTGTCTACAAAGTCTACGCTTTATATCTTGGCCCGGTACATCCTGAGCCGAGATGTGACTAATTAAGTCATAAAAAGAGCCGCTTCCGCAACTGGAGTGTTGTTTTGTGATGAAGACCTTAACAACGGAATCGATAGATAATCTTTTTAATGTTGTCAAATTTAATTCAGCACTTTGTAACTACCATTTTTAGTGCAACACTTTTTCTGATCTACATTATTACAGAACTACTTTAATTATTTGCCAAAACGTTTTACACGTGGAGCCTCTGGACAAAATATGCGCATAAAAATGGTCATATGGTCAAAATTAAAAATCTTTTTAAATTTTGACCAAAAAGTTTTTGCAAATTATTAGAACTGGAAAGGTTGGTCGAGTGGTTACATTTTTGTTTGAAAACTGAATTCAAACCGTGATCACGTAGAGATAGATGTCTTTTAGTGAGATAGTTATGCTACTACTTTTCAGAAAATTGTATTTAAAAATATTATCATCAAGTATTCACGTCTGTTTCAACAAACATAAATAAGTAATTACTTGATGATAATCTTTCATGATCAATCAATATTTCAGCTTGTGACGTAATAAGAAACGAAATATAGAGCAGACTCCTTGTGTTGTCACAGTCCTGTGTAGCTCAGTCACAGTTGAAGGAACAGTCGTTTGGATCGCTGGTTCAGTTTCCGTCACTATGTACTTGATTATGACAGAAATGAGTCTCAAAGAATCAACGCCGTTATGAGCGTCGTGCGTCTCTATCAACTTAGTGCTTGATAGAAAGTGACAAACGACTCTCAAAACATGATTGTTTTCTGAGTGTCATTCTGTAATACGGGCCTAAGATCTAGATTGGACATTTCATAAGAATACGGGTGATAAATATAAAATGGTACTACTAGGGACAAAGAAAGGCGAGATATCATAAAGCAGAGGCATCTTTAAATATAAACGTGTACTTTTTCTAGAATGTTTTTACTATCGAAGTGTGCCAATGTCTTTTCGACCGATTCCGGCATAAGGCCGTCTTCGCACCATAATTCTCCATCGAGGCGCGAGGGCCGGCGCGTGAGTTATCGTCTCTATCCCCGCGTTTAATTATTCATGAGTCCAAAGTTTCAGCGAGTTGGCTCGACATCTGGCGTGCTTCTGTTAAATAATTTGCACTTACTTCTTTAACGCTGCGTGTGCGGTTTTGCATTTCAATTAGCAATGGCTATCTTGGAGTGTTGTGAAAGAAACGGGAGTTCAACTTCCGTTTTGAAAATGTTTTTCCCGTTATTGAAATTAGATTTCGAAATTTTGTTCCGAGCGAGAGTTATTTGGTGAAAATTATGTTTTCTATGACTTTTATATTTAGAGAAAGATAAATCCTATAATCCAGTCCCATAATAATACCTAAGCTTAGAATTTTGAATTTCCTTGATTTATGTACAGGTAAGGGCAGTAAGGGCACAGAACACAGAAAGAGGTGGTAAGGGTACCCATTACTGTCAAAATTCTATGGCTTGAAAAACATAAACAGTTTGTGGACCTGACTTGTGGTTGTCTGAACAAAATCCAGGGTAATAAATTAAAAAGTTTTTCATAAGCCGTCTTCACTGCATATTATCGAATGCAACACCAAGTGGCATCATATTAGTGTATCTTAAAATAGAAGTCAATCAGTTTTACTGCTTAGTGTTTTAAATATTATAATAGAATGTTACATACATTCTAAAAAAAAACTAATTTAAGAATGATCGTATTTAACTGGTTTTCAGATTAACCTAACCTAAGCCTATGTAAATACAAAGTGGGTGACAAAAATACAGAAAGGGCGACTAACAAATGATTAGTTGCCCATTTAGTATTTTAGTCGCTCATTCTGGATTTTTTAGTCGCTCGGCTTGTTATTTCCCATTTAGAAATATCTCGTTACTCTATATTACTCAGTTGTATAAGTTTTCTAGAAAATACAACTAGAAACCAACAGTAGAAACCACCATGATTCAATCGATAGGCATTACCAGATCAATTTGTGAAAAATAAATAAATAATCCGAATCATCCATCAGTCACGAAGTCGACTTTTAGAATGTTCATGAAAATTTACTATTTTCATTTCTTCTTTTCACAATGATTAATAATTACTATTTGAATTCTAATAATATTAATTTATTTAATCATTCCAGATGTGGCCGCCGTCGAGCGCGCGCCATTGAAATGAATGCAGCGGCCCCCAGCCGCAACTACTCCTTCGATGAAACTATACAGGTAAAACTTAATTTAACAATTAAATTAAATGAAAACCGAATTAATAAATAAATAGATATAAACAGTCGCTCACACCAATCTTACCCAAAGGCAGTATCAATAAGACAAAATATGTTATAAGTAAGATCATAACTGCGAAGTAAGTCTCCAACTCAAATTACTACTACGAGTATATTACGAATCTCAAACTGTCCTAGCTACGTAAATAATTCAGCAGTTACGGGGTACAAACGGCTACAATTAGCTCATTAGCCCTTTCTCTACATAATATTTTCAGTTTCAGCACTTTCACTGCGACTACGTAGTTTCAGTGCCGCAGACTAACCTCCCGAATGAATAAAGTACTTTCGCCACGATCGAATTTCAGATCCGCAGTGGATTTTAAGCCACAGCTTCCTTTTAATAAAGTGTAAAGTTTCTTGGCAAACACAAAGTGCTAAAACTGCACGCTCTCGACGATGGCCCGTAAACGCGATTTTGTGGAAGCCTCCCTGCGAATTTGGAGCTTGCGCTGTTTTGTTAAGGGTTGGGATTTGATTGGACTTGATTATTTTTGGGATATGGAAGAAGTTTTTCAGGATGCCATAACGGCACATTAGCCGGCGCACTTACCTTTATTAATGCGGTACAAGCGTTGGCGCTTAAGGCCGTGGCCTCGACGGCCCAGCGGTGTCGTCAATACATTATGTCTGGGTCACAGCCTCAGGGCCTGACGTCGCTTAACTGGGTATTAGTAGCCTTTTAACCTAGACAGTAGACACGTGCTGACCCGTGGAGAAGTGTTCGGTGTCTTGTTAACTCTATACAATTGGCAAAGAGCAACCTAGTATTATTCTGTCTCAATCGTCACTTCATTACTGAGGGATATGATCCCACAGTTGTATACACGTATAAGACTAGCGTCACATCCCGTTTCACACTAGTGGGCAATTTTATCTTTTAACATTTTGGAATAAGCTTACAGAGAATCTTTCATTTTTATAATTGGAAAGATTTGTTTTCTTACAAACATACAAATGTTACATCTTACGAATACACTCAAAAGCTACTGGGCCGATTTTGATCAAATTTGGCATAAATATTAATTAAGAGTTAGGAAAGGATAGGGTACACTTAGTATATCATGGGGAGTATTCAGGCGAACTGTTTAAATTAATTCCAGCTGCTGTTTTCCACCACCGCACTACCCGAAATAAACTCAAATTCCATCCCTACCGCCTAGCTAGACAATTGAAAGTCCACCACTGTGCGTTTCTCTCGCAACTTTCTGCCCCACCCAACTATGTTGTGGAATCAGCTACCAACGGTCTTTCCGAGGGGTACGATTTAGGGACCTCATGAAAAGAGCCTAATCCTTTCTTAAAGTCAGACAACGGAACGGCAATTCATACAGTGTTGTGGTTAATAATGGGTGACGTTGATCACTAAGCATCAAGTGGCTCGTATGCCGGTTTGTCTCATTATTACATAAGAAAAAAGAAATAAATGTATATTTGTTGTAGCATTTTTGAAATTTTGAACTGTGGGGAATAAATAGGGGATGAATGGATAAACTTAGTTTCTGAACATAATCTGTATTTTAATAAGTTTCATCAAAATCGGTTTAGTAGTTTTTGAGTTTATTCGTTACAAACACAATTCTTTCCTCGTTATAATATTAGTATAGATATAGATGAGGACTCTCAAAGTGTTTTAAATAGAGCCTCTTTTCTCTCTCCTTATATTTTAGGCTTTTTATAGTCTATTTGAAACGATGGTCTTCCTCTTGTCTTTTCCCCCTTATGACCTTACATCATAATCATCATAATAATATGTTTTTTAATCTGTATTTCGTCTGTTCAAAATTAAAGGACGCGCTGAGTACAAATTATGGAAACGAGCTTATATTTACTAAATCAGAGAAATTTGTTCATTCTATTGACAGACGAAGTATCATATCAAACCCATAATTTAATACACTACAACTAGAAAAAATACACTGATAAAAGGTGGGAAGCGAACCCAACATTCTCCGCAATCCGGGCGGCTGCGTTAGCATAGAGTTAGTTAGGATTGCGAATCGATCGGGAATCGAACCCAACATCCTCCGATGTTGGGTTCGATTCCCGCCTAGGGCAGGTCGATTTTTTTACAGTGCATTTTTTCTAGTTTTAAACAAAAATTATTCCTTAATACACCACAGTTGAAAATATCTCAGCATGACCTAAAAAAGCCCAAACCTTTTTTCAAAATTAAACAAAATACGGTTTCCTAGACTATTTTTTTCTGGGAATGTTTTTATACAAACAGGTTTACTCGGACCTATGTACATACATACGATATTTTCGATATAATTATATTACGAACTCCCTCCAAAGTGTTATAACATAATTCGCAATAAGTATTAGAATATGCTTTTACAGGATCACGAATAGATTATGAGAATCTATTCTGAAATTTCAAGAATTTTCTTAGGTTCCCAATAAATATATAACTTTAAAAAAATATTTTCTTTTTCTTTTTGATTTTCTAAAGTAACAGTCATTGATATATAATGAACTAACGTGTAACAGTGAACTGTAATTACAGACTTTAACTTACGCTCACCATAAATATCAAAAACGGTACAATTGTAACGTCTTAAACGCTTTAATTCCGGGACTTAGCTTATCTCTGGCTGTTCACAATATTCCTGGATCCCGAGGGTTCGCGACCATTTATCAGGCGCGACCCACATTGGCCCGACATCTGCCGAGAACTCGCTTTTATTGGACTGCGATCGCCTGGGAGATTATTGCAAGAAAGTAGTTTCTGTTTCATATCACAACCTTTCGTATCGTATTTTGTTTGGTGATAAAACAGCTCTTGCTTCTCTGCCATCCCGAGTGTGGATTAGCCTTTGGATGTCACATTATATTTTTATACCTTTCATCTTTTTTAATTTCCAAAATTTATAGAGAAGGCGGAGGGGATACATTTACCGTGTGCTTTTGTGTTTTATTTTCATGGATCTGCAGTTTTTTGTCCTGAAACGCCACTATCGATACCGAGCTAAATATTCGCATTGTTGAATCCTTGCTTTGGTAGATAATAAATTTTGCCTACTTGATTTTTTCCACGCATCTAACCTCACTAACCGTTTAGTTTTTGTCTTCTCTTCGCTAACTGCGCGCCCGCGCGCGTATCGTAAATGTTTTTACATTTTTCGCCTGTCACTGTCTGTCCCTGGATGTTCCGGGAGACTGATGGAATGGAGATATTCTGTGCCGTGCACTAATACTTGTGTGGAATCCTGAAAATACTAAGAAACACGGGACCTATCGCCAATCAAGCCGTGCGCGCATCCAACACGTGCCGAGCAAGCCTTCGGGAGGGTGCTGGTTAAGGTTGGTGGCTCTTTATTACCTTTTCGTTTTAGTTTAATTTTTCAAACTTGATATAATCCGAAATCAAAGCATTTAATATCGAAGTGCATAACCACACTGTGTTTGTTACATTCTTTTTTTTATGAAGATATACTTAGACATCTCTAATAAATTGCTGGTGCTTCTCACCAATAAATTGTAGTGATATGATCTAATAACGATTCCAGTATTTTGAAGAAAATTTGTACTTTAATAATTAGCTTTGATTCTCGTCAAATCGCTCATGAATATAGACTGTCCAAATTCGTTATGAATGCGTCTGAAATAGAACTAATGGCGGTCCGGAACACCCTCATTCGATTATTTTATCGTTGCCCAAGGCAATATATTGTGATTCGCTATCTGTATGGCTGGAGATTGGCCTAGTGAATTTGATTAGCAGTCTGTTACCAAAGCAAGGGTTGGGCCAAATGTGGACCACAACCGAGACGCATTAAAGAGGCGCACACCAGAAAATCGAATTTTCCGCACTATGCGTTCTACCTTTGTACCCCTGTGGGTTTTTCAGAGCGTGTCGTAAACATAAACTTTGTTACGGAATCCCTTTTCAGAGGGCGTGAGTGAGTAACTCTTTGCAATTGTGCTGTAAAGAATATTAAAAAAGCCTTTTTTCAAGCTCCCTAAACAGTGTACGTGTGTCCTCTTCGTGGTTTTCCAAAGCCTCAGAGTTTAATTTTGTATTTCTATAGATTCTTATAGACTATAGGTTTCCTTTAAAATTGAAAAGAAAAGCGTCGGTAAAGAATTTCTTGAACGCGACTAAAGAAAATTAAAGTAATCTCTTTCTCGGTACGTAATGCTGCTGCAAGCTTGACCTAATTTAATTAAGCCGTGTACCTCCAATATCTAAAGAGTAAACAGCTTCAGTTGAATTTGCGCGTTTACATTAGATTCCTGAAGGGTCCTTAATCCAAATTCAAATTTTCCGAAAGATAAAGCGCTCGGTACAGCGTGGGTTTACGGGGCCCAAGAGCCGTGCTTGTGAAACGACCTATATATAGGTAGATGTGATAGTTACTATAGGACCCGTGTCTACTATTGGAATGCGATTGGAAACAAGTGTGATAGACCGATAGTCCGTGTATGTAAATTGTATTCTTGTGTCTTATTCAATTAATTATTGCTAATTTTCTTTCAAATAAAACATATTCTTGCTTCATTAATTTTTATCTCACTTTTTTTAAAAAGCCACAATTTAAACATCAAAATTGCGCGCGAAAACTTTGCTTCTTAGCTGCCAGTATTTTCTTAACATGCAACAGCTAACGTTTTTTGCAATTCTTTGTAGAAGTTAATTGGTAGTAATGATACGTAGATATTTAATAATATGTTTTGTGAGATAACTGTTCTGATGGATTTTATTTCTACCTTCACACTGCTTGCTAAGGTCAGCCCTGAGTCAGCTTTTCAACATCTGTGATTGACACCGCGTGGTTAAGGGGTTAGTTACACTACCTACTTGCCAAGATTGCCAGGAGTATGAACAAATGTTTGTTGGCGAAGAAGAATATTTGTCAACAAGTCATGGTGGTTTACATATTTATTTAAGTTCATTTAAAAAATATCTATTTGAATGTTTATAAAGGTAGTTCGCTGTAATACCGATGGTAGGTACTTAATTGGAGACATATAATAAAATTGGGACAGACGTAAAGTATATTGCCATTTATTTTTATTTCCAATTTCATAGTATGACCAACAGCTATGTATGTACACAATATAAACAACAGAAAGCCAATTAAAGGTCCACCTATATTTTTTAGAATGTGTCTACATTCTTACAAATAACAACACACTACATAAGCGAAAAGAGGCAAATCGCGCACATTTGCTTTGAAAATCGCACTGTCCGACAGAAACATAACCTCCCACAAAATCAGTGTTATTGAGCTCTGGTCTTCTGTAAGGTATAAGGACGAGAACTGCAATTTCGAGTGAGTAGTCCGTAACATAGCCAATTGTTATGTTTCCGTCAGATAGTGCGATTTTCAGCACTGCACGGGAAGAGATATATAGAGTGCTGACCGAAAACATACGAATCCTACCATTGTACTGCAAACACCTTAGGCTACGACTAACACTTATAATCAGACGATTCATATCCATAAATATAGAGTAGGTATATAGTTTCGTATGAATTTGGTATAATTTGCAGTACTTAAAGGCTTACACGCGTATGAAAAACAAGAAGAAAACGTGAAGTACAAAAAAAAAACATGCATACAAAATGTCAGTATAATGAGAACATTGTACTTGTGAAGCTACCCAGTACATAAAGCGATAGTTAATTAGAAGGTTTTATCAGATTCACGGCGATCCTTCGGCTGAATTCGAATTTTCCGAAAGATTAAACTGCGGGCAGAAGGTTTACGATCCCTGAGAGCTTTGAAGCCTTACTGCTTTGCCTCGTATTATTTATTATGCTGCGGCCCCGTGGATGCACTGGTCGCCGAGTTTACAGAGGTCGTAAAGTTTAGGTATTACATTATAAATTGTATTGTTGTCTGTACCTAATGGTATATGTCGACGGACTTATTTTATGGCTTCTGGAATTAAATTCGGAGTCATTGTTGAATTTGATTGGTTGTGGTTTAGTAGAAAGATAATAAAATTGGAAGAAGAACATGCAAATAATGACAGCAGAAAGGTCATAAGCTGTTGGACATTTTCGACACTGCGGACTAGTAAATTCGAAACTAGGGGTTGTTAGGCGTTTCTCATTTGATACGGGTTTCTTTTTTGAGGGCGAATTCGGACTTTTACCTCGTACTGCTTGGGAAAGATACCTTCACCTAAAAGAAGATTGCAGTCCAATATTACAGTATATCTTTACTGTTATTTTTTCTGAAGGTGAGTAAGGTTGCTAGATTTATATAGTGTTAGTAGCATGCGAGTAGTAGGTACGTGTTATTGTTAGTAGGTATCTATTGGCGACCGTAACCGCATGCTGTCACCCACCGCACCGTCATAGTACTAAAAAATCATCATGCCCTTCTTCTAACAAATAGCATAGGAAATTCATAAAATTCCGGTTTGTTATTTTAAATAAATTTATTTATTTTGTCAATAATCTGAGTCTGCTCTAAGCTATCATGCCGTTTTAAATGATTAAAATAACGCTTTAATCCCGATCGCATTTATTTGAGACGTTAGTTAGTACATAAATATTTTATGTTCATTCTTCGTAGGTCAAGTTGAAAACAACCCAATTCCCGGGTAATAGTGCTTTAAAATAATGGAAGCAGAGGCAGATTATTTTGATCCCAAAGTTGATTCTCAAAGGAGTACCTAACAAAGGTTGAAAAAGTTATTCAGGCCGCTGAAAACACTGAATTCCAACTCATTATTTTTTCACGCCAGTTTCATTTGGTTGGGCGTATCTCTCATTTATTATTGGTCGTTGAGACTCGAATGAATCAAAGAACATTATCGAATGCTTTTAGACAAAAAATAAAACAAACGGCAAACGTTGCATAAAAACGATACTTATGGGTTTAAATAATTCATCGAGCACATACTCTAGATAACTATTAGACGAGAAATGTCATTTGTTTTGTTGGACAATATTTCTGCCAAGTTAGTGCAACGAGCTTGCGCTCTACAAAATTACGCGTCACACTAAAGATGGGGATACTATTAAAATAAACACTTAAAGTAAAAATAACTTATTTATTTCCTTTTTAAATATTATGAAGTGAATCGCAAAACCCAAAATTTATCAAAATCTATCCAACCATAATCTATCCAATAAACTATAGAAGGCGACCTTCAGAGAAAATCTAAAATTAAGAATAAATGACAAACAAACAAAGTTTAACATTGCCAGTCAAGAAGCTTATATTTTAATCTATCTTCGTGTTGCCAGTCAATTCAGTACCTAAAGGAGATTGCCCAAATCCAGGTCCACTTTAATTTGTGCTTGTGCCTTAATGAAATTTTATCTAAAAATAATGACGTATATTTTCAATTATTTTGATGTATAACAAAATACTTTGTACACTCGGTGATTGAAAATACATTTAATGAGACTTCTCCATTTTAAACTTTGACTTCCGCCCGACCATGAATTGTTGTTTTTTAAATTCGCCCTAATAAGGGAAGGCAGAGGGATCTAGCCCATACATCCACAAAAACATTATTTCAAATATTCTTAATAACTTATCATCAATACGTGTTGATGTTGTTGATAAAATGTTTTGATAAACAACATTACATTCACTGCACAAAAACCACTCCGAAACAATTTAAATGGGAAATAATAAACTAAAGAATCAAGAACGAGCGACTAAAACTACTAAATGGGCGCGACTAATGATTTATTTGTCGCTTATTAATATTTTTTTTTGTCCACATAATATTTGCATAGGTTTAGGTTAGGTTTATCTGCTGACCGGTTATATACGATCCATTTTAAATTATTGAAACAAAATCTTCCCCATGCCATGACAGCGCGCCAAACACACCTTAATTTTTTTTTTAAAATAAACGCTCTGCTCTTCTCTACTCCTTTTTGCGTGATTATATATAAATTAGGTATAATAATATGATTAAGTTTTAATTTTTTTTCATTTTGAAGAAAATATCCCAAGAAAACTTCCAATTTATAGAAAAATAACCTCAATATTATTGTGAATGAAACTGAAAATAACAAAAATTATATCCGGGTATCAAAGTGAAAAATAATGGTTGATATTGTTAGAGTGGTTCTTTTTCTACAAACTACAACTGAAATCGTTGAGGCACAAGCATTTTTAATGTGGGCCTAAAGTCCATACATAATTGGGCAATCTCCTTTAAACAAATTGGAGAAAATAGCGATCTCAAATAGAAAAATAACATAGAAAGCTATACATAAATATAAAAAGCAGTGCAAAGTGATAAAATATAAAGGGAAGTGAATTAGATACATAAAAAAGCGAAATAACCACTCTATGTGCTCGATGGGATAATAATCACTGTAAGCTGTCATTATCTTATGAACCAAGCCTCAACCAAGCTATACCTTTTACAATTACGTAAAAAAATTACATACTTAATATTTAAAAATGGAAAACCCATTTCTATGAACTTTTATTACTTTTTGCAAAATTGGAGAACGTAAAACTTGGTGCAACTGGCTGAATGACTATTAATAATAGTTTTACAGTCAATGATATTATAAACTATACATATGTGACGTTACTCAGGACTTAGGAGAATCTGCTAACGTATGCTAATATTCCACGAGAGGGAAAGTCAGCAGCGTTCAACCGTCACCTTATTATTAGTAATATATTAGTCATATACCTAAAACTTTTCTAAAATAAATATTCTACACGCTAATTAGCATTTAATTTTGCTTTTTGACACGCGTCGTATGTGGCATAATGCCTTCAAATGACAAAATGCAAAACAGGCACCGTAATCCAGACATGGTATTTTACCGGCAGTTAATTGTTGATCGCTCCAGGGATCAGTGCATTACATTGACATGTCAGCGGAGCGGTAACATGCCGGCGTCGGCTAGCTTAATTTGAGGTAGACAGTTTAATAGATAGATCGATTTTACGACCTGTATCATTTTGTTATTATAGTTTTCTGGCCGGCCTGAGAGCATCATAAATGAAGATGTTATATCTGTGGTGAAACTCTGATCGGTCATCAGATCAGGTACCGTAAGATTCATGGATTGTCACACAAGACCTCCTGGCCACATTCGTAGGCAAGATCTTCAATGGACAAAAGGTAAAAGGACATGGAGGAGGAGGACGCGTAGTACTCAGTCCTACTTAGGGGTTGTAGGACATTACGGTCGTTACACACTTATCAGTTCGGAATCGTATCGCCTTTTTACTATGAAAAAGAGGCGATGCGCTACGATCCGAAGCCGTTTCGTAGGCGCTGTTCCGTAGCGTTTATAGTAAAAAAGAGGCGTTCCATTTCCGAGCTGCCGGCCTATTCGCTATTTTTTTTTGACAGATGAAAGTGATCATCACCGATTAAATTACATATCCATTGCTGTTTTAACCGACTTCAAAAAGGAGGAGGTTCTCAATTCAGTCGGTATGTTTTTTTTATATGTATGTACTTACACCGATTACGCTGAGATTTCTGATCCGATTTAAGTGGTTCTTTTTTGTTCGATGCGGAATAGTTGCCATTTGTGTTGTTTTGTGGTCGATGCCAACCTCAAGATTTTAAATAAATGTTGTAACTTTTATTTGGGACCGACCTCAAAAAAATTTTGATTTTTATAAACAAAACTTTAATTTCTCTGTTTTTTTTTTTCCATTTTTCACTTTAGGTTTTTTTTACACGACAATTGCCATAATAGCGTGTCGTGTTTAACAGCAATGGATATATAATTCACTCTGTGATTATCACTTTCATTTGTCAAAAAAGTTTGCGATTAGGACTACTGATAAGTGTGCTGCGACATTTAAGCTTGACAAAACTGCCATTATTTACTCAACTTTAAAATTGAATGTAGCAACAATACTAATTTTACAACATTACAACCTGTGACATAAATTAAAATAAAACATATAGCTAAAAGGCGACGAAGATTATTATGACGGTAAAATTATATTAATCTAAGGACTTTAAAAAAAATTAAGTTGCTAGGTACTTAAATCTTAAACCGAACTTTGACTTTGAACTTTATGAATTCAAAATGATTTTAATTCTTAAAACAATTTGAATGCTAACTCGTTATAATGAAAATAATAGTAACTAATTACAGATTTTGATAGTAAAAATACTGGAATTCCATTTCTGCGCCATCTAGTATCGAATAGCGGCGATAAAAATAAAGCTGCGAATCGATTACTACAAATCAGACCAGAGGGCGTAAGTTAACCCTCCGATTAGACTTGTCTTGTACCTTGTAGGGTGCGTTATTGTGTTCCCCAAAAATAGCGAGTGCCACTTGTCCGGTATTCGAAACCATCTGAATTGTGACTAGGTACTAAAAAAGTATTATGGTATTAGAATCATGGTTATAGATGACGTTATAGTTATATTGTTTAATTTGATAGACTAGTGGCCGGTTTCAATATTTCATTCACATTTACAGATCACCCTACAAGGGTTTGGTTGCTAAACGACCGCTATTATTTTTAGTAATTTAACAATAATTGCTAGGCAACCAAAAATCAGTCATCATTTCAGAGACGCTGTTGGACATAGGCTGAAATAATGATGATGAACTTTAGTAAGCTTACTTTTACTATCGGTCATATTTATTGCCGTTGCCACCGCCGTCTTAGAAACTTCTGGTAGGGATAAAATCTTTGTGTGATGAATACGACCTTTCTTTTATGGGCCATGGTTGTTTAAAATTTATCTGTAAAAATATACCAACAATTACTTTTGATTTAGTTATTTAATTATGTTGGTAAGCAATAAAAATCATGGTTTTATCTTTCAGAATAGACTACAAAGGTATTTTTTTATGTAGTTATTTACCAATTACATAGTAGCTTTTGGTTTTCACAAAACTATATTGTAATAGCAGCAATATATTTATATCTCTCGAGAGTATATGTACTTATGTTTTCATGTGTAATATGTGCTAGGTTTTTCTTAAAGCATGATTGTTTTGAAGGTGTCTTTAATGTCACTAAAAAAAACTTACATACGGGGTAGTGTAAACACAATTATATTTTATTTTCATATCGTCGTATATACCTATAGGGAATACAATAATTAGGTATATGAGCTGTTGATGATGATAAAACCTCAATTATGAATGTATCGAAGCGAAGTCCAAATGTTTACACACACTTGGTGATATAAAATGGCGGAGTGATCTGTCTGCCATTACTCGTAGTTTCACGACCATTTGTTGCAATTAACCGGCATAGGTTAATCTGGAACGTTGGGTACGCCGCTCTATAGCAGGGCTGTAAAATGACGTTACTATATTCCTATAAAAATCTTCCTTTTATATATTAGTAACAGTAATTGCACAGAAAAATAATCCTAATTAAAAATACTGATTTTACAGCAAAATAAATAACCCTAAACTACTCATCACTTAGCCATGTAGGGTACTTACTTAAGACATTGCACTCTCCCAAAAACATTGCACTGCACTTGGTCATAAAAAAATAACCCTAACCTACCTTTTTACTTTACGCCCGGGTAAATTTGACGTGTAATCAGTATATTTGAAGAATATAAATAGATGGATGATAAGTTCTTTGATGTGCATTTAAATAATACTGTAAAAAGTATACCAATCTCCGTGTAAAAATTGTCCTATTTGACGAATTTTCCACCTGATGGTGAGCAGAAGTGCAGTCCAAATGCAAACATAGCTAGCGCGAGTGATAAACCGCCACGCTAGCCACCCTCAACAGGCCGACCTGCAAGGTGCTTCTTCACGCCTCTTTTGAATGACCGAGGATTGTAAGAAGGAGGGAACACGTGTGCTTGCAGCAAATTCCATATCTCGATCATGCGACTTAGAAATAGCTGTCGAATTTCTTAGTTCGCGTTGGAATAGTAGCCACAGTATGTCGATGGCACCTTAAGGGTACACATACCAGCTCGGAATGGAAACAGAAGCATATAGTTTTTCACCGCGCCGTCTAACAGGTCAGCAGCGCCTGTACGTCGACTCGGCTACAGTGGCAGCGAGGACACGCCGCGCTTACGGATCGCCGCCCGCTCGTCGACAGCTAGGTGGTCCGAGTTTAATCAGTTTTATCAGACCGTGAAGTTGAAGTTCGATATAATTTTCTATATAACACCCAAAAATCCGTTGAAAATTTTCAATGTCCTGCAGTCCTTTTGCTACACCGTAGGCCTGGCTAAGGAAAGACGTAAGCGCGTGGACGGCGAGCGGGCGGCGAGCCGTCGGCGCGGGGACTGTTAGTTGACCACTCCCAGCACGGCTTTCAGCGTTAGTGAGCTTGTCCCGAGGTGAGGCGGTGTCGTTCCGTTGCTGATTGGTGTGCGTTACAGTATGGAGTTTCATACAAAGAATACTAAACGGCTCGAGTTGAGGCGACGCAGATCCGTTTCCGAGCTAATATTGTAGAGACGGCAGAAAGCGTTCAATGATGCAATTGGAGAAGATAGTTACTTTTTGAGATTGATGCTTCTTTCATCTTCTTTAAAAAAAATGGCTTTCGCGACACATAAAGATTACGCATTTCGTCAATGTCAAGTGAAAATGTGCTTAAAATAACGTACAATCGTACGGTAGATTGAGTTAAAAATGGAGTCTCTCAACACGTGTTTTTACAAGAAATCGGGAGAAACTTCGATGCTTCTTTTATGAAGGGGGCATGCAGTCAACCTGACACTGTTTTGAGCACAGAACCACACAGAACACAGAAAGGTTTTGAGGCATACTACCAGTTGTCGTATAAGTAATGTTTCATTCACACACTTTTGTTTTTTAAATATACTGACTAATGTTAGGGTTGGCTGGAAGATATCTCTTTTAGAGATAAGCTCATCTTTGTAAACGCGTTTGTGAATTTATTTTTTTTATTTATGAAATAGCAAGATCATTTATTTTCATTCGAACAGTTTAGATTTTATATTCAAAACCTTTCTAGGATCTAGCCAGCAAGTTATGCTATCGCCCGCACAGGGTGACATACCGTCACTGGCATCCTTACTTCCGATCGGCGGTGGGCGTGCGTCGCGCCGCCCTAAATCACCGGCCAGTGACAACCAGCCTGTTTTAAACTTCACTGCAACATTATGTTGGTGTTATATCGTTATTACACAGCGATAAACAGTTAGAGTCGTGGTCGAGTATACAGGGTGTAAAAGACATGAGCAGTCAAACGAAAACCATGTATTCTGCTCACCGTCATAACATTTTTCTTCCTTTAAACTATACCTGGGAAATTGATAGTTACGATTTTATTGAAGGTCAAAGTCATAATTTTTTTTTTCATTTTTTTATGAAAACGTATTCTATACGTTATTTCTTAATTATTGTCTAAATAAATATTATCATTTTTTTTAGTATTTCATAACAAAAAATGGCTTCAAAACGTTAGCGTTCAATGTAGCTCACTCGATGCGCACGGACACTAACGAACGGGGCCGCCGTCAAGCAAAATTATCGCGGTATTGCGAGTTGCGTGCGAGTTGAGCCCTTTACATTGCGCGGTACAATTTGCAATTTTTTGTAACACCAAAAAATAAAAATCATTTCCCAGCAATATTTTTTTTGAAATATGTCTTATTTTGATGTATAGAATACGTGGTTTTCGTTTGACTGTTCATGTCTTTTACACCCAGTATACATAATTATATTGCACATTACATCCAACAATTAGTAGTTTACGTAACTGTCACATAACAGCGGTTATTAGAACTCATAACATTTTTTATATGTTTTTGTGATTTTTCTGGCAACAAACTATTGGTTTCAGTGACTTTTTGTAAAAAAACTGGCTGGGGTAAAATTTTCTTTATGGGTTAGATCCCTATGCCTTCCCGTCGGAAGAAAAAAAATAAAAAAAAGAGTGTTTGGCGGGAAACCATGGCGTCTGGATGTCGATCTTTATTTCGATAATTCAAAATTGCTTCGGAGTAGATTTTGTGCAGTGAAAGTGGTGTCGTTTCGTTGCATAAGCATCCGTGTGGACGATCAGTTATGAGGAATCATTGAAATAAAGGTTTTGTGTATGTGGCGTTGAGAATTGTATAGTGGTTGGAAATCACACTATACAATTCTCATCAGTCACAGTCATGAGGCCATGCATTTCTTTCCAAGCACTCCCTAGATGTATTAAAATGTGCGACGCCCATATTTTAATGCAAACATCAAGAAAGAAGACATAAATGCAGACAGGGCTGTATGGACTTGATATCCTTTGCCCGTTAGGGACAAAAGAAACAAAAAAAAAAAGAAAAAAAATGTCAACTTGTAACTCCTCAGACCTCAGACCAATGATTATAATCATTGGTCTGAGAGTAACTCAATTTGGCTGTCTGAAAAACTTTTGCCATAAGTTTCTTATTTTCTAAGAAAAATAAATGTAACATAATGAGTCGAACCCACAGGTCGAACCGATATTTTAATGGTCATTATGATACAGGTTGTTTTTTAATTTTCATTACTCATACTCGGAAAGTAGATCAGATCAGACTGAAGTGCCTGAGGCGCTCCTCAGGATGAAAGGACTTTTCAGATGTAGGGAGAATTGTTTTCAACTGACAGCTTTCAAATTATTTAAAAAAATTAGTATTTTTTTTTTATTTTTCTCTATTACGACATGGCAAAGAGATCTAGCCCATATAGTCATGTCTTCAGGTGAGCTTGTCCCGAGGCGAGGCAGTGTCGTTCCGTTGCTGATTAGCGTGCGTTACAGTGTGGAGTTTCATACAAAGAATACTAAACTACTCGAGTTGAGGAGATGCTGAACCGCTTCCAAGCTGCTATAATGTACTACGACATTTATCCTGTAGGGCGAACTTCTCGCAGAAGGACGTCTTCTAGTCGCCAGCTATCTCCCGCGATGGACTCTCAATATCGTTTTGTCTCTGAAGAGTTCAAAGAGAAAGGGTGTGGCGGACTTAAGGGTGTCTTTAAAGACTCGGTGTGTCGTGAAGTGAAGGAATCAGGTAGAAACGCAGGCACATATCTGTACCTGGAATGACGCGACGTATGTGAAATAGGTCTTTGCACCGCAAATGGAGTTTGTATGCTTGATTCATAGTACTTGATAATGTTGTAATATTTGTATAATTATTGTTAGCATTAAAAGACACATTTTTTGTTGAAAATCGAAAAAAGCGTACACACTTATTAATCCATGGAGAGAACATTCAGTCAGCTTGTAGCTGAAATTAAAAACCCTATTATTAAGTAAAATATGTTTTATTAAGTACCTACGCCTTTAAGTTTCTTCAGCATTATCAACCAAATAAAATGTAAAAATACAAATCCAGGTGAATCACCGTCCAATAGAAGCAATAAAACTTTCTATATCGAGCGAGTGCGGTCGGTGACGTCACTCCCTCCGTATTCCCGGATTCTTTCATCAAATCCCAACATTGCTCAGTTCGATTATTCACACGATCTCCACAGTTGTTCTCAAACATACAATAAAAAAAGAAATATGCTTTTTTATTAATACATAATAAACGATTTTAAAAATATTATATTAGTTGAAAGGAAAACTTAAATCAAAAGTCGTCGGTGGCGTAGTGCGTAAGAGCGTGGTCTCACACCCGGGAGGCACCGGTTCGAACTCCACCACGTACCAATGTGTTTTCAAATCGACGCTTTTACGGCGAAGGACAACATCGTAAGGAAACCTGCACACACCTATGAAGAAATTCTTAGGTTGTGTGTGAAGTCGACCAACCCGCACTTGGCCAGCTTGATTGACTAAGGTCTAATCGCCCCTAATGTGGGGTAGACTTGAGCTCCTCGGTGGGGACATTATATGAGCTGTCGCAGACGATGATGAAGAAACTTTCTTTTTTAAATTGTAAGCTAAAAGTTTGAGTAGTAGACTCGTAATTCCTTCATAGTTACTAGTTTTCTCTGTGCTATATAGTGTGTGCTGCTACAACATAAGTGGCTTTTACACCTACACCTGGGTCACAATTCCATCTCTGCAAAACGATGTAGTCGGCATTCACACGGTGAATCAATGTAGTGCGAAGAATTTTCATCTTGTCTCAAATAAAAAGTATATTTTCTCAACAAAAAACAATTTTACAATTAATAATAATAAATGCTAATTTTACCTCAAAACTCATACATACCTAATTTTAGTAAAAGTGCAATTCCCTATAAAATTGGCAACCTCGAGCCATTCAGTAAAAGTTTTAGAAGCGCTTGAATTGAAAGGAAATAAACGATCCCCTTCTTACAACAGTAATCCCGAAAGTAGATGGCAATGTGGCGATATTTGGGTACAGGCTGATTCGAAAACAGTTCAACGGCACGAATCAACGAACACATTTTCTGACTTTTTTGAAATTCAATATCACGGGTCCTTTTCCTAACAACAATGTATTAAGTGAATTTTTAAATGTTTTTTGTTACTAAAGAATACATTATTAAACATATGTTATTTATAATTAATTAATATAATAAAATTATAATACCAATAAATGTTGTTTTCCTATTTTTAGAATAGAAGAAAAGTCTTTGAAATATTTTTTGTGAAGCAATTAATGATTTTATTGATTATATTGAACCGGATCCTTAATCGAACTGCATCTTTGCATCTTTACTGATTTATTTCTTAATGAATGGTAGTATTATTTTATTACTATCATAATCTTAAATGACATTACGAACGAGCACTGATAGACAACACGGGACTCATCACGAAGCCATTCAATATTTCCTTCTATTATAATTGAGACTGTACACATAAAGTTCTTACAGCTTGTCATTATAAATAAAGAAAAAATCTTATACACAACAAACAAAACCAAAATAATACATAAAATTCGTATGTTGGTACCATTTTGAATTAAGAATTTAGAAAACGTCTTCAAAAACGAACTTAGGACATCCTGTATGTGTCAATGCACCGGTGCATCGCGAAGGGTGCACTGTGGAGGCTGCAAGTATCGCGCCGCCTTAATCAAACCCAAGCAATTTATGATCGCCACACGTTGGCCGATGGTTTATTCTGCGTCTTAGAAATAATATTTCTGTTTTCTTTTTATTTCCTACAAATAATGTTTTTTTTTATTATTTCTGTACGAACATGCGAATAATGTAGTTGAGCTCTCTAAAATAGACAATAATTTAAATAATAATATTTTGTTGCCCATTTCTACATAGTAGTTTATTAGCAAAGTTGTTTACTGGCAGTTTTATACAATATTACCTACTAAAAGGACGCCTTTATCAAAATTAAATTTACCTGGTATTTCTCGAATCTCGTTAAAGCTGTTTAATTTTGTTTGCAGTCAAGAAGAGTTAAATATCTTATTTTAGATATTTCTACAGTACTACACTTAAGTAGTATAAACAATAAAACAATCTACTTAAATGAGTTACCGTGTACGTGTAGGTACACTATATGAATTTGTGCTCATTTGTAGAGCGACTATATTTTATCCGAGAAAATGTTGATATAGGTACTCGTACATATTGTAATAACTTGCACATGGATATCTGAATCATTTTTAACTATTATATTTTTTTGCAAAGATTTATTCCGTTCTTGCAGAATAACCACAATATAAGTGTATTGTGTCTTAAGTCGGAGGGCGGAACCCCCTTGGAAAGTACTCGTTTAATACTAGGCTTGGACTCAGCGATCTCATAAAGTATTGTAAAACTGTTACCTCACACGATACAATGTGGTTTTGCAGCAACATAAACATTACAGCTACCGGAGCTATGACGTTGCAAAATATGGAGAGGAAAGATTAAGCAAATGTTGCTCCGTTGCGGTTTTCTTATAATTATCGACTCTTCTACTTTTTTATTTGGGGTTAGGGTGTCTTGATTTCAACAATACTTCTATGGGATTTGATATTAGATCGGCGCTTTGCGGGGCAGGCCGGTCCGGTCAATTTTACCGCGAACGATAGCGCAAAGGAAATCCTATGCTACCAACGCAGATAGAGGGCAAAAACACCGCGGCATATCCGTGTCTACCCGCCATGTATCACACAAACCAGTTTGCATCCAGTAACGCAGACGGCGGCAGCTAGCTATGTCCGCGCCACTCTTTCTGCTCTTCCCTAGACGCTAGGCGGTCGAGAGAATCCCCACGGGGGAGATGCTCGGCCGCCCAGTAATCCCCTAGGAACGTTCGACCTACAGGCTTGAGGACCCCCCAAAACCCGGTGACGCAGAAAATGTCATCAGAGCCAATCTGCAATAGAATATAAAAAAAAACTGCTCTTCACTAGAATGAACGTCGTGAACTAACTGCCTCCGTCGCTGGTGTGCTTTGTGTTCGCGGTGAGGGCAGTCGCGGGCATCGACGGGCAAAAGCAGTCTTTTTGCTTCGCGGTCAAAAAGACTGCCCGCCCCGCCCCGCCGTCTGCAAGGCGCCTACCCCTTCTTGGGAGCAAATGCTATATTTCGACATCACTCAGGACCAACAGCTGAACATGCCTTCTGAAGCACGCAGAAAAATCGAGTTGGAAGTTTGGTATAGCGGTTTTGTGATCATTACGAAGAACATACGATTGCAGCACCATCGACCTTGTCCTTACTCCATTTTACTTGTTACTTCTCATGACATTATTGTTTGAGACTGACATCTCCACGAATAACATTATTTCACCATCAAACTACAAACGAAATAATGTTATTCGTCTCTCATATTACATTACATATGGTCCTGCCAGATTATCAGCGCTCCTGCAGGACTATGCTGCAGAAGCACATTCTGAGGCAGGGTTCTGTTGGTCTTGCACAGGACTCCACTAATTGTTTATCGTATTTTGTAGTTTCTCTCCCTATTTTTCTCTCTTTCTTTCTTTCTATATTCTGTCTCGGCAGTTACATGGCTTCCCAATCAGTAGTCTTTAACCATGAAATCCTCAACGACCCTGATACATCTAATCCAACGAAACTACATTAAATACTAACTTAATTTACACCCAGCTATCTTGGTATTTAGTATAATTAAGTTACAGTCAAAATTATAAATCTGAAGAAAAGATGGATAGACTGTGTGAAACATGATATGGCAAGAAAGGGTGATAATGGCTTGTTTAAAGCTTATGTGGTCACTAACATCAAAATGTGAGAAAATGAGATTTGTACCACGTACCTCAGTTTTGTTATTATTCCCACAGAATAAATCCTGTTTACTCACATTTATTTTAAGGGGGTTTATATTAAGATGACGGTTCATTGAAGAGAATGGAAGGAGAAAAGTTATCTACTTTTCTCCTTCCATTCATATTATGTTGACCCTATATAAACTTAGGAGCAGGGCAGGTGAATGATGGTGATGTCAAGTATTTTACTAATTAGAAATCACTTATTTGTCGTTTTTATGGATGAATCATGAATAACGTATGAATTAAGTTTAATGAGATGGAGAAACATCTCTATTTAATATTTACGTTTTTTTTCGGCAATTGCTCAACAATCAGCCTAGCTTATCAACTAACAACGACAAAGAAATAAATAAACACGTTACACTAATACTTATTTCACAATAGTTGAATTTATGCAGACACAATTGTGTGTGAATATAAATGCTACGAGTATCATAATGTCTACTGCATTTTTGAAGAAAATGCCAATAAAATTTTTCGGCTCGCTCTAGTCTGAAGTCTGCTACATTCAATAGAGAGCTCACCTGAATCGATGTCATATCGTTTTATCCAGACTTGCCGGGGAAATGCTTAGATGTTATTGCTTACCTCCTCCGATATTGAGTCTTAAGATTTACTTTAGTAGAATGAAGATATTATTGCATCGGGTAATGCAATGTAGATAGTAGTATCCGTATTTATTGTTCAATTTTGCCGACTTCATTATTTTCTTCCTCGTTTGTCTTATTAAGTTGTTTGAACAATGTATTATTTATTGTTATTGATTTTTCGTTTTATGTTTTTAACCAACGATACACAAAAGAAAAACACACCACGTTTGACGTGTCCGAGTGTCTGTCTGTGGCATTGTAGCCTCTAAGCGTATCAACCGATTATGATGTAGCCTTTTTGTTTGAAAACTAACTGTATCGAAATGGTCCTTAGCTGCAATTCATGAATATCTGTTCAGGCGTTTCAACGTTATCAGCTCTTTTATTAGCTGTGGTAGGGATCTTAGACGCATAATGGGTACTCATTTGACTTTCAAACATATGTGTTACCTATTATTTGAAACACCCATGTATGATAGTACTACTGAGCTACTCTGATAATGGAGCTTGATAATAGGAGACGAAACCCTGGATTGTCTATTAGTATACTCCTCAAGTTTGGGTTACTTAGATTTGTCTTAACTAATTCTGTTCGGAACTACTTAGAATTAGGGTCAACGAGTAATTTAAATATATTTTTTTTTTTAAAGTAATGAAAACTCTTGGTATATTTGTATGGGTTTGATCAATGTTGAGGCATTCTAATAGTTGTAATAATAAGTCATTTGTATTTTACGAATAAGAATTTTATTTTTGAAATTAACTTTCATTCAACCATTTTATTATAATAATACATTTATATATTGTGTATAAAATTATTGGATTAGCAAATTGCAATTTATTTTGAACGGAATACAGTAAGCTTCGTTTTTGCATATTTGAGCAGTTTGTTTTTCAATATTAGATGAAACACAAACAATTCGTTTCTTTATTTGAAAAATACGGCAAACATAACATTTTCAAATTTTTTTGTTCGTGAAATTTTGTTATTTCGCCGAAATATGACTCTTATAATGCTCTAAGTTGCAAAACACTTAAGTCGCAATCAGCTTAACTATGTAATAGTCAGATTAAAAGTTCGGTCAGACTGAGGCGAGATCGACACCTTGATAAGTCAACGAGTAGCTTCGTTAGCTGTGAAACTTTTATAATTTATCTTTTGGGGTTTCGAACAGTCTAGACTAAGTTTCTGTTTTGCAAGCAGTCATCAGCTCAGAAATATGATGAAGAATAACTATTTTTTTTTACCTTAATACGAGCTGTAGTTTTTAAGCAAAACCGTCTTGTTAATCGCGTTTTGGCTCACTTCAGCCCTCAGCCTCTTAATACGAGCTGTAGTTTTTAAGCAAAACCGTCTTGTTAATCGCGTTTTGGCTCACTTCAGCCCTCAGCCTCGTAAAATTTTAGTGTCAACAATAATAAAAAAAATCAAGGTATCATTCTACATAGTACGTGGAATGGCGAATCATAGATTATCACACATTGACTGAATTAATACAAAAATACTACTACACCCTACCGGCCGAAGCTGAACCCACGCCGACCACCTGGTAGTCGACGTGTCGGGTTCCTGCCGCTTCCTGCGCTAGCCGTCGAAGCTAAGTCCCTCTTTTTCAAACCACGAGAACCACCGAGCTAGGACCTACTACCCCCGCCCTGAGCCAATAAATAGTGTTGAAGTTAAGCAGTCTTTTATTTCTCTTTTCTGCACATCTGGCCGTGTTTCCCACAGCCAGAGCGTGGCACTTATGCTCACAGCATTTGTGCCACTTATGCACACACATTATTATGGCAACAGATTCTGATTGGGTGCTGGAAGTTAGCCAGTAAGACTTTAAAACTTTGAAGCTCTACTACAAGCTAAAATTAGTACAAATTGATTTCCTTAAATATAAGACACTTTTAATTATTACGTAATAAACTTTTATCGGACTTCAGTAGGTAACGGAGCAAGTATTCCAGAATAATTGTTATAATCATAATTCTGCCCTGCTCTGGAACCCTAAATTGATATTTAAATTATTGTTTAGTGTCAATGGTTATTTTTTAGTTATTTATGCAAAACGTAATTGCAGTGCGTTGTGATTTGAGTCAGCTCGGGTTCTTTTGGAAAGAACCTCGGGCAATTTCATTTTTGTACTCAATTTTTTACGAGGTACAGAGGATTGAACATTGAGCTGGGTAAGGGTAATAAGCCTCTAATACAAATTATTTTTACCAGCTTCGCTTCGACACCTACTCTCTAATATGTTATAATTAATTTAATTGTCTTTATAAATACTTCTGCAGCCTTCATTCTAAAATCAATATCTTTTTGCTCTATCATCTTTCACAGAGTCCATTTACCTCTTCTCCTGTCTTCTTCTCTATCCATTTAAATTAACGTTACCCAATAATACTACGTGCACTCAAGTAGAATGGTTCCTTGTTTCATGTGGTCTACACTTTGAGCATATTTTATAGCTAATGTTATAGTTATTTTGTGAACACTACACATACTTGTACACAGAGTGGAATCTCGATTCCGCTGAAAGCCTTTATACCTAACGGAGTGAAGCACGGAAACCTTTGAGCATTATAGATACCCTAAAGTTACTTGCCAACGATATTTACCGAACAATTTCATGTCATGCATGGCAGAAAGAATCTGAGCTTGGGTTATATGTTTTAAAATTTCTAACGTGTTGTACGAAGATTGAAGGAGAAGCTTGTATAAGTAAAGGAATTTAACACGACAGACGTTTTCGTGTTCAGGATTTTTTATATCGGTTTGAATTATGAATCTAAACTATTCTAGAATCCACAAAAATCACATTTACACAGACGGAAGAATTATATGCATAAATAAGGATAATGTGTATTTTTTCGACTTCACAATTAATGATCTAGATCCGGTTGATTTTATTTATTTACAAACTGAACTGTAAAATTGAACGACTAGATACTGACGCATATTCATTTGTCGTATTAGCGTAATGTCGGTCTACTGTCGCACTAGAGTATGTCGATCTTCGTCGCTCATTGGTGATGTAGCATGATGATGCTCTACTTTCAGTATCGAAATTTGGACTAACCAGAGGTATAGATCCATGATAGTTGACAAAAAATTATCTCAAGCTTCTCCACTCTCCCAAAAGCAACTGCATTAATAATCATATTAGTTAGCGTAATTGTGTCAAGGTTCAAAATCTCTTCATGTTTTTTTAGTTTCAATCACTTTTCTTTATGATTGTGGTGATCATTAACAAATAATTATAATCTATATGTTTAGCATCATAATCCGAATGTGAATTTGTTCGTTAAGCTTTCACTGCTTTGGCTACTGGCCATACAGTACCCCAAAATAGAGGCCGATTGCCAGCCTGTCGCCTACATAAAAGGGTCACCAATCCCAAAAATTAACAAGACGAAGACGTATATTATAAAATATTTATAGGATTAATTTATAGCGACTAACAAGAAAAAGAAAAAAGAAGAACTAAAAAGAAGTTCAACTTTTAATCAGAAGTGTAACATATTTATGTGACCTTAAACAGTAAACAAACCAACTAAAGCCAACAATCAGGACAGATGTTACACTCAAAATCATTTTAGCGGTCCGGGTTTTTTAATACATTTGCAAAAAAGAGCTACGAAAGGAAATCAATGAATAACGCTAGTGTGGAAAAGAATAACTTTCCACACACTAAACATATAATTATGGAAAAGTATACTTTTAGAGCAATAGTATTAAATTGTTTTTTGACAAATTCAACATAAACGCGAGCGAAGACGTATATTATTAAATATTTAAAGGATTTACTTAAAATGAAATAAGTTCAACTTTTAATCAGAAATGCAACATTTATGAGACCTTAACACGAGAAAAGTAATTTCCCCATAAAGCTATCATTCCTGTTAGCATTTTCATTTTTCACGTCTACAATGCAGCGTTTACGGCTTCACAAGCAGTTTCTAGAATAATTCACTTCAATTAAAGCACAAGCGACCTTTAGAGGCGAGAAACAGACCTATTAAAATGTGCATTCGAAGTGCAAGTCATCTGGGGTGAGTACTTGGGGTGCGTCTACGCTGCGCTCAGTAATTTATACGACCGACGATGCGTAAAATGGATGAGCGTTGCGGTAACTACTTTAATTAAGACCGGGTTTTAAAGTAAATCCAACGGAAGTCAAGTACAATACTCGTCTTAACTTTTTTGATGTTAGAAAATTTGATGTTTTTTGATGTTTCACGAAGTTCTGGCGGCGCGACGTAAATTGTGTTAGCTGTAAAACGTCAGAGTAAATTTTACGAGCGACAATACTTAAAATATGTAGATGAGCTGTTTTACCTTAAGGCTGCCTAATTAAAGTCTGCGTTTTTATTTTAATTTATTACTCTTTTGATTAGATGATCTGAATAATAAGGCTTGTTATAAAGTTTTTTTTTATACGACAGTTTTGTGATTCGTCAACAGTACTCCTATTTATTTTGACATTGGTGCATTTGTAAAACAATAGAACACATTGTAGGTTATATAGTTCGTTTGTAAAATAAAAATAGTGCAGACAATCTTAATATATATAAATTACGTGTCACGTTGTTTGTCCGCGATGGACTCCTAAACTACTTAAGCGATTTTAATCAGTGCAGTTTTATTCAACTTGAAAGATAGGACAGTTTTTATCTTGATACGTAGTCCTCATTTTTTTTAAACTGCAATTTCAATGTTATAGGACAGAAGTATGAAATTACCACAGCAACTCGTGGCTGGGACAGCTAGTTTTATTATAAATATAATTGTCAAATGATGCTTGGTATACAAAGTTTGTACAAAATTATGTCGATATTTTGTAGAGTAAGGGTAACTTGGAAATAATAATTAGTACCACAATATTTGCATCTAACATTTATCTTACAACGTAATAAATGTAAATATTAAAAATAGATATAAAGAAAGATTCCCAAAACTTAATTAGAAAACCAGTTACCATCAAGTGAGATTGATTCCGACTATTGTTATATATAAGAATTGTGACTATTTTATTTGTTGACTAAATTTTTCTTATTTATTATTCAGGTGCAGACGTTGATCCTATTGATCCCCGCTTTATCCCTCCCGATATTGAGTCAGCCAGGGTTTCTCCACGCTACAAGAAGTTTTAGTCTAAGATCAAAAAGCCATTCCTTTTCGTTTTAACTTGTCAGTTCGAGTTATAGCAAGCTACGTGACCAGGCGCACCCGGAGATCTAGTTGGTTCTTTTTTTTGTTTATACCTTCGCCCTTCATTTGTCAAAGAGATTTTATTATGTAGCTGAGATAAAAAGGTTTTATGTTTTTATTGTAGTCCCACTTTTCATGTCAAGATTGCATTTGAGAACATGAATTTGTCCCTGTTTGTGTCAGTTTAAACTGCATAAGTAGAACTATATATAAGTTGCGGTAATTTAATTAAGCGTAGATGGAAAAAAATATCAAGCCTAACTTCGCAAGGCAAGTTATTAGACTATCAACTAAAACCCATTCTTAGCAACTTTTACGTATTTATCTGACTGATAGTCAATACAAAAACGTCAATTTAACCGCCAGATATCTCTTAACCAGGGCCTATGAAACAGGCCCTTAGTGTAGTTGTAAGTATAATATGCAGATAAATACGTATCGTAGATGTGACGTAAAGCATCACTATTCTGAAATTTCATATAAATAGTAAAAACATTTTTCAATAACCTTAATGCAGCCTTACTCTAAAAGCATATCGTACACTTGACCGCATTTTCCTCAATTCAGAAGCCAAAGACATTTCACAAGCATTCCGAATGTGTGCTACGAGTCGAGTGGTACGTAGCGAGTATGCGCCCCAGATTCCTGCTGAGAAGCAAGCTGTTAAGGTTTGCTTCCTGCGGTGAAGGCGACGAAACCCAGTTCACACCTCTCATATAAAGATACGGATCTCTAATTTCATTGGAAATGAAATTGGAAGGGAGGAAAGAAAACATTCTACTATTTGCGCCCGTTTTTCTTTCTGCACAAATAATATGGAGGTTTTATGTTGTTTACTTATAAAATAATGTTTATCATCTATGAAACATGATTACATTATAAGTAGTTTAGAATTAAAGATGGCAAAATTTAAAATTATGTTCTTAAATAAAACCATTTAGGTTGAAGGTACTGCAAATATAACATTACTCGAATATGTAAATCTTACGCGTAATTATTCGTTGAACGATCCTAAAATAAAGGCTAGCAAATATGTCCCAAATTACATATGTCCAAAAGTTTGATTAGATAATGTTATTAGTACAACCAATACAGATATTACGACCGTCGGCAAACTCAAAACATGGTAATGACCGTAGATAACACCGCTTTCCCCGTTGAGATAACGTTGCAAATGCGCAACGCAGGGCGGGCGGAGGCTGCAAGCGAGGGCGGCAGGCGGCAGTGCGCCGCGCGCGCCCGACAAAGGCAGAACACGCAACTGTGTATTCCGAAATTGTATACACGTGACTGTGTTTTGAATACACTTATACATAAGTTGTACATATATGTTGTGTTTATGTATAAGTGAACTTTTGTATGCCAGTGCTTTTGGATGCTAGTGTAGTGAAGCTTTTAAATTGATAAGGAAAAGTTTATGAACTTTCAAAGTGTGTTTTTGTAATAAGTTTATATAAATAAAAAGTGAAAGTGTTGTATGGATTCGGAGTTTCATAATAAAGGCTTATCAGATTTGTTGGAATATCGTCTGAAGGCGGGAATATTTATGTATGTCATATTTCGTTTGCGGCCTTCTCCGCATTTTCCTTTTTTACGGCTTAAATGTCTATGGGGGGATCCTTGAGGGCTTGCAGACTTGTTTTACGATATTAGATACTTTCATGTACTTTTCTTATTTAAAATACGGCTGGGTTTTTATTTGTTTATAAAGATGTTAAAGTTTTCCTACGAAAGGCAAGTCATGCGGATTAATACAAACATGATGGATGGATAGTTCGTTTGTTATGAGTCATAGTAAAGGTTTCAGTAACAATGTAGGTATTCATAGCGTACACGCAATGACGTGTTAATTGATATTGCTCCTATTCGCAGTGTGGGGTTCGACTGCGGTTTGCTTTTATCTTGTATAACATTGGCTACCTTAGGTGATGCTTCAACGTGTGTAAGTTATAAGAAGTGTAATATTATAGAAAGTGATCTCTAGGATTATAATGGTAGAATCAATACAATCGTATAGGTTTTAATCCTTATTGATTGGTAATAATTTAAAACAGAAGCTAGAATTCATTTCTTTAGAAATTTATATTGTTCAATTTTATGTAATGTTTATTAGCAATTTTTTGGAATATTTAATTGGTACAATATTAAATTATTCAAGTATATTTTTATATAGTACCTACATTAATACTCCCTACTCTTTCTCATTACAAAACGTAGGAATGTTGTTATTCTATGTATAGATAAGTATGTGTCCACAAAATTTAATCTTCACCGCGCCCATAAACGTAATTGCGTGTTTCAAATACGTGCGTATTGCAGACGCCAAATTAAGCAATACCTATATCCACGTATTTCGCCGTGAAATTTTCATACGGCTTATTTGATATTCTCAAGTGAAAATTGCAGGCGGGATGAGTCAGTGTAGAATTATTGGGCGGAGACGTGACCGGGCCGCGTGAGCCGAATAACAATACAGACGCGACAATACTCTGTGATCGGGAATCGGAGCCGCATGTGCATGTACTGGGCTGATGTCTTAATCACCTGGGGCTTTTTGAAAATACATGCATTGTAAAAGATGATGGCTGTAAATAGAAAATAAGTGGAGAGCAGAAAACAAACCCAGCGTTCAGCATGAGGTTCAGCACAAAGTTTAAAGGAAATATATTGTCTTTCAAAACTTACATAATCTTAATAATTATAAATTACGTGTCACGTTGTTTGTCCGCGATGGACTCCTAAACTACTTAACCGATTTTAATCAAATTGGTACACCGTGTGCAGTTAGAACCAACTTGAGAGATAGGATAGTTTTTATCTTATTCTTACAATGTCAGTAGTATGAAATTACCACAGCAACGCGTGGCCGGGACAGCTTAGTAAAAATATGAAGTAAAAAAATTAAAAACATAAACTAAGAGAGTCTTCAACATGCATCTTTGTTTAATTAAATATGCAAGCGATTTTTTTTTAATTTGTCGGGTAAGCTATTGGCCTTCGTCTTACCTGATGATGAGTGATGATAAGGCTGACGGTAGAAACAAACTTCAGCCGGAACCCTCGATCATGGAGGAACTGACTTTGTATTTATTTATTTTGTGTATTTAAAGGACGGACACTGTAATGCTGCTAACATTATTATTTTGGTGACGAATAGGTAAAATGAACGAATTACTGGACCACGACGGTTAGAACTAATAAGAATTATCATATGCTAATACTAAGTTGTTTATTCTAAATAAATACGGTTTGTATAAATAGCTAAGCTGTATTCCTTCTAAAAGAAAATCAATTGACGTCTGAAACCATGCTGGTTAAGATTAGACATTAAAGTATATTATTAATGTTTAGCACAACCACGGAAACAATTTATATAACACAGTTAAAAATGATTTAGGGACGCCTATAAGGGATAAATAATGATTACATGAAGGATTAACACAATATATGACTACGACTCTTCAACTAAATTTATCGTCAAGCATATTCATTTATTTCCCATTAATTCGAAAATTTGTGTCCATTTTCAAATGTTTAAATTGAAGTAAAGCAAAATTATTTTTTATCATAATTATTCTTTACGCTAAGACATGGTATTTGTGACAAAATGTTTGTCGAACCATAGTATAAACGGGACGACACTACTAAAAGGTAGATAATATTAGGAAAGAATCTACTTCTAACATTTCATAACAACAATGTCGCTTTTGTCTTTAATTGGCTAATTATTTACGCGGGCTCACAATATCACATTTCATGAAATGCCATCCATATCAATCAATGAAAGCCTGTATATTTTTCCCCATTTCAGTCGCGTGATTTAGAGGTCGTATTACAAACTTGGCCCATTTTCCCCTGCTTCTTCTATTCTAAGTGACACAACAAAACAAGTGTTACGTTACCTCCAAGGCAGGCTACATTCGTTTTTGATTAAACAAATTGTCCGCTCACTCTATCGGTCCCACGGGCCGCGCTCAGCTGCGACTCGTGTTGTATGATGGAGACGCCGCCATTTGTATCGGTATACGCAATTAGGGCTATTGCGATTTTTTACTGCTTTGACATGCGCTCGATGTATGAATGAGCAATTACAATAAACGGTTGATTCGGTGACTCCCTGTTTTGTCATTTGTTTCTTTTTTACATATTTGATACTCACAGCAAAGGTTCAAATAAAACCATTTTTTCGAAAGAAATCAATATTGCAAGGAAGCTCAGGATACCAGGGAAGGTGGAGGGATATAACATAACATAGATACGATAACACTAATCTAAAGTAAGCCTATATCATTATTTTTTCCCGTAAAGACTTATTCATCTATAATATAAAAATGAATCGCTGAATGTGTTGCTAAGCGCAAATCTCGAGAGCAGCTGAACCGTTTTCGCTAATTCTTTTTTTTATAATATTCCATGAAGTACGAGGATAGTTCTTAAGGAGAGAAAAATTTAAAAAAAAATATATTAAAGAATTATTTAATTACATATATTATTATAATTGTTGACTTATAAACATTATCTTTTCTGCTATTCAGGACATCGGGTCTAGAATAGTGAATAAGTATTAAAAAAAATTGAAGAATCGACTGTTAGGCGCTGAGGTTAGGCGGTACGAAGTTCGCTAGGTCAGCTAGTTCCTAATAAAAATGATTATTATTAATCACTTTGACGCTTGGTAGTAAACATTAAACTTTAACTATGACTTATTGACCTGTATAGTAATTATATAAGTACATTTTTCTGTGCGATCTTTTTGTTTGTTTATTCAATGTGTTCAGTTGGGAATGTTTATTATAGGAAAATGACAACAAATTTTATTATATCAAGTTTGGAAGACACTAATCGAGTTATATAATTTAGATGCATGTTTTCATATTAAAACATACAGTATGAGTCACATTACGACAACTCCGAGAGGGAGAAAATGTATTCCTGTAAGCAACCGAGATTCCTGAATTGAAAGTAGCCGATCTGCTCTATTTTTATCAATAAAAATCTCAATAAATGTAGGACGTGCCTACCGACGTAGATTGGGGTCTGCGGGAAGCTATAAAAAGGCTTCGTTTAACCGTTTCTTTAAACAGCGGTCTGTCTGACCCCACCCCGCCTTTGCTAGGACTGCGACTGCACCTGACGTGCGTACAAAAAATGGAACACGTAGACAAAGACATGTATTCAACTGACAATGTGCCTTAAATGGATTCAATTGAGGATAAATTTATATTTCTCTTATTTTCTTTATTAGTTTGAGCAGAGCCTTAGGTAATATTTCGTTAGACATAAAGCCACATCTTGAAGTATGACCTATGCAGTGCATCCAAATAGTGACAGGATGCCAGCCAGGTTGTCACCTACATTAAGGGGCACAAAACCCAAACAGTGACAATTCTTCAGTAAACAAAGTAACAAAAACCAACTACCAGGACAAAAGTACATTTAAAAAAATATCTCATCAGTCCTTTCACACAAAGACTATAGAATAGAATAGAATATACCTTTAAATATTGTACATCTACCAATTAAAATACAAATACAAAGTAGGTAATTAAATTATTCGTACAAAGGGCGACCTTATCGCTAAGAGCGAAAAGCTATAATATAACCAACTGGTTTAGTACTTCGTAGTTTGACAGTACATAAGTAGTGCTCTCTTGTGTTAACCTAGTTCTATTTTGTATACTTCCTGACACAAATCTATGCGGAGTTTTTTAACTTGAATATACACAAAAATATCATCATGTTTAATTTTCATATTGTTTCTCATGAAAAAATTATTTCATAATTAGGTATATTGTTTTAAGGAAGTCTACTTAAATTATTTATTACTGTAAGAACATTTTAACCGTATGTAAAACAAGTCTAAAAAAACTATTCAATTGGCACAAACTTCTGTCAAATGCTAGCGTGAGTAAACAGCATTAGACCATTGGAGAACCCTAGCTGTTATTTATTGCGACTTGAACCGACTCGTGTGAGATGCGACCAAATTGGCCTGTAAATATTTTGGAATTATGACATTTTTCAACCCTTACGTTATATTCAACTTTACGGCAGTCACGAGCCTATTACTCAAGGTTGTTTGATGGCTGGAATTTTGTTACTTACCTTGCTCGCTATCTAAGCGAACATTTTATTGTTATTACGTCACAGCACTATAAACTTTCGGCTTAAGCAAATGGAAAATTTACTTTATAACAATTCTTTGTCAAAATGCATATCTCAGAGCCCTGTTAGAGGGCAAAAATCTTGCATGCTATGAACTCCGGATTACTTTTACATTACTTTAACAACCTTTTATTGAGAGACGTAATTCTGCTCTAATATTGTCACAAATACAACATAAATAACCAAAAATCTAGAGATAGGAGCTTCTTTGTATACTTACGAAGACACGTTAAAGCATTGACTACGGTTATTCCTTAAATTATTAAGGAATTAGCGTTGACTGCGGCGTTTGTATTATATTCCAAAGCTACCTATGTGTGTTTCTACCATGTATGCAAGTCTATGTTCTGCAGCGATACGTACCATGACCTGAGTACGTACTCTTATACAGAAGACGGTGGTGATAAAATTGCAATTATGTTGATGATAACTTAAAAATAAAAAAAACACCTCAAACTCAATATAAATAAATTTAAACGATGTGAATAAAAAATTTTGATCACACCTGCATCAGATTACGAAATTAGCACGCGAACCTAGCGAAAGACAATCGTTGACTCCACGACAAAAGTTCTTAATGAAATAACCGACTTTATTAATCTCGTTGCTCTTCACTCACCATAATAATGAACGAGATATCATCAAAAGTCAAAAGTAATCAAGAAAAACCTTTTCCACGTTGATTAATATTAAAGTCGGGCGGCGAGCGCCTGGCTTGCATCCCGATGACAAAATACTCCCGAAAGGAATAACGTTACATTGAAGAGGAAAACCAGATTGTATTTTGATAACGTTTGTTGAGGAAAAAGATGTAATTTGTGATTATGTCATCATTTTAGGGCGATTGACTTTTATAAATGAGTCGTCGAAAGTCACTCGAAGACATCATTGAGATGAAACTCTAATTGTTCTCACCGAGTCTATCGCATTGCAGAGAGGGGAGCCCAGAGTAATGCCTTGGACTTGTGAACCAAGAGTAGGTTAGAGGGCTCTCCTTTTTTAATGACTACTGCTGGTTTTCCGTGATGACATTTTCTGCGTCACCGGTGTTTTAAGAAGACGAAGATCTTGGAGGATCCTTAAGCCTGTAAGTCGAACGTTCCTAGGGTGTTACTGTTACTGGGCGACCGAGGATCTCTCTCTTGTGAGTCTCTCGACCACCTAGGGCGTACGAGTCGGAAGGGATAAGTGGTCTCCTTATTATGCATCAACACTCAACTCCACTGCTCTGGCTTCTCTCCTTGCTCAGCCATATTTGGCATTATTCCGTGAGAGATGCTTTGTTAGACTTAGCATGCTGGTTTATGGTGTAATCAACAAACTGTGGCTACCATAGATATAGGAAAATGTAGATCGGCAATGTGAAAGATAAAGAACATACTCACACGTATATTAGAACGAGATAGATAGACGAGACCACAAGGCCTCTCCTTGTCATCGAAGGAGGTTTAGGTAGTAGTCCACCGCGCTTGCCCAATGCGGATTGGTGGACGGAGTATAAGGTGATCAATACCCTTTTTTGGTCCATTAGTCGCCTTCTATGACACCCATTGGAGGATATGGGGTGATGCTATTCTACTCTTACGATGCATCACACGGCTAATCGACCTCCTTATAGAGAATGAATTGTGTAAGGTTTATTAATATGGATATTAGTAAGCTTACTTTTAAGATAGTTACATGGAATATAGCTGAGTACCTTATATTCTTGTCCATCCTAAGGTTACCTGGAAGAGAGCTTTTGTGCAGCATCGCACCTTTGTGCAGTTAGTGTTAAGTGTCTTGTTTATATGAGTAGGGTAGGAACATTAATCGGCTAGTAGATATTGTACAATAAAGAATATTCCAATATATTCTTTACAAGTGATGTGTGGTCCACTAATATCAAATCAAACTTTGTAGGTATATCTGAAAATGACAAATTGTCAGTGACAGAATATACGATGCGATGTCAAAATATCGTGTGGCAAGCTATAATCGCATTGAATTAGGGAGCTGGGACACTATCGTTAAAAATTAACCAGTCGTTTCTTGATGGGAAATCGATACCTGACTCCTGTTTACTGTCTCTGCTGCGGTGTTCCTTGAATATTTATGGTTTGTTTTTGGTCTAACTTCTGGAATATACTGTGAAGTATAAACAAATATAAACTTTATGGAAGGGATCTCTGAAGTCTATATAAATCTTACACGCTTCTTAGAACAAACTACTAGCAAGCGTGTAAATTGGGTATTTCCTTCCTTTTTATTCGAACGAGCGTGAAGTAATATCAGCCTAGAAATGTGAATGAATAAAAAGACAACTAGACAGACAACAACACGCCGATGAATAAATTTTCCCGAGATATCAGTCCTGTCTAATAAGACGTAAGTAAATCCTGACATTATCAATTACTATATTATTTATATTTATACAGGGTGTAAAAGACATGAGCAGTCAAACGAGAACCATGTATTCTCCTCACCGTCATAACATTTTTCTTCCTTTAGACTATACCTGGGAAATTGATAGTTACGATTTTATTGAAGGTCAAAGTCATAATTTTTTTTTTCATTTTTTTTGAAAACGTAATCTATACGTTATTTCTTAATTATCGTCCAAAGAAACATTATCATTTTTTTTAGTATTTCATAACAAAAAATGGCTTCAAAACGTTAGCGTGCAATGTAGCTCACTCGATGCGCACGGACACTAAAGAACGGGGCCGCCGTCAAGCAAAATTATCGCGGTTTTGCGAGTTGCGTGCGAGTTGAGCCCTTTACATTGCGCGGTACAATTTGCAATTTTTTTTAACACCAAAAAATAAAAATCATTTCCCAGCAAAATTTTTTTTGAAATATGTCTTATTTTGATGTATAGAATACGTGGTTTTCGTTTGACTGCTCATGTCTTTTACACCCAGTATTTGCAAAAATAAAAAATCGCACATCTCAGTATTTGATCACAACATGATATTTTTAACCGAGTTAAAAACAAGGAGGTTCTCAATTCAATTGTATGTTTTTATGTGTGATGCTTGTCATATGGTCCCATTTAATTTTGAGCGACATCTGACGAGTAGTTTTTGAGTTATCCCTAATAATGTCTATTTATATATCGTTATCATCTTATTACTTGTTTGTCTAAAAGTTTTCGAGATAGTTTCCTGAAAAATTCTTACAACACTAAAAAGCAATAAAGAAATAACTGCCTTCAAAACTGAGAAATAATAAAAATATGTTTAAAGAAATCTAAATGTTTTTTTGAGCTAGGACACTTTGGGACTGACCTTAAAGTGTTGACATTGGCAGTGTTAAATTTGGCAGCAATTTTTTTTTATAACGGCCCTAATTATTAACAGCCATAGAATATTCTGTCTCCTGTTATCATCAGCATTGATTTTTGTAGTACCTACCTATCTGAATACAGTAGATATCAGATACATTTGAATTGAACTTTTGATTATTAAGAGAGTTTACTATTTTACTATACATATATTGTCATGAATAAAACGTAAACAATCATCATATCACATAAATGTTACCTAGCAATAAATAATCACAATTTATTATTTCTCATGTATTTATATAGTAAGAAGAAAGTTGATATCTTCCACACCCGTTCCGTGCTCACGAGAAGTTAAATTTTCAAGTCTACATGATAAACTCATTAGAACTGTATCTCGCCACTAATATGGCGCGCGCATAAATTATAACCTTAAAACACAGCTCAAACTAAGGAAACGCGAAACGGGGTTAAAATCAAGGACGGCCGTAAATTATAGTCACCCCGAGCGCCAGGCGCCATGTTGTCTCAACGATCGTAAATATATCCTGTTTTAATTACCCGCCGCATATAATTGCTTCTACGCACGCACACCATAACATAACCCATGACAGGAGAGCTCGTAATTAAAGATTGTGCTCTTAAATTTGGTGGAGATTAGGGTTATTAAATTTATGTAATAAACACATACTACTATCATGCTCATAATTCTGAAAGGGTTGAAGTGGGTTGAAGAGAGCTTTAGGTAAGACTTGGTTACACATAAAACCTGATCTGGCATTATGGTCCTCAAAATAGTGACAGGTTGCCAGCCTGTGTAGTGTAATAAGAGTGTTATTCTCAACTATTCGAATAACAAGCAAAACGACTACGGAAAAAAATAAATCTGAGTATGAAATCGGTTAAAATCGGGATTTACAAGGTAAAATCAATTCCTCCTATTGTTAAAGTTGGTTTAAATGTAGCCTATGTTACTTAGTCTATAATAACGAATCGATTGACACCTTATTCATTAAAATCGGTTGTATAGTTTAGGCGCTACGGAAGATCATACGTAAGTGCAAACATACATACATACACTGCAAATTCATAACTCTTCCTTTTAGGATCAATTTAAGTAGCCTTCGATCGATAGTTCACATTTTTTGTAAATAGTATTTATTTATTTATTTATTTATTTAATAGTTTATTGTACACGAGAATCACAGAAAAGGAACACATAAAATTATAAAAAGTACAAAAGGTGTGGCTTATTTCTAAAAGAAATCTCTTCCAACCTACCTGTGATAGGAAACACGTTTTAGAAACGTGGATGTCGCGTGTACTAATATATACCTACTTACATAAATATTATTACTTATACTAAAAATACATATATACTTTTATATTATACACTATTATATACTTTATTATATACTAATATATACTATATTATACGGATGTATACATATACAGTAATAGGAGAACAAATATTTAAGATAAGGAAAGATAGTGCTCTTTTACTTTCTTCTTAAATAATGCGAGTGAACGAATTTCACGTATCGCCGGCGGCAGAGCATTCCATAATTTGACCGCATGAACAGTATACGAGTCTATATGAAAGTTAGTTCGGAAGATACTGGAAGGAAGTTTGAGTAGGGTACGGAGGTGCGATCTGCAAGTTACATCGGGAGGATGAGCAAAATTAAAACGCTCGCGAAGATATATAGGATATGTTGGGTTAAACAAAATATTGAAAAGAAGAAAAAGGATGCGCGAGTGTCGGCGAAGACGGATAGGGAGCCATTTAAGTTGTGATCTAAACTGTGAAACATGGTCATATTTGCGTAACCCAAAAATGAATCGTATACACAAATTTTGCAGTCGCTCTAGCTTGTTAAGAAGCTCCTCCGTGAGATCAAGATAACAAGCGTCAGCGTAATCCAAAATAGGGAGTATCAGTGACTGTGCTAAGGAAATTCTGGTCTCGAGAGGTAGAAAGTATTGGAGGGATTTCAGGGTATGAAAAGAGCAAAAAATTTTGCGACTGATTTCATTCACGTGGGCCTTCCAGTTTAAATTGCTGTCAAAAATTACTCCCAGATTTCTGGCAGATGTACAGTATGGTATTATAGTACCATCTAAGGTCAAAGGTGACAGCGCATTTAAATCCAGTTGCTTTGTTAAGTACTGACTACCAATGAGTAGAACTTTGGACTTCGATGGATTAATACTAATTCCAAAGGATTTTGCCCAATCACTGACCCTCTCCAGATCCATGTTTAGTGCAGCAGTCGCATCTTCGATATCAGAGATGGAGAAGTGTCGATATAGCTGCAGGTCGTCGGCATAGAGATGAAAGTTGGAAGAGATTACGTTGGAGACTGTGTTAATGAAGCACGAGAAAAGAAGGGGAGACAGTATCCCTCCCTGAGGAACCCCCGTTGACAAATTGCACCAGCTAGAAAGTTTGTCATTTAGTCGAATGCATTGGGAACGGTCACGGAGATAGGAATCAAACCAGGAGACAGCATCAGGGGAAACATTGAGCGAACCAAGGATCCCTAGGAGAACGTCAAAATCAACTGCATTGAAGGCATTACTGAAGTCAAGGAGCAAAAGACAGGTGAGCAACTTATTCTCCATAGCAAACCTTATGTCATCAGTCACCTTGATGAGAGCACTGACTGTGCTGTGTCCTGGCCTGAAACCGGATTGGAAAGGACTGAGTAGATTGTTCGATGATAAATATAAGGAAAGTTGGCTATGGGATAGGTGTTCGAGGACTTTAGAGAGAAAGGGTAAAATGGAGATAGGTCGAAAGTCGGACAGAGCGTGAGGATTTGTGACTTTAGGTAAAGGGATGACATGAGCAAGTTTCCAAGCTGAAGGAAAACAGTTGTTAGCTATGGAGAAGTTAAGGATATGGGTGATGATAGGGGAAAGTTCAGCAAGAAGAGGAGAGATCATTTTGGAACAGATTTTATCACTACCACAGGCAGTAGAAGAAATCGCCAAAATTGACTTTCTCACATCGTCTACAGAAACTGGAGTCAGGCGAAAAGGATTGCAGGAGGGTTTAGGAACATCCGACAAATGGCATAAGGTGTTTTCTTTAGCGTTGGCATCTAAGGGGGCGGACGAAAAAGCGAAATGTCTGTTCAGGGAGTCACTATCAACGTCAAATTTAAGGTCATGCGATTTGCCGATGCCGACAGATTTAAGAAACTTCCACACTTCAGAGGGCGACTTTCCGTTTAGTGAGTCGTGGAAGTACCGTCTCTTGGCATCCCTACAGAGGCGATTACAGCAGTTCCGCAATAGTTTGAAGCGTGTTAAATTAATATCACTAGGAAAGCGTTTAAAGCGACTCTTAGCTTTGTCTCTTTTAGCCATTAATACCTTAATATCGGACGTAAGCCAAGGTGCTGGGAGATGTTTTACTTTAACACGCTTCATCGGAGCATGTTTGTCAAATAGATTTAAGATCCTGGAGTTAAAAATGGCAATTTTACCATCCATGGTATCATTATCAACAACATCGGTCCAATCTATTGCAGAAGCTTCGCATTTTAGAGCACCTATATCTATATTACCAAAACTACGATACTCACGATACTGCAACCGCCGCTTAGGTGGTCGAATTTTGTATGACAAATAGATAAGGTCATGATAGGAGAAAGAAGCAGTTAGTTGACCATGCGTAGCTACCTTGTCCATAGAAGACACAATTGATAGGTCTAAGAGAGATGGAACGCTATTAGGGGAAAAATGTGTAGCAGAAGAAGGAAGGATACATAAGTTAAAAGAAGTAACAATGTCCTGAAGGAGACGAGAGCGGGAGTTGTTTTTAAGGAGGCATGTGTTAAAGTCACCTAGAAGAAGAATATCTGAATAAAGAGGACATTGATCACTTAAGAGTTTGTCTAAAGTGGGAAAATAATTGATATTAAGGTTTGGACTATACAGTACTCCGAGCAGTAGTTTTTTATGGTTTACAATAATTTCAATAAATAGGAATTCAGCAGATTCGCTGTATACGCTAGGTGAGGTGATAATGATTTTATACTTTAAGTCTGCTCGCAAGTAAATAGCCACTCCACCTCCACCCTTACCAATTCTGTCGTTACGAATAAGGACATAGCCAGGAAGAGAATACGAAGTAGATAAAAGAGTAGGTTTTAGAAAAGATTCGGAAATTAGTATAGCATCAATGCAGGTAGACGAAAAAGATGCCAATAAGTCAGCATGATGAGATGGGATGCTCTGCGCATTAATATGCACAACATTAAAAAAGTTCGGGAAAGTAGAAAAAACTAACGCTAACTGTTCATGCAGTGTCAAAGGATCATCCAAAGAATCACTACCAGCACTCAGAAAACTATCTGAGGAAGAAGAGCATGTGTAAAAACTATCATTTAATAAATTTTTAATATCATCCATAATAATATACCATAAATAAACTAAAAAAAAATATATATAATATGCCCTAAATAAACTAAAATAAAAGGTTTATAAATAATAAAGAATAAATAAATAATCACTAGATGTATACTTCATCACTGAAGCCAGCACCCACCACAAATAGATTGAGTCTAGAGTTTCAACGTATAACAAAGTAATACATATAGATAATTTAACTCGTAAACAATAAAAATAACCAAAATAAAATCCATTACAAATGGTAAAGAAAAAAAATACGTAATGACTGCTATTAACTTAATTTCTAAGCAAACATAAAAAAACAAATTACCTTAATCACAATATGTTAAATATGAAAATATATATAACCGTTACATATAAAAACCGTTACACCCACAACTAAAAACAACTATAACTAAAAACAGATGCGAACATTATTTGTAACTCAGCCAAAAGTGCTTTCATCCAAAGATAAAAGAAGGAAAAAGAAAAAAAAAAAAAAAAAAAAAAAAGTCACTGACAGTGACGTGACATGACATTGGCACGTATTATTTTGTATTGACTGACAATAGACGAAATTGTGAATATGAGAGGGAGGCACAAAATACAATATACAATATAGTATGTAGAGATTTACCATGCTATCAGCGAAAATGTAATATCTTATGGAGCCCCGCAAATTGTAATTGTTCGGAAATTACTACAAATACTATAATTGACAAATACAATAAGTAGTAATAAATAACAGACAGAAACGACGAATAAATTTGAGCTTGTCTCTAAAAGAGATCTCTTCCAATCAACCCTAGCAAGTGAGTTCATTGTTTAGGTTTTTTCAACCTAAAAAGTTTATTATGTATATGAAATCTTACTAAAAACGAATAAAATATACCGCCACTTGAATACTTTTGTAATCTTGTATATATGAAAAAAATCTTGTTAACGTCTCTTTGGTAGCGAAATTAATTAAGTAATTTATAAGATCCTATCAATTCAGAGAATTTCATTAACTTAATTTTATTTTGTAACATGATTCAACGAGACTGTAATAGCATACATAGTATCAAAGTTATCAACAATAATGGTTCTATTTCCATCTCTAAGTTCTGCTACGTAAAATTGTAAAATGGTTGTTTCAAAAAAGATTAAATCACGGCAAATTGAAATTAAGCGGAAACCATTTAAACCTTCGCTCTTCAATGCAAGAAATGCACTTGAATTTTTCGTTTTCCCTATCGAATGCCACTTGAAGTATTTTTTCATGTTTCAGAGAAACATTCTCCGCTAAAAATGCGTTTAATTGCTCCATTAAAACTGTTCTTTTGTAAACGAATAGGGTACTTAGTCTAGACGATTTAGCTTATTGAAATAAATTGCATGTAATAATTACGCTACACTGAGGTATTGAATTTTACTAAATTGATATTACATAATAACTAAGTTTACTTCTTTTACATATTGACGTGTCTAAACTCCTCTTGGTTGTATAAATATTTTAAATGAAACAATATGTGTATGTGTGCTTCAGCAAGTATTATTCGGTTTTGTTTCGTATTACGCTAACTTTCTTATCCATTTCTGGCACTCATCTTGTGCTAGTAAACCATAAAGTTTGTGTTTACGATTTGCCAGCCAGGAGCATATATTCATCGATTCTTGAACCCAAGGAATCCGTTATTGATCTGCTCATTTAAGTTACCTCCTTCTTATTGTGTGACTAAACTCATGCTAGAGTGTAATGATGTAACGAGTCGCCTTTACTGGTTTCTGATGTGACTTGTTTTTTACTACTGTTATACTACTTACGTTACTTACTAATGTTATTTATTAGTGACCTAAGTGAGTATCTTAGTTCACCAAACATGTTCTTAGTTGCTTAGCTTTACGACCGTTACGAAAACATGACAGCGACGCTATCAATAAGTTGTTGATTTTGTGATATGTTTGCTAACAATATAAAATGCCCATTCGCTATATCACTTGAAGTGCCAAAAGGCAATAAACGCCGCCTACAAACGTCTAATTACCTACTACTCATATAAAGGTTACTCCAACACTGTTTTCCTATCGGAAAGCAAGGCCTTTATCTATCCTGTTCATAAATATGAGGTTATTACCTACCGGGGGTCATTAACGGCCCGGTAAATTATAGTCGCGGGGTCGAGTATGGTAATTTATGACCTTGCAGACCGGTGGACGGTCAGTCAGGATCAGGGTTAATACCTGTTGAATTAAAGCGGGCTTAGCTGACCTTTGAAGGGTTAAATGAGATTTCAAGCTACGAAAAGTCATGTTCCATCACTGTTTAGCTGAAATGAGGGTTGACTGAAAGTAGGACACTGCACTGCTATGGAGGAAAAGCGGGTCGTTACATCATTAGATTGAAATAATAAATAGTTTTTAAAATAATAAAAATAATAATATAATTTATTTCAGACAAAAAAGGTAGTCTATATAGTATATAATGTTAGTAACAATAGGACTTAAAACTATGTTAGTACAGATATATGGCAATACAAAAACATTAACATTAATTTACTTTAAGACAGAGCTAGTAGTATTTTTATTTTATTAATTATAAGAGTTCCTTATCGCAACACGAGCTACATCCTACATGCGCGTTGGTAGCTTCTATGCAGGTGCAACCAGTGTTGCAACAATGGAGAATCCCACCGGTCTACCAATGCTAACAGGATGCTATTGGTGCTACTACTACTTTTTATTTATTAAATTTAATTTTGTACAATTGGGAAAATATGAAAACAAACGACACCAGAATAAAATTGTAGCAATATATAAAGAAAATAGTTTCAATGTGAGATATTTCTTCGTATTTCTTTATTTTCGCATAAAATATTGTTCCTGCCCATAGCGTTTATTGCCATTATTTATAATAACCGATAAATAAAGTATATTTACTACCTGATCATTTATTACGCTAAATCAAGTGGTCAAACTCGGCTATTATTAATGACGCTGCTGATTCCTTATACCTAATTTCCAGCTTTTTTTCGCGGTTTGTTTCTTGTTTTTTTTTTTTTTTGATGAAAGGAGTTTGTTTGTAGACACGACGGCAGGTCAGCGAGAAACTGTACAATTTTTTCAATAGAATTTGAAATGAAATAGTTGAAAAAAATAGTTTATGGAATAAAGTACATTTTTTTTAAGAAATTTGATTGTTTTGACCAAGAAGCTTATATTTTACCTATAGGGTTTTGACCTATAGATCTTAGCCTGATCTGCTGTCTTCTGTACATTTACTTTCGTCGTTTAATTCTTCCTTATCTCTCCAAGCTGAGATCAGGTTGGAGAGATAAGGACGAATTTTGGTTTCAATGTTTTATAAAATTTATTTGGGCATTTTTTCACACATTTCAAATTATATTAAATGACCTTAATAGTGGACAGTAGCTGTAAACACATCTCGTTGGATATTGAAAAAAAATGTGTCATATTTTCTAGGGCAACATTACTGTGGTATCCATAGATTTATTATTACTGACGTTTATAGATTGGAATGAATCAACTAGGGTGAGGCCAAAAAAATACACCGATGTGTGCGTAATGCGCATGTGTGCATGAAAAATAGTACTGGAGTCTCACAGTTGGTGTCTTTTCTACGTGACTGACAGACCTTCTTAGGCCCCCTGCGTGTACGTGAAATGGTCTCGTCTATCTATCTCGCTCTTATATACGCGTTAGTATGCTCTTTCTCTTTTACATTGTCGATCTACAGTTTCTTATACCTATGGTGGCATCCGTAATTTGTGTAGCCCCACCCAACCGAAGTCTTTTATTTTACTAATAGGCCTCACATGTTATCAATAATTGTAGCGCCCATTATTTCATCAATGTCAGTGAAGGCTGCATATTTTGTATTCAGGGTTCACACCATACCATGCATTCAGTTGCAACGCGTCACAAGCACTATTTATCTTGCAGCCTGTGGCCGACGGCTAACGATTGATGATTCGGTTAAAGAATTTACATATTACTGGAATACGGAACCCGGAGTCTGTTACAGAGGTTTATTGCAGTTTGAGGTTAGGCCAATCACTCGGTGTCAGTAAGTAAGAGGGTGAATACAAGGTCTGATGTTGTTAATGACCTTTTTGATCGTATTTCTATATATCGTTTCTTATGGTGTACACACAAATAATGACGCACATAGTCCCAAAAGGAGTTAAGCAGAGCTTTAAGTAACGTTTGGTTACACGTAAAGCCACATCTGACGGTATGGGCCATGCAGTGCATCAAAATAGTGACGACAGCCTGTCGCCTAAATATTTATCTCGTCACATAGTTATTGGTCACTATTTCTTCAGAACTACATTTCAGCATAGGTATTATCTATTTCTTCTTAAAAAGTTGGTAAAAAATAGTATCAGAAGAAAAGCTTACTGATCTATCGTACAAATATCAATTTAGGAACTTACATATTTGTAAGTTCCTATGTTGATATTATACATATACATACATACATACATAATTCAAAAAAAACATTTAAACTATTAAAGAACCATTAAAATGATTATTTTGGCATAATGGTTTGCAAATGAGACAGACTTGACGTACTGAAAAAAAATCCTTTCCATAATCTATTTACAATCAGCATTTTTAACATCTCATTAAATAAGACAATATTACTGATTTTACTAAAATTTTCTTAAACAAAAAACTTCATCGTATTTTTTGCTGCCACTTTAGAAGTTCTTGTCTTGCAATCTGATAACAGAGTTAATCTTGTAATTGTGCTCCGACACTCCCCAGCAATATTTTCATTATTTTCCCTTAAACTGACTCCCCTCTTAATATCGCTTAATTTAATCAAAATTTGCTTACTCCGCCGACTATACCAACCGCAATTTTCCACACAAGAATTTATAATTATCATCGGAGACGGTTAAAGTGTAAATAAACCGAGATTGATGATTTTATGATATTAAAAACTGATCCGTCTTGAGGGGATGTCTTCTCTCTTGTTTATTTCGGAGGTTATTATAAGGTATATTAGTTCCGTTATTAGCTATATAATATTAATAGCGCTCCGACCGCGATTTTGTCCGCATTTAAAAGTAATGACATTTAATAAAATCACATATAGCACTACTAAACTGTACCATGACTGTGACTTATTAACAGTGAGACAACTTTATATTTTGAAATGTGTGCTCAAAATTCATAAAACTCTTATTCCTGATCCTAAAATAATTGGCAAACGTAATCCTTACTCTGTAATTACCCGCCCTTCAGCAAAAACTAAATTTGCTAACATGCAATTTAATATTCAATCGATTAACTTGTATAATAAATTAAACAGAAAACTCAATTTCTATACTACGCCCTACTTTGAGTGCAAAAGACACATTATCTCATGGCTGAAACAACTTGACTATGATGGCACTGAATCTCTTTTTAATCTTATTTAATAGTACCTTATACTTTAACTTTATAGGCACAAATAGATGAATTATGTATATGTATATATATGTATGTATGTTAATATATTATATAAACTTTTTTTTTTCTTTCGTTTTAGGTAAAGTTGACGTGGTCCTTCACATTTTTCTTAACTTATTTTTGGTAAATTTTCATAATTTTTAAGTCGTCGTATACTCGTGTTGTCATCTAGAAGAGCAGTCTCATCCTAACACAGGTTTGTTAAACTTAAAAGGATGAGACTCACACAATCTGTTAATAGTTGACTTGATTATGAATAAATATATTTGATTTGATTTGATTTGCATATAAATATTTAACCAACTCCAAGGAAATGTATACAATTCTGAAGCTATTTAGGAAATGTATATAATATTGTTTTAAAAATTATTTAATACATACCTACATATCCTGGGAAATGTATACATTTCCTAGGAATTGCATATAATTGCAATATCGTATTAGGAAATGTTTTCTGTAGTAAAACAGAGACTGAGTGATTTAGTAAGTTAGGGTTATTTTTTTTCTGACCAGGCGGAGCGCATTGTTTTGGGAGAGTCTAATGTGTTAAGTACCTTTCTATCCCTGCGTACCCATTGATTTTTAGGAATTGAATTCAATGACCGATTACAAACATTTCCGTTAACATATACATAACGATTGCATAAATTACGAGCTAACAAAATATTGTTTCAATCTGTTTAGGTATTTATGCAACCCATGCGAATAAGTATTAATATCAGGATACTCATTCCGTAGTCACGCGCTGCAGCCGTAACGACATTAATCTGATTAATCCGAAACATATTTTAATAATAAAACAAGATGTCGCCCCCACATTAATTAATTCCGCTCCACTGATCTGTACTCGATTTAATGTGACAGAGTCCTAATTCCGTGCAAAAATCGCCCCAATGAAGTACCTAATCGAATAAGGGCAACTGCAAGCAGCCGACAAGAGGCATTTTTTAGTTACATATGTAATTACGGTAAAATATAATTTTACAAATTAATGTATTTAAAATAAGACTTATAGCATTAAGCGGGTGATCCATTGGCGAGCCGGCGAGCTAACGGTATAAACTGTAGGCTCGTTGGACTGTCGGTTCGTGGTGGTGATCCATTAGCGTGGCAAACAGTCTACTCTCATCGTTGGGAAAGTCATGGCGTGCTCCCAGACGGAACTACTTTATTACCTACTTAGGAATATTAGGTACTACAAGAAGAACCACCAAAGAAAAAATACTCCACAAAGTGTGGGTCAAAAACTGGCTGCAAGAGAGACACGTTTTTTTTTAACAATTTGATTTTCCCTTTAATAAAAAGACAAGATGCAGTTTTTCATGTATCGATTTCACCATATGAACGCTTATGTGCAACTCTAAAGTACTAACTCGTGATTATACGATCGTAAATCTGCCATTTTGCTATTTGGTAATAGCAAAATAGCCGTGTGGCATGCGTGCGTTCGCTACAGCAGCGTGAAAAAGACTGTCGGTTCGCAAAGTTCGGCTGATCCACTGACGGTTTATTATACCGCGGTCTTAGGATTTCAAGCATGCACGAAGAGCCAACGAGCCAAACCGCGAAATGTAGGTGCTCCATTGGCGGTTTATACCTTTAGCTCGCAGGCTCGCCACGAGCCAGCGGTCTTAGCTCGCCAATGGATCACCCGCTTTAGACTTAATGCAATAGTGAATTAATTAAATTTATTTTAATTTGCACGTTTCAAGTGACTTACATTCATTAACAATTTTGCTTACCAAACGTAAATGTTACCACTCCCATGACACATTCTTGTAATGTGTTTTCAAAATTGTATATGCGATTTTCATAATTATAGTTACATTTTAATAGTTTTCGCCCAATCCTTCTAAATGTGGCTTTAAGTGTAACCAAATGTATCTTGATGATTATGAGCTTGATAGCATATATGTATTTAATAGTTTTCATAGATTTAGAATATAAAATTTATTTGCAAGTAAGACATTACATAAAAAAAAATTACTTTGATAATAAGCCAGAAGTTCTGTCAAGACACGATATTTTATGCGTGTATTGCGATTTGTCGCAAGTTTGTATCGAGCCTTTTACAAGGGTCATTAAGTGTATGATCCGGTGGCGTAAGCGGCTAACTTCTGGTCGCCATGGAATTTGCATATAAATAGGAAAGGAAGGTATCGCACCGGAATAGGTTCGTATTTGGTGTGACTTTTTATATTATACTTAAAGCAAAAACTTCCAAGGAACCTAAATTGGGGGCATATACGCATAAAGCTGTTTTCTTGAGACTACTGCGGCGGTTTGCCAGGTAGGTTTCCTTTGCACAAGTAGGTAGAGTGTTCACTTCGAGACGTGGTAGTAAAGACTTTAGTACGGGATAAAATTCGTTTAAATTTACGTGGTCACTAACATTGAAATGGGAGAAAATGTTGCATGCAACTGCGCCGAAATATCTGAAGGAATAATAACGAAACAGATGTAGTGGTATAATATCGGTTATCTCACATTCAAAGATATATTTCTGTGCTTCCTCAATCATAAGTCACAAAGCAAGACCTCTGTGAGAAGTCCGCACAAATCAATACGACTGAGTAGACGTTGCAAGTTACAAATCATGTTTAGATAGTAGACGGCTATAAACAAGAGGACCATTGAATTAATCATTTAAAGTAATGGCAACTAAACTTCCTTGATAGCCCCATCACCATTCCCCAAAATCATTTTAAAGAGGCTTTATGCGGTACCAAATGTTACCGTAACATTTATAAAGATTTACCTGGCACCTGTTATACAATATGTTACAACACAACCCAAAACATTATTTAAGTAATCAAATTATCAAAGCCAAAATATTGTCAACGTATTTTCAAATATTTTAAATTGACTCTTTATAAGGGACTATTTAACCTCCTTTCCGCTTTACGAGTATTTCTGTGTATTTGTACCGTGTATTTGTGTAGTACTGATCATGATAACAATATTGCCTAACAAATAAACATAGGTAAGTACATTCTTGGTCTTCGTCGCGGAAAGATGTACATTATCTTATATGATTTTGCGATGCAATCTCTGGATATAAGCAGTGGACGATCTTAAATAACGAATTAGTACCTAGATATTCTTTATAGAGTCCATATTCGATTAGATTAATTTTATGTTCACAAATACGTTCAGTTTTTATAAACTGTTTTCATTGTGGAATACTTTCTGTATAAATTGAATATAAACCCTTGGTCCTAATTTCACTTCATGGTACTTAGTGATACTACTAGTATAGTATTATATTATCTGTGGTGATACCTACCTAAAGCTGTAAGAGGAAGAGCGTTTCATCTGGAACCATAACCACTAACTACTAACTTGTCATTCAATTTAAAACTCTACCTAATACCTATATTGACAATGTTAAAAAGTTACATCGCCATCTTGGATCTATTTTTGTACCAAATTTCATCATAATCGGGTCGGGTGTTTAGACATGAATGCATAACTTTATTTTGACTTCCTTACGACCTTTCATCCCCACATGAGTCAATATGTCAAAAACGCTAGAACAAATATTTATTTATTTCTTATCAAGTGTCTAAATTCAAAGGTTCATGGTTTTATCTCTAACAATGACGAACTGCCATACAAACCTTCATCCCCTATTTCATCTCCACATGAGTCTAAATTTTTAAAATCTTAGAACAAATATTTCTTCCTTTCTTATTAAGTCCCTAATTTGAAAGTTTCGTGGTTTTATCATCGTCTTATCATTCAATTCAAAACTTTCTGGCGATAGACTTCGATAAGAGTTAGTAAGCAGCTAGCCAGGCCAATTTAAAATAAGTCATATTATCAACCAAATTTTCAGTCACATATTCGTTCAGTGACATTTTGTATTATACCACGAGATGTAGTCATTTGAACTTGGAACGCCATGGATACCGTTTTGTAGTTTCATCACATTAGTGGCTTTAACTGTCCGTAGTTTCGTGTTTCCGTCTTTAAGTAACTTTCAGAGTGCCATAAGCGCATATTAGAAACTTTTATGGGCTGTAGTAACTCCATAACAGCCGTGTTGACGCTTCTTTAAAACAAAATTACCAGTTATGCTAAAGGAGAATTCAAGTTCTCAGTTCTTAATAAGGTATTTTAGTATTGTTTATGGGGTTGACACCTATAGATCCTTTACAAAAAAGTTTTGGTGCTAAACAGAAATTATGGTCGTGTGTGGCAAGTCAACGAGAAACAAAGCAAAATATATTAGGCGCGTACACACAAGGAAAATACGCTTTTATGTCCATTTCGAGACTCGGTACCGTTAGCAGGTTAAGTGGCAGATTAAATTAACAATACAATATAAATAAATTGTTATAGGTGCTATTTAATGGTTAAGGAGTTTGAGTTAAAACTGGGCAAGAATTAATGCTGATTTTTTGTAATGCCCAATTACGAAACTCAAAAAGAGGTAAGATTGCCGCACCTCCGCAATCAGTTGAAGATTCCACATGAAATGAGTGTCAATTAATTTTAGATTAACACCAGATCATAGCCAACCGCTTCCCTGTTCTAGAAAAAGCCATATTACACAGTGTAGACGGAAATAAAACAATAATTAATTAATTGAGATGGAATGCGATATTAAAATTTTTCGCGATATGTCAAGTAACTGATAATTTTTAATTGCGGAAAAAATGTTAAAATTTGTATACAGACAGAAACTCGTACGAAACGTCGTATCTTAATTTGGTATATTCTTTATGGTGACAAGACTGTGTTAACACTAACACAAAAAACTTAACATCCAAATGGCAGTGGTATTTTTTTTATGGTAGAGGCAATTAAGTACTCCAATTTCTAAAGGCTAGTTCTTTGTACCCTGCGTTTCTTATAAATTGATCGATGGTAGATTTTAGGTAAAAAATATGTTTTTAAACTAGGCATTGAAAACTCCATTGGACATAAAGAGAGTTCAAAATTAATTACAGCTACGCGGACCTCCATTTCATGTGACGTTTTTCTGCTGACTATACGTTGTAGATCCCTTATAATGGAACGTATGCACGGTATGTCAAGGGAGAGAAAAAATAATTATAGAGCGGTTTAGTACAAATCGGATTTTGCCGCCTTTCCTCCTGCCTTGTGCATTTGCCCTTTAACTAATTTAACACGTTCGGACCATTAGACTTTTGTCTGTGATTCTTTATAGGAACTTCTTTTAACTCTCAATGTTTTAATTATATAACGAGGACTCGAATCAGTATATAAATTGGTAATATACTTTCACCCGAAGTTGCTTGGAACAGATAGTTTAATAAGTACAACCAACTTTGTTTTTTGTACTTATTTGCCTTATTATTAAATATTGTATAATATATAGGTGTTGTAATGGTTAACGTATTTTTTTTAGGTCGTTTATAATTATTTTTCAAGTTGCACCAAAATTAATTTCATTGCTACTTACATAAAATTTCGATACGTCTCTAAAATTACGCATTTCACATTACAAAAGATCTAACACTGCCCTTTGAGACATTAAAAGGATACAAAGTAATCGCGCCTCTTACTGTCAAAGCCTTATCTCTGAAGATTTCCTTTTCTCGCGGGACGTTGTAACTCGCGCTTCCTTATTTCATTACCATATCAAAGGATTATCAGCTCTCCAAGGCAGCGACCAGTTTCAACACTAGCCCCTACACAATTAACCATGATAAATGGTTCGGGAAAAATCTAATCTAAATATTTAATGGGTGGCACCCCTGCATGCAGTGGAAAACTAGCGAGTGCAATCCCTTGCATTACATCGTAATACTGTTAAAACACTTTAGGGGCATGGGGTATAGCTATGTGAGGGGCAGCCTGAAGAGATGAGCGACAGGTTGTGCTGTCAATTTTGGATTTTGTGTGCGTATTATATGAGGGAAATTTGGAATTATATGTCAACAATAATTATGACAGTGGTGAAGAAGAACCCTGCCCGTTTGTTTAGAAGCAGTTATGTAATAATTCCGTTATCTTCATTGCATACCGAAATGATATGAGAATACCTAAATTATAATAATACATGCTATTTTCATTGAATAACGTTGTAAAAACACTTTATAGAGTTCATTTAAATACAGAGAATTGATTTGAATAATGTACAGAAAAAAGAAATACATAAATACATTCAAAATAAACACAAACCTGTAGCAGAGGGTGGATAAATAGGCAATTATAAGGATTGATTCGGTAATAGAGAATTTATTAATGCGCTAATTCTGTTTACGCTAATCAATAATAATATTTACGAGTCAAGGGCACAGACTGCAAACTATGAAACAATTAAGAACCATAATCCTTAGTAATAACTTATTTATTTTATTATTTGAAGTGTGTCTATAATTAAAGACTTACTTGTCTATATACTCGGATAAAAAGTATTTTACTTAGTACTTAAAACGGTTGATGTTGCTAAAAAACAAAAATCCCTTACCCAAATCTCTTTTTATATCATATAAATGTACAAGTTAGTTGTGTTTATTATTCTCTTAATTAACTTATATTATTTTTGTTCAAAAGTTAATTTAATTAAAAAGTTTTCATGATTTAATTTATCTGTAGCCTAATTTACCTTCATTCTGATCGTAGCTCCGTAGCTAATCGTAGTCATGCGTCGTAGTTCGTAGATGTGGTCGTTAACTTCTCCAAAAGTTTGTAATCATTTATAACTTCGCCGCCATGAAACGTGCTTTCTTATATTGTGATAAAGTTTCATTAATAAATATAAAGTTTCCGTTAATTTTCTGTAAACTAATATTGCGTGTCAAATCCTTTATTTATCTATCTATCTACATACTATTACGATTTAATTAAGTAAAAACTATAATAAGTTCCTGGCTTTGAATCCCGTCAGATGTCATCTTGACGAAAATTGATTTCAGTGTTGAATCTAGATATAATTTTGCTCCATTTTATAATTGTAAGGTGAGCCTAATTTATTATTATTTATTTTATTTTTATTTATTCGGTGAATCAACAGCTACATATTCTTATATATAATACAATATGGATAATTGCAAGCCAATAACAGATTCACACATATAAAATTAGAATAAAAATTGTAACATGAGCACAACTAAACAATTAAAAATAATAATAAGTATAAAAAATACAGCATACTATCCCTATAAAGCACAGGAAAGCTAGAATTAGGTAGGTATAAGCTTAGCTTAGCTTAGCTCACTCGCCAGCAAAGAATTGGTCACTGATTAGCGTCCTCGCCGTTCGGTCACTACAACTGAATATATCCAGGTTGAGACTCTTTGAAAACTCGTTAAATTCTTTGGTCGCTCGGTACACGAAACTGTTTTGTCTGTAGTTAGTGCTACACAGAGGTACATGAAAGGGTACCAATCGACGACTACTTCGGGGTACATTAAAATCAAGTCTACTAAGTAAGTCTGGACTGTTAATTTGTCCGGTTGCTATTTTAATTAGAAAAGTCACATCAGCTACCTTACGTCGCAGTTCCAAGGGTAAGAAATGAAATTTCCTGCACAAATCATCGTAGTGAGTAGAATCGTATGAGAGCTTAGCACGATAGCAGAGATGATTCAAGAATTTCTTCTGTATACGTTCAATACGTACTATATAAGTGGCATATCGCGGATTCCATATTTGCGAAGCGTACTCCAGGATACTTCTAACGTAGGTGCAATATAAAATTTTTAAAGTTTTGATATTTTTGAAGTCTCTAGAGCTACGCAATACAAATCCTAGCGCCTTAGATGCTCTAGCTATAATATTGTCAACGTGACATTCAAATGTTAGCTTGGAGTCGTGCAATACTCCCAAGTCCCGTGACATGTTGCGCTTTGGGAGAACGTTTCCAATCCTATAATTGTACATTATGTTATTAGTTTTTCTACTAAAAGTAACGACGGAGCATTTGAGCGGATTTAAATCGAGTGAGTTAATCCTGCAATATAACTGGAGGCGGTCCAAATCATCCTGCAGAGCAGAAGTGTCACTCATAGATCTAATAGTCTTGAATAGCTTCATATAAATATAATTTAAACATTTTATTTTATACGAAACATATATTACTGTAGCAATATGATCAAAATGTTAAACCCATAAAATTAACACAAAAGAAGGTCGAGACACGTTACAAAAACTAATAAGAGCCCCAAACATTAATTCTGTTGAGGTGGTCAACGATGTGTGGGTGTGTGTGTGTATGTGTAGGGTTATTGTGTGAGTGAGTGAAGACAAGTGCAGCGTGTGCATTCCTGCACTCCCTGCGCCGTTAAGGGAATTGTAGGGATGGGGTGATCTCGATTTAATATTTTTTTAATTCTCATACTCGGGAAGTTGCGTTTCTTGGACCTGACTTGACAAATGAACACTCTCAGCAAAACACTAGCAAAACTTATTCTATTAAATATCACTCCCTCCCGCTCACTGAACAAAAACTAGTTAAACACATTAATAACGCTATATTGAATGTTTATTTATTTTAAGTTTATAATTGTGTTAGTTTGCCATGTGATACCGACAGAGTAGAATAGTATCACCCCATAGCCTCCAATAGGTTCCTTATACATAAAAATCGAAGAAATTATCTCCTATGGATCTTTTAGGTAGTAAAGTAATGTAATCATTGAATGTCCTGTATTAATGTACCTAATTCGAAATTCTTACGTAAGTATTTAAGTATAAAGAAAAAGAAATAGTTCCCACTAAAGACGACAATTATACTCCAAAGCTTACGAAATAGCTTTAAAAACTTAAAACACCGACAACTTAAATTCTCGCCAGCCATCCCTACCGCTCACCCCTGCATTGCGAATGCAAATAATATTTCTTTCCTACAAAATATTGCAGTGTTAATGCCACGATGCAATGTGTAGCGCCGCCCCATTGTGTACTCTGCCTGTTGAGTTTTATTAGTTCTCTAAAGTTCCCTTTATTGGTTGGTGGAGCGGTTTATTTTGCATTGGTCTCGTGACCGTACTAATATTAGCTAATGCCAATATTGACCAATCTAGCGGAGTTTGACCAATACAGATTAACTTCGCGAAGGGCGAATCTCGTTGCGAATAGTAGAGATTGCGTTCAATTGTCTGTATAGAGATACTACAATTATAGACTTATTATCTAATTGTTTAGTTTATTATTCAATTGTATTTGTAGTGTTTTGACGCTATTTTATGGAGTATTCAGTAACGCTGCCTATGCTATATCAAGCTGGTGGTTGGGATCCTGGCAAAGATAAGTGTTTGTTTGATGAACACGAACGTTTTTTCAAAAGTCATGGTTACTACATCTAAATATATATAACTCAAAGGTGACTGACTGACTGACATAGTGATGTACCAACGCACAGCCCAAACCACTGGACATGCAGGTAGATGTTATGGCGTAGGCATCCGCTAAGAAAGGATTTTTGGAAATTTGAACCCTAAGGGGGTAAAATGTCCACGCGGACGAAGTCGCGGGCGGAAGCTAGTATTTATTAAATTGCTTGTTCTTTATTTAAGTTTATTTATAAAAATATCTTATTTATTATGTATATTTTTGTGTATTCTGGAGCTCTTTTTTCATTTCCTACTGAACAACTAAAATTCGTTAGAATGAGTAGGAATTTATAGGATCTGTAAGTACAAAATAATAGGTTGGGGAAAAAGTTTCTTCGCATTTTTTAAGAAAATTCAAAACATTTTTTAATATAGTTTATTTACATTTAACTAAAGTATGTAAGTACCATTTTGTTCGATAACTTTTTGCCATCTTGTAGGTAGGGACATGATCCCATTGCTATAGAAATTTTGGGACTTCTGGTCAAAATACCGCGACAAGTGGTTTTGGCAGTCCTCTCGTGATGTTAACCTGACACTGCCTAAAGAATTCTGAAGAGACCGAAACAGGTGGAAATCTGAAGGTGCAAGGTCAGGACTATACGGCGGATGCATTAACACCTCCCAGCCAAACTCTCTTAATTTTTGCTGAGTGGCTAAAGATGTGTGAGGTCTAGCGTTATCATGATGAAAAACCACACCCCTTCTGTTGATTAATTCCGGCCGCTTTCTCTCAACTTCTTGCTTTAATCTCATCAGTTGTTCGCAGTAGAGTTCAGAATCGATGGTCCTGCCTGGTGGTAACAGCTCATAATGAATAATGCCCTTCCAATCCCACCACACACACAGCATCACCTTGTTGCGAGTTAATCCGGGTTTCGCCACAGTCTGTGAAGCCTGACCGGCCTTTGACCACGACCTTTTTCGCACGTTCTTGTCGTACGTGATCCACTTTTCATCACCAGTTATCAGCTTCTTCAAAAATGGTTCGGTTTCATTACGTCGTAATAAAGAATCACAAATGAGTACACGGTTCATTAGGTTTCTTTCAGTGAGCTCGTGAGGTACCCAAATGTCGAGCTTTTTTGTGTACCCAGTTTTTTTCAAATGCGCCAAAACTGTTTTGTGGTCAATTCCCAGTTCTTCAGCTATGTCGTTACTACTGACATGCCGATCTTGCTCCACTTTTTCAAAAATGGCATCCATTTTATCTGTAATAGGGCGACCAGAGCGACGTGCATCTTTGACATCAAAATTTCCGGATTGAAAACGCTTAAACCAAATTTGTGCTACTCTCACAGACACTGCACTAGGTCCATAAACATCGCAAATTTTTTTCGCGGCTTGCGTTGCATTTTTACCTTTTTTGTAGTAAAATTTTAAAATGTATCGAATTTCTTCATTAGATTCACTCATCTTGGCGGTACGAAAAACAAATGAAAATCACACATTTTCCTAATTTGAATTTGGAATTATGTTGTTTAAAATTTAAACTTTCAATGATACCAAAACCAGCCAGATACAAATAGTATAGCCAAAGAGATTTTATTACAAGTTTATACATACTATAATGCGAAAAGACTTTTTCCCCAACCTAATATGTAGAAAAATGACTTGAGATACGGGGTCTGAACTGCAACCTTTCAATGTCCACGCTACCCAGAACCTAGTTGTCCTTGGTTGGAGAGGACTCTTTGAGTATGTTCTAGTCTATCGTGTCTTACTAATCACGAGCTGACTAATCTAATATAGTACTCAATTTCTAATGTTTAATACACATTACAAGTTTTACTTGGTATTTTTAGTTTTCAAATAATGTTCTTTAAAATAAAATATAAAAACATAAAGTTATGAAATGCACTCGCCACTCAAAAGAAATCTAAAGGTATTTATTATAATATTTATATCAGTATCCGCACATTGTTATAAGCATTTAAGATAATTAAGGTTGATTGGGAGCGCATGGACGCAATGAAATATAAAATAAGAGAAACAGTAACGGAGGATAAAGCTGTTGAAATTAATTTCAAAACCAACTTTACTCGCGAATAATGATATTTTTTTTAGCTATATCAATTATACACACATACATAATATTAATATATTTCTACGCTCACACCAATTATCTAGCCCAAAGTAAGATCATTAAGAACTTGTGTTATGGATACTAGATAACGCAAATTTTTAATACTCATATTAATTTTAGATATTTTAATTAATAAACTTAAATAAATGTACAAACGACCACGACTCGCAAACAAATATTCGTGTTCATCACACAAATATTCGCCGCTACCAGGATTCGAGCCCGAACCGCTTGATGTGTAGGCATTATACTGGCCACTCCACTGCGATGGCGTCGTATAAACATACACATACATACATAAAGTCACGCATTTTTCCAATAGGGGGAAGGCAGAAATTAGGTGTTTCAACTTGCTACGATCCTAACATTCTTCTTTCACTTCATCTTCTTTCATCACTGTTCTCAAACATGCTCGGCGATTTCGAGTACTCTATCGATAAACATTCATCTAGGTGAACTGAACGTTTATCGTTAAAGTCTCTCACTCAGTTAAAGTCCAAGGTCTTCCTTGTCCCATATCTCCGTTCACTTCCGATTCATATATCCTTTCCGTTAATCTACTTTCACACATTCTTTCTACATGACGGAACCATTTGAGCATCCATATCTCAATTCTTATCACTATATCTTCTTTCAAACCACATCTCTCTCTTATCACACTATTGTATAACCTGTCACTTAATTTTAAACCAGCCATATTCCTTAAGGCTCTCATTTCAACTGCATTTATTCTGCTTTCATGCCTTTTCTCATCTAAAAGTTATAGGAGAAAATACTTCGTAATAGTGTTGGTATAGCAATTATATTTAGTTTAAATTTAAAAAAATATAAAATATAATATTCCAAATAATTTTCCAATTGAATAATTCTTGATGGGAAGCTTAAACTCCAATTTAATTAGCAAACATTGCTTCAAATTCGCGGAAATCCCGAATAATTCCCTAATTCGCTTTTATTGCGTGGATTTTATAGCATTACGAATTCCGGGCACCCAGGAACAGTAAACTTCGTCTTCCTGACCCATTTAGGTGGATAAAGGGGAGGTTACACGTTTCAAATTTCGATTTTGAACCTCTTGTATCCTTCCTTTTCTTAGTTGCATTCTTAGAAAGGGACGCCTCGCCGTTTACCTTTACGCGATAAGTCTAGTAACCCTGTTATAGGAATTGTTCCCTTTCATGTCTCACGTGTGCAACCAGTGCGTTAGAAAGTATTATAATATAAAAATAATAATCAAGACAATTATTACTCTTCACAAATACATATATTTGTAGTATATTTCATATGGTCTGGAGGTTGAAATGTCATACAAATGGGGCCATACCACATTATACAAGGTGTTTGGTACATATGATATGAAGCCGGCATCTACCGTATTTATATGACTATGCTAGCATGCTAGCATAGTCATATAAATACTATGGTGATATTAAAAATTCAAAATTATAAAAAAAAATCCATATTTTTTTTTTGATCGATAAATTTGTATGAAGAATTAATTTTTTTTTAGAATTTAAAGTTTTTAATATCACCATAGTATTTATATGACTATGTTAGCATGGGTAGGTGCCGGCTTCATACCCCATGTACCAAACACCTTGTATATGATGGTAAAAATTAAAACCAAATTATTAATGTTTTCATATGTTCTGATAAGCAGATGTCAGTGACCCCGGATAATCAGCTGTTCTATACTAAAATGCAACACAACTTAAGCAACCAAAATGTATGGAAAAACTGTTTTATTTTTCGCGATTTTATGTTGGTCCCATAGCAAGTTGTTTGTATGTAATGTAGGAAGCGTCTTAAATTACCTGGGGTATTAAAAAAGTAACGGTTTATATTTATACATGAAAAAAAGCTTTGTCTCGCTTTTTAAGCCAATTGCGCGCTCGAAGGAGTGTGAGATTTGTCACAATTAAAGTTCATATAGAAGAAACTCAGAAAAATAAAATTTAAAGTATAGTATATAACAATAAATATGACTGAATAAAAGAGTCCACTTCCACTCCGTTAATTGACTTTCATAGGTGTACAAATTGTACCTAAATGAATAAAGAAATTTTGACTTTGACTTTTGACTTTGACTATTTTGCCAACCCGGCGACTAGTATGATATAATCGCTGTGCATAGCTTCGCTCGCCCTCGTATTACCAGTCGTAAGGTTATTTGGGAGAAGTCGCAGGGCGCCTGTAAATCACTTAAGACGGAACCCCTGTTAGAGTTGCCGTTTTTGCTCAGAGAAGGGGAGCGTGCGATAAGAAATATTTGAAACAGTATACGTTAACCTATTTTATTTAACGGTTCCAGATGTGCGGGAAATCCCGGTGCGTTGTTTTTGTTTCATTTCGCTGTTTTGTGAAAATGATGGGGCAGAAAATACAATCGCTTTTAAGTGTGCCTTTATTAACCGTAAAAGTATACCGTAATAAGCTCCAAAGCTTATTACGGTATACTTTTACGGTTAATATCTAAATAGTTTTTAGAAATTATGTGTGTGGTACTAGGTGAATGTAGGGTCGTCTGGGTAGGACCACCGCTTTTCCTATTTCTACCGTGAAGCAGTTCGCTGTGTTTTGGATGGAAGGGAAAGGTAGCCAGTGTAATTACTGAGAATGGAAGACTCTACTAGACTCGACTATTATCTTAGTCCCCAGAATGGCAACGCACTTGCAGTGTTAAGTGATTTACCCTTAATATTTCAAGTGTTTATAGGCGACGGTATACAGGTTATAAAATAACTTGTGCATGAATTTTATATGTACTTACCACTTATACAAAAGTCAATACTTATACAATTAACAATATGAAAATTGCAATATAAAACGTAATAATAACAGAGAGAAAATGGTTTTCGAGATTTAAACCAAAAAGTGCAAGACAATGCGCCATAGAGCTTCTCGATTTTTGGAACGTACCCGTAAATTGACTGCAATTGGCTCCCATCCAATATTTTGTCGGCAATTTTCAGTTGTCCATAATAGGTACTAACTTCGACTTAGTTGTGTGCGTTACATTTACTTGAGTTAAGGGTGACAGTTTAGTTTGTAAGAAAATATTTCTTTATATAGTTAAATTTTACGTCGCTTTGTATCTTTCATGTCGAATTGTAGCTAATAAACTCTTTATTCTTTAAAAAATGTGTCTACACGTAGATACTCGTAAATTAGCTGGCGTATGTAGTAAATAAATATTTTTTACTTCATTTATAGCTTCGCATTACGATTCAAACAATGAGAAACAAGTCTGTAGTAAGTAAATATTTGCATTTCGAAATTAAGTAGGTATATTTTACAAGATATACCAATTCCCAGGCCATGGTACAGCATAAAGTTCAGTTATAAAGTTGTTTGCGGCCCGAGCACGTGCCATACAAAGTAAATAAAGAGACGAGAGCGTCGAAACAAATTACAAACTTGCTCCGAGTCTTATCAGGGGACTAATAGAAATGTATCTAACGACTTTTATAGAAAGCGACATTTTTATTATATTTAATGTTGAATACCGTTTTGGCGGAGACATCAATTGCCTACACACAAAGTGATTCCGCAATAGAAATTTTGTGGGGGCTAATGTTCATGTTAGGAGAACGGACATAATGTGTCTATGTTTTTTAACTCTGGGAACAAAAAGCGCTGTGTTATAGCTAAACTTAAGGTTACACAAACACGTAGACCACTACTTCATAAAATTAGTGGGAGTTGCTGACTTACTATTCATAATAAAATTCCACAGTCTATAAGAGATATCGAAAATAATTACAGATTTAAAACCGCACTCACTCAAATCAATCCTTACTAATAAAGCTTGTTATAGATATTAATTTATTTAAAAAATTTAATTTAAGTATATATTATTTTTTTGTAATTAATTGTATTTTTTATTATTTTTCTTAATTTAAATTGATATTATTAATATTAGGTGTTAATGATATTTGAAAATTTTACTGTAATCATATGCCTCAATGCGAATCATAGTTGTACGTACATCATTATTATTTATGTAATAGCCATGTTTATGACTGGATTGTTTTCAATGAAAGGAATTCTTTGTTCAAAAATAATTACATATAATTTACCACGTGGAGTTGTGACTTTCGTTATGGTGATTATTTTGTCACCCACTTCTCACGTCGTCCGCGTCGTTGGCTTGATAATAGTGATAAAATATTCACGGTGACAAAAATCACCAGTGCGCGCTTAGGATTTATAAATACTTAGCACAATTTAATGAGAAACAACTTAAAATGTAATTTGAGACTTTGATGCCAGATAGGTGATGAGATAGCTTAAAATTAAATTAAAATGAAGAAGACAGACACTCTCCCTCTCTCTCTTTCTCGCGGATCGAACGACAACTAACTGCTCTTCCAACTGAGTAACTCGGACTTGGGAGAACTAAACGCATTTGTTCTAGTCTATCGCTTCTTACTCGTAGTAGGATAGATGCGTAACATTATCGAATATTTTTGACTTGACAACGTCTTATAATTTGATAGAGCCGGCTGCACGCACGAAAAAACATGACGCATGCGGCGTTACCTCGTGTAAGGCCGGCAAAACAAATGAAATTAAATTTTTCTTTTGAAAAATGCTACCATTCCATCAGTATTTTCTTAAGACGTTGTCACGTTCAACTATCGTCAGTAAACCGACTTTACAGACAACCAATTTTTTTTTAAGTTTTCTACGTTTAGAGCAGGCAAATAAATCTAGCCCATGCAGGCTGGTAATATTTTCTTCTTTACTGTGCATTAGGATTTGTGTTTCACATATTAATATCCGTCTGTGGCTTGGCGAAAAAAGTAAGTATGACAACGATGTCAACAGACTTCATGGGGTGCTGAAAACTCTTATGAGATTTTCAACGTTTTTAAAACCTTTATTTCAATGATTTTATATTTAACTCGTCAACGCGAATGTTTGTACACTATAATAACACCATTTTCACTGCATAAGCACCACACACTAAGAATTGTTGAATTAGTTAAAAAATACTTATATATCAAACGGTAATAACCATTAAACGCACCAAATCCACATTTTATTTTTTTTCTTAGTAGAAAGATTTCGACACAGTCGAGTATAAGGCTTTTGGTCCAGACTAGTCAGAACCAAATAGGTTGTATACACACGAAGATAGCTTTAGTCAGCTCGTTAGTGGCTAGTTTAGTTTAGATGCAGCTGTTAGCAACCTTTGATTAGAACTGTAAGAATCAGAAAAAGTCTTATAAATAAAGGTCAATGATTTTCTATATAAGACATTTAATACCTGATATAAAAAGTTAAGTTTAAATAATGATAAAAACTGTATTTTTTTTTTTACTTGAAATGTATATTATGTTTTTTATTGATATCAATTTAATCGACTGTAGTGTGCTGAGTGTGAACAATCCATATGTAATTGACATTGCTTGTTTATAATTTTACAACGTTCCTGAATTTAAATTTGACTTCAAATTATTTGAGACGTTGAGCAGATTTAGCGTTTACGCAACAATAAATAAAAGAAAAGTAAAATATTGCATCGCATTTTATATAAATGGTCTTTTTTAGTCCCATCGCAACAATGTCTGATATTCAATAAAAACATGATATAAAGATGTGAATAATAAATCTATAAAAAACCTTTTAAAACACATGCTTTTATTTAAATGCTCTAAGAAGAAGAAAAAAATAAACTTTAAAGTTAAATGTTATTAAAGGTTATCATCATCGATCATTGTTTATTTACAATCTTTGCCGATTCTATCGCTGTTTGTCTACAGAAGTAAATCACGCGACAAGCTTATAACATTTAAATTTAAAGTTTATTTTATTTTCTTCTTTTTAGAGTATTTACTTAAATAAAAGTTTGTTTTTAAAAATGTTTTTATTGTTTTTTTTTTGTTTTTTTTTTCAGTTTATTGGTAATATTTGCTGTAAACCCTTTCATTAGATACCCATATTATGGCAGTGCTAAAAATAAGTAGTCTGCTATCTTAGGCAGTCCACCATTTTAGATTTAGAGTAAAGTAATTTTATTTTTCGTATCACTTCATATCAAACTCTTTCATTTGTTACCCATATCACCCATGATATGGGTAACAAATGTAACAAAAAAACAAAAAATGGCAGGATAGACATTTTTTGTGCACTCCCAAGTGCACAAAAAATGTCTATCCTGTCATCTTGGACCGCCCGCCATATTGGATTTATAATGACATGACTTAGCTAAGCATGCATTGTCATCCAAAATACACGTGTAAGCAAAATAAACGGTCAAAAATAGATTACTAATTTTGACGGATAACTTACATACGAACAGTGCAAGTCAAATAAAAGTTTGCAATTGTAATAAAAACAATTTTTATGCTTCACCTTTACCAGAAAGTATGGTACCCCACTTCCTGGTAAAGGTAAGTACGTAAAAGTTTTTACTTACCTCGGGCGGTAAAAAAGAAAGCGTCAGAACGCAAATTAATCAAATACCTGCGATCTGAGAGATTCTTTATTTTACCGCCCTTCCTAATAAATGTACTATTTCGAACTTAAAACAAGTCTGAACGTGGTACTATAACATTGTCATGTTATAATACCATCGACATCATTATTACTGGCAATATTTTTAAAAGTAAATAATAATCAATCAAATTCAACATCATCATGACATTTGGTCATGAAGATAGAATTAAGAATGGAGTCATTAGTCAAATGAAAAAAGTGAGGGCAAAAATTTTGACAACCCTTGACATTTCATGACATTTCTTGACATTGCTAGAGAGGCCCTGTCTCTTTCTAGTAGGGTGCCTGTAGCATAAATTAATCACGGACAGTCTTGTGCCACGGGTAAGGTCTCACGTGCTCCCACGGTCCTAAGATATAGGGAGTTAAATGAGACACGAGAGATCCGTGCAGAACAATTTATTAAATGGTGGTATAATGCCCAATAGCGTGTACTCCCCTGGTGGTAGCCGGAGATGGTCTCGGTGAGGGTCGCTCGGTGGGACGAGTTAGGGCGGCTTGTACTGCTGCTCACTGTAAGTCCAGCCCTGGGCGGAAGTGAAATAGCTGAGGCGACAGCGGCTACCTTAGCCTAATCTTGGACCCCAATTAGGGGTTAAACACATTAAATAAATAACTATTATTGCACACGATTATCAAATTAGTTAATTAGTATTAGGTAGGTCTTGTCGGTGCTCAATTTACTTAGCGAACCACGCAAGCGCAAAACCGAATCACCAAGCCTTTGTTTGCGATTCCTGACTCGATCGAGACTGCCCGGCGACGCAGGCGCAATCTATCGGAGATTGCCCGCAACAGTCGTACGGTCACTAAAATGTAGCTTATCAACGTTAATATGGAGCGCTAAAACCTATTGATAAATTTAGGAGGCGAACTCTAAAGAAATATTTCAATTAGATGAGCTTCCTTTATATCTTAATTTATGTAATATTTATAAATAGTGTAATCTGATTTAATTAAAAAAAAAATTATGTATGTAGGTCGGTAAAATATGTATGTGTAACGTTACACTTGAACTTCGTTACGTTAATAAAACCACAAGTTGAAAATAATTTGAGTTTTGAGTTTTCCATGACAAAGAATCAAAATTCATAATAATTACTTTAAACTTTTTTTCCTGAGTGCCTTTTAGCACGGTAATGTTATCTATTTTCGGCTCCCAGGAAATAAATCAGCAACCGAAATACGAGGATTTATCGCTTCTGTGACTCTTGATTTTAAGAGGCACGTTACAGTTTATTATATAGCTTATCTCATGTCACGTCAACTCATAGACATTAAATTAGTCTTGTTTTTTAGGTGCTAAGCATACATTTAAGGTTTTCCGGTTAGCAATGCTATAAAAATACATTGTGTGGTATACCGATCTAGCCGTTCTTGAGTAATGATAATAGGGCCGTAATGATGCGCAACTTACCAACTTACTACCAGACTTTCTTTATATTGATAGATATTACGGCTGAAAGCCGAAGTGCGGTTTTTTATACAACAGAAGAAATTGTTAGCTCTAGTAACTTTCCGTGAATTAGTTACATAAGTAACAGCTACTGGCTACAAAAAAGTAAGTTTAGTAGCACTTGGTTTTTAGTATAATACAGGCTGTAACATGAAGGGTACTTAAACATGGTACCCTACATGTTACAGCCTGCATTATATGTAATATTTGGGGTGTTTTAGGCCATCAATATAAACAACTTTTTGACGCCGTCATGGTGGAGTGGTCAGTATAGCTACCTACACATGAAGCCTTTCGGGTTTGAATCCTGGTGCCGGCAAATATTTGTGCGACGAACACGAATATTTGTTTGCGAGTCACGGTTATTATATATTTATTTAAGTTTATTTATAAAAATATCTAAAGCTATTAATTTATATTGAAAAAATGACCGTTATCTACACTTACGTGCAATAAAATCGACCCAACTCGTCGGTTTCGATTCGACATTTATCGGTATATAAAAAGAAGATTAGGCAAACAAAACTTGTAAATATAATTCAAATCAAATCAAATAATTTATTGCATTCATGAATGTAAATAACAGATGTTCACAAACAACACCAGCACATCATGGTGCCCATTTGGGCATAGCATAATCAAGATAAAAGTGTAACGGACTAGATTAGAAATTATTCATACTATATTAACTTAATTCGAATGTATATTTCTTACGCTTTATTTAACCTACTCTAAACATCGATAAATGAAGTGTTGGTGACAATAGACTAATTACTTCGGAAATCCTGGTTTCTCATTTTTGCGTCATACGGCATTTTGGTGACTATACAGAATGTTAAAATTCAATTGAGTCATTGTATATTCAATAATTGATGATGCCTGATGCCCTTAAAATTATTTCCCCAAACATTTTAGCTCTCTGTATTAACTGTACCTATATTATCAAGAAAATTTTTACTAACCAATTCAAGGGTTGCCTTTGAAAAGTGATTGAGTAGTGGTTTTATTGAAAAAAGGGCTTGAAGTTTGACATAAGCAGTTGCCTTGAAAGTGTCGGTGTCTTGAAAGTGGAAGCTACATATTTTCAAATTCATTAAAATTTTGTTTTTATAGACAACCATATGGTCCGTCGCTTCGGAAATCTAAAAAGAAAAGAAAATTTTATGTATACAAGTTAAAAGTGTATATAAATATTTATATACACTTTTAACTTGTAATCAAATAGCATATTAAAAACTATCATTTGATAGATTTTAATATGCTATTTGATTACAAGTGCAGAAGAGCGCAGCCACAATTTTATTAATACTGTCTGTCTGTGTGCAATGTATCTGCGTTGCATGTTAGTACATGCAAATGTGAATGATAAACATTATTACACTAGTACAATCCAATCAATACTCTCATTATCTTTTTCTCAAATAAAATAATTTACATTACACAAATTACATATTTTATTTGTAAATAAACATTTCGAACTAAAAATGGGTAAAACTATTTATGTATTTTATCTATGTAATAGTTATTTCAAAGAATTAAATAAAATAATCTATCAATTTTGATTGCCATTTATAAAAGGAATGGATAGAAAGGGATATTATTTCCTTATAATTCCGGAAATCCTAGTCATTTGTTTACAAATATTTGAATAAGTAAATTATGTACAAAAATTCATTAAATTCTAAGATAGGATTAAATACAAGTATCAGAAATTTCTCCCTCTTATGGAGTTTTGCAAAATAACGCTAATAATCTGGAATTACGGGTGAAAAATGAAATTTATAGATTGAACAATATTATATGCAATTATGACACTTACAAGTGAAATTCACACTGCATCCTCAATACTACTCACTTCTACCAGCACGAAATAACTATATATGTATAATTTTGCACTATTTATCCTTATTTTAAACTAAAAAGCCGTACCAAAATCGCGAGTCGATATTTATGAATACGTCAAATACGACAATTTATGTCATGTTGAGATTTCGGGACATTGACACATGAAGAAAGTGCTGCCATTACATAAATCCTTTCATTTCCCATAAGTTATAGAAAGAATCACAGTGATGATTTTCAAAATAAAATACAAACCTAAACATTAAAAGTAAATATATTATATTTATTTCTTTCATTGATAATAAATACTGATAATTGAATACAATATGTTAAGTTTTTAGCTACTTTTCTACTTTTGTTTTAGAAAGATGGCGAAATACTGGGGAAATCTTGTTTCTATGTAGTCGTGTTTAGAAAGAGATGACGACAATTTCTAGAAAGAGAAATGTGTAATTTGAAATGTCAAGTATTGTCAAAATTTTTGCCCTCACTTTGTTATTTTGACTAATGACTCCATTCTTAGTATAAGCTCCTTGCATTTGGTTCATTTTCGCGCTTTTTGACTCATTCCATTACAGACCGTGTCCTAGCGAACACATTAATTCTTATTACAAGGGCCATAATAGTACTTACCTCTATAAAAATACGTACTTATCTAAATTATCTCAAGTCACTAATTAAATTAGTGCCTTTTATATACCTTATTTATCTACCATTATCAATAAAAAATAGTGACGAAACGTGTCTCATTCCTGGACCATAATAGCAGTGTTGGACCCATAACGACAGGATGTTACAAGTCTTTCCACCAACCAAACCAAGCCAAAATTTGTACTGCTTTGAGAATCAAAGTCCCTCTGGATCTAAATCTGGTAGAACACTAGCCAACGAAGGAAGTTAAAATACACTCGCAAATACAAATAAGATATGAAGGGTCCCTATTTGAGATATTTATTGCCCCAAGTTATAGGTAATTAGGTTAGTTTAGGGACACTTGGGGGTAATTTGTCAGAACCTCGCTTAGCTGGAGTTGAGTAAGTTCGTTAGGGCCCACTTTATTATTGTTGGCTGTGTGACCGGAAGAAAACGCTGAAACGATTTAACGAAATACCTGTCTGGAATAGCAGATGGTCTGTCGGAGTCTATTTTGATATTACTTCATCTTAATGTTCTCTTAGATTTCGCGAGCACTACACATTGTAAATAAAACAACTTTTACGGATATAACTCGCGTGTAATTAGATTATACATTTTGTTATTATTGTTAATATTTTTTATTTACAATTACTTCATCTTATTCAGCTTATGGCATTTTGATTACTACCGCAATTACTTTTTATTATTGTTCCATAGTTTTTTGACTGAAATGAGGAAAAGGTTCCTTTAGCTGATGCAATATTATGATGCACATCGAAGAATACCCCTTTTTTGATATCCGTAAATAATACTAAAACTGGAATTCACCAACAATTTAACGAATTGTTTTTGAAATTTTATCGTTTATAAAATAATTGTCAAAAACTAACAAGTAACTTTTAATCGTTTGTTTTATGTGTTGGTGAACTCAAGCCTTAGACGTACGTAGATGTATTACTCAATTCATCATAATTATTGCATTCGCGGAGCAACGATTTTCTTTTCTATAATTTCAAATAAGTTGAACTCAAAGCCCATCTGCCAAATGTGGCTTTATGTAACTTAATGTTACCTAAAACTCTGCTCAACACCTTTTGCGATTACGAGCGTAATTGTATGTATGTATGTATGTCAATCAAATTTACCAAAGTTACCAAAGGGCGCCATCATAGCCATAATAATACTGTTAGCAGAATTATTGTGTTCCGACATTCAATGATGTGACAGCCAGCACTTAGAGGTTGAGGATTCTGGCTTTAACCTTCGCTGTATCATCGTATATCTATTAGGTGAAATGAAAGCCAAGACCTTCCCTATCAAAGATACAACTTAGTAAACAAGAAACAGTTAAACATATATGTTATTCTGAATACGCTATAAATTGTACTGGCGTTAACAAAACCATCTTACTAATAACTACTTGGAAGCCTTGCGAAACCACCAGAGTATACCTAAATTAACGAAATAAAAGAATGCTAACATATGTCTTCATTACGGATTCCTGAATTTCAACAGCTTTTTAGACTTGTTTAAATTTTAAAATCGTTCTCAACCGTTGCAGTAAGTACTCGTAAAACAGAAGTTTCCCGCCATATCTGGCTTCCGCCATCATGGCGGGCGTGCATGCATTTTTTCTGAAGACATCGCTGCGAAGTCACTGTGTAAGAACTGCCTTCCGGCGCGCTCGTCGCCGACTAAACGTATGCACCGAGAGATAAAGCATTCTAAACACCTGACACTACAACAGAAGGCAGCTTTTACAATAAGTGTATTACGAAACTTGGTGTTAATATTTTATTTACCTCTATTTGGTGATAATTAAATAAGATGACAACTGAGTATTTCCTGCGATCCGTGGTGATTTCAATATGTAGGTAATATCTAAATCCCAATGGATGTTATCAAACTATCACGCTTAAAAACGTTCTTGTAAGCAATACGTTTTGTATTATATTCATATTCAGTCATACGAACTGGACATAGCACTACCTCGTTAATAGTTGTCCTGTGGGCAAAGTTCTGTAATTTAAAACTACATTAACCGTTCTCGAACCCCTTTCTCACATTCCGTGTAGCCGTATAACAAATAAATGGTTCCATTAGAAACAACAAATATCCCCGGTCCCATGTGGCGGTTGCGTCAACTTTGTAATTAGTTAACAATCAACCCGTGTTCGTGTTCGATCCCACTAATGATTGCTATGTTCGTATAACTTATCTAACGTACATCGATAATTCCCTCGTAATCAGACGCTATTCTAACATTATCTGACACTTATGTCGCAGTGGTATCGGAAACAGCAGTATAACAATGCAACAAATCAATAATGACAAGCCCTAGACGAACTAAAAAAAGTGGTACTCAGTGTAATATACAAAGTGTAGACTGGGACTCACCTTCTACGGACACAGGCACTGTCAAACGTAGAAGGTCATGTCCAGAGAATTCGAAACATGCCATACAGACACAAGAAGCAATATTTGAAGTACAAACACCCTCAGACTCAGGAAGTGGGACCTCTAGAAGTATCGATGATACTGATAAATCGGATTCACTTATAGACGTCGAACAAAGAATTTCGTGCATTATTAATGAAAATAGATCGTCCAAAAGTAATTCTGAGTCGAGTGACGCTGATATTTTTATAGAAAATTTACTCGAAAATCCTATTGATGAAGACATATTTGGAGACGTCAAAAATGAACCTGTTTTGTACGATCGTAGCAAAACTTTTATCAAAACGCAAGAGTCTACACCGGTTACATCCGAGGTACACAAATCTACAGATGCAGATAAAAAAACTAAAGAAAGAAAACTTAAAACACCGGCACCTATTAGAAAACTCGGCAAATCAATTGAAATTGTAAAAAATAATCCCAGATTAAATAAGGAAACAATAAAAGTAGACGATAAAGCAAGTGTACTTCCCATATACAAAAGTACTGTGCAGGGATCGAGTATAGATTTTAATACCAACCAAAAAAAGAAAACAACTTCAAAACTAAAATTACCATTCTCTCCGAGCAGAACAATGGAGAAACCTAAAATAAACTTTTTTCAAAATAAAAGCTGCGCCCAAGAAAATAAACCATCTCCTTTGCTTTCATCCCCCGTTAGAAGAACTATATCAAACGAATATGTGAGACTGAAGTTTACAAACGACACGGTTGTGAGACGAACTATAGACGGTAAATCGATTCCAAAAATAACACCAAAGATACAGTCAATAATTCCCGAAAGTCCTATTGATAACGAAGATCCTTTTTTAAATCTTAGCCCTAATAAAAAATACACTGTAACAGTGAACAATAAAGTGCGTTGTGATAAAGACAATTACGTGATATTTGATCCGGCCACCGGATTCAACCCTGATGATGGACAAAGACAATCTCGTATACCTTTGAAATCTCCGAGTGGAGAAAAATCACGGATCCCACTCAAATCACCACCTGGAGAAAATTCTGGTGTAGTTCGTAAATCAGCTAACGTTAGTGACACTGACAGTGGTATACTGTCTCCGAACTCTCCCGTGGAAACTAGTGAAAAGGGCGCTTATTACGTCAACGCGGCAACATTCAGTGCGACGGCGAAAAAATGTGCAGAACTAGACATCACGATCCTTGATCCCGCGCTTGCCAAGAAAGCTGCCGAGCAAATAAAGGTCAGTGGTATACATTGTTTATATTTACTTAACTTTGTTATATAACTAGTATTAGGATAAAATACGAGAAAAACTGAAACGTAAACGTAAATAATTATGAGACATTTACAATTCAACTATATTATCATTGTTTGACATGATTATTAGGAAAGTATGTATTAAACTCGTTCATTGAGATATAATATACTATACTCGTTTAATTATTTTTTTACTTTCTCGTATACGTAGTATAGAGGAAGTCTTGTCATCGTCATTCGACCCCGAGGTTTTGACGGATTTACACGTTTTGGACCTCCCTGAGTCCAAAAATACCGTTTTTATAATTATGTGTGTGTGTGTGTGTGTGTGCGTTAGGACGATAACTTGAGTATGCTTTAACTTATTGCAGCCAAATTTAACATGCATATATGACATCCAAATATAAGGTTTCTATCAAGTTTTGAGTCATTTCCGGTATACGAGAATGTTTTTTCTAATAAAAGATTCAATTTGACTATAGTTATGTAAAGTATTAGTAGCTATAGTTAAGTAGTAAACTCAATAGTAAATTTCTTATAATATTAAAAAGCATACAAAGTATGCACAACTGTAACTTTATGAAATATTATTTTTAAGCATAATATTATGTGCAAGGTGGCGCAAAAGTAATGTCACAATATGAATTGGCTACTATTTTTATAAAACTGAAAAAATGAGCTCTGTTTTCATGAAAAGTTTATTTCAAGATTTAACACTGATGACATAATGATGAAAAAATGATATCGCTCAAGTGACCACCTCCCGAAACAACTGGCTCCAAATTGGCGATTTGTTGTTCAATGTTAGCTTTCAAGACTTGCAAGATTTGTGGTTTGTTGTGGTAAACGAGAGATTTTAAAAAGTCCCAAAGGAACAACTGGCACCATTAGATCTGGTCATCTGAATCTCCTAAACGTGCTTGGAGAGAAAGCATGGCAATTCATGATGGCGACTCATACACACCAGTCACACCACAAAACCTTTATTTCAATAATTTCTCATCCTATTCATCAACACGGATACTTATGCATCGACATAACAATCACTATCACTGCACAAAATACAATCCGAACAATTTTAAATCACCCAAACAAAAATCAACCTCCCGATGTCATGTTTCCCGCCAAACATCTTGATTATTTTTACAGATTAAAAAACCTGCGCATTACAAGCTTTGGTACTAGGTAAATATTTCAACTGCGCGTATTTTTTATCTGTGAAAATGTTCAAGATGTTTGCCATGAACTGTATTACTATTTGCGTAAACCTTCTTTTCATTGCCAATATCCGTGTCTAGCTCCATCTGGGCAAAGTTGAAAAATAATCGGCAATAAATCTTGGTGCCAAAGATCGTAGACATAATTTAACTTCCGCCCGAAAGGATCATTTTTCATGGCAACAGTTTACAGCGACTGTGCTGTTGCATGTTCGAGTCTTTTAGCAAAAAGTTTCTACTCACTTCTGCATTGCTGCGGGCAGGCAATGTTGTCTAAAGCTTCTTTTTAAGCTTGGCATTGTTTTGTGTAAATAATTACGTGACATGCTTTATGTTCATATTTTGGAAAAGTGCTACTTTAGTGCTACTTTTTACTACTAGGTAAGTTTTGTTTCTAAGAATATTGTTGCCTAAAATCCGCTGCAATGTTATGGCACTGATATTAAGTAGGTATTAGAGTTAGGAATACGTCATAATTATTGGAGAAGGGAAGGAAGGGAAAAGGGAAGTGCCTTAAAAAGGACTACAGACTGAATAAAAAACATAATCATTGTCGCAGTGTTAGTATATTTTGATAATTCCACTTTTGATTTATAAAAAGGAGGACGTGTAAATTTTAATGATTTTTTTTTATAAACTGTTAATTTCATTAGGTACACACAACAATTATCATCTTGCTACGTAGTAGAACATGAAGTCGCTCTTACTGTATGTAGGTACGCTTTGAACTTCTACGTAACGGTTTTCAGGAATGGCAATAAAAGAGGAATGTTAATACCTATGTATAATATCTACAGTCATGCATTTTATAGTGGAGAAAAGTCGAGAAATTCCGTGCGAAGCCGGGGCGGGTCGCTAGTATTATCATAATTACAAAGTGTCTACGGCCTAGCTAGGTCGTTATAGGTGGACCCACAAAAAATTAACATCACCTTAATTTAGTTGTAAAGTGTTTATTCACTGGTTGTAAAGCTTACAGCGCCATCTGTAGGAGGGTAGCTTAACTAAGCTTTCGTGCAACCTTTTATCTAATGTTTTTTTATGGTTTTGGCGTATGTCAAAAACAACATTAGTTATGTGATTATTCATGTAACTTTTATTTAATATTATATTTTATATTGGAAACATTTTTTATTAATATTTCTTGCTATGCTTTACGGTCCGAAAGTATGCTTTTTTGCATTGTAGTAATTCTACTCGTCAACAGATGGCGCTTGCCACATGCTTCCAAAGAAGCGACCTCTAGCGGCGTGCGTCGTAAAGAAATTTAGTTTAGAAATTGCATTCTCTTGCTTTCATTTGTTTACTCCTGTGATAAATACCGGACGACAGTGGCTCGTATTATTCGGACGCAATCGTGCAGTTAATTTCGAAATGGGCCCATTTAGCGAAAATAACGTGCCTACATGCGGCAAACACCCCGCACCCGCTCGAAATGACTATAGTATCTGTACAGTGTCGTATGTATGGCCAATTATTACAGCTGTGTGTGTAGGCTACTGATTGTACTCAAGTCTGGCACATTGTTCGTGTCTGATGATGTGGCGCGATAGATACTATCATTAGATGTTCATTTTGTCGTTTTTGTGCGTTGAGGGGAAATATGGTTTGTTTGTAATAATGTACGAGTAAAAGTTGATGGGAAATCGAAAGTGATTAAAATTATTTGCTTATTGTCTTAACTGTTACAAAATACAGAAATTTAGTTATTTTATTATTTTTATATAAAAGTCCATTGTGATTTTTTTTCATTTCAATGCCCATATAAAAGGGGCGTATACTTTTTAGGTTTGATGCCTTTCTAACAGTCCTTCGTATTCGGGGCTTTTTGCGTCACTGCGACCTATAAAGATCTATTGTGACTAGCCTCCAAGTAAGTCCTATTGAGATCTTACATGTCCTCCTTTAGCTGGGTACTATCTAAAAATGATAAGAAATTCCCAGCTTGGATTGTTTTGATATCATCTGGGTCGAGAATGTCTCCCCAAATGCCGGCTTCTTTTGTGAATGAGAGATTCACAAGAGCACAGAGGAGCATTGGTGTTTCACGCTCCTGTTCACAGAATCTACAAGCATCAACAACAACAATACTTTACAACAATCAAACAAAAGCCACTAACCTGGGCAGATGTTACCCTAAAAATCTCAGCATACGGGAATAATAGACATATTTTGCAAATACATATACCTAATGATAATAATATGTACTTTGAGAGGAGGTCTATGGCGCCGCGGTCGTGCGTTCTTCGTAACGATCATGAAAGCTAAGCTACCAAGTGCGCGGTCGGTACTCGGATGGGTCACCGAAATTTTTCAACTCGATTATCCTCCGTGCTTCGGAAGGCATGTTAAGCTGGTGGTTGGCTTTCGAAAAATAGCAGTCGTTCACAACCAGGGTCGGTGTCAGGTTAGCGGCAGGCCGTAAAAATCTGATGCTAAATCCTTTAGAAGTGTTTTCGATATCAAGACGTACTCCACGGACTCCAAATAAATTGGGAAAAGGGTAGGAGAAAGAAGATAATAAAGAAAGAAAGAAAATACTTCTTTCGCCAGCACAAAGACAACACAGACAACAAAGGAAATATATACAATAAAATAATAACAATAGTATTGAAATAGTAACAAAAGAACAGTAATAAATAAAACAAAATTAATAAAAATTAAAACAAAAAAAATGTCTTGTGCATGGCCAAAAGGTAGGTACTGCTCAGCATTTGCTTCTATTGTGACATAATGTCACAGAAACGCTGTTCTTATGGCAGGTCTTTTCCCTGTGACGTACGGATATAATAAATACGATAATATAATAATGATTTAAGTAAATATGATTTGATATTATTATTAAGAAAATGAACCTTTTTTTATCGGAGTGGAATACCCTATACCGCTGGCTAGTGGACCAGCGGACCGTTGACTAGACGTGGGCCTGTGCAGGGTTCGCCCAGCACCTGATCACCACGGCACTGGGAATACCTGCTAAACCACTCCGGTTTCCCCCATGCCCTTACTGGAGACGACCGGGGGTTTGCCGAAGCATTTCACCGAGCCAAGAAAATAATAATTAAAACAATTTATTGTCAAAAAAATATATATTACTAAAAATATAAATGACATGGTTGTAGGGCTGCGATATAGGAACGATTTTAATAAAATGTTGCTATATTTTTCAACGCAAGTCCACCAATCCGCATTGGACAAGCGTAGTGGACTACTAGTGGGTCGAATTATAAAGACTGTTTTGATGATATTTTTCAAATATATCAATATCTGCTTAGTTTAAATCTGATGTGGGTGGATGAACATTTAATGATAATACTTATGAATTTCCAAAACTGTACTAACTATAGTCGAAAGGTTTCAGTAGCGGAGTGCCAGAGTCCCTGGTATTATCTTCGTTAGAACTACCGATGGGAACTTACTAGTGCTTTAGGATAGCGGTGAGAGGATTGATGAGATTTTAATGTGTAAATAAATCACATAACTAATAGTCTTTTAAAATACTTTTAAATCTTATATTTATGCGTTTACAAAGGCGTAACTATTTTTAAAACTAGAAAAAACACTGAACGCAGCCGCCCGGGTTGCGGAGGATGCTGGGTTCGATTCCCGTCTGAGGAAGGTTGATTTGTTTCATTTTATTTTCTACTTTAAAATCTATGAAAATTGTGTGGAATATTATTAAACATTTTTATGCCTAATTTTCTAGTAACCGCACACACCATACTAATGATGTTACTAATCCACCATTAGTACAATGAGCTCTTTTCAGACTTTTACTTCTATAAAAAGGTTTTCCGTTAAAATCCCTCTATTATTTTTACCACAAATTTTTACATACCTTCATAAATTACACCCAAAAGTTCCGCATGAATCAGCCGACCCAATGCGGTGCAAACAGAATAAAAATCTCTCCGAACTGTCTGATATTAGCTCGCACAGACAGACAGGAAAACTTTGTTTTAATATATTTTATACTATAATTATAAAACAGACAACCTGACCCTTTAAAGTGATATTTGGTATAAATTAAATAACAAATAACTTAGCGACGCCTCGACCGTTTTCTGAATTAAGATCGTGTTAACTTGTGTGCAATGTTTATTTGTAATTTTTAGTAAAATTGTGCCTGTAATTGTCACTCTTATATGTGTCGTAGGGTCATTGCGCAATCCGGATTATTGGTAAAAAAAGTAGGAAGCTAAGTGTAGCGGAGCCCAAAATACGTTTTAAAAAAGTCAAACGGTCCTAGTGTTATGGCGAAAGTACGACTTATCAAATCATCCTGCGACATATACAACTTTGATATAGAATAGAATAGAATAGAATAATCTTTATTGTACACCTTAACATAGAAACTACAGCTAAACAATAACAATATTATAATGTACAAAGGGCGGTCTTATCGCTATATGAGCGATCTCTTCCAGACAACCTTAGGATGGACAGGAAAGATTAAAATTAACGAAGGAAGCTGTTGGTGTATCTTCAAATACTTGTATCACTAATATTACAATATAATACCTTATGACTCTTAAATAAATGAATATAGAAAAATAAAAGAAGCAGAATAAATACCTCTAACACCTAAGATAATTACTAAATACACACATATTTACATACATAAAAAAAATATATATTTATATATACATACAATACAATATATACGTAAACATAAAAGAATATATATACATATATTATATAAACATTATGGCAAAAATGTCACATTGCAAGATAGTGCTTTTTCACTTTGTCGATGAAGACATCACGTGATTGTGATTTTCTTATAGGAAAAGGCAATGCATTCCACAACAGTGCTGCTTGGACTGTGAACGATTTAGCGTAAAATTTGGTAGAATGCATTGGGATAGCTAAGCGTAAGTTCTCCGACGATCTTAATGTTCGAGAATGGGTATCGTTGACGAACGTAAAACGTTCCTTATGGTAAAAAGGAGTCGCTGGGTTGAAAAGGATGCTGTAGAGTAGGGAGAGGATATGAACATTCCGGCGAAGGCGAATCGGCAACCACTTGAGTTTACGGCGGAAATCTGAAACGTGATCATATTTGCGGAGTCCAAATATAAATCTTATACAAAAGTTTTGAAGCCGCTCAAGTTTAGCAAGTTGCTCTTCAGTGATATCAAGGTAAGAGGAATCAGCATAGTCAAGGATAGGCAAGAGGAGGGATTGGGCTAACGTAACTTTGGTCGCAGTAGGTAGAAAATTGCGGAGTCGTTTCAAGGACCCAGCAGACGCGAACATCTTACGACTAATTTCCTGCAGCTGTGTAACCCAAGATAAATTTTTATCAATGTGCAGACCCAAATTTTTGACATGGTCTTGGAAAGTAAGCGATACACCACCAAATGTAACTCTGTGTACTTCTGAAAAATCAATTTTGCTGCGCATTTTGCTACTACCGACGACAATAATTTGGGTCTTACTTGGATTGACAGTTAGACCATACGATTTTCCCCATTGAAAAATTCTCTCCAAGTCAGTGTTTATTATATTTATGGCGCTGTTAATTTGATCTACAGGAGCTTGAGTATAAATTTGTAGATCATCTGCGTAAAGGTGGTAGGTAGAAGTCAGCTGGCAAGTGATAGATTTAATGTATATTGAGAAAAGTAATGGAGATAAAACGCCGCCCTGAGGTACCCCAGCGGAAATGATGCCCCACGATGAATGCAAGTCATCAATACATATCCGCTGTCGGCGTCCAGTCAGGTAACTACGAAACCAATCAATCGCCGTAGGAGATATGTTAAGAGAGCGGAGGATGCCGAGTAAGATTTCGAAGTCAACAGTATTAAACGCATTACTGAAATCAAGTAATGTTAATACAGTGACATTACCGTTTTCCATACCATATCTTATGTCGTCTGTAATTTTGACTAACGCAGTAGTGGTGCTATGTCCTCGACGAAATCCAGACTGGAAAGGATTAAGGAGATGCTGGCGTAGAAGGAATAAATTGATTTGGTTGTAAACCAGTCGCTCGAGTACCTTGGCAAGGAAAGGAAGAATGGAAATAGGTCGGTACTCGGAAAAAGACTTTGGATGTGATTTTTTAGGTAAAGGAATAATTTGGGCGTCTTTCCAGGTTGTTGGAAATACTCCACTAGAGATGGAAAAATTTAGGACGTGGGAAACGACAGGGAGAATTTCATCCAGGACAGGAACGACCATCTTGCGACTAATGGAGTCACAACCCACTGCGTTAGAGGTGATCGACAGTATGCTTTTCTTAACATCACAGTCGGAGAATTGATTAAAATAAAACGAGGAGTGATCGGGGACGGGAAGAGATGAAAGATAATCTAGTGTTTTGTTTTTGATAGTACCATCATAATTAGGAACAGTAATAAAATGATTATTTAAAGAATTGATATCTAAAGTACTAGAAGGTGGAGTAGAGCGTTGTCTCCCAATCCCCATTGATTTTAGAAACTTCCAGACTTTGGCTGGATCTTCGTTTTCGATAGACCGATGAAAAAAGCGGCGTTGAGCATTCCTACACACCTTGTTGCAGTGATTGCGGATGATAGTATATTTTTCCCAGTTCGATGGTGTGGGACGACGGTTATATTTAGTTTTAGAAACGGCTTTCTTGAGTAGTAAATTTTTAATTTCGTCGTCCATCCACGGTGAAGGGAGATGTTTAATTTTAACCGCCCGTATAGGTGCATGTTTGTCGTAAAGTTGTGTGATATTCAAATTCAAGATAGATAGTTTCGCATCTATACAATCTGAGGCAAGAACTGAAGACCAGTCGATATTCTGTGCGTCTATGCGAAGTTCCTCAACGTTCATGCTACCAAAATTACGCTGTAAAAGGATTCTGGGCTTGATTTTAGGAGGGCGGATTTTATAGGAGAGGAAAATAAGGTCGTGGTACGAAAAAGCATCAGCCGGAAACTGACCGTGCTTGGCGACATTGTTGGCTGAAGAAACAAAGATAAGGTCTAACAAAGAAGGAGTACAGTTAGGAAAGTGATGGGTAGCATTCAGAGTGGGGATATGCAAGTTGTTTGATTGTAAGAGAGAATAGAGCGAGGAAGAACGAGAATCGTTTTTGAGAAGACAAGTATTGAAATCACCCATAATAATACAGTGGTTGTACAAAGGAACTAGATTTTCTAAAATAGAATCAAAAGAAGAAAAGAAGTTAATGTGAGAGGAAGGAGAGTAGTATACACCGAGAAGAACTTTAGTGTGATTCAAAATTAGTTCTAGAAAGATGTGTTCGCCGGCGTTGGGTGGAGGTGGTTGTGGTGACATGTCAATGACAGAGAAAGGAATATGCGCTCTAATATAAACAGCAACACCGCCACCGCCGCCACGCACACGATCATTCCTAACCAATTTGAATCCAGGTAAAGAATATGACGTAGAAGGGAGACAGGGCTTCAGCCAAGACTCTGAAACAAGTATAGCGTGGATGTTCTTACAATCAAAGCTTGCCAGTAGATCAGAGTAATGAGCCGGAATGCTTTGGGCGTTGATGTGGATAACGTTAAAATTTGCACGAACATCGGAGAAAACAGTGTCAAGGCTATCAGCGAGCGATGGTAGGCTTCTAAAACTGTCGTCTGAGATATCACACTCATCATCACTACTAAAAGAAAAAAAATCATCAATATCACTATCTAAAACCATAATGTGACTAAAATAAAATAGTGGCTAAATAATAAACTTATCAATAAATAGAATATATAAAACGAAAATATAATAAATAAGTACAATACAAAAATATTAAATATGTATTTAAAAAAGAAAAACTTTATGTATAGGGCAACGATACTGTCCACCCGCCAGTTTGAAATATAAAAATTAAAGCTAAATGGAACACTCCCAACATAAAACAAGTTACAGAGACAAAAAAAAAAATCACTTACTGAAGAACATGGCTGTATGTGATAGATCTCTTTGCCTTTCGTTACAAGGGGGAATTTAAAAAACACAATTAAACAGAAAGTCATAGTGACAGTTGACATTGAAGGGCGGGAAACGTTGAAGTAGGCGGGAGTGTTTCTAGCTTTTAAATTCTTTAAAAATTTAATTTCATAGTAAATTGGACCAGTTGAGTAGTTTATTTGTATATATTTAGTTTTTTGTTGTTTATTTATTTATTTGTCATCTCATCTCTTGGTAAGTTCTTTATTTTTTTCATCTTCATGCACTACCATGAACGATCCACCTGACCCAGGTGGAACAGTTCCTTCTGTTGGGTTAAATGTGACTGTTACAAGCCATGAAGATACCGGTCTGGATATAGATCACAATGATGATGAGTTTGAGTGGTCAACTTGCCAAAAAAGGAAAAGGACTAAGTTAAGTTCTTGCAAACACTGTAAGAACAAAATGGCGGGTAAAAGCACAGGTTGTGCTTGTAATAACTCGGAAAATAGTAATGGTAATGATAGCAATGAAGTCAATAAACAAGATGCACGCCCTGTCTTTTTACCACCAGAACCTGCAAAACAAAGTGATTTATCTCATTCACAATCTACCACAAATCTTTCTGGACGAGTATTTTACAGTGCTAAGGATTTACCACCTTTTGTTGTTCATGTTCAACGTGAACAAACTTCATTTAACGATGCTACAACACTTCATCCAGTACATTTTGGCAGCTTTCTTAAAAGAAATAACTTTTACAATATATTAGACGGAAGTGTAAAGAAAATCGGTAGGAATAGAATTAGCCTTTCTTTTTCTAAATTCGAAGCCGCCAATAATTTTATAAAAGATAAGAAATTGACAGAAAACCAGTACAAAGCATTTATACCAACCTTTAATATAACACGCATGGGTCTTATACGTGGTGTTCCCCAAGATTGGACTCCCGATGAAATTAAAGAAAGAATGTCTCTTCCAGATGGTTGTGGTGAAATTCTTAAAATTAGGCGTCTTAATTATAAAGTTATTGTTGACAATACTGCTACATGGAAGCCAACACAATCGATAGTTGTTACTTTTGATGGCCAGATGCTCCCATCGAGGGTTTTCTTATGCTATAATTCTTTGATAGTTGACCGCTATATTTATCCTACAGTACAGTGTTATAATTGTTGCCGCTTTGGTCACACAAAGCTTCAATGTCGAGCAAAGCCACGTTGCTATAAGTGTGGTCAGGACCACTCTGGTGATAGTTGTGCTGTGGAGGAAGAGAGTGCTAGTTGTTGTAACTGTAATGGCCACCATTTTGCTATAAAGCGCACTTGCCCTGAATATGAAAGACAAAGGAGCATTAAAATTTCTATGGCAAATAATAACATTTCATATTTTGAGGCAGCTAAATTACATCCGGCAGTTGGTAGGTCATTTTCTGATGTGTTATTATCACAACCATCAAAACCAAGTATAAATTTTATAACTTCACCATCAAAACAATTTTCACAGAATAATAACCATTCTTACAAAAAAACTGTTTATAACAAACCAAAGGATTTTTCACATAGAATTTTGAATAAAGGATACAATAAAATTGAACACAATAATATAATTAGGGACTATGACATGCCTAGTGGTAGTGGCAATGGTACTATCATTAATCATAATCAGGACAATTCTCAAAATACTACAATTACTGACATTATTATTAATCTTATTAATTACATAACATATAATAACAATTCTATACCGTCCGACGTTGCCCCTTTGCTTAAAGCTATTCAAACATACTCTCACCACAATGGACCAGTTGGCCAAAGTGGTTCAATGGAACTGTAGAAGTATCACCAACAAGAAATCAGATCTTATTCATTTAATTAACAAATACAACCCATTTATTATATCTCTTTCAGAAACCTGGCTTAAGCCAGGTTTTAATTTTAAGATTTCTGGATATTTTTGTTTGAGACAAGACCGATCAGATGGTCATGGTGGCGTGGCCCTCTTAATCAAAAATACATATCAATACAAAAGTTTCTCATTGCCTTCAAGTGATGATTATTGTATTGTAGGAGCTATAATAAACAACATTTCTTTTGTATCAATTTACTTACCACACCCCTCCATATCAATACTTAATGACATAAACAATGTTTTATGTCAACTTCCTAAACCATTTTTAGTTCTTGGTGATTTTAACTGTCACCATCAGTCTTGGGGTAGTTCTTTTACAAATGGCTATGGGGAACATTTATTAGATATTTTAGACAGAAATAACTTATGTACTTTTAACTCTGGAGAGGCTACACGGCTCACTAACCCTAATGAGTGTGTTAGTGCGGTTGACCTTTCAATTTGCACACCAAGTCTTGCTCTGTCATTGCTATGGCACCCACTCACTTCCACTTATGGGAGTGACCATTATCCGTTAGTAATAACATTTCCATATATAACAAAAAACAATTTAAAGCAAAAGCCTAATTTAAAATACAAATTACAAAATGCCAAGTGGGAACTATATAAAAAGAAGTTGGAGGAAAAATTTTATTCCCTACCTAATATTAGATTAGGTAATGAAGATCAATGCTCTGATGCGTTAGCTAAGTGCATGATCATTATAGCTGATGAAGTTTTCCCAGTTAAGAAACCTGGAGGATATTTAATTCCCTCTCCTCCATGGTGGGATGAAGAGTGTACTGCAGAGATAAGGCGAAGAAAGAATGCTGAACGGCTATATCGTGAGCATATGAGTTTAGCAAACTTTAATGAACTCACAAGAATCATGGCTGATGTGAAAAAATTTTTGAAGAAAAAAAAATATGATGCCTGGAAAAAATTTTGTTCATCGGTTTCTCCTGACACGCACCCTTCAATAGTATGGAATAATATCCGCAGATTCCGATCAGCCTTCGTTCAACCTTCTTTTTCTACTCTTTCTTTAGATATGGCTCGACAATTTATGGACAATTTGGTTCCGCCATCGGCAGCAGAGTTAACTCTACTTTCACCATACCCAGACCATAATTCGGGATTGAACTCTCCTTTTTCATTATCTGAAATAAAAGGAATCCTAGGTAATTTAAAAGATTCAGCTCCAGGAGCTGATGGCATACCATATTCTTTTATAGTCAACCTCGGGGATAAAGTTTTAAGTTATTATTTACATGTTATAAACAATGTCATGCTGACAGGTAACATTCCGTCGGCATGGAGACAGCAAGTTGTGTTGCCATTTCTAAAACCGAATAAATCGTCTTCCGAAGTCTCGTCCTATAGACCCATTATTCTTTCTAGCGTTTTAGTGAAAATTGCTGAACATTTAATTAAAAATAGATTAGAATGGTATGTTGAAAATAAAGGCCTACTTTCTAATAGTCAATTTGGGTTTAGACGTGGGAAAAGTACCTATGATTGCATTTCTATATTAATTTCTGATATTCGTTTAGCATTTTCTGATAACGCATCCGTTGGTGCTGTTTTTATTGATATAAAATCTGCGTATGACAATGTTAACATATCGTTATTGCATAAAAAGTTAAACATTCTTAAAATTCCCATTAGACTATGTAACTTTATAATTAATTTATTTTCTGAAAGATATCTGACACTTTCTATTGGTGATACTGTAATACAAAGACGTGTATCTAAGGGTTTGCCTCAAGGTTCGGTACTTAGTCCATTACTGTATAATTTATATACTTACGATCTTGAAGGTTCACTAGACAAGTCGTGTGCTGTAATACAATATGCCGACGATGTTGTATTGTATTGTCTAAACAGCTCCATATCCCAAATTTCAATCAACCTAAACAAATCTATATCTCTCTTCAAATCCTGGCTAGATCTGAATGGTTTCAACCTTTCACTTTCTAAAACTTCAGTTGTGTTATTTACAAGAATGCGTTCTCAGACTATGTTAAACATTAATTTTAGTAATCAATGTCTTCCCCAAAAAAATGAGGCTAAATACTTAGGTATACTTCTTGACTCTAAACTTACAGGAACTTCTCATTGTGAATATATACTTTCAAAATGTGAGCGTAATCTTAATATTTTAAGATGTCTTGCTGGAGTTTGGTGGGGTAGTCATCCGGTTTCTTTGCGGTTGCTTTACATTGCTCTGGTAAGAAGTGTTTTGGATAACGGGACCTTTTTGCTTGAGCCTTGTAACGTAACTAACTACAAGAAGCTGGATAAGATACAAGCAAAGGCCTTAAGACTTATTAGCGGAGCTATGAAATCAAGCCCAATATGTGCATTGCAAGTTGAGTGCAATGATCCTCCTCTATACTTACGTCGTCAACTCCTAGCAGACAGATTTTTGTATAAATCAATTCAATTAAATAAAAATAATACAGTTGTACAGAAAATTGAACTACTAACTAACAAAATGGCATCATCCGGATACTGGAACCACAAATCATTGCCCCCATTGGTTAAAAGTTTTAAAAAATATTTAAATATCAATTCGGCAACATATTCTAGTCCTATCCTTCCCATATTTGCCTCCGAATATGATTCTTTAACAATGATTCCTAATATTAATTTTAACCTAAAAATCGAGAAATCAAATGCCAATACCTATTTTAATGTGGCTGTTGATGGATATTGGTATGGTTGGCACAAAATATTTACAGATGCATCTAAAACTGACTTGCTAGACGTTGGTGTCGGTGTTTACCATAGCAATTACAAAATACAACAAAAAATTCGACTTCCTCCGCAGACTTCCGTTTTTACTGGAGAGTGTCTGGGCCTTTACAAAGCTGTTGAGTATATACTTTTAGCAAAGTTAAAGAAAACTGTCATTTTTTCTGATTCTTTAAGTGCCTTACAAGCGTTACAAAAATTTCCTTTTAAAGTTAAAATGTATCCGTTAATTTTCAAAATACGTGATTCGCTTTTAGAATGTTCAGCTAAAAGTTATTCGGTATCTTTCGCCTGGATACCTAGCCATTGTGGCATAACCGGCAACGAGTTTGCGGATCATATAGCTCGCGACGCCATACGGTGTGGTGATATGGACTCTTACAAAAACTACAGTCTTGATTTAGTTAGCTTATCCAACGTTGACCTTCAATTATCCTGGACAAAGTTGTGGACAGAAGGTGGTATTACAATAGCTAAATATTATAGAAATATCCAACCTACTGTTCCTGTTAAGCCTTGGTTTACCAAATTGAGGTTTAATAAGACAGTGACTTCAATTTTAATTCGAATGCGTCTTGGTCATGTTTGTACACCTGAACGTTTAGCCAGATTTGGCATTATCAACGATGCGACATGTGAATGTGGTGAGATTGAGAGCGATATAAATCATATTTTTCTTGCTTGTCCGCGATTTGACAGAGATTCTTTTATAGAATCTCTATTAAATCTTGATATTCCTTTACCTACTTCCATTCCCATCCTATTATATGGCAATAATCCAAATATTTATAAACTTTTAGCCTTATTTATTAGAAAAAATGACATAAAAATTTAATTTATCCCATCTTTCCATTTTTATGCCTATTTACTAATATTATCATCCTCATCCCTATTCACTTATTCTTTCATTTCATGCATTTATATCCTTAGAACCTATTCACCTGGTTCCCTAACCTATTTCCTCTCCGATACCTTATCTAATTTAAAATACGATTCGGTTTCCTGCCTTTTATTGAATATCGAAAATCGTCATTGAATACTATCAAACTCGTATATGGCAAATGGCAACATTAGCCTAAATGCCAATATCAAGAAGAAGAAGACAGTTGACATTGACAATTAGTTAGTGAAATGGAAAGCAAATTACGATAAAACATACCAGAGATTACTAGAAAGATTACATTATATACAATAGACAAACAATATTAACCGATATGATATTTACTTGTGGGTAACTTTACGTTAGTGAGTTTACTGTTAAATATTGAAATTTGGGGTAAATTTGAAATAAACTTATAAACGATTGAAAACCAAAAAAAAAAAAAAAAAAAAAAAAAACGAGTACGACAATTACTTTGTAAGACAACACGGAGAAAACAATGCTATTTTTTGATGGTAGCTGCACGCTTGGTCTTCGATGGCACCTTCGAAGAAACAATCGGTTGACGGACCTCGGGATCAATGGCATCAAGATCGCTAATTGCTGAGACCTTATGCCTTTTACTATTGGCACCAACAAGAAACACACAGCCACCCCTTGTCCAGCAATTGGACACCCCAAACCGCTCCCGTGCCACCATGAACACCTCGTGACGCATGCGTGTCAGGAACTCGGACACAGTTATTCCGGTGCCTTTTAGGCATTTTTTGGCAAACCAAACCTTGTCCCGGAGATTAGTGTTAGTGAACTTCACCAGGATCGGCCGAGGCTTCTGGGAGTCGAGAACTCGCCCCATCCTATGGCACCGCTTAATGTCAGCTGTTGTAACACCAACCTTCAAATCATTAGTGATGGTACTGGCGATCACCGCACCCAAATCCTCATCCTTCTTCTCTGGGACCCCATGAACGAGCAGTATTTTACGTCGTCCCTGCATTTCCAATCTGTCCACACTGGATGCAAGGAGTTGGAGTTGCCTTTGAAGAGTACTTAGGGATTCTAGCATGAACTTCTTGAATATAGCAAAGTCAGTAGCGAGTGATCCGGGTGTTGTGCTTGAGGAAGATGATGTTTTGTGGAGCTCTGTTTCAAATTGTGTCATGCGGCTATTAAATGTTGACGTCATGTCAATGAACGACTGCTTGAGATCTTCCATTTTAACAGTGATAAGTGAAAAGTGTTCGGAGAGAGGAAATATTACTAGGCGAGTAAGAACCTTATGTCACCATATGATAGTGATCATAGAACTAGTAATTTTATACTTATAATAATTATAAATAAATTTTAAAGCAAGCTAAGGCATAAATCTATAATATAAAAATGAATCGCAAAATGTGTTGGTAAGCGCATAACTCAACAACGCCTAGACCAATTTGGCCAATTCTTTTTTTAAAATGTTCGTTGAAGTTCAAGGATGGTTTTTACGACGAGAAAAGTTCGAATAATTTCTTTATGACAGGACGAAGTCTGTTGGGTCCGCTTGTAGTCTTTAAATATTGATATCGGAGAAAAATGAAAATGTAAATAAAACTGTCAAAAATTATAATCTAAATTTGGGAATCTGAGAAAAACATTTGTTTAATTTAACGGAAATCGCAGAAATTTATGTTATCCCGTTGAAAACATTGTATAAGTAGGTAGTGCCTGACATTTGAATTGATCATTTTGCGCTTGGAGTTGATGTAATAAGCGATAAGAAAAAAAGATTAAGATTGAATGCTTATAACCGCGAGAATAGAAAGTGGCGTCATTCAGAACATGAAAGTGTTTGTTTTGAAAGGAATTACCTACTTATCGTTGGGGAAAATTAGGTGTATTTTTCGAAACCAGACAATTTAAAAGTACCTAATTTAAAAGCATCTACCTTATAGTAATGTATCTAAATATTGATTTCGGACAAAGTTCTGGGACCGAAAACTGTAAAGGAGATCTGGTTGATGTATAAACAGTAAATACTATACTAAAATTATGATAAATATTTATAAACGGAGATTACACTTATATCTTCCAAGCGACATTAATAAGGAACATACAAATTTCGAGTGCTGAACAGCTGATACTCTATGGATAATATGGATAAACTTTGTTCATTATAAACTGACAAGACCACGAAGAAAATACTTCAACAAAGATATTTATAATCATTTTGTTTCTCCTGTCGTGCTCCTAATTTAGTTGGGATCAGTGCAGTCCAATTTCTGTCGGTGAATAAGGTACCTAAAAGTTAACTCAAATGCTGCCAAAACATTAGCAGTATGTCCATAGCAAGACATACGAATATTTTACACCTAAATTATTGTTACATATAGTCCATTTCATCGTGGCTTTACACATCACAATGTAAATGATGCAACCAATCAAATACGCTAACCGACGAGTCACACACTCGGCTATCAACTAATTTGGCGATGCATTTGTTAATTGGTGTATGAAAATTTAATCCTCCTGGTATTGTCGTAGCGGACATATTGCAAGGCCTCTATAACGTGAAATAATAAATTGTGCTGATTGTAGCGTGTATCGTGCCAAGTGCTTTGGATCGTGGGATAATAATTCAATAAGCTGATAGAATTTTGTTGCCAAGTTGCAGCATAATATGTACATATTGATATTAATATAGTTTTATCTTTAGTTAAAAAAAGGTGATACGCTTACGTTCCATAGCCGTCTCGTAACAGTACGTAACGGTCTCTTCTTCGCCTCTTTTTAACCGACTTCAAAAAAGGAGGAGTTTCTCAATTCGACTGTATTTTTTATGTCTGTTACCTCATAACTCTCTACTGGGTGTACCGATTTTGAAGATTCTTTTAACGTTTGGAAGGTTTGGAAACATGTGCTTGTCATGTGGTCTCATTTAAATTTGATCGACTCTGACGAGTAGTTTTTGAGTTATCCCTGAGAGTTATCCCTAATAATGCCTATTTGACGTCGATGGCATCGTAATCATTTTATAACTTATTAAAAGATGTCGAGATAGTTTCCTTTAAATACTTAAAACACTAAAAAGCAAAAAATAAATAAAAACAATAAATTAAGTTTATTTTAACAAAATTTGTATATCGCCGTTTTTAATTTTAAAGTTTTCGTCTTTTTATTTTTTTCCATCAAAAGGTTGCCTGTAAGAAATCGCGTTTTAGTGATAAGGCCGCCCATTGTACAATGACTTAGTAATAGATATATCTGTATTTTTGTATTATTTTTGTTGGTGTACAATTCAGCTCATTCATTCATTTGAAGGCTGTTTTTTTTCTTTAAAAATAATTTTCATTGTAAAAAGAGGCGATATGCTTACGTTCCCTTTCTCAGTTGATAAGTGTCTATGACAATCCAGTGCGCCTTTTTGTAATACGGCGCGCTATACGATCCGCCTGCGACAACTCTTAACACGTACATAAAGCACTGTTCACTATCCCAGATTACAAGATTGTACAGTAAAGAGGTCTCGTTTAAAATCCCTTGCGAAATACAAAAGCGCCAAAAAATTTTATGTTGGTAAAGAGAGGTCGTTACCCCTATATTAGGGTAATAAGCAGGAGAGGGCTGCCACTCAAAGAACCTCGGTTTCGCCACCCGAGCACCCTCAAACTCTCTCCAACGTATGAAAACGGTTCACGACTTAATTTCACCTGCGAACAGTTAATTTGTTAAGTTCCCAGTTATTTTGTACGTGTAACTTTGTGCTGTGCTGAAAGCTGAAAGTTTCGTGTTGTAAAAGACAATGTGTGAATATTACATTTAATAAGTGCGAGTGAGTTTTGTGTTCCATTAAGACAATTAAGAACAAAAGTATTTAGTGCCTACCTTGTAATTTCTTAGCAATGGTGACAAATGTAAGCAGTGATAAAAAGATTCTTCTTTTTAGGGTTCCGTACCTCAAAAGGAAAGAACGGAACCGTTATAGGATCACTTTGTTGTCCGTCTGTCTGTCAAGACCCTTTATCTCGGGAACGAGTGGAGGTATCGAGTTGAAATTAAGACCATTATACTTAAATCTATGGTTCCTTGAAGCCGTGAAAAAAATCATACTTCTCAGTTAACGCAAAAAAAGATACGGCCGTTTATGCCGCAAAAAACGTATATTTCACACTCTCAAAGGAATCAAAATTCATAGTAAACATAGTAAACGTCTCAATGTAAGCGTTTGGAGATAGGTATGTGACGCTTCCCTAGATTACTGCCGGCTTGTGAGTCAAACCGCATTCAGAAGAGTACTTCAAGCCAAAGTTCTCTCACGACCTATGGGAGAATATAATTCATTGCTTAATTTCGTAGGAGCGTGTACCTGCGGTTTGTCGGCGAAGTGTTTCGTTGAACACACATTGTTCATAATTAATTTACAACCGTTACTGTGTTTTGAGATTAAAATGTTGTTCATTTAGCAGGCATGTAGTTGGAAGGTATTGTAGAAATTGCATAAATTACAGAAAATGCTTGGTTAGTAATAACTATTATAATACGCTTCGGGCGTTATACCTTAATTAGAAGACATTTAGGGCCGAGTTACTCAATGTTTGATCCTTGGAGGAGCTATGTCCAGCAGTAGGTGGTGGGACTCTCGCTGAAATGATGGCTCAAAGTCGTCGCTTAAAGTGCCTTCCTACAGAATAGCGGACGAGAGATAAAACATGAGATTTTAGCGGCCATTTGATTAAATACCATTTCCATTTCAATATTCGGCCATTCAATTATTCGGTCGTTAGCTGACAATAGTATTGTATGACACCAGTGAACGTGTAACAATGGTATTTAAAAAAAGAGCGGAAAAATTATGAAATGAAATGACTAAAGAAAATCACTAGGCTGAAGGCCCGTACGTAGAGTCATTCGCGTCGGTACCACCACCTGTCCTATTTCAGCCGTGAAACAGTTTGCTGTGTTTCGGATTGAAGGGAAAGGTAGCCAGTGTAATTACTGGGCATGGAAGGCATTTCATCTTCGGCCTCAGGATGGACAACGCACCAATACCAAGTGATGTTCTCCTTGTTATTGCAGATGTTTATAGGCGACGGTATTCACTTACCACTAGGTGGGCCGATATAAAACACGACGGTCGAATTCATCCTAGTCAGATTACCACAAACTATTAGTCACCGCCGTGGTGGAGTGGGCGGTCCGGGTTCAAGTTCTGGTAGTGGCAAACGTTAGTGTGATAAACACGATTATTTGTTCATGAGTCATGGTTGTTCATATATTTATTTGAGTTTATGTATAAAAATATCTAGATTATTAAGTATATTTGTCCGTTATCCATAACACAAGTTCTTAAAGATACTTTGGGCTAGATAATTGGTGTGAGCGTAGAAATATATTATTATTATTACTATTTCTCTTTTTTTTATCTCAGCTTTCACTGGTTATCTAATAATATGCACGGGCCTAAGCCAAGTGATATGCACTTGGCTTAGGCCCGTGCATATTATAAGGAGGGAAATACGAGGGAAATACTAGTACAATATTGTGAGTTGGGATGTATGTCATTTTCTGTGTGATGTTGTGTTAGTACTGGGTCATCGTGTTCTTTTAGTATAAATTTTCTAACTATTCGGCATGTATTTAGAATGGCTGCTTTCTGTAGTAGAATAAAAGTGTTGGGTGACAAGTTGAGAGTATTTATGGACTGATGTAACTGTTTTGGTTGTTATTGTTATTATATATTATTAGTCTTTCAAAACTAGCTATGAAATAAAATTGAAAACTAAAGAAATTTAACGGCTTGTAATTAAATACATAGACAATACCAGAGTCTAGGTTATTTTAATTTTTTTATGGAGTAAATGTGCTAACGGCGTTAAATCGCCTCCATTTACAATGCAGTATTTATTTAATGTCAGTAAATAGATCACAAGGAACCAGTGCAGGTCCGTTCAATTTGCAAGGAGAGTTTCAAAGAGGGCCCGCGAGCGGTTGGGACTCAGCTCACGCCCGCTGTAACCGAATTACGGCACAGACTTGATGAACGGGAGATAGGAACGAGATTTCTAAATATATATGTACTAAATATAGTTAGTTATTTTAAAATTTACTTCTTTAAGTTGCCTTAAGATACCTAAGCAGTCTTCATACTCAACGGACTATACAACGGAAATAATTGTGAAATTTGACGATCAAATTACTAGAGAAGTCAACAAGTTGGTGATACAAACATATAATCACGCTCACATTCTCAGAAGGGGTCGAGCAGAGCTTAAGGTAACATTCGGTTACACACAAAGCCACATAATATAAATTTAAATAAAATTAAAATTGCACTTATTAGCTATCTCCTGAAACATTTTCAGGTTTTGAGACATCAATGTAATGTATGAATACATAGTATGAAATCCCTAACTTTTTCCAAAACATTCTCTATGACATTATTAGAATTATGTAGCTATAAAAATAGCTGGTGCGTTTAACAATAATAATTAATCTTATACACATTCAAAAGTTTCAAATACCTACCAAATTTAAATAGAAAATAAGTAGACCAATTTTTTCGATCATAACAGTAGGTACTTTAAATTTTAAACTATTCCGAGTCTATTAATATATAACTCTCTGGCGTGATCAGTGTCGGCTTCCGGCTAAATTTTGGGACCCAAAGAGCCTATTTTTCGATTGAGCGAGGGTGCATCCCGCACAAAGTTCCCTTATGGTCGCATCGCAATCAACGGACGGAGTTGGAATCGAAAATAAATTAAATTATTGCGGTTCTTCAAGTCCAATGTTTTTGTACTATTGTCGTTTAAATTTTTCGCACTTAGTTATTGGATTTTTGTGCGACTATTTTCGATTTTTTTATATTTCACGAAGGCCTTGAGCTATTGCCGTGCGTGAGATGGCAATACTGTACTTTTTCTTTCTTAACATCCTCAGTTGCTCTCCTTTTCCTGCCCCCATAGGAAGGGACGAAAGAGGGAGACACGAGAGAATTAGTAAGGCCTTGCATACACTGAGGGAGGGAGGTAATATCCTCGTCGATACCCGATAGTTGGCTTTTGGGTTATGTCGAACTCTTACCGACTAAGCACCCTTGCCTAGTGCCAGGCTGGCTATATAAGGCTATTGGAAGTAGCCGCCCCTCAGGAGAGGGGGAGGTGCATGGAAGTAAGCCTTTATTTTAAAGACTCGGTGAGGCTGTACCCTTAGATTAGAACAAAAAGGGCCCTTTTTGTTTTAATCTAGAGCTGTACCTGTATATATGCGGCCAACTACAAAAGTCAATTTTATAAAGATATATGTGAAATTGATATTTTTTTTATTTTTTTATGGTTCCTTACTTATTTTTACTATAATTATAAACTGCATATAGGTACTTAACAATGTCGAAGATTACGTCTTCAATATCTTTTCAATTTCTACATTCCATATTCGTTTCATTCGTATAGAATATCGATCTGAATTAGGCTTAATATTAGGTCCCCACCTATGAAATTGGCGTTTTTTTTTGATTTAGTCGGTGTTTCAGTTTTATATTTTAATTAATATGAATAAGGTCTATACTGTTACGGATTTGCATGTAGTAAACTTATAATTATTTAAATGTTTATTTATAAAAATAAATATTTAAAGTTACTGTTTTGGTGAGCAGAATCAACTCTTGAAATCGTTGTAATTCATGGACAGGCCCATCTTTTGTCTAAATCATTGATGCAATACTTAACTAAGTCTTGCTCAATTATACACTCCACATTTCAAAAGATTTGACAACGGAGTTTTTTAGAAATTTTAAATAACGTTAGTATGGTAAATACACATTTTATTGAAAATCTTCATAAAAATTGTCGTTGTTCCATACTAACTCTATTTTTTTTAACTATAAATCCTAATGTTACAAAATTTGTAGGAAATAAGCGAACAACGAAAAAATCAAGTCTGTCCATGAGTTAATAGGCATTAAATCGTCAATTCTGATAAAGAGATTAAAGAGTCATTTTAACATTTATTTCAGAATTTAAAAATTGAAATTTAATTTAATTACAGACTAAAATCTTGTAAAGAGTGTAGTTTCAAAAAATAAAAATAATATGAACCTAAAACAACTATTGAATTAAAGAAATTGAAAGTTTAGGTACAGATAATAAAACGCCAATTTCAAAGGTAAGGACCTAATATTCACAGATATCCTATACGAAATATGTCAAAATTCTGCTGTTATGAATCCGTCATTTGTTCTTATACATAGGTATAGATTGGGACAAACTTATGTTTCAACAAGAGGCCGCATTTATCTTACATCCGATTCCATAGTTATACGTTGAGCAATGTTTACTGTCAAATTATTTTATTCAAACTATTTTTCGTTACCAAATTTGTATACACCCCCAAAGTTATTACTTGTCTCTGAAACATGTTTTATTAAGCTGCGAAAGAAATATTGATACAAAAAATCCCAGTACTATTTGCACCGAGTAAACGTTAAGATAGTCTTACCGGAAGTAGGGGTTCATATATCAGTCGGGTAGCCCGTAAATATTCCGGGCATTCATGACGGATCATTCGGCGCGTGCTGTTCTTGTCACTGTGGAAAAAGTACCCTATGTTTACTACATAAGGTTGAATTCAATAGCTTCTTTGAGATGATTCGAAAAACAAATATAGTGAGCTTGAGTTTTGTCGCCATATCGAAGTAATGCTTACTAAGAAAGAGGAAATATTTAAGGCTAATTTCTAAGAACTGCAAAATTGAAAACGGTTATCAAAACATGATCAACAAAAATTATGGTAATTTAGTCATTACAACTTAGGCACAAAATAAACAAACGCCTTCCGTATTAATATACGGAATATATAAGTCTCAAAACAAATCCCATAATAATCCTGTTCTCAAAACAATCCCTTTATAATCTGACATGCTGTTCATCACACACACATACAGCCGTGCGCGCGGAGTTTCTCCCGAGTTCTTGTCACTTGTTCTTTCACGTGTTGAGAGACTCCATTTTTAACCTCAATCTACCGTACCATTGTCTGTTACTATAAAATACATTTTCACTTGACATTGGCGAAAAGCGTTACATATCGCGAACGCCATTTATTTAAAGAATAAGAATAATAAGCCGTGCGCACACACAGACTTTAAGTTTGTACAAATGACTTTCTTCAAGAGTCCTATACCTACTATATAAACTTTTCAAAAACCTTGACACCGACAGGGAGTTAATTTTACAATCTAAGCTAAAAGACTTTTTCTGCAATATTTTTAAATTAAATTTGACAGTTTCAAAAAAATCCAACAATTAATAAATAATTTCTTGTGGCATAAAATGAAAGTAAATGTGGCTAGCAGTGATATTCTATAAAGAATTCATTTCTCATTACATCTGTCATATTTTATAGAAAAATCCTTGTTTTGTAATTTAGAAATGAAATCCGGAGATAAGAATTTCGGAGGTTCATGTTGATTTAAAATAATATAATAATGATTATCTCCACGCTCACACCAATAATCTAGCTTAAATTAAGTATAATTAAGAACTTGTTATGGATACTAGATAACGAACAAGTATAAAAAATAATCTAGATATAAATAACTTAAATAATTATATAAAAACATCCATGACTCTTGAACAAATGTTCGTATTCATCACAGAGTGCAGGCAGCGTTACTGACCATTCCACCTAAAATATTTAGTTTTCGTGAAATATTCACAAGCATTTTAAACTTTTGCGTTGCTCTATACGCTTGGATAATTATGTAGGGTCAAAAAGTGCATCATATCAACATAGTAATTATTATTGTCAAACTACTACGTACCTTGACTCAAAGTTTCGGCTGCCTAGTATGTATCGGCCGTGTTAACGAGCGAACTGGTGTCTCAAACCGTCGTCTGCCAGAAGACCACGGCCGCATTGTGCGGGTTTAGACCCTATATAATTATCCAAGTGAATAGTCACTAGCATTTGACAGCTAAATTAGAAGTGAGTTCTTTATAGAATAATAAGGCAGTAAGCTCACAAAAATACTATTCATGTTTACATTTATATATTGTGTATATATATTATATGCCATGACAAATAATCTATGACTCTCGTTTCTCCTCTGCAAATACGCAAAACAAACCGAATGCATTATTAACACAACGAGCCCCCTGAAATAGGACCCGGAGCGGGTCGACCCACCAATCTTTAGGGAGGGCAAATAAAGTATTTATGTAGGCTTCGATCTCATGTGCAGATGTGATTCGAATATAATGTGAATGTTATTTATGTTAAAAATAAATTATGGCGTAGCTAATGACACAGGAAGACCAAACCATAGAAGATAGCCATATCGCCTAACTATTCCTTAGATCAAATCTAACCATATGTAGATTATAATATATGAAACTGGCATACTCGAAACATAATGGGTCTTTAGATATATACTCTCTGTGGTAATGGTGCCCTATTTATCTCGAGGAATGGTACGCGTGAAGTAAGATGATAAAACTGTGTATATTAATTAGGCCGTTTTAAAATTTTAAATTTTGGTAAAAGTTTAAAACTTTCCCAAGAACTAGTCAAAGGTTGATAGTGTAAAAAAATAACGTCTTCGTCGTTATTGTCTAAAGGATTGCAGTTAATACGAATACGAGTTTTAAGTGTGTTGTTAGTAGGGTTTCAAAAGTGGCATGAGAGGAGGGAGTATAGGAGCTAGGGTCAAGGTTGATGGGTTACGATGACTACTTATGGGCAGGCGGACAATATGCTTGTTCGTCGTCTTTGTGGTATAAAAAATAGAATGCATTTTCAAACTAATGCAGTGTTTTCTTTTCCCGAAGTGCAGTTATTTCTTTTCCCGATAATTTTCCCGAAGTTTCTTTTTTTTTCTTATCTTATATTTTAATGACACACTCTAGGCGACTATTATTTATACCCATTTGTATGTATGTATTTATTCGAGCATGTAGTAGGTATGTATGTGTGTTTTTGAGTATTTAGGTATGTAAATGTAAAATGAATGTCCCCATGAGTGCCATCAAAATGTTACAATACTGTCAATTCAAAGGTTGTCTGGTAGAGGTCGCTCTAAGCGATAAGACCTCCAATTGTACCTCTTTTACTGTATTAGTGTTAGATTAGTTTTGTTTATTTTTTGTTTTTTATTTTGATGTGCAATAAAGAGGATATCTATCTACTGACTGTTATTAGTATATCAATACTTACGTGCAATCACTTCTAAAAGATGTACCTACACATTTGTCGCTTCAAATATATGACTGTATTCGATGTTACTGTAATAGAGCTGAGATATAACTTTTACTTTGTGACTTTACAAGCATTATAATATATTACATTTTCCCAAAAGTTTTTCCCTACTTTTTGGACTTCAGCAAAGTTTTTTTCACTAAGCTCTACGTATTTATTTGCCGCAATTCATGTAAAATGTAAGTGTTAGTCGCGTTTACGCAAATTTATGGCGCACGTGTGACGAATATATAAATCAGATAAAAGTGCGTCGTGTTTGGAAAACGTGCTTTTACGGAAGTTACTGCTCAATAGGTACGTTGACTTGTTATTAGGCTCCCGAAAACTATTCTAGAAATAGTATTTGTTCCTTTTGCGCCCAGTAATAGAATTTGTTATTGCCATGTGTTCCCAAACTTGTGTTATTACTTTAATCCAGATAAGCAATCTCCATCATTGCTTTTACCAAATCTAACCTAAGTTAGGTCATTTAGTGACTTAGGACGAAATATTTCAAATCCGTTTTGCGATATCCTGGTAATTCGATTTCCAATATAGTGTTTGTACATTTTCGTGGAACGCATTTGAAAGGATAAGCATTACTTACAACTTCCATGGTTTCTAATATACCACTAGTTGATACTCGTATGATCACTATAGTTCTTAATTCAACTTGTCAAATATAAAAAATGAATATTATTTCCCACATATTCCCGTCTATATAATCAAGCTCAAATTAAGTTTAATTATTATTAGGAACTTTTTTTATGAATACCGTAAATGTATCTTTAAACTTACACAAACATAATATAATTAACCACGACTTGTGAACAAGCGTGATCTGTACTATATACTTTACAGAAATATTTTCCCTTACAAACAACCTTCGATCCGGGTATAGATACCTATACCCACAAGATTCGCGATAACTACAAGAACGGTTATTAAATATACTTAAGAAAATTAATATCTCTACTAATATTCTCTACGTAAAATTAGCAAGAGAGACTGTTGATTGTGTTCTGCACATCCACACCATAGCGTCACTAGTTTGACAAGCGTCTATAGGCTACGATGTCTGTACCTCCAGTGGTATAATTTGCTGTACTTATAATTGAGAAGATCTTATGGAATGTTATAAAGTGTGTACTTCTTAATTACCATTAAATTGGTAATAGGAAGAGCAGCAAGGCGCCACAACGCATCCGTCACAAAAATGCTTTCTTACAAAACTAGACAGCTCATATAAAGACACGTAACGTCCGCATCCTGCCTCAAATGTATTCTTCTTGTTAGGGATTACGAGCAGTAAATTATTTTCTTACGGTGAGTTATGGACTATAGAGGCGACAGACCGTTGTCTTAAGTCCAAATGGGGTGACGTAAAATTTTACTTAGTCGCGTTGAAATATCTATTTTGGTTTTGTTCTCAGTCAAACTTTATTTTTGAGATACTGTACAAAATTAAAACAGTTTTGTCATAAAACGTGTCGAGTATAAATTGTATATTGTTAATCACTACATAGTATAAAACAAAGTCGCTATCCGCCGTCTGTCTGTCCCTATGTATGCTTAGATCTTTAAAACGTTTTTTTTTAAATAGATAGAGTGATTCTTAATGAAGGTTTATATGTATAATACATGCATATTTGCATAAGCATTGCACCCGTGCCAAGCCGGGGCGGGTCGTTATTGATGACGTAATATCTTTCCAATCTGTGATTTTAAAGATGAGACGAAAACTAAGCATTCCATTGATTCACAGTGTGGGTGTCGGGTCCTTCGTGTTGCAGAGTCGTGTTGCAGAGGCATGAACAGTGCCTGGGACTTATGAACCAAATGTACTCCCCTTTATAATGCAATAACACTCACCTTCACTACCTAAATGGCTTCCCTCTCTGGCTAGCCATATTCTGCGAGAGCCGCTTTGGACGCGTCCCACCCTAAGCACAAGCAGATACATTTTTAATATAAACCAAAAAGAATCTTCTTTGGTCTCATTCAACACAGTTACTTGTACTTTAGTTTGTACTTAAACAGTTTACTTTATATTTTAGTTCAATTGAAAAACAAGAAATAAAAATTCAGAATTATTACAATCAGCGTCTTATTTTTATTTATAATTACAATTTTACAATAATTCCGTTCAATAACTCCGATAAGGGTTCGACGTAAAATTGCTTTTCACGAGAGCTCTCTAATTAATCGGCTCATTGAAAGCGTAAGCCGGGGCTTAATTAATATTATTATTCCATCTCATTTCTCTCGTGACTCCGGAAAGATTACCATTAAAAAATTAACGTGTAAATCATTGAGGGCTTAAGTTATCCTGATTGGTCATTAATATGATTTACGAGGTTACAAGTGACATATGTAGGGAGTCATATTTTAAATTTACTGCACCAGTTTTTGATACTCTTAAGTATAACCAAATACAATTTGTCTATAGGTACCTAGGTTTGTGTGTAATTTACAGGGGCACTAGATAACCCTGAAATAGCGGAACATGGTTAATGATGATGTCTTATCGCTATAACATAGAATTTACCAAGAAATTTTGGAATTAGACACTTCCATTCGGACTTATAATTTTGATTTTTTCACATAGTTGCCATACATCAGGATCTTTAAGATATTTAATGTCGTTTGAGTTGATTATTATAGAATTTTGTATTATCATTCTTCTCTTTGAAAAATTTCTATTAAATAAAAATATTATCTCTCATCATTTATGTACTTATTTGATTTTCTTTGCATATTCTTATGTTTCTGGCAGAAGTCACTCAAACAAATAAACATAATTTTTAATGTAACCACATATATACAATACTTGATAAGTCATTGAGTTTTGCAAATATATCTGATAAATACCAAATTGAAAAAAAGCAATTAATTCGTTCAAAACTCATCTATCCCGAAAAAACTCATCATTGAGAGTGCAACCGCAATATTAATTGCTACTTCCCTTCCACCCATTAAAGCTTCATCTATTTCGGCTCAAGATTTCATATAAATCGACGTGAAATTTATCTAGGTACCCCTCTGGCCAAGGGGTGATAATTAGTACGATCGTGCTATTCCGGGAGACGTCGCCCCGGCTAAAAATGGCTCAATCAGTCAAACAGGGAGTCGGAGAGCGGGATCATACGAGTCGGATGTCGTTAGTGATTAACTGCAGGGAATGGAAATTGAAATAAATAAGTCGCATACATATCTCTGACTAGCTTCTACAGATAATTATAAAGAGAGACCGATGATACATTATGGTTTGCAATAAAGATATTGAATTGAATTGAATACGAAGACACAGCAATCATTGGTTAACCTTCACTAGCCCTTGAACGTAAGCGAATATATGTAGCAGGATTTCAGCAGACTCCACGTCATAATATTATATTATTTACGATTGAATTCAAAATTATTGTCTTCTACGTAACTTTTATGAATAAGTTGTACTTTGAGAAAATCGTAATTGTAGTTGTAAGAGAAGTTGTACGTCAATTTGAAGTGCCGTGAAACAGTTCGATGTGTTTCGGATTACGTGTTTCGGTTACGAGTGCGTACAACAAACATCATGTTAAAAACATCTGCACATAGCGCGATGATTTAGATAAATATATGACGTAACTAATAATAATAATAATAATAATATATTTTGACGCTCACACCAATTATCTAGCCCGAAGTAAGTATCATTAAGAACTTGTGTTACGGATACTAGATAACGGACATTTTTTTTTTTTTTTTTTTTTTTTTTATATACATAATAATTTTAGATATTTTTATAAATAAACTTAAATAAATATATAAACAACCATGACTCGCAAACAAACATTCGTGTTCGTCACACAAACATTTGCCGCTACCAGGATTCGAACCCGGACCGCTTGATGTGTAGTCAGATGTACTGACCACTCCACCACGACGGCGTCAAACTAAACCTCAAAAAATATTGACTTCACAATTTAAAATCAGATCTCTTATTTATATATACACAGATACGTTTTCATTTACCTTTCTTATATTTTTATATCCCTCTCAATTCTACATGCAGATCACAACAACAGAAACGAATACGTTTGTTCACCGCCGCAGAAACTTCAACTGATCTGAAACAATCCTTTTAGCTCTTTATAAAGCACCCTATCGTGCGCAGGTGAGCTTCTAGATTTAAAAACCTTTTCAGAATAATAGAACGAGTGTTACGTGCAATGAAAATGTATGCTGGGGATTTCGCTTTTTATTTCTTATGTTTTTACGTGATTGGTAAGCAAATTACAATATCAATCTGACATTACTTAGTAGCTTACGTAAAATTTATTTAAGCGTAACATTAATAAATATCTTACTACACGAAGAAGGATGAATTGCTTCACGTGTACTTAGTACGTGTATGAGTACTAAGAGGTAGATAATTATATAGTCTGAATTTAGATTGATAGATTTCGAACTGGATTAACGACAACAAAATTTTCTTCTTAAAATTTTGACAATAGTTGTGCCAGAAACTTAGCAGGACAGTATAGCTTATGTATCCAGAATGGAGCAGAATGAAATTTTACAGTATGAGCTTCATTCTCCATAACTTGTTGTTTTGTTCCATTTGCACTAGCAGTATTTGCAACTTTAAAATTAGGTACTGGTTTTTCGAATACTTTAATCGGCTTTACGCTATTCTTTCACCTGTTTTGAAGAATGACTATTAATAGCTTATAGAGCTTACGAAAGCAATCATAGCTTATTTTTTAAAAACTCATTTCAACAAGAACTGAATTCAAAAAAGCAGTGCAATGATTAATCCAATTTGAATTCTTCATCAACCTCTGAAAGTCAACAAGAACCTGCTAACTTAATTTTATATTTCAACTTTGGGAACTTTAGGATGAAAAAACACTTTGGCGATCTCAGAGCTCACTTTGAGTAATTCAAGCCGATATGTTCAAAAGGACAGTCACCTCAAATAGATGGCCCGTCGTACTTCGGATTGGAATACGTGGATCTTCTCTGAGTTATTCAATTTGTTTCCGCATGGATTATTGGACGCTGGAAGTGGTAAATAATTGTGATTCAACGGTTTCTTCATTTTCAGTAAATTAAAACGCAGTAAAATTTTATAAATCTACACCGTTGTAAAGACGGCTGTCCTGACCGTGTTGTTAATGTTATTTTTAGCTTGTTTTTGTACTAAGAGTCATAGTCAAGAAATAAAATAAATTTAACGAGATGAAATGAGTCAGGAATAGTCAGGAGCTAACTAGGAAATAACGGTATGAGTAAGTGGTTTTATTCACGCATATTTTAATTATTAAAAAGTGTATGAACTATTCGAATCAGCAATTACAAGTGACTATTACACCAGACATCTCTAATGTATAACATATAAGCAATTAAGTTTTATTTCATACTAGATGACCCGGTGTACTTCGTATCACCTACCCACGGAGTACTAAACGTCTTTGCACCTATCCTAACGACATTAAAACTCTTCCTTCGCTAAAATGGCGGAACGTCAAATGTTTGACAGGAAAGTACGCAGAACAGTTTATATAGGAAATTGAAATTGTTGTTTTTACTATCTTCCTCGTAATTTCTCCATATTTTCTCACCGTTTAAACCTTCCCTGGACTAAGACAAACATTTCAAAACCATAATCAGCTAAATCGGTCCAGCCGTTCTCAAGTTTTAGCGAGACTAACGAACAGCAATTCATTTTTATATATATAGAAGAAGAAGATAAGCCGCCCTTTATTATGTAATTAATATGTATGTAAAAATATGAAAGTCGTTTTAAGTTAGCGTTATAGTGACATTACTGGTAATAAAGGTTTTATTACTCAAACTAGTACAAAAAAATCTCCCTAGCTGCTCTAAATTGATTAAAATCAACTTAAAAATATTCGAAAAACTTACAAGCTAATGTCGCTGAATATTTTCAGGACAGGGGTATGGAGAACACATCGTAATAAATTAATATCATTGGGTTCAGTTTAGATAATTAATAAAAAAACTTTAGTTGTATGGTGCTATTTATATGCAGAAATGCATAATCTAAACGATTGTTAATAAGTCTACTAGGAAACCGGAGAAGGAATGACAAGAAACTTATCAAGAATGTCCTCTTACGTTATCCATAATAAGCAAAGTCACATCCAGTACGTTTACTTTGACTGAAAAAACAGAAACCGAACGACCTGATTCCCAAAGGTCCTGCCTCCTGCCACATCCAGGGCTTACAGGGAGGTGCATCTGCATCCCCGCGGGACGTGTAGGGGATCGATCCGGGGCCCTTCCGCCGCCCAGTCGCGTGTCGCACGTCGCCGGGAATGCCCGAAGCCTCCGTTAGGCGGGAACACAACCAAACACGGACATTTAGGCGGGAATATTTTCTGACACGGAACACTTAAGACATAACATTTTTGGCGCTATTTTCACGTTGATACTGTGAGTGTAAGGTGTATTTGGTATGATCATATGAGTGGTGTTTGTAAACAATTGTGATAAGGAGTGAACTTCAATGGCGATTTCTTTTATTTGATAACGGATATCCGGTTTTTTTTTAAACATTTTACAACTTTTTCATATTCAATCAGTTCAAAGTAGGCACAAATTGACACAAAAAGATTCTGGAGAAAGGTTTTTTTCGTTAAATTGGTATTTAATTTTTAAGTTAGAAAGTAATATTTTGGAATCAAAATTTTCCATAGTATTGTTTAGTCATTCTAAAACACACTATCATCGATAAAATTAAAATATGTTATATACGCTCTAGTATTAGCAGAATCCTGAGTAGATGTTTGTTTAGTAAATACAGACATTAATTGCTTTGTAGGACTAATGGTTTAGTTATGTTTATTTAAAGCTAAATCTAGTTTTATTATTTATAATTGGTTTCTCCCGAGTTCTCCTTGTCAACTCAATCTACCGTACAATTTATTGTTACTTTAGATACACTACATTTTCACTTGACATTGGCAAAGTGCGTAACGCTTATATGTATCGCGACGCCATTAAATAAGAATAGTATAAGTAGTAGTATTATCTATGATTATGTTTAAGATATATGTGGAGAGGTAGAGTGTTATATGATTATCACACATCCATGGGTTTGCGTTAATGAAACAGGTTTATTTTATTCATCAGGTCGACTTTGAGACTATATTATTTTCAAATACTTTACACTTAAATGCTTAATTTTCATGAAAAAAATTGATATATTGTTTTACTTGATCCTTGCAACAGAAGCCCTAATCTAATAAATATTGAAAATATTTTATTGCTTTCAAACAAGCATTTGTTGACGAACGGAAAAGCAGTAATGTGGCCGGATAGCATATTTTCACCATTCTAGTCAATAAATTGCAATAAAGGCAACTTGGTCCCCTAAATCGGTATTGTTGCAAACTCGACAACACGCATTTATCACGGAATCCGGGAAGTTTATTTTGAAAATTCGGACGTTTTCAGAGATATTTTGTTACTAATGACAGGGGAGGGTGGGAGAATGTTAATAAAATATCTTCCTAATTAGAATCAAATTTATTACACGATAGTTACTTTTATTTGGAATAAAAGCTTTTATAGTATCAACTGCTTTAGCCAGATGGTTGAATGATCAGTTAATAAGTAGAAAATTTTGAATTTCAACATTTTTAGTAAGGGTGGACATAGTCCTAACCAAACTATTAGTAAAAACAGCTAGGCCATTATTATACATAGGTACATTAAAAAACGGCAATTTGATAATATATGTAAAGACATTATTTATTTTTTGATAGTAGAGTTATGTCGACCATCGTAAAAAATAAATAAAAAGACTATACCTTTATAAACAGATGTAGCTACTTTAGGTACCATCGTGGCACAAACTATATTACGACTCACCTATAAGGAGATATGAAATGAAATGAAAAAACTCTTTATTCAAATGGACTTTGCTAAAGTACTTTTAAATCGTCAAAGCCAAACAAATTGATAGAATGTTAGAATATTTTTAAAAGCGTTATTAAATTAAACCTTTTTTTGAAAATTGTATACTTAACGTTGAGACCTCACTAATCATTTGAATGTCTATCGATGAATAACCATTTAGGTAAAATAGGTACATTCAGTGTTGCAGTATTTTCACCGCCAAAAGGAATTACTATTGTAATCATAGAACTTATAGACTGTGATAAACATTAGTTCAACATAATGTTAATAACTAAGTCAAATCGTACACTACATCTGAATATCGACCGTCACAGAGACCCGTTTTAAATGAGTACCGCGTGTCAGAGCCCGTGTTCCATCAGGAACATGTCAGATCCGATTAATCCTCCCCCCTTCACCCAATACCCGCGTAACGTTTGCGGCGGGCTTAATCCCAACGCACGCAACCCGCACGATTTGTTATAAATTTAATAAAATACCCTTCAAGTGGACGATAAGATAATAATAAACGGTTGTTAGATGGTGAGCTAATGTAATTTTATTGTTATTTTACTTTAAATATGTTTGTGAGGTATTTCTATGGATGCTCTTATTCTATGTAGGTGGTATTTTTTTGTAATTAATCATTTATTAATTCATCTAGTTACCATTATGATTGATTAATTCATCTTTGCGAATATGCCAATTTTATTCGAATAATTTATTTTTTAACAATGTAGAGTCTGCATTTTATTAATATAAAAGAATCTATGAAAACTTTCGTTTGACAAATTTATACAGTTGTGGGCTATTGTCTTAATTTGTTACAGTTTGTAAATAAAAATAAGTATTATAAACATTTACCAACGAATGTTAATGCAATAACAATTAGAATTGAAAGTAAGTTAGTGAAAATATTAAAAAAAAACTATTAACCCTTATGTGAGTGACGAGGTACCCGGGTACCTTTTGCAATTTCAATCACGAATAATATATTTGATAGAAATGCTAAGCGGCTCTGCGTTTCTGAGAGCTCCTAACTATTGCTAAAATTACTGTTTTCATTTATGTACATTTTTTAAACTTAATAAATTTATTGATATTTAACAAACTATTTTTACACACGTACTTGAGTGACAAGGTACCTGGGTACCTCTATGTATTAATACATACAGACATACATACAATAACGCTCATAATCCTAAAAGGGTTAAAGCAGAGCCTCATGTAATATTTGGTAACACATAAATCCACATCTAGCAGTATGGGCCATGTAGTTCCCCAAAAATAGTTACAGGTTACTAGCCTGTCGCCTCTTTGTATTTTACATACATATATACATATAATGGGGCTCATAATCCCCAAAAGGATGGATTAGATCTTTAGGTAACATTTAGTTACACATAAAGTCACATCTGGCAGTATGGGCCATCAGTACCTCCAAAAATGACGGGTTGCTAGCCTATCGCCTATGTATCACTTAGAAAAGTATAATCAGATATTACAATGCTTTTCATATGTGGGATTGTCAAGTAAACAAAATAATATTATCTATTATTATATTGAATTGAAACCAGAAGTAAACATAGACTTCAATTTCATTTTGTAAATATTGGTTACATATAAATTGAAATATTGATTGTTCATTAGAAATTTGCCTGATACATCTAACACAAACTTTTTTTAATTTTTACCTACATACATATAATCATGCTTATAACCCCATAAAGAGTTAAACAGAGCTTTGGGTAACATTTGGCTATACATGAAGCTACATCTGGCAGTATGGGCCATACAGTACCCCCAAAATAGTAACAGGTTTGCCAGACTGTCACCTACACAAACAGGGGTATCAAATCAAAAAGCAACCAAACCTTCAATAAACCAACAAACAAAAGTCAACAACTAGGACAGATTTTACACTCAAAATTACTGAGAAGTTTGGATATTCTTTGTAAGTGTCGGCACTGAACTAACTATTATATTAATATAAATTATTCATGAAATACATTTATTTACATAAATTTTTCAATGCTTAAAATAAAACACACTTTTCAGTCAAGTGTCTCAATATGAAAGCTAATATTATTTAAAGACGATATACCTAAAAATAATTCCTTAAATATTATATCTGTATTATTTTCTATGTAGGTACCCGGGTACCTTGTCACTCCAAATGCGTTGTTTTGTTTGTCACTCACATAAGGGTTAATAGGCGTAAAAAATAAACTAAAAAAATATTGTAGCTGATAATTTGACTATTTGGCATAATAAAGAAAGTTTTTTTTTTGTGAAATACGTAGATCATTTGCTATTCGCTTGTAAAAAGAAAAATGCTTTTCAAAACTTGCGCATAGATGCGGTGTAACAGTACATAAGTCATATTTTTAACTGCAACATTTCTAGGAAAGTTTACTAACAGTACCGGAAACGGATGCAAGCGACGTACTGATTCCGGGCGGCCGAGTGGGGGTGAAGGGGGGATAGAATCCGACTCATTAAGCTTGGAGATATTTAGAAACGGACAGATAGAGCTTCAATGACCCTTTGGTTGATAGGGCTTATCAGCTGCATATGGTTAGATTGGGTCTTGCGTAGTTAATAAATAGTTTGTTACAGTATATGTTTTCCTTTGGAATTGTCTTTTATTTAAAAGTGAGTTCAGTCTAAAATTGGTACTTTTACGCTTAAAGTTGTTCATTTAATTAATACGCGGAAAACCAGAATAATATCTAATTAAAAACCTCTCCCAAATGAATCTGCACGTCATAGAAACTAGAAACCAACGAATTCGTTCCTGTTTTTCGCTTTTCACCATATGAAAAATATGGTGAAATTTACTGACAAAATAATCATATTATATCTTCAACTTGGGGTTATTTATTTAATAACTTTATTGCACAAAGACAGCATTCTCTACCAGTCAACCAGAAAGGTGCGTGAGATACAGTGTAGAAGGCAGGATCTACAAGACTGAAAATATTTAGAATAAATATATAGGTACAAAGAATTACATACAATTAATATAGGTACTATAATTATACTTATATAATAATATATATAAATACATATTAATATATACCATATAAACATACATAATAAAATATTTTACAAGATATACGAAGTGTTATACTTAATATTCATTCATATCAGAGAAAAGTTTGTTTACGTAATTTCAGGTAGTGATCATGTACTAAATTCTTAAATATTATTGTTTCGAAATCCTCAGCCATAACTTATTTAAAATTTAAGGTTAAGAGATTAAATAATTCGCAAAATTATGTCTATTTTGAATAAAATATTTTATAGAACAGTTGATACAATTTTTTTAATACTCAAATTAAATTCATACATAGTATTACTTGTTCATGATTAATTTATTAAAGTGTCACTGCAAGCTAATATATTGAGACAAATATTGTTTCTAGACTGTACTTACACAAATGAACACAAGTGATAACTATAAGCCACATACTAGATATAGTGTACTGTAACTCCTTATATTTGTAAAAAGAACTACTGTAATAAGCAGAAAATAGCCGCTCTTATTTCACATTGTTCTTATCGTTTTTTTTAACTATTTTCTGAAACTCTATCTTTCAAGGCTTTATTCAAGCCCTGTTCAGTTCGCTGCAGCATTTAATCTGCTTTCTTTGATCATTTTATTTCGTTTCCTTCGCGGTTGCTCTCGTCCTGAACTTTTCGAGGAATAAAGATTAATATCTATTTTTCATTTTGCAGTCAGGAGTAAGTAGGAAATGGCAGCGAGTATTATTTTTATTATCACTATTAGATTTTTTAACAAATCTCTAAATCTGCTTCATCGTCATCAAACTCCTTCTCTTTCCTAAATCAATGCTGTGCCCTCCAGGTTCCCTTTAAGATTCTAGTTTTAAGTTACTTAACATCTAATTATTGTACCTACATTATGGAATGCAATAACAATATTGAGTATCATCATCAACCTCATTTGGCTAGTGTTGAATATAGAACTAGCTTCTACCTCTACTTTATTCCCAAGTTTTGTAAAATAACATACATACCTACCAAAAGAATTGAACAGAGATTTTTGTAACATTTGATTACTCAAAAAGCCACATCTGGCAGAATGAGCCATGTAAACAAATAGTGACAGGTTTCTAGCATGTCGTCTAATGTAAATAAGTATATTAACATCCGAGATTTATAATCAGTCTTTAGTAATCATTGACTTGGCTTCACCTACCCCTCGCACCCTGATCACATAATAGGCCAGCCACTGTCCACGGCAAAGGGCACAATTTGCATCTTAATCACGTGTAGATTTGGAGTAATGTATGCCACCGTATATGCATATAGTATATGTGCATATTAGGTTTCCATGCAATATTCATAGCGTAGCAAATTTATTGTAGTGTCGAAATTGTAAAAATACATTGTGTTGGTATATTTTGAACTGTATTTTAAAGAAATTTTATTAAAAATGATTGATAAATATAACTATTCTATTCTATAATTGTTTTTAAATTTGGCGCTTGTTAATATTTACATACTTCATTGATATATGCTACTCATGTTCGGAACTAAATCTTACGAAACATAAATAAATATCGATAATGAGGCAACATAACACTGTCGTCATAATTTTTTATTTTTAGAAAAAGTCATTATGATAATGATGAAATTTTTTTCATGTTCAAAATTTTCAATCTTATCTCTCATTGGCATCGTTTCTATAACTTAACCTATTGAACTATTTACTTATTAGACGTAGTAACTACCTACTTTAACTTAATCTGTAAAAAATAAAGCCTAATTAGTAAGCAATCCGGTGCATATGTTATTGTCATCTGACATATAACAAACTATTAGCTGTAAATAATAAAAAAATGACTTAGAATATTACTAATTAAATTTCCGGGAATTTCATAATCCTCTTAATGGTTGCCAGTGTTAAAACGTCCTGTTACGTAGACGCTTAAACCCAAAATAAATTATATTTATACCGGTGACCCGGTGTCAGATGCTACTAAGACTGGCTTGACAAAACATGGGGCCTTTTAGTCCCTTGGGTTCCCGCAACTTGTTTCGTTTTACTCTCAGTACCTTAATTAATGTACCCTATACTGAAACGACAATAACTATTTACAAAATAATATATATCTATTTACTTGGTATACATTACACAGAATTATAGGTATATTTTGGTTTTGGTACATACGAAATAGGTTTTCGCAGCTCCATATAGGAATAAAGAGGTGACGACATAAATACTTTTTAAGGTAAACTTATTTTATCCAACCCAACTGGTTTTATTGATAAGAATATTCGGGGATAGTTCGCGTGCGCATAAAGTTGTAGACTAATAATTAGTTTCACATCTTATGTGATTGGTGATACCTATTATTTTCAAATTGTATACCAAAGGGAAGGAAAGGAATTTTACGATAGACTTGAACTTGTTGATCACCATCGTAGTCAGAACTATTCAAGTAAAAGCAGGACACAGTAGGTTCATTGTGCTTAAGCTGATAACAAGCTTTTGACTTCCATGTATGTACTTCTAAACATTCCCCGACCCAGGGTCTTTGGGCGTCTCGAAACTTAAACTAGTTTGCACCCGAAATCTTAATTAAACACGCTGTCTTGTTCTCTAGTCAATTTTGATTTTAGAAATTGTATCTCAGTGGTTGTTTTGGGTTTCGAGATTCTTCGTCAAGGCATAAAATAATAAGATTTTGAGGACAATCCAATTTTTTTTACGTAAACGGTTTTATTGAAAAAAAGATAAATAATGATGTAGATATACAACATGTAAATTAAATAACCAACACCCTGAATACAGGTGATTTGGGATCGGCATCTGAGTTAATTTCAATAATTTAAAAAAAAAAACAAAAAGTACCCAGAAAATATTGTACAACATTTTCTAGGTACTTTTTGTTTTTTTTTTCAAAAAAAAATATTGAAATCAACTCAGATGCCGATCCCAAACCACCTGTATTCAGGGTGTTGGTATTTACATGTTGTAGATAATGTAAAATTAAAAAATTATTTCTTGGGTTCTAGATACTAGTCATCCTATCAGTCTAGGATATTGAACAGACAAAAAAATGAAAACGTGTGGCGTTGCGTAACTGATGATAGATGCTTCAGACGCCCAACGATTTTATTTTTTATCGGTTCAACTCCTAGATTAATGAGGAGAGTGGTGTGATGAATGGTACCTAGGACCCACCGAATTATTTATTAGCTTTTAGTACATTATCTACACCACTATTATCTTTTTTACTTGTACTAATCAACATTGGGTCAAGCTAAATAAAACCGTTTAATAAAAATATGTGTCACGTAGTGTATCAAAATTGTTTTCGTATCATACTATAAATAGTATAAAGATAATTCGTCTCAGGATTAGAATAAATTATAGCCGTATGAGCTATATTATTGTAAAGTTTCATTAAAATCCATTCAGTAGTTTTTTGCGTAAAAAGTAACGAACATTCATAAAACATTCGCATTATAATATTAGGAGATTTTCTCAAATGCTTCAAGTTTAATGGAATAATTCATAATAGCGAAAGGATGAATGTATAAATCTAGTGTAATGATATACCTATCTCATACAATTTCCACACGGTTTTATCCAAGTCCCTAGTATAAACGGCCAACTACCACATTTCCATGGAAATAAGCTTAAAATAAATTTCTCGAGAAATTACGTTGATGAACCTATGGTGACGGCATCAAAGAGTGTTTCCTGAGTATTTTCGAATACAATAAGATGTGTCCAAAATAAACATACGGGTAGATTGTCAAGTTAGCGCTCGTTGGGGTGCCTATTTCTGTCAACTGGAGCGGTGTGGTAGCACCATTATATCTGTTTATGGCTGTACCGTCTGCTAAGGTACATTTGGATAGTTAAATGGAAGTTTAATAAGGGCTCTTAAATTTGCTAATTAAAAAGTACATACATACATATAATCATGCTCACAATCTGTCGAGCAATGCTTCAGGCAACATTCAGTTACACACAAAGCCACATCTGGCAGTATGAACCATACAGTACCCCAAAATAGTGATAGGTTGCCAGTCTGTCGCCTACACAAAAAGGGCACCAAACAAAAAATTAACAATCAAACCAACTAAAGTCAACAACCTGGAAATATTTTACCTCAAAATCATCTCAGCAGTCTGGGTATAATTATAGTCAATTATCGACATCATCATCATCATCAACAGCTCATAACGTCCCCACCGAGTGGCTCGAGCCTACCCCACATTAGGGGCGATTAGGCTTTAGTCAACCACGCTGGCCAAGTGCGCGTTGGCCGACTTCACACACAACCTAAGAATTTCTTCATAGGCGTGTGCAAGTTTCCTCACGATGTTTTCCTAAACCGTAAAAGCGTTAAATAAACGTACATTGAATTGAAATTTTGAAAACACATTGGTACGTGACGGGGTTCGAACCGGTGCCTCCCGGGTGGGAGACAACGCCCTTACGCAATTATCGACAGTTAAATAGTAAATAGAAATAATATCCTTTATTTAAATATTGCCAAATCAATACTCTTAGTACCTAATGTAGCGTGTTTGTCGGTGAAGCATCCAGAATGACGATAGACTATAGAATTATTTATTTATTTATGACACAATTACAGTTTACAAATCATCTCACACATAGAAATATCAATAATAAATTATATTACAATTAAATTCGCAACCGATAATCCGCAATACTAATTATTGAAGTTGATAGCGAAGACTAACGTTCTCCAAGCATCTCGATCTTACGGTAATGATTTATCATCAGACGTACCATATGCTTGATTGCTATTTAGTATTGTTCTGGACTTTTAACTCGAAAATAGTACAATTCTGCCTAGATTAATGTTCTTGACAATATTGGTATTAGATTTCTGTACAGGCTATAAAGTAAAGTGTCTGAATTCTTTTTTTCATAAGGCAAATGTTACTCAGAATCCATTTCTATTGTGCATTATTTTATTTCGTTGTTCTGTTCTTGGATATTTGATTATGTAGCAGTCTGACGTAGTCACAACTTGAATTTATTTTTGACTACGTGGCGTCGCTCTTAAGGCCAAATACTAAAGCGCTTATTTTTACGACCTACATTAGCGGACGAACTATCATTAGGCTAAAATTTTTGAAGTAGGTATTTTAATATCAATTCGTTGTTAACTTTTCTGGCGTACCTAAACCACTTGTCATAAAGTGCTCATAAATATTTTGTGCCAAATTAAGTAAAACTGTAGCAGTTTTATCCTACACTACTGGTAGCTCGCGTTCATTTTGGTTATTGTATAGCCTAAAGCCTTCTTTGATGAATAGACTATCTAACACTAAAATAATGTTTCAATTCGAACCAGTTGTTCCTGAGATTAGCGCGTTCAAACAAACAAACTCTTCAGCTTTATAATATTAGTATAGATAAAGTATATTTAATGACATCGAAATATTTCTTATTACTAAAGATCTGAATCTAGAATCTCCCCCTCTCTTCTGGGGGCGATATGCGAGATTAATTTAGGTCTACTGTCAACACACTTCTTATTTCTTTTCCGATATGATTTATTGTAGATAAATAAACTTTATGACGTGGTTTATTGTGAGCAAATATCTCTTTTACTCAGTGTATTCGGTTGGGTCAAGTGCGCCCCCATGTCATCCCGGATTCGTCGTGTCATCGAAATATAATAATTCCCCCACACGTTCCGTATTCAAAGAAACAGGGGACATAAAGGGAATTTTCCTTCAGAAAAAGAAAATCGACTGCAAATGCGCAGATCACCTTACATATTGGATATTGTCGATATATTTTTGCTTGACTCAGAATGTAATAACTGTAATGAGTTTGGGTTTTTGAGTAGGTACGTGTATTATTGACAAAATTGGATGTCCCATCTCTACCAAAATAGAAATATCATCATTTGTCACTTAATCCATCAACGATTATTAATATCCAGACACAATTGATTTTAATTGTGTTCTCGCGCTCCTGAGCGCGAACGGGGCTTGACCGATTAATACTTACTATGGCATTTTTTTTGTATTCATTTTAATCAAATTTAATGTGACTATTAAATTATTTTCAAGCTATTAGTAAATATATAATAGGCTGCAATACAACAAAACAAACAAAACAACTTTCATTTCAACTTACTATTTATTTTTGTCACACTAATAATGTGTGTCTCGTAGATATTGTTAAATAAAAAATTGTCCAAGTGCGACTCGCAAACGCCCATATATTTTTGTATGTATTCATTTTTTTAAACAAACATAAAACGTAAATATATATGGCAGAAGTAAACGAAAAAAAAGTTTTTTTTCTTTTACTTGTGCGACATACAAGTAGATACTTTTTTTTTGCTACATTTCGTGATACTGGACCAACAGGAGATACCCCATAAGCTTTGATTCCTTTGCTGTGTCAAAATGTGCAGCACAATACGGCGATGCTTTGGTGGAGTTGACTTAGAAATCCGAAGGATTGAAGAATTAAAGATTAAATTAAAATTAAAATTCATACCGCCACGCGTTTTTGAGAAAAAAGGTTTTGACAGACGGATAAACATACAGACAGACGGTCAAGAAAGTACTCCTATAGCTTTCATTTTTCCTTTTGCGTTAAGGAACCCTAAAAGTTATAATTTTTCGTGTGTAATTTATCTTGATCTTGATAGTCACATATGAACTTGAATATCTCCATCACCCGTTGTTGTCAAATCATACTTAATTAATTCTGAGGTTAACGATCTTATTGATAATTCGTTTATAATAGAACCCTATACTGTAAAGCATTGTGGAGAACGGCATGCAACGGACACGATAAAATCAGTCACGAACTACAAACGGTACTCTTTGATACAATCCTACTGATTCAATAGAAACTGCAAACGTTTTTGATTACAACTAGAAAAAATAGACCATGTTTGCGCATGCGTAGTAAAATTAAATACAGTTATTAAAAGTAATGTAACAGCCCATTCAATTTTCGTATCTACTTATGATTTTGGACTTGTTCCTTATCGAACGAATTGAGTTTTCAATTATGTAGAGTATTTTACGAGTGAACCCATTTTTTGTTGTTGCAAGAAATGTATATCTTTGTAGGCTTTATATGAAACCAAATGTTACTTAAAGCTCTGCTCAATCTCTTCATGATTACGAGTCTGATAGTATGTATGCAATGTATCTATTACTAAAGATTTTAGGTAGAGGATAAGGTTAGTGTTCGAACCCTGCCTGAGCTGAATAACTATCATTTTGAAGCCATATGTTCTGTAAATAACTTAGGAGCGCAGCTTCGTATAATTCTGGCAACCAAGAGTATCTATGGGCATGAGATCGGACTTAAGTACTTCTATCTTATGGTCACCAAGTTCACCAGATCTACGCCTCCTTGACCTCTTTTATTTCTCTAGGTTGCCTTCACATTCATTATCTTTACATTAAAATATCATATCTTTTTACAAGACATGCACAAAAATTAAAATTGTCGTGCCTCTATTAATGCCGGTGGCAAACTCGTCGAACCTTTACTGTCATGTTAATAATGCAATAAAATAAGCGTAGAATTGTTTTTCGTAATTTTATTTTTCATTCAATATTTTTCAATAATACAACACCTATTCTGAACAACTGTACTATCATCAACAACCCTAATTTGATTTTCGTGGGTGGTTTTACTAGATTAAAATACAATTTTAGAATTTTAGTTCGTTGTGTCAGTTTTTTTAAAAAAAAACTTGCCATTGTGGTGTACATACTTTTCTTTACAACACTATGAGTAAAAGCGAATTAAATTTAAACATCTTTTAAATATTTAGGGAATACAATAATTTTGATTGAAATTTGTGTAAAAACCACACACACCACAACCGTTAAAATTCTGGGAGTTTTAACGGTTGTGGTGGAAAGCAGCAGTAGAGATACAAAAAATTAACTAGAAATATTTGAAAATTTGTAGTTAAAAATATCATAAAGGGTGTCAATTGTCCAAGCATTACAATTTTATTATTGTTATTTAAAAAAAGTGGAGGTATGATTTATTTCTATTTTTTCTGGAGTAGTTATGGTGCCCGTTTATCGTTGAATTTTGAGACACGTTGTCTAAACAAAAATGACTTGTGAACACAAATGTTTGTGTTCATCACACAAACCTATTTTCTTATTTTCGGACGGCTAGACGTAGCCAGCGTTACTGACCGCCAAGACGGCGTCAATAAAAATCTTTTATCAAAAAATAAACATAAATCGTAGGTAATAATGAAGATGTCTCTGACAATTCGAAATTGATTAGCCTCGATCCACGTTTGTTGATTAACTAACAAGGAATGTCCACAATTTTCTACTTACAATTACTACTTAGTTTGTATGTCACGTATTTGAAATTTTACAGATTACCTTAAACCCTCGTTGAAAGTCTGGACGAAGGCCAAAAGAAAATTCCGAGACTTAATCAAGAATCAAGCATCGACTGACTTTATTTTGTCTGTCTGAGTGGATATATCGGAAACTTTTAATTTACTCTAAGAACTTATTATACTTTTGAAAAAGGAAACGAATATATGTGGTAATTTCGGTCCTAAAATAATATAGTCGCTATGTTTACAGTTAGAGGTTTCTTATAGCCTGAAACAAATGGTAGTTCAGGTTTCTAGATTGTCATTTTACCTTTCTAATGCATTTGTTATTATTTTATATAAATTGTACATCTTCATGGGAAATAAACTACTTATTATTATTTGCTGCGGCTTCGCTCAGATTATTGTAAACTTTTACAAGAAGTTTTTATTACATCCCTCTGAAAGATATCTTTATAAGACCAATTAACGCACGTCCAGCGCGATATGGACTCCGTATGGCTTATGAATGGAAGGTGTCCTTTTTTGTAGAACTGAAAAGCGTGTACATAATTTCATGATTATCGTTGGAGTTCCTGTTGTATAGTTTCGTCATGGAAGCATAACAAACTCACATTTGTGATCGGTAGGTTAGTGGTTACTTTTTATGACTAATTGGAGTGGACATTTGCGAGGGGATATAATAATTTTCATTTCATACATGAGGTGTTTTAAAAGCTTTGCACGATATATCGGGGGCCCTATCGTAATTACAACACATTCAAGTTTTCATACATTTTGATAGGTATCAATTATAAGAGAGGTCTCTTATACCGCCTTTTTCATTATAAAATTGAAATTAGGCTCATACTCCGTTTGCAAAAGGAATGTTCAGACATCGTATATCGGAACCACGCTCAACCACCATATTAGAAAAAGGAATAAATACACACTATATGACAGGAAAAACTATTGTAAAGATTGTATAATATCGTTGTTACAAAGCAGTCATCAAGGTTTCCTAGCAACCATACACAATACACAGAGGAGATTTGAATGCTATATCAGTAAAATATAAGCTTCTTGTATATCATACTCAAGGTTGGCATTTTCCAAGTTAAATTTATGCAAACTTGGTAACGCGTTCGTTTAATGAAAATAATTCATAGAGCTAAATCGGATATTTGAATTTATCAGGCGTATTAGCAACGCGTGCCAGAGGGCCCATACTTCGCGTGTTATTTCACGGTTTCCTTTGTTTCTTGTAACAATATTAACAACATGTCGAGTACAACAGGAAATTAATCGTTGACGGGAAATTAGAGGGAAAGAGTTCGAAGTTAATTTTATTTTTAAATGGATTTTTAATAACTTATATTTTAGTTTTTGGCTTACAATAAACCTAAAATATACCTGAATTATTTGTAATGGCTTTTTACTTCTATTTATAGATAAAACCAATTTAAAGTATAGTTGTATTTTTTTAATTGTACCTATCAATTAGTTTATAAAAGTGGCAATACAATATAAACAACCAGTGTTCACATAAGACGTTATATGCATAGCATAACTGATGCTTAAAATAGGTTTTCAATTATTTATAAACAAAGCATATTATGTGTTCGAAATCCATTCAGTTTATAATTATTTTCTCGTATGCAGTATAGAGGATCGACCTCGAGATTTTGACGCATTTAAACGTTTTGGACCTCCCTGAGTCTAAAAATACCGTTTTTGGAATTATGTCTGTGTGTGTCTGTACGTTAGCACGATAACTCAAGCATGCTTTAACTTATTGCAACCAAATTTAACATGCGTGTATGATATCAAAATATAAGGTTTCTATCAACGTTTGAGCCGTCGATCACGAAAGTTAAGCAACCAAGTGCGCGGTCGGTACTCGGATGGGTGACCAAAATTTAACATGCATGTATGACATCAAAATATAAGGTTTCTATCAACCTTTAAGTCGTTTTCGGTATACGGTAAAGTCAACGGGAGACCACTCCCGATTTTTTTAATTGCAACTTAATAATTTAAGGTTGGGTATTTTCCTTGCCTAAATGTTTCAAGTAATTTAATGATTTATTTTAACTTACATACATACATACACACTCTCACGCTCTTAATCCCAAGAGGGATTGAGCAGAGTCTTAAGTAACCTAAGACTTTGCTGTTAACGTAAAGCCACATCCGGCAGTATGGGCTATTCAGCGCCTCCAAATATTGACAGGTTGCCAGCCTGTCGCCTTATTTTAATTTGTTCCGATACTTTTGAATAATGTTCTCATTATTCTGCTTTATACTTTGTTTGTTGCAGACAAATTTATTACTCTATTGGCAAAAAATAATTGTCTATAATTCAAAAGTTTTCAGTCACTTCAAACTTTCTAATACTTAATCAACTTTGAAAGAACTGCATTAAAAGTTGGCGTGAGTTAAACAAAACAAAATTTCTTGGAGCTAATTTTCCAATACGATAATTTGGGTCTCCAAGAAACTGGTGAACCTTTCTTCAGAATTCAGTACACAAACTTTCCACTTGACACAATCTCAAAATGCTGGATCACGCAAACCTAAGCTTAATTCTCAAAAAGAAACGACTCAATGCAAATGCTAAGGAAAGTTTGACGATCCAGCATAACAATGTTAGCTCGGTTTTGGTGCACACGAATTTTGACCTTTTCTATTTTGTTATAAAGTGCAAATTGATTACGATCGAGTGTTACGCGTTAGGGCGGTGTGTTTACACGGCGATCGATCGCGAACGAGCCTCCGCGTGAAAATTGCAACCCGTAGCCGGGAGCGTTTCAGTTAATAGAATTACTGGAAGGGCTTCTAGCGAAAGTTATTGCATAAAATATTGACACGTTATGGAAAGTAAACACATTCGAATTTGTTAAAAATTGGGTGTGCCAAGGACAAGTAACATCAAATCCTATTTCATGATATATTTATTATTTATTCACGGATGGCTATTTGTAATTTTTACCTACGTAACATTTTATTAGTATTATTAATAATGTAATGGTAAAAAATACGTCTAATGTTATCAAATACTTACTGAAATATTTATTATATCCTAATACTCAAGAATTTACTGTTTTGATAAAAATATAATTTTAAAGATTAAAAAGGAGCTAAAATTGAATTTTTTTTAAATTACAGTAATTACCCATGAATTGAAATTCCTATTATGGATATAGTTTCGTATCCTAACACTATAATTTACGAGAAAACAACATGACTGTTAGTTGACTGGCTACATTCACAAGTTACCAAAACAAAGTCTCCGTTTTACATTTTAGTTTTATATTTATGCAGCATTTATTTAAATAAGCTTACAGACAACTTTCTCCTTGGCATTTCCAGTCAAAACAACCGTTTCAGCGCCTTCTCGACAGGTGGGGTATAGTTTACGAATGCCGCCCCATCTTACCACGTTGAGGGGACGTAGATTTGTTTTGCTCCGTTTACTTTAACCTTTTTCTACTTTGAAATCTTAGCAAGAAGAAATCGCCATTGAAATCACTGGGACACAGTTTCCGTATAAAGAGTCTTAAGCTCCTATGTAGAAGTGACAAAATAGTGTAAAATGGAATGAAATGGCAAGAAAGTACATGGAACGACGCTTTTCCAAAACCCACCGGACTACAATACCAGCTAGTTTTAAGATACCCGAACCCTACGAGTTTTATAATAAGGCCACGCCGTTCGTACAGAGAACTCTGTTGTTCGTTGCCGATGAGAACTCAGGGCCTAAGCCAAGCAGCAGTTCAGAAGGCCAAGATGCGGTGGTTGAGGACATCAAGCCTGCTGAGGACCAAGAAAAATCGCCTAAGAAGAGCTCATTTTTCTTTTCCCCCTCGAAAAGTTGCAAGATTCACGGTCGCAACTTTTTCCGGCTTCAAACGAGCCCCAAGAAGTCGAAGGCCGAGGGAGAAGCGAGCGGGGCGAAGCAGGGGCCCAGTACGTCTAATGGGGGACTTATCAGCTACGCTCCAGGATGGTCGCTTAAGGGCGAACATCTCCTGAAATGGCAGGCGTCCGGCAAGACTACTATTGAGGTAAATATTCTCTTTAGTTTGTCAGAGCAATAATAACAAGTCACTTATATAAACTACGATATTACTAAACTGGTAAAGGTAGCTCGATGAAACGAAAAGTAAGTAACTATATAAGAGAGTTTTATGTTTACATGTTATTTGCTACCATATGCAGTTTTATTATGCATGATTAAATACACTTCAATGTTCCTTTGGCGTCATAAAATTAAGAAATATCGTCGTCTATGTAAGTGACTGTAGTTATTTCTGTTCGTCAGTGATATACTGACGAACAGAAATTAAAACATTAATACATATTCGGTGACTTACTATTAAAGTCATTATGTAAAGATTTAAACTTAACTAAAACAAACAATAATATAATTCAATTAATTTAATTTAATTGGAAACCAGCCCTCTGCCCAGGATGTCAATCGCGTGAAAATTTATTGAAAGTAAAGTATAGCCATATGAGTAAGTATTTCAAAGATATTTTTTAAGATCTGTCCATTGGTTATTGAGCATTATTCATTATAAACATAGAATTATTTTCGCTTAATGATATTAGTGTAGATAGCGTTAAATGAGTTTTTATGAAAAAGTCAATTAATGTTTTAAAGTCCTCTTTTTGTTCTAGATATGTTTGTTGTTGTGTACCCGAAGGGCTATAATGATATCTAATATTTTACTTTTAAGATCTCTTTTATAAGAAGATTGTATGCAATAAACGCTGCGCTAAAAAATCTTTTGAAAATGAGTACGAAACCCTTTGAACTGATGTTAGAGTTGATTTTGAAAGCAAGACAAATTCCATTTTGTGCCGGTTTTTTTTTCAATTATTATTTATTATTATGCATAGATTTTATTTTGATTCTGAATTTCTTTATATGAACTTTATTATTATAAGTAGTAAAAAACTTTTTTGTCACGTATTAATAAAAAGGTAACACGATCTGTCGTGATATTTTTATAGAACTCAGTTCTCACGTGTGAAGTGATCACAGAATACTTCGATTTCACCTTTCTTAGTTTTGCCGGAACTTAGCATTGATGTTTAATAACGACATTAGATCTAATTCGCTGATTGAATCCAGTTGACTATATAATCATTTCTTATTTGTCAAAAATTTGTAAGCATTTAACTAAAATCGAAGTGAGCAGGTCCATACAGAATATCACTGTTATAATAAGTTAATTAAATTCACATAACTTACCTCCTTTGAATGAGAGACTTGTGTAAAATCGTACCTGAAACTATTCTGTAGAAAATATTGCATGCATATACAAATTTAAAAGCTCAATGTCGCTAAGCACATGTAGCATTGGAAGGCAAAATTGTGCACGATAAAGCGATCAGTAACCGCTTACTGAGCGCGCGGTATTACATTTAAGAGGGGTTGAAATACGGGTATTATGATTTTTTTTCTTTTAGACTTATATAGTATAAAACGAAAATTATAATATTTGAATTGCGATACAGGCCGAAGTAACGTATACTCGAAAGATTAAGTCGATGACCTGACAAATACTTTTCGGTTCGTATACAATTGTAATATATTCGGATTACACATATTTTTTTCTCCATTTTTCCCGTTATTTCCCTACTTGATTTTTTAAAGGTACTACCCAATTGAATTTCGGGCCCAGTGAAATATACGAGTTCACTTACTTAAGGGGAGATATTATCGTTTAATTAATTTGCTATTACGTTCACTGTTTGCTATACTATAGGAAGCGAAATTTCTCGGCGCGTTCGGTGACGTCAGTTTTCTCTTGCGAAACTACATAATAACATTTTGAATGTTTCGAACGCTTTGAATAGCCCCAACTACCTACTGTTGAAAAAAATAAGTCGAGTTCTCATGTTATCAATATCACGGAAATTTAAGTCGTGAAATGCCGCGTACAAAATCCGCCGGGGCGCAGACACGGGGGCCAAAGGCGTGTTTTTGTTGGGAAAATGAAAATTTCAATCTAAACCCGCCCCAGGTGATCACCCGCCCGTAGATGGCGCTGTATCGAAACTTCTCCAAATTGAATTTAAAGCAGACAAGCGAGTGCTTACGCAGATTTATGTTAATTTTACGGGTTGCTTCAAGTGCCTACGGTCGCATTGGATTAGTTTTCTTGTGTTGAAGAGTGTAAACTAAAACTTTTCAAAGGTGCATTGAATATTTTTTTTGTGATTTCATATTCATATAGAACTCCGCCCGTGACACCTTCCGCTTAGATTTTTATACATAAAATATAGTCTATATAGGTACTCAGTGAAAATGCGAAATCTACTAGGGTCTATATAGCAGTTTTTGAGTCTATTTCTTACAAATATCTTTTGTATTTATTAGTGTAGATGACTTACATAAAATTATTCTATAAAATCTGAATTTCAAATAAATTCTTCAATTTATAACGTTCGAAGTAAACGTGTTAAGTACTCACTAAGCAATACCTTTGATTGTTTATTTGATTTATAAAGGTTTCACGATTATTTTTTCCAACTTTATCTTTACACATGTAATTTGCAATAAATTGCTTTAACTAAACTATAAATACAACTAAAAAAGTTAATAAATGAAAAAAAAAATATACAAAATAAAATAGGTACACAAGATAAATTAAACCTGAGAATATAAAAAATCTATCATAGATTTCCTAAAAAGGAATATTTCATCACAGTTCAAACTGTCGTAATATTTCATTAATTTGCATTTGCCTTGCAGCTGTTTGCATTCGAGAAATGAAAATTCGACACCGATCCTTAATATTCAAGATTTCATAAGCGAGGCAGCCGCGGACCACAATATCGCCGGCATATTACCACCGCCCGCATTTTCCTCGTTTCCTCGAAGCCGGAAACCAGGGGTGAGATAAAGACCCCGATGGCCCCTCATAACCGTGTAATGCGGATCTAATTTTCCTTTTATTAGTAATGTCTTGGAAAAGGTTCTCCATATGACATACAATGCGAGAACGGTCCGATAAAGTAATAATGTTTTCACGCCTTTTATTATGTACTTTGAGAGAATAATAAAGCCTCGAGGAAAATTTTCATATTTAAATATGATCATGAATTAAGTCAACTTATAGTTTATTCAAAATCGTTTTCACAAGTTTGATGCAAGGAGACTTCTAAATAATGAGGCTATCGAAATTATTTGTAGTGGATGATTAAGCAGTTACAAATATTATTTTTAAGTATGTACTTAATTATATAAGGTAGTTTTCTAGATGAATGTAATCACTTTTTATTTACATATGCATACTAATTTTGCTTCCACTATCTTGGCTACCGGAATACAAATTACTATAATATTTAATATTTTAATACACTTTAACGCCGTCGTGGTGGAGTGGTCAGTAACGCTGCCTACACATCAAGCGGTCCGGGTTCGAGTGCTAGTAGAAGCAAATGTTTGTGTGATGAATACGAACATTTGTTCACGAGTCATGGTTGTTTATGTATTATTTATAAAAATATATTATTATGTATATTAAATTTTTCCGTTATCTAGTATCCATAACACAAGTTCTTAATGATACTTAATTTGGGCTAGATAATTTGGTGACAGCGTGTAAATTTATTATTATTATTAATTACCTTAATTTTTTCAATGACGTCACTTCAAAATAATTGTTTTTTACGATATTAATATAGTAACTCGTCTATGGTCTAGTGTCACTAGTCTTCTCTGCATAATAATATGTTCTTTGTTAAAAGTGTAGCAAAAGGAACAAATTAGGCAAAAACGCACACCTTTTAAAAATATTGTATACGCAATACTTCGCATTTTAAAATGATTTATCTCTTTAAATCATAAACCTAACATACTATCAATCTTATAATCCCAAAAGCCTTTATAAGCGTGATCTTTTCTGTATTATCTGGTTATACATAAAGATATAACCCGCACTATGCGCCAAGCAGTGCCTCAAAATAAGGACAGGTTGTCAGCATGACATGTACCTACAAAATGGTAGTTTCTTCATTGGCCAGCCTGGCCTGGCACACCGACATCGGTGGGCGCATATCGAGCCGTGCCAACAAGACAGCGTACCATACGATTTCATAGAAACGCGTCCATCGATATGGGTTTAGGGCCGGGACGGCCAATGAAGGAACGCCCGATGGGGCACCAAACCCAAAAAATTACTAAACCCGAGAACCAAACATAAGCCGTTTTAAAAAGAAATAAAATCTTATTTTCTCCACAAGTTTGCCTCACTAATAAAGTTTTAAAAATGGCTGAAAATTGCTACTGTCATAAAAAACTACTTTGCTGCTTTTATTCATTGAAAAATAGAGCATCGAAGCTTTTGAGCTGTATTTCCCTCAATAACATTTATAAAAACCAATAAACTTTTAGCAAAAAATATTGAAACTTTTTATTTGATATCCCATCGAACTATCGTAACGATTGTGTTTTCATCGCAAATAAACGATCCAAAACTGGGGCTTAAAAGGGAAAATTGTATTTTCAATTTTTGCTGTTCCGGCAATTTGAAGTTCTTTTTAAACTATTGTCAGTAAATGCTATTGCGAGTGTAGCCAAAAAAATTTTAAAAGTTTGAGCAAAAATGTTTAAAGTCGCACTGTACCTGAATAGTATTTTGGTAGCTGCTGGAAAAAACGAAATATATTCATTATTTAACCCTTACATATCATTGGTTGGTTAACATCAATGGTATTATTTCTCATAGTAGTAAAAAACACAATAGTTTGTTGTGTGTGATCAAAGTCAAAACATCTTAGGAAGACACCAATCTGGGATTAGAACTTTGTAGTGCCAATCATAGAGCTTACTCGAATTCTTTTATTTATTATATTCTCTGGCTTTTGAATAGGGCCTAGGGCTTGTAAACTATTTTTAGTTTCTTTTCCTTTTTTTCTGCTAAGTGTATGATCAAAGTCAAAACTACTTAGGTAGACCAATCTGGGATTACAAGTATGTAGTTCCAATCATAGAGCTTACTGTTATTCTTTTATTTATTATTATTCTCTGGCTTGAATAGGGCATAGCAAAATATTTTCTGTTCATTTTCCTTTTTTTTTAGCTAATTTCTACAAATTATGATGTAAACCTTTTCTTAAAAATACCTTAAATTACTAGATGCTTCAAATATGTATGCATGATACGTAAGTATATGCCGCATAATCTGGAAAGTGTTGAGCAGAGTCTTCAGTATAAAAGTAATAAGTAATATTCAAGTATAAAGTAATTATTACTTTATACTTTTTTGTGGTTGTTGTTTCGCTGAAGCGTTAGTTTTAGAATTTGATACCCTTTTTATGTCGACGAGAGGCTGGCAGCCAAACTGTCAGATGTGCCTTCGTGTGTAACCAAATGTTACTGAAGACTCTGCTCAACACTTTCCAGATTATGCGGCATTCAATTTAGACAATTATACAATTACAATGTTGTACCAGTTATACCAACAAAGATTATTATTATTATTATAATGTATCATCCGTTTTCACAAGGCTCAAGTTTCTATATTCTTCTTAAATATGAAAAAATATATGTCTTTTGTTAGTGATTATATTCTTAAAATAAAGTCAAACTGTATAGATGACTTCATTAGTGCGCCTATACATGCGACGAGAGATCTGAATATGTATGAGAAATCGAAACCGCAGTCGCGGTAGGGTTAATGTGGACAATCGGAATATTAAACAGTTTATAATTTGTTGGTTTAAAATTATGGGGTGGGAAACAAACAGTCATTTTACGGTTATGAGCTCTACGCGAACATCTGTATTGCATTTTTTAATATAGTCAAAGTCAAATTCAAAGTCAATATTTCTTTATTTATTTAGGTACAATTTGTACTGTACACTTAAGAAAGTCAATTTTGTTGCCATCGGTTCAAGAGTCTACAGGAGGCCATTACCACAGATAATATAATACTATACTAGTACCATTACAAAAATACACTGACATACAAATACAATGTATACATCTATTCATATAAATAAAATTGGAGTGTCTGTTTGTAATATTGAAATAACCGTTTTTTACTACATGCATATGAATATATATTAGGTACATACACCAAAATAACATTTTTTACAATTTTTGTCTGTCTGTCTGTTTGTTCCGGCTAATCTCTGAAACGGCTGTACCGATTTTGACGGGACTTTTTAGTTGATAGCTGGTGTAATAAGGAGTAACTTAGGCTACTTTTTTTTTCTTTTGGGTAATTCTACGCGTACGACGTCGCGGGCACAGCTAGTACACAATATAAAAGACATTACTAGAAAAAATACACAAAAATCGACTAGCCCCAATGCGATCCAGGCGGCTGCGTTAACCATTACGTAGAGGTTAACGCAGCCGCCCGGATTGCGGAAGATGCGGGGTTCGATTCCCGCCTTGGGCAGATCGATTTTTTTCAGTGAAATTTTTCTAGTATTAAAAATAATTACGCGTTTGTAAACTCAAAAATTATTCTATAAAGGACACTCTTTATTCATATTTATAAGACAAACTACCAGGTGGCTACTATTCGAATGCGAACTGAGGATTTGATCTGAAAAACACAATTAAGAAATGAAATTTTCGCCAATTCACGTGTTCTTACAATCCTGGATAATTGAAAAGATGCGTGAAGATAGTAGGTCGGCACTCGGACAGGCGAACGTGGCTTGCGACTCGTATTTTATCTCTCACACTGGTTATCTATGCATTCGTACTCCACTTTTACTTATCATCAGGTGGAATGGATGCAAAAAATACCTTTGTTTTCTTGAATGAGTGTTGAGTTTTTATGGCCAAAACATTGTCATCAGAAATCTTTAATAAGGCGAAGACCGACCAGTCTTTAAGTCTTAGGGCTAACTTACCGTAGAGAGTTTCTAGTAGACAGATATCTCCTGCCAGTGAGCCTCGTTGTCTTCTAGACTCTCTGCAGGGTTCAAGGCGAAAGCGATTAAATGTCTTATGGCATAATATGCTACGGAAAACAATATTTTGGACAGTTATGCACACAGACAATTTTGCAGAAATAACTTTGTCGCACACTTTTTATTTCGCACAACATTTTAATCTTTTAAGCCCATGAATATTACAAACGGAAAAGCTTTTAGTCAATCAGGCAAAACAAGGTTCAACGGATTGCACTAGATTTTTATCGAATCTGACGTTAATGCTTGCATTCTGAATAAGGTATTAGTATTTAATTTTAGGCCGGTGATATATTGAGTTGCGAGCTGGTTGCTATTTCTATTCAGACTCAGTCGGCCTTTGTTGTGATTTGTATATTTTATGATAGTTTTTCTATGATGCTAGTCGTCCTGTCACCTATTCGAGAAATAACGTCTTGATTAGATTCTGGACTTTAGTGATCGTCTCAAAGAATGCCAGGCCGTGGTGCTAATGATGCCCTTACTTGCCGTAGTTGGTTCAAAAGGCATTACGAAAAAAATATGTAATTTCAAATTCTTCTTTCTCCAGCTAGCCAACTACTTTACTTGCAGTTACTTTAACTAGCAACTAGCTACTTTACTTGCAAGTACTTTAACTGTAAAATAATAAAAATCATTATCCTTGGTATCAGTCGCATGATACATCTTTCCGATATTGTCTAGACCATTTATAACGAATGCTTTCGACCTCCTCCACCGAATTACAATTAACGATTCTATTTTCGATTATAACGTGAAGTCTTGTTCCAAAAATAAGTTTAAGTATACTTTTCTCCTCTTTTGTTTAAATAGATATTTAAGTACTATTACAACATTTTGCTTAGTAATCTACAATAACTATTATTCCTGCTCCATATACACAATATGACGATATTTTTCCTCATTATAAGTGGTTACTTAGCGAAGAGCATGTGAAGAGGAACAAAATAATATTTATATAGAGTTGTTATTCCCCCAAAATGAATCCCCAACTCATTGTTTTCGTTCTCAGTACATTAGTAATGCACCCTCTCGGAAAATGTATGAGTATTTCTTATTTTATAAGGTGTTCGGTGAAGTGACGGATGTGTAATAAAGATATTGAATCGAAATTGAGATTTATTTCAAGATTCGATGAAATACTGACGGTTCTTATGAATATGGTTTTTTCGTGGGTTGGGGGCCTTTTGGTGAAAATATATTATTTAAACAATAAAATGTGATTCGTAAACACTTACATGTATTTAATTATTTGTAAATTTTATACGTATTCGAGTTGAAAGAGATTTTAACCATATTTGATTAAGGCTTAGATGAGCTTTCAGTTATATTTAGTGGTATTTTCTGAAAGCTTTAGAGAATATGTGCAATGCTTTTAAATAATTGTCAAAAATAAGTTTTCAGAGTGTAACATCAACTTTTGTTTGTTGGTTCACTAAAGGTTCAGTTACATTTTGTGTTTGATGTACTTTTTTATTTTGAAGTACTTCATGGCCCAGACTGCCAGACGTGTCTTTATGTGCAACCATATATTAACTAAAGCTCTGCTAAAAATTTTTGTGATTATAAGTCTAATAATATGTACTGAGAAATCTTATTTATAAATATTTAGTTAACATTTATTTTAAATATTTATATACGAGTACTTAACATCGCTTATTTACGGAACAAAACAAGCCCAAATGCACTTGCAAATTTCATAAAGAACGCACGTAATTTCCATTGACAGCTTCATTCAATACCCCTGCTCTATTCGTTGAATATTTCACTAAAAGACTTATTAGCTAGCTAATTAAACGAAGGAAGTGAGGGGACGAGGGCCCCAGACTGTGCGCCTGACAAGTCAAGACGAGGACCTCTATTTTGGTGAATTGGAAGTTAATACCACAATATCGAATGTTCTATTCTCTTCCAACGTATCTAAGCATAATGCGTGTGAATTTTTACTGTAGACAATTATCATTGTATTGTACATAAAATACAAATAAATGTAATACATTTTTGAAGTTATACTTCTTTAGGCGCGTTATGAAAAAATGATGAGAGTAAAATTTAAAAAAAAGTTAAAGTCACAGTCAATACGTGCCCGGCACTTAGCGAGTTTTCGCGCACGCTCAAGACTTATAATATTTCTCCAAGCTCACGACCTCACGACCAAACCGACCTGACCCGATCTGGACTTTGAGGAAAATATTCATGTCTTAGCGAAATTTCTCTAGCGTACCCGGCGTGCCTGGCACTTGGAGAGTTTTTGAGTCCGCTCGGGACATAGAATATTTGTCAAAGTTCATTAAGACTGACTATAAACTGCCTTTTCTAAGCCTAATCAAGACTTAGAACAATTTGCTCCGAAGCTTAACATGTGCCCAAATTGTATGTACAATGTATGTTTTCGGTCCATAATCGCATCAACTTTCATAATTATACTCACTGATATACGTGCTCGGACGCGTATAGCAGTGAATATAATTATGAAAGTTATAATATTTTTAGTCATCGGTATTATTACTATTTATTTTTTAGATATAAAATACCGCTCAGCATTAATTACTAATAATTCTTTGAGATTTTTATAAATCAAAAGTAAGCCGGGAAATTATCAACGTTTTCTCAATACTAATATTGAGTAAACGTTGAAAATAAAGCAAGCTCCCATTGGGATGAATCAGCGACAACGACAAATAACGTCTTAATAAGAATATCCATTTTCATTAAGGGACTACCTTGAATTACAGTCTTGCATTTTATAAGTTTATTAGTATGTTTATAGGGAGTATAGTGGGAAGATGATTCATACTTTTTCGGTCTGAGGGAGGTGGGATTCTTTGTTTTATTTATTCTAATTACTGTCTGGAATTTGAACAACTTAAAGAACTCGGTGTCTTCCTGCCGCAGCTTTAAGTTATTTGAGACAAAAACCACAATTCCGAATATATTTCGCTAATAAAATAGAATTTGCTAACAAAAGGGACATTGTAAAGAGATTTAGATAATGCCGTGATTTATACAGCCACATGCTGTTAGGTTTTAACGATTGTGGTTATTTTGCGAAATCATAAAATTGAAATAGTGATTTTAAATTTTAATTACTTTGTTGGGGCTTGGGCCAATGAATAAATTTTCGACTTCCAGTTTAAACTTTTATAATATTGAAGTAATTAGATACAATTATTTGATATATATTAATATAATGAAATTAAGCACAGACGTCAGACCATCAAGCTTAGCGATAGCGAGAGAGAGGGCAACGCGTAGGGATGGGACGCGCGGCTGACACAGTTCGGGCTAGTGATGCGCTCGAACATACTATTATTATTATATAGCTGTGCCCGCGACTTCGTCCGCGTGGATTTCCCATTTTTGCAACATTTTTCATTGATGCTCAATTCCTATTAGTCGTAGAGTGATGCCATGGAGGTATATAGGCCTATATCAGGGTTTCCCATACTGCGCGTCGCGATGCCCTGGCATCCCAGGGTTCGCGGTTCTATCCCGGGGGCGGGCGTAGTGAGACGATCCACATAGAATGGCTGTCTAGCTGCTATGCGAGCTAGTAGATCGAAAATAAATGTAGAGAAAGAAATGAAAGTCGCGATTTCAAAACTTGAGCCCGGATCGACTGTCTAGGGCGAGCGAAAAAATCGAACACAGCATCTTTCGCAATCCGGGCGGCTGCGTCCGTTTTTTTTTTGTTTTTGTAGGTATTTACTTAACTTTGCTGTTTCTATAACGGGGGGAGGGCTCGTAAAAATTGGAAAAATCCTAAGGGCGTCACTATGAAAATAAGTTTGGGAAGTCCTGGCCTATAGTCTTCCTCGATAAATAGATAATCAAAGAATTTTTCAATTTGAATCAGTAGTTCCCCTTTTAAGGGTTCTGTACCCAAAGGGTAAAACGGGATCCTATTACTAAGACTCCGCCGTCCGTCTGTCCATCTGTCACCAGGCTGTATATCATTAACCATTATAGTTAGACAGTTGAAATTTTTTCATATGACGTAGTTCTGGTGCCGCTATAACAACAAATACTAATAAATAGAATAAAATAAATATTGAAGCTGTTCCCATAAAATAAACGTGACTTTTTTTTTGGTCGATTTTGATAACGGCAACAGATAGACGCTTGAAATATTCACAGAATATTTAGTTATATTATTCACTTTAAAATAAATAATTAAAATAAAATAAATATTTAAGGGGGCTCAACAACAAACGTGATTTATTTCTCGGTTTCAATAACGATAACAGGTAGAAACTTGAAATGTTAACAAAATATTTAATTTAAAATTTTGGGACAGTTTTGATAAAATCTATGGCACGGAACCCTTCGTTCACGCGTCCGACTCCTTCTAGGCAGTTTTTTTTTACTATTTTTACAGGATGTCTCTGATGACCTTCTTTGAGTCACCAGGGGTTTTAGTAAAGGAGAGGACCTCGGTGGGTCCTCAAGCTTTAAGGTCGAACCACTCCAGAGAGAATTCCTGACCGGTGAGCATCTCCCTCGGAGGAGTCTCTGAACCTATTAGAGTCTCTAAGGCGTCTGAATCTGACGGGATCAGTAGTTCCTAAGATAAGCGCTGCGCGATCAACCAAAAAAAACAACTCAGTATAGATGCGTGCGTAGTACTTGATCATTATTTAGCTGCGGAGTTATGTTAAAACTATGATATCTCTGAAGATATTCATTGAAATCTAATGATGTCAAGAAAAATTTTGTACAAAATTAAGTAATTGTGATGAATAATGTATTCATTTTGATAAGGAATAATATCATGTTTACAAAAATACCTTCGCATCTTAAGCATTATTTTAGAACAAAATTTATTAACAAAAATAGGTTATAGCGAGTCAACCTTAAGAGATAGATAAATGCTGTCTGTAACTTGTTTTTAGAACTTTTAAAGGAGAATAATTCCGTCATACATAATTTTTGTGTAACTTTAACCGTTTACGCAGCGCACGCAAAGAAATATCTGAAAATCAAAATTTATTATTTTCCGTTTATTTCAAACTATGATATTTCTTAAGATATTCATTGAAGTCAAATGAAGTCGTGAACTATTTTGTGCAAAATTAAATACTTGTCATAAATAATGTATTTATTTTGATAAGGAATAATATCATGTATACAAAAACACCATCACAGATAACGCATTATTTTAAAACAAATTTGATTACCAAAAAGAAAGGCTATAGTGGAGCCAACCATAAAAGATAGACATATGCTGTCGCGGACTTTTTTTTAGAAAATTTAATGGAGAACAATTCCGTCATACATGATTTTTACGTAACTTTAACCGTTTACGCAGCGCACGCAGTGAAAGCTTTGAAAAGAAATATTTTCCTCCAGTTTTTGCAACATTCTTCATTGATGCTCAGCTCCTGTTGAACGTATCGTGATGTTATATAGCCTATAGCCTTCCTAAATAAATGGACTATCCAACGAAAAAAGAATTTTTCAATTTGAGCCAGTAGTTGCTGAGATCTTAGGGTTCAACCAAACAAACAAACAAACAAACAAACAAACTCTTCAGCTTTATTATTAGTAAAGATTTATGGAATTGTACCTATATATTATAGATCGGGTTCACACTCATTAACAGCTCATATAATGTCCCCACCGAGGGGCTCGAGCCTACCCCACATTAGGGGCAATTAGGCCTTAGTTAACCACGCTGGCTAAGTGCGGGTTGGTCGACTTCACACACAACCTAAGAATTTCTTCATAGGTGTGTGCAGGTTTCCTCACGATGTTTTCCTTCGCCCTAAAAGCGTCGATTAAACGTAGATATGATTTCAAAATTGGCAACACATTGGTACGTGGCGGGGATCGAACCAGTGCCTCCCGGGTGGGAGACGACGCTCTTACGCACTACGCCACCGACGCTTACACTGGGTAGTTCAAATGTTTTATCATGTGACTAAAACATAAACATAATTTACCTTTTTGTGCAGGAATGTTTGAAGATAATATGAGTATCGTTCCAAGATTAATAGAAGAATGTGGGCCACAAAATAGAACACACCACTTGTTGCTTTTTTTATTACATTTGTGTTGTAGAATTTTGACAGCTTTATATGATGACAAATTTAAAAAAAAATCATCTTATAATGATTCCCGGTGTTTCCCGGAATTACAATCATTTATCAATGTGTCCGTCACATTTCGGCTATTCCAAATAAAATATCAATAAGGAAATGTACTAGATAAGAACATAATTTAATGAAACTACATGCGTATCATTACTACGAACCGAAGACGTTCTGTTTTTACCTTAAAATAGGTTGTCCCGATAATTTATCAAAGTATGTTATTGCGCTTGCACAATTAAGAATAAGGGCTACTCAATTAATTTAAACTGGCTTCTGTAGTAATGTTTTATCATCCAATCTCATCATAATAAGACTGATAACAGTTAACAATCGTTTAATCTTCACTTTTGAAGCTTAAAGCCAAAACCATCATCATCAGCGACTACAAAAGGTCACTATTTTGAGGACTGCACGGCTTATATTGCCGGATGTGGTTTTAAATGTAACCAAGTGTTACCTAGGACCCAAGACTCTAATTAACCCTTAACCTCTTTTAGGATTATGAACGTGAATGTGTGTATATTTCATCATCATTTCTGTCAAAGGACGTCCACTGCTCAATATAGGTTCTATTAATAGTCATGCCTAAATATTAAATACCGACTGAAATAGTTTTATTGACGAACAGTTTTATTGAGAATACCTCTCACACCGAACCACAGTTCTAAATGGCGTCAAACCGTACGACAATGTTGTTGGAAACATACAAGTGAATCGAGCATGTGTAGTGCATAACAAATCAAAGAATCACTCAGTCAAATGACCACAGAATGACATATAAAAGAGGCAGGTTGACAGCTTAAAAGCGGCCAAAACGACGACAATGTCGTTCGACCGGTGCTGGCGATTTGACGAGCGAAAAGTCGAGCCACTGTGACGTCATCCATCACTCACTTCACCGTAAAGGGTGGCTATTCTTAACCGGTCGAAATCATTTCACTGTCCATTTATAAATTGATTTGATCCGAAACATACTATATACTTCAATTAAAACTTGTTTTACTGTCTATAATTATTTTAAATAAGTCGTTAAAGTAGGGTTCAAACTCAAAAATAGATTAACACATTCATCATATTAATCAGTCATACGTACGTAATGGTGGAAACTAATCATAATGTACACAAAGGTATGAGATAGCCTCAAATGAATATTTATCATATTTTATTCGAAGTTTTTACCTGTGGTTTCAATAATTTATTATCATTTACGTTAATACTTTGCGACAAACTGTATGCGATAAAATCCAAATTTTTATATATTTAGACATGTACTTAATGTTATACTTATATAGCGAGATAATAATGTTTCTTTGTAAATAACGTTTGATGTCGAAATACATCCCTTGTTTCGATTAAATTATGTGAAGCATGTGCGGATTGTGGACAGGTGGGATTTTAACTCGTGGCCCGGGGCTCTCGTAAAAATCGTTCTGTAACATGTCACGAAAGCAAGCATTCTTTTTTTCCCAAGTTTATTTTGGTGTAAGTTTAATTTCAGCTTGATATTCTTATAATTCGTAAGTAATTGAATAGAAAGAAAAGCTTTAATATTTAATTAATTGAATATACTGACACAATAACTAAGTTGAAATTTTATGTTTATGCTATTAGTGGCCAATTCGCATCACATCACATTAGTTTACTCGTCTATCTTGTTTTACCAAAGGTGTGAGGAATACATGGTTTCCAGTAATATTATAGCGATAAAACAGCCCATAATACTGTCATTGCAAAAGTAGGTAATCTGTACTGACAGTTCATGTTTAGTAATTTAAAAACGTAATAATCTAAGACCAGTTATGTTGCTAGCGATAACATTAAAAATAATTATTTATGTTATCTACTTTTCTTTATAGTTCTCATACATACATTGAAGCATACTTTCATACTTACTGTTCTTCTAATTTTCTTGTTAAAAACTGTTAGTAATACTGGCCATTATAGTATTCTACTATATTTTATGTTTTAATCTAAGAACTATGCCTTATGTCTTGTTTGTCAATAAAAACCAACTGTCTAAGGATGAACAACTTTTATTCCTAAATCTTAATATTTTATCAGGTTATGGGCCCAGGCTCCAGATTTTTCATTGTGCTGCGATAAATGTAAATATTAAATAATATAGGATAGTGTTGTGGTGTGTTTATTACCAAGATGCAGTCGCCAACGTTCAGTAAGTTGATCGGCCAAGCAAACTATGGTTCTTGGTCGTTTGCTATGCAAATGTATCTGACGGAGTGCGATCTTTTAGACTGTATTACGATGGAGACAGTCTCTGAGGACGACAAGAAACGTGACGCTAAAACACGTTCCAAAATCTGTTTAATGTGTTCCGAGAGCGTTTATCCTTTAATTATGAATGCTGTAACCGCAAAAGAGACATGGGAATGCTTACAAAATGCATATGCTGATAGTGGCTTAACCCGTAGACTTGGTCTTTTAAGGAAGTTGTTCCGGATAAAATTGAACGACTTTCCTACTATGGAGGCTTATTGTAGCGAGATTCAAGGGACACAACAGGCGTTGATTGCTATCAAAGCAGGTCTCGACGATGAATTCATTGGTATCATAATGCTGGCTGGACTGCCGGACGAGTACAATCCGTTAGTGATGGCCCTCGAGCATTCAGGTAATCGGATATCGACGAATACTGTCATGGCTGCTTTACTGAAAGAGGATCAGCGTAAGCAAGGACGTGAAGCAAGTGGCGTCGATACTGTAATGAATGTCAGTTCAAGCAGTAGTGGTAAATACAAAAAGGATATTGTTTGTCACTTTTGTAAAAAGAAAGGTCATTTTAAATGGCAATGTAAGTTATTTAAGTCCTCTAGAAATAAAACACAAATGGGTAATGTAGCTAGCGTGGCAACTGATTCGAATGTAGTTGTTACTTGTTTACAAGCTAGTAGCTATGAAGGATGGGTAATCGATTCCGGTGCAACTGCTCACATGACATATAGAAAGGATATGTTGAGTAATGTAAGTGATAATGTAGATGGTGTTACAACGGCTAACAATTGTAAGCTAGTTTCTAAATTACGAGGCAAGGCCAATATAAGGGCACGTAATAATGGTGACATCGTCAATGTGACAGTTGAAGATGTTATGCATTTACCGGATTTGATTACAAACCTGTTATCTGTTAGAAAGATAACTGAGCATAATAAGATAGTTGTTTTTGACAATAAATATTGTAAAGTTTATGACCATAAATCTGTAAATATTAATGCTAAACCTTTATTTATAGGAACTTTGAGAAATGGTTTGTATGTTGTTGATACGGCGAATCATAAGGCAATGCCTGTTGCGGATAACATTGATCACGTAGCTAATGCTTCTAATTTATGGCATAGAAGGCTAGGTCACTTGTCTCGTGCGCAAATGATTAAGTTGAAACCTTTGGTATCAGGTTTTACTTATACAGGTAATAGCTATGAGGTGACGCCTTGTACAGCTTGTTGTAAAGGTAAGCAGTGTGTACAAAAGTTTCCTAGAAACAAAGTGAACAGAGCTACTGAATTGTTAAGTTTAGTTCATATGGATTTAGCAGGCCCGATGGAGGTTCCATCATGGGGAGGCGCAAAATATGCGTTGGTTCTCGTGGATGATTTCAGTCGCAAGGTATTTTCTTATTTATTGAAGTCAAAAGAAGAAGTTTTTGATAAGTTTATGATTTTTAGAGAATTTGTTGAAAATCAGCTTAGTAAGAAAATAAAAATTATTCGAAGCGACAACGGGACTGAATTTGTCAACAAAAAATTCCAAAATGAATTTAAGAAGAAAGGTATCCTTCACCAAACAAGTTGTGCTTATACTCCTCAACAAAATGGAGTTGCGGAGCGAACTATAAGAACTATAACAGAAAAAGCCAGGTGCATGTTGCAGGATGCAGGTCTTAATAAGAAATGGTGGGGAGAAGCATGGTTGACAGCTGTTTATTTAAAAAATAGATGCCCTACTATGGCTCTTACAGGTAAAGTACCAGAGGAGGCTTGGTCTGGTAAGAAGGTAGATGTTTCTCACCTTAAAATATTTGGAAGTAAAGCTGAGGTTTTAGTTAAAAACTACAAGAAGAAGTTTGACCCTAGGTCAACAACTATGACTATGGTAGGGTATGATGAGACTCAAAAAGGGTATAGATTGGCTGATAATATTAACAATCCAAAGCGAGTAATTGTTGCTCGGGATGTTGTATTTATGGAAGGTCAATTTGATAATGATAATAGGACTTCTATAGAAAGGAGTGTTAAGGTCGAAGAAGTTCCTTTGCAGCCTGAATGTCAAGTTGAAAGTCGTCAGAGCTCGTCAAATTCCAACACCGAAGGAGAGATATTGAGTAGTGAGATTCCAGATATGGTGTCAGAACGCGAGAAGGACGAGTTTCATGATTCGGAAGACTTTCAGAATATGTCTGAAGTTCAAAATGAGGAAGCCCCTGTGGCTGCCATAGAGAGTGAACAGGAAGTGTCTTCAAACCCTGTTGAAGAAGTGGGGGTAAGGAGATCACAGAGAGTGAGAAAGAAAAGCTAACTGCTTATGCTGATGCTTGGGGCAACAACAACAATGGAAAGTCGTTTACTGTATTGTGTAAGCAGGTGCTGCTATTAGTTGGCAGGCGCGTAAACAGCAGTGTGTAGCCCTTAGTACTACTGAAGCTGAATACATTGCCTTATGTGAAGCTTCTAAAGAGATTGTTTTTATAAAAGGTTTATTTAATGAGCTTTGTGACGTTGTTGATAGTGTCACACTTTTTAGTGATAGCCAGAGCGCTAGTAAATTAGTGTATAGCCCTGCTGTGCGTAAGCGCTCTAAGCATATCAATATAAAATATCATTACGTGAGAGACTTAGTGAACAATAAGCATATTAATGTAAAGTTTTGTGCGACCGAAGTGATGCCAGCTGATATGTTCACTAAATCTACTACTGGGGTGAAGTTAGCATATTGTTCTAAGAGCATAGGGCTTCAGGGTTCGTAGATTAAGTGGGGGTGTTAGTAATACTGGCCATTATAGTATTCTACTATATTTTATGTTTTAATCTAAGAACTATGCCTTATGTCTTGTTTGTCAATAAAAACCTACTGTCTAAGGATGAACAACTTTTATTCCTAAATCTTAATATTTTATCAAAAACAACGTCTTGCATAAAAATAAGATGATCACAAAACATGTATATTAGTTTATCAAAAACGGTCTTTGCTAGGAATAGATATATGATACCTACTCTAATTGGTGTTTTTTTTTTGTTGTATATAATTAATTTGTATTCTTACCTATACTGGGAACATTTTCATCTCATCTGATGGTATGTTTTGGTAATTGCATGGCCTTAGGTAGACGCGAACTTCACGCGGAACTCTACATCATTGAGGAACCGACTATCATATCACTAATAATCGGAACACAAAAATGATACTTTTGCCATGACAAAAGACTTCTATTAAAAGATGGTACCTGGCCAGGTAAACTTAAAACAAGTCCTGCCACCCTAATTTATGCATAAAACCAAATCGCTCTTTCTGTATGTACGCCCCCGTCCGACTCGACCGCCTTATAGATCCTAATCGGTGCAAAGACTCCCCCCGAGAGAGCTGCTCATCAGTCAGGAATTCTCTGTGGCGTGATTTGACTTACAGGCTAGAGGAACCACTTAGGTCCTCGCCTTCACTAAACACCCTGGTGACAGAGAAGGTCATCAGAGATATCCTGCAAATTAAGTAAAACAAAATGTGTGTACGTTCATCAATAGATGGAGTGATTCAAGAGAAAGGTTTAGATTTATATTTCGTTCAGGTTTAACAAAGTACTCTATGTTCTATCACAGATAATATAATACTATACTAGTAGATCTATCCATGCGAAGCCAAGGCGGCTCGCTAGTATAGATTTTTTTAAATAAAGTTGGAATTTACATTCCCATCACAGTTCACACCACAGCCTACGTAAGATTTAACCGCTTTTTGCCAAATCGGAATTTCAACGGAAATTGGATGCCGGCCGTCCATGGTCCGATCATTTACACCCGCATAGTTAACGTGACCGTCACAAATAATACGACCTTTCCTTTGGACTGTGTACGAGGGGTTAAACGCTTTGTTGATACTGCATAATTTGACTGAAAGAATCGCAGACGAAAACTCGTAAATATAAATGGGTTTGTTCAAACTGTTATTGCAGATTTCAGATTCGGCGATTTGAAACATGAATAGTACAGTCGGGTACAGTGTTATCGAAGCTTAACCGATGTGGAGGTGATTTTAGAAGATTAAAAAACCGAATATACAGATTACAGTTTCTAAATATGTATATTTATAAATCTGTTAGAATAAGGACAATTTACACAAGACTTTTAGAAGCTACACAAGAAAGTTGCCATATAAAACTACATGTATTCTGGTTGAAAATTACTTCTAAGCGCAAAAGAGAATTTATTGAATTATTTTTTTATGAATAGTAGTTTCACTCTTTAATTTTTTAGTGTCCTATATTATTTAATATATGTATATACATATATACATGCAATTCTTGAATGTTTTAAGAATAAGCGTAAGTTAAGTTATACCTAACTTAATAGTCAAAATTAAGGCAAATAAATTTTGTAGTGTAGGTACCTACAAATATGTAATTTCATCCACCAGGATACATACATATAATCACGCTTGTAATCCCAAATGGGATGGGAAATTACACATAAAGCCAAATTTGACAGTATGAGCCATGCAGTGCCTCCTATTCCCCAGGTTCCCAGCCTTTCGTCTACACAAATGGGACACCTAACCAAAAAAGGTAGCAATACTTCAGTAATTCATCAAATAAATACTAAGAACCAAGATTCCACTCTAAAGCATCTCCACAGTCTGGTCCATCCACAAGTAGGAAATTAGCAAATAGTTTACGTGTATGTTTACAACGTAAAATATTACACAGGCCATGTCATAAATCAAAATTGCCTTTTAGTCCGTCGTTGCGTCCAGAAGTATTGCCCTCCTCATGTAAATGAAAATTCGTTTTTCGCCAAACCCGCATAATAGCACTCGGACAACAAGAGCAACAAGGTCCCATCCTAACCGTTTATGAGGGGTTCCGAAACGTTTGTTTTCCCTGCATTATGTGAACAAAACAAATGGAAATGCCTTGTCCATTGTGAAGACAGATATGAGGAAATTGCACCGGGTATAAAATGGACGTGTAATTTTGCACTTTTTCCACACGCGTTTCATATCTCAGGGAGATATTGCACTTCATAGAATTGCATCTCTGAAACTTACTGTGTGTAATTTGCCAACTATTAGTTTTTTTAAATATTAAACTTGCTTTGTGTCCATAGGCACTTCTAAGTACTTGTTTTTCAATCTAGTTTAACGTACTACTGGGCATTGGTATCATCAAGTGCATACCACTCAACTCGGTCTTCGACCTTTCGTATCCAATGCTTCCCCGCCGCTTTCTTAGGTTATCATCAGTCCGTCTGGTCAGCTGACGTGACGTCCAACGCTTCTCCTCCTAGGTTAGGCCAGGTATTCCAATTCGTTCCGGGCGTAGAGCGACGGAGTGGGGTTTTCGTCGCTTATAAATTCGCCCGTCGACAGGAGGTGCCGTGCCTCACTCCGATCCGTTCGAGTAATTCTCAGATAAACACTACACACTCAGGCACTAGACACACTTTTGTGATACACTGCACTCGTCGAACAAGGGTGCGAAGACCCGGTCTACATACGACGCGCTATACCCGGTACAGACATGTACCGGGGCGCTTCTACCCGCCTCCGCCACGACACGATGTGCCCGAGCCGAGGTCCGAGCCTTTAGAGGCACCCTCGGGCATGTCGCTCCCTACCGACACGGACGCCCTAGGGACGCTAGGCGGTCGAGAGACTCCCCACGGGGGAGATGCTCGGTCGCCCGGTAATCCCCTTGGAACGTTCGACCTACAGGCTTGAGGACGCCCCAAGGTCTTCGCCTTCTTAAAAACCCGGTGACGCAGAAAATGTCATCGGAGACAATCGGCAATAGATTTTTTTTAAAAAAAAAGGTGCCGTGCCGCGGACCCTCTCCTTACTCTCCGCGAATAGCAACCTCTCTCGCGCATCGTTTATTGGCGAGTAGCAAACGTTGGTTTTTAGTGGGTATGCCCCCCGTCTAGGTCAAACAGCGGCCTAGATTTGACACGAGGGGGAGAGTCCCACATAACCATGGGGCGGACCCACATGCACTGGCCCCAAAAAAAGAAAAAGAAAAAAAAGAGGTATTCCAATTCGTGTATGGATATCCGTATTATTGTCACAGGATAATAACGAACCTAATGCCTGTTGCGATTCTCTGTAGGTAGAGAATTCGTAAGGCAATCTTCTAATTTGACGTAGGTAATTTATTATGTATACGAAATTAAATAATCCACATTTTAGTAAAAAGAGTTCACATAGCTGCGTTTTAAATACCATTTACCCCACAATAATATCAATGATTTCTTATTAAATTCTGTAACTTTAAAATATATTTTATATTTTTAAAGTAGTCTGTCTTGGAGTAAATGTGGTTACAAGCTTGAATGAACTAGGAACACAAGGAGTTTGCGTTAAATCAAATAGAAATATCTCTGCTGTTCAGATTATCCAGACCGAGGAGAATCGACTATAGTGATTGTTTATAAGACTGTAGCGCGGTGTATCTTGTATTTTATAAGATAAGGTTGTTAAAAGAGATATTTTACGTGGATGAAAAATAACGGAAAATTTTAGAGAAATAAGTCTGCAAATATATCGGTTCACTTAAGATCATGCTCATAATTCCAAAAGGATTGAGCAAAGCTTTAGGTAAAATTTCGCCACGTCTCGTAGGATGAGCCATGCATTGCCTCAAAATAGTAATAGTTGCCATTCTATCACCAAAAGAGCATCAAACCAAAAATTAATAAAACTTTAAGTGAACTTACAATAAACCGCCGAGTCTCAGTATAGGTAGTATTATACATTTAGGTAGTCCAAAACATCTCAACAATTCGGCTAAATTTTTCGGAAAACTTGTCGGAAAATTTTAACGGATAATGAAACGGAAATCGAATATAAAGTATAAATTAGACTTCTGTGTTGCACGGAACCTTTACATATGCGAATGCGTAATATACTGGGACAATTTTGACGTCTGGGTCTAGAATTTCCGCACACATTGCATTAATTATTGTGCAGATTGTCACTTCGTAATTAGCAAGTATACGAGTTTAGTGGTATCGTGTTTCGGTCAATACGTCCCAGTAACCGTGCGTGTCAATTAGGGACGTCGCCGGCTGTTCGAGTTAATTTAGATTTATTCCAACTGGTAACGAAATTATTGTTAATCGAGCTACGTCTGTTTGTTCGTACAGCATGATTTAGTGGGCATGGATGCTCGAGGCATGTTCAAATATGATTTGTATATTAATGTTGTGTATGTAATTCGTATAACAGCTTATGAAATTTTAGTATGCTATTTTGAAGATTGACTTGTTTAGATTTGGAATGTAAATTTAATAATTTTTCCAGATGAGAAATGAGGTTTAATTCCTCTTATAAGAAATGGTAGTTTGCTTTGTTTACATAACATTATATACTTATAGAAGTCTATGAAATTTTCTATCACCAAATTCCTCGCGACGCACTAGGTCATCCATATCTCAGACGACGCGGATTAGCTCCTTACGTCCAGCGGTCTCAAGGAGACTATCTTCAATAACATGTTAAGTTGTGGTAATATGAATCATCGTGGTCTGTGCAGCAAGTCATGTTTAATGAAGGATAATGCGTATGTTACGTAATAGTAATATTTTGCGAACAGTGCTGACCTGACCGATGCTGCTGATGACAATTTATTAAAAAGCCAGAAGTCGTCTGAATTTTTATTGAAATTCGAGAAAATTTCACAAATATATTATTTTGATCTTGAAATATTTATCAAGAAGCTTTTTTGCATTGCAGTGTACGAGTAAAATTGTTGTTCCTAATTTAAAATACTCAATGTCAAAGAATGAAAACAGAAATTGTTATACTTAACCCGCCAACTCTACACGAATTCCCAAAATATGCCCGAATCACAAAAACAAAAGCCGTATCACTTTTTATATCTGGCATTTACAGTACCTTTATCAAACCCGAATCTAATCAAGTGTCTTCAAGTGATGAAGACTGACACATTTTGAGACTACTCCGACCGAACAGATTGTCACCCGCAGTTTTATTAGCCGACCAAGATTAGGGACCGTGATTTCAATTGCTTAGGTCAAACAAACGGACAGGATATTATGTTATGCCTTTGTTTGGTTGCTCTGTTGGAATTGGTTTTGTCTATTGAGTTGTGACGATTTGGGCTAGACATAATATTAATAACATGCCGTAGTTTCAACTGTATTCGTTATTCTCCTATCCTTGCTCCCAATTTATTTGGGGTCGGTGAAATATGTATTGCCATATTATACAGGCTGAATTTTTCAAGTGGGCCTTTAAGGCCAAATCCTAAACTATAAGGAATATCGAAAAATGCTCAAAGGAGTCGCGAGCCCGATTTTGATGAAAACAAAAACTGCATGATTGGATTTTTAAAAAATCAATAATTTTAGCCAGGAATCCAACCCAAAGATTTTGAAAAAATGCACAGCACATTATTACACCATACGATAGTGTTGTTAATAAGGATCGATTTCTGGGGGGAAACTAATAAAAAATGTTAAATTTTAATAAAGTATTTCTTGTTCCACCTTGTTTGAAGCGATAATCAAAGCAATGATCATTATTTTATCAATCAATCCAATGTAGCAGTTTTTGTTTTCATCAAAATCGGGCTTGTGACTCCTTTGAGCATGTTTCGACATTCCTTATAGTTAAGGATTTGGCCCTGAAGGCCGACTTGAAAAATTTATCGGTATAGCCTGATACCAACCGCAAGTTTTACAATTATTGTTTTGAAGGAAAAAGATCTCAACTGACTTGACAAGCAACACCCCTGGTCAGCGGCCGTGACGCGATGTGTTTCAAATTTTTAAAAATTCTTGAAATATAGAACTTTAATGTACAATTGTTTGTATTCCCAAATAAATAAAATAAAATAAAAATAAATAAAAAATATAATCTCTCTAATCTAAGAAAAAGATTCATTTTTTACGAGTATCTTATCAATAAATATTTTAGAAAAAACTACTTTTTAGTTTCTTTGCATTCGAAATGAAAAGCAGATTGCTAAACACAGGTAAAAGGAATCAATTCCTACTCGGACTATAACCGGGTCTGGGACTATAGTCTAACTACGTCCTCATATGGGAATTGACTCCATTCCACCCTTGTCTAGCAGATTTATGCTTAGTCAGTAGGTATCATACATACTAAATCAAGGCGCAAACGCAATGCGACGTAATTATTAACATAAAGGCATAATATGCTTGCATTTCATAAGTAATTAATATCATTATTCATTTTGACATGTGTTTGAAGGCATCAAAATGATTAGCTTCGGATTCAAATCACGGTTCGAAACGGTAAGCCAATTAAACCGCCTCGAAGTGTAATGAACCGTTGGCTAATGACACGCGTCCGGAATTTAAACAATTTTCACTGACGATACAGGCGAAAAACGTCATAAAATAGACTGTAAAGTAATCTGCATACACACTGTGTGCAGTGGTGGAATGAGTTATATTTAATATACATTGTTGCTCTAAAACTAATTATTCACAACTAAACAATAATTAACAGCCTTTATAATTGTAATCTTCGATGTGGTAGACCCATATGTAGGGTCGTCTGGGTAGGTACCCCCGCCTTTCTTATTTCTGCCGTGAAACAGTTCGCTTTGTTTCGGATTGAAGGGAAAGGTAGCCAGTGCCGGCACTGGGCATGGAAGGCATATTATCATCTCAGTTCCCAGGATGATAAAGCATTTGCAGTGTTAAGTGATTTACCCTTAATATTGTAAGTGTCTCTAGGCAACGGTAACCGCTTAACGCCAGGTGGGCCGCAAGCTTGTTTGCCATCTCATACTATAAAAAAAATGCAACCTACTGCTGGAAAACAAGGCTTGATGTCTTGTCATGGAAGGAGGCTTATGCCGTAGTCCAGCAAGCATGCCCAATGCGGAATGGGGACTAAGTGTATTGTTACCTACCCCTTTGCTGACCCATTAGTCCCATTAGTTTCTACTACCTCCGTTGGAGGATATGGGGTGATGCTATTCTACTCTGACGGGACCACATACCAATTTAATAATAGACTTCTAAAATTGGCTCTAATTATGAGAAAGGCCTCTTTGTATGTCTTTATAATTGCCTGTTGATGTGTTCCATGAAAATTACCTATGACTTGGGTGCCTTCAAAGCGAGAGTGAATAGGCTACTACGTAAGCATGTAACATCGTAGTCCGCATCTTCACTTACAGGTAAGAGTGAACAAATGTTTGCCTATTATAAAAAAAACATCTACAATTAAAGATGACGTATAGTATCCTACCTAATCTAAGAAGATGCAATTGATGCGTCAAAACGTACGACAATACAGCCGCATAACGTAGATACATATTTTTTGAAGCGTTATTGCGTACCTATACCGGTAGTTGTTTTAAAAATGACTGTAAATATGATGAACACACTATTTGAATACCTATATTCATCATCATCCGACCGTTATTCCAGGTTGCGCCTAGTGACGTCCGCGGTCCGCTTTCCTACTTTTTCTCCTAAGTTTCGTACGGTCTTCGGTATCCCGCTTTTGCGAGAGCATTCACATGCATATTCTCCCTACGACGTCAAGCCAGCACCTCATGGGCCTTCTTCTCTTCGGGGCCCGGCGAAGACGCATGGCCAGATATTTGTTCCCCATGTAAACAGGCGGTTGTCGCTAATGCTTGTTCCCAACGAGTCACACTGTAACCTGTAACACTGTGACCCGTTGGGACAACTTTGTAAAATAATTCCCAACCAGTCACCTGTAACAAGTTGGGACAATTCATATAAGAGGTTATTTATTATTATAAAAGATTATTTAACCCAATTATGTATTATGTTTATGATTAAATAGTATGCTAAACATCTCCTGCATAGTCATGGTAGCCTGGTACTTCAGGTTGGAAGATGTCCCAACGTGTTACAGTGTGACTCGTTGTAAGCGGTCGCTAAACTTGGCCGTATACACTCTTATGGATGTTGAGAAGTATTAATTGTTAACAAATAATCTATAAACTACTTTAGGTGGTAGAGTGTAACGTTTTTCTTTGTAGGTTTTCTCTAAAGGTTTATTTACCTTTTGATTTGGTGACCCTTCAGTGTGACAGGCTGGCAACTTGTCATTAATTTGACGCACTGTATGGCCCATACGATATGTATGTATATGTCTAGACATGCTCGTCGGGCGACTTTAAGAACTTCTATAGACTATGCTATAACTAAGAACGTGGTATGCGAAAACGCCGACTCGTTGTCCAAATTTCACACCCTACCATAAATTAAAGTAAGGCTCTTTATTCTAATTAAATGCGGAACAAAATACCGGGTCCGCCTCACGTATTTGTGTGCCTTAATTGTTTCGAACACGACGAAATTATTTTGATTTATAGCTTTGTGATTGCCACAACTCGATTAAGTAGGGCTGCACTTGTACTAAATTGAATTAAATTAATAATAAATTAACCTTAGTTTGCTGTGAAGACACTTAGTTTAGGATGCAATAAAGTATACGTAGTGAAACAAAGTATGATATTAATATAAGACTAACAAAACTTAAATTTTATGTCCATAATAATTTTACGGAGGTTTAAAAGTAAATAAAACCATAATTAGGTTTTGTAATACTTTGTAACTGGTACCTATTAAGAAAAAAAAAAACTTTCTTTTTAAATTAATTCAATGTTTTATTTCTTTGTCTAAGTACTTACTATTAAGCTAAACTACGAAAATCGAAATGTTTTCGAACTCCGATTTCTATAAAACTTGTTCAAATTTATGTTCGAAATGAAGTTCGAAATAACTTCCATCATGTAATTTGATAATAAAAACAAAACGGTATTATTGTGATTCGTTTTGTTTGTAATTTTTGGTCATCCTGTCAAATAAAATAAGAATCAAATCGAATGTTTTCAAAAATGTCTAAATTTATTATAAGTAAAACAAAAGTTTTACGCCTCTATGAAGTGTTATTATGAATGATGTATTCGTATACATAACTTGTAAGCATTAAAGCCTCTTAGAGACAACTTATTCTCTTACAATATGGAAATCTATTCACAGTTATTTAATTGTACTATAAATTACTGAAATCTATTATGCGAACACAACAAAGTAATTAATATAACGAGATCCAGTTATGTTGTAGTAGAACTGCACCTAATGTAGGGTTTAATTCGGTCTCGAGGTGAGTTGACAGTGACTCAGATGTGACTCAGCTTTCCTGACTTCCCTGTCTGCTGTCTAGGAGGTGGTTCTCAAACTTTCAATACGGTGTATTACTTCAGTGGATTAATTTTATTTTATTTAAATGAAGTGGCGCAAATGACATCAAACTTATTTGTAGTAAGCGGAATTTAAGTCCAAAGAAGAAATACTTGTGAACACATTTAGAATTAGTACTACTACTGTTTGAAAGGGTCTTTTACGATTTCACAAATAAAATTCTATTAGGTAAGTACCAACTTTATACCATTCAAAGTTGAATTTGTTTATTGATATATTAACATTATTTTATTTAATTGAATTGCCTTTACATTGAAATTATTAAAAGTCGGTAACTTATGTGGTGTCCCATTAAAAAAAATGTACCTTTTAACTACTATTAACAACCTAACTATAAAGTGTGTGAAACTAAGTAATGTGTCATCATTATCATCATGCCACCCTCCTCGTGATCCATTCTTGAATATGGGCCTCTTCCCTTCCTCTCCATTCCCGGAGATCTTGAGCCCGTCTCATCCAATCAGGATCTCCGTGTCGTCTGATGTCGTCCATCCAACGGTTTGGTGGGCGGTCTCGTCCTCGGGTGTCTGCTGTGGGTCTCCATTCCAGGACTCTCCTGTTCCAACGCGACTCATACATTCGAGCGATATGCCCTACCCATACCCATTTCTTAGCTGCTATGGTTTTCACCACGTTCCCTCACTTAGGTCTAGCGCCGAATCCAGTCGTTGCGTTTTCGATCGCGCAGAGTTAATGTGTAACCTAGCAAAAACTATGGCCGCGATATTGATTTCTAAAAATATTGTAATTTTCGTGTTAATTTTAATATAATAATAACAATAATATGATATGGTGGTAATGAGTGTATAAATACATACATAATTTCACGTTAAAATGTTGTTGAAATATTTTATAGTGATATTATCTATTCGTAATTTTTTACAAGTTACCGTATTGAAACCATTTACTTTAAAAAAAAAATGGATAATTTTGCAAATTATTTGTTGGTTGTTTGTCATTAACATTCAAAGTGGTGAAACATAACGGTCAGAAGCTTGAGAAACGCTGTCAGTTTATTTACGCACTATATCGAATCGATAGCCCGCGGGATGCCTCTCGGATACGATGAGTAATTTTTGAAATAACACAGCTGATTTACCTACTGTAATAAATCTACATTAAAAGTTTTATTATTTGAGCACCATAATTTGAAAGTTATATACCTAGAAAAATCTTAGGTTATCTTTGCCATAGTTAACACGTAAATAGTCTGGCAATAAATAAATAATAACGAGAATTTAATAGATAACAGCGAATATTTTGATTTCATATAACCAAGTAGATATTTTACAGTTAATCATTATTTTTGATTAAAATAGTGTAGCAGTCTTGCTACAACCAGGGAAGATAATAATGAAAACACACAATTACCTTGTTAATTTGATGTATTCCATAAGTACAATATTCACAATGATACTTCTGCTCCGTATGCCCGTTACACTAACGAGAGGTCTTGTCGGGTTGGCGGTTGAAACCAGAATGCCGGCGCGGTTGCCCGGCGGCCATTACGCAACGATCCACTTTTTTCTGTCCCTGCCGATTCACGCAAAGGAATCTAGCTCCGTACAGCCAATTCAAACAATTAATTTTTCGTTTAATAGTTTTACCCTAACACTCGACCATCCTGACCAGGTGCATGTCCTCATGCACACGCGCGGGAAAGTCCGTTGCTAATCAGCCTAACACTCGGCGTTCTGGTTTCACTTCCAACATAAATCATACTTTTCAGTTTATTAACAAAAATAACAATTAAGTATTGCATTAATCTCATAAAAAAAACAAGGAAAATTAAACATAAAAATTCATCGCTTGCTTTTAAGTCTGATAAATAATATACTGTTATAAATTCTCCGTTATAATAGTATATTACACTAATTTCATTTGATTGCAATAAATATCTTTACTTATCATCAAAACAAACTCCAATCACTCGTTTTCTCAAGTCTGACAAATAATATACTGTTATAAAATCTCAATTATAAGAGTATATTACACAAATTTCATTTGATTTGCAATAAATATCTTAACTCATCACCAATCAAACAAAACAAACTCATATTTCTCGTTTCCTCAAGTCTGACAAATAATATACTGTTATAAAATCTCAATTATAAGAGTATATCACACAAATTTCATTTGATTTGCAATAAATATCTTAACTCATCACCAATCAAACAAAACAAACTCGTATTTCTCGTTCCCTCAAGTCTGACAAATAATATACTGTTATAAAATCTCAATTATAAGAGTATATTACACAAATTTCATTTGATTTGCAATAAATATCTTTACTCATCACCAACCAAACAAAACATAACCACTTCCAATACAACCACTCCTATTGGTGTACTGTTGTGAACCTTCTATCATAAGAGTACATCAACATTCCCAAGCCATCCTGTGGTCCTGAACTCATTTTCACAACCAATTAGATAGGAATAAGTATCATTATTTTCGTTCCTTTCAAAATTCAAAACTTATAAATATAATCATAAACTTTCCATATCATTCGTGGAATAATCAGGAATTTCATTTCTACCCTTCTTTTCTTTGTTTCATACTTATTATAGCTTAATTAAATACTGTTTATACAATCTACGTCTTTCAAATATCGTAAATAAAATTATTATTAAGAACAATTATTACAAGTTTAAGTATTTCCTTTATCAAATATTACTCATTTATAAAATCAATGATTTATATGCAATCTTCTTAACACAACTTAACACATTTTAACACAACTTAACACATTTTAACACAACTTAACAACTCATCTTAACAGATCTTAACTTAATCAACACAATCATCATCAGTATCTTTCTCATCAGATTCTACATCACCATTATTCACTTATTATATAGCTACGTAAACCCAAGGCGACAATCGATCAGTGGCAACACTTATATCTCCTGGATAGTGACATAAAATCATATACCACATCAATCACAGCCAGGACCAGTGGTGAGATCAACCTTTCCGGGCCATAAGGCCGCTACCAAAATAAACAACTACAACTAAGTTGGTTTGTTTTCCTCTTTATCCTCTACAGTTGTATTTAACTCCATGTCAGCACCCAACACAATCTCTAGAGGGTGACTGACTCCACATGTTTTCCACAAGGCTCTCCATACGACTACATAAGACTCTATGTAAACTCTACATAAAACTCAATCGCTAACGACCACAGCTACCTGTCCCTAGGGTACCTTTCTCAATCTACCATAAGTGTATACTGTAGAATAGTCCATAAAAATTCAATGAAACAAATGTTTAGGCACTTATAACCTATAAGAGCATAAATTCTTTGTTAAATTACTTCCATACGACTAAAGTAATCAACCAAATTAACCAAGCACTCCTTTACCTTCACGTCATTATAGTCTGAAGCAACAGTCGGTTAACTAGGCACACATAACCTAGTAGCTTCCTAGGCTTCATAGACACACAACCTATAAGCATCCTAATGTTACAGGCACACTCACCTAGTAGCATCCTAATGCTACTAGCCACACTCACCCAGCAGCATCCTAATGTTACTAGGCACGCTCACTCAGCAGCATCCTAATGTTACTAAGCACGCTCACCCAGTAACATCCTAACGTTACCAGGCACGCTCACCCAGCATCATCCTAATGTTACTAGGCACGCTCACCCAGTAGCATCCTAATGTTACTAGGCACGCTCACCCAGTAGCCTCCTAATGTTACTAGGCACGCTCACCCAGCAGCATCCTAATGTTACTAGGCACGCTCACCCAGTAGCATCCTTATGTTACTAGGCACGCTCACCCAGCAGCATCCTAATGTTACTAGGCACGCTCACCAAGTAGCATCCTAATGTTACTAGCCACACATAAACTAGATAAGTATTTTTCTTTTCAGTACCACACCGTCCAATACGACTACGCCTAGAGAATCTCAACTTCCGACTAGTACACAACCTTTTAGTATTTACCTCAACGCCCTCAACATTAGACCCTACAAGAGACTACCTTTCACTATTGTGAAATAAGACAGACCCTCAAGTATTTCTATAACACATCACCGGCACACACGGACACATGTCTTATCGGTAATGTTAACCAGTCCTTCAGTCACTTAGCCCCTCTCATAGGCAGTCCTTCGGTTGCTATAAACATACAGTCCTACGATTCCAAAAATCACAGTCAATTAAAACATTACCTAAAGTTTTTTTTTTTATTTGTCTATCGAAAGATTGCTATAAGCAGCATAGTCACTATGCTTCCAGCCGCTCGTGACTTCCTGTGATACTGTCACACTGTGACCTGCCATCACATTAGCAACTTTACCGCTCACTATTCTATTCACTTGACTAATATCAGTCACCATATCAGTCATATACAAGTCCCTTGTCAATACTATAGTATTGCACACATGCAGTTTGATCCGTCATGTCTAATCATAAGACCCAATTTTTGACTTCATTAGTTATTGATCACACCACGACGAAAATTGGGTAGGTACTCCGCGAACCGGACATTCTGCGAACTGGACATTTTACGAATTGGACATTCTACGTCTATTCTCCAATAGGGTTGGACTAGCAAAAGTTGGTAGTCTAGGTCTAATCTAATCACGTTCGTCTAGGAATAATCTTTAAATAGAGACGCCACAGTACAGGAAGGTTGGGGTCCACCAATCTTATCACTAACTCGTTAGTATTTACACGCGCTGAAGGTAAGAAATAATAGTAAAGTCATTCACAAGTTCACAATCTGTTGGCAGCTTGGTGTAGACAGAATCGAAGTTTCAAGACTCGGACCTCAGTTGCGCAACACTTATTTAAAAACAACCCTATTCCTCACCACGGTAAAACAAGAATAAAAACCAAGGTAAAATAAAATGCAGTTATAGTAGTACAAAATCAGCTACCTATTTAAAATGATACGGAGTAACAAAATAATTAGAACTAAGACAAAACGGTCGTCTAATTATTAGTTCCTTTACGTAGGGTACACATAAAATTTGCAAAGCGCTATCCATTATTTCTTTTGATTACCCATACCGTAACTAAATGAATCAAATTATTAATTCAACACTTATACTTCTAAATTTCCACGCAACCAGTGTTGGGCCCAATGTAATTAACTAACGATTAACAATTTTATTACGATTACAAAATGTAATTGCATTATAACTACCCAAATACATTTTTAACTTCTTTTAAAGCTGTGGGGATTTTAAATAAGAAAATCCACGAATTCAAAAAGAACAATACTAACAGCATTGAGTTCTTATCGCTACAACAGGGGTTGTGTTGGTGTTGGGGCTAGCAAACGAACAAGCGCTATGTACTTACAGCAATAGAGTACCTAATTTAAGTTTTTTTTTATGTATTTGGCTTGGCTTCTAGGCACCTAATTTAAGTTGCGTACTAATGCCACAGAGTAATAAATAAGCCCTATAGGATATACTAATGCGGTCAAAATTAAGAATTACTTTGTAATAGAATTTACGTTAATTGGAATTACTTTAAACTGATTACTGACATTTACTGCACATAACACTTTTACACAAAATAAAATTTTAACTACTCACCAAGTTATTAAATATTCTGATGTGAGTTTAAAGATTGTATACGGTTAGCTAGCCTGGTGTTTCTCAGAACGTATCAAACGGAGTCATTCCCGCTGACGATCAATTTCTAGTTCATATACACGTAACCTTTGACTGCGGCTACGATGCCCACAAGTCAATCTTCTACTATAGCTGCGACTCGGTCTAATCGTATTTCCCCTCGGCTGTGCATCACCATGTTCGGGTGTAGTCAAACGGCGTCGAGAAGTAACTTCATTGCCACGTAGGATTTTCTGAAACTCAAAACAGCGGTTGTTATCATATTCTAGAATGATCTTCACTGTTAATTGCTTGTATCATGGAAACGGTGCTTCGTAGCTAAAAAATAACAAAATTTACTCCCCCGTAGACCCAACAGTATCCCCGAGGAATACAATGGCATAAAATTTTATTTGGATATGTAGGTATTTCAAAATTATCCATTTAAATGTAAAAATAGAATGCACTGTGCGTGTGTGTCATTTAGGAGTCTTGATTTCGAATAGAGATATTGATGTTAATGCTAAGTATAACTAGATTTCTTAATATTTGCAGGTAGATATGAAAGATTGTTGATACTGAGAATAAAATATCTATTGTAATGCTATAACATTCGTTTTAAAAGAGGAAAATGAGGTGAAGATACCTCAGTCCCAAAATAATGAAATAAATAAATTATTAGTAATTATCACTAGTCTATAAAATAATTATAATCCAATTTTATCAACGCCATCGCGTATCTTTTCGTTTAAATATTGTTTTAAGTAAATAAATCGCTTTATCCTTTACTTGTTTTCACATTAATTTTGAATTTAAAGAAAAACAAAAAGAAGAAAAAATAGTATATTGTAGGGCGGGGATTCATTACACTTCTGATATGTAGCAGTCTTGCTACAACCAGGGAAGATAATAATGAAAACACACAATTACCTTGTTAATTTGATGTATTCCATAAGTACAATATTCACAATGATACTTCTGCTCCGTATGCCCGTTACACTAACGAGAGGTCTTGTCGGGTTGGCGGTTGAAACCAGAATGCCGGCGCGGTTGCCCGGCGGCCATTACGCAACGATCCACTTTTTTCTGTCCCTGCCGATTCACGCAAAGGAATCTAGCTCCGTACAGCCAATTCAAACAATTAATTTTTCGTTTAATAGTTTTACCCTAACAATAGGATTGCCAATAACACAATATTTACTCATTTCACCCATAAAGAAAAGTCTACACAATACCTATAAGTAGTTTACAGGGTACTGATGGAATAACTCAATAAAGGAACATAAAACCTATCTAGACATACACCAGTCCATCTTTATCACATCTTCAATATCACAATAAACTTAAACGAACATAGCATTACATCAAATATCCCGGTCGTAATAATGTTACATAATAAATTACGCTCCGTTTCATAGAAGTTCAGTTAAATCAAATACAAAGAGCATTAACCTAAATACACCAGTTGCACTGGGCCTCAATCAAGAACAGCCGATTGTAGCAATAAAACTGAATTTATCATAAAAAGTTGCACATTTAACACTATAGAAGTCGTAAATGTGAAAATAACATCGTCTATTTATATTTGCGGATGAGGGACTAAACGCTCTTGATACTTTTTTAAAATTTCGGGTATATTTTATTTATTTGAAACACTTTTTTCCTTTTTTACGTAAAGTAAATAATCGAGCAAGCTCTTAACAATAATAAGTTTGTTAAGGAAATATGGCTAGAAAAGAACATGACTATCATAAGTAGTTGTAGTACCTAGTTTAAAGTTTAAATTAAAGACATAAATCCGGATCTCCAGGCGGTTGTCGATTTCTTTCTGTACCCGTAATGTAAGTTGTTTAGTATAAAATACGTTACTATTGTAGTTGCGTTAAGAGCTTTGTGTGGGAAACATGATTAACGCTTCTTTCCGCTAGGGGCGCTATTCACGTTTCCTATACAAATCGAGCTCTTAACGCAACTAAAACAGTTACGTATTTTAAACAAAAAACTTCCAATACGGGTACTGATGTTTAGTAATAAGAATTCTTCTTGTCATTATTTTCAAATAATATCATTGTTAGTTGTTTGAATGTGGTTCATGTGTAAGGGATAAATGAAGCAATATGAGATAAACATTTAGCTAGTAACGGTAGTAGTAGTATTATAATTTAGTTTAAATTAAAATACGCCTATTTTGCGCCATATTTCTCTAAAATATGCAATGTCAACATGTTTAATAATAAAAAAAGCTAAAGTGGTCAGTCAGCTATTTAAAACACCCTAATGACGGTAAACATCATGATTATGTCAATAACGTTTTATGAGAAAGAGGGCAAATATCAAGTTTTTTAGTCTGATATGTGGTCTGAAGGCGGGCGGGGCAAGTAGTCGGTCCATTGATGTGGAACGACGAGGGGCGTCCGCGACAAAACTTACAAAAATAGTTTCATGCGACTACGACACACGCCACTCTGTCTTCTACCTGTTCATTATCGTAAAGTGAAATTTGCAGTTCATTTACATTATTGAAATAGTACAATCGACAGCTGTGCTCACGATTACAACAGGACTCATAAATTCAAAAAAGAAAATCGGGAGTGGTCTCCCCTTGACTTTCTCGTATACCGGAAACGACTCAAAGTTTGAAAGGAACCTTACATTTTGATGTCATACCTGCATGTTAAATTTTGGTCACCCATCCGAGTACCGACCGCGCACTTGGTTGCTTAACTTTCGTGATCGACGGCTCAAAATTTGATAGAAACCTTATATTTTGATGTCAAACACGTATGTTAAATTTGGTTGCAATAATATGCGTACTAACACCAATAAAATTAATGTAATTTTAATTATTTGTCTACATTTCGGGAATAAATTTCTACATTCTCGCATACGTAGTATAGAGGAAATCTTGAAATCGTCATAAATTCGACCTCGAGATTTTGGCGGATTTACACGTTTTGGACCTCCCTGAGTCCAAAAATACAGTTTTTGGAATTATGTGTGTGTGTGTATGTGCGTTAGCACGATAACTCGAGTTAACCTATTGCAACCAAATTTCAAAATTCAAAGGTTTCTATCAACTTTTGAGTCGTCGATCACGAAAGTTAAGAAACCAAGTGCGCGGTCGGTACTCGGATGGGTGACAAATATAAGGTTTCTATCAACTTTTGAGAAAGTCAAGAGGAGGCCACTCCCGATTTTTTAGACAAGTTTTAGGTACTCGGACATTTATTTAATTAAACCAACACGGAGCTTTTTTATTTCTGATAGTAAGCTAAGAGAAAAATGAAATAACATGGCAATCTCAAACATTCAGTGAATATTGTTTGGCATTATCCTATTATAAGCTTTCATGTCGTTCAAAATAAGACAAAAAACAGTACTAAGCAGCAGGTAATAAATGATGCGTCCAAGAGCATAACAATTCAAGCAGTTTCAGTAAATTTAATTTAAATGGTTTTCACATTTGTCAGAACGTCATAGCTTGTATTTAAAGTAAAATTTACAACCGAGACGATTTAGTGCTTAGCTGTATTTTAAATATAAAGACTTGTATTATAACTAGAATTAAAACTATATTTTACAAGTCGTATGAAGCTTCGAAATTGTTAATTTTGCTCAAAAAATGTGTTTTCATAAATTTTGAGGGTAAATTTACTTTTCGTAAAAAATGTTGATTCGTCAGGACTGATTCACTAGCTATTGCTCCTAATTTCCTAATCACATACATTAAATTCCAAACTGAGTTATCTAATATAATATGTACCAAAATTGTAGATTAGTCGTCCTTAAGACCCCACACATTAGGATTTGAGTGAAATTTATTAATATAATTTCGTTTTAGGGCGCGAAGTGTAATCAACACGAAAGACTGGCAGCGTTACAAAATTTATGATAATAACACAATCGTATTCATAGGTTTTTTCTAATACACCCGAACGCGATAAGTCACGGTCTCCTTTATCTCGGACACAAAAGATCTAAATACGTCGGTAGGTCAAGTGTCGGTTCCCGGACGTGAGGTCTAGCGGCAACAAAAGACAAGTTTTTTAGCCGCATATGTTTAGTGACAGGTCGAGTGTGCCCAGGTAAGGGTGCCACGAAACAAGGCCCTCGTAACGAAAGCTGACACAAACGAAAAACAATTGGCACTCGACACTCCTTCAAACAGTACCTACGATTTTGTTGTTAATTACCGTTGAGCAGAATTGGATACAAATAATTTTGACAACCTTATGTAAGAAAAAACACACCGTTTCATTAGAAGCCAATTTTTCGGTGAAATAGTAGGGCTTCCGGGAAGTTGGAACGTGCCGTAGAGATCAAAAGAGTGGGTTGCATTTGTGTATTCCAGAGCAAATAAAGAAGGAAAATTCTGAAGGTAAACTGAGTGAAAATTCGATTTCATTGTTACTGGTGTTTGATTTCGAAGGTGAACATGTGAGCTTTTCAAATAAAAATCACTGTCTAACTTTAGATTTTCCACTGTTATTACAGCATATTATGCTCCATACCTCACTGAAAGGATCTCACCTGACTCAATGCTATTTCTCAAGTGTATATTCAGGGTTCAGTCAAAACAGTGGAAAATCTGGGTATCACCGGATCTCAAGCCGTCTCTCTCTAACGGTTGAGAGCTTTCGTAAACGACTTCGCTTTTGGCTAAGCTAAGCCCCGTCGTCGTTAGTCACAAAGACGCACGCGCACGGTCCACGCGCGCTTTCATGAAATCTCTGCTTTGTGTCACGTGCGCTAATTTCGTCGTGTTGCAAATCGTAACTCGGTTACAGTGCTTTTATGTATAATACCAACAGTTTCAATGGTTACCAATGTTCATAGTGTTGTGATGAGTTTGAGATTTCTGGGCAATTTGTCACCGAAAACTTTTTATTTTTAACATTGCTACTTACTAACGGAGTTCTCCGTAAAGGCAAGATGGTTATTATGACGAGGAAAATTAATAGTAGCTGGACAATCCTGTGTTACAGCGATATTAATACGAATTAGTATCAATTACAACATGTTAAATGGTTAAGAGTATGTCAAAGTCGTCGTAAATCTCATATGAAAATACAATATTTTGAACAAGCTTCTTGTCATGGATTTATCTGAAACAATCAGGCTTTCTCTTGGATTGGAGCATCCTTAAAACAAGTTTTATTTTAACATGCACATTGCAAATGAGCACGCAATCCGAAAGGTACCAAATACCATTTAAATACATAAACTTAAACAATAAATCGAAATCGGTTGAGTGCATTCGGACGATTTATTGTGCAGTGTAAGAGAGTTTTTGCTCGCCCAAATGGATTTCGATAAGGCGCTCCTAATGCGTTTAGTTTCAAACACATAAAATTGTTGTTTTGAACCAATATTGTTTGTTTTGAATTAAAACATTTATTATTTTAGTTAGTATCTTAAATCAGCTTTTATGATTTCAATATTGATATTTAATGAGCTAATAACACAAATCATTCAAGCACTAATGTGACGAATAGAGGTCAATAGTAAATAGGTTAATTTTTACTTCAAAGTAACTCCATAGCTCGACTACGACCACTCCCTTCTAATAACAATAGTGTCTTTTATGTTTCCGTTGCTGGGTCGTTATCTGTCGCGAAATCATGAGTTCAGTCATGTGTGAAAGGAAAAATAATAATCATAGAATTATCAGTTAATTGTTAAAGACAAGACAAGTTTATGAAATCATTGGAGAATAATTGGCATCGTTTATTGGTTCATAAGCTTAATAACATTATTTTTACCATCTAATCAAATATTATTCTAATCTACAGACACGTGGTAAACTATAAATATTTGCTTTTCATACAAAGTGAGAATTAGCAAGAAATAAATTCCGACACATACTTTGTTTGTTTTGGTAGTTAGTACAGCCAATATAGAGTGTATGCAGTGAAATGTTTACACCTTGTTCAAATATAATGACCAGGTAAAACAAAACGAATAGAGTGCTCTTGATGTTTTTTTTTTTAAATAATGTTATGCCTAGTTTAAAATTGGTAAAAGTGATGTTATTTTGCTCAAAATAAGGAAAAGGTAATGAAAGAAAATTTAAGAATCAAAAAAGGTGCGGATGATTTTATTCTTTGATTTACAGTTATAATTATAAAATTTTACTTATAAATATAAAATCGTGTGAAAAGTAAAATTCTACAACAATTCTGTCTGCTTCGTGGATAGCTCATTTTCGTTTAGAAGAGCATTCCATTATCAAGAAGTAATAACTACAATAAGTCCAAAGGTTACTACTGGGCTTTTTGCTAATGTATCGTTAAGTTACATTATTTTCTGCCACGGAGCTTTACTTACATTACATTACATACATTAATACCAATACAAAATCATATGTCTTTGGTAAGCGAATATTAACTAAAAACAACATGATTTTCTAATTGATATCAACAAAAATTAGTTCAGAAGCTAGAGATGCTGAAGTCAGCGAAGTGCCCAGTTGTCAGTTCGTTTACCGACATTGGGACTATTTATAAGTTACAACGTATTTATAGTCAACGCAAATCCCATTGAAGAAGATGAGTGTGTTTGTGAGGGTTTGCTAATTCGATGTTCGATTTTATTTCGGAAGGTTTGTTTTCTTAAGTATTATTTGGAACTCTTTAAATTACATTTTTTTCTTCGATCTTTGTTTAACTCAGTGTATGTGAGATATTTATTTAATTCCCTCATTTAATTCGAAATTTTTAACCCAATTAACTAACAGACAAAGTGCTTATAATTTAGCCGAGCGGTTTCGGTCTCGTACCGCTTCGTTGCTTAATGCGCAATATCAGAAAAGAAGTTCCCAGATTTTTAACTCATGAATGATGAGCCACTTGCTACATTAACTATTAAGCCATGAAACACAAATTCGTTGGATTTCCTCCTTTATATTGTTAAAGAAACTTTCGTAAGTTTCGTACTGGAACGCATATGTAAAGAGGCGGAATATTACCAAATATGGCTAGACAGAGAGAGAAGCCAAGGTATAGAAAGTGTGTTCTGATGCATCATAAGGGGGTCCTTTGAATTTTGAACACTTGTTTCACAAGTCCCAGGCATTGGTCCTGGCTCCCCTATCTGCAACACTGCTCCACAGTGTTAATACCGGCACCCGCTTAGTATAGAATGCTAAGAGATTGTCTCAATACGCACAGCACTATCGAATTAAAATCGACATCTATTCTATTCCGTCGAAACATATAAAGATTACGCACAATGTCAAGTGAAAATTTATCTAAAGTAATAATAAATTGTACGGAAGTTAGACAAAAATGGAGCCTCTCAACACGTGTTATTGAACTCGGTAGAAACCCCAAAACCGTTCAAGTTGCGTTGATGCAATCCCTGTTTTCGTCCGTATTTCAGAAATCATGAGTTTTATTACAATCGTAATTAAGTAGGTCGGTGGATATTTCTGTCGTATTTTAGCTTCTCATACGCATTGGCCAGCTCAGTTCAGCTGCGTAAGATTTATCGCGATCTACCGTTACCGGTTTTAACAATCGCTTAGAGGAGCCGATACTAATCGACTACCACCTAGTAAGTAGAGTACAGTCAGCTGCATAACAATAGGCTTACGGGGTTAGAGCTGTATATAGTGTAGTAAAACATCGATATAACTTTATTAATTTTAACTATTGCTAAAATCATGACCAAATCTTGGTTAGTGCGAGAATGCGGGACGGTAAAGGAACCACGTATCCTGAGGACAAGATTTTCTTTCTAGCTTTACCTATTCATATCAAATAGACTAACATAATGTAAGCAATTCAATATCCACTTTGCCATAAACTCAACTATTTTACTTTGAACAATCCTAGTAATTAGATACCCACCGCTTAATTTTTTCACAGAGTATTATGTCGATATCGATAAATTACATTCCTATTTTGATTTAAACGTGTTCCACTTACACGAAGGTCGATACATCATTTTATCATATTGACTTCAATAACAGAACGGTTTGAAGACCAACATAAATTTTCGACTATCTCTGACGTGAAAGGGCGGGACACTTTCCGTAAATGGAGACATTACTAAGTTTTAAACGCAACGTATTCTTGTATGTTATGCAATAGTCGACTAATTTAAGAGATTGATGAAATAGGAAAACGTATGGCCGCCGTCACTCTGATTCTTTATGTGACTACAAGTAGTTATGATCTTTTTTAAAGTTATACTTCCTTAAGTGAGTTATGGATAATAATGAGACTGAAATTTGAAGATGCGCGTGCATCACTAACACAAAAGTCACAGATTCAATTCAAAGTTAAAGACTAGAAATACATATATATATATAACACAATAATTTGTACTAAATATTAGATTCGTAAGATTAAATATTTATTATAGATTATTTAATATTTAAAAAAATGCTGTGTGCATAGAAGTTTAACATCTCACGCGCGTACATAAGTACACGCACTATTTTTTTTTTAAATAGAAATACATGTGTATCTTGTTTAAGTTAAAGTCAAAGGTAAATAAACTTTTTCTTTAAAGTTTGGTCCAACTAACAGATATCCGTAAATATCGATACAAACTCCATTTAAATTTCCAAAGCTTCTTGAGTTATTCGACTCTTCTAAATAGGTGAAAGAGAAGTAGGGTACAATACATTGAATCTGCTGGAATTTGAACGCTCGCTCTGGAAAAGTATCTCCAATTCCCCATCATGAGAAGACCATAATTAAATAATACCAACTCTTTGCAGTGTTTTATTGGTGAGTTAGGTTAGGAGATGAGGTCATAATTGGCAGCACACTAGTAACTTGGTGTTGTAACGTTCTAGGGGGAATGGCGAGAGCTTAATTGCATGTAAACATGTAAGAAAATAATCAGCAATATCATAAGTAAACACCTAATAATATTGTAGCGAACAATAGTTCAGAAATTTAAGCTATTTTTGACCTCATGCATTCAACATTTATGACAAATTGCATTACGATCATTAAACCTTACTAAAACAAACATGCATGTCGTTAGCCACTATACAAATACAATATATTTTCACTACCATCTCAAATGGTCCAGGAGCCCCATAAATCCTTTTTCGGCAGTCTAATTCTTTTAACGGACTTTGTCTTTGTCCGTTTTATGATTATGACGTCTAGGTCATTGCTCCAACGGACCTTCCGTGTTTTATAAATATACGTTGTATAATTTTGCTTCGTTTTATTACATATAATTATATCTTTTAGTTACCTAATGTTTCTCAAACTTCGAAGTACTTATCTTCACTTGTGCTGTGTATTGTTGTGTATCACGTTTCAATGAATCATCATCATAACAGTGTTTATAATCCGACCCACTGGTGGGACACAAGGCTTCTCCTAATCATCAAAGGAGGTTCAGGTAGTAGTTAACCATGCTTGACCAATGCGGATTGGTGGACTGAGTGGTGAGCAATACCCCTTTGCTAATCCATTAGTCGTCTTCTAAGACACCCATTCGAGGATATGGTGGAGGGGTGGGGGGGACACAATAATAATAACGTACTCTGAAGTCATGCAATTTTCAATAAACCTATATGTATGTAATAACTCGGAATTCAAAGTATATTATTTTCGAACTGCAATGAAGAGTTAATGAAATTCGTAAAAGCTAGAGTATATTTACAATATATATTGAAAAGAAAATTTAAATTTAAACTCAAAACGGTAGTGAAATATAAATATATCAAAATCTTAATTTAGTCACTCGGAGTCGTTTACCCGATACCTTTACGATTTATTCGATTGTCATATAATTATGTCACGAGGGTCGTTGCTCTGGCACACCTTCCGTGTGTTATAAATAGTCTCCGTGTCGAACTTTTGACAAGCTTGTAAATAAACGGATGCGGTTCGGGCGCGCGGCTTGCCCAGTACACTTGACTCCAGTAGTAGATATGTGTTAGAGCCTACTTTGTAAACATGTGTTTATTTTATTGTCTTCTCATTGCAGACATCTTTCGTTTCTATATTTTTAAACAATTTATTATTCTTATTATGATGGCGGTTATAGAGAGTAGTTAATAAATAGTCTATTAAGGTAAACTAACGCCTAAACATTTAAAAGTAATGACACTTAAAAGCAATAGTCCATTTATATATATGAAAAACAAATTTATAAATAGTGACACCCTAACTTATGTTAAAAGCATTTTTGCAATTATTTCTCATAATATAATATTAAACCTCATAATCTTTTACGGGCATTTCTCGTACCTCTAAACAATTATTATTAATCTATTACATTAAAGTTAAGTATTTTAAATAAAATGCTGGGTTTTTATAAAAATACTAATGAATTTTATAATTATATGTTAATTTCTTGTTTGGAATGATAGAAAAAATAATACAAGTAAAGAAAATGAATTGATATAGCTTACTGTTCACACACTTTACTATGGCAAAGTAAAGTTGGCGGCTCTATAACGCATCTCTTTATGGGTTTGTGCAAGCTTATGCAATTTTAAGCGGTCCCAAAATAAATATGTCTGTACCTTAATCCTTGCAAAAATGATTTTATTCTTAGCTTTTTCTGCAACCATAAATCATTACATCAATTGAAATTGCAAATATTACCACACTTTTTAATCTGAATTCTTCTCGCAGGAGACATACTTATAGTAATTTTACTCTTGAAGTGATACCATGATTACGAAACTTATCCAAATCTTTATTGCAAACAACGGTGTTTTTTTGAGACCACTCTAATGGAAGTGGTCCTTAATAGCTATATCGCATGTGTCATTTTACTTTTAAAAAATTTAACATTTCGTAATTCATCCTCTCAGAACCAGCATTGCAAGCTATCGTCCTTTTTTCCCTTTCAAAATAGTGTTAAATTTATCGAATATTACTGTAGAAGTTCTTTATAGATAATTCCGTGTACGCACTACAGTTTTATTTTTATTTCAACCTAATTGTACCGCTTACGCACAATGCCTAACTTCAGCAATCGAGTATTTTTTAATAATAACATACAAGTCGCGTGATAGTTAAGCTCTCTATAGACCATAGAATCCATGCGTCACAAGTGTGTACCTCTGTATAATTTTATTTGTTTGGGAGCCTGGACTATCAATCACTTAGGCAAAATATTTACATTACTAAAATCAGCCTCTTTAATGGTATATCAATAAAAACATTTTGTGATCTTAATTACGATTCCTATCCTGGTCTGAATGTAATCAGAAACTACCGTCTGATGTATAATTTCCGGGACGATGACAGTTTTACTATGTTTTATGATATTCTGAGCTTCAAACACGCTTCAAAGAGGTGCCAGAAACGCGTCCTGTTCACGCACGTCTTTAATATATTAGTTTCAGTGGTAATGCTTTCTATGTAGATGTAGGTAGATAGGTCAAGAAATTTAAAAAAAATATACTTGCCGTTTAAAGATTTCAAACTGTTGCAAAATTAATAATGATATTGGACGATATTTCATGAAATTGCCAATTAAATGTATTATTCTATGGTATAAAAAAACAAGCTATTTAAAATTTCACCGATAACCGATTTGGGTATTTTCCTAATTTTCTTCAGCTGAGCATTCACACTTTTCAATGAGCATGTAATTTTTAAAAATAATATGATTTTAATTTAAACCTAATTCTTCTTCCTCTTGAGACAAAAACTACTTATCACTTTTAATAACCACAATTTTACTTGGTAAAGAGGATATGCAAAATTTCGTAACATTAAGAGTAGAGGATATTAAGATACTGAAAATATCTTATTTTATCACTATATCTTTAAAATCGTAATAAAATTATAAGTAGCTAAAGGCATACGGTGACGATATAAGTCTTAAAATTGAGTAAAGTAAAAAAATAAATTGCAGTCGGTGTTTATTACCATCAATATGAGTATTACATTGTTTCATAACAAAATTTACTTTGTATAAATCTATTATGGTAAATTACAGTGTGGGAGGAAATTGCACAAAGTAGATAATGCTGACAGTTAAACGCTAAACATTAATTGCAAAATGTTACTCCTCGTGAAAGGCTTATTCACTACGGTGTTAAATCCTCCACAGATTAGTACTCTCCCACAGTTGGCAGTGTGGATTGCTGTAAAATAAGAATCACAGCTGCCAGAAATTACATTTAATTTGTTATCTTTAAACGAGCTATCTACAGATCGGTAAGAAGCTTGATAATAGAAAGAAACCTGATACTCGCACACTATAATGTACTTGAAATATAATATTGATAATTTCCAGTACTGATAACTGTCATTCAGAAATTCTATTGAAAACTTTTGTCGAGTTTGATATCTTATTCCTGTACTGTTTTAGAGCACTATGAAATCTGTGACTCTGATAATAGAGTCTTAGCAAAAAAGGCATTAAACTAAATATGAGTTTACAAGGATTTATTTATTCCGAACAATATAACAACAATTCTGGTTGGTTCTTCACTGTATCAAGTTTCAAAAACTTATTCTAAATGTTTTCATCAAAGAAAATAAAGCCCCGTAACGTTTCTCCAGACACATCGTGACGGAAGGTGAATGTTTTGAAATTCAAATTTATCTCCCTGAGAATGCCATTTCTTAACATTTGCATTGTGTCCTCCCTCGAATGTAAATTGATGAGATATTTTCTTCTCCGTACACGAAAGTATTGTTGAAGGTTAGAAATGCATATAGACAAAACTTATTAATAGTTATCAACGACTAATGCCCACCCACTGTCTTATGTTCATTGTTTCGAGTCAAAGGTACTATTTAATTTCAATATAATCGTCTTGCCGTCACCCACGCTAACGATCAACAGTGCAATCGTTAAAATTGAAATAACCATTTTAAAATTCAATTTAAATAATAACTAAGTACAATGTGATTGTCTTTTGTTGGTTTTTATCATTACATTGTTAGACGGTGGTCTATCTGTTTATGTTTACTTTCATTCTTTTTTCAAATGAATTACTCCTGAGCCTTTTCTGGTATATAATTGTCTGTAATTGATGTTATAATTCATAAAAAATCGTGGCTAGGAAACCAAACCAGTGACAGATAACTTTCCTTAAAGCAGCGCTTAGGTAGAAAAAAAATAATGTACTGTTTTAAGCTAACGTGGTCACTATCATTTGAATTGGATTAACCAAAAATCAAAGGTACGTGGTATTAAATCCCGTTTTCTTACATTCAAAAGAAAAAAAATACTTGAAGAAAAAAAAAATACTATTGATGTGATAAGAGAGATTCAAGATACAAGAATAGAGGAAGGGAAAAAGGAAGCTGAAATGGTTTGGTGATGTACCAAGGATGAGTGAAAGTAGAGACGAAAAACGTCTATGAATCGGAAGAAAGTAAGTAGTAAACATTAGTCGATTAAATCGAAAACACCCTAAAAGCAAAATCCAGGCTCGAAATCGCTGAGTATGTATGGAACATTGTGATAAGAGTATATGAAGCGAAAGAAATATATGTATAAGGATGATATGAAGTGAATTAAATGATCTTTGTCTACCACTATGGAAGAAAGACGTGACTTTACATCCTTATAGAGACAATAAGGTACCAAATAGGGTTTTCTGAAACCTTAATCATCGTTGACTTCTATCGGTATTATTGATACACTACGTATATGTATATGATACACTACTTGCGTATCAATATACGCAAGGCAAATGATGAATCTCTTATGACATTTACGATCAAGAGCCTGCAACCAAATAATGTCTCAATGAACCTGACCTTTGGGATTAGTTCTATTCATCGTGATTACTCACGCCTCGGTCGCATTACAATAACAACCTAAATCAAGACATTACCTTTAAGGGATTAGAGAAATATCGACTGTATCTGAACCCTTGGTTGTTTTTGATACAATTAATAGTGATGGAACTATATCGTGGTATTTATTGTGCATTGACCAAATCCAAAATGCTTCCATTTATGTATATTTTGACAACAGCTTGAGTGTCAAAACCTCAGGTCCTAACGGTCAAAACATATGAAAAAGTTACCAATTTGGTCTTGGTCTCTACCTCAGACCAATGATTATAACATTGGTCTGTGGTCTGAGGTCTCTACGGTCTGAAAAAAAGTGCCAGATAAAAGTCACATTGATAATTTACTTGACCATTTAATTATGTTATTTGCTGTCGATCATTAAGGGATCTCGACCGTCACCTTTCATTTATTGTACTTACTGTTCTGCAGTTATAAGCAATTGAACCACAAGTATATAAATAATTATTTCTACAAAAAGCACAGATGAAGTTTTATCTTCAACTGCATTTTAGATATCGTGTATTTTTGAAATCAACGGGCGCAATTGTGCTTATCAGTGTAAATTAAAATGGTATATGCATTGCACTTTATATTGAATATTTTTATGATTATCACATCTCCCTATGCAAATGTCATGGATTCTTACCAGCAATACATTGTTCCTTTTGATTTGTGTCATAAGTTTTTTGAAAACACAAATTTTACTTTATTTTACAGCATAATAGCTATTTCTATTGATACATACCTACGTATTATTGTGTTGGTAAGGAAACCCTAATTTCATAGACATTAAAATCTACCAGCTATTATGTACGCAAGAGATTATTAGGCCTAGTCGCATTTGGTAGGATTACTCACCCCGTAGTGGATAGGTATTAAGCTATTTTAGTACTTGGAGTGGAGTGGAGTACGTTAGTGCTGTGACCCAGTCGAGACACGGGCGTAGGCGTTGGCGCCCGTCGTATTGTAAATATTACGAAGAATAAGAGCTTAATACAGAACTCAGTAGAATTTATATTCACACTTTTATTAAGCAGTATAATGAATTTATATATAAATCATGTCTCACAGTGTTCGAACTCAATAAACTCCGAATTAACTCAATCGATTTTGATGTTTTTTTTTTATTTGATGAATTTGATACAACTTAGGCTATAGGATACGTTTCATTTAAATTTATAATAAAAAATGCATTTACTGAAGATAAAGGTAATCTAAATAAACTAGGAACAGCGCCGTAAATATAGAAGAAAGACCCGGTAAATGGAACAAGCTCCCGTAGAGAATATGCGGTGACAACGAACGTCTCAATTCTACGAAAGTCGGTCAAAACTAGGTGGACAGTATATTTAAAGTACAATTACGGTGTAAATTATGATATTTAGTGTATTTACCTACCATTGAGACAGCATTGTAATGTAAACGAATATAAGAATTTCTAACACCTAGTTTTATGTAAAAACAGTTCGTAAAATATAGGGGTAATTTTGTATGCTTTTCATTATTTGATTGTATAGCTGTAACATTTTCAATTTTAAACATTTTAATATTAAGCGAAACACAAGAAAATCTATTAAATTAAAATACCCAAAACAAAAACAACAATAATACTAAACAGATAAGAAAGTGAATTAGGTATTCTTACAGTTTCAGTGTAAGTACTTATCACCAATTTCGACGTAACTTAGAAGTCTTGATCCCAAATGTTGGCACTTATAAACATTAAGTAGACTCGTAAACGGATTAATAGCTCATAACAAATTGGTGGCTATTCTACATCATATCAACGCCTCAATAAAGAAGGAAGAAAGAAGGGTATTACGGTAATTTATAGGGACTGCAAATACATAAAGTACAGTTTTCAAAGAAAGCGTTAAAATATAGATACTTAAATTTTATATAGACAGGATGAAATCTCTGGATATTTTTGACAATATCGCTGAAGTTTATCATGGACCCGCTAAGTGTAAGTTTTGGTATAGTTAAGTTCGGTTACAGCAGAGCTGACACTAATACTGGAATAAGATTGCCTAATCCTCCTAAGGTACTAAATATTATTTAATACCCTTAATAATAATAAAAAACCAATGACGTTTTAAAATCCAAACAAAAATCTATATTTAACAGATATGTTTATATATATTTAATTACTAAATTGTTCTTAATTCATTTACATATTTTATTTAAAATTAATAGCAATCTATCATCACTTAATTATTTGGAATATATCAATTTGTTTGCCCAGAAATCACAAAAATCTCAGAAAAAAATCAACATAGGTAACGAAAGATAGTGAATAGTTAAAGTGTTATTGATGTCCATTTCATTTTAGATGTGAAGAAAACATTACTCTGAAGACAATGGAATCAGTCAAACCATACAACGTGACTGTGATTTTGAACTGTTATATTTGTTAGTGTCAAAATGATACCCACCTGCATTAGAGCTCCAAGATCCATCCAAGGCTCCACAGATGATGTTACGCGACAGACGCGCTCTATTGTACAGGTAATAAAAACTATAATCCTATACACTTGATTATACTAACAATCGAAGGAGTGACAAACTGCTCAGACCTACCTAAATAAATTGGAATACCATGAAGAAGAAGGACTTTATTAATTCAGATCAATTTGTACAATTTAATTAATTTAAAATTGCTCAACCCGTTATGGAGAGGATAGCCTGTTCATATGTCTGCCTGAGAACCAACAACCTTAGGAATAGACGAAGGCTGAACAGACAGACAAACAAATAAACACTTCAAAGTTATATTACCCCTTTCTCTATGACAAGGGGCTTAAAAAATAATTTAGTCGGGGTTTTAGGCGCAGCATCATCATTTAATTTTTTCTAGGCTTATTAAGTCTCATTCATAACTTTAAGGTCATGGTTGCAACAAATATCTCTGATAAATTATCAAAATATTTATCAGCTAACGTAAACTAAGGACGTCTGTTTTGAAACACAGCTAACCTCATTCTTAATTCCCAGGAATGTAAACAAACTAATACAAAGATGCAACATGAAAACGGTTGCCGTTGCATAATAGTAAACAAATGCTAATTTCATCTCACGTGTTCCCTGAACTCCGTATTATGTTGCTACAACGAGGTTTCAGGATGAAATATTGATTGGTACAGAATGAATACCTAGTGGTTGACACTAGGACATTTATACCCGACTACGGCGATGCTAAAAGGAAGATTAATGATTTTAGCAGTCTATGTGTGTATGTTTGTATGTTACTCCTTAGTACTTAAACTATTAATCCGATTTTGATGAATAAGATGTCAATCGATTTGTTATTATGGCCCGGGCTATATAGAATACATTTTGACCGACTTTAACAATAGGAGTAGATTTTTCCTCATAGCCCCGATTGTAGCCAATTTTATTCCTTTGAAGTTTGTACATAAACTCTTATGTGGTTGCTTGGCAACCGCAACAAATGTTAAACACCATGGAGTAGGTACATTATTTTTAGTCAGGTTGCAGTTTAAACTTATTTGCTTGTAATTGTGCAACAAACAAATAGCTTGTTATTGTGCAGAATTAACTAAAACTACGACCCTGAGTTGAGTATATACCTTTTCACGAGGAACTCTTGAAGGATATTAAGAGGTAGGAATGGTATCAATAGAAACAGATAGATATGTCATTCATTTATGAATTTTAAAATTTCTTATATCAGATATGTTTGTTGTCTTGGTGGTGTATTGGAATTCTCGACGAAAATCTGCTTAGATATGAATAAAGAAATGAATGTTTAGTTTAATACACAGTTTAAAGTAGTTTTTGATATCTGCCATGCTATTCTGTAAAAACCAAACTCATCTCACTTCTCATTTCGAATCTCACTTTCACTTCATCTTAGATCTCACTTTAAATTATTTTGGTATTCTATAGCACAATTGAAGGTGAAGTGAAGTGAGGTGAGATGTGAAATCTGTGATGAAAACTTTAGAGATGGAATCAAAAATCGGTTATTATTAAAAAACCGGTTATGTTTAAAAGGTAAAGGTTTTTTGTTTATTTAGATATAATATCATGATAATAAGTTATGCTATAGGCACTTTTTAGAATAAAATTCGAAACTAATTGTTTTCTTTCATTATAAATCAATAATTTATGCAAAATACTTAATATATTTGGCAAGTTCGAATGCCTATGACATTTTAAGTTTTGTTTTTGTCTTTTTAATCTGTGATTTGGGATTAATGACTTTTGTTTGTTTGTTTTGTGTTTTGTATTTATTTTTGTCCGTCGAGAAAAGGAAACTTAAATACCAATTTAAATACTGTGGAAGTGACATTTAATTGTATTCTAAGCGATAGCGTCTGTGTCTAAGCGTAAACATAGTTGAACGCTCATCTCATCCGTCGGCGGTTCAATTGAATATGTGAGATGCTGGTGAAGATACTGGAGGCAACACCAGAGTTGGCGAAAGGCTACTCTAGAAACGCCAACGCCAAATTTCAGACAGAGTGGGAGAGGATGACTCTAAAATTAAACAGCATTGGTGGTGGTACTTTAAAAAGTACCAAAAAGTGGATGAAGGTTTGTTACATTAAGGTTATTATATATTTCATTTTTAAGGTACTTACCTAGGTACTACTTAATTCATAAATATAACCAATGTATATATTTTTAGTACCGGGACGACAAGAAGAGCGCTGTTAAAAAAAAGCAACAGCATGCACTGCAGCTAGGTAGAGGACGGGTGGCGAAGCAGAAGAGGTTCCAGAGATGTCTGCTCTAGAAGAGCGGATTCTCTTACTAATGGGTAGAGACTGGAGATAGCTTTGCTACCAGTGACCGACACCTGCAGCTCCAACAATTTGAGGTATGTTTTTATTTTTAAGCAAATTGACAATAGCAGAGGTAACTGTAGCTGATAACAAGTTTAGTGTACCTGATGTCACTTCAAAAATTATTAGTAGCTGTCATCATCTTTGTGGTTTTAAAAATAGTATAAATTATGCAGCAATTTACAACTTTACTGTAAGTGTCAACGGCTGCAGCTGCCTCTGCCATGTGCTTTTTGTAGAAGAGAGCATTATCCACACCACATTTCAAAATGATATTAAACTAATATAATTTATGACACTTATCAGTATTTAATTTCTTAAATACTGATAAGTGTCATATTATATCCTTTTGTAGAAAGCAAAACCCTATAAAATTTGATTATAAGCTATGTGGTGGACCTCTGTCAAGAGTCACACAAATCCGTGATTTAGGTATTACCATGGATTCAAAACTCACTTTTGTTCCGCACATAGATAATATACTTACGAAGTCATTCAAGCAGCTTGGATTCATTTTACGAATGGGTAAACCATTTAAGAACCTTTTCACTTACAAACTTCTCTTTAACAGCTTTGTCCGTAGCCGTTTGGAATTTGCCTGCAGTGTTTGGCATCCTTTTTTCAATATTCATATCGACAGAATCGAGAAAGTGCAAAGGAAATTTATTAAGGCTCTTGATTATAGGTTAGGTCACGATCACATTGATTACGAGCAGTCAATCGGCAGATACAAAATAGAATCGCTTAAAAATCGTCGTGATTATATAGATGCTGTCAATTTATTTAAAATAATAAACAATATTACAGATTGTGCAACCTTATTAAGTAGAATTAATCTGAGGGTACCTCGAAAAAAATTTAAGGAGTTGTGTTGAAAAAAATCTCTTTTCTATTAAGAATTATAGTAAACGTTACGTTGGCAATAGTTTCATTAGGCGTTCGTGTAAGGCTTACAACAGCAAATTCATGGATTTGGATATTTTTTATAACTCATTGCAAGAATTTAAAAGTAGCCTCAAATTTATGTTATTTTAATTTCCCTTGTTATGATAATTTGTTATAGAATAAATTTATGTTGAATTAAGGAAACTAAAGGTCTAGATACATGTTATCTTGTATGTATTTAAAAATTTATTGTATATTGACTGTTTGTTTCTGAAATAAATAAATAAAATAAATAATCCTTAATATAAAATATAAAAAAACATTGTATGTGAAATGTTTATTTTTCTTTCAGGAACAAAACAATGATAGTTGCTCTGATAAGGGAGTCCCAAATCATAGAAATTGTTCAAATGGTAAGCAAAGACATGCCCACTCTTATAATACCAAACAGGTTTGGTACAAATACCACCTAATATGTTAATCATCTAGTAGTAAAAATTTCAATCATCTATTTCCTTATTTATATATTTTATTAATAGAAACCAAATTTTACAGCTTCACGAAGACCTAGAAGAGGCAGACACTCTCAAGCATCTCCACCTTCTCAGCGAAATTCAGTTTGTAAGCGTCACTAAGAAATTCTTACAAGTGGAAGAGGCAAGATTGGCTGTCGATTGTAGAGTTGTCACACTGCTGGAAAGATATTCAGAGCGGGAATCAATGACGGCCCAAGCCTCAATTGCTTTGGGTGAAGGTCTAAAGGCTCTAGCGGAGGCCCTAAAAGATGTGAAAAAGTGAAAATTAAAGTACATTTTATGTATTTAAAATCATGTTTATTCTTTGCTAACATTATGTGTATTACATTTCTTAGAAAAATGCATAGTATTTTTCTTTACATACACTAAGTTTTCCTGTGATTACATAATATTTATCTTCTTGAACTTTTCTCTGAGGGAGTCACATCGACATAGTTTATAAATTGCTCTAATAGCCTGTTAATGCAGAAAATGAGGAAATTGATATCTGCAGCCCTCCCAGAGAAGAATTCCATATGACTATTATGCTAATACTATTAATTACTGAAATAATTCTATCTGCATCTACATCAGTTAGCCACCTAAAAGTTTCGAATTTTTAGAATATGTGGACCTCATTGCAATTTGGAGTCACTACTCCTAAGAAAGTTCTTGTTTCCACAGGTTTCTTACCTAACAATATACAATCCCAATATAGGTATTAGGTATAACATACATTAGGTATGTTTAGTTTAACAAGGTGTAAATAAATATAACAATTATTATTCCATCGTTATTAATTAATTGATTTCTGGCATGCCTACCAATGATCAAATCTGATTGTCAGAAATTGGTTGACCTTGAGTGTTGTTGATGAATCTTCTCTCTAAATTAATTTCCTCTTTGGTCTAAGACAGTGCTGGCATACCATAATGGTTGCAAATATTATGCAGAACACAGCAGTTCATTATAATTTTTGCCATTCTATCGGGATGGTAATGCAGCACCCTGTGTTGATAACTCCTGTTGGCGAAAATATAAGGCTGTTAGGTAAGAAAACACATATATTTTTAATAACTGTTATAACTTAGGTAAGTGAATATTGATATACCTTTACTCTCGCTGGCAATCCTCTTCCTTTACGCAGAGTATGCTTAGTAGTTGTAGGTAATTCCTCAATTAGGTTTTCAATTAATTCTGCAGAAACCGTCCGCAAAGGTAAATTTTAGGTTGCGTAGAGTTTGTGCTTGGCGGCGTGCCTTAGCTAAATCTAGTTAATGAGCTTCCCATAATAAATTGAGGAGTAAAGCTGATCGAGCCATTTTCTCAGGAGAGTATTTAAAAAAGTCACACACTATACCTACCACACTCTTTTTATGTCTTGTATTTACACCTCAGACCAATGATTATTAATTACTAGCTGTGCCCGCGCGACTTCGTCCGCGTGGATTTCCCGTTTTTGCAACATTTTTCATTGATGCTCAACTCCTATTAGTCGTAGAGTGATGTTTGGAGGTATATAAGCCTATATCACGGTTCCTAAACTGTGCGTCGCGACGCCCTGTGGTGTCGCGGTTCTATCCCGGGGGTGGGCGTCGTGAGACCATCCACATAGAATGGCTGTCTAGCTAGCTTAGCGAGCTAGTTGAACGAAAATAAATGTAGACAAAGAAATGTAAGTCGCGATTTCTAAACTTGAACCCGGTTTTGAGATGCTCTGTTTTTAAAATAAGAAAATACACTGAAAAAAATCGACTGTCCAGCGCGGGCGAAAAAATCGAATAAGCATCTTTACGCTACCGGGACATTGCTTTCGCCGTCGAAATTTGTCGATGCTACTTTATGTTTTTATGGTAATTTTTTTTCAGTCTTTCTAATTTTAAAATATTTGCGCATTAGTTAACGCCTAAATAATTCCAAAACAGCTATATTTTTGTTTTTGTAGGTATGTACTTAACTTGGCTGTTACTATAACAGGGGGAGGGCTCGTAAAAATTGGAAAATTCCTAAGGGCGTCACTATGAAAATAAGTTTGGGAAGCTCTGGCCTATAGTGTTCCTCGATAAATAGACAATCATAGAATTTTTCAATTTGAATCAGTAGTTCCCCTTTGTAGGATTGTGTACCCAAAGGGTAAAACGGGATCCTATTACTAAGACTCCGCTGTCCGGCTGTTCTGGTGCCGCTGTAACAACAAATACTAATAAATAGAATAATATAAATATTGAAAGGGCTCCCATAAAATAAGCGTGACTTGTTTTGGTCGATTTTGATAACGGCAACAGATAGACGCTTGAAGTATTTACAGAATATTTAGTTATATTATTCACTTTTAAAATAAGTAATTAAATCAAAATGAAATTAATATTTAAGGGGGCTCAACAACAAACGTGTTTTATTTCTCGGTCTTATTAACGATAACAGGTAGAAACTTGAAATATTAACATAATATTTAATTTAAATTTCAAATAATTTTTGGAGATTTTTGATAAAATCTATGGCACGGAACCCTTCGTTCGCGCGTTCGACTCCTTCTAGGCGGTTTTTTTTTGCAGGCTATCTTTGATGACCTTCTTGAAGTCGCCAGGGCTTTTAGTAAAGGAGAGGACCTCGATGGGTCCTCAAGCTTTAAGGTCGAATCACTCCAAAGAGGATTCCTGACCGGTGAGCATCTCCCTCGGAGGTGTCTCTGAACTATAGATGCGTGCGTAGTACTTGATCATTATTTAGCTGCGGAGTTATGTTAAAACTGTAATATCTCTGAAGATATTCATTGAAATCTAATGATGTAAAGAACAATTTTGTACAAAATTAAATACTTGTGATGAATAAAGTATAAATTTTGATAAGGAATAATATGATTTTTACAAAAATACCTTCGCATCTAATGCATTATTTTAGAACAAATTTTATTAACTAAAATAGGTTATAGGGAGTCAACCTTAAGAGATAGATAAATGCTGTCTGTAACTTTTTTTTAGAACTTTTAAAGGAGAATAATTCCGTTATACATGATTTTTGCGTAACTTTAAACGTTTACCCAGCGCACGCAACAAAAGCTCTGAAAATAAAAATTTATTATTTTCCGTTTATTTCAAACTATGATATCTCTTAAGATATTCATTGAAATCAAATGAGGTCATTAACAATTTTGTTCAAAATTAAATGCTTGTGATAAATAATGTATCTAATTTGATAAGGAATAATATCATGCATACAAAAACACCATCGCAGATAAAGCATTATTTTAAAACAAATTTGATTACCAAAAAGAAAGGTTATAGTGAGCTAACCATAAAAGATAAACATATGCTATCGCGGACTTTTTTTTAGAAAATTTAATGGAGAATAATTCTGTTATACATAATTTTTCCGTAACTTTAACCGTTTACGCAGCGCACGCAGGGAAAGCTTTGAAAAGAAATATTTTTCTCCCGTTTTTGCAACATTCTTCATTAATGCTCAGCTCCTATTGGACGTACCGTGATGTTATATAGCCTATAGCCTTCCTAGATAAATGGACTATCCAACGGAAAAAGAATTTTTCAATTTGAGTCAGTAGTTGCTGAGATCTTAGGGTTCAACCAAACAAACAAACAAACAAACAAACAAACAAACAAACAAACAAACTCTTCAGCTTTATTATTAGTATAGATTAATCATTGGTCTGAGATTTACACTGTGCTAATAAATAACTAACTGTGATAACTGACCTATTAAAGTATGATTAATAATACAATTAAACTCTTAATAACACTGGTTTTTAGATTTCACTTAAGTTTTCACAACCAAATTAGAAGGTGAAAACTTTGACGTAAGAAAACGAAGTGAGATGTGAGATGAGTTTCGAAATGAAGGCGGAAATCGCTACAGAATACCGAATGCCATACAAAAACGTCAAGATTTCACTTTTGTTAGTTCTTTTCACTTCCGCGGTCATATCGTTGCGCTAGTGTAGATTTCATAAGCTTACAGAATACGAATTTAAAATTTCACTGCGGATTCCGCAGTGAGAAAATTATTTGTCGTTACAGAATAGCACTACTGAAACTATTCTAAACTACGTTATCTGCTATAATATATCTGATGGCGATTGACGACTGTACTAATTCTATCATACATTTTTGATCAATTTTAGAATGGAAAATAGACTTCTATGTGTTTAGAATTCCTGATTTCCTGCATTTGGCATTAAGTGCTTTATTTTTTTTATGTATTAAAGGGCAGCTTCAGGATGTTAACATTGTAATGAGTGCGACGTCAGCGTATATCATATTGGTTAAGGACTTAAAGATATGTTCTTCTTATAAAAGCAGTACCAAAGTTCCAACGAAGTCATAACGAACCACATCATCCGCTGTCAAGAAAATTCAACTTTTTGTCTCTGTGTTTAAGCTTGATCTTTGCTCATCTTAAAAAGGACAAACATAAATGCCAGTCGGCATCAGGAGAAGCCTACTAGAGTTACAAAGTGCGCCCCGTGTTATTAAAAGCCACTAACGACCTCATTTCGCTTCCGCTCCTAGCTCTCACCTACCGTCACTAGGAGCGCTCTATTGACGGATATACGCCTATTTTTGGATACGACACTAGGAAAATCAGTTTCAGTTCGAAATTTGAATATGATATGTATATACGAAGTGATAATAAAACCATTATTTCGCTTCAATTAATAATTCAAAATATGAATTATTCATTGTGACACAAGTTTTATCTGAACAAGTTAGACTAGAGTAACGGAATGGATATACCATTTCGTAATTTATAAAATAAACACTATGTATTTGTAGTTTTTAATGCTGTGAGAGAAAAATACAAGTGGTATAATAGTAGTTTATGCAACTGTCATATAATGAAGGGTATTAAAACACGAGTGTGAGTTTATGAAACGAGCGCAGCGAGTTTCATAATAGTAACGAGTGTTTTAATACCCGTGTTATATGCAGTTGCATACACTACTTTATCTACACTCATACATAAATTCAAATAAAACAACAGAAAAGACAAATGTATGGGTTAGATCCCTTTGCCTTCCCGAGTATTTAAGAAAAATAACTGTGTCATAATGAGTCGAACCGGTGTTATAATGGGGTCATTATGTTACAGGTTTTTTTTTTAATTTTAATTTTGATTATCTGTATTAAAAAGTATGTCATTTTATGTTCACAAGGAGCTTATACTAAGAATGGAGTCATTAGTCAAAATAACAAAGTGAGGGCAAAAATTTTGACAATACTTGACATTTCAAATTACACATTTCTCTTTCTAGAAATTGTCGTCATCTCTTTCTAAACACGACTACATAGAAACAAGATTTCCCCAGTATTTCGCCATCTTTCTATAACAAAAGTAGAAAAGTAGCTAAAAACTTAACATATTGTATTCAATTATCAGTATTTATTATCAATGAAAGAAATAAATATAATATATTTACTTTTAATTTTTAGGTTTGTATTTTATTTTGAAAATCATCATTGTGATTCTTTCTATAACTTATGGGAAATGAAAGGATTTATATAATGGCAGCACTCTCTTCATGTGTCAATGTCCCGAAATCTCAACATGACATAAATTGTCGTAATTGACGTATTCATAAATATCGACTCGCGATTTTGGTAAGGCTTTTTACATTTTAATAACTATAAATAGTGCAAAATGGTGCATCGCTGTATAGTTCGTGGTTGCAGAAGTGAGTGGTATCCAGGATGCAGTGTGAAATTCACTTGTAAGTGTCATAATTGCATATAGTATTGTTCAATCTATAAATTTCATTTTTCACCCGTAATTCCAGATTATTAGCGTTATTTTGCAAAACTCCTTAAGAGGGAGAAATTTCTGATACTCGCATTTAATCCTATCTTAGAATTTAATGAATTTTTGTACATAATTTACTTATTCAAATATTTGTAAACAAATGACTAGGGTGACTAGGATTTCCGGAATTATAAGGAAATAATATCCCTTTCTATCCATTCCTTTTATAAATGGCAATCAAAATTGGTAGATTATTTTATTTAATTCTTTGAAATAACTGTTACATAGATAAAATACATAAATAGTTTTAACCATTTTTAGTTCGAAATGTTTATTTACAAATAAAATATGTAATTTGTGTAATGTAAATTATTTTATTTGAGAAAAAGATAATGAGAGTATTGATTGGATTGTACTAGTGTAATAATGTTTATCATTCACATTTGCATGTACTAACATGCAACGCAGATACATTGCACACAGACAGACAGTATTAATAAAATTGTGGCTGCGCTCTTCTGCACTTGTTATCAAATAGCATATTAAAATCTATCAAATGATAGTTTTTAATATGCTATTTGATTACAAGTTAAAAGTGTACATAAATATTTATATACACTTTTTTTTTCCACGCTCACACCATTTATCTAGCCCGAAGTAAGTATCATTAAGAACTTGTGTTACGGATACTAGATAACGGACATTTTTTTTTAATATACATAATCATTTTACATATTTTTATAAATAAACTTAAATAAATATATAAACAACCATGACTCGCAAACAAACATTCGTGTTCGTCACACAAACATTTGCCGCTACCAGGATTCGAACCCGGACCGCTTGATGTGTAGCCAGCTGTACTGACGACTTTTAACTTGTATACATCAAATTTTCTTTTCTTTTTAGATTTCCGAAGCGACGGACCACTATGTAGCTTCCACTTTCAAGACACCGACACTTTCAAGGCAACTGCTTATGTCAAACTTCAAGTCCTTTTTTCAATAAAACCACTACTCAATCACTTTTCAAAGGCAACCCTTGAATTGGTTAGTAAAATTTTTCTTGATAGTATACAGTTAATACAGAGAGCTAAAATGTTTGGGGAAATAATTTTAAGGGCATCAGGCATCATCAATTATTGAATATACAATGACTCAATTGAATTTTAACATTATGCATAGTCACAAAAATGGCGTATTACGCAAAAATGAGAAACCAGGATTTCCGAAGTAATTAGTCTATTGTCACCAACACTTCATTTATTGATGTTTAGAGTAGGTTAAATAAAGCGTAAGAAATATACATTCGAATTAAGTTAATATAGTATGAATAATTTCTAATCTAGTCCGTTACACTTTTATCTTGATTATGCTATGCCCAAATGGGCAACATGATGTGCTGGTGTTGTTTGTGAACATCTGTTATTTACATTCATGAATGCAATAAATTATTTGATTTGATTTGAATTATATTTACAAGTTTTGTTTGCCTAATCTTCTTTTTATATACCGATATATGTCGAATCGAAACCGACGAGTTGGGTCGATTTTATTGCACGTAAGTGTAGATAACGGTCATTTTTATCAATATAAATTAATAGCTTTACATATTTTTATAAATAAACTTAAATAAATATGTAATAACCGTGACTCGCAAACAAATATTCGTGTTTATTAACGTAACGAAGTTCAAGTGTAACGTTACACATACATATTTTACCGACCTACATACATATTTTTTTTTTAATTAAATCAGATTACACTATTTATAAATATTACATAAATTAAGATATAAAGGAAGCTCATCTAATTGAAATATTTCTTTAGAGTTCGCCTCCTAAATTTATCAACAGGTTTTAGCGCTCCATATCAACGTTAATAAGCTACATTTTAGTGACCGTACGACTGTTGCGGGCAATCTCCGATAGATTGCACCTGCGTAGCCGGGCAGTCTCGATCATGTCAGGAATCGCATACAAAGGCTTGGTGATTCGGTCTTGCGCTTGCGTGGTTCGCTAAGTAAATTGAGCACCGACAAGATCTACCTAATACTAATTAACTAATTTGATAATCGTGTGCAATAATAGTTATTTATTTAATGTGTTTAACCCCTAATTGGGGTCCAAGATTAGGCTAAGGTAGCCGCTTTCGCCTCCGCTACTTCACTTCCGCTCAGGGCTGGACTTACAGTGAGCAGCAGTACAAGCCGCCCTAACTCGTCCCACTGAGCGACCCTCACCGAGACCATCTCCGGCTACCACCAGGGGAGTACACGCTATTGGGCATTATACCACCATTTAATAAATTGTTCTGCACGGATCTCTCGTGTCTCATTTAACTCCCTATATCTTAGGACCGTGGGAGCACGTGAGACCTTACCCGTGGCACAAGACTGTCCGTGATTAATTTATGCTACAGGCACCCTACTAGAAAGAGACAGGGCCTCTCTAGCAATGTCAAGAAATGTCATGAAATGTCAAGGGTTGTCAAAATTTTTGCCCTCACTTTTTTCATTTGACTAATGACTCCATTCTTAATTCTATCTTCATGTATGTTCACCTTTGATATCGTAATTCGAATATTATGACATGAGTGTAGATAAAACAACATAAATTGTCAAATTACTAATTAATTCTGATAAAGGAGCTGTTTGAGAAGAAAATAAACTTTTTTGATGAGCACTATAAATATTTTTGATGTATGTAATTTGATAGTGAAACGAGAAAGAAGCCAAGATTTATTAATATGATAAACAATCTCATCCATACTTTTAACGTCATAATTTAAAGAGAACACACCAACACACAAATTTATAAGCGAAATGTCTTCATTGGGAATAATTGAACACGTCTATTATTTTATGCGAACAATTGGTTCAATATTTTCATTGGTTAAATGTCTTCAACTAAAAGATTAGATTCAATAAAGCACTAAATTAGCACTAGAACAATCTCGAGGTTGTTCAGAGTTCAGTATGATAAAGTTTATTGCAATTTTTATGATGAAAATGATATAAGTATGGTATGTATAATATTTTAGATACGATATATTCGGTTCTAACGCGATCTTCGAAGTAAAGAAGAGCATAGCAATGTTTTAGAATTGTCAGCTTCAGATTTGAGTTCACATCTGATTTCGCGGCGTTATTTTGGCATCTGTTGCATTGGAACTAACATAAAACTTTATGACACGGCGGTTCTCTCTAATTTTATATATATACCTATTCAGATAAATCTCTGTACAGTCAACAACACGACAGGCTATAAAAAACTGTCAAATTTCTCCAAACGATCATCAACCTAAGACTATACAATATAAAGTGCATAATCGAGTGGGAAAATTTGACAGTTGTGGTAACCCAAAGTGCTGTTGTATGTACAAAAGTTTATCTATTAATTTTAAACGATGCTAAAATAGAAGATAAGTGTGGTAAAGATAAGGGCGAAAATGGAAATTGATATCTAAAATGAATAAGAATTTTAGAAAAGTAACTACTTACTCGGTTCTCGTTCGATTTATGAAACATTTTAAAATAAAATTTCTATAATAGTCTTGAAGAAAATATATATAAATTTAACTTATTCACAAAGAAATATAATTTACATGGAAGATGACACAAAATTGAGACACAAATTTCCTTGAGGAAAATTTAATAATTCAATTAGGTAAATAGCCAAATTACAAATTATTTAATTTCCGCGATCTTTATCACGTTCAAAAGTGTAAATTCATTACCGTGACTCATGACTTATGTTTCACTGACATATTTGCAAATAAAAACTCTACAACGTGTTTACAGAAGATTGAAATTTATCGAGCATAAAATTAAAAGTTCGCGGAAAACTGACTCAAAATGAACCGAGTGTGTACGTTGCATGAAACCCCATGCACGATAAAATGCCTTGGGAATACACTGCGCTATAGGATACGAAGATTGTAGTCTAGGAGCTTGGTTACGAACATTTCACGCTCTAATGTGACATTAAAAAAAAATCTTCTAGATTCCTGATACGACGCGATACGAAGGTGATATTTGCCTCGTTTTCACATATAAACTGTTTCCAATACTGACTTAAAATAAATACAATAACGGTCATAAACGAGGTATCCAAAATATAAGAAACTAGCGGTCCGCTCGCGACTTTAAAATATTTTTGAAAATAAAATATATTCCATATTACTAAGTGAAAATGTACTATGTACTTACTATTCTACAGATAAAAGAATTCCTAAAATCTGTCGATTGATTTATGAGCCTATTCATCACAAACACACAGACGTATAAACCTTCCCTCTTTATAATATTAATGTAGATAAAATTTTCATGTGTCATACTTATCAAATTCCGGTAAAGGCAAATTTATTACAAACTGAACATTTCTTTTCAAAATAAATGGATGTGAAAATATTTTTGTTAGGTTATTTATAAAATAGATGACAAGTTCTTAATGATAATTTTTAATTAAGACTATGAGCGTGTGTTAATATATTTGTAAGTAAAAACATAGCTGCTCACATTTTCATTATGTTAATACATAATGTATGCAAAACATTAAACCCTATCTCCGTGTCTATAAGGTTGATTTGTTTGTTTTGGTCGGATTTCAGTGTGCCAAACTTACGGGCACATTGTAAGCGTAAATTGCGTTTGCTGCGAGCAAATAGACCGCAATCCGTACGAATTGTTGTTGCTGTACCACGAAACTGGGAAGTTTACTCAGTTAATTACTTACGACAAGGGATTTTATTAAATTATTATTCCAGCGCTCCAATTGTTTATTTTGGACTCGTTCGCAGGTATAAACTCAGAATATTTTAGAATAGGTTAATATCACTTTATGGTTAGCAGAACTGGAGTCAGATAAGAGGAAATTCCTTACCAAGGAGGATTGGTATCATGCAGGCGGTATATCCATTAGAGCTATGACAAAGTCTACAGCATTAACAGTTTGGTGATATTGCAACCGACCCTAAGTATATTGGGTACAGGGTAAAAATATGAAAAAGAAACATCTCCAAAATAGAATACAATAGAATTTAGTTCAACTGCAATGAGTTTAGAGGACACTGTCACGATTAATAAAAATATACATATTTGAAACGAAATAATTACAATCTCAGTATCGTCAAGATTTTAATCTTACTTTAAATGTGTATCTTTCCTCCTATCATCTTGATTTAAATCATCAATAGAAGGCCAAACTCACATGTAAAAAAGGTTGAGCTACATGTCCAATAAATATCAAATAACAGCGACTGAATTATATCTGTGAGACGGTCATCGCATCTTATTCAATACAGCTCAAAGGCCGATAAAAATGTCCAGTCGAATAGATTTATTACCATCAAAAGCTATTCGGAGCCTATTTGAATAAACTGCCGTGAGATACACGATAAAGGGAGCAATCGAGATACGTTATCAGTGCCACCTTCCGTCATGAGTATTCTATTAACTTGTAAGATTGAAATCTTCTTACGTGTATCAAAATTCAAAAGCATCGATGGAATATAATTGAATTGTGTATCCTATAAGGGGTTAGGGGTTGAGCAGAGCTTTTAGGTGACATTTGGTTACACATAAAGCCACATAGGCCATACTGTACCCCAAAAAGTGACTGGTAGCCAGCCTGTGGCCTATATTAAAGAGGAATCAAACCAAAGAAACCAAACCTTCAGTGACCCAACCAAAAAAGCCAACAACCTGGACAGATGTTACACTCTAAATTACTCGGCAATCCGGGAATTCTTTTATGATGTGTGAAATAGGTTTTTCAGAAATAAGTAGTCTTATATTGACAATTAGATAGTTACAAAATTAGGCACGAGACAAAAAAAAATTGCTCTCGTGTGAAACGTACAACTTTTCACCTCTCCAGCTAGGAAATTGTTATAAATATGAAAAAAAAAAACAAGACAAAACTTAAATACATATTTACTATCTTAAAAATAATTATTGAAAATTAAATGTAAGATTACGATAATTACTTAGATTGAAGGTTACACTCTTGTTCGGAGCTCGCAGCAGAAAGCGTTTTTGCTTCGAGATTTAACGAAGCAAAAGAGTTCTTTTGGTGCTGGAGAGGTGAAAAAAATATTATATAGCAGTATGCTTTACGCGCCTAATGTGCTAAGAAACTATCGAACTTAACTAAAAACTCATTATGATATATAAGTTTTGAGCGGGAGATCGCTTTTTGCAATCTGTAAAAATTTACTTCGCTTTAGGTATCTGTAAAAATGTACTTCAATTTATTATTTTTAATGTTCTAAAACTATAACTGTAACTGGCTTAGTCTTCAAATGAATAGTTTTCAAACTTAAAACGTAAGAGTGAATTATTTTTATCCATTGAAAGTACCTATACGACATGTATATCCTGCAATATACCTAAGTATTACGATATTATCAGACGGGCATTGCCAATCTTCTAGAAATAATTCGCCGCGAATAATCCATGCATTACATTACATAAAAAGTAAATATAAATTGTTGTATTCAGTATCTCCAAAGCTTTCAATATGTGCCACAAATTTATAAAAAGATTTTCCATATTGTACCTGTATTTTCATCACAAATACTAAATCTAATGTGTCGCGACCGTTGTGCAAATTATTACCTACCTATATATTACTTTCTTTACTTTCTTGCATGCTATGACGCCGTACCAATCTGCATGTCTATAAAATCATGAATCTCATAAAATTGCTGACTCACTGCAGAAGCATTCTCATTGTGACCTCGGGGCACATCCATACCTCTATTAAAGCCCATTGTGCACAGCTTCATAATTGGAATTTTAATGCGTCGAGGAATACTGGATTCTTAAAAGGATTAAATCCACGAGTCAACTTTGCAGAATGAGGGCAAGTGGACGGCAGGCGTCCGTCGGTCGCGACTTACATGGTTGGTATACTATGTGAGTATGCGATGGGACTCTAGACTTTCCCGCTAATGGATTTAGACGTTCCTCCTGATGGCATCTAATAGTTTCCTGCTTAAGTATTGCTGGAACGGTAATGGAAGTTGCCTCTACTCTTTTTAAAAAGGGTTTATTCGACGTTGTGTTAATATTATCTACAAAAAGTGACTGCGTTTTTATACTTAATTAAAAAACAAGTCCTTTGACTTATTTTCGAATAGTCAGTTTAGTGAAGGTTACAATAATCGGTTTAATAATAAAGAATAACTGTCAAATTCAAAAGGTACATGAGATTTTTCAAAATTGTGTTCATAGGGTAAATGTGTTGGATATATTTAAAAAAAACATAGTTAGCTTCATTATTAATTAACATTGCTGAAATCGTAATCTAGAATTACAGTGATAAATTTAAAATAAATTAAATTAAAAATTATTTTAGTCGTGAAAAGTTTTTAATTTAACCCAACTTTCTCGATATTTTACACTGTTTTTGACGAAAACAAATACGTGATATTTGCAGACGTTTCCTCTCTCCCTCACGTGAGATTGGGCGAGATTAGGCTCGACCACTCTTTCTCTCTGAACACCTCACGTAATTAATGGATGCCCCCTAAGCAGAACTAGCAGCTAGTTTTTTTTAATTTATCTGACACAAAACAAAATTATTATATAGAGAAAAGGTTTATGTGTTTGTAATGAATAGGTTTAAAACTACTAGATCGGTTTTAAAAGTTATTAGACTGGTAGAATACCATATGGAATAATTTTATTTTTGCGTTTACAAACGCGTAAATATTTTAATATTAGAAAAATGCACTGAAAAAAATCGACTTGCCTCAGGCGGGAATCCAACCCGCATCTTCCGCAATCCGGGCGGCTGCGTTGACCATTACGCCACCGAGAGACTGCTTTCGCCTTCGAAATTTGTCAGTGCTTGGTGCTTATGTTTTTATGGTACACATTGTTTCATCACATCTTTGATATTTGAACTTTCGCGTTTGTAAACGCAAAAATAAAATTATTCCATAATGCAAGGTAGTTTCATCTTAACTGGGCGTCTAATATTTGCAAAAATATTTCGTTCGGGTCTTAGAGGAGGCAAGTCGATTTTTTTCAGTGCATTTTTCTGGTAGAATGCCTACTACATTTTTACTGAATAATTTCTTTTTTAATTTACATACGAACGAAGTGGCGTGCTAGTATCCTATAAATTACAATTTACCCAATTTGTCAGTGAACAAGTTTCATTTTCACTTACCTTCAAATATATAAATACCCAATTAACTAGTACGTATAACAACATATACCGTACAGTTACATACAAAAACTATAGTTTACTCGACTAATTTATTTCACGTGGTCGTTAGTCGTGGGTAGTTAGTTTTAACTAGTCGCTGTTCCACTTCGTAAATGATCGAGTGGAGATTAATTTACTATCGTTATTAATCACATTAATCACCGTAGAGCATTTTACATATAATTTAATAACCGATATTAATTATCATTACGACTGTTCAAAACAATAGGCAATTACTTCAATACCAGATTGCAGTATACTGTCGTACTAAGTAAGTGTAATTCAATTAATGAGTTCGTAAATTACTTAATTTATTTCCTGAGATGGTCCTCGTCATATGTGAATCATATGGCTCTTCTGTCCCATAAATTACACATGGTTAGTGGCGATGAAAGATGGGTAAATGTGTTAACACATAAATCTATTTAAATTTTATTGAAGTCGAATATGAATTACGCATAGTTTCAAATATTAAAAAGCTAGCTTCATACTCATGTAATGTGTAATTTAATGTATCGAAAAATATTTACAGATTTTGTTATTGGACCGCTCTCTATGTAACGCACGAGCCAGCTATGCTATCCATCTGATCGTAGTTTTATCGTGTTTTCGTGCTTCACATTTTAGTATACTTTAGTACATTTTAGTATAATAGGTTGGGGAAAAAGTTTCTTCGTATTTTTTAAGAAAATTCAAAACATTTTTTAATATAGTTTATTTACATTTAACTAAAGTATGTAGGTACCATTTTGTTCGATAACTTTTTGCCTCCAACTGAACTCCAACGATAATCATGAAATTATGTACACGCTTTTCAGTTCTACAAAAAAGGACACCTTCCATTCATAAACCATACGGAGTCCATATTGTAGATCGCGCTGGACGTGTGTTAATTGGTCTTATAAAGATATCTTTCAGAGGGATGTAATAAAAACTTCTTGTAAAAGTTTACAATAATGTGAGCGAAGCCGCAGCAAATAATAAGAAGTAGTTTATTTCCCATGAAGATGTACATTATATAATATTTTAGCCTTACGTTGATCACGGGAAAATCCCTTTACCGCGAATGCAGAAAACTATTGCGAAGCCTCGCGCTAAAATAATAAAATCAAAAAATACGCGAGTTAAATTTTATATAACAGTACTGTTACTTACACTCTACAAACTTTATTAATACGAAATCTTAATCATAATTGAAGTGAAAATTACTGTATTTTGAAGGTATAAAGTTTCTGCTACATTGCTAATGTTACTTAAATATTATGATACCTCCAATGTAGTAACTTGTCTTAGAAATAATCGTAGGCGGTTCATTTTATCGCCATCATTAATATTTGATGTGCAGCAAAAACCACAGAACTATTGTTCATAAATCACCAGGCACCAGGGAGCGGTCCACCGAGCATTGTGTTGATTCAGAAAATTGTAGCCTGCCAATCTAAGTCAAACGAACATTCAATCTTATTCGCGATACATTTAAGCTGACATTTCAATCTTATTTCGTGTGTAATAGAGTTCAATTACAGTCAACTTGTATCGCCAATTGTACGTTAGCGCAATTCATCTTAATCTGTCGGCCTTAACCTTATTCCACTTGTACTTGTCTGAATAATAAAAAGCTAACTTTAAACTGTTTTTGTGTAATTTCTACTTAAGGGCCATATAATACGACGTTTTAGTAGCATAACCTTAAGACTGAGTAGTTAGATAAGATTATACACAAAAATTACGACTGTTTATAATTTTGGGCTTTCACTTTAAAAAGGTGTACAGTTTCCGTGTACAGACAACCGTTAGTTTCTTTTGAATGAGATTTATTGTTATATATATTACAAATATGTATTAACAAAACAAAGTTTCTTAGTTTTAAATTACTTATGAGGATAGAAAATTTATAACGTATAGTTGTGTCCATATAAAAGATAATTTACAAGTGTAGTTATAGTAAATTAAGGTAAGCGATAAGAGGGCAAAAATAGAAGCGAGTTTCTCCCGTAACCCTCGTCCTCTGCGGTAGTGGGTGCATCACAAATCTTTCATTATAAAACTGTAAGGGATTTTAAAGTTTTCATCATAAAACAGTAGAACCAGAATATGTAGAATGGAATCAAAAAATTAACAAAATCATTATTTTGTTTTCAGATTTACACAGACTGGGCCAATCACTACTTGGAACGGGCCCGGTCTCGGCGGAGGGCTGGTGTGTCAGGCGGCGGGCTCGCGAGAGACTGCGCCGATGGCCTGCTACTGGCAGACGTGCTGGAGGGAGTCACCGGCCTCAAGGTGCCGAGGGCTCACCGCAAGCCGAGGAACCCGCAACAGATGGTAAGTATCTATTAAGAAACCTGTTTTGAAGGATGTTTATCTATCTTTCTTCCATATATACCATGAGCTTTTGATACTGGTATGGGTTTTGTCTGAGTATGCGCTATAGGTTATTACGATATATTTCTAGCACAGGAAAATATTCTTAACCAAAATTTTAGAATTTATTTATTACTAGTTGCAATACCATTTAAAAAAACTACATTTTCATATACATATTACTTTGGGCAAGGAACCCTCTCGGGCGTCTCCAGAACAACCTACCAAATTTTTATCAATGGTTTCTTAACGCGTAGAGGTGAAACACACAAACATAGATTTTTATTAATACGATTCTTCTCTTACTAGACTAACTGCACCTGGCATTCGTTGCAATGCCACATAAAAAAATCTTCATATTTTATTTTATTTTAATTTTTGGGCTAGGATCCTTTTCGGGCGTCCCCAAAACATCCTACCTAAGTTTCATCACAATCTGATCAATGGTTTCTTATAGCCTAGAGGACAAACATACAAACATAAATTTTTATTTATAAGATTCTTCTCTTACGAAGAAGAAGAAGAAGAAAGACAAGCTGGACCCCGCATGCGTTGCAATGCCACGTAAAAACCAACATTTTTATACATATATTTTTTATATTTTAAGCTAGGAACCGTCTCGGACGTCGCTAGAACATTCAACCAAAGTTTCACCTCAATCTGTTTAATGGTTTCGGAACGCATAGAGGATTGACATACAAACATTGATTTTTATGCTATAAATTAATATCAATAATTTTTTATGTTTGTTCTAGGGCTTGAAATGGGAGTCTGGATAGGGGATAGGGATATAAATCTAGAAAACACACGAGCTCTACTTCTTAGTGCATTTAGGAACTTCAAAACTAAAGGGACATTATCTAAAAGCATTTATTTTTTATATTAATAATCGAAGTGGTTCTGCAATTTTTGACCTACATTGAAACAAAAAATGGGATGAAATATTGCAATTAATCTTATTTAATATAAAATACCTACATCTTATCTATACTAGCCAAATAATAAGTAGGTAGCTAGTACAATAATAATTACCTTATGTAGTCATGAAAAAGCTGACTCTAAAATCTGAATCTGACTCTGAGTCAACTACAAGCTTATTGAGCTTTTCCAATAAAATAAAGTAAGTACCTATATCTGTAGATCGACATAAAAAAAACTTTACCTAAAAGTCATCTCAAGTGGAGAAAATTCCATATAATCAGACCGCAACAAATGATGATAGCTCATTGACAAATAGAAACGAAGTAATGATAATCAACGTGCTCGACTTTGAAGAAAGTGGTGCTGTGTAATAAGTATTACATACTTTGGATTTGTTTTGTGCTCATTACAGAGCAAATAGCACTTAATGTGTGAAATGGTAGAAACATTATATCGGATACGATTAAGGTTAATAAATGCAAAATAGATATAAATCCAGCAAAGCAAAAGGTCGAATAATCTAATAAGTTCTTCAAAAATGACAAATGTAAATACACTTAAAAAACGTAAGTATTTTCAATTTTAATGGATGGATAAATCCCTAATCTTAAAAAGAGATAAATTTATATTGCTAGCAACATATTTATACAATACAACTATATCCCTATTAACTAGACGATATAGAAAATGATACATTGTACAATTTGCTAATCAATAAATCAAACAATTTAAATATATAACCCATTCAAACGTTAAACTCGTTCATAATATTTATTTCCAAACGAACCGGTTCTTAATTACAAAAACAACATGTAAATTACAAGCACACGCAACGTAAAGAGAAGAATCGTTAAAATTAAAGCATCGTTAAATCATCGATAACTAATAAAATCAATCTTCGGTAGATCGATAACAAACCAAATATCCGGCGCATTCTCTCAATCTCGTCAGTATCGGCCGGTCAAAAATGAAAGCGGGCAGGAATATTTTTGTTGCCCAAAATAGCTAGTGAGGCATATTTGGGACAGGTATTAGTAGCGGGATACACGTACACACCGTTTATGGTTTTGCAAGTAAAAGTAGTACTAATTGGGTTAAAATGTACACATACCTATAGTACAATTAAAATGCAAGTGTAATGTTGACTTAAACTATTTTATTAAAATAAGTTAAAATATTTACATGTTGTATGCAGCGGAGTAGAAGCACATGATGGTAGAAGTGGGAGAGAGAGTTGCCATGTGTGAAATGTAATATGACAACTATTTTAGTGGGGCTGTATAAAAATTATAAAATTCAATATTTATACCCAATAATAAATTACGGTTTAATATTAATTAAACACCTATGTCATGAAGTGTCGGTGGCGTAGTGCGTAAGAGCTTTGTCTCCCACCCAGAAGGCACTGGTTCGATCCCGGCCACGTACCAATGTGTTTTCAAATTTTGAACTCATATGTACGTTTAATTGACGCTTCTACGGTGAAGGAATACATCGTGAAGAAACCTGCACACACCTATGAAGAAATTCTTAGGTTGTGTGTGAAGTTAACCAACCCGCACTTGGCCAGCGTGGTTGTCTAAAGCCTAATCGCCCCTAATGTGGGCTAGGCTCGAGCCCCTCGGTGGGGGCATTATATGTGCTGTTTATGATGACCTATGTCATAATTTATTTAATAACAATATGGCCGAGGATAAACTTTAATTTAGTATTTCACTTAGTAACTTTACTAACAATTAGTATTTTTCCAATTTAAAAACTACGGTTTTACAGTATCGTGTCCTTGGTAATCTATTTCGGCCAATGGAGATGTAGGTCAAACTGGATTATCGGAATTTGGAGCTAACGAAGAAAGGAAAGGAAGGATGTAAACTTCGTAGAGACGGATTTCTGATTTTATTCCTTTTCGTAGAATTGGATTTCTATAGATTTACAGACATTCATATGATCAGGAGTACAGTTAAGATTGTAAATTGTAAGTTAGTTTACATGACTGTGTATTGCTTTCCACACATACATAAAATCACGCTCGTAATCCCATGAGCAGAGCGTTAGGTAACAGTTTGTAACACATAAAGCCACATCTGGAAGTATGGGCCATGCAGTGCCTCCAGATAGTGAAAGGTTGCCAGGATGTCGCCTACATAAAAGGGGCACCGAACCCAAAAAGTAACAATCCTTCAGTATACAATCAAACTCAAAAGTCAACAACCAGGGCAGTTGTTACACTCACTATCATTACAGTCCGGTTACTGCTTTCCATCATGTGGGTAAAAAACTATATTTCGACGTGAAGAGAAGGTCCAATAATATGTTATATGTACTAGCTTCTACCCGCGACTTCGGATGTCCAGGATTAGTATATTATAGCCTATATGTTATTCTCATATAATTATGAGCTATATTGTAAAGTTTCATTAAATTCATTAAATAGTTTTTGCATGAAAGAGTAGCAAACATACCTCCAGACATCCATCTATACATTCATACAAACTTTCTTTTAATATTAGTAGGATAATTTAGTAAATGTCCATATTAGGTTTTATAATTATAATAATAAGTACTTCTATGTATATTGTGCAAAATCAATTTTTAATTAATAGTAATCTCGTATTGTTTACGTTCGATAGAGTTTATTTGTTTGGTGTTGTTGTACATTTCCATCCAATTATAACATTCGCAGAACAATCAATACTCATGGTGATTGGTATTAAGAAAATGTCACAGAAATATAAGCACAACATCTTCATAACATCCACAGCCACTTGCATAACACAAACGCGTGATGGTAACTAGATAACAATGTGGTAAAGAGACGAAGTACTCGAAACCACATCCACCAAGGACGTTCTCTAATAAAAATATTACACACAGGCATATGCGATTTTGATCCTTAAAGTAATGGAAGATGTAGTTAATTACGTATTTCTTATTAGAAACCATTTACATGTTATGAATCTTGTGCCAATGGAATTAAAGCTCCACATTCAATCAGCATTAATCACGTGATTGTCAGATGTCGGATACAAAAGGAACTTTTTGAAAAGAAAATACCAATTCATACAGGTACTTTACCCCCGGGTGTTACAGTTTATAATTCCATAATTGGAACTAATTTAGCTTCGGAACACGGAGTATTAGTACAATAGAGATTTATAGCACATAAAACTGTTCACCGATTTGTTATCGTCTGATGAAAGTGTCGATACATGTTCCCATGGCCAGCGTTGACCACAACTAGGGCTAGGGTTCAGAATGAGTCGTAAAATTGGTTGTTTGATAAGCTGACAGGTTGTTAACGCTTACCAGCTAGTTTGGAGTAAGACTTTCCTCGTAAACAGTTGGAAAGGTTGTAACTCCGTCAGTTTTGATAGCGGATATATCTTCGAAAGCTTTAATGGATCGTCTGAAAATGTGCACATGAGACTGAGTGTAGACCAAACTTTTGATAAGTAGGTACCTTGTTTTCAACTGGAAATCAGTCGTCTAGAGTTAAGAACGATTAAATGATTAGATTGGAGCTCAAGGCACTCTACTGCGTACTTTTTGATATACTTTTTTAAAATCGTTTATTTTTTAAGTCACTACTTATATTTACTGTCACTGTTATTGCTGTAAATTTGATATATTTTCACTTTAGAAACAAATTGACTTAAGTAGGTAGTTTACAATTTCTATAAAATGTTTACTAGTCCAAAACATTCACAGACATTCCATATATGTTATTTTTATGTAGTACGTCGAAATTGTACGATTAAAATAACCGGACGAGAAATAACGATTTAATCCCTAAATAACTAGATAATCCAAGCTTACCTACTCCTACGTACCCCAAAAAAAATGTACAAAAGACAAAAAGTTTGTGCTTGATGCGTCTAGTATTTGACGTTGAATGACTCACTGCCTGGTTTTATTTTAGTCAAGTTACTTTTTCTTCGCACTTGAGACATCAATAATTACAATTTTCACACAAGTAGGTACCCCTCTTACAAAGTCCATCATCTGTTTTACTAATTAAAGTATCAGTAAATGTTAGTACCATACCAGGGTATAAGCGTTTCAGCCGACAAAATTCCTATTTCAAATCTTCATTTCAGTTTATACAATGGGAATTTTTGTAGCTCTCAACTGCATTCCAATATTTTTGTTTGTTATTAAAATGCGAGTGGGCCATTGTTTAAGCAAGTGTTGAGGGAAATATGCCAGTTGTAAGCCCCCGAGCACACTTGTTGCTGTGTGCGAGCTTTCCGATTGTTCTATGCTGTTGAACTCGACTCCTTACAGATTATTCAGACTGTGAACTATACGAGAATAATGAAATTATTATTTCCGCTCGACTACTTTCTTAAGACTATTGTTTATAAAATTTTAAGCATCTGATGTAATAAATAGTTTGAGACATTTTTGTAAACATTATAATGGGTAAGTAAAAGGACATGGCTATTTTAATTAAAATAAATATGTATAATGGTAAAATGCTAACACGTTTTTAATCTACTTTTTAATTTAAAAACTTGTCGTTTATTAAACAACTAACATATCCCTAACTTTAAAAAATCAAAGATGATACCTAATTATTATTATATCTAATAAAAAATGTTTATGAAAAGGTTTCAAAACCAATTTAGGAGTACTAATTTTGTTCCATAATACACTTTTTCAGATGTTAAAAAACTAAATTAAATGCCAATGAAAGGGATTTTAACCATGTGAAATAGTTTGTAAAGGCTGTGGAGAGTCAAACTCATTCATCTTTTATCCTTCAAAACATCCCTTTAAGCACATAATTAAGGGTTTTAAAAAGCCCTCCCACCGCGATCTTTCACCGCCTCTTCAAACGAAAGCAAAAACTAAATAGTTCAAATATTTATGCTCGTTTTTTGCGCAGCATCAAAAAATAAGAAAGGGTGATGGAAAGAACTTTGACTATCTACTAATAAAAAGTGACGAAATTAGGGTTTTAATTAGATAATTATTGTTATATTCAAATTGCATTGTTTAACTGACAATACCATAATTATCTAGTAGTTCTCAATTAAAGTTTGACCGAGCAAAACACATATACAAAATTTGAAATGCCGTTTCAGAAGTTTCCGAGATTAGCCCACACAAACAAACAGACATACAGACAAAAAAATCCATTTTAGATTTTGGTAGCAAGGGAATAATCATATGAGCTTAGAAAAAACCATTTATTTCGAACTCACAAACGGACAGCCCAATTCTATTTAATATGTAGATATATTAGTTGCAATTTTTATGTAAATATATTTGGTTAGAAAAAAGTTAAACAGCATTCCTGATTTATTCTGGTAAAGAAAGCTTAGTGCAAACGTCGATATTAATACGACAGTTTTAGAAGTATCAAATTATAATATTGAAGAGTAAAGATATCCAATTACATAAAACTTTGTACCAAGTAATTTTTGTGATAGTAACCGTTTCAGCAGCTAGGATATCTTTCAATTATATTTTTTTTGCTTAATTACCCTCTGAATAATTAACCGAGATGACTGATCCAGATAAACTCAAGAACACAAACATTGTTTGCTTGTCTGACGTGACAAAGTGATTTATTGGTTGACAAATAGCTCAGTTTATTCCATGTTAGTCGCAATAGAATCTACATCAGTGTTTTTTGACGTGATAACGTCTTATAAATCGATGAACGTCGGCTTTACATTTAGTACCTTTTTACAATAACGTGTAGTAACTAGTAACGTACAATAACGTAACATCGTCGACGGATCACTGTTCCTAAAAACGATCAGAAAGCTTAATGTGACATAGTATTAAGTACTAGGCAGTTTTTAGGGCTGAGATGAACCGCTATCTTCCGTACGTTTTTTATACCTAAGTTTTGTAATGACACTGTCAAATTGCAATCCCTCAAAGATAATCGGCTTATATTTATGAGTCACGACGATCTAGTAACAGGTCAAGCGTAACGTGACTAAGCTTAGCTGTAAAGTCTAAGTACAAAATAAAAATTGTAGTAAAACACCTCTACATACACGTTTTAATCCTAAAACGATCGCAATACGTTTTGTTTTAATTTGTTTAACTTAAATTGTGTTGAATAACCACTAAACCTTAAAGGGCTTTTAATAGTAGCTTATTATTATGGCTTTTTGTTAAAATTATCTATTTTCTTATTACATTTAACGTAATTAATTTTTTCTTATTTCGCATTATATTACATTAATTTTATATTAAGTAATATAATTATGAGTTTCTGGTTGTATGTGGCCGTCATAGTAATCGATTAAGATAACATTTATTTGTTTATTTGGAAGACCAGCCCATGATATCATACATACAAAATTTGTAAAGTGACAGTCAGTCGATAATAGGTCTCCACGGCTTAAATAAAAATTACATATATATCTATGTGTGAACTTACAACAACTTAAACATAATATAAGTTAAAATTACAATTTAAAAAGAAATCCTGGCTATAATTGGCTGGCTAAAAATAATCGCCAGAGGATTTAATTTTGCCGATAATTTGTAGATATATAGTATAAAGCCTAAAATACAATTCCTTTAACTTTTGCTATTTTCGACGATTTAATTTTTAATTCTATTAGTGCTTACCTACATTAAACACTTACTCAATCGCTTGCCGTGACCCACCCGGATGCTGTGATCATCTTATCTGATGTGCGAGACAGGTCGCAAGTCACGGTTCATTGCACCTTTAACTAAATTAAAAAGTTTCAGTTCCGAGTGTTTAAAATGTATAGTTAGTTAATTACCCAGCCCTCCCGCGATCGCACTTCGTAATCGATGTTTTTCTCGACTGCACTGATATGAGACCACGTAACTCGTAAGCTAAGCGGCCATTCATTCGCGGGTATGCTTCTCGCAGTGACGGGCGCGTCGATTGGCTCGAATTTGAAATCGGAACTTTATGACGATTCGATAACTTTTGTATCGCGGATTCTTCTAATGAATCTAATGCGTGTGTTTTAAACTTTACAGTGTGATTGTGAGTGGCCAGTGTTGATTGAATTATTTTTTTGTTATCTTCTTTTGTTTTTTATGTTTAAAAAGGTGTTATAGTTTTCCCGCCATGGATTAATTGTTTGATGTAAGTAATCGATTCGATTTTTAAGTTAAATTCGGCTGGATAAGCATTTCATGTTTCCTGGTTACCGGTTCCGTTAATTTCTTTTACGTCGATGGCTGTCTCCATTTTTGGGACATGAAAGCAATGAAAGTGACAAATGATGGTACTCCGCCTTCGCTTCTAAATAAACGAAGAACAGTAAACTTTTGAACAAATTAAGAAACTTACGCCCAGATGAAAGTTTGTTTTGTCTTTATGAGATTTATTATCTTCCATGAGGTAAATAAGTACTTATATTTTTTTAATAATGCGTATTAGAAAAACTTTCGATAATTATCTTTATACTAGCTTCTGCCTGCGTCTTCGTCTGAGCAGGTTTAGTATATATTATAGCCTATATGATATTTTGATCTATGAACTATATTATTGTAAAGTTTTTCCGTGAAAGCGTAACAAACACACATCCATCCATACATCCAGACTTCCATACAAACTATCGAGTTTATAATATTAGTAAGATACTACAATAACGGATATATTTTACACAATGAAGCCAGTTTTAATGGAGACAACTTTGATTTTTTAGAAATTATGCTTGTTTCCAAAAATTTCGACAAAAGCTTTACGAACTTTTTGAAACTACCCTCATTTTTAAAATTTACAATTGTCCTGTTCATATACAAAACGAAATACAAACACGTCGCAAAATATTATAAATCATAAGAGACATTGCAGCTGTAAAAATGATACCAAGAAATTAATTCGTGTGTCTAAGCCAGTGTGCGCAGACGCCAGGCGCACTCGTCGAGTCGTCGCCTTGAACTGTCACGGGCGTTAAAAGAAAGAGATTTACTGAGATCTTGAACTTAATGTTGAAATATTACGAATCAAGTCGATAATGATGTTAAGCCTACATTTTCCCGTGTAAGCTTTCAACGTTCTGATATATGCATACAACCATGTTCGTAATTTCGAAAGGCATAGGTACTGCCAGATGTGGCTAGAGAGCCTGGCAACATTTCACTATTTTGAGACATCTCTTAAAATATCTACCATACATACATAATATAATCACGCTCGCAATCCCCTAAGGGATCTAGCAGAGCTTCAGAGTTAACATTAGATTACACACAAGTATGGGACATGGAATAAAGTTTATTAATCACAACAGCCTGTATAATTAGACTCACTGCTGGAACACAAACCCTCTCATTATCGAAGGAAGTTTAAGCAGTAGTCCACCACGCTTGCCCAATGCGGATTGGTGGACGGAGTATAAGGTGATCAATAACCCTTGCTGATCCATTAGTAACTTTCTAGTCTTTCTACGACACCCACTGGAGGGATATGGAATGATGCTATTCTACTATGCCGGCATCACACAGGCAAGATTATTATTATTATCTAACTGTAAACTGTTTCATAAATCACATAAACTACAAAGTAAGCAATCTTAATAAATCAATAATACATAAAACACATCAATATATGTATATATTTTTTAATGAAATAAAATCAATACTTGAGCAATAAAAAAAACACTTCCAGAAGGTACTTATATTAGCATAGTCGAAGAGCGCTGATATTATTGTAGGCAACAAAAAAAACTCTTCGTATTATAGAAAAACTTAAGTTGGATTCAAAATTACCCGAGTAAACCAGGTTCCTTCGTTCTTCGAGCCCCCCTACCCATAAACATGATCAGTAAGTTATTCGCAAACACTTCACTAATCTCTAATTAGGATTCTATGCTTTCACTGTTTCTGCATTCTTATGAGTAGCTGACATACTTACAAACGTCTATTCTTATTATAACTAAGACAGGCGTAATTATTTTATATTAAACTAGCTGAATATTTATTATAGCTATTTCAGATTCAGTAAGCGGAATTTGTCATTTCTATAAAAAATTAATAAAGAAAAATAAATTACCTAAATGTTAGTAGTATAATAAAATACAACTACTTCAATCCGTAATAATTTTAGAATTTAATTATGCTAATGTTCAAGTATTAGAAAAGTAAATTGTAACATTTTATTTTGCATACTGTAAGAAATAGCATGCAATTAAACGTATTGAAAAGTTACTCTGGAGTAAGATAATTTAATGAACAGGGTTTTCCCGCAACTAATGCGTGAAATTGCTTGCAACTACAGATTTAAAATAAATTCTTCTTTCTTTTCAAAGTTAATATTCTTGAACTTTTAAGTAAACATTCATAAGCCAATTGAAGGCATATCTATTAAGAGATTTCTCAATAGAATGAAATTTAAATATTCAAAGACGTATTCAATAGGAATCGAAACTTGAAACTAGTTTATTAAGGACTGCTACAAAATACTTCATATGAATGTAAAGTTTGTGTGTTACTTAATCCAGGAAACAATTTTTGGTGAATTGGACTAATCTTGGCAGGCATATGTTTGTTATTCGGACGATGCTGTCCCGTGAGAATTACAGACAATTAAGATAAGCAGTCCTATCGAATACTCACTTGCGGAATGCAATAAAAAAAATCAAATACATGTTACGGCTAAAGTCTGAAGAATAAAAAAACTTAAGTTTACACAATAGCTTAGGTTAGGTTAGCGTTTAGAATTAGGCTAAACTTAAGTTTTTTTAATCTTTAGTCGTAATGTATACAATGCATGTAAGTATTTATTCGGTTCTAAGATATATCTATTTCTTATTATTAAGTATTGTCAAACTATATCAAGCAGGCTTCCACATGTTAATATTCATAATAAATAATTGCCAAAACCAGACGCCAAATGCGACGCGATGATTGCCGTCGAGACGATTGTGATAGATTGGGGTTCCTTATAAAGATATTAATACTTTTAAGTAAGAAGTGTCGCCGTTTAAATTACATTCAAGACACGTGTACCAAAAATGAATGAAGACCTAATTAGGATTTGAGTGATGTGAAGGTTTTTATATTATGAACTATCATAAGTGCAAAAATTTCCGTTTTAACTATATGTATCCAAATTCGGATCATTAAGTCTAGAAATATACAACTCGTGTTCGTTATATTTAACCATATTGGATATAATTATCATGATTAATTGCATGGGAAAATTAGTCATATGCATATTTCGGATTAGTTGCAAAACTTATTTAACACTGTGATATAATTATTGAACGATGAATATGTAATTTTTAATTATAATAATTATGCGTATTACCACACTCACGCCAATAATCTATTAAATTTTGTATTCAGATTTTGTGCTACCTTCACCAGTAATTAATTATGTATATATTTATCACAAAAAAACTGAACTACATACACACCGTAAACATTACGCAAACTGTTGTCTCTATACTACTACAATTAAAACGCAGACTTCCTGGTTTAATCAAGGTTTCTGAATATTCCACTAAGAGAATAGAGGTAGATCGAAATAAATTTGTCTATAGCAGCATTTATTTTAAAATCAAAATAACAAATCTATTTTTTTTTATACCTAGCTGCTGCGGACACTCGTTACTGAGGTATATTTCATACTTTTGTCCTTTAACATTAAGGTAAAAAATGAGAACTACTTAGTCAAGATCAAGACAAACGACAAACGCGTAAATATTTTTAATACTAGAAAAAATTCACTGAAAAAGTTAAGTTTAAGTTTTTTCTAGTATTAAGTTAGATCTATCAAAACACATTTACAAAATTTCATTAAAATCGGTTCAGTTATTTCGTTTATTATGTCGTAGGGTTATTGTGAAATCCGGGTTATAGAAAAAAATAAGGTAACGAGGTGCGGAGCGTGGCTAATCCTTTGCAGGCTTTTTTTTCTTTATAGGTAGAAAACCAAAATAATCTACAAAATAACCTAAAATAATTTTTAATAAGTCCAATAGATCCTGCGACATACATAAAGAATATACAGGTCCAATTATCCATAGCTCTTTTTGTGCTTCACAAGTCTCTAGCCATCGCTAGAGTAAACAGGTCTGGCGTCGAAACCGGCTTCCATTAATTTATGTAAATACATGTCGTATTATTTGTGAATTAAATGATAGTTATCGCACCCTTTGATCGAAAGCCGATACAAAGCTGGTATTCATGATACTCTTATTAAACACGATGGAGATATAAAATAATGATTCGGTGAAAGCCGCGGCCGATCGGTTGTATTATCATTTCAAACTATTTGAAGCTACGAAGCCTCCCATAGTTCACACACCTATGCACCTGCCTAGTTTGTGTGAGAACATTGTTATAAATATCATAAGGCTCTTTTTCACCTAAAAAATTGGCAAGTTTCCATATGTAATTAATTCTTTAAATATTCTGGTATCTTATAATATTTATAAAATAAAATAATAATAATGACCACGCTCACACCAATTATCTAGCCCAAAGTAAGTATCATTATTCATTAGGAACTTGTGTTATGGATACTTGATAACGGAGATTTTTCATATACATAATAATAATTGATATTTCAATCAATAAATGAAATATATAAACAACCATGACCCGCAAACAAATATTCGTGTTCGTCACACAAATTTTTGCCGCTACCAGGATTCGAACCCGGACCGCTAGATGTGTAGGCATATAATAAAAACATTCACTTACACGGATTTAACTCGGTGTAAATTGAAGCACGGGGCTAAAACACCAAAAACATAAATAAACAAAATTAAAAATAGCTTTTAATTCAATATTTTAGGATAAGTTTGAAAAATGTACCTAGAAAAAGTTCTGTGTCATGATGAACACATTTTTCTTATCATGCAAGATAAAAATATTAAAAAAATGGCAAATTATCAAAGTAAATAAGAAAAACCCTTTCACGTAATATAAATTTGTAAATGTGTTTAAACTGCAACTAAACTTAATTTTAGAAAACAACGAAGTCTTCTTGTATGTAGTGATTAATTAAATTACTTAATAGAATTCCAAGTAAAGTACCTACACTCTTGAAATAAACATTGTACATATTGCATGCTTTAGTCGTCTCCTACACAAGGTCTGTGGATTCATTCATAAATCTCTCTCATTTTCCTCGAGGAATACCTATGAATCCCTGAAAGTATGATTCACTCTTTAAAAAGCAGATCTTACTCAACGGATTGCTCATAACAATCCCATTGTCAATAACTTGTTTTTGCTGAACGCAATTAGAGGTCCGAGCAGTTTCTACGAATTTAATAGCGCACTCAATACAATGTACCCACCTACCCAGTAAGAAATAACGTGAAACGCAAAGCTCTTATTGCCTTAGTATTAGAACTCAAATTCGCTGAAAGTTGCCCTTGAGATTATTTGTAGGTAGCTACTTTCCGATTGCCTATGTACGAAGTTATCTTAAAATTCGACGAACTCTAAGTAATTTTAACTAATTTACAACTGCCTAAAAATAAAACAAACTGTATGACAAATAAAGCCACAGCTATTATAGTATTAAAAGTCCAATAGCCTGTGAAGATGAAGCGTAAAAATAGAATAGCACTTCTGTGCATTTTAAAAGAGATCTCGGTATTATCAAAAACTTGATAACTTCGTAATGTATCATAACAATGATATGCACAACAGAATTTTATATGAATAATTATAATTAGCGTACAAGTCGTAATTATTCATAACCAATGTTATGATTTTAACCGGAAATCCTGATGTGTTTCTAATAGCGACTAACAGACGGAGTAAAATGGGATGACGTATGTTTTTCAATTTTCACGAAATGTTAAGTTACATTATTTAATAAGGACTTTCACGGAAAGCCGATGTTTTCGAATAATCCTCAATTCTGCCTACGTGCGGCATATTATGATGACAAGCCAATGACTGATCCACAAGATACCGAGACTCTCAGCTAAATACTACTCAATGTCAATTAGTAACGTTCAATTGACACTAGAGCAATAGCTGTGTGCTGATTTAAAGGTAAGTTTAAAGGCAATTTCTTTAATCTACTATTTCTCCTTGACCTGCTAAGCATAATGACTTTATCCCAGATGCAATTTAAGAGCTGAATAAAAGCTAGTTGTCGATTCCTGTCGCTGGTGGTGAGATCACGCCGCCTTGTCGGCGTCATGTCGCCGGCAATTGTCATGTCCTCAAACAAACAGGGCTGTATCACAGTTCAAACCAAGTCTCGGGCTATAGTTTCTGATTTCTTTATACTTAGTAACACATGAATAAAAATATCCATAAATAATGTAATTTATCTAAAATTATTATGAGGTAGATTTTGTGTTGAATTTTAAAATAATATTGGTCAATAACACTGCCTCAGGAAGTGTTTCCAATCTAAGTATCGCAAAAGTTTGTGGAACGAACACGAACACCTGATAAACAGGTCGCAGTACCACACGGTTTGTCTGAATTAATTTGTTTTTCAATATAGCGAACTTTATCTAATACATAAACTTTTAGATAAAATTGTAGCCAGCCGCTGTTTCTGCTGGAGGCGCCTCTCGCGTTACAATACAGGCAATTGTCACGTCCTAGATAAGTTTGCCAAGTCTATAATCGGAATTGAAAGGAAATTTTTACGTCCAAACGAAAATTGTCTCATCTTCACGTAGGTGCAGTGCATTCATTGATGAAATCTGATTTTAGTTTTTTTCTCACTTTAACTGATTACAATGGTAGAATAGATTAGAAAGGAGCGAATATCGAAATGATAAATGATAGAGGTAGAGCTGTAAAGCCCCCAAATTAAATTTGGAATAGAATGTTAATCATGAATATGAACTAGAATGAAATTATTAGTGTTAATTCATTCGAAATCATGGTATAGTTTAAACCGCTCTGTTAAATTCGTTTTCGGCAGCTTTTTTTGTGAGCACGGACCTGCTCTTTTGTGTTTAGATAATAAACGATTAATTTAAATAACAAGAGATATAGCTCTTGTTAAGCTATCAATTGCCGTACCAATATTACGAGTTCCAATAATATCTGTTCGCATGTAGTGAAAAATTTCAGTGCTATACGACTTATAATCTGAGTTTCTTTTATACATTCTGTCATTAAGTACTTCCTGGGCAAGCTCGCCTTTTCAGTTTTTAACTTCCCGCTGACGAAGACGGGGACAATGGAAAATTAATTATTAAATAAAGTGCGAATTAGTAAATGCCAACCCTAAGCAATGTTCTGAATAAGCTACCCACACTATATTTCAGTAAAGAGGGCACAGTTTACCTCATTTTAAGGTTTAATGTTACAGATAATAGCACGGATTACTCACGGATTAACATAGGAACACGAATATTTGTTGATGTAAGTGTAACAATAACAAGAATCTCCCGTTCTTTTAACACATTCTTTACTAAAGTAGATTTGTTTGTTATACTTTTAATATGGTTATAGCATATTTAGGGCGCTTTCAATATTCAAACGATTTCAAAGGCGTAAATAAATAACGTATCGAGAGTTGTGTTCTATAACAAAACATTTATTTCATCTTAACCCACTTTTGGTTGTTTGATGGAATACACGTTTCTCATTCCTATAGTTTACAGCTACGATGACAAAATATATGATTCTTCTTGGCCTTCAAGCTTCGCAGTAGGCTGATTTATTGTCTGTCTTACTCATCAAATTGATTGACACGACAAGATTCTGGGATGAAATATTGTGTACGAAAATAGTTCCGGTGAAATACAAAGTCATGACGCTGTATCATTGTTATTTGTCTCTTTTGTCACATCATTTTAAAAGGGTTTTTCCGCTGAAAACTTATTCAACCGCTTACAATCAGGCGGCTAGTCTTCTTCTTCTTCCTGCTCTGGTCCCAATCTATTTGAAGTTGCTGTAATATGGTTTTCTCCTCCATTCGTCAGTATGGGTACCACTCAATTAATAGTTACTTTTTACGGCCTTGTCCTGTTTTTCCAGCCTTATTTGTGCGGGATTAGCGTATGGTTCAGAGTGTGCAGCGCACATGATCGCCGAATTTTGGGGGCGCAGCAGAGCGTCGAACGGGGCGACCTCAAAGACTCTTTAACAGTTATTGTGCGTCTACTGCAGGACGCGTAATTATTTGCACCCAGACGCTATATTGGCTAAAGGCGTCCGTGCTTAAGTTTATTTATAAAAATATCTATACTATAAAGTATATTAAATTAGTCCGTTATCCATAGCACAAGTTCTTAATTATACTCAATTTGGGCTAATCGGAAATATAATTATTATTATTATGTTGGAACTTTTAAATCTCCTTTTTTCTTGAACTTTCATAAGCAATTCTAAAATCTTCTCATAATACGCTTCATTTCTACACGAATTCTGTACTTTGCAAGACATATCAAGTCTTTGATGTTTCCTCAGCAGGGTTTCACAGTCTTATTTTACCTATGATCCATTTCCTTTGGATGATAGTTATGTTGTTTTCCATGCGCACAGACTAGATTTATTTTCGTATCAATTGAAAACAGGTCATTTTTCCATCCGGGAACAGTTTAATTTGGTTCATCTGCGTCTTAATAGCTTTTCGCTTTTGTATAGCTTAGTGTGAGCAACGCTGCTTTGGGTACTTCTATTTTCTTCTTTTTAAAAGAAAATTATTTTTTGGAAATTATTTTCCATAGTTTTGTGGATTTTGAAATGATTCTCAGTATTCCCACTATACTTTTTGAAACCGAAATTAACATTATAGATACAGATTTATCTTTATTATCTATAATTTTATATTTTTTTATTTTTCATTATAATATTATCTTTTTCTCAACAAGTAGAATCTTCTCAATGCTTTAAATTTAGTATTTTGAAATACATAATATAGGATTGTATAGAAGTGTATTTTTTCTTAGTTTTAACCGCTAATTTTTATAAAAGTACATAGGTCCACATTGAAATTGTTGATGCATAGATGTAATATTTTTATACACATCAAATAGATTTAACATTCTCAATTAGATGTCTGCTAGCTATCTTTAAATTAAGTAACAATAATAAAAGTTTATAAGCTAAAGAATTGAATAACTTCTTCCACTTTTAAATAATCTGCCAATTTGATGATGATCTCACTCTAGAGTAGGCAAAATTAAAAGAAATTAAATACTAAAGACATTTGAAGAAAACAACAAATATTTTTTATTTTATTTTCCGAATCAAGATTCTAAATCTTTATGGCTAACTGTTATAGCTACCTACATCCGTCGACCGCACACTGTCCCAAAATCAAAATAAACAAGCCACGCCTCGAACTTCGAACATGTGTTTGCGAATTAGAGAATCGCAATCCAAGTGAGACGTCAATGTATTGACCCTGAACTTGTCTTACTTTAAGGTCAGCCGATTAGGGGACAGATTTTATTATTATATTTTTTAAATATACAGTCGTGGTATATTCTGTTTTGCCAATGTGAAAGAAGAAACTTTTTGTTGGTGGATACGAAAAATGTTGACAAACTGGTCACTTCGTAATCAAATATCATTCTACGACTGAATTTTAAATTGAATAATAGATTGAAAAGGTGCGCCGATAAATTTTCTCCAAAGTCTAAATAATCGAAAAAAACTAAGGTACAAACAAACACATGAGGAGCTTATAGTAGTCACAATACCACATTGCCTCAATGCGGATTGGTGAGTTGTAAACATTCCCTTAGAAGCATCCTCAAGTCACTCCCTGTTGACTCAAACCTCTATAGAGACTAGACATGAGTTAGAGTCCATCGTAGGAGATGCTTGTTGATTACAAATCCTCTACAGAAAGCACTACTAGTTCTTGCCTTCTTGAAAATCTTTGGCGACACTGTAGCTAAATGCCGTCATAATATCAAAAGCAATAATTATAGAAAAACTATAGGGCCTGGTACGTAGAGCGTTTTATATATATTCTGAAAGAAAATAAATTTTACCCTGCTTCGGTACATATAAGTTGGTACCCCAAAAATGTTTTTAATCTCTAGAGATTCCTTGCTTCGGAAAGCATGTTGTTGTGCGTGACAAAAAAAATTGAAATATTTCCTTTATTTAATGCTATTATACATATAACTGTAAAACGATCCTGGTATTTAACTTATAATATGCAAATCACCTGTTATATAGCAAAATATGAGAATGACATTTCCCTACACGATAGATAAATAGTTCCCGATTCACCACTTCCACTGATGAGAACTTTTACCTACCTAGTATAAATTATAATATACTTACCAGTTTTGAATTATACCTTATAGTTTTGGACTATGTAAACAGATCAGACCTTATGCTCATTAAAAGAAAATTTCTTGTGTCTAATGAGAAATGTCTTATAAGAAACTAGCGACCCGCCCCGGCTTCGCACGGGTGCAATGCTTATGTAAATATGCATGTATTTTAGATATAAACCTTCCTTAAGAATCACTCTATCTATTAAAAAAACCGTATCAAAATCCATTGCGTAGTTTTAAATATCTAAGTATACATAGGGGACAGACAGACGGCGGATAGCGACTTTGTTTTATACTAGTGATTCAGTATTGGTTGTTTTGTGAGACCATACATATTACAAGATATTTTTTCGTATCGTAACTACTGGTTTGATTTCTTACAAGAAATTTATTAGACACAAGAAATTTTATTATAATGTGCAAAATGCACGACGATTGTAACACTGATGTCTCGCTCCCGTGCTACCAACCCAAAGCCCACCCAACCTTACTCACCGACAGAAAACACTATGAAAATTTAGCGTTATTTGCTCATTGTCTTCTGTAAGGAGGTCTTTCCTACCCCATTTTTATGTGACGCCAGACCTGGATATTGTGGACTATATCTATAAAAAAGTAGGCGAAAGTAACGTTATTTAATATTATATTTTGCATGCGACCTGAGTCGCAGCTGTAGGAAAGGTACGGTTACTAAAATAATTCACGGCAAAATCAAAAGCGGCCGTGAACTTGTCTGATTTAAAGGTCGAGCTAAGCAATCAATAGGCGTATCAATTTTTGCGTTCAAACGTTGAATGAATCTTTGTTTATACAACGGATGTTAACGGTCCAAGCAATTAGTTTAGAAACACGATTCGGTTAGTCTGTGACTGAGTTTTTATAAAGGCAACGTTGAAAAATTAGTTTTAACAGATTAACAGTATTTTTTTCTGGTCTACTGAAAAGTTTAATGCACCTGCTTTTATTTCAATTTTAGAATGCCTCGTTCGATATTCGAATTTTAAAAGGGGGAAATCAAATGCTTGTACAAATTTTACATTTACTCATTTACTAGTAATTATAATAAAGAGTAGAAAAGGTACCTATCATAAAAAATTACAAATTAAATTAAATATGCCATATTTTGTTGTTTAATACAATATTGACATAACAAACGTAACATATTCTTGCTAAATAGCTACCTGTTTAAAAGAATTTATTCTTGCGAATACTTTGCTTCAAGGTACATTTAATAGTTTAGACCTATTGGTCTACAGTTAGCAACTTATGACGATAGTTGCACCAATATGGCGCGTAGAGAAACTGGTCCATTGGACCCATTGTGTTAGACTTCCTGTCGCCTAATAGTAGCATTGGCACCATTAAAGTGTAATAAAAATACCTACCGTAGATGGCTAATGATGCGTATTTCATGACGACACTGGATAACGCTTTTCATTTTGTTTATAGCAGTAGAAGAAATAAGAAATACGAACTTTTGAAGGAGCGTATCGTGTCGAGAAAGGACGGGGCACTTTCTAAAGCTACAAAAAAATTTAAATTTTTAATCTTAAAACGGAATTTTATTAATGGGGAAATAATATTAAATTAATATTAACTTTACGTCACAGTACGTAGCATATTAACATCTGAGGTATTAACAGATCTTAGCAAGATTAAAAAATCAGCCATTTCATTAGACATAAGAGTTTCAGAATCTGATTAGAACTCTTTACTTAATTACCTCGCATCAATTATCAAAGGCAGCATTAAAATAAATAAAAAAATAAAATACTTTTATTTCAGACTACTTAAATTGTCCATATTTTGTTAGTAACAAATTTTACCTTAAACTATGTTAGTAAAATATAACAGTCATTAATTAATAAAATTACATTAAATAAAAAATTTATATAAAAATAGGCATATTATTATTAGATTACATGAAAATTGAAATTAAAATTAAAATTAAGTATAGAATATTAATGTCATAAACAGAGCCAAGGAAATCAAAGGCTAGGCACTATAAGCAATGACACAGTTACTGTACTACTCAATTCATGGGAGTAAAGCAATTGATTACCTATTTTTGGTTAAGGTTATTTCAAATATTACAAACATTTTTCGATAAAGAAGCGAACTGTGAAACAAATTATGTTTTTAACTTTAAAATATGTAAATCAATATATCTAGCCTGAACAGTGGACATGGGTCTTTCTGCAATCATTTTCAGAATTGCGTTGTCGCTCCCCCGAGTGCGGTGCATGAGGGAGGATGACTTCTTACGCATAAGAGCAAAGAAGTCATCCACCCCCGCGTCCGCAAACATGCCTGAAGCACTGCAGAATCGGGGCAACCTCAACAGAATTCTGAAGGCATTGTTGTACTGGATACGAAGCGCATTGTAGGCCTTTTGCGTGTAGTTGACCCATAGGGCACTGGTGTAAAAACTTTGACAGTAGGCTCGGAACAATGTGACTTTTACATCTACTGTACACCCAGCAAACCTATGTACCAACATATTTGCTCTCACTGACAAGGCCCTTCGCTCCCTCTCAATATCCGCGTCATCATTAAGAGTTTCAGTTACTATATGACCTAGGTACTTAAACTGTGAGACTCGTTTTAAGGGTTCTCCATTAAGACAGATTGATGGTATATGATATGGCAGTTTATTTTTACCTCTAATAACCATAAACTCACTTTTCCTTTCATTGTACCTTAGGCCATGTTCACTCACATACGACTCACAGATACTAAGAAGTTTCCTCAGACCCCCTATCGATGGGCTCAGCAACACCATGTCGTCAGCATAACTTATATTATTTACACATATATTGGCTATATGACAGCCGACACGAGTGTTGCTAAGCTCATCGATTAACTGATTCACATATAAATTAAACAGTCTTGGAGATGTAAGGCCACCCTGTCTCACTCCACACTGTAAGATATACTCATCAGATAAGGCACTACCCCATTTCACATAGTTATTCTGATGTCCATACCAATAATCAAGTAATTCTACAAGTTCATTGGGTGTACCAGTCTCTGCGAGTTTCATCCACAGCTTATTATAATTTACTAAATCGAAGGCTTTCGACAAGTCTAGAAAGCAGGCATATATAGGCGTTTTTCTGTCAGTATAATAGGTAACAGTGTTCTTTAGTGTCAGTATAGCAGTTTCCGTGGACAGTTTCTTACGAAAACCGAACTGAGCATCGTGCAAAGTAATATGCCTGTCAAGCTGTACATCAAGTAGACCATCGAGAACCTTCGCAATTACATTTGCTAAAGAAATAGGTCTATAATTGCTTTTATCCTGAACATCACCAGTGACATTTTTCGCTATCGGTACCACAACCGTTTTTGTCAAATCAGAAGGCAGGTAAGTATGACGTATGCAAAAAGTGAAAAACAAAGCCAACACCCTAAAAAGATGCCTCCCAGCATTCTGCAGATGTTCAATACTGAGCCCGTCACTACCTGGAGACTTGCCTCTTTTCATGTTTTTTATTACCTTCTCAACATCAGCACTATTAAAACCTAGTGGCTTCTTACAGGCAGTGACGCTCCCCGCACCCAACACAGCAGAACCACATGTCTGCAAAGATTCCACCTTGAAATAATCCTTAAACAGATTCGCTATGTCTTTAGGGTCCTCAAGCCCCTCCACACACTCTGGCAGCATAACTTTACCATTTAGCCTTTTCGTACCTTTCCAAAAAGCTCTAAAATTTTTACTCGAAACTTGATTTGCTAGTATGTCCAATTTAATATCTTCCTGCCTCTTTTGACATGCCTTAAGTCTTGATTTAAATATTTTACGACTCAAACACATGTTGTCATAAATAGGCCCAGTATCAGGCTTTCCATACAATAGATAAAATTTATATGCTTGCCTTGCTTTACTATGAGCATCCTTTACATATCTATTCCACCCTGGTACCTTATTACCCTTTCTACATATGTTAGTCTTTTTGCTTTGTATTGCAGCTTTACTTAATATACTAACTATATCTCTATAGAAAATGTCAATGATATATCTGTGACTTAAATCCCTACACATATTGTCAGCACAAGCATGAAATTCACTGGGGAAGTCCAGGCACTTCAATTGTTCATTACAAAGGTCAGAATACATATTTATTTCACCAATTTCTCTCTCCCCCCAAATAATACTATTACAAGACCACTTGTCAAAGATACACTTATTTCTTACCAAATTCAAATTACATTCAACCACCAGTGGCATGTGGTCCGACCAATACACTCCATAGCGAACCCCAATATCAGTTATTGTCTGCCGGGCTGATTGTGTAACTACACAATGATCAAGCCAACGCTTACTGTGATGAGCATCACTATGAAATGTGTAGGTATTAGACTTTAATCCTAACTTATTTACATCGGCACATGTCCAATTATTATCCTCACAAAAATTTAGTAATTCGTTATAAAAGTTTGTATAAGGATGAGCATTGAAATCACCTAAAATATAAACAGATTCTACATTATTTTGTTGAATAATAGCACTAACCTCTCCAAGACAATTAGTAAATACAGGCAAGTTGTCAAGTTGGTCCGTAGGCATATACACGCATATAATTATTAATTCACTATTACTGCTTGTAACTGCTTTTATAGCCACCACACGCTCACTTTCACATTTCACAGTTGTCACTTTTTTGAAGAGATTTTTACGCCACAAAATCGCCACTCCTCCAAAAGGTCTGCCACGCCTCATACCAGTTGAAAGATCCATTGAAGACTTAGCTGTGTAGCTAAAATTATTGTCAATACTTCCAAGAAAATTCAGGTCTTGAGGTACCAACCACGTCTCTTGCAGGGCAATGATATCAGCCTCTTTGCAGAGTGACCGCACACAGTCAACACTCCTTTTTACATTTTTACAATTAAACGTGATAAGCTTGCTATTTTGTTTGCACTGCATGTAGGTTAGGATTATAAGGCAGCCTTGTGTTTACAAACCGGCGGAAAGTGATCCCATCGGGCCATAGTTTGTCATCAAGATACAAATTCATCTTGTGCTTTGATACAAACACTTTGTACGAGTTATAACCTTTATCACGTTTCATGTTTATTTTCACCAAAGTTACATTTTCTCGTGTCTTTGACTGTATGTATTCAGTTATATCAGCCTCCTCTGTGTCCTTATGTACATTCGATATAAACAATGGTACTCTTATATCCGCTGCCTTAAAATTAGTTGACGGCTCAGTATTTGCCTTGCCTAATTGACCCACGAAACGGTTCCGCAAGCGTTTTCTTTGTACCAGGATCCAGCTGTCACTTGGTTTGTCTTTCTTAAAATCGCCGCTTTCCCGTACTTTATCTGACATTGTTGGTTGTCGCATAGAAGTTGCTCCAGTGATCTCTGAATCATACGCTCTTTTCCTTATAATATGATCCTCCTTCTCTATTAAACAAGATGTCGCATTTGAGGTTGCATTATTTAAACATAAATTCGTTAATGGCGTTGACACACTGTGTATTCCAGCTAACTTAGCACTGTGCAACACCGTGTTATGCTGAGTACTCGTTGTGTCCCTTTTATTATTGCATGTCTCGCTCTGTACCTTAGCGGGAGAGCGTATGTTAGACAAGGGCACCCGACATGGTGTGCTCTCATTTTCGCAGTGTTGTGTCGTCTCTCTGCTACGGTTTAGTAACGGCGATATACCAATCGGGCCACTGTCCATACAAAATGCACCACCACGAATTTTATTTACATTTAAATCTTCTAGTCCCACAATTGAGCCATACTTGCAACTATGTAATTGTACCTTAATTTCATCTAGCTGCTTTTCTGTAACGTAGCTGTCTTTTATCTCTTGTATCTCCGTTCTCATTTGCACTATTTCCTTCAGCAAACGCGTTACATCGACATGGTCAAATGTAACCGGCGGAAGTTTGCTCAAATTTTTTGCCACAAACATAGGTATTACCTCGGGATCAGTATTTTTAAAAAGCGTGATGATGTCCTCCAAAACGTTGGTAGCCGGCCAAAGTCCGATTCCCACATTAGAGCGTACTTAAATATTCTAAGTGTTTCTTAGCAGTGCTCGTGTGATCAATATGTATCGAGTGGTTGAATGTCAATGCATGGGTGGCTCGACTCGAGTGATGCACGTAATCTTGTAAAATGCTTTTAACAGTTCCAAGAAAGTGTTATTAAGATTCTTTGAAAACTTACTTCGAAATTTCAATGTAGTACAGTAGCGAAATTTTTAATATGAAACGGAAGATCTGTAGTCTGTACGTGGATAAGTTTTTTAGTTTTTATTGTTTTAACTTCAAAGTACTATTATTACTGTTTTATATAAACATACTGACAGTTTTCTCTTTCGATTTCACGAATTACACTAGTCTTTTTAACCATAATTTACGTATTTACATAATTAATAATCATTAATCTATATTAAGAGTGAGTGAGTAGGTAGGTGGCCGTGTGATGCTGGCAGAGTAGAATAGCATCACCCCATATCCTCCATTGGGTGTCGTAGAAGGCGACTGATGGATCAGCAAAGGGGCATTGATCACCTTATACTCCGTCCACCAATCCGCATAGGGCAAGCGTGGTGGCCTACTGCCTAAACCTCCTTCGTTGAAATGGAGAGGCCTTGTGTCCCAGCAGTGGGTCGAATTATAAAGGCTGTGATGATGATGATGAGTAGGTATAATAAATAACTGTATGTTTTGAAATTGTGTCATTTTTTGATAGCCGAATTAAAGCTTTTAATTATAACTAAATGGTAATTTGCAATAAACATATTTTTCCATAAATATCTGTTGCTTTGCTGAAGCCATACTATATCACATATATTACAGATAGATAAGAACAGGTTCAGTGAAACCCTGTAGGTAATATGCTCTTTGTATCATTTTACTCTATATACAAAACTACTAAGTAATAGGGGTTAAAGAATGAAATTGCCGATTTTTTCCTCATTATTCATTAGTGTATAATTCCTTTAATACAATAGCGATGTCCATAATTCTTTTTTTATTTTAGACTTCATTACAATGACTTATATTTATGTATAAAATTTTATTCTTATTCTTATTTTTTTCACTAGAAATATATCTTCAAAAACAGCTCGTCCTAAGAGGTGCCCGTCTCCGTTATAAAAATATGAATATTTTTCTACAGATATGAATTCTCAATTTTTTTCTCTATGTATCCTATAGCTTAATATTGTCTAAATATATCCAAAAAATTACACAAAATTTAGATTTGTGGTTCCTTAAAAAATCGCAAATATATTTGTATGGAAAAATGAATTTTCGATAAATTCTCCATACAAAACGGCAATTTCATACTTAAACCCCTAATATTTCACAACTATGCAATTCTAATACTAGACGACTACGTTATTTTGTTCATGTAAGGGTTTTACACCACACCAGACGTCTCACCTACATTTATATGTGTCGTCATAATTAGGGACCCGCTATTACTCTTTCCCTTCAAAATCCATTTCCCTTCTCGAAGTGGACACTTAAAAATATGGATTACAGTAAAGGCCCCACATGCATTATGAATTATGCATCCAATTTCTCACGACCTCAATCGAGGCTTACATTGTCTACTTTCGTTACACAAAACAAGTCGTTTATATCAAGATTAGTTCCGTACATTGAGTCCGATTCACCTCAGCACAAGCTAAGTCTAATTTGTTGTGTACGACAGATTTATGACGAATACTACTTTGTAAAGAAAATTTTCGTGCCGTTTTGGACCTTATGTTGAAGTTATTTAGTCGCTAACAGACCTCTGTAATACCCAGTGTGGTAGTTCTATATAAAATCTGCCGTTGCGGTATGCTTCACATAATCCTAGTGTGAATTAAGGTAAGTGTCCTAACTAATATTATAAATGCGACAGTGACTTTTGTTTGTTCTTTACGCTTTTACGACAGAACCGATTCTAATGAAATTTGGTATAGAGTCAATTTGAGACCCAGGGAAGATACGTTTTGGCGCGATAACCGACAAAGACGCGAGTGCCTTTTTAGATTCAATTCCTTGGTCTAAAAGATACTTAATACGAAGAATTATTACTTATGTCATGGCATAGTATTATTATACGAAAGCGAAACTTTATCGATGGATGTTGGATATCTTGTATGTATGGATCTATGTTTGTTACTCTTTCACGCAAAAACTACAGAGTGGATTATAATGAAACTAAATAAAAATGTAGCTCATACATCAGAATAATATTATTCAATATATATTGAAAACATTACTTCCGAGTTAATTATTTATTTACATATTATTATTTTGACAAACTATGACACAATCCGTTGCCTAGCTACCTAGTCGTATAAGACAAATATATAGGCTATGCATTTATCGCGAAAAAAAGGGTTTGAAGGGGTATGAAGGTAATGAAGGTTTGTATGGAAGTTATTCATTGTTAAAGATAAAACGATGTAAATAAATATTTGTTCTAAAGTTTTTGAAATTTTGACCATATGGAGATGAAATAGGGGTTGTGCGGTCTTATAGAAGACTAAACAAAATCATACTTTCACGGTCCCGATTTTGATGAAATTGGTATAAATATTGACTAGACATTGGGAATGGCCTAGGCTACCTTTATTGCGAAAAAAAAGGCTTGAAGGTAGTTGAAATAAGGGATGAAAGGTTGTATGGGAGTTCGTCATTATTGAAGATAAAACCACGAAACTTTGAATTTAGTTACTTGATGGAACTAAATAAATGTTTGTTCTAGCGTTTTTGAAATTTTAACCCGTGTCGGGATGAAATAGAGAATGAAAGGTCGTATAGAAGACCAAGCGAAGTCACGCTTTCACGCCTCCAATTTAGCTGAAATTTGGTACTAATATTGACAAAACACCTTAAGATAGGACATAGGTAAGTTACCTTTTTGTGTAAAAATAGCATGAAGGGGTTGAAATAAGGAATGAAAATTTGTGTGGATGTTCGTCATTTTGGAATATAAAACCATGAAACTCTGAATATATATACCTACTTGATAATTAATATTTGTTCTTGCGTTCTTAAAATTTTGACATGTGTCGTATGGACCCAAAGACCAAAACACGCTGCCTAATATAACTTTTCCATGCGGAAGAAGTCGCGAGCAAAAGCTAGTAGGCTATACTTTATTATTAGATAGTATTATATTATCTGTGTTATTAGTATTAATTATATTAGAATGATGAATATTAAATCTAACCAACAGAAATTCGTAACATTTAAATGAGAAGATATAGCGATAGCGGAACTGCAGAAATCTGTAATCTGTGCTGGTTGTTGACTTCAGTTTGTTGTTACACTGAAGGTTTACTTGCTTTTGTTTGATGTCCTTTTTTGTGTAGGCGACAGGCTGGCAACCTATCATTATTTTGGAGGTACGGGGTATGGCCCATACTGCCAGATGTGGTTTCATGTGTAACAAAATGCTACCTAACGCTCTGCTTAATCCCTTTTTGAATTATAATCGTTATTATATGCATGTAATCGAAAAGAAAGTTTAAAGACTTTCATATTATTATTTTAGGGAAATATTTAGTTTTCAAATATAAATTAGAACCATTGGAAAAAAATTGTACTTATAATATACTTCAGTCTTATTTAATGCAATTGTAAGTGGATAAATTCACACTCTGATTTGTTTACAATTACATCATCATAATTATATATTGTTATGTCAGCTACGACTAAAAAGATTCATTCCATGCAATTAATTTTATACTTATCTTCACGAAAGCCATCATTAATTTCGATAACATTGTTATGAGCTAATAATTTCCTTAGCTTAACCGTACTTTACTATAGTTATGACACGGCTTAGTTGCTAGTCGTTTATGACGCAAACGTTGTGGACGTAAAACCTTAATTAAACAATTGTCGACCATTGTAACCTTTTGAAATTAAGGCAAAGAAAACTCTAGCTTTCCACGGATTCACTGTGCGGGTGCGGGGTCCATCGCGTTGCAGAGAGAACAAAGAAGATGACACATTTTAGTCAATGATAGCCAAGTTATTGTGTACAAGTCTCACTTCTTACATCGATGCATGCGCAATTGCACATGTCGATTTCACGTGTCCAAGTTTATAAAAAATCCGAGTTTTCTCGAGTAAATTGGAAACGGAGCTAGCCGTGGTATTCAATAATAACGTAAGATGTAATTTAGAGAACCATATTGATTAAAAACATTAGATACTTTTTTTGTGAAATGTTCATTGGCGTTTGACAACTAATTTCGAGGTGGGATGCGAATTGATAAGTGAGTTCTTTATAAGATATTACAGCAGAAGTAAATTATCGAAAATAGAACTAATATTGGTGTAATCAAACATTTGTGTAATGCATCATTTAGGCGTCTATTATACAAACCTACCTTACTTTAAACTTTTTATATTGGCTGTCAATTTTCTTCTTCTTCTTAAATGGCGTTCGCGATACATAAAGATTACACATTTAGCCAATGTCAAGTGTATTATAGTCCGCGCAATATAATAGGCCCGATTTGACACATGTCAAAATATCGTAAGTGGTGATGTGACCAAAATAATCGATTATTTACTGACATGATTAACATGAGAAATCGAGTCACAATTATATGAGGTTCGTAATCGTAATTATATCCTGGTTTTAATCAAAAATAAAAGTCCCACATATCTTCTTGTAGACATTCATTTAGTAAAATGATAAAGTCATGTTGTTATTTTAACATCCTCAATGGTTTGATCAAATCACTTGGGATTTGATCAATTCATTGTTTTCATTAAAGATTAAAAACATGCAATTTGCTATTTTTCAAAATTTAATTTAGAAACTTAATTAATTCTCTATTTAACTCTAATTTAATTTAGAAACTTAGAAATCTTGTTTTTCAATTTCGATACAATATATTCGTGTACTGCACCGAATATATTCGTGAAATTAACGATCAATTTAAGTCACTGCACTATCACTAAAGAAAAAAAAGATTAAGAATGTAACCGTTTTTATGAAGTTTCAGAACATTAGAAAATTACATTTAACTTTACATGTTATGCGAGAAAGAATATTTTTTATTTTTATTATGACATTTTAATTATTTCGCTAAAATATGATTGTATTTGTATTACTGAAAAATGCAATAATATATTTTTATTTTTTGCTCACGTCTGGTTTGATTCCGTCCCAGTTACATTCTACTGGCGTGCCTATCTGTCAAAACGGGCCTATTATATTGCGCGGACTATAGTAAAAAATACTGTATGGTAGATTGAGTTAAAAATGGAGTCTCGCAACACGCGTTTTTACAACAAGAACTCGGGAGAAACTCGGCTGTCAATTTTACTTCTGATTGTTCAGAGGACAGAAATTTGACACTAGAAAAATGCACTGAAAAAAAAGACTTGCCTCAGGCGGGACTCAAACCCGCATCTTCCGCAATCCGGGCGGCTGCGTTGAATTACGCCACCGAGACACTGCTTTTCGCTGTCGAAATTTGTAAACGCAAAAATAAAATTATTCCAGAAATTTGACAGTTTGCGGTAGACACCAATGGTGGCCAGCTCATGGCCACAGGTGGCCACTCTGCGTTTTTTTTAATCAGCAGTATATAAAAGACTAAGGCTTGAGTTCACCAACACGTAAAACAGGCGATTAAAAATTAACCGTCAGTTTTTGACATTATTTGCCTACAATAAAATGTCAAAAACCGACGGTTAAATAATAATCGCCTGTTTATGTGTTGGTGAATTATTTGAAAGTTGAGAGGAAAGCACAAAAAATAAAATTAAATAAAGATTTTAATCCCATTTTTCAGATATTTAATCCAATGTCCCTTTTCTTCCACTTTACTTACTTTAAGATCAGATTGATTATTTCGATATTGAAATAAACCATTGAACGTGATAATTATCTTTTGGCGTTGCCTTTATTTTATGATATAATTATCCGCAATAAAAAAGTTAAACATATCGAATAACACAATTTCGAGTGTCACATAAAAATAATAGCAGCTGTTAATTCTTATGCGTAATGATTACAACCTCGAATGTTTATTACGTGTGTACCGATTATTACGCAATTCTCAACTTTATTGTGATGTTCACACACGCCTACATTGCGTGACCGAAGCTTCGTGACTACCTGAGCCTGAGCTTCTATTTGTTATCTGAATTGGACACAGTATGGAAGGGTGTACTATCATGATTTATTATTAGCTGTAGATACAAAGGTGTTTAGAGTCTCATTATATCAAAGTATCAAGTCAAAAACGTATGACCTAATTTTTAAAGTGTCTAAATATGAATACATAATTATAAATAAATAATGGTTGAGAACAATAAAACCACATAAATGTTGTGGTTTATTTTCTAATGTTGTTAACAGACTATTTCTTGAAAATATTACTCATATTTGTGGTAAAATTCATGCACCGTGTTCTTAAAATAAACTTTGAATGTAACTATGTTTAGTAACTCATTTTTCTAAATAGTTTTATGAAGACATTAGAAAATTTAAGTACTTCAATAGTTCCCTGTTTATTCCACCGTGATAATTACACCACTTATACTGTGAGTTGTTTACACAGCGAGTTTGAAAGCCATTTTAAAAAAAGGATCGACGTATTATTTTTATAATCACAATAATATGCAAGGAATCCACGCGCGAGTAAGTGTATGTGAACTGTTTCTAATATTTTAAAAACAAATGTTTTGTTCAGGGCCTTATCGCTTGAAAGGACAGGACTCAAAAAGATATTAATAAAATTATCCCAACCTAATATAAATCTCGTAGAACATACTCTAAATGTCTACGGCACTTAATAGACATTATGCTTTCGAAGGTTAAGATTACCCACATTTTATCGAGATCCTTTCTCTTTTCCGTCTCTTCTCGTCACAATTTTTCAATGAAAATCGATCGATTTGCTGTTCGAAACAGGAAAAGCGCTGGTATGTACTCCGTGCTACATTTATAATGCTACTAAATTAATTCTTGTTCCAACTAAAAGTAGGTATGTACTTTAACATTAACTCCACGGTTTCCATGTTTCAATTATGCGTATCTCGATTGAAGTATGCGCGGCTAACACGTTGATAGGTGCGCTTACGCCGTTCGAGGTTGCCTAGATTGGCTGTCGGTAGAGAGCGAAACGAGCCTTTTCCACATAGAAAATATAACACTAAAGTATTTAATATAATACTGTACTGTTATATTTTCTATGTGGAAAGGGTGATCATAAGAGCCTGTGGCTAGCTACTGTTGCAAAAAATATTTTTTTTAAGTAAATCCCGACAAAAAAAAAAGAAAAAAAAACTCTCTGCCTTTTAACTTCATTAAAAGAATCTATGAAGAGTGTTTGGCGGGTAATCATGGCGTCTGGATGTCGATCTTTATTTCGATAATTCAAATTTGCTTCGGAGTGGATTTTGTGCAGTGAAAGTGGTGTCGTTTTGTTGCATAAGCATCCGTGTTGACGAACAGTTATGAGGAATCATTGAAATAAAGGTTTTGTGTATGTGGCGTTGAGAATTGTATAGTGGTTGGAAATCCCACTATACAATTCTCATCAGTCATCATCATGAGGTCTGTACCATGCATTTCTCGCCAAGCACTCCCTAGATGCATTAAAAAGTGTGGCATCCACATTTTAATGCAAAAATCAAGAAAGAAGATGAAACTAAAGACTTGGCTGTATGGGCTAGATCCCTTTGCCGTCCCGTAACAGGGAAAATTAAAAAAAGTTAAAAAGAATCTATGAATATTTTTAAGATGAACGTCACTGCGTCGTTGCGGGGACCGCTTATTCATACTTTAGCATTATCAATATTCTTTATGTACTTAGCGGTCCTCCAACGCAGCTAAAGGCCGAGAAAAAAAAATGTTTTTTTTTTCTTTTTTTTTGTATATTTCATTTTTTTTAAATTACTCTCGGACCCTAATTCCGATAGATAGGTAGATACATAAATTACATTTTTCGTAAATATTTTTCAAGAAAGCCTGAACAGATTTTCATGAATTATAGCTAAGAACCATTCCGATCACGTTAGCTTTTGAACAAAAAAAAACCGCATCACAATCGGTCCATTTGTTTAAGAGCTACGATGCCACAGACAGACACACAGACCTACAGACACACAGACACGTCAAACTTATAACACCCCTCTTTTTGCGCTGGGGGTTAAAAAATAAGAAGAAACGTGATTTTGACTACATGAAATACAAGTCCCTCATACTCATAGGTAGTCATCAAACAAATGTACTTCAAATTCACTCATTAGACACATCCCAGAAACGTAACAATACAAAATAGTATTAATTTTATGCTATCGGTTATGGCAAAGGCCTATTCGCACAACCCCTTTAGGCCCTTGATTTTTTTTTTGTAAATCTAATTTGTTTATCTAATATAATATTCAGAAGTTCTAAGTTTGATCTCCAAGGACACCCTTGGGCGAACCAATAGAACACGAAGACAGTAAACACTTATAGCGCCTAACCCGACCGGACCTTTCCAAGACGTAAAGAAATTATGGATTTTATTAGTGTAAAGGCATCATTGTGATTATGATAATTTCTCTTTCGCCTAATTGACCTTGTAAACACGTTTTCAAAAAAAATCCATGATGTAATTTCTTGGAAAATCCTTAGAATATTATCACACAGTATAATTTTAATATAAAAACCAGATTTGACCAGTACGATCTAGATGTACGTGCTCTGATAAGAAAGTCCTTACGACACAGGATGTGTTTTGACCTTGTAACAGCGGTTTAACTTTCGAGTAACTTCGATGAATTGATAACCTTTAAATTAGTACTACCTAATAAGTTGCGCTTGATGAATATTAAAATCATATTTTCAACTCTCCAGCACCAAAAGAGCTGCTTTGTAAAATCTCTAACCAAAAACGGTTTTTGCTGCGAGTTCCAAACAAGACTAGCGTTCAATTTAAATAATTGCAGTAATTTTTCCTTTGAAATTTATATGTCTATACCACGGCAAGTGTTCTAAGGAACTTTGTTCCCTAATCTGGTGGGACTAGGGAACAAAGTTCCTTAGAACACTTTTTCTTTCTTTTAAGGACTATTCATTCGTGCTGGCTTACGTTGTCACTGTGGCTACAATATTCCAACGCAAACTACGAAATTTAGCGAGTAATTTTTATGTCGCATAGTCTTGAAATGCAATTCACAGCCAGCAAACATGTTCCCTCCTCCTTAAGATCCTGGGTCAATCAAAAGAGGCGTAAATAAGCATCTTACAGGTCTACAGGACGACCCCGCTTTTAGGAAAGATATCTTTGCGTCTTCGTGTTTAACTTTACCGAACTACTACACGAATTTCATTTACATCGTACGTACCTCACTTAATGATAGCTATTAAATAACGACAATAAGGTCAATACATAGCTTAAACGGTCTGTAGGTCATTTACGAGTTTTGATGCGCACAAGCAGATAAAGCGCGCTACATGTCGCAGAACGCATCGCGCGTGACCCTGCTTAACGGGACGCACTTGACTTTCAGATCAAGCTTTTGATATTACTCTTCCAAACTACTACTACAAGTTAAATAAATAAAAAGTTTTAGCATTTCTCTACCTTATTCTCTTCGACACATGAATGTGAATCAATTGTAACATAAGTAAGCACAAATTTTGTAGTAAAAATTAGGAGCTTTAGCAAAAGTTCTAGCAAATGACTCCATTTCACAAGATAATCTGAAGTGTAAGCAAAAGTGCACTTGAAATGTATAGCTAGTTTAAATACTATTTTGACAGAACCTTTATTTTCAAGTTAATATAGAAATTGCTAAGCCTACGTTATTTTAAGAATGATCGAATTTTATTCGATCATTCTTTTTTATTCGATCGATAAATTTTGGCAGAACCCTCACTTTCAAGTTAACACAGAAATATCTAAGCCTACGTTACTTAAGAAATTTTACACATTCATGAAAAGAATGATTGTATAAAACATGGGTAAGCATGTAAGTGCTTGTGTTTTATTCTTTTACAAAGGTTCCGACATTAAATTCTTTTTGTTAAATATTTCAGTAAAAACATAATTTAAGAAAAATAAAATTATAACTTTGCCTTTTTACTTGAATAGGCGAAATAAAAAAAAATGTTTATTGTAAAATTAAGGTATTATAATAAACTGCCTTTTTAGGCTCGCAAGGGCACAGGGCGAAGGTCACATAGTGCTTTGATCAGGTATTCGAGATTGTTCGTGCCGTGATCTCGATACGGCAATTGGAATATTATACTTGCCTCATTTTGCAACAATGGAATTGCTTTAGACGTCTTTTTGCTACCGTGTGTCATTTAATTTGTAAATTGACCGTGGAAATAATAAAAACTTAGCAGTACTTAAATACTTTTTGATTATTTTACAATTGCAGTCCTTTTTTTTTACTTTCTCGTATACGTAGTATAGAGGAAGTCTTGTAAAAAAAAATTTTAAAAATTATGTACGTGTGTGTCTGTGCGTTAGCTCGATAACTCTAGTATGAATGATATATGTTCTGCACAGACACACACACAGACATAATTCCAAAAAAAATATTTTTGGATTCGGGGAGGTCCAAAACGTGTAAATCCGTCAAAATCTCGAGGTCGAATAGTTTGACGATTACAAGACTTCCTCTATACTACGTCTACGAGAAAGTAAAAATATCACCTATGAAGGAGCACAGCTTTATTTTGCAACTACTCTGGGAGCCTTTAAAGTAAAATTATTTAAGCACATTATATCCAACCATAGCCTGTTGCGCAAATGAGTACCGGGGTGCATGGTTTTGGTCTTTGTTTAGCAGCTTCATGTAAATCTAGTACATTACCTAAATTTTATTTGATTGCCTCTATTATGTTTCATCTTATTGTTATTTACGATTTGTTGCTACTTGTTATAATTATGTATACTTATTTTGTCTCGCAGTGTCTGTGGCGCAAAATAAACTATCAACATGTATTATCTCTTAGTTCTCTAATAAGTGACATGTGTGTCTTTTTATGAGAATAAATTCTTTAAGCTGAACCTTGTGTCAGAATTTCACAAGTCGCTTTGTAGCTTCTGACCTGACTTATTTACTACTGTCATTCGACAGCGGCCGGGAACAACAGCTTAATTTTTTTCCCGAAGCACGGAGCAAAATCAAGTTGAGTCGTTCTGGCCACCCATCCAAGCACAAACCACCCAGTTGGTTACTTAACTTTTGCTATCGTTTTAAAGAACGCACGACTATCATATGGGCACCGTTTAGTTTTATATGACAAAAAGATCTTCTATAATGTATTTTTCATCCCTACTTCTATTTGAAAAGTGTCGCTTTGTTCCTCTATAAGTGGGAACAAAATAGCTCTTTTCCCATAATAAATTTTTAGCGGGCGTAAAAGAGATTTGAATTTAGAACACATATCACTCATAGAAATCGAACGCAAATTGTATGAATTACTGGCTGGCACTAACTAAAAAAAAGCGCGCGAATTACTTTTCTGTTCTTGTTACCTCAGTGCACATTTTATTGTATTTTGCAAAAATAATGAGTTCTACTACCTCGAGTTATGAAAGTGATAATGCATTAACTCCTGAAACAATAACTATAGAAGCTAACAACGTCGTACAAATACTCAGAATCCACAACAATATCGATCCCAAATAAAACAGTGACAACAACTTTTAACAATTGCACTAGCTTATCCAATATAAATATAAATTTGTAATTATTTTTACTTCATTTCACGTCTTCTTTTAATTAAATATATTCATTAATTACATAACAGCGTCTCTTATTTATTTTCTCATAAAAAGGGGATGAAAAGTAGAGTATATAACTCGAGAGCAAATTATTTTTCCCTCGGGCGATGTACTTTGAATCCCTCGCTGCGCTCAGGATTCTACGTTAGAATCCTTCGCTTCGCTTGTGCTTCAAAGTAGCGCCCTCGCCATAAAAATACTATTTTGCTCCCTTGTTATACAATCTACTATTTATAACATGTAAATATTTTCCGTCTAAGATGGCAACAGTTATTGACCTACAAAAACGACCACTCGGACAATCGTTTTTCCTAATCCTAATTTCAATTTCATCACGTTCGCATTGTTTCGAGGGAACAATGACATTATCTCTTGCGTTGCATAATAATTATTTTAATACACAATAGTTCAGTGAAATTTGCAAATTTGTTATCATTTGCGCAGTTGCCATAACAGAGGGCGTACTCTGTTAATCTATTCCTCTCGCATGTACGGCTATATGGCACTTCCCCCACCCCTATGCTGCTGCTTCCGATAACCTTATAGCAACTTTGGCACTAGGTAAGGGTAACTTAGACGGCAGGAGTCCGACATAACCCGGGGGCCACCCATCGGATATGCATGAAGGATTACCTACACCTCCTTCTCTCCGGTCCGGAAGGTCTTCTCAACTCTTCGTTGCTCTGTCTTTGGCTCCTCGCTGTGCGGGAAGAAAAGGAGAGCAACAGGAGGTTAGGGGGTAAAAATCTCTCTTACTCACTTTGACATTAAGATATGAAATACTAACATGGTCTTCATCTTTCATTCAAGTAGTGCCTCTGAAGTGGGAAATAACATTAAGTACCTGTAGCTGATTAAAGTGTAACGTCTGTTCTGGTGTTTGACTTTTGTTCCGTAGTTTACTGTAGGTTTGTTACTTTTTCAGGTTGATTCCCTTTTTATGTAGGCGACAAGCTGGCAACCTGTCCTTATTCTGAAGCACTGCATGGCCATACTGCCAGATGTGGCTTTATGTATAACTAAATGTTACCCAAGGCTAGATGAACTCGTCTGCCATTCAGTAAAAAGGCTAGAATGTTAATTGAACATCTAATGATGTTGTTAGCTGTGACTTATGCAAATAATCTGCTAAAAGGCGCAGAGTAGCTACACACGATTGAAGAACATCTGGCGGTAATATCTCAGATCTTATCTATACATAATTAAAGATCATTATTAACTTATTAAACTTATTAGAATTGTGTAAACGACTTTCCTGCAAACCTAAATTTTTATTCTGCATTGATTTGTAACATAATCGAATAATTTATATTACATTATACTATAGGCCTATGTCCAACAGTGGGCGTCTCTCGGCTGAAATGATGATATTATACTATACTTTATTTGTATACCTTGTAGGAAACTACGATCTATCTATATATATAAAATTCAAAGTCCTGATTAATTGACTGAGATATCAACGCAAGCCCAAACCGCTGAACTTAGAGACTTGAAATTTTGCACATAGATAGGTACTGTGGCGGAGTCGATACTCCTTCGCCACTGGCACGTTGTTTGCCGATTTATAATGAATAAATCGCAGATATTTGATTTGCGAACGCGATCCGCGGGGTGACGTCAGAGGATAGGAGTTGACAGATACATTAGATGCACGACCGCCGCGCTGTACCATTGATTGTATTTATTTGAGATTCACTATAAAAGAATATAAGTCTAAAAGTATCGAAGTATTTCATTTGTTGAGCTACGCCCTAGACGATCCCGGCGGTCGTCACATGGTGGAGGCGCCGGGTACATGGTGGAGGCGCCGTTGGCTCATAGTGGAGGGCGAACTATGCGGATTTTTCTGAGGAAAATTGATTAAGAAGATTCGCGAAAAGAAAAATGGAGCGCTACTCTGGACTATCTGGTGATGTTTTTGAATTTTTTCGACAATTTAAGATAATCTCCGCCGTCAATAGGTATGACGACGATGCTAAAAAGGTTGTATTGGGGGCATACCTAGAGGGTCCGGCCCTAGCATTTTATAAATGTGTTTTTGTGGGCGCGCATACGTTTGCCGATCTGCAAATAAAGATGGAAGAGGAATTTGCGCCCACTATAAGTCCGATAGCTGCTTTTTTCGAGCGCAAGCAGAGGTTCAAGGAGGATCCCTTGATGTTTTTTTATTCTTTGGAAGAATTGGCTACGAAAGCGGGGCCGATCATAGATGAGAAATGTTTCGTCATGCATTATTTGAAAAATTGTAATTATTTTATGAAAGATAAATTGGCATGTCAAGTGTACGTAAGCAGAAAACAATTGAAGGAGGCTGTCAAGCAAATCAAGGAATTGTTTGGCGACGAGAAAAATTGTGAAGCAATAAATCTTCCCGTGATGGTGAAAAACGTTATGCCCGTGTCTCCATCTGCGAGGAAGGCTGAAGCAGGGGATCACCGTTGCCAAGCACCACAGCAGCAGCACATCGTTCCTACCGATCATCCTATTCATAAACCTATTTCCCTTACGAATTACTCCCAGTGCCCTTATGATTTTAGAATGAGAAGCAATCAAGCAGAAGCACCTCAAGAGCGTCAACACCGGACGCAAATGCTAGCAGCGAACGAGCGTCAGCTGCAGTGTCCGCCAGCGCCGGCCGTGGGCGATCTGAATGCCATCATGCCGTCACCACAAATGGACGTAAAAAAAGGTGTGTCCGTTCCTGTTATCGATGTTATGTGTCGCAATAATCGTTTTCTTGCCCTTATAGATACAGGTGCTGCAGTCTCAGTAATTTCGAAGTCGTTAGCTAATAAATTCGTGCAACAGTTCGATTCGTGCAGTATGCAGTTGAACGCAATCAATGGCACGGGTCTGAATGTTTTAGGAAAAGTTAATTTGAATATTTTAATTGAAAATGTTGTTTTTGTATATGATTTTTGCATTCTAGATAGTATTAAGTACGACATGATATTAGGTCAGGATTTTCTTGTTTCTAAGGGCGTAATAATAGATTTTGTTAATAGTCAAATACGCGCGAAAAATATGTTTTGCGATTTTATTTCGAATTCAGACATTTTGACTACGATTAGTTCCATCGATGTCGTACAGTCGGCAACAAAATGTTCATCGAAACATATAGACTTACGTTTTCGTGACCAAATGATTGATAATAGAAAATATGCATCAGATGTGGGGGGCAATAATGTGGTGAAATTTTTTAAGGATTTGTCAATAAAATCGCAAGGCGCTTATGATAAGGATAGTGTCGGTAAATGCGATCTTTTAGTTCACAGTGCCCCTTGTTTGATGTTCCGACGACGAAGTAAACTCGGTAAGGAAAAAGTTGTAAAAAAGCATAAAACTTATTATGAGGGTTTGAAATATGCCTCAAAGAATGTTGTTCCTTTTCTTAATTTTACTAGTAATTATTTGTGTAGGACTAATTCAAAACAAAAGCGATTGTATTATAGGAAAGTAAGGTCTAAGCTATTAGGTTATGATCGGGGCCGATTAAGTTAGTTTCCAGGTCTCACAAGTATGACGAGAGTGGGAAAATAATGTTCTCGAGCTCATGTATATAAATTAAGATTATATATAGGTTAGATGAGATATTTCTTTATTTAGAATTTTTCGTAGCATTTATAATCGTTGATAAGTTTTTTTACCCTATTGAACTTAAATGCACGTGATGATTAATATGATTATAGAAAATAGAAGTAAGTTGTATAGTTGTTAATTTGTATGGTTTACTGATGCTTTGTAAATTGTTACATGATTCCTGAGTTGCTGTTTGTGAGCTGTCATGATGTTGCTGTGAGATGACCAGACCTGCCTACCACTTTCTTGGAGACAACCAGATATACGTCCACAAGAGAGAAAAACGATTAGCTTGGTCAACAAATTGTCGGGAAGATAGGAGCTAGGCCGTCATCGTGCCGTGGGCTAGTAACGTATGCTAAAATCCGTTAGTTCCTATGGGAAACGATGGATGTCGGATTGGGTTGTCTGACTGGTATACTTACGAGTCTATTTCGGTCTCTTTATGAATGAGTGATTGTTTTTTCGTCTTACTTGTTTTTTTTTCGCAACACGGTTGTTGTCCTATATGTCATTTAATGCGATTGACTATTTAATATTTCGCGGGGCTCACTCATTCATGTTCTCCCTGCAAATTAATAAGAAATTATTTTATTACGATCCAATTACATATTCGAACATAATAATTTATTATTGTGGACGTGTATCGGATTTGGAATGTTTTGAAATGGTTCTTGTAATTGTACGGTGAAAGAGATTTTCTTATGTCTCCATTCCTAAGGTCTGTCACCTCACGTGTCGGGAAGGGAGAGTCACTGTTTGATAACTCGTATTTTGGGGACTAGCGTCAAGTTTTATTTTGGGGTTAAGTTGTTTATACAAGTATGGTAGTCGTTTTTGGGGATTTGTTTTAAAGATCGTGCAGTTATAAACTGACAGTGACCTCTTGTACCGATCATAGATTTGGTCTTATTTGTGGAACATAACGTATTAATTTTTATTTTCAAAATTTACTTTTATTGAATATTGTTACTTCTCGGTTAGAGTCTTACATGGCGTTCGCAAGCTTTTTCGGAGGTTTTTGCTTGCATGAGGTTTTTCCCACCATTATCCCATGATGGATGGATAAGGTGGTAGGAGCCAGTCTATCTTAAAGACCGTCATGAATTGTAAACGATGCCCTTCGTCAGGTAGGGTAGTTTTAAGTAGTAGAATGTGTAGAAGGTCGTGTCGTTAGTTAGGTAGGAAAATTTATTCATTCGACTTGTCGAATAAATAAATTTTAGTTGTACGGGGGGAATGTGGCGGAGTCGATACTCCTTCGCCACTGGCACGTTGTTTGCCGATTTATAATGAATAAATCGCAGATATTTGATTTGCGAACGCGATCCGCGGGGTGACGTCAGAGGATAGGAGTTGACAGATACATTAGATGCACGACCGCCGCGCTGTACCATTGATTGTATTTATTTGAGATTCACTATAAAAGAATATAAGTCTAAAAGTATCGAAGTATTTCATTTGTTGAGCTACGCCCTAGACGATCCCGGCGGTCGTCACAGTACCTTATACAGTGCGGGCATCCACTAAGAACGGATTTTTGGAAATTCTATCCCTAAGCGGGTAAAATGTCCACGCGGACGAAGTCGCGGGCGGAAGCTAGTCAGATAAAATACCTGGTTGTGTATCATCGGACTTCAAATATAGTACATCAAACATAAGCTCACCGCAAGTCATTAATTGCTTGTAGGTACTTCCAAATTGCATTTTTAAAGAAATACAAAAAGACCAAAACAACTGCTTCCAACAAGCTTCCTCGTTTACGTTCGTCTATTGAACAGAAATCGGAAAGTCGCTAATTGTCCTCGAAGACCTCAATAAAGTATGCAAGTGCACTTGCGCGCGCATGTTGCGACAGCGCCGGCGCCGGTCCGTAAAAGGCAGGCCTCCTGATCTCATAGGTCACCAGTGCTCCCTGTGGCACACTTCCAGTGAGGTGGGTAAGTAGGTTTTGAGCTTAAGGGTATGGCTTGATATAAATCAGAGCCCGAACTGGTAGCTTACAAAATAATTAACAACACGCACAATCCGGCGTCGATAATTTACCCAGCGTGGTATATATACCTTTCATTGACAGTGCATATTTTAATATTTTTCGCAACTTTTCCCAAATTATTTACGCTGTTGTTGGCCTTTGTTTGATGACTAATTGAAGGTTTGTTATCCACTTTATCTATTTTAATGTACTAGAAAAATTCGACAGCGAAAGCCCGGATTGCGGAAGATGCGGGTTCGAGTCCCGCTTGAGGGAAGTCGATTTTTTTCAGTGCATTTTTCTAGTATATTATTCTATATTTTTATGTACTTTATCTGTCCCTATTTCGTAGGTAGGCTTTTACGTAGTTTTATACACTAAAACACTTACGTACACTAAGGATACGGAACACGTTGTATAGTACACAGCCTACCAAATTGCTGCAAAGAAAAACACTTAGCTAAGTCGAGCGAATCGACGGCAGTTCGCATTCCCATCAATCATCCAGTTTGCAGTGTTTAAATTGCCATCAATTTCAAGTAGTTTGATCCCGCACGCCAATCTTAATTGTTACTGATGATTTCTTAAACTGTCTTTTCGTCATTAATACCGCGTTGCGTTGGCAAGCTTCCGCATGTGTGAGTTACTTACGGTTGCATCAAAATCATTAATAATTAAATAATATATTTAGCATATCTTCAGATCGTCAGATAAAAAGTAATAAATAATCACGATTAAATTAATTACCTTTCATACTTACTACTACGAATTAATTTAATACGGAAATCCAATTATGCAGTCAATTTTGAAAAGTTATATTAAATATGTGTACATTCGTTCAAATTAAAAACGTATTCCATAATGAAAATTGATATGAAGAAACTTTACAAATTCAAATTTCGCAGATGCGTAATCTATTATTGTCTTGTGTTATAAATTACACAGTCACAAATAAGAGAGGCTATCATTGGAGGCGTCATAATTTTATTTTATATAAAACTTTCATTGATTTAGAAATGGTCTATGTTTTTATGACACATTTAAAGGCACAAGTACCTATTACCAACCAATACAAAAATTCGTATTATGAAAATTGCTAACAGACATTATTAAGATACATGGTTGCACTGTGTTGTAATTTTATATAAAAGTAATTCCCAGTAATGATAGTTCTAAGAGTATCCAATTTGGCTCAACTATTTATATTAGAGTCATGTGTTGATCGACACTCGCTATAACACTTATCGAATATTGATGGCTGTCGCTAAAACGTGTATTGGGTTTTACCGCGTCCGTTGTCGCAAACCGGTCTGACAGTTATTGGAGCATTATAATATTTTCCGATGAAGATTTAGGGATCAAATTTTAATGTGAACGTAAAATCACCACAAACAGATCAGACTGAATCTTCAAATCAATTCTATCTAAATTTTTAATCAACTTGTGAAGCTCCGACGCGGTTATAAACGAATGTTCGGAAGGTCTACAATAACAAGGAAAATTTATATGTAAAACGCTATAGACTGCTAAAATTATAACCCTTCCTTTTCGCTTCGCGTAGTGGGATATAACATAGCTTGAATCAAAAGAGTATCAGCGTAGTTCCTGCTTACCAATAGGACGATTACTTCATGTACTGTCATCATCATCAACATCTCATATAATGTCCCCACCGAGGGGCTCGAGCCTACCCCACATAAGGGACGATTAGGACTTAGTCAACCACGCTGGCCAAGTGCGAATTGGTCAACTTCACACACAACCTAAGAATTTCTTCAAAGGTGTGTGCAGGTTTCCTCGCGATGTTTTCCTTCACCGTAAAAGCGTCGAATAAACGTACATATGAATGCCTCCCGGGTGGGGGACAACGTCCTTACGCACTACGCCACCGACTGTACTGTGGTTGTCATTAAAGCTTACCTACTGAGGGAGACTAACGAACCCCGTGAAGACCACAGTATTCCCTGGCTGTTGCCAGGCAGGCCAAATAACTGTTCCAAAACCTATAACCGTATGATTATCTACTTATTGCACCGACCCCGAATAAATCGGAGTCAGGTTTAGGAAGAAGAGACGAGAGGTTGTATCAAGAGATTTCTTGGACAGGAGAATAGGGCCGGGGGTAGTATTCACAAGCCGTTTTGTTTCTTTTTCTGCGATTCTCTTCTTTAAGAGGAAGCTGATGTTAACACCAAATGTGGCACCGAGCTTCATTACCAACTCTCACTGAAGGACTGACTACCTTATAACTAGGTAACTATTGGAACATAGAATAGTTGGTAATAGCCACGGAGTACAATCATATAAGCAGCTGTCGACGATTACGTTTACCTCGGACAAACAATCCGACTGGGTAAGTCCCACTTCCAGAAAGAGGTCAATCGACGAATCCAACTCGGCTGGGCAGCGTTCGGAGCTTCGAAGCTATGCGGCATAACCTCAGCCCATCTACCGCAGTGTCTTAAGACGAAAAGTCTTTAATTTGTGTATGTTGCCAGTGATGACCTATGGAACCGAAACGTGGCCGCTTACAATGGGCCTCATAAGAAGGCTCAAGGTCACTCATAGGGCAATGGAGAGGGCTATGCTCGGAGCTTCTCTGCGTGATTATATCAGAAATGATGAGAACCAAGGTCACCGACATAGCCCGAAGAAATGCGAACCTAAAGTGGCAGTGGGCAGGGCACATTGCGAGGAGGACTGACGACCGTTGGAACGGTCTTCGAGTGGCGACCACGTACCGGGAAACGCAGCATTGGTAGGCCCTCCACAAGGTGGACTGACGATCTAGTAAAGTTAGTCAGTCTAGTAGTCTAGTTAGAAGCCGCTGGATGCGGGCAACGCAGGACCGACTGGTTTGGAGATGCTTGGGGGAGACCTATGTCCAATAGTGGGCGTTTCTCAGCTGAAATGATAAAGATGATGATGACAATCATATAGGTACACTATCGACCGCTAAAAAGTTCATGAAAATCGTGACCTAAGACAGTTGATATTGATACCAAAATACTTCAAAACCATAATTGAAGTAATATTAAAGTGTCATTCAGGTGTGCGAGATAATAATTGTACGATAAAAATAAAGCCCACTGAATGACTGCACGTCTGTTCAAGGCCTTTACACAAAACGATAAACTTACTTATTTGGTAAGCGCATCGTGTAACGAGCCACGGCGGTTGCGCATTTAAATTAACAAGATCTCACGTAAACATGTTATTATGGATTTCGTGTTTTTTTGACATTTCAACAAAACTGAAAGTTGGGCCAAAAAACTTTCAATATTTTAAATTTTTATATCGGTGCCTACTATAAGTTTCCTACCTCCTGTGTATTATGCACGTTATGAATTTATGTAGAAAATTACAGACCTCCGGATTGACCTTTAAAACTTTACATATTAAGATCGCAATCTGTTAAGATATGGCTACTGCCATAGTAAATTAAAGGTGTGTTCACTTTTCGACAGTCAACTACAGGCAGAACGTATTATTTTAAATATAGAATATTAGAATTAGAATTATACTTAATTAAGTATAATATTGGGTATGATACGTTACCTTACGTTTAACAATTATGAATTTTCACACATCAATGTTAATATGGGTAGATATTGTTATACCAAACAGTCTGTACATCTTGACTTTATTGTACACAAGGGTGAAAGACAAGCATAAGAACGGCCGGAAGATGGAAGTCACTAAAACCATTGGTACCATATTAACCATAAGTTAGCCTACCCCTTTTTTTCCCTGCAGTACGATGCAACTTCAGAGGTATGTGGGACTAGAGTTCCCCCCCTACTAGTGTTTCCGAGGCCTATAGGCTTTTAGGCTTTTTTTTAAGGCTAGCCTATGAATTAAGGGGCTACAGCGGGATAAAAGCCTAAAAAGGCTTTTAGGCCTTTAGGCTAGGCCTTTTTCATAGCATTTATTTGTCTACCCGAGGACTATAGGCTTTTAGCCTTTTTGTAGGCTAGGCGCATATTTAAAAGGCTTGAAAGGCTAAAAGCCTATAAAAAAATTTTGTCCTTTAGGCTAGGTTTATTTTATAGTTCAAGTATAATAATCGTCAACGTTAGGTATACGATTTTAAATATTGTTTTAAATTGCATGAATGCTTTTTACTTTATTATTATTATTTAAAGTTTACCTATTCCACACAAAATTTGATACAATAAGCAAACTTAACGCTAAGAGTCTACCTACCAGTCAACCTTTGGGTCATACAGAATAGTCGATGATGCGGCGAAAAGAAATATATAATCGTAAATTCCAAAGGAATATTATATAGTAGAATACAGAATACAAATATAAACAGACATAATATAAACAAATGCAAAAATGCAACGGGTACTAAAATAATGCGATACTAAGTCATAATTTGAATTATGACTATAGCCTTATAATAAGCCTACTATTTGAAAAAGACTTTAATCGCAAAAAAAAGTCTAAACGGCTTTTAGGCCTATAGGCTTTTTTAGACCTACAGGCTTTTTAAAGTGAGTAGCCTTTTAAAAGCCTACTATTCTATCATGGCCATAAAAAAGAACTAATAGGCTTAATTTTAGGCCTAAAAGCCTATAGGCCCCGGGAACACTACCCCCTACCCACTAAACGTCCTCTCCGGGCATCCTGCCAAGGCGCACTACGACAGCACCCCGAGATCGCAACAATTTACCCTAACTCCTCAGGGAACTATATAGACCTTATTTACCAACATCAATACAACACTACAAAAAGGCAATATGATTCGTCTGTGGACTACTGAATAGTCCATAGCAATAACAATTATGTATTTATGTAAGGTACTTATTATATAAAATTCATAAATTCAATTAAATAAATATAATTTACTTACTTGCTGAGATTAAAGCAAAAACGGGTTTTTGACCTTTTTCTTTCTCATACCCTGCTCCCATTTCTATGGGGTCGGTGCAGTAATGTCTTGCTCTAAAACGCAAAATGCCTAAAAACAATGTCTAAAAATCAACTCCGTGATTCAATAGCAAAAGACTAAACTTTATAAACCTGAATAGCCGAATGCCTAAAACTTAGATTAGGTACCTAAACGATGCAATGCCTGAAAAGTAATTTGTGTATGATATTTTATATACTGGCTGTTGAAACTTAATGCGTCATAAAAGTTGTTTTTATTTAAAGTGATCAGACGAAACAGATGTTTTATTTTTATTCGCACATGAAATTAATTTAACACCTGATTGTTTTTTTAAATATAATATCGAGTAGAGGTTTTAGATTAACTTCTATATTTATATTTTAAATATTTAAGATGTTATGAGTTTTAGTCATGTTGGATCTTAGTCCTTTTTCGTATTAGGCTTAAACCCCCTTAAAACATGGATTAAAGTTAGTTATGTTTTAAAGATGATGCGGTCCCTTTTATTTTAACACGTTTTTTATATTATACCTGTATGTTTGTTTGTATGTATGTAACTGACTCGTTTGGACTCGATTTTGACCCACTTTAAACGGTCAGATTTAATTTAAACTTTATAGACTTATCAAAGACCGATGACAATACAATAATTCGATAAGAATATCCCATTATCCTGATTAGAATCGCCAGGACTAATAAATTAAACGTTTGTAATGTTAGTTCAGCTATACGTCACTAGATGGCGTTGTCATTAAGTAGGTACTTTCATCGGCGGTTATAATAATTCGCACTAAAAAGTAGAAAATAAAATATTAGTTTTAAAAAACTAAAAAACTAGCTTTTATGTTAAATAAAAAACTTAAAAGTGAAAAATAACTTTTTAGTTTAAATAAATTAAATGATGACACATTATTATTACATTAAGTAGGTAGTTCTTGAAAATATTCGATCAGTACTTACCTACAATGAAATTGAGCACCCCACGCTTTTCTCTAAATAGTAATTATACTTTTCGTTCATCATTTAGTTTCTATACTAAAAAGTTATTTTTTACTTTTTAGTTTTTTATTTAACATAGCGTGTTTTTAAGTTTTTTTAAACATTATTTTTTTCTTGCTGAATGAAAGTCAGAGTTAGCTTCAGTTTTAAACCACAACTAACTTTACTCCATGTTTTATAAATAATAAGGGGTATCAGTTTTACGTATTTTGAGTTACAGGCATTTTCTTATTCGTCTAAAACACAAAAAGCCTAAATTATACAATATGTATGCATGTATTTTGTGTTTTTGACGTCGCGCTCATAACTGATAGCCTGGTGGCAGAGTTTTACAAGTCGCCTTTCCGTGAGGGGATTTGTTAAGGTACGACCACTATCTTTCGACAGCCACCGGGATCACCCAAGTCATAGAGGAAAACAAAGTTGAAAATTTTTGTGTCACCTAACTACTGATGAGTACCGATCACGTACTTGTAGTAGCTTCGCTTTTGTGATTTTTACAAAGACTACGGCGCGGCGCCATCGACCTCCCGACCTAATAAATAAATACTAATAAATAGTAAACTTGGAATTTTCTTTGTTCACAGTTGGAGAACGTGCAGTGCTGCTTGGATTTTTTGCACGCCCAAAAAGTCCAAGGATTGGAACAAGTGACAGCGGTAGATATCCGAGACGCAAAACTCAAAGCAGTTTTAGCTCTCTTCTTCGCCTTGAGCCGGCACAAACAAGCCACAAAACAGCGAATAGCGCCATCTAGTGGTAATGTGGCGAACGCAATTAAGAACTCAAGCGAGGACGTTTCGTTGAATTCCGTGCAACGGATCACAGGGGGCAGCAGCTGCGATGAGATTTTAACAGCTTGCGGAAACAACGTCGAAATGACAACATTAACAGCAAACAGGTAAGTGAAAAATCAAATAATTATACTTTTTATTTGTTGTTTTTCTCACTAGGTATTTAATTTAGTCCATCAGCAAAATTAAAACTTTGTTACTTAGCGCCATCTATTGAGCAGTAGCAAACTTAATAATATAAGTGGTAAAAGCATTGTTACCTACTGGTTCAACTTTCTGTACACAGATGGCGCTACGGTACAAATCTAAAATTACATTGCCATAAAATCTAATCTGACCCGGCAGCAAAAATTAGAACTAAGTAAGTAGGTACATTACTTACCCATAGACATGTTGACATTTCTATAACACATTTTCTCACCACTTGCCACACCATCACTACCGGGTCAGATAAGTTTGTAGCACTGTAAGACAAGTGTCTTCTTATTTGATGTTTATAACAATTATTATGTTTTCACATTCGATTTTAATTTATTGCAAATCAATTTAGAAATGAATTATAATATAATTAAGATATATTATGTTAGTTAGGCAGGTTATTTATATTTAATTTAAATTCAGAAGTCTTAAATAATCACCTACCATAAGAAACGTACTAACCTAAAACATATTTGATAGATTGCTACATTTTCCCAAAAATATTATAGGTAGACTTCAAAAATGGTTATGCTAATGAAGCAACACAGCGCATCACTGTAGCTTGTAGGCGCGAATCTAAAATTACGTGTCGGTCCGAGGAATATTATTTCATTTATAATAGGGTAAAACAGATCCTTGCAGCGATTTCTCAACGAGACGTAACGAGTAGTTGCACACGCACCGCCTCACTTAATCAGACATCTCAGGGTTGACATTAGATTTGCACATTCGTAGTTAGATTTGTTTTTATAACTCCTATCTACTTGGTAGTTTATTTTGGCCTTATTCAGTTTAATAACTGTAACAAAATCATGCACTCCTCCCTAAGAGAGGACTGGACCAAAACCATTAAATTTCAAGTAGTAAAATCCTTTATCTTCTAGATAGCTAGGTACCACAGAGCAACATAATACTAGGTACTCATTACTGGTAGTCGAATGTGTGCAGTTTAGTAGGCATGTATCTAAATAATTTCTTAAGTAAGTGTACTATTTTAAAATTCATATAATATAATGTACCTATATTACAATCTTTCCTTTAAGAGCAGTTAGTTAAATTTAATATCGTTTAGTCTAGGTACATATTAAGTTGTTTCTTATGTTGGTGATCCAATAAATAAATATTCTAAAATCTCCATTATTGGAATTTAGAGATAAAAACAAAATCTAATGTTATCGTCCTACTATGGAATTAAGATGACTATTAATATAAGATTGTATAATTTAATTTTATAAAAAACCTACCATATCTGTAAAATAAGAAGCTTTTTAACGACATTTACAATGAACAAAAATGATATTAAATTAATTAACTAACATTGAAAAATATTTTTAAAAAGTAACTTATAAAAAATACATTCAAATTATCCTGTAGTGCTACTGCTAACCCTAGGCTAATTTTCTTTAGAGTCTAAAAATAGACCTACTCAGTTCCGAGCTTATTCCGCTTGGTAAAGATCTATCACTAAGTTAAAATTGTAACCGCTCCGATCCAATGCAACAAATTAAGATTCTTGATATGACGCGTAGCATCAAAAGTTCTATGATCTTTCGGAATAATCAAGAAAAAGACATTATTATTAGTACGTAATCAACATCATTTTAACGTGTTATACTTGGTTCATTTTAGGTAATGAATTTATTGTTGATAGTGAACTAATAACCGTTTGAAAGCATGTAAAGAACATTTTTTAATAAATACCAATAAATAAATATACATTTGTTTATTGATATTTACTGCTCTTGATGTATTTTTGTATCGATGGTACCTAACCATCAATAAAAAAATACGTCACGGGCAAATATGCAAAACGCAACATTTTGACATGCCCAAATAAAGTTCGAACTTTTAAAATGTTTGTTTTCCAACCATAAAAATAAACTAAGAACCCGAACGATAAAAACGGAAGATCGGAAATGCCTACCGCATCGCGAAACGGCAATAATTCTCACGACACGCTGCTGCCCAGTGACAAGTTTATTTGTAGAATAGCGCCCTCTGTTGGCGAGTTGCCGAGTCCGCAATAACAGCTTTACTCATGTTCTATGTTAGTAAACAAGGAGGATCAAGTGCAACGCGTCGATTAATAAACTTTAATCGGAGATCGTTAAATAATAAATTCTAAATTTAAAAAGAACACCAAAACACGAAGACCTGTATATCTACAATCCACAATAATATTATATGTATAGGTAGGGGTACAGTTTGTGAATTTGTTTGTAAGAAGGAGGTTATCTCTGGACCTACTAAAACGATTTTGAAAATTCTTTCATCAGTATAAAGCTACATTATTTCTGAGTGATAAAGGTTCTATTTTATTTAAAAAAAAAATACTTCACACAGACGAAGTCACGGGCGGCAAAATTGGTAAGAAATCATTACTCAAGTAATGTTACTTTATCTAGGAACTTGAACAGTAAACCTACTTGAAATGTAAGCCACCTTGGCCACCGCAAAGCGTTCGTCTTATTGAGGTGCATAAACGATATTACTTATAATAGAATATAGGTAGGTACCTACCATTATTCTGTTGCGCCTTAGTTCTTCTGGAACCACGATTCAAATTGGTTACTGTACTGTGTGATAAATTACTTTTAATATTCACGAGTTTAAATATTTAAAAACGTCATCTCAAAACGCAATGTGTCTCTCAAATTTTCAATGCCTCCTGATTGTCGACAATACAAGGAAGTGCGGGGTCCGAACCCAGGACAAAGGGTTAACAAGCCATTGTTTCGCGGTTGAACAGGCAGGCACGTGCTAAGGTGGCACTTAAAAAAACTTATGAGTTCCGTTTTTGTGTAAACACCGTGTCGCGTCGTGAGCAGGAACTTTTTTAAACGAGTAAAAGGACCCCTGATCCCCCGTTTTTTTACTATTAGAAGGCGTGTCCATTTTTAGGAAGTTGTAGAATTTATAATTTTTAGTGTAGCCCTCTGTAAGTATACTTTATAACTTCTAGGGGAAAATTAAATTACTATATGTAGGTAATTTATGAAAATATAGACGTGACAATAGGTTTGAAAAATCATAATTTTTTCAACTGCAATAAAATCCTACCACTAACCGTTTCAGAAACACGCCTGTATATCGCCATTATTTTCCATAGTTCGTAAAGTACTAAGATATTAAAAAGACTTTCTCAATTATTTAACGGTAAATAATTCTTAATTCACTAGTCTCATCATTAGTGTATCGGTTACTCTTATTGAATTTGTTGTTCTGAGAAAATGCAATTCGGAAAACCTTCACTACGAAGTAAGTATACTTGTTTGAACACAGTCTAATTTTTTGTGTTTCAAATTCGAAACGAACAACGCGAATATGAATCGAAAACGGAACGAGTAAAGTGTGGGCATAGACGTGTTCGTCGATAAATAAGCCTGTTGTGTAACTGGTACCTAACCTAAACCCACAAAATAAAATTGGAAAGCTAATAGCTATAAAAGGTAGATGGTAGATACAGTTGCTTTAAATTTATGTTATGATTTTTTGGCGGTACTTAATTAATTTGTAAGCAACGTAGGTACTGTAAACAATATTTTCTCTGTACCTACCTAATTAGTAGAAAGCTTCTTCATCAACAGCTCATTAATGTCCCCACCGAGGGGTTCCAGCCTACCCTACATTAGGGGCGATTATGCCTTAGTCAACCACGCTGGCCAAGTGCGGGTTGGTCGACTTCACACACAGCCTAAGAATTTCTTCATAGGTGTGAGCATGGTTTCCTCACGATGTTTTCCTTCAGACGAACGAAGTGATAACTTATAATCAATAAATATTTTATTTTAATGCAAGCATTTTTGTTTCTTTTGGGAGAAATCTTTACCCTTCATTTGGGTAAAATTTGATACAGGGCACACTACTCCACTGCTTGACATCGACAATACTGCAGGTTTTGGGATTAGGTTATAACGGCCGGCCGTTTGTCTGACACCAACCCTCATTGGTAAAAGGCGATTAGTTGAATTTATATGCAAATAAAAATATTTATAAATAACGATTTCGACTCGTGCCTTACCATCAAACACGAAAACCATTATTGTCAAAACTGGCAACGCATACGTGCGTGCCAGTCGTGACAATACAGCTGATGCAGTTGGTAGCCGGAATCTCTCTATCCTCTTTGAAATGTAATGCCACGACGGTCATGATAAAATTATATTCAAATCACGTTGTTCAGCAACTTCAATTTCTGTTTAAAATTTTAATTAGTCAAAGGTCGAGGCTTTGTAAAATATTGCTTATTTTCATAGGTTATTCAATACTTTATGCAGATGATCAAATAAGAAAATCTGTATGTAGGTTTTCTTATTATTTAACTGAAAGTTATTATTGGAGAAAAAGTGACCAACATTTGTTAAACTTTGTAATGATCTTTTAAACTCTATATAGAACTAAAAAAAAGCTTTTTCCTTTCATTCAAATTTAATTAGGAAAAACTTCAGATTTTGAAAATAAAAAACATTAAATTATGTTCTTTCGAAGGTACTTTTACCTTCGAAAGAACATACTTTAAAAATCCTTATTTTGTGTGATCTAACTAGAAATACTTATATCACATCAATATTTAGTGATAACGACTTTAACTAGTAATCAGGTCCTTACATCTCACCAAGTAGGTACAGTAAATAATATAAATTGCTACAATATTATAAAATCATTAATTAAAATTAGATTTTAATAATCCTATTCTCAGCAAATTAGTCCGGGTACTATATATAAATATGCTCTTAAGATTTTCTCAGAAGCTTCTAAATTGTTAATCTTCTTAATATTACTCCCGATGGGCAGACAATTATATAATCGGATTGTGAGTATATTTAATTAAAGCGGCCGGCAGCAGACTCCGGCATGCAGTCGGCGAGGCTCCATAGAAGGCACTTCCAAGTAAGGAAAGAGGTCCTATTGTCCGCCGCCTCCCGGTTGTTCACCCAAGGGAAAATGTGAATTATCCAACTTTTTATTAGAGAGGCCTTTTTGTTTGAAATTATATGGTCCGCCAAAGATTTTGATCAATGGTGGTAGGTTTTTGAACAAGCTTAAATGTTTTCACATGAGAATTTTTCTTTCGATTTCTTCTTGCAATAATATCTACATGTAAATTGTGTTTTGACACTACATTTTTAATTATTAAAGATTTTTATTGTTATAAATACTTTATCTTGACACCGATAAAATACGTACCTGAATATCGCTAAGCCATTAATTAAAAAAAAAAGAAGAACTTTTTTAACTTTTTTCTATAAGAATGGTATTTGACTGTTTAAGATTTCAAATATTATTCGACATTAGAACTAGTTAAGAATCACGTATCTAGTGCAGGATTCTACAAATAAATAAATAATTACTTACTCCAAAGGGAGGATAAAACTTGTTGAGTTTTTTGCCGGTTCTTCTCAGAACAAGGCCTCCTGGTAGACTCTCGAACCGATGGCATCAAAATTGACTTTCATAAGTGTACAAATTGTACCGAAATGAATAAAGTAATTTTGACTTTTTTGACTTTTGGAAATTTGGAAACACAGTTATTTCTACGCTGCTGAGACTTAAGTTAGACCCCGTGGCATATTTTCAGTCGTCGGTAGAATCGTAAGCCAACCCCACAGAAAATGTTCAGTCATCTCGAGCGGTAAGTGTCAAGTTTCCAGTTAAGGGTGCCCCGATGGCCAATTACGGAAGTTTGGGGTGACGGCTGGTCTCCCACCTACCGCCTATAGTATTACGGAATTTCCTGCTAACTGAGAACTCACCACGGGACCTTAATTAAGGACCCCTGGTCTTAATTTTTAGTAGGCACTCATTAAAACAGCGTTTAATGTTTTCAATCTTTATACGGAAAAGAGGAACCACTTTTAGGATTAAACCCAAAACAACATTTTCATTGTTTTTAAAATCCGACTTTTTTGAAAAGTTTTATCAAGTGTTCGAGAAAAGTAGTGGTCTTACTAAGTTAAGTTGAACCATCTCCGTGTCACCAGAATGAGATCTAGTGACTCCGGGTTTGATTTCTAGAGACAACAATTTTGTGCTCGGTTTGATGGGATGGCAGAGCTTGTTTTTAGTCCGCATCCTATCAATGTCTGTCGCCATGATAATAGTGGTAAAAGCATTATGTGATCTGACAGATAATAAAAAGATTTGGTTGAAGGTGTTTCCAGGTGAAGCTATCTTCCAACCTCGGCCTTATTATCATTCAACGTCAGGAGAAATAAAAGTCAAAAACTAAAAATAAAAAGTTGTAGTGTACGAAAGCTTCCCAATTATTCACATTATAGATACTGATGATTACGATTTAGGAATTCTGACAACCTGCGAAGTTTCGGAATTGTTGAAAACTCTAATTTTCATGGTGAAATTTCTCGTCAGGTATGACTCGAGCAATTTCGTTTTAATTGTCGAAGCTTCGGCAGCAGAGAAGTTTCTCGAGTTACCAGCGAATTATTTCGTCATCATAATTAACTACTTAACTACTAATTTCATTTCAGCTTCTTATTTGTGGTATAATTTGAGCAAAGTCTTAACATATTTCCTTGCTTTTATAAAGTGTATGTACCTATTCTTTTTTGTACATTGATTTATCCTAAACCTAAATATAATATATAATTTAAACAAAGTAATTTTTCATTCTTTTTAATTCTTCAAAATTGATAAGCTTTAATTGAAAATGTCTTTCCAGTCGTAAGTTCATGAACACAAAAAATTAAAATATTTAGATATTTAAAAAAACGCTCTGTCAATTAATTTTAATGTACAACTTTCAGAATTCAGTGCATATTTTAGTTACAAATTCAATTTGTGATTAATAAATTTAAATAATGATTATCTTATTTAAATTAAACTAATAGTATTGCAATATCATGGAAGTGAAAAAGAAACTTCTTTAGTTAGAGTGTGTAAGATGAAATCGGTAATTTCATACGGAAGGACCTAATAGCTTATCTCAAAATAATATGACCAATCGCCAGGTAGTTTTCAAAGCTAAGCCAAACGGCATAAAGCTCAAACTCCAACGCTAGTTGTTTCTGCTCTAAAACAACATTTGGTGGTGTCGACAGGCGGCTCATGTCAGCGTGTTTGTTTATGAACCGATCATCCATTGCTATCTATACAATCGGTAAACAATGCGAGCATCTTCCTTTCCTCAGCTTGAGTTCCATTAACTCTAAAGCAATTAATACATCAGATGCAACTATTGCTTTTGGACTAGGATTAGGAAGGACGACCTCGCGCGAAAGCGTTTAAGGCACAACCGGATCAGATGCAATCTGTGGATGCAGCTATTGAATTTGGTAATCGCTTCGCTTTTTTTGTCGAAGGTCTATCAAATAACTCCATCCCACCTGATAGAAAGCGTAAATAAAGTCAAAATAAAATGATAACTAGTTCAAGAGATAATGTGAGTCGACACGAAAATTTTTAGCATTCCACGTATTCACCGCGCGGCCCATAGTGTCGCAGAGCGCAGAGTCAGGAACCAGAATCAGTGCCTGGGACTTGCGACCCAGGTGTAGGGCTAGGCGGCTCTCTTATGACGTATATATCCACACTCACCTCCATTACCTTGATTTCTCTCTCTGTCAAAATATATTTTATTTTCATATCCGCTACGACACGGCACGAAATCCAAACCTTTAGTTAAAAGTACCCTCAGATCTGCTCCCTTGAGTCTCAGACCCTGCAGAGCATAAACGCCAAGTAACACACAGACAAAATTTTGATTCAATTAATACACGCGAGAAGAAAAATAAATATCTCGTTTAATTGCTAATAATTTTTACAACCAATAAAGATGGCGCACCTTCCAAATCTCGTCCGGTAATCCATCAATAATACCACTCCAGAAATACAATATAATATTTTCTCACGTCTCCCTAATAAATCACGCTAGTTGCTTTCAGTGGCTTCTTTGGTCGTTCCACGAATAGTTTAATATAGTTTAACAAGCGAAAGGGGTATTAGTAGCCGTAACCGCGGCTGCTTATGGATTTGTATAATTTTACTTTCGCTGCATCAGAATAAAGTTTTAATTTTGAGATCTATCTTTTTTATGCTCATCGAGGAGATCTTGGCCTTCATCTCGCCTGGTTGTAAGTGCTGATAACGTTTCACCTAGACTTGGCTATTTTATAACTAGCTGCCCAAAACGCAGTAATGCTGTTAAGACTATTGTTATAGTGGCAGATTTTGATAAGAGGATATTAGGTAGCCTGCCTCCAAGTAAGCCGACCACAAATTTGTACTACCCAGTTATGATTGATTGAATTGGTTTTAATAAGTAAGCTTAATTAACTACCAATATCTTATCAAAGGCCCTCACCGTAACAATAGTGTTATAAACATTTAAGGTCATCGCGAGTTGCGGGTCTGTCAGCCAATCATAACTTACTATGAGGTGTAATAAAATCAAGAATTTCTCCCTAAAATGAAAGAGAATTTTATACGCCGTCCTATAAAATGATCCAAATATGTGTATCATAATATTCCGTTTATCTAGATTTAACAGCTCAAATGAGATCTTATATCGTTCTCTATCTATAGCTTTGTCAGCAATTTCCAGATATACATAGACAATGGATATTTTTATATTAACATAATAAATTCCTTTCTATCCTCCTATCGTGTACCTATAGTTTCAAATAAAAACATAGTATTGTTGTTTTTGAGATAGCTTACTATTAGTTCATTTATGACTGTTTTATCAATTTTTTCTTGACTTGGTCTATAATGTCAGTGATACTTAAGAAATATAGTCGTAATGACCTCTTAGATTTGCGCAAGCACTCATCATCATCATCATAACAGCCTTTATAATTCGACCCACTGCTGGGACATAAGGCCTCTCCTTCTAAATCGAAGGAGGCTTAGGCAGTAGTCCACCACGCTTGCCCAATGCGGATTGGTGGACGGAGCATAAGGTGATCAATACCCCTTTGCTGATCCATTAGTCACCTTCTACGACACCTATTGGTGGATATGGGGTGATGCTATTCTACTCTGCCGGCATAACACGGTTAAGCACTAACACTAACACAGCGCAAGCACTACACATTGTAAATAAAACAAATTTCCGATTTAACCTGCGTGTAATTAGGTTTCAAATTTTGATATTATTTCCTCACGTATCGTTACACTTTGCAACGTTTCGTCTTCTCGTGACCACGGGTGCTGGATGGAGCATGCACAACGAATATGCTGCCAACTGGTGCTGCCAATCTGAATCTTTATATTATCAATACTTGGATTAGCACTGCCACCAAACCAATACACTTCCTGCACTTTCCCTGTAAACATGACAATCACGCGTAAAATTATTATTAACAGAAACATTCTTAAATTAACAAATTATTATTCTGCTAATTTCCCTTTGTTATGTTATGACATTCTGAGCACAGTGCTTATAGCTAAAATAATATACAAAAGCATAGACCAAGGATAATAGTTATCTTATCAATTACCGGAAGAAAATAAAAAATTATAAAATTTTACAAAACCAAGAATCATCTCAAACCACCTCCCTGCACAAAATTCATTCAGCAACCCGAATCCCGTTCTAATTCCTGAGTATAAATATGGTTTCCTAATTCCGGAATACAAAATGCGACTTATTTTTTTAATCCATTATGGGATTAGTGGCGTGTCTGATGAAAACTCTTTGGAGGTTCAACTGAAACTTTTATAAGTGGATGTCTATTTGGGTTCAGAAAGTACATCGGTTCAAAAATTTTGGAATGCACCAAGAAATGTCTGGTATATCTTTCACTGTTTTTCTCTTATAGTTTATTCGTTGTTGAATTGTAATGTTGTAATTACCTACTTGACATATAAATAAGTATAATTAATTGAGAACTTAATCATGTTTACATCCATAATATTTTTATTCGTAAAGTAGGTTTCAAAGAAGATTATAGTAACAAGAATTAGAGAAAAGTATGTTCAAATGGTTCAGTCATGTAGAAAGGATGTGTGAGCAAGTGGAAAGATATATAAGCAAGTGGATTATATATTTCTCAAACTCAATTTTTTCAACCTTAATATTTAAATGTTCATTAATTTTTTTTAACGTGAAATTGTTGTTGAAGCCGTAATCGAAATATATTAAATTCATTGTGACGCTATCGAGGCGATCATACGGACCCTACTAATATGGCAATACTTAAATTTTGTTGATATGCAAGAGGGCGCCAACCTTTAATTGAGTTCGAATTATTCGTTGTATTTTTCACAGTGATCACAAAGCCCACCCAGCCAAGTTAACCCACTTTATTCTTTTTTTTAATACCTTCATCTCTTCCACATAAAACGTTGAACCGTGATTGACGGACAAACGTCATCGTCTAAACTTTCCCGATATTAATCATTAGTGGGATATACCAGGCAGCGGCAAAATATGTACAATTCTTTTTATAATCGTGAACAACACGTCGTTAATATTGGTAGCTTTTTTACAGTTTGATCTAACTGCTATGTTTGTTATCTCAGTGCCATAAAAAGTATCCCTAATAGCAAAACAAGACCAGTCTATTCAACCCCCTGTAATTCTGACCTTTCGCAAACAGGCATAAAAAATTCGACACGTAGTATCTCGAGCTGGCCCACTTATTTACCTCTGATCTAACGAGATAAGCCACGAACCCTTCTGTGAGTGCATAACGCCATCCCACTAATGCAAGGGTCCCTCCCCGGCGCAGATGGTACCCGTGCCGTCAGTTTTTCATACACTCATAGGGCTCAGGGTTGCCATGCGCGAGAAAATGACAACACCCTCGTGGAGTAACTGTACAAGTGTGATCTTAAGTAAGCGCATGAAAATCTTGTTAACACTGATATATTTATAGTGCGGAACTAGAGAAAAAATAGGTTCTTCCCGTGATGGTTATTATTCAAATGGTTTATTTTATTAAATAAAATTTCCCTATAATTAATACAAATATTATTATAACTTAGGAATACGAAAGAAACATTAACAAAATTTATTGTATTTCCAGTTTCTTGGCGTTTCAAATAGTCATTAAGACATTTTCGATACTGTCTACGATCTTTGTCTGAGCTTTACTCATCTCTGAATTTAATAATTATGGGAGATAATAATTCAGCTTTCTCTTTCAGAAATGGGTGCATATAGCGTTTTATGTCACCGAAAATTGAGTTTTATTATCTTAGCTGTAGGTCACATTCCATTTAATAATTTGTTATGGTTTATAATTTTAGTCTGGTGCTGTCGATTGGCAAAGTTCTCTGTCAATTTAAAAAGTATCGCTAATGTTTAACTTTTTTTATTTTAATTTCAATTTATACCATTCCCTGCGTAGCCAAATGTTTATTCCATGATATTACAGTATTCCATGAATCTGGTTTTCTGAAAATGTTGTTACCCAGAGACATTTTATTAGCACAGATAAGCTAAGTTGTTTTACTAACACTTAATGAAACCAAGTGTTCTTAAATTTAAAATAATAACTTGTTTCTGTATTCTGTCGTATCTCATACCTAGCTCAGATGATCAGCATCTAAAACACTTTTGGTCCATATTCTAAGTTGCTATTGACAACCCTATCCGGTATTAACATTCGCTGCATCCCGTGCGATCACGGATTCGGAAGGGGCGAACGAAGGCCCTTGCGCTTTCGTCGACTGTTTTGTCTGTCGTGCGGCATGGTCGCACGCGCACGTGCCCGAACAGCAAACGACAGTCCCCGACCGCGCCGGTACGTCGACCGCTACAGTGACTTGTGACAAATCGTTCGAAGATTATTGTTTATAGTGTGCAGTCTGGATATTTATAGCCTAGCTGTTTAAGTGGACGCAACTATCATGTTTACGTTAAATGTTCGGAGTTAATTTGAGCTGCTGGTTTGTTTAGAACAGCGTGATTCAAAGCCAGCGTAACTTAACATGAAACCGGACTTTATATTTAGCTTAAGTATGGTGCTTAGATTTATTTGTTTTCTCCTTGTTACACACTTTATTAGTTGTCTGTGAATTTACGTCTATAATTCAATACCAACGACATTTACAGCTCTTTAAAAATAAAAACTAAAGTATAACCATTTACTAGCATAAAGTTCTCTTAGATTTGCGCGAGCACTACACACGCGAATTTACTAGTAATGAATCCAAAGACAATTTTAGTCTAGTTCGACTCGAAACTTTTCGAACTGGATTATAATTAAATCTCCTGTAGAAAGTTAAACTTATTCTAAAACTGAAACTTCAAAGGAAACTCCACAACAATTTTAAGCAGTTATAGATGAAGCTATTAATTTCTTTTAACAAGCAATTTTTATTATTCGTTCCACCGTTTAACAAAAACATTAATTTACTTTCCAAATGTGACTACACCCTTTATGTTATTCACACTTCTAGAAGGGATCTCATTAGTTTTGCCTCGTTTAGTTCTCAATCTTTCAGTTTCAGTGCAGTTTTGTTTGTTGTTTTTATTAGTTCACCAAAGTTTCTGGCGATAAATATTCATGCTTAATGCAAACGCCAAACGCTAAAATCGTTTATTTCTTTTTGCCCCGCGAATTTGCTGAGAAGTAGGTATGGGAACGTATTGAAAGCTTTTTTTAGCGTTCATTATTCAAATTGGAACGTTATTGGATTCACTAAACTCGTTCTCTGTTAAAAATTTCAAGATAATATTTGTTTTTTTGGTTTTATTGAAGAAATCTCAAATACAAATTAAAATTTATTTAGTAGGTACTAGAACTCTATTTGTAATAGGTTCTCTTCCTAATAATCTTATAATGGTGATTTTCATACACAAAAGATAACTCATGATTTCTCATAGACATTGGCTCCCTGCGGGTAAGATTTACACGTGGGAGGACCTTCTGACGTTAGTTGCGGTGTGAATGAATATTTATAATTGTTTTTACTATTCATGATGGTAATATACGAATCCATAATGACGAGAGCTTATTTTTGTTTCTAAAAATCAAGCAGTCTTTATTACTAGAAAGGTAATATTTATTAGTTGATTTAATTTAACATTTCATTCGACGTGTTTCAGAATGCTATAATATTTTTCGATTTTAAAGCAACTTATTATTAGTTAATTTAATTTAACATTTCATTCGACGTGTTTCGGAATGCTATAATATTTTTCGATTTATTTATTACTTTCTTTTTTGCTACAAAAACTACTAATACATAGTTAAAAACTTTTATAGGAGTATGTATAAAATATATATGTAAATGTATACATACAGTAACAAATAGGTATGTCAAAATTCTACCTACTGCTAGGAAGCAAAACTGTCAGTAGTTGAGATCAGTATCTTTTTCTTTCAAATAAGTATAGAAATTTCAACTAAAAATATCGTACAATATTTTTATTTCACCAACGCGAAAAGTTATTGAAACCAGCATAAGTGGTCAAGAGCAGATTGTATTTCTGTTAATTTGTTCAATTATGTTCTATTATCTTTTCCAAAAGTTTTCGCTCGCTCTCGTTTTGTACAACACAGTTTATTGGATGACGATTTAAATAGAAAATTTTATTCTGAGATTTTATTAGTCTTTTAAATGCTATTGAACGCTTTAAGCAACAGCCAGTAAAGCTTGTAGCAAAGTTTGTGCTGGACTTATTTTGCGATAGCCTCTGCGAGACTGCGAGAACATGCTACATGGAGTGTAGGGCGTCCAAGCTAGAGGGGGTTGGTAGACTTTTCTTATTTTCTTTTTTCATGAAAAAATATATTTTAGATATTTTTTTTTCAAAAAGGTCTAGCAAAGATCTGACACCATCACTCATGATGATAGGAGCGCGAGGATGGCGTTGAAATGCAAATATAGCTAGTGTGAGCGATAATGCAGGATGTAAGGTTCGTTACAAGTTTGTACCAATGATTTAAATGGATCGATTAACAAACGGTAAAACAGGACTGTTTTATCCTATATTGACTTGATGTATATTTCATTCTTAATTACACCTTTTTTCTCCATAACTAAATATGATATAAAAACAATTTTATAAAAAAGTATTTAATGTAAAATAGTTACATTAAATACTTTTTATATGTTGCTATTGTTTTTTTTTGTACGTTGGAACAAAAGAAAAATTTGTTTTAACTTAAACGAATAATAATGTCAAATTTAAATCATGTCAGTAGTTTATAAAACTTGAAAATGAAACAAACAACTTATTATTTATAAATAGTAACAAAAACAGTTATCGTTGTAGTTTAATATCCAGAGTGGTATGGACCTTTCCAAAAATATTGTTTTAGGCGAAGGGTATGGATAAAACCCGGTCCGGGGCTAATTTACAGTGAAGGTAACATCTGCCCTTGTGTTGAATTTTGTTAATTGGTTCACTAAAGGTTTAGTTTCATTCTCGACAAGCTGTTAATTTGTCACTATTTTGGTGTTTATTAAAAACTAGTGGTCGCCCACGGCTTCGCTCGCGTTAATGTTGGTTATCACGCCAAAACGTAATCTTTATTATTCCCAGGATCTCAAAATATCTTCATACCAAGTTTTAGTAAAATTGGTTCAGTCGTTTAGGCATGAAAGCGTAACAAACAAACAAACTCACCTTCTTATTTATAATATTAGATAGGATTAAAATACGTAATATAAAAAATCTAAAAGAAAGTTCGCAACGTCATTAGTCATAGACTATCCTGCAAATGGTCAAGTAATTGGTCACCGCGTCCCTAGAGACGGGTTATCTTGTCTCCCCTCACGCCCACGACTTACACTAGACTGGTCCGAGTTCAATAAAACTTGCGATACTTCGGATCCGATATAGGTGAATTGATTTAAGTTTCGCTTAACAGGATTTGTAGGCTTAATGTATACAATTGGAAGAAAGAAATGGCGCAGATAGGATTTCGTTACTCAATTCTAGTTTTTGCGTGGCTTTTATTTATTGTTTTCACCTTTGGTGATATTTTTATTTACTTTAAAGAAAAATATTATTGACTGCGTTCGTTATGTTAATATTTGTAGGAGGATTTTAATTATGAAATGCAATTTGAATAGAACACTTTTTCTGATGAAAACTACTTATTGGAAAATTTTGTGAAGCACATATTAATTTCTTTTTCAAACAACAAACTGCTAAGTATATGAAATGAAAAAAACTCTTTATTTAAATGGACATTGCTAAGTACTTTTAAATCGTCAAAAGCTCTACCGCCATTTCGGGAGGAAATAATTGTTTTACTGAAATAATTATTAATATGCTGAAATGGAGAAGAAATGGCGAAAGAAACTCCACTTTCATTTTCAAAACAGAGATTTCTAACTTTCATTACAGTCAATAGATATACATATATCTATATAAATAAATTACAATTTTAAATGCGTAAATTTTGGGCAGATTTTATTTCCACGTAATTGGATCATTTAAATAATCGTTTATCTTTGTAATAAGCTTTTTTATTTGTTATGGCATTACATTTTTACCGGCGGCCACCTGCCTGACACCAACCATCCTTGAGAACTACTACATCCTTGGGAATCTATCATGTAAAATGATTGGACAGCATTTGTCACTTCTTTACTAAAATCTATGTGTAGGTTGACTACTTATTTACCTAACTTCGTAATATTTAGTCAAATCAAAAGATTGCTTATATCAAAATGGTAATTACCTATTATTAAGCAGCTTTGCAAATTGCACAGTTAAATCTTGAATTAAACGTTATTTGTTCGATAATTTGAAAAGCTCTTGATAAATTTAATTCAAACCTGCAATCAAGTGTATTCATTTCCATAAACTCGTATTGCATGTAAATTATGGCGGTGTAGAGTACTGAAGCTGGTCAGCAATTTGAACTCTAATCATCTTTATTTAAGACCAGTTTGAGCTTAACAGAGAGCTTAACATCGTTTGGTACGATTGAGTATTTCTCGTAAGCCTCTCTGGTCCTATTGAATGTGTATTGAAGTGTCAAATGGATTAATAGTTCCGCTGTTATTCGTTTAGCATCAATATATCACTAAGATTGGAGCCTAACTCATTTTAATGCATAAACGTCTACTTTGGAAACCGATTATAATCTAAGTTTAGGTATGTGGAAACAACGTTATTATATTCTTAATAATTTATGCAAAGTACAAACTTCTGGCGACGTCAGGACGCTGTTCCGTTTTTAAATTGTAAGCGAACTCAAAATCCTTTCCAAAAGTTTTTAATTAATATATTCTCGTTGTTTTTGGCGATAAATTCAAAATCCTATCGAGTGAAGTATTGCGTATTGCTAATTGATTTTGTAACCATCAGAGGCCTTAGTATGAGTTTTGATAGTTTTCGAGCTCGATCAAACGTATCGTCTTTCTTCATACATTGGCCACTGTTTCTGATAGTTTACGCTAGGGGCGCTAGTGGGCAATGTATGAAAAGAGACGATACGTTTGATCGAGCTCGTAAACTAACAAACTCGTACTAAGGCCTCAGAATCAAGACGTTCAAAATTCTTGTATTTTAAGAAATCCTCGCCTTTAAGATTTTTTTTGTTTTAATAAATAAAAATGCCATCTGAAATGAATTCGGCCCATTAAATTTAATTAAGTATAATCAGATACCTACAAAAGGAATCTTTAAATTAACAAGATTAAAATTATTTTACAAACTGTACAAAAAATACATGAATACAATTTGCCCAATAGTCAAGTCTACGTTAAGTCATCTTTTTACACGTACACATACCGTACACCCATTGGAATTTATTTGCACCACAGGTTTACACCCTTAAGTTTACTGTAATAAGAATAAATTTAGTCGAATGTTTTGAACAGCTCCTAACCCACCACAGAGACAAAATATTCACAGCCTTTCATTTTCATAGTGAAACCCACAACTCGACAATCACGAACGAATTTACGATACCAGATAATCAAACATGGCGACATATATTTTGAATTGGTATTAGACAGTGAATGGCTTACGCAAACCTTGGAAAATAATACGATAAGTCTTTGTTCAATTAATATGATCTCAAAAGCAAGGCTTCAAATTAAAATTCTATAGAAAATTAGGTAATTTTAATATTTTTGGTAAATTGTTTATTTATTTTTGGGTTGGAATTTCGAATTTTTATATTATTACTAGCTATCCCGCTGTGGTAATTTCATACTACTGTCCTATAACATTGAATTTGCAGTAGAAAAAATTAGGACTACCTTATCAAGATAAAACCTATCTATGAAGTTGAAACAAAACACATATTTAAAAAAAAGATAAAATCGGATAGTTCGTTTCGGAGTTCATCCCGGTGAAACATCAAACACGGGAATCATATATATAATAGATAACTTTTAAAACATTTGAGAGAGGCAGGACACTACAGGCTAAACGCTTGAAGAGGATCACCTTTATCTTGCTTGTTGTCTTGAGCTGCAAGGACCAAAGTCAAGTAGCAGTGCCTTTGTAGTGCTGTGTTTCTTTCGCTTAATAAGGTTTCTGCAGGGGGGAGGAGTCAGAGTCGGCAAAGACCGAGGAGTGATTCTCTTGTGCTGTTTTCATCTTCAAAATCTTTAAAAACTTTTTGATAATAACAAATAAGTACCTACTCTTTGTTGCAAAAATAAATAAACACTTGTAAAAATAAACACATATGGCACACATAGGACAGTCCAATTGCAAGTCTTTGCTAAGCAGTTATCTCGGTGCGCCGCTTCGGTGCGCCGAATGGAAAGAGATCAACTGTTCCTTTTTAAGATTTTACATAACCTTATTGATTCCCCTTTTCTTTTGAGTAATATTTTTCTGAAATGTCCACGACTCAATTCACGCCATCACGCTTTGTTTAGTATACCTCTAACTTCTACTAATTATGCTAGTAATGCTTTTATACTTCGTTCTTGTCGAAATTATAACAAACTATTTTCGGAACTTGACATATTTAATTTGTCGATAGGAAAGTTTAAAAAAGCCGTTAAAGGTTCTTTTGAGTTACATCGGTTAGTAATCGCTTATAACCTACTCAAGTATTTAGAGAAATAAAAAAGCTACATTTAAAATCAAAAATATCGTGTTTGACCTCTTTCCTTGTCATACTAAAAATGTCATAACCACAAGTTAACCAAACTCGAAAACAAAAATGTAAAGAAGGCCATAAAATAAGAATGGATGGAATTTGAATGCATTATAAATAGAAGCTGATTGGAATCCTCGATTTCCGTGGAAAACGTTGGTGTATGAGAGCAAACCAGTTCGTAGTGCAGGATGTGTGGGCGAACTTGGTGCAGTGCTCTGCAATGCAACACGGGAATAAATATCAAAATGAACTCTTTCGCACTGCGATATTACTGTAGGCGCAGGCAACCAAAGCAGACTGTAGGTATTTGTATTTTAGCGTTGCGTACCTCCTATAAACTTAATAAGGCTCTATGCCTTTCAAACAAAGTGTAGTGCATGTCGGATGTATAGCTGTCATCTCCTTTGCGCACTGGAGAAGAGATAAAGAAATGACATTTGTGAATAGCGTGAGAAGAAAGTAATCATTATCAGATAATATTATTGAGAGGACAAATACATCAAGAATAAGTACACAAAGTACCAAAATATTTATAAATTTGCAATTTATACTTAATGTGCATTAGACAGATTTTACAGTACCTACTTTTGTATTTTTTGTTGATAGTTAAATACATACCAGTCTACAAACATATAGTAGTATACAAGTCGTTATAAATTAAGCATGTAACGATCGGACAATCCGATTTTTAAGGCACCTACCTACTTCATTTCAAAATCAAATACTTTTGCATGTACGCATAATATAATTTCAGCAAACAGGAACATTTTACGACAACTAGCAGTTTTTCGTAAATTTAAAACAAAATTATGTATTCTTTAATTCTCACCAGCAATTTTACTGTTCAATTTTGGAACAGCAAAGAAACAAACGACGTGCGATTTCAGACCTCAGACAGTCCGACGTTCTTTTTTTAAAGCCAATTTAAAAATAAATTTCTTCTGCTGCACTGTATATTGCACATTTCGGTCACATTTGTTTTTAATGAGGGTTCATGGTATAATAAAATCCCCCTGCTGCTAAACTTTTTAACTAATTGCTGTGTTCACGCCATTCGATTCGCTCCGTGGCCCTTTGCATTTCGAACTATAAAACTCACAAACAGTCAGACATTATTCTGTGTAGACTTTCAATTCTAAGCACATTCAATTGCAATTGCTTTCATGTTGAGTTTTATTGGGTTACGTCTATGTTGGTCGTAATTTAGATTTTACTATCAATATATTTAACGCTTTCCAAGCTCATTTCACACTATTTCGCCATACAAACTACAATTTACTGAAACTGCTTTTTAAATAGTCCTTAGATAGTTAACATTCATTCGAACCACAGATAAATCAATCTAAGGAGATCGGGCGAATCGCGCAGTTCATAGGAAGACCGAGTGTCCAATCACCGGCCGTACTACATACATGGTTCTAATTGAGCATGCCGTAATATACACTATTCATTGCGCGCGTCATAAGGACTGCGAATCAATGAAAGTTAGGCACAACCGCAAAGGAGATCGGTCAAATCGCTGAGTTCATAGGAAGTCCGAGTGACGCGGACGGCGAAATGGCGGTAACACTTGTCCCAAGTTAAACGCCGGCTTGGCCTATCTCCTTGTACTATTAAATCTGTGATCCGAACCATATTAATGACCTATATGATAAATACTTTAGTATAGTTCACAGTCCCCGGTGGCCAAGGAAACTTAGTTCCTATAATGTAGTGTAGAGTATTCATTAATAGATCCACATTCATATCATAACAGTGGTTTTATGGCTGGACTCCACCAAAGACGAGACGAGTCGTGAGAAGAGATATGTTTTAATTGAAGCATAGGATTTCTTTGGCTGGTGGGCAAAGTTTAAAGCATATCCTTTTGGCTTCGCTTCGTAGTTATATACAGGCCCTGAAGGCCCACTTGAAAAATTCAACCTGTATTATGTATAGCATTGCACACGTCCGCTTTGTTGGAGACGGGGCCTTACGCGACAATAGTTGAGATTTTTTACTCGTAGCGGCTGGATAGATAGGAATCTAGAAGAAAAATAAAAAATAGGAGGCAAAACTTAAAAATTTTATAATTTTTTTCACATAACCATTATTTTTAGAGGCACTCAGTTTATAAATAAATATATATTAACATTATTCCATTGTTTTGAACTTACGTGGTCACTCACTATCATTTAAATATGAGAAAAGGATTTACACTTCATACCTCTGTTTTGTGATTAATCCGATATTTCAGCGCAGTCGAAGGGTCACGGACGAACTTTTAATCACAAAACAGAAGAACGTGCTGTAAATCCTGTTTCCTCACAATTTAGCATTACCTACTGAATGTCGAATGCGTAGGCGAAATACTGCACAGTAGATTTTACATTGAGCGTGGTTATACTTTATTTTCTTATACCAAGACGTCGGATATTAAGATATCCGACGTCTTGGCTTATTATATTAAAGTTATATTATATTAAAGTTACTTATTATATTAAAGTTTTGGTAATAAGTTACCAAAACTTTAAAAAAACATAACGCGTCATGTTATAATTTATGTCATTTGGTAACTTTTTTACATCCAATCATGTTACTCTATGTGCTCGCAATATCTGTTTATGTTCCATAGTCTTTGTCACAGTCAATGAGAGAAGTAGATGGATGAGTTGTTTGACGCCATGTTGGTGGAGTGGTCAGTAACCGTGATGCGACACCAAGCGGTCCTGGTTCGAATCCTGGTACGGATATATATTTGTGAGATGAAAAGCATAAGAACATTCTTTAACAAGTCAGAGTATTTGATGTATTTATTTCTTAGATATTGTTTCTAGTTTCATAACGAGTTGATTTCTGAGCGTCACGGTGACTAAGTGTTACGAAATATTACATTAGTTAATTCCATCCAAGGGCACGTTCAATACTTAGCTATATATATGTATAATTTTAAATTCCAAAAAGCTACATTCTGTAATAAGTATATCATATTTCGAAACTTTTTACTATTTGCTAGAAGACGTAAAATAATCTAATAATAGATTATTATATCAACGTCTTAAACTTTTATTGTACAGTATTCAGTACTAACAATAATTATCATTTGTACGTACTTGCCGAGGAATAATAATTATACTTAATGAGCCTTATTGCGAATTTATAGAGACTAGGCATATATTTTACTGCAACCGCACAAAGAAGTTTATTGTTGAATACCTCAACAAAGAGCTTTGTAACAAATTAAGATTTACGACGCTCGAAGTAAGTTTTTACTATTGTTTATGTTCGTACATTGTTGTAATGTAACTTTGCCACCGCTTTATGGTATTTTAATACCACAAAAAGTAAGTTAAACTGCGGTGTGTTTGTTTGTTTCACCGGCTTGCCTCGAGGAGGGTCACACAGGCCCCTCCCCTAAAGATTCTGTACCCCCGTCTGCCGAGCACAACAATAGTTCACACGAAATAATCGATATTTCCATGGAGAGTGATTGGGCTTAGTCGAAACTTTGTTTACTACTACTACGGAATGACAAGGGCATTTTGTAAATATTACAATACCAAAATTGTGTATTAAAATGAAAAAAAAAAACTAATATATGATTTAAAATAAAAACGTAGCACAGTTCCAATTTTAAAGGTTTTAAATTTAGATAGTTTTATTTTTTATTATTATTATTTTTTGTTTAGACACAAACAAACTTTCGATTTATTAAGTATCTTTGAATTCTATATTGCAATAATGTTTGCAAAGTACCTAATAGCTATCTATTATCGACTAGTTAATAGTAAATAAATAAGTTTGAAAGACATTACTGTTACAATAGATATGATATATCTGCTCCACTGAACTTTACGATAATGTAGTAATTGAAAATAATGATCTACCGATGAATGCAACGAGAATGCGACGATGTATAGAACGAGAAGCTTCAACATCGGCTTTTCAAAGGAGTCTTATCGATATTAATATACTCTCATGTGCTTTTTAAATCATCATACTACAGTTGAATGGATGATACAATTTATTGAAATGTTTATTGATAAGACAACCGTACATTATTATCTAACTCATATAATTTTATAATATTAAGTTTAGCTCGAAATTGTGCATTTCATTGTTTTCATAATTCGGCGTTTATGGTCTCTGACGTGACTGTTTTTACTATTGCTATCCCTTGACAAAAAGTCAGCGACAGCCCAAATGCCGAGTCTGTATTTTAGATTTTTGTAATGCATTTTTCGCAATAAAATATCTACAATTTATAAAACTTCATCAGAAAAGAATGCTGTCTTTTTTCAGTGTGGATTTACGAATTCACCGTTTCAAGATGACGTCGAGAAAAGTTCCTTACGGAGGGGTGTGTCGCGTGATAAATCTGACTTAGCGTCACGTCGCGAGGTCGTGAGTACGCAGTTCCCGAGAAGGTTGTATTTAATGAGGATATATTGAAAAAGGTGCACCCGTAATGTACGGATGTAAATTTTCCTCTGTATATTGCAGGATAAAATTGCAATTCCAACCTGTTTGAGTATATTAAAACTTGTATTTTTTTATTTCTCATTACCTATTTGAAGTGTGAGAAATTTAGCAGTACAGGAAATATAAAAATATACCTTTATAATTTTATTAAAATATTAGTCATATAATTTAATTGCTATCGTTTGTAAAGAATCACCCTCTTTTCAAATTTATAATAGCAATAAAATTAAGCCGATTTTCTAAAATTTAATATCGCCGTTTAAATATTTGACACCAGGGGACTAAAAAAATCTGTGATTGCATTGAGGACGCGTTATAAAAGATGCTGAGGTATTCGCAGACGAGAATTCACAAAAGGCTTTTATTATTGTTATTAACGGCACTGCCATGATATTAAAAGCTGATTTCGCTTAGTAACGATTGGCGTAATATACAAGCGGAAGCGGGTGATACTTGCACAAAATGCAGTAGCTCAAATGCGACGCCTTTGAATTTTTTTTATACCCTACTAGCTGACCTGCCCCTCGTAGTTGTGGTTAATTTGCAAAAAAAATTAAAGTTCACATTACCCAAACATTTGTGTTGAGAAGTACGCAACGGTTGTTTTTGTCACTTGTCAACTATGTTTTCGTTTTGTAATATTTCAATCCTAAACTATCCAATTTTCTGCGGATTTTCCTTAATTTGTCTGTCCTTTAAGAACCTTCAACAAATTTTAAGAATGAAATAGGGAAAGTTGTTCTGAAGTTATGGCGAGACCAAGGGAAACAGGGACTCATTTTTATATACATATATAGTTTAAATAGGAAACAATAATTAAGAGACCAGTCCCCCCGTCCCAGTGATTTATATAGCACCGTCCCGTCTCAGCATTTATAATGACAGCTTTATTTCTTTTTTTTTCGTATTTTGGCATAGATTTCAAACAAACTCAATGGACGCATTTGCTAGATCAAAATAAATTCTTATTGCGCCACCAATGTTATATCCAAAGTACTTTTTTTCCTATTTCTCCGTACCATGGATTTATAATTAATTACTGATGCTCAGTACAGATACATTGATTAGAAAAAATAAAACTATCCAAATCCTAACTTAAGTGATAACGTTGTAAATATGTTGTGTTTTATGTGTAATACAAAATTACTTATTTTCATGTTTTTAAATTTCAATTCAAACCACCTCCATTCAAATCAATCCAAAACACCATATTATATTAAACTAATGAATTTGCGTTACTTTATAGAAATGCACGCCATTTATGTTCACGTTGAATTCCAAATTATTTTTTCAAACGTTACAACCTGTTAACTTGCGCCACATCATATTCGTGTGATCCCGCGATGCCCACGCCTCCCTTGCACAAAACAAGCATCCTGTTTATAGCCTACCATTGTACAGGCTTAATTAATTTGCTTTTATGTGAACAGTCTTTTCGTTTCCCTGAATCTCAGTCTTGCAATTTATTCGCTGTGTCATGTTGTTTGGACACTCCTCATGTGAATGGCTATTAGGTAGGTATAGTTTATTTATAAATCATAGAAAAGGAGGCCTTCAGCTCATGATAAAGTAGTGGTCGATGGTATGGTGGTACTACGGTCTTCGTAAGGATCGCACAGTCAAAATACCAAAGTGCGCGGTTGGTACTCAGATGTCTAACCGAGAATTTTTCAAGTTGATTTTTCCTTCGTGCTTCGGAAAATAAAGTTATAATGCAGGACATAGTTCAAACAAGGTTATAATATAATTAAAGTTTCTAGTGATTTTTATACAATTTTGAATTTTTAAAAAACACCCCTTGTTTACCTTTAAGTGAAAGTCGCACTTACCTACTCAGGTTTATTAAATCAAGTTTCTAAAACTAATTAACTGAGCTCCCAGTCGACACCGGCCATATTGTTTATTAAAACCCCCTCAACCTCGTTAGCTGGTACTAAATCATAATTGCAAAGTTAGCCATCAAGGAGTTGCTATTTATTACCTCCATGCTTAACAATTATGCTCTTGTACCGGTGTTATTATGAAATCTTCATCTTCAAAATACTCCTATGTTATGGAAACAGATAATTAATTTATGTAAGATTTGGACTATAGTTTTTTTTTTACTAACGAGTACTGAGTATGTCTCTGGTATATTTCCGATATTGACAGAGCGAGATGGGTCATGTCAGGGGCAGGGCCAACGCCTTTGTTCATAACATGGATATAGTAATAATATTTTATGGACTAGAATTATAAATCAAGTTATTATTATTTATTTCTTGTAATCTTAAAAAGCATCGTTATCACTTTCTTCTGATGAACTTTCTGCAGACAAATGACTAATAAACTGCTCTAAGAGTATTTGTTCATGGCACATTTATGATACAAGCCGGTCTTTTGTGGCGTTTGTGTGAAACGTACTATATGTTGATTACGTGGACCAATAGCCACGCAATTAAATTTTCGGTACTCGTTTCTTAAAAAAAATAGACTGTAGTAGTAGCCACACGTGACCTACTTATATTACACAGATACATACCCACATAAGTACCTACTATCACGCTATAATAATCCTAAAAGGGTTAAGTAGAGATTTAGGCAACATTTGGTTACATATAAAGCCACATTCGGCAATATGGGCTATGCAGTGCTAAAAATAGTGAGAAGTTGACAGCATGTCACGTAGATAAAAGGGGTACTATAATCTATAATACAATATTTTTTTTTCTAAAAAGGTCTAGCAAATGACTCCATTCCATATAAAGTCTATGTAAATAAAAATGAATCACCAAATGTGTTGCTAAGCGCAAAAATCGAAAATGGCTCGACCAATTCGGCAATTTTTTTTCATATTTTCGCTAAGGCACAAGGAAGATTCTTATGGAGAGACGCTATGTATATTGCGAGGAAAATAGTAAGAACAACACAGTTCTTTTCCCATACAAACCAGAGAGTAAATTAAAACTTCTGTCATTAATGATTTTTCTAAGCTCATAATTATGATTATTCGCATGTTACCAAAACCTGAAGTCACTCATTTTGCCTGTCTTTTAATTTTTTCGGGCTATTCTCAAATACTACTGAACCGATTTTAATGTTTTGTAAATGTGTTTTGCTTGGTCCAACTTAGACTATAGGATATTTTTATCGTGATAAGTAGTGTTCAATTCTTTTTTGTAAATTAACCACAACACAATATAAATAAACATTATTTGTATCCTTTAAAGGGAAAGCGACTGACTTTGGTAAGAGTATGTTAGATAGTTAGCCCGTCCGATTTAAAACTACCCTAGGTCATTCGAAAAAGGCGTGAAGAAGCACCTTGCACGGCGAGGGTAGCTAGCGTTGGACTCCATTTCTGCTTACTATCAGGTGGAATGGAGTAATTTCATTCAGTCAGTATTCATTTTTAAATATTAGATAACAAGTCTTACTACCTACTAAACTCCAGCACAAACTTCTACACCAATCTATCGGGTATCCGAGGCCTCTTCATCTTATGCCTGTAGGTGAACCACAAGCCACTCAATTCACACAAGTTATTAGATCACTTTCACCAAGGAATAAAACGTGACATAGCTATATTTTATCCATAAACGAGCGAGTATACCCTCGTCGGATAACTCTGGGAAACTGTAATAATAAATTATGTCAATTGCGAGGCAGCTATGCACTAAAACGTGCATCTAAAACCTGGTTTATTCTAATGAATAGTACCACTACGTCTCAAAAGGGAATAAAAGATTTAACTGACAAATAATAAAATAGTTGTTTGGAATTAATTTACGTTGAGTGTCTAAACAAAAGCTTAACAACCAATCATATTTTAGAAAAATTACTCATATTAGGTTTTTAATGAAAACGCATTTTCCATAGTAAAGTTTTCTTCGATTTTCGTATTCATTGCAACTGGTTTTTATAGATGCAACTTCGAAATTGAAATCGTATGATAGAAACATGTATTTGAGCTTGTAGAGAGAAATAAATAAATTCATTTAGAGGCTCCCTTAAGAATCAGAGCTTTGGCATTTGTTTGCATCATTTTAAACGGTCGAAAGAAACGCAAACAAAAAGTCGTTCCGCCAGTCAAAACTTTCAACCACGTAGGGCCAAAAGTGCAAATCCAGGCGATGATTCACGTTCGAAGAAACTTTTGTGTGGTCATTTAAACGTAAGTTCGAAATAAGAATTAAATTGGATTTATTTTCGTTGGATCCCACTTTTGAATCCCAGTTTAATTAATATTTTTGGCGTTGGATCCCACAAAACATTATGGTGTATTACCGTGTGATCCCACATTTTAAAAATTGAACAGAAATAAGTTTCATTGTCGTTGAATCCCAAAAACTATTTCCGTTGGACCCCAAAAGCAAAAACTTGTTTTGTTTTTTATGAAATTTTTGTGTATATTTGATAGGTATGAGAATAGGTCGTGAAGTCATACCTCTAAATTAAAAAGAAAAAATATATGGGAGAACAACCTTTCCGGGTCAGCTAGTAACTTTATATAAGCAATAGAAGTTAAATATTGGTATTTTAAATATCGATACGAACTTATGGGTCTATGATAAGCATGTGAAAAAAACTGATGATCATTGTGGTAAAAAAATCAGGATATTTTCCAGATAGAGCTCCAGATTTAGAGAAATAGCTCGATCCTTAAAAGCTACTTAAATTTATTTATTTATTGCAACACAAACAGATAGTTACCACAATACAAACGACAATTGCGCGGAGACACACTTGGAAGTGAAAGGTTGTCTTTGTAGTGAGATTTCAGTGGCTATTCAGAATTTTGTGGCCGGTAATGAAAATTTACAAATTTCGATCTAGGTACTACCCTTAAATAGTGTTGACACCATGACAAATCATGAAGACATTAAGCAGAGCAATTAACAATAATAATTCCTGTATGAATTGCTTTTAAGTAACTCTACGTTTACGCAAAGTAACTATTTGATTAATGTCTATTTACAATGCTTCAATTTAGGAGCTTTTTTAACATTTTCAATAAGAGCGGGTCCTTTTAGAAATTATTTAAATAAATTTGATTAATCGAGCAAGACGAATCGCCTAATTATTTATTTTTATTATGGTTTATTTATTTAGTATGGTTTGTTTATTTATAGTTTATTATGGTTATTATAGCTTATCTTCACCAGCAATACCTACACGTGTTTCTGAATGATTTAATTTTCGCTAGGTATACGACAGTAGCTAATATATACATTTTTCTAACTTTGAAAGTAAAAGTACTATGAAAATACGACAGTAAAAAATATGCCTGCTACCAGTACGATGAACCACTCGTTGGTCTATCGGTCGAATCGCTCTTTGACCAAGATTGAAATATTTTTTGTTAATGATACATATTAAAATTCACGGCACCAAAATAAGTTATCTCGATTCTGAATATTCGTATTTAGTAAGTAATCGATTTTATTATGATTGTAATTCCAATAAGCAATAAGCAAATAATGGAATATTTAGTAATCGAAATTCTAAGCATTAATTCCGATGAGCAATAAGCAAATAAAACATTATACAAATCTAGATCCTTGCGTTTAACATTTGACATCTCACGAGTCCCATGATCTCTTTACAAGATTTGTTCATTGCCATTCTGCATTGCCTAGGGCTGTCAGGAGCGTAGAAAGTTGAAAGTGAAATGCATTGAAGTATCTGGGGAAAATTGATTACTTTTTATGGTTGGTCTGACTTTATTGGGTGGAGAATGCTGGATTAAATTTTAGCCTTTCTATTGACAACAATAGTACGGAATAGATTAATCAAATAGATAGGACGACATGGAAGGCATCCTAGATATTGTCAGATATATGATATTATTAATTTGGAAGGCATTTTGGATATTATTATTGTGAAAAATTAAGGATTGCGTTGCGACCTACAGTTTAATTTATTTCTTTGCTGTACCATATTTCTGTGCGTGGGTATACATTCCTCTGTGTTTTTTACTACAAAACATATAATATTTTATAAAAAGCTAGATAATAAATTATACTCGTATATTGACAGGACGTTTTTGATAACGGGAATGAGTGTTCTTTTGAGCAATGAATAATAGGTAATTTGTATGCCTATATTTTGTAATTATACAGTTTAATTATCTGTGCGGTAAAGTAGTTTGGTACGTGGTCAGAGGTGTTGGTTTCGACCTCCTGTTTGATTGGGTTGTATTTAGTTCGCCAGGATTTGCTTCCTTTAAAGTTTGTCAGCTTATTAGTAGTGCTAATATCAATTGTTTCGTATGTTAGTGATGATATATCCAGACCCTCTGTGATTGAGGATTCCGCGTGAAACTTGGTTCCACCTTCAGCGATGAAGATGAAGGCCAACAGTCAATATTAAAAATAGTAAAATATTGAAGCTGAAAAGATTTTATTATTTCACTGTCGTTACTTACTTTCCTCGATGCCAACCCTAAAACGCACAACCTACGAAACAACAATTTTAACATCTACAACTTCCAACCAACCTTAGGAAGTTGTGATAAGTGCTATTTCTGTAGCTCAACGGTTACAATGGACGCATTGTCACTTTTACATACAATTTAATGCCATCGCCGAGTGGATCTTACGAACGCTCATGAATTATTTACTGGGCCGCTTATATCTTCACATAACGCAATTTCTTGTTCAAGATGTTTATTCTTACACTCCCGTGTGTTCGGTGTCACTGAATTGTTTTATTATACGATGATTATGGGTTGTTCTTTGTAGCTAACGCTTTATTGTGATATTGTGGAGATACTTTAAGCACTAAAACGTAAGGTGCACTCGTATTTTGATAGATATGTGAATTTTATTAAAATAACATTAGCATTGTTATTCGGGATTATGGTGATACTACTACTTTTACTCTTGTAAATTACCTACATGATTTTCCCATGGTTTCGTTCGTAGACTTAATTCAAAAGTTATTTTTCTTGTTTTTGTTTCTAGATGAAAGGTTATTTTTTTATACTTCAGACAATGAGTGTACAAAATTTCATGATGATCGGTTTACAGTCGCGAAAGCACAAAGGAACAAACTTGTAACTTACTGGCCAGCTACCTACCCGACCACCACTATTGTTTATGTACCTAATAATAATAGCGTTTACATAATTATTGTGTCACGACACGATTTTTCAAGATAAAATATTGATGTACAATTCTTATTTTTTTTCAGCTATCTTATACACCAAAAGCAATGATATTATACCATATAATATCATTGAGCAAAAGTAGAAACGTTCATATTTATTTTCAATAAAATATCTTTTACAGTAATGGTGTGAAACTCGAATAGAGCGGCCATTGCTCGATATCACTACCTTTGATTTAGTGGTTTGACATTACCGGATATGGAAGGTATATTGTTTACAAAATATATTTCACTTCTATTGTCCATTTCTATATTCGTTCGTGGTGATTCAATTTAGAAATGGAACAGAGTGAAACTTGGCAAGATAACTTGCAATAAATCCAAACTAAAATATTTTTTCCTTTCTTGGCAACGCTGCATCTTAACTTTCATGAACATATTGTTAATCGTTGGTCTATCAATAATTTTTGTAAATCACTGGTCCAAGCACCTAAATTAAACAAGAAAAAAATGATTCATCTCCATCTGATATTAATAGAATTAATCCCTTTTTCCTTGCCATTTGAAGTTTCCAATGCCTACTTTATTATTGTTATTTGGTAGGAAGAATAAAGATGTCTTCACGTGACCACGAATGCTAAAAAGTGTTAGGATACGTCGTTTTAAAATACTAGATTGTAAAACTCAAATACACGGGAGTGGGTCGTCGAACCGATCCGTTCTATGTTACTCATCGTAAATGGAAGAGAGTAGGTATATTAGCAATTGAATCACACTATCGTATTTTGTCTTTTTTGGGTTATTTTCCGTTCTATACACCTAAGTACGTGTTTCTTGGAAAGTCAGTGCTAAGCTCTTTACATTAAGAACAGTTTTTGGCTTGATGCCAGTAGTAAATGCATACGCGCTTATTTAATTTAACTCAACAAGTTTTAGCCACTATTTTACACCTAATGCGCTGATAAATTTTAATTATCATATTTGTCGGTTAGACAGAGATGCATGTGACAAGATAGATGCGGAGAATGGACAAAGTAAAAAGTGAGTACTTACATAAGAGGAAACTTTAAATTAGCATTATGGAATAATTTTATTTTTGCGTTTACAAACGCGTAAATATAGTACTAGAAAAATGCACTGAAAAAAATCGACTTGCCTCAGGCGGGGCTTTAAATTAGCATAGTGGAAGAAAGGTTGAAAGGTTAAAAACTAAACGGGATTATATCATACAGGAAAATAATATTAAGAGGCGACACTCGGAATGGATATAGACGGAGAGAAAGACCAAAGAAAAGATGTAAAGATTGTGATAACGATGAGAGATGCATGGAAAAAAATACATCGAAATTAGTCAAGACATGCAAAATGATGATCTATGTAATTTTAAATATTAAGAAGAAGTCAAAGAAATCAAATCATTTATTGACTAGCACAGGACAAAGATAAAGAAGAAAGAAATAAAGGTATTAAAAAGAGAAATATACGAATATATTCAACTGTTGTGTGAGCCATAACCACATAATTTCAAGTTAAAGCCTTATTGCGTAGAAAGCCTAATATAAATATCAAAGAGAATATACAATACACCTCAACAAAGGTCGTCGTCTATAAAATAAAAATTGAGTTGTCGATTTTATTAGGTACCTCTATATACAAATAATATCAATGTTACGCATTTTACATTACAAACGAAATAATACAATGGAAATAAAGGTCTATAAATTTGTTCACAATTGAGCAATACATTCAACCAAAGTCTATTGTTATTTTCACTTTATTGATTTGGATGTAACAGGTTATAAACATTAATAAATATCAAACAACAGTATTATTTTGTTCAATTCAGAAATTAGTAGAGATAGGGATACTCAAATGGTTTGATCACGTAGAAAGGGTGAGAGAAAGTAAATAACGGGAGATGCGGGATGCGGAGAAGACCTAGGCGAATATTTGTCTATCAAATCAGATACTCGAAATCGCCGAATATGTACTTACAAAGGAGGAATGAGATGAATGAGAGTAGATGAAACGAAAGAAATATGTAAGTCGAAAGTGGAAATAACTGATCTCTGCTTACCCCTATGGGAAAAAGGCGTAGCTTTATGTTTGTTAGAAATTAAATTTTTCATCAATATCTTGTGTTGTTGACTGCACTGTAAACTTCGAAAGTTCATGTCTAGGATTGCCACTTGAATCAATAACTAAATATAATCGAATATAAAATCTTTTTCTGTATTGCTCTGATCAAAATCTATGATTTGTATATGACACAGTATAATTATTGTAATAAAAACACATAAAGATATCGTTGTATGGACTTAGCCCTTATTAGACGCATAAAAATAAATATAAAAGCTCGTTAAACGGTTATAACAATCAACAGAAGTATAACTTCGGAACAAAGAAGTTATTTAGGAAATGGGATAGGGACAAACAATGAACAATACTGAATATGCTATGAATGAATACAACTTTGTTTGATAAAAAAACAATAGAACACATTTCATACGGTATTTTTGTTTGGAACTTGATGGATTACTTTTTATGTATAATGTATATGCTGCGAACACATATACAGTGCTCGCAGATAATATGGTATAAAAACTCCCCAGCCTATGTCGAGCCAATCGATAAAGAATAAATGTAAACAAATCACTGTCATTTTTGTATGAGTGATGACATTGGTGATGACTGATGAGCACTGACCTCTATTATACAAGTACGCTGGACTGAAGGTTGTCATCCAAAAAATGATGCCATTTGATTATCGCCATTTTGGCGCTGTCGGTCATGACAGCAGGTAGTGAACGTCTTCGGAACTAATGGGACCACAGATTATAGATCTCGTTGCAGCCAATAGCAATGTAATTTTTAATAGTAAACGTCAAATTTAGTACCCTGGTCGCTCGAGGGGGCGCTTCAAATCGGCACAAGAAAAATTTGACATTTTAGTAGACGTATTCAGTCCAGCGTACTTGTATAATAGAGGTCAGTGCTGATGAGCAATAAGATAAAATTACAGTGGACTTGGTTACTTACATTTATCCTTTATCAAATTTGACTTCAGTAGGTATAGTTGGGTTGTAGACGTTAAAACCAGCTGATACCAGTGTCTGATTTGAGGAGGCCGATAGCACTGCGGTTATGCAGTCTTCATAAAGATTACAGAAGTTAAGATACTAAGTGCTTAGATGATAAACCAAAAATGTTTCAAAAAAGGAAAATTGTATATCCGTACTTCGGAAAGGACCTTACCCTGGTGTTCCCCATTGCTGTTAAAAATAGCCGTCATAAAAAGGGCACGTCAGAGCATTGAGATCTCAGATTGACATATAATGTAGGTACCTACTAACTACTCTCAATGCGTCAGAAGTCACAAATGGTGACTTGTAAAGACCATGCAAAAAGGAGAAGAAGTCTGCTTGTTCTCCTTGTGATGAGATAGATACTACAAGGAGAACAAGCAGACTTCTTTCATACATAACGTGTTGGCTTTACTCAATTATTTTTTAACTAATATATTTTTAAATTATATCATTGACTTTATCCATTTTAGTTTTGTATAAACTAGTTCTAGGATAAAGCGCTCTTCTTACAGTATAACTAGTAACATGCTCAACTAATAACTTGAAAAGCTTTCGGTTTACAAAAATATTTCCAAAATGCTATGTACAAAACACATCATTTGAAATCTAAGATAGTAAACAAAATCAATAGGAAAAAGAGATTTCTTTCTTATTTGTACGTTTCTCACAAAATAATTTAATAGTAAAACTACTAGTACTTATAGTATTATATTATCTGTGGTAAAACTATGTAAAAGTTATGAATCAACTAACTAATAAAGACCGCATCACAATATATATCCAGTGTAATACTAGTATCAGAATCAATCTAAGTTCGTTTACCTTTTATTAGCCTCAGGATATCCATCGATTCAATCTGTGTATGCTTCAGTGGGCATAGTCAATTATGTACATATAAGTATCTATACTATCGATAAAGCAAATATGACCTTTATAAGAAGTGAATAGGCCCTATTTTTAAATTCGCATTCTCATGAATGTGGTTAGGTACCCGTACTGGTATAAATAACAATCATGTTAAGTAGGTACATAAATCATCTATTCATGAATCCTTTGCTAAAGTACAACGATATGATCCTTGGATTTGCAAATCGAATGGTTCTAGAGATTTGACATATTGTAAAACCCTTTTCTCCTGTAAACTTAAAAGTAAACATGACTCAGTAGTATTTCGCAGTGATTGTAATTGCTTTGATATGATTGATTCTCTTTCGATTACAGATAGGTATAACTCAATAGATGGGAGTACTACAAAATGTAGGTAGGTACTACGAAAAGAGAAAGATTAGCTGTATATATGTACGACTTTATTCTGGCGTTATCCTAGCACCATCAATAAAACTTTTAGGTTCAAACGATTATTGATAAAAATCATTATTGCTACCAGTCGCCGATTAGTGGGGAAAAACTCTTTTACACAATAATATTTATTGTAACACATTTGACATAAATTTTATTTTATTTTCTATATGAACTTTTACTATGCCAAATCTCACACTCCTCCGTGCACACCATATACTTATAAAAATGTACCTACAAAAAAATTTCTTCACAGATTTGTATCTTAATAACTTTTTCGTTTAAATATACCTAAACTTGCCTTTCTCAAAATGTATAATGGGTGCTCTACAAATCAAAGTTATTATATTTATGTTAATGTCCATCAAAACAAAGCGTTATGAATAAAAGAAAATTTTAAAAAGTTAATGAACCTTTAACTCCATAATTGTATACATTCTTCCATTGTGCCCATTCTTCGAAAAGACAATGAGTATTGGACCCATCTGTCTCGCTATTAACGTAATTAGCAAGAACATTTGAATCATCAAACTGCATTACATTTATAATGCCAGAGAAATAGAGGTTGCTACTAATGAACATTTTTTGAAAAAGAAATCACATATTATGAGGATCGAGTGCTACCTACGAAATATTGCAAAAGTTGCAAATAGCAAAAGAGTTTTAAAATACCTTTCCCAATATATCGCTTACATTTTTAGTTTCTAACTTTAAGGTTAGAAACTAAAAATGTAAGTAGATAATATTTATTCTATTAATTGTCGTTTTTACATTTTGACACTTATATGATTTTAGATTTGAAAACGAACATACATAGAGGGGAATACTTTTAAAACCGTCTTAAACCCTTGATTTTTCTTTCTCCTTTGACAGGAATATTTCAAACTTTATTAAAAATACTAGTGATGGCCCGTGGCTTCGCTCGCATTAATGTCGGTAATTATATAGCCTAGACTTCAATTCGATAAATGGACAATCCAACACAAAAACAATTTATCAACTCTTCAGCTTTATAATGTTAGTATGGATTGCAAGTACTAATTTTCACAATATCACTTTGTTATATTAATTAATAACTTTTCTTTACAAACGCTTTATAGACAGGTATACAATTTTTACAAGAATTTATTAAAATTCGCTCACGCGACAAATAAACTTACTGGTTTGTTTATTTCTTCTGAGGTCAAGAGATTATAACAGTCAGAATTTACGCGATCTCCAACTGAGCTGCCCACTGTTCTATCGACCTTTGCGTTAAGTTTCTTCCCATTTGCCTGTATTGTATTGGGATTCCTGCAAAATAATTATTTCAATTCTACATTATTTAAAAAAATCACAAAATCCATCGATTTAATCTGTGTATGCTTCAGTGGACAAAGTCAATTATATTTATACAACCAGAAAGGTATAACCTTCTTAGCTTTTAAATATAAAACATTGTAACCTTAGATCAATTATTTCCAACGCTTTCTAAGAATACTCCATCACTGATTCTTATAATTTCAGTCAAGTGTCAAAGCAACGAAAAATAAGCACGCATTTTTATCTTTTTATGAATTGTACAAAATATCACATGGTACATCTATAAAAAAAGTCATGGGCGATAGCAATACATAGTAGGTATACAAGACGATTATCTGTCCCATGTATTTCTGTGATAATCTTGCTGATCTCGGAAATCATGATCTGCATTTCTCTAAAAATGTATGTCTCTACATTAATAAATTTCATTATCTCACACGTACATGAGGAAAGCCTAACAATTTTCTTCTATAATAAAAAGTTCGCTACAAATCAATTGTAAGTAATAATGCCAATGCGGTAATACACTTGCGGAATGTATGAAATATTCGCAGCGACCGTTGACTCGGTATCTCCGGCCCGTGGTCACCAAACTGTAAATACTTTTGGCCATAGTAACTTGAGATCAACCGCAACATCAAATACCATTCATTGTTTTAGAAATACCCATAAATTGCGGTTTCGTTATCTAAAAAAGCCTTTACAATGATCTTAATGGTTCTTAACTAATATTATCTATTAAGCAAGTAAATCGAAATATCGATCACCAAGAATTTTTGAACATGCATAAGCAGGAATACATAAAAGGAAACACCTTTTATTCAGAAAAAGTCTGTTCCCGATACAGAAAAAATATTTTTTGGCAAAATCTAAATTAAATGAAGCGAAGCTGCGGAAAACTGTTGATGTTAAATACAACCAATTTGTATTTAACATCAACAGTTTTCAATAGACCGGAAATCTAGCAAAAGAAAGTTAAATATTTAGTGTCATTTGTGGTATATATACCACCGATGCTGGCCGCAGATCATGCTACCGAAAACTAGGTGGTAGACCCATATGTAGGGTCGTCGTAGGTACCACCGCCATTCTTATTTATGCCGTGAAGCAATTCGCTGTGTTTCGGATTGAAGGGAAAGGTAGCCAGTGTAATTACTGGGCATGGAGGGCATATCATCTTAGTCCCCAGGATGGCAAACGCACTTTTTGGTGTTAAGTAATTTACACTTAATATTGCAAGTGTCTATAGGCGGCGGTGACCACTTAACATCAGATGGCCCGCAAGCTTGTTTGCCATCTCGTAACATAAAAAAAGAACTGACAAATTTCTTTAATTTCAATCAACATTGCATTGTTAAAAGACATGAGATGACCATGTTCCCATAACTAGTCCATAATTTCCAAAACTATAATTATGACATCTTATTTAAATACAGTCAATTTTAGAAATCAACTACTGTGTAATCGGATTCAAGTTTTTCCTGGTAGTCCGCAATGCTGGCGCACTGCACCAAATTATTTGTAAAAACTGCAACAAGTTACGAAAGGTAATAAGATGCTAGTTTTTTTATCAATTTTACCTATTAAATCTCGAAAGCAAGAAGGAAACTTTTAACTGAACACTAAAGACAGAGACGATCGGTTCAACTACCTCTGAATTCGGAATGTTCAAATTTAATTTAATTTGATTTTTGTTAGGTATCGTACATGCTGTAATCTTGCCTACATGTCATTGTAATCAAATCCGTAATACATTTTTATTTTCGTAATTGTATCAATAAATACATACTACCGACTAATTTAAATTAAAGTTGCCATAGAAATACAAAGCTCATTACGAAGTTTGTAATCTCAGCGAAGTAATAACGTGTACCTAGGCAAAATTACAGCATTCTACGATAAGTAATTCATTCAAAATTTGTAAAAATTTTGAAATAATGTGAATCTTTATATTTATTTTTTCTTTATAGAAATAAAGACTTCTAAGCACCATCATGTCATGGTGCTGTGTTACCACTTACTACTGCTTACCATCAAACTTACATTGTATAATATTATACATGTTCTCCATCTTAGTTGTATAAAAAATATGTTATTACAGTAACTCTTAGAATTTATCGAAAACCATTTATTTTCACTGTTACCAACTCTCACAATAGGAAAAGATTTTTAAGTACGTTACTCATATAGTTAACGCCCTTATTAATTGACGTCAAACTCACTCACACAGGTTTTACTTAAATTATTTCGGTCAACGTGGGTAGCTCAATAACTCCGAACACAATTTTCAGTACTGTACCATGAAACAATTGTCTTTGGCAGATGTGAAATGAAACATGACTGAGTGATGCCGTAATGTGCTTTATTTAATATGTTAAGTGCGAAAGTAACTAAATCTGTGATATGTTAAGTGCCATAAAAGCAAAAGTGTCTTCTACACCATGGGCAATACAAATTCAGGACATGGCCACCAGAAGCAACATGGTAAAAGCAGGAAATGTAGAAGTTTGCCGACGTCACCTGAAGTCAGAAGGTAAGTAAATATAAATAACCGATCGTGTGGGTTATGTATGTGGTAAAAAATATTATTTAATATTAACTAAGGAGAATTAGGAATATCGCAGGGGTGGGATGACGAAACCGTTTATTTTTTTACCAATAAAACGTCATAAATAGAATCTATAAAAATAGAAAAGAATATATTTTGTTATCTAACTATGGTAAGCAAGATATTAGACCATGAAATAAGTATTGAAGCTAACCAAAAATCTTCATTTTCCGATCTTTTATTATTTTAAAGCACTGTCCTAATTTACTTCGAAGTATAGATATCTACGTTTTACGGAAAATATTTCTTCAACGTCGATATTTCATAGGTAATCTTTGATCTCGTGTTCATTTATGGTATAAATGAGGGATAAAATCTTGCTGTTACTTTTTACGGCGCGAAGATGAAAATCTGCAAAATAATTTTATTTAATATAAGGCTATTTTCGGAACGCCTATTGAATGCAAAAATATTATAGAGAACTTGCTTACATTATTGATAGAGATTTTGGAAATATAAGGTAGAACATAATAACATTCAGTTTATTTATCAAAGTCTAATACATTTATTTCAGTTCAGGTAATCAGATAATTGTTTAGGTACATTTATTCTATAGCGAATTTCTAGTGTACTTACATCGAAACGCAGATGATAGATGATGGACATTTGTTTTGGAACATAACAATGTATCTTCACAACTCAACTTCAACTGTGGATGTGAAACACCGTCAGAATTAATTTCCGAAATAGCCGTGAGTTCGCGAAATCATAGGAAGTTAACGTCCACACGTCACGCGTCACTTCAATTGGCACTGCTGATTACCTATTTCAGTTCTGTGTGTAAATGAAGCTGAAATATCAATTGCAATTGTTATTTTACGTGAACATAAAACCCTTTTATGCCACTAGGTACTCAACAAAATACACACGAGAATATAAATAATTTCAATTTCAATTCATCGATGAATTTTATTGGATATTTTTGTTTATTTTAGCTAGACTCCTTTTTTGTAATATAATACCTGAAATAATAAGTTAGTTGCCGTTAAAACATAATATTTTTTAAAGATATTTACAGCTATACTTTTGCTTTTTTATTTTTGCTACGCCCTTGCGGCGGCAGAAATATTAACATGTAACAGATTGTCGATATGGACATGTGATGTGAAGAGATGATGAGCAGTTTAAAAAAGTGTGTTGATGTTGAAATGACGGTAGATCGTGAAATCTGAAAGAAGAAAACATAATATTAGGCCAACTCCAAAAACTGCTGTTGGAGATTTTCAAAATTTGATAGAGATTATTTAAGAACTTAGGTACCGTTCCTCATATCCTATTTGGAATGGCATGCAATCGACATGTAGGCATTGCTTGCACGCTGCATTTACCAACAATAAAGCCTTCCAATATAGTCTGCCTCAAACTCGAATACCTCTGGCATTCGCTTCGAATAGCGTGTTTGAATATTTGACGACCCGATATTTTCAACGGTTAGTTTCACAAAAATCGTCATCTGCAACAGCAGATATGATTTTGTTTGCTGCCTGAACGTTTGTTTTGAAACTATTGGAACCTAGCGAAAACATTGTGCACGCAAAACTGGAGCAAACCATTCTACTGGAAATAAAGCGAGCTACACGTGAATAAGTAAATGGAGAGATAAAATTGGTATCTGGAAGCCGACAAAACAACGCAAAATATAACAAGACAATGCCGCAATACCGTAGATAGAACGTAATTACTTAGAGAGAACCTGTGGTAAAGATACTACAACTTAGAAACTTTGTTTCAAAAAGTGGACAACTTTATAGGGGCATTGTTATAAGGTTTTTACAATGTCTCCATCGACTAATTTACAGATATTTAATATTCAGAAGAGTATTGTCGTAAGCCGTGCGTGATCCGTAATCGTGAATGGGTGACCGAACATTTTTCAACTCAATTATCCTCCGTGCTGATAAAAGTTGACGAAAGATATCAGTCGTTCCTAAGTAGGGTTGGTGTCTGTCAGACGGCCAGCCGTAAAAATCTAGGTAATGCCATAGCCTATACAGCACTATTAGCTGTGCCCGCGACTTTGTTCGCGTATTATGATGTTATATAGCCTTCCTCTATAAATGGACTATCTAACACAAAAGAATTTTTCAATTTGAATCAGTTGTTCCTGAGATTAGCGCGTTCAAACAAATAAACAAACTCTTTAGCTTTATAATATAAGTATAGGTTGTTGATATCAAGACATACTATACCAACCTCAAATAAATTAGGTGCATGGTAGGAAAAAGAAGATAATTCAGAAAAGAAATCATCATGATTACCATCGTAAGAATAACTCAGTTTTAAAGTTGATTGTAAAATAAATTTTTTGCACAAAGTATAATACGTAGGTATAGTATATCTAATGTTTACGCAACTCGCCCAAGTAACCCCATAAGAACGGTAATCTTACAAATATATTCTGGCCATTATTGGAAAGTGCTTAAGAATATCGGCTTACATTATCGTGTACAACAAAATCGGACACGCGTGTCTCTTGTATCTATTACGCAAAGTGCCGCTCATGTCAAATGACATGACACAGCGGGCTATGCAGCCAGATGTTCATTGTTTAGATTTCGGCCTCATTATCGACTGGCTTTGATCGAACAAAGGGAGTATAATAACTTAAAGGGCAATAGGTTTGTTGTGTAATAACACAGCTAGTATTTCTCACGATATCTGTCTGTTTGAAGTTCTACACAATGTCTTATACTAATTATAACAATATTGGTCATAATAGGATTAAGAAGAAGATTATATTGTATTCCAGATGAAGGTCGCTTCCACCTTCTGATCTGATCATTACTTATCATTAAGGCTGATTTACACCAGGTAAGTTTAAAGTCAGTAACAGTAGGCGCCGATGCTGGCGCCGAGAACGGGGACTCAATTCTCGTTTCCTTCAAAATAATCTCGAATTTGAGATTTTTATCCGGATGTCCTATCTCACCACTAATCGAATTACTTCGAGATTTTGTGTGAAATTGCCATTTGAAAATATAATATCACGTTACTGTGCGTTCCGTTTTCAACGTCATGAAAACTCAAATAAATTCTCGAATTCGACATTATTTCGAAGGAAACGAGAATTGCGTCCCTGATTACACGCCGTAAATCCGTAAGTCAGTAAGCGGGAATATTGGAGTCAGCGCTCACGCGACAGCTCTGTACTGACTCCAAGTCAATTCACACTAGGCCAGTACCGAGTCAACACTGACATTCCTCGAATTTGCAAGTCCGTTACTTACCCTGTGTAGATATATTTCCATGCTCACACCAATAATATATAGCCCAAATTAAGTATCATTCAGAACTTATGTTATATGGATACTAGATAACGGACACATATACATAACAGTCTAAATATTTTATAAATAAATATATAAACAAACATGACTCGTGAACAAATGTTCGTGTTCATGAAACGTGTGCCACTATCTGATCCGATTGACGCCGTCGTGTTTAAGTGGTCAGTAACGCTGCCTACTCACCGGGCGGTCCAGGTTCGAACGGATATATATTTATTTAATTTTATTTTTAAAACATCTAGATTATTATGTATATTTGTCCGTTATCTAGTATCCATAACACAAGTTCTTAATGATACTTACTTTGGGCTAGATAATTGGTGAGAGCGTAGAAATATATTATTATTATTATTACCTGGACTCGAACCTGGACCGCCCGATGTGTAGGCAGTAAAGAGCTTCCCGGTGAAGTACAAAACGGTAGTTTTCATTAATTGAAAATAATATTTGTGATTTCATAGTGAAGTGTTGGTGTAGAGACATTAATTAGATAATTTATTATAGTAAAGGCTTTGAAGTGTCATAACATAATGACTAGGTAAGGTAATTTACGGTACGTAATATTGATATTACCTGACATTTAGCTAAATGTGGGTGTGAATTGGAAGTGGTCAAATAGAATACCGTGTGAAATTGTGTGCAAGATTCTCGAGATAAGTAAGGTAGTATATACACATCGAAAGTTTGCCATAGTAATAGTAAATTGTTACTTACGTAAGTAGGTTTTATAGCAATAACTTTTATTATTGGTAGCTTAGTGAAAAAACAGGGAGTTTGGGAGTGTTACTGCAGCTAAAATTGCTATTTTTATTACATTAGTTTATTTAGGTACTCTTGGTAATAGTCGGGCTAAGATTAAGCCGGTGATAAAGCGAGCTTACCCATTGAAAAAGGGAATAAAAACCTAGTAAGGCAATTTACCTACGATTTACCTATGCACTTTCATTAGCACATTCCTTTTCATACAGCAAAGTTTAACAGCAAATAGGAAAACTGGTCTAATTTCTTCGTCCGCAGTTAGTGTGAGTACTTACTGTCTTAATAAATAGCACATTAGTCTCGCCTTAGTGACATACGACTTGCTATTCATATTTTTTAATTGCTAAAGCTCTAGCGATAATTGTAACATTCTTATATTTTAAGGTAGCCATCAACGTGAAAGTAAGGCTAAAGCAAGCTATTCACGCTCAGGTTTACATGACAGTTTTAACTGTTCAGGTGAATAACTGTTCAGGTAAACATTAGCGTGTATAGTATGGAAACCTGCGCAGTTGTGTGGCATACACGCTCATGTTTACCTGAACAGTTAAAACTGTCAGGTAAACCTTAGCGTGGATGGCCTGCTTTAGCCTTACTTTCACGTTTCGTAGATACCTAGTTATTATTATCATTGTAGATGTTATACCTAAGCACTTTTGAGGAAAAGTTGATCATATTTCTACTCATGTTAAGTAAGTTAGAAATACAAATATAAGGATATCCGAAAACGATAATATCGTTTATATTAATCATGCGGGGTGATATACTCGGATTGGATAATGTGGAGAAGCGCACAAAAAGCTTTACTCACAAGCTTTTCGTTTGTAGCGCCATCTAGTGGCGAGTGGCATAATTACATTAGCATGCTTTTTTATAGTCCAGGGCATGCTGTGCTTATTTGTTTTTACAAATCATTTTTTTTTGTAAGTACAGTGTATTTTTTATTTACATTTTAGACTTGAAGCTATGGGTACTTAAAATAAACAAGGGAACTACAAAAATATGCTTATCTGCACCTGCTTTTTTTTAGTAAAATGAAAAACAGAGATAGTCTAATTAAAACTACTTCTACACAATGATTTCACGTTTACAAAGAAAAAGAAAAACAGTAGGCACTTAATCTAAATTGCTGTATCTTGAGAGTATTAATATGAAACTTCAAATTATCTCCGGGGTCTATGGTCTATTAGAACATTGATCCTCTAATGTTCTGCGCTACAAAACGGCATAGATGCAGTTGCAGCTTCCTACTCGGTAGTTTATTATCGAGTCGTGACCCACGACCACGCTGGAAGCTGATATTATTGTAGGTCTTAGCGGCCATATTTGCCGCAGTCTTGGTAGCCAATATTTAGGAGATTCCGTACAACAAAGTTTCGTAATAATTAAACATATTTATTTATGTAGGTATAGTACCTATATACCCATTTACGTACTAATAAATAAAAAATGGTAGGTACCTACTTTAAAAGTTAAAAACGAAATTATCATAACACTGAACATGGAGATAAGTACATTTTCTTAAAGCAGTTGTTAAATTGCGCAAGTTTTCAGTAATGTTCCACAGTCTAGCGTTTTTGTTTTATTTCTTTTGTTTATATTTGGAGTCATCGTGAGAAGTGTAAGGAAGGTTAAAATGTTAGAAATGATATTAAAACGCTGAATTGAAATCAAATAGATATTAGTTAGTCCTAAATTTTTACATATGGTAACTGATAAAAATATAGAATAAATATTCCAAAATTGACTGCATGGGACAATCCTGTTCAAATTAAGAAAGAATGAATGCGATAAGAGGTGGATAGGAGTGTGTATTTTTGCGGTTGAGAAATGATGCAACAAGTTCGGATAACAGGGAAACAAACTGCCTGTAGTAAAAACAAACGCGGTATAAAAATAAGATTAGCGCAGCCATATAAATTTTCATAGGTAGGTAATTACAGATATTGAAATGAAAAAATATACTTATTTTTATTTTGTGTTTAATTAATTAAAAAATCTACAACACAAAAGGCAAATATTGAATAGTAAAAATGATTTATTAAATTTTGGTAAGGTAATTAAAAAATCAAAATCACAAAAATTTAAAAATTTGCAGCTGTAGTATGAAAACAAAATTACACTTCAACCATATTAAAGTTTTATCCTGCGCAACCCAAAGATAATGCGTATCCAACCCACTCCGGTTCCGTTTTTATTACGTTAGACTTGGCGATACCGTTACATGCATCCTTGTTTATTTTTGTAGCGCCCAATATTTTGCCAGTGCACGTAATTTGTGAAACGCGTCTTTAGCTACCTATAATCTTTCGTTTGCTAAGTTATAAGATATCCTTTAATTTCTTTGTGACGGGAACTTTGTTAGGGAGAAGCTTTTTCGTAAATTACCTACTTTACAGACTTTTTACATTTTTTTATTAATTTCTACTTACAGTTTCATTGATTTGTCGCTTGAGATAAAAAAAGCCAATAAAACCACGATTTTTCAATAAATTAGGTATTTGTTTAATTACAAAATGAACAGAATATTATAAAACATATCTGTCTTTAGGCGAAACCCGTAATCATAGACGCAAACCTGTTTTTTGTTATATTAGGGGTTTAGGTGCCGTTTTGTATAGAGAATTTAACGAAAATTCATTTTTCCATACAAACATATTTGCCATTTTTTTAAGGAACCCCAAATCTAAATTTTGTCTAATTTTGTGGATATGTTTAGACAACATTAACCTATAGGATACTTAGAGAAAAAAAATGAGAATTGATACCTGTAAAAAAATATTCATATTTTTATAACGGAGACGGGCACCTCTTAGGACGAGCTGTTTTTGAAGATCTATTTCTAGTAAAAAATTAAAAAAAAGGATAAAATTTATACATAAATATATGTCTTTGTAATGAAGTTTCAAATAGAAAAAGAATAATGGACATAGCTATTGTATTAAAGGAATTATACACTAATGAATAATGAGGGAAAACATCGGCAATTTCATACTTTAACCCCTATTATCTACGTATATTAACGTTTAAATTATTTAAATAAAATTAATATCAGTTTACAAGAACTTCAAATTCAATACAATTAATGTTTATTCTGGGTACAGAGTACCTAAGATTGCTATCAAATCTTTGTTACCCTGTATAGAATACTTGAAAGCAAACTAGACTAACTTACTACTAACAATTGCCGTCGGCTTGATAGGACCCCGATTAGCTCGAAATACAGTTAGCGAACAGACTCAATTAACCACTTAATTCTAATGGCATATCAATTTAACTTGCCTTTCTTTCCTGCAAGCAGTCTTGGATCTATACGAGGTGGTGTAAATACCGAAAATGGTTCGATTTTGGTGACATATATCGCTGTTAAGAGAAAAGTTTATGGAGACTGAGTTTCTCTTAAGTCTAATAAATCCGACAACTTGCTAATTTCCTTGTCAGACTAATACTTAGTTGCTCATTGTTCAGGCGAAAAGACGGTTATATGATAATATAGATTAGTAGATAGACTAGAATTAAGGTTAACAAGTGTAACGGTTTATGGAAGCGTCACGCTTAAGCTCCTTTCTTTACACGAAGAGAATAATAATCTTTCTTCTTTCTAACGTAAAGAGAAATAGATGGGATGAAGATTTTTACCATTCCATGGAATCACCTTGTGGGTCCATAGTGTTGCAGAAAGGGGAACCAGGAGCAGTGCTTGAGACTTATGACCCTAGTGTAACCTTATTAACAGTACTCACCTCCATACACTACCCTGAGTTCTCTCTCCGCCAAATATCTCTGGTATTATGTCGCGAAAGCCGCTTATCTCCTTATCTTATCTCCTCTACTTTTTTCAATATTCATTAATTCCATCACACAGTCGCTTTCATGTTCCTATCACTTGTATGCAGATGATTTGCAGATTTATACGCAAGCACCTCTAGCGGATCTTTCTAGTGCTGTAAATAAGACCAACAGTGACCTTAAGGCAATCGATGGTTGGAGCAAATCCTATGGTCTAGTGATCAATCCTCATAAAACGCAGACAATTTTCATCGGAAGTCCTTATTTTGTTTCGAGGATTGATTACAGTTCATTACCTTCGGTTGATTTTAGTGGTACCATCATTCCCTTTTCAAAAAGCGTGAAAAACCTGGGTGTAGTTTTTGATCAGAGTCTTACATGGCGACTTCAAGTGGAATCTATTCGGAAAAGAGTCTTTGCGGCGTATGGTTCACTGAATCGATTTCGGAATTTCCTGCCGATCAGTACGAAAATTGTTTTAGCAGAAACACTGTTACTGTCTATTTTGGACTACGCTGATGTTTCCTACGCAGACCTTTCGGAGGAGCTACTTGATAAACTAGAGCGCCTGCAGAATTTATGCATTCGATTTGTTTTTAATCTACGCAAATTTGATCATGTTTCTTCCTATCGTTCTCAGCTGAATTGGCTCCCCATTCGTCGGCGGCGGGACTTACACGTTCTATCCCTTCTTTATTCTGTCCTATTTCTTCCCACCTCTCCACCTTATCTTCGATCTCACTTTTCTTTTCGTTCTTCTTTACTAAATCGCACCTTGCGTTCAAATTTCAATTTCACCCTTGATATTCCACTTCATCATTCTAACTTTCTTACCTATTCTTTTTCCGTTCATGCAGTCCGGCTATGGAATGCGCTACCTGTGAGTGTTAGGAGTGCTCGTACGTTGGAGTCCTTTAAAAATCAAGTTCGGAGTCATTTCCTTTCTTATGCATGTCTGTAATTTAATCTTTTTTTTTTAATCTACTGTTTGTTTAGTTTATTAAGATTGCTCATTTTACACAAACTTTAGTAATGTTTTTATTAATTTTTATTTGTAATTTCATTTTTTTTGTTTTTAATTTAAGAAAGCTTTCTACTCCTGCACCTATCTTGTAGTTACCACGTAATCCTTTCACCCAAGGTTGCCTGGAAGATATTGCTTTATAGCAATAAGGCCGCCTACCTTGTACATTTTTTTTTGTTTTATTTATTTGTTTACTGTATGTTTTCCAATCGTGTGTGCAATAAAGAGTTTATTATTATTATTATTATTATTATTAAATACGTGTTCCAGTGCCAACAGAGCTTGCGGAAGTTCTAGACAAACCGAGAAAAGAACGCGGCACTTTCTACAAAATAAAAATGAATAGACTAGAAAATATATTTTTGAAATAGTCTCTTTGGAGACACAATTACCAGTAAATTGTACCACTTCTGTATTTCCTAGTGCTGTAGTTGTTTATGTTATTTTGCAATATAAAAGAGTCTACATAAAGCTAATAACACTTCGTGATTTTGTTTCCACTAACGATAGGAATGTAAAATAGTTCTATACTATAGGCTACGTTAGTGACTTTTATTCAAAATAAATTTATTTAAGAGCTGGACGACGATCGATACCTAATATGCAGTATAGGTACTCTTTTAAATCCTTTGTTAACTGATTTTGACAGTGTAGGTACCTGATGATTTTTTTTACTGCAAAAAAAGTTTATATTTATTTGTAAACTAAAAGACAAAATGTTGATAGAATCTTCCATATCTAATCTTCGTATAAACTGCAAATGTTAATAACGAACAACATTGTTCATGAACTTAAAGAAACTACAATGAAATCAATAATAGGCATTAATATTCATGGTAGCAAAAGGTCAAGGTATTTTACGGTAGCGAATTCATTGCAAATGCTAAACTAGTGGAAAAATTCAAATAAAACCAGTGAATTTATTACCGCTACCAAATTAGTATTGATGTTAGAAAATCAGATGAATAATAATTTATATTTTATTAAATATTGTGTAAAACCAAAAAAATAATTGTGGGTAATTTGAAAAAGATAAACTATTTATGTCCTGCTTAAGGATACATTTAATCTACGTTTGTCCCAAAATATTTTAAAATAAGTGTCCACCCGTACGACAGCCGGGTCTAGCCGCTAGTCTAGTATACAATTAAACTGCAAAGAAAAGAAAAAAAATCGAATTTATTTCGCCTTTCTAATGACTTGGATCTTACAAAAACACTTAGCTAATTTATTTCTGCTTGGAATTTTGAAAAACAACGAAGTTCTTTATGCACGCGAAACGAAGAGCTTGATATCGTAGTATAGGTACGTAGGTACCGTACGTACTTTCTAGTTTTAATTAAAAAAACTAATCAACTTTCGCCTTGATCTGTCTGGGATGAGTCACTTCAAGCTCCTCCGTATTTCAGAAGGCTAGCGAAGTCATTGACCTCTGCTGATATTGCACCAATCCACATTGAACCATTGTGGAATGACTACGGCATTGAAATTCTCATGTGGTTTCATGAAATCCTCCATTTCAATGTCCAGCAGTCGGTTATATACACTCAAAGGCACAAAAACCGTCCACCCATATCAAGTGGCATAACTTTGTTTACAATAAATAGATAGATTGACATTTTATTAATTACCGAGTTTTGCAATTAGTGAGGCGATTTTACACAATTAGAAAAAGAAAATTATAAGTTACTAGTGGACCCGACAGACGTTGTCCTGTCCAGCGGACAAAATTGTGAATCTAAACCATTCTCAGATCCCCTTGAACACACACAAAAAATTTCATCAAAATCGGTCCAGTCGTTTTTGTGAATCTAAACCATTCTCAGATCCCCTTGAACACACACAAAAAATTTCATCAAAATCGGTCCAGTCGTTTAAGAGAAGTTCAGTGACATACACACTCACAGAAGAATTATATATATAAAGATGTAGAAAAACTTACATACAACTTACAAACTCCATTAGCTATTTTGTTTTATTTAGGGGTTGTAGCGAAAATCAAGTAGCGATTTTGTTGCGAAAAATTGCCAAATGAGCGAGTTTGATTTTCTAACCAATACATTACAGAGTTTTGAACTCACAAACTCCATTAGCGATTTTGTTTTATTTAGAGGCTGTAGCGAAAATCATGTAGCTATTGTGTTGCAAAAAACTGCCAAATGAGCGAGTTTTGAGCTTACGATGTCCATAATCGAATAAGATCACCCCGTTTGTATCCTTCGTTCTAAATATCGTGGATGTAGCTAAGGATATGTTTGCAATCATAACGTGCCACCTCGCAATTAATGACTGAAGGGCTTTGAAGTCGTTAAACGAGTCACCTGCGCGCCCCAGGGAAGCGGTGCTAATGGGAATTTTTTCGCACGAGATATTCGGGAAAGGCATACTTTATAGGCACATTACATCACAAACAGAGACGTGACGTGTTAGGAAATAATATTGTCTACGAGGGTAGTCCATCCTGCTCCAAAAGGAGGGAACGTTATCGCCTCTGAATATTAACCGAAATGAAGTAGTTTTGATCACAGTCAAATTCTTTATATTTAAATATTGTTTAGAATATAATAGAATAGAATATGACTTTATAATAATAGATTTAATTTATTTATTTTTCGTCGACAGACTGGCAACCTGTCTAAAAAGTGCCTAAAAAGTAGGCACTACATGGCCCATACTGCCAGATGTGTCTTTATGTGTAGACAAAATGCTCTGCTCAACCCCTGGGATGGTGAGCGTGACTGTATATAACATGTAACAAAAATAACTAAACGCACACCCTGAAAGTACGTAGTTTGTTACTAATTCGCAAAATTATTACATTGTCGTCAAGTTTATTTTAAAATAGGTTGCTATGTTTTATGTCCTCGTAGATTTTTGTTTGTATCGTACCGTTTCTTGTAACCTTTATTACTATTACATAACAGTCAATTTTGTTTGTAAAATTATTTAAGGTTTTAATTATTTTTGGGTAATTTTTTGTCCGGATTGTAATGTTTTTCATTGTACCTATCGATTCAGAAGCCGGTTCCAAGAGAACTACTGTGCGTTATTTTTTTGACACGTTGTAAAACGAAAATGGCTATATTGTCTAAATCTGCGGAAGGATATGAGCCCATAATCCTCCGTAACCCGGTTAAATGCTAACGATAGACTTAGGAGAAAATACTTTATCTTACTCATTTTTCCTACACAAAAAATAAAAAATGAAAACTACAATTAACAAAATTACCAAAACCTTTATTGTTTTATCATCCAATCCAAAAGCCAATAAATGGTATTTACATAATCGCAGCAATTGTGCATTTAAATGTAGCCAATCAACTTATGCTATAAATGATCGTACACCGATTACATTTAATAGCACATTGTCTGACTCATAAAGTTTGGGGTACACAATTAAAAGCCTCTAGCAACCTTATCCTGCACACATTGATTACCATACCTTACTACAAAATTAAAATAACTAAGGATTATTTAACTCGGTACTTGCTCGTATTTGTAAGAAAATATATTTTATAAAATTATGAACATATAATATTATAATCAGACGAAAGTATTAGAGAGAAAGTAAACGGTTTAAATTTCTCAATGAAAAATTCTAGACAAAAAGTAAAGTTAAAGAATAGATGTTCAGAAAAAATCGTACAGCAAACTTCTTTGTAATTCTGTAATAAGTACATTTCTTGCTAATTCAATCGACAGCCATTAGAAAATATAATATTGTTTTCGAAGTTAGAAGTACAAAATACTGTATTCATGTTTAATAAGAAATATCTAAGAATTGTTAGCTACGCGATGCTAACATTTGTTCAAATTAAATTTATAACATTGCAGAACTTGTAGTAGAATTAAAGAAAATATCGACCATAACGATAGTGTAGTAAGTTCGCGATCGGTACTCGGATGGGTGACCATAACTTTTTTCCAATCGATTTTGCTACGTGCTTCTGAAGGCACCTTAAAGTTGTCGCACGTTTGTTAGCTCGTAACCGTATCGCCTTTTTTTACTATGAAAAAAAAAGCGATGCGCTGCTACGGTTCGTAGCCGTTTCGTAGCTGTCGTCGTTCCGTAGTGTTCTTATAAAAAAAGAGGCGTTCCCTTTCCGAGCTGATAAGTGTGCTAGACCTTTAAGCTGGTGGTTCTAGGTCCTGCGGAAAGTAACAGTCTTTCCCAAGGTGCGTTGGTGCAGGGTGGGAAATTAATGGGGTCCACGTCCGGAAGCCTAGTGTAGGATGTTTAGTGGGTATGGAGGAAACGACTTTACCTCGAGTCCCACATATGCGGTTGGCACCACCCCGCAGGGACGATGTGTAAATGCATTTGACCTCCCCGACAAAAAAAGGGTGGGAAAATGATGCGTATAGTGTGTATCTGTTCGATTTTCTAATTGTGTACGTTTTTCAGGCAGGTGTCGGTACTGCAGACGTCCATCCCGCTGCCGGCGTCTGCGGCGGCGGTGCGGCGCGCCCCGCCGGACAAGCGGCCATTGCCTGCCACGCCTGTTCATGGTATGTGTCATGTGTCTATAGTTATTTTGTTCAACAAGTGAGCAAAGTTATTTTTTGCTGAGAGTGCCGATATTAAATCACGAACCAGCGAAGTAGTCTAGGCCAGTGATTCATAAATAAACTACTGAGCACAGTGAGTGGTTTAAAGGCACAAGACTAAAAAAACTCTCGTGTGAAACGTACAACTTTTCACTTCTCCAGCGAGAAAATAGTTATAGTTGAAGAAAACAAGAAAATATTTAAGTACATGTTTATTACGCTAAAATTTAGTATTAAAAATTAAAGTAAAATTACTGTCCTTGAGTAGGTTTAACCTTACAGTCTTGTTTTTTATCGCAGCAAAAACCGTTTTTGCTTTAAGTTTTTATAAAGCAAAAAAGCTTTTTAGTGCCGGTGAAGTGAAATTTTACTTAATTGTACTTACATCTTAGACAAATATTATACTTATTTATAAAGAAGTGATTTTTTTAAACCACGCTCACACCAATTATCTAGGCCAAATTAAGTACCAGAAAAATTTGTGTTATGAAATTTGTTAAATTTGTTTTTACAGATAACGGACAAATTTAATATACATAATATTATAGATATTTTTTATAAATAAACTTATATAAATACATAATCAAGCATGATTTAAGATCTTTAGCAAATGGAACTGGGTAGCTCATGTTATTTTTTTAATTTAGAAAGGAAAATTGTAAAACTTTGGGACTGAAAGTACAAACAATAACGTTTATTGTATTTCTTGTTTTGTTATTCTTCGATAAGGATTCGTGCTTGCGATATGATGAAAAACGTGTTAAAATGTCATGAAAAACAGTTGTGACATGTAAATATAGTAAGGGACGAGCTCTCGAAATATAGGTACTATAGCTTACATACACCGACATTTACCAGTAACTTTATGTTGAAATTTATGAATACTAAAAATCTATGAAGACAAAATAACCGAATGAACCCTAAAAAGAGTAGAGAGAGAGAGTCGTTCTGAAATATCTCGGTGGTTGTCAAGCCTCATAGCTTCAATGTAGATACTGTAATAAAATTATATTTTTTATTGGCAATTTAATAAACTTAAAGAGGATGTAAACAATTTTATCCTTTTTTTGTTATGGAATAATTTTATTTTTGCGTTTACTAACGCGTAAATATTAATACTAGAAAAATGCACTGAAAAAAATCGACTTGCCTCAGGCGGGACTCGAACCCGCATCTTCCACAATCCGGGCGATGCGGGGATTTTCTTTTTTTGTTGTTGTCAAAACAACGAAAAAAATTAGGATAACCAATTTCACTTTGATTTCCTTAAAAACAAACTCTTTAAATTACGTTCTATGCTGTTAAGAATATGAGGATGACTTTGTTAAGAAAAATAAAAACGGATATTTATTTACCTACTGCAAACTGTATCAATTTAAATATTTAAAGCCATTAATTATTATAATTATACAGTGTGTTGTTAAACATGCCCATCAAATCTCTTTATTTATTTTTTTACATTAATTGGATTTTTGAGTTTGTCATGTCTCTGTCTATCCCAAGTTTATACCATTTATGATCTGTCTAGTGTCCACATGTTTTAGGCAAAGGCCACAAATATACCATTTCTGACGTAACTATAGACCAATGCATTATTTAATATATGACACAAATGCTTACATTGTTTACGTTTACATATTTGTGCATTTTTTTGGCGTGCTCTCTTGATAATCAATTCTCCTCCATGTCAAAGTGTGAAAATATTGTGAAACAACTCTTTGCAAAAAACAAGTGTGCTTCTTTAGATCACACTCAGTTTGTTTATATGTATAATATACTATACATGTATATTTACAGTTTCACTTCCTGCCATAATTTGTTACAATTCACCCAAAAATTCACAAAATATGAACTTCAAAAAGAATTTACAATTTTATTCACTTTAAACGCAGAATATTAAATGTATTTTATAAAATTGTTCAAGAATGAAATAATGATTATACTGGGTGTAAAAGACATGAACAGTCAAACGAGAACCATGTATTCTATACATCAAAATAAGACATATTTCAAAAAAAATATTGCTGGGAAATGATTTTTATTTTTTGATGTTAATAAAAATTGCAAATTCTACCGCGCAATGTAAAAGGCTCAACTCGCACGCAACTCGCAAAACCGCGATAATTTTGCCAGACAGCGGCCCCGTAACCCGGACACGCTAACGTTTTGAAGCCATTTTTTGTTATGAAATACTAAAAAAAATATAATGTTTCTTTGGACAAAAATTAAGAAATAACGTATAGAAAACGTTTTCATAAAAAAATAAAAAAAAAATTATCACTTTGACCTTCAATAAAATCGTAACTATCAATTTCCCAGGTGGTCTAAAGGAAAAAAAATGTTATGATGGTGAGCAGAATACATGGTTCTCGTTTGACTGTTCATGTCTTTTACACCCTGTATACGAAACGTAACTCTCTCTCTCTTTCCATCTTCACTAACTTATATCTCCCTCTCAACTTCACACTCTTTCACGATCACACTTTTCGTAACGCTCTCGTGAGGCACTCACCAGCTTACTCCCCAAGTCAAGCGTGCGTAAAGAAATTTTACTTCAAGAAATAATTGCATTGCCTTGACTAGAATAAAAATCATTCATAAATAACGGAAACATACAACAAACAATATCATATAAGCTAAAACAAACGTGACGAGACGTGGAGTCTGCGAAGTCTCAACGTTAACAAACAGAGAAATGCTACAACAATGCGCCATCACGAGCGAGAGATGAACGAAATTAATTAATCCAATTACTGGACAAGTGCAATGATCCACAAGCGACCCCCTGTGAGAGCTACGAGAATGTCTCGTTCAGCTTCTAAAATAGCTCTGTACATCTTTGTAACCGTTCCTTAGATAGGATATCTAGAAACAATAATACGATGGTAATTATTAATTAAATATCGTTGTTGACAAAGTTTTTATGCCCATTTGTTATCAATTCATTTATGGTCTCTCGGGAATCTTCGACGGTTGTCGTGTTTCTATCACTCATCCGTATTGGTATAATGTTCGTATTTTGTAAGCAAGAAGCACTATAAGCTTCTTGGCAAGACGCTTATATTTTATGTAAGGAACGGTCGGTCATGGAACGGTGTCAGTCGGGTCCAGATATGTATCATTTGACCGATCCGATCAGCGTATCCGTATCGCCGACGCATATCATGATCGAATATGTGGACGGGTGATGATACGCGTATCATGATACGCGATCTTGATACGCCGTTATATACGGCCCGTCCCATATCGTGTCGGTTTCATACGTTTAATACGATTGTCATACGGAGCAAATCGAGGCATCCAGAACTTGATACGGGGCTTGATACATAATATGATACGCTGATACAGATACGCTGATCGGATCAAGCAAATGATCATATTTGGACCCACCTTACATTTGATGGGTGGCGTCTGAGCTTTACTGTAAAACGGTGTTAAGTATTTACAGTCATTTTTTAATTAGTGTCGGCAGCAGTGTAGTGCAATGTACTTAAACAGATAAGTAGGCTAAAATAGTAGGATTACAATTTAAGTTAAATAAGAGACAGATCTAACAGTCTACATCACTCGAAATCTGTAGACAATGACTGTGTTTAGAGGAGATAAAACAAAACATCTGTAAGGGTGCAAGTGAAAAGCCTATCTCTGTGAAACAAAATTGTGAACATAAGGTCACGTGTTTGTGCTTGAAGTTATTCAGCTCCATTCAAAAGTACATTTGTTAGAAAGACCATAATTAATTAGATTGTAGTAGCTAGTAGTTTCCTTTTTGGGAACAGCGATAAGAAAAATTTTAAAACATTTTTTAAGCACAAGCTAGACAAATCACATGTTCTCGAACTTTCCGAGGCAAACATAAATTAGGACGTGATGGGATTTTAATCTGTTCATCGGATACTAAATTTAGAATTAACTTTGGTAGTTTCATAAACAACTTTGGCGCTTAATATTGTTTAGGGTTTCCATGAAATTCTAATTTGTAGACGTATGGGAGCAACCAGTCATTGACCGTTAATGTATGTTCTAATAATTTTATTTTTAATTCTAATTTTAAATCTAAATTTTAGCAAAGGATTTTTTTAATAAATTTTGAACGGAAACAAACTCCAGGCGTCATTCTTGTTGTGAGGGTACCTACATGACAGGAGGTTTACTTTTTTTGTAGGAGGATTTTTTTTTGTATATAATTGTGCTAAGCAAATTCATCTATAAAGCATTAACGATAAATTAGCAAATCATGGAGACTAATTACTCAAAGTTAGGGAAGCTGTTGAATAAACTTGCCAAAAGTTGTTCCCATATTTGGACCAAAAATGCACAATCATGCGTAATCAATTTATGAAGTCGTTAAAAGGTTATAGGTAGATCCTTTAGAGAATTTTATATTCAAACTAGAGTCAAGCTTTTGCAGTCGACAAAAGAAAACAAATAATGTAAAGTGATATATGACCTATATCTTTGAGTACGGTCACCAGTTTTATAGGTCGTAAAATTTGTCACCTGTACTAAAGTCTGAAAAGACCCAGATATCTCCTATCTATCTATTATACTTATATGTCAGTCTTCTAGATAAGCCGTTTTATTCAGTTTAATGATAGTGGGAATAGGATTTCATTAGCCAACAAAGTGTATTTTGCAATAGATTAATATAAAATACCTACGTATAGCGATTAAAATGTATATTGGACATTTGACTAGGTGCAGTCTAAAATAATTGTTGCTAAAGAGGGAAAATTACAAATAATAAATACCTACATAAAACGGGAATTTCGTTGGACGAACTGATTGATTGTAGCACAAAACAAATATCTTTTATCTGTTCTGTACATTGTAGCTTTCAAACACGATGGTTTTCAATCATTAAATGAGTAGTACAATTTATTGGTAATGTTAAACAACTCGATACCCATGATACAATAAAACTTTACCTATGTCAAAATAAACGAAAATTCTTAATTATACAGGAAAGGACACATACCTATTTTTGAGGAAACATGAAAAAAAGTATAAAACCTATAAAACATTTACGAGATATAAACGGATTAAAAAAACTTTACAAAAAACATAGACCTCTCAAATTGTTTTGAGAGGTCTATGTTTTTTGTAAAGTTTTTTTAAGACTCATTCCTCTCATAATTAAGTTTTGTACACGTAATATGTACAGTACAGTCATTATCATCTCATCATTGCCTATTTATTGAAGTAAAGTTATAATTAATAATTATGCATCATTGTTTTGTTTATGCATCAATGTTTATGCATCATTAAAAAAATCTATTTTTGATAATCATTAGTACCTACTCCAAAATCACTTTTGGTAACTACCTATTGAAAAATGCACATTTACATAAAGACATATGGCATGTGTAAAAATAAAGCAGACCACACGACAAAGATGGCTTAGGATAGATAATATTACCGTGGCTTAGGTTATTGTTGTGCTATTTTTATTTGATGTTCGAAATCGTTCAAGTTGTTATTGGAGGAGCTTATCAACTTCCCATCGGAATGTAAATAGCGAACATATTTTTTTAAAGATAGGTCCCAAAATGTCTTTATGTATAAGTATTTATCCAAAGAATGTTAAACATGTGCTGTTGATAGGAGAATTCGAGGTAACGATGACTTTAGTCATTATCACTAATTTTATTAGTAAAATTTACCAATAATGTTTTTTCCTTTTTACCAGAAAATTTACATTTATTGTTATATTTTTTTTAAAAATTTGATCCATAATGAAGTACAAAGTACTCAGGTTGGTTAATGTTAAGCCTTGTTTGACGCTCGCCTGGCTAGGGCTAAAGGGCTAAAGTTCGCTACCCCAAAAGCTTCCTAGTCAAACATAAGAAAAAATATTTTTAGTAGTAATTACGTTGCATATAGAATCATATCATAATAATATTGATAATAATGAATATTAAAATTATATTAATTTATTTGTAACATCACAAGACGAATAAACAATACGCCCATGGAATAAATCATAAGAACGCAATGATAATAGAAACACTACTAGACGTGCTTAAAAATATTTTTAGATCAGTGATAATACTTTTACATTGAGATAATATTTTGATTCCCACAGTACCTCGGGACTCATTTCGTCTTATGTTATCGTATCGTTGTCTGCCTTAGATGCAGTCGGTGGCATATTCAGTACCGAGCTTGTGCCCATCGCGGGAGCGCATTCGTATTGTTCCTACTTATCGTTAAAGTTTCAATGTGAATCGCTTGATTCGATAAAACAATAGTGTAGTGGTGTATTGTAGATTTTAATGTGTTTGAATCTTAGGTTTGAACGAACTATCGAAGTGGTTAGTTGGGCTCTTAAAATTTTTTTTTATCTGAAAATTTAGACTGTTGCATACTTTTTTTAGTGTTATTCTATAACACAATTGATAATAATTTGGATCATGGTAGTTAATTCTGCAAAAATGTAAGTATCGCAAAGTATTTACGTTGTCGTGACATTATTTAGTGACTTTTACAAAGGTCATCACTGTTTTGTTAGGTCTACCTTAGAAAATGTTCGTATAAGTATTTATTGCGGTACCTATGTAAAGTGTACACACACAAAAAAAAGTTTACGTTCTTGGAAAACAAGAGAAGTTTTATGAATTATTACATATTTTTTTATAACATAAGTACTTATTTGGTATTTTTATTTAACATTTAATTACATATTTTTAATACAAAAACACAAATTCTTTTAAATTAAATGATAATATTACAGCATACAAAATAGATCTCAGTTTTTCCAAATGAATGCATACTTTTTTGATGATTGTATCTTTTTTTAAAAATAAAATATCTATGTGTAGTGCTATCATAACCGAAAATTGTGTTAAATAGCATAAATTGTTCTTGAAATTTAATACATATACTTAAATACCCAAGCTGAATCACTTTCCAATTCAGGACAGTTGAGATAGCCCATAACAAAAGGCGCATTTAAGCTATTTTAGGATTTATACGTACGTACTAGTACGTATTAGTACTTTCTCTTCAAACTTTATGTCGAATTCATTGTTTATTATTAAGTTACTAAAAACTAAAAGTATTTTAACAACGATTTGTGAAATAAGTATTCCTGGTAATTCTCGCCAAATTACGAAACTACAATGATTTGAATTTAGATTATTTTTTGTGTATTTTTTTTATTAAAGCTTAAGGCATTATTTTTGTTCAAAACTTTATCATACACACACATCTTTTACATTTAATTTCAAAATAGTATTCACATTTATTTATGTAATTAAAATTACCTCCGCTTATAACCACGCGGCGGTGGATTCATTGTGATAGTTTATCTTGAAGTAACAAGTTATTATTGTTTTCTTGGACATTAATTAGGTACTTTGACAACGGCGCATAAATTATTGTGTTTGTATTTACTCAACTAGTAATTTAACATTTACCCGCTACTGTGGTGCGATATAGAGCTGACTTAAGATGCTTAAAAATTGCTGATAGTTTGTAGTGTCTTCCTAGGGAAGGAAAAAAAATATTCGGAATCGGATCCTGGAGACGCATTTTTGAATCATTAGAATTCCAAATCGTGTATGAAATTGCAAGATTCGTATACTAATCCCTTAAATCACTATTTTTTGAATATTCATACTCGTTTCCGATATTCTACCAGTAGTAAATCAAATGACTAACAGTGACATTATAATTTTAAGGCTCGTACAAGAACCTTATAAGGGCCCGTATTACAGAATGACACTCAGAAATCAATCATGTCTTTAGAATCGTTTGTCACTTTCTATCAAGCACAAAGTGATAGAGACGTACGACGCTCAAGTCGGTCGGCGTTCATTCTTGAGACTACTTCTATAATACGTGCCTTAATTTACGTTCCGCTTCGTCGTAACGAATTACCAGTTTTTAAAATCAACGAGTGAGGTAGGTATGGTATTCCGGTTTTTATTTTTCTGCATGAAATGAAAAATGTTATAAGATTCGAGTTTTAGGGCAACATTCATTTCTAATGTTTCAAAAATACGTAAAATTGGGAGCAATCGAAACTAATTTCGTATACGTTTTGCTTTCGTACATGAATTTAACATTCACTTCGAATGATTCAAAAATGTGTCTCCTGACCTTTCGTTATCCATATGATAACTCTTCTAACTTATGGGTACGGTCGGCCTCAGAAGTAGACTAGCACTTTAGCACCTAGTCATAATAATCATTCAAACATACAAATGTCAATAATGATGGCAACTATTGTAGATACAAGTGCTGACGTTGCTATTACTCAGACCGTAGAAGAAAACCAGCATTCGTTTTTTTTCTCGTAAATTTTCAATATGGAATTGTTGGGTAACTCAGCTGTCTTTAGTACGCTCAGCCTCAGATAATTTAGATAGCAGATTTATGAAAAAAGAATTTAATTTGAAAGATTCTTTTGGTATCTTGATAAATAAAACATTTTTAATTTTGTTTCTACTTCCATAATCAAGAGCATTACTCTCGTCCAACATTTGCTTGCGAAATATAGGCTTCAAATCACAAAGGAAAAAGAGTAAAAGAATGTAATGGCTGCCTGTTACCACCGCCTGTTACCACAAGGCGTTATGTTTCTATTTTAGACTTATGCAACTAACAAGGAGGTGTTAGCTAGTGCAGTATAAGTGATGGATCATCGCGGCATGTGGAACGGATGCCCAGTTGATTGACATCGTTATATTCGCATCTGCGATGACGTATGAGCTTCCTCTGGCATTGTTAGACCACCTGGATTTGTTATGGTTATGGGAATGTCAATAATTTCGTATTGTTTAAGGTGGTGTTTGAATGTAAGAGGATTTTGTCTAATTGTCTCGTCAATTTTATTAGCTATTTTTGTATCCAAGCGACGACGTCGCAATTTTCGTATTTCGTAAAGGATTTAAAAGTAATATTCTGGTACATCATGACTGGCTACGGGAGGATACGTTGCGCCCTATTGAATAATAGAGTGAAGCCCTTTCTCCGTGTGCACTGTCTGTGTGTGACTTGCAGAAACATTTGAAGAAAGAAAAGGCGAACATAATCAGCCACATTGGTTTAGGGTTAAAGAAGTTTCTTCTCATAATATGAAAAATATTTTCTATAAAAAAAAAACATTTTGAAAAACAAGCTTTTAATTAAATGTGCTCTAAAAAGACGAAAATAAAACAAACTTTAAATTTAAATGCTGGATTAACTTCGATTGACGATTATTACTATCTTTCTCTTTGTCTATTACATCGTTGTTTATATACGTCGCAGGCGGATCGTAAAACGCGCCCTATTACAAAACGGCGCGGCGGATTGTAGTGTGTGAGAATTGATAAGAAAATAAAACCGTTTATTGATAAATCCGTAGATAATATAATATTTTCGGATTTATAATTTAAAATAACAGCCTTTATAATTATGTTGATGATGAATATTCGATTTATAAACATGAAAATCTCACTAAAAATTATTATATTTCACAAGAAAAATCTATACTTAATCCTTAAAAATTGCTCTAACACGACAACTATTTTAGGTTCATGTGATACTGGACCGACCGAACAAAGAAGAAAAACCACAAGCTTAAACTATTTAAAATTTTATTTATTTTAGTTACCTATTCATCACAGTAATACTATTCAATATATGAACAAGTAAAGAGCCGGATATTTTGCTTAATCGACCGACTCGGCGCCCCCGCAAGGGTTTTCAACACGGTGATATTGAGTTTTACCTTAACAACATTATCAAATTCAAAACAAATCAAATTCACTGTAAAATAAACCTTATTTACATTCACCACTGACTAAGGCTGCCCTTATTTAGGGTCGTTGCGCACGTGCATACATTAGAGCAGTATGACGTCACGAGTTATTATTTAGCCCACTGTGACTACGATCGATGTGTTCAACCAATATAATTAGATCTATTGCTCAGCTGACAGCTCAGATTGTTGATTCATAAAGTACGAGCATTTAAGGGTGGTATAGGTTCCAGAGAAAATGGTTATCGTTAAGTACAAGGTCATACGATTTAAAAAGCTACAAGCTACAATGCTTGCTCAGTGTATGGGGAGCGCGGGCGCACCATAGACCACCCGTGTTGTTTTATGATAACTTTGGCTTATCTAGTGAGTGTATGTACTCTACGTAGATAGTGTAAACTCAATATTTATAATAGTATAACACATTTTTCGGATTTATATTTTATCCGAAATTTTTCTTTCGTTCCATTCTAAAGTAAAGTGAATAAAATTAACCACAGGTATAGCTTAGCCTTAAATATTTAAATAAAACTATAAGTAACGATGTTTAAACTATGTCATTAAAATTAAATATTATTGTACTTAGATTTATTTTACACGCGTGGCCAACGATAAATGAATACAATAAACACAGTGTCACCAATTTTTAGGCCATCGAAAGTATATTGTATTTATACATTAATCATTGGAAGCTTTATTACTGTAATGTATAATAATTAATAATATATTGTTATAGGTGGCAAGAGTGGTCTCTCAGCTAGCTCCAGCCGTTCAACAAGTCCCCTGGGACAAGGAGGCGTGAGCTTTATACCACGTGCACCACCGTCTTCCTCGGGGTAAGCCTTCGTAATTTATTTTATGATACTAAAAGTAATTGGCGAGACAAGAGTAATAAAATTCTGAATATTTTTATAATGAAATTTCTTCTATGATATAAATCTCAAACAAATACAAAGAACGTGAATCTTCACTTGTAAATTATTTAAATCTCTCTCTAAAGTTGTTCATAAAATTACACTAATATTCTTTTGTAGGTCACGTCCGAATTCATCACTTTTCGCTCCTGGAAGTAAAATCCCATCTACACTTCAACAACAGCAACACTCGCAGACGACCAATAGTCAAAATGGAACACCCACCAAGCAATCTATGCTAGATAAATTAAAACTTTTCAACAAAGATAAAGCTAGTAATGAAAAACAACACAGCAAGAGTACAGCTGTTTCTAAAAGAACTAGTTCATCTAGTGGATTTTCTTCTGCTAAAAGTGAACGATCAGATTCCAGTTTGAGTCTCAATGAATCATCAAATACACCGCACAATGCACATATCAAATCATCTAATTTAGTAGGACCTAAGAGTATAAGGCAACAAAACGATACTTTATCAAAAGATAAGTCTGGTAAAAATGTTAAATCTAAACTAATTAATTCTAAAGCGCCTAAAGATTCTATTACGAATTTAAGCAAAACTAGTGCTAAATCAAGCAGTAATGAAAAGTCTAAAAATAGTCCAAAGTTGCCAGCAAGAGATAAAGAATCAAAGCTGGCAACACCGAAGTCCATTAGTAATACTAAATTAAATCAAATTGATGATCAATCACGATCTTCCAAAGTAAAGGTGGAGTCAAAAATGATGAAGCTTTCAGGGAGCCAAGTAAAATTAAGTGAACAAAGACCTGAAAGTGACGCGAAAGGTCATGATACTGTACAGAATAAACATTCACAGTCTCAACCTCAAACTCCACCTGGAGCTCCAGGATTTGGGGTACAAAACCATACGGGGATTCCAAAACCAACAGCTGCTGTTAAAGGAACTTTCAAAATATCAAAAGATGATAGACATGGTTTCAATAAGAGTACAAATAGTCAATTAAGTCCTATACAAAGCAATTCTAGTTTAAATTCTACTAATAATGTAAGTGCACTTCCATTTAGTAGAGAACAATCTAATTTAAGTAAAGATATATCACAAAAACAAACATTAGTTGTTTCACCAATGCCTGTTGTAAGTTCTGGAAATCAGACAGGCGTATCACAGATGTCTGAGAGTTCACATTCGAATTCTACTCACAGCACAACAGGGCAACACTCTAATTCGAGCGACAGTAGTGTAATTTACCGTCCATCTAGCGAATCTGGGTCAGAAATGTCGAAGCCTCCAAGTAACTTGGCGTCTAATAAGAGATTGGATATGAATGCAACGTATATTAACAACGTGATAAATGAAGCGGAGTTATCTGAAAAAGAAGCAGCACAAAAACGACTCATGGACAACAATGCTATGAAACAACAGATTGACCATAATAAAACATTAACCGAGTTGAATAGGAACCTAGAAAGTAATAGTCGATCCAGTACTCCATCACACTGTCGAGATAACTCACTCGGTGAAGATGAAAATCCCCTTATGAATGTATTGCCAATGAGGCCTTTACTTCGAGGTTACAATAGTCACTTAACTCTACCTATGAGAACCACAGGCTTAGCACAAAAAAATATGCCTGGTTACCCACATCATGCTAATACAGTCAAGGCAAATTTTGGTAGAGAAAATATTGGATTAAGAGATCGAATAAATTACGGACCAGGATTTTCGAATCCAGATTACTGCGACCTCGAAATTGCATCCGGATACATGTCCGATGGAGATTGCCTTCGAAGAATTAATGTCAACAATATGGATTGTGGTAGAAATAACGACATTATGGATGGATATATGTCAGAAGGTGGTGCCTCATTGTATGGTCGACGAATCAACTATCAGCAGCCTTCACAATACCAGCAACTTGATGAAAGGTGAGCATTTTTCAAATTTTGATAGAGCTAAAATATAATACTTTTAGTTTACAAATTATCATGTAGGTAAATATGCACACTACATATTATCTGATCTCCGTATACAATGATAAAATACTATTTGTTTTAAAATTCAAGTTAAATCTCTCCCTCGAGTCGTGAGATTAATTGCTGCAAAGGGATTGCATCGTTTCCGTTACACTTTTTTAAAAGGTTTTGTGGTCTTGCGGCCAAAAAGTATGTTAAGAATTTCGTAAAATTCATTCAATAGTCATGATAAATCTTGTGATTGTAAATTCTGTCACGTTCAGGTGGATAAACAGAAGCAAAAAATATAATACTTATATTTGTTTTTCACTAAATTTTGCATCTGACTTCGTCTGCGTACTTCCATACGATCTTTCATCCCCTATTTCATACTCGCACGCTAGAACAAATATGTATTTATTTCTTATCAAGTGCCTTAATTCTAATTTTCATGGTTTTATATTCAACAATGAAGAACTTACATAAAAACTTTCATCGCTTATTTCAAGTTCTTGAATCCTTTTTTCGCGATAAAAGGTAACCATGTCCTTTTCCAACATCTAGTCAATATTTGTACCAAATTTCATTTAAATGGGTTCAGTGGTTTAGGCGTGAAAGAGTAACAGAGAGACAGATAGAGTTACTTTCGTATTTATAATATTAGTTATGTTTAGGGATTAGTATCTACCTAGTTTCGGGGTTTTAAGTACTTATCAATACGATCCGAGAAATTTCACTACGAAATTATTTTGTTTTACTTAAATTTATAAGTACTTTCCGTAAGCTTCAATAATTTGCTTTAGTTAACACTAACATAGCGTGACTTCGTGGTAGTACCTGTGCCATATAGATACACAGTGTGAACGTAAGATAATCCATTTTCCAATAGCGTCGGGTGAACCTCTCAATCCACAAGTGGTCGGCCCGCCTTCTGTCACTTGCCTACATTGTAACAATGTTCCCATGCTTAGTGTCTTTTAACGACGCCATTTACTGCAGATTAGGTTATAAAATTTGACTTTGTAGCAATTAATATTCAGTAAGTAATTCCAGCGATTATTAAATTCATACTTATTGGTTAATTTTTAGAAAAAATATTTTAATCGCTGAAGAAAACTTTTGTTATTCGTTACATTTTTGCATTTATGTCTACTTTTGCTTTCACTAAAACCACCCTGCTCATAACAGCATACACGTGACATAATATTTGCCAGTTGTCACAAGCCAAACGAACATTTTGGAAGCGTCATTTGGCAAGCGTTCGTGAACCATTGGTGTGAACAAAGCTTTTGTTAATATTCGGAGCTCTACCGACGATCTCAGTGAGGACCCGTACAATTGTACAGCGCACACACACTGTCGCAGCGCTAGGGGAGAGAGCGGGGTGACCAAAATCGATACTCCTACGTCTCACGCCCTGCCCCGCGCCTCTATCGCCCGGCCCTAACCACCCCTAACAGATCCGAACCATTGGGAACCTTAACGATCACAACATAAAACTGTACTTTCGACGCGAGCACACGTAAAGTCCTACGGTTTTCCAGCGTATTTTGCTTTGCCAATAATGTCATGTTTGCAGACATTTTTCTTTATTAATTATCAATCGAGATCCTATCAAATATTTCGTTAACTAAGGACCTTAATCCCTAAACGGAGATATTCTAATATGATATCCGGATCGGCTTATTGGCTACTCTGCTCAGTGAATCTAATCGGATTGATTTAAATAGTGTAAATGGTAGTGTGAGGCTGTCCGGTGTAGCGTAGAATGTGGTCGGTGCTACGACAGCCGCGGCGCGGCGGGCTGGCAGGGCGGGCGGCACTCGCCGGCGGGCACGATCGGCGTGCGGGCGCGCCGCTCTTGCCGCCGCGCTAACTCACGCACGTGACAAACTTTCCCGATTTCCTCAACGGAAAATGTAAATCCGTTGCTGGCATCGATCGTTCCGACGAGACGCGCGCTCACCGAACCGAACCGCCGATCACAGCTGGCGCCATGTATCTGGATCGCTAACAAAGAAACACACGAACTTTTTAATCACGTGGACAGTTATTAGTGTTAGTACTTAGTTATTTTGTAAGTGGTAGTGGACCATACGCGTTGTGCCTTCCGTCACATGTTCCGCGGGTGAATTCTTTACAAACTATACTTTGCAGTTTTTATACGCTACGTTAATAATTTGCGGAACTTAATGTAAGGATCAGTGTTGCCTTGCTACGTGTCTTTGCTTCGCGGTAGACGTTTGTAAGCTTACGGTGCTTTATAGATAATACTCTTGATTAATGCCGATAGGAACTTGTTTTTATATGGAGATGGATAAGACGAGATTGGTAAGACACTCTTTTGCATTTTTATAGCCTATTATTACATTCAAATTTGATTGGATGCAAACAATAACCTTGCTAACATCTGGTTGTTTGCAAAGTCAATGTATTGCTACAATATCACATGTGGTGACCATTTGCGCGGCATACGGCATAGACTTAATTTTACGACACTTAAATGTTAAAGTACTATCTTATTTGTGTGAAATGCTCAATACAAAGACGGTTTAGTGACCCGGGACGATTGATCCGAGCAAGAGTAAGGTTATTGCTTCGGCATCTGCAGGGTTATGAGGGGTGGGATGGGTACCCTTGGCTCTGCGAGTCGTGATCCTCAATTTCGGTTGAATAGGTAATTTAATAAATTATTCTGAAAAGATAACGTTTTTTCGAAAACCTTTTTCTTATTGCTACTCGTCATTTTATAAAGAATGAGAGACTTTGTTATTTTGTAATGAAATTTTATGTTCTAAACGTGTTCAGCGCCCTTCTTTTTTTATTGTCTGGCGAAAATTCATTATTACGCCTTAAACTAATACTTGTCTACATATTTTATTTCTTTCAAGTCGTGCAGTGCAGGGAACGTACTCTTTATGATCGTCGGAAGAAATTTGTATACAACACATTAAACTCCCCCATTGAAATGAGAGTCAACCGACCGAATCGTGAATATTACTACTTTCAAATCAAGTTGGTTATCAAAAGTATTATTATTATAACTATCCCTATTTATTGCGTGCATCAATGACGTCATTAGAGGGTTATATTTCGTAAATGAATCATACCGTGTTAGCGGGTAGACTGTTGAGCGATCAATTTGTGATTCTGCGCCATTATATAAACTACGGTGATGTATAAAACAAAACCTTAGAATTAATTTCGTACTCCGGCACTTAACTTCTTTCAGTTAGAAAATGTTAATGTTATTTGTGCTTCTTATTGTGTCGAACAATGACTTTAGGAATTTATAACGAAACTTTTGCAGTATTCAAAATAAGCAATTGCAAGGGGGCAATAAACTGCGTGAGTGGAACGAAAATACGAACCAACTTTAAAAATAAGAGCTTTACAACGGGCTCATTGCAAAAGTTGGATTTCATGCTCCCATTTTTGTAGCAACGTGTAGAATGCAAGACTCTTTATTTTATTGTTTTAATAAGGTTCACGTAAGACTTTACATATAAATACAACCTTAGTTTTATTAGTTTATCCTTTAGTTACGGATATACTTTTTGCATAATCGATCATATCGTCTCTAACAGTTTCGATAAGCAAAATAAATAAAAATATTATGCAAAACATTAACTATAGTTGAACGACTCAGTAATTTAAGTACTTCCAAATAGAATTTAAATTCGTCAGATACTTCCACGTCGCTATATTGATGCTGTCCCTTGAAGTCGTGAAAAAATCCCTTGAAGTTGTGAAAAAATCTAACTTATAGTTTGATTTTTCAACTTCAAGGGACTGAAATCAAACTTATAAGTTAACTTTAAAAAAAGATACTGCCGTTTATGCCGCAAAAAAAAAACTTATATTTCGTCATTCTCAAGAGAATAATTATAGGGTATTGTTTTCCGTTGAACTATGAAGTTTGTCAAGTAATACCGTCTTATAATACGAGTATATAGGTATAGAAAAAATTCTGAAAACTATAATGTGTAATTAAATTATAAAAAATATAGTCTTTATCCAAAGTAAGTAATCAATCATCGAGGTTAATGTAAGAAAACACCAGTCGAGATTTTCAACTTACTAAAACCATTAAAAATAATGCAGAAATTAAAAAATCTGCATTATTTTTAATACCGGACCATCGGGCGTTACAATGAGTTGTCTTATATCGATGATAGGCCAAGGGCCGGTCGACCTCGAACAACCAGGACTCTAGCAGCTTTCAAAGCCGTCAGAGAGAGAATCCGATCCGTAAGCAGATAATCATGGCTAGGGAATTGATAATTTTCGCTAGGTCGATGTCTCGTATCATAAAAGAAGACCTCAAGCTTATGCTTATCGTAGAAGGACAGGTCAACTTTTGAAAGCAGCCCTTCGTCACAATCAAACCATGACAACGAAGAAGTTGATGCAGAGGCACGCAGACGGTGGCCAACGGAAAATTCACTACGGATGAAAATAACTTTGATTAAGTTACCTAAATAATTTAGGTATGAACTGTTAGTAATTTTTCGAAAGCCAAAGATAACGTAAAACTTTTCAAGTCTTTTAAAAGCACTATAGTTCTTCCACCTTCTTTCACTTCACAAGGAAAAATCACTACTAACCCGAAATAGGTAGAATATGATAAACACTTGCACACTTAAACCATTACAACGGCTTATCACCTGTTTGTAACTCTATCAACTTTAATTCACATACATCTAGAAAAAAATAATGATTCATCCCTCCCCCATCATTATGATAATTTTACTATCCCTGCGGACTAATTGCTATAGAAATGAGATAAATGTAATTATTAAATAAATATAACTTGCTAAGTTTGCGGGATTGGAAATATTCATTTACAGAAAGTTAAGTACAAGTAGTTCATTGACATTATCCATTTTGATTTACTGGAGTAGGGACACAAGTGTGAAAAATACAAATTTAAACTATGCACTCAGCAGATTCTAAAGTGTTATCATATTTGCTAGTTGTCGTCGCAAATAATAACACCTAGAAGCTTCAGGCTAAGATAACAAACTCCATTCATACCTACTACGAAGGGAGGAAATCCGTCGGACTCTGCGTTGTTACTCCGCTAAACGTCGATTTGCTTAAGTTTAGCTATCGACTTTTCTCTTCAGTTTAATTTGGAGAGCTAATTAGCTATTTGTTAACTTTTGCCTTAAAATCCGGACTGATTCTAAAAAATAAGCTGAAAATAATGAGAAGTGAATGTGATGATATATAATTTGATTACAACAAGCATTGTAACATTTTGTGATTTAGTCGGAGACCCATCAAACATGGTATAACATGCAAAAAAGAAATAAAATAACTGCCTATTAAAAAATATATATATCTTTATGGAATGAAAAAGTATCTCAACCGCACTCGTTTACACCTTTATAATACGAACAGCTAATTAATGGAACTCTGCCTGATTATGTTTTCCCTGAAAATAAAAATTTACCAACGTTTCTTGTGGGCTAATGTTTATAAGCTACTTCTAGATAAGCGTGCTTAATTTATATTAATTATTTGAAATAATTTAGATAGCTGTCCTAATCTCAACACAATATTGTCCAAACACACCTAAAACTGTCGAAAAATTGGAAGTATATAACACACAAAAGAAAAAATTGATAATGCTGCATTCAAGTTGTCAACAAAATAATGGCGCGACGAAAAAGAGAATAATAAGGGGTCTGCTCAGTTCATAGATAATGAGATGGTAGGAGAGTTTCCATTCAACGGATCCGTCATCATTAGCGAGAGGCTTCGGGGTGCAGTTTTCATTAAGACGCCAATGTTTCAAATGACAAAACAGTCAGACAGGGGTATTAACGCACCTTGCTATTACCGTTCCCGTATACCTATACCTAAGCCTCAAGTAATACCACGCTTTTGCGAGTATTACATTCCATAAACATGGAACGTATAACCAGAAGCACCAAGCCGGGTATTGCTCCGATTCAAGTACTTAGGTAAATGAAACCGTTGATGAAAATAATGAAAATGATAATATATAATCGTGATAGGTATTTTTAGCGATGAGCATTGATTCAGAAATCAAAAAAATCACACATCGCAGAAATCGCAGAAGTGAAATTTCAGGAAAGTAGCAAAAGTGATTTCAGAACTAGTTTCAGAAGCAACAGATGTTTATATTGGCTGTCAAATGTTGAACGACAAACATCTAAGCGTCAAAAACTTTGGTGTCGCTTTTTTTTCAATACATTTTCAAATCACAACAGTGTTAAAAGTATAAGTTTTATAGTTTATTGATAAAAAATTAACTAACTGTAAGAAAACTGCAGTTCCTTAAATGGTTTAAGCAAAGGCTACGCTGATTTTATTGAATGTTAAATTATTAGTTGCATTGACATTTAATAATATACAGTTGATGGCACAGCATGGAACTTCCTGGGTTAGCGAATAGAAACAAATGTGTTCGGGATTTGATTAAGATGATCAATATTGACTCCTCCGGACCGATATACGAGTATACCGAAGTAAGTAGTCTATTGAAAAACGAAATATACTTAATTACTTATTAGATTATATTAGATTTATTATAGAATAGAATATTCTTTACTGTACATTTAAAAACAAGTAATCTCAATATCTTAAACAATTGTACAATGGAATAATTTTATTTTTGCGTTTACAAACGCGTAAATATAATACTAGAAAAATGCACTGAAAAAAATTTTTCTAATTGTACAATGGGCTTTATATTGCTGTCATTGGTTTTTTTACTCGCCTTGACTGTTTTCATTTCATTTTAATGTAAACGTTAAACTATTAAATAACGCCGAGCTCTTAAATTCCAACTCCAACCCATTTATCCCCGCATAGCCGGCTCTTCGTTTGCATCCGGTCACAAAATTGTTCCAATAAAAGGAATGCTTGACAAATTGCTGCATCTTGTCGAGTCGCGATAAAGTAGGGCACTGCGGCGTTGCTCACCGCAAAGGCTGCGAATGTAATCTGTTACAGTTTGCTTAACCTACCTCTTACAAGGGGAATAATTTCCCCGCTACCGTTTCCTTGCTTTCTTTAAGCCTCATGAGAGCTGCATTCCCGCTACGTGTAATTGCACGAAGGTACTCAACGTAAATGGACCGAAAGTCAGAGGAGGCAGGAGTGGAGTATTTCACGGACCCTTCTTTTATTAGGGGGATGTGATGGACACTAATCCTCGCCTTCGAGTAAAAAGTTAATTGAAATTTCCCAGTAATAGAACTTTGCCATTTATAAGTCTTTAAAACACTCAGAATGATAGCGGAGGGAATTAGGAAAATATCTACCTGTCCGACTTAAAAATACAATCCAACTTTCAATTGGGTTAATATGGTAGCATAACTTTTGAAAGTAATTGAAATGAGTGTGCTGTGTTTCGTACAAAAGATTCTTTGAGCATAAACTTGTGCAGCCAGATTTGATTGACGTTCATGAATGCACTCATTCTTTGTACATATTAACGTCGTATCAAACCACCTTGATTTAATTATGAGCACGTACGATCCTTACCCAAACATTATTGGATGCAATACCTATATACCTTAGCAACACGAGTACGATTTGTAATAAGTACTTTGGACTATTTTAATCACATCCGTAGTTGGATCAATAACAGATAACATAACTCTTGTACTGAGACTTCTATGGACTGTGCTAATGATATCGATGATTGTCTTATATTTATTTATTAACTATATTTACTTTGAAAATTACTTACTAAACATCGCCATTATCAACCCGTTCCTGGCGCAATGCTGGAACAGAGAGTGAAAACTCATGACGAGTACGTAATACCTATCGACCACTGCCAAATTTCTTTTTTCTTAGAAATCGAAACTAGTCCGAAAGAGAGCCCCTTACAAATAACTATTGCTTGTTATGTAGGTAATTATTAAACTTGCTATCACTACTATGTGACCGATCGTTTACGGTGACCAAAATTTATTTCGTTCTACGGCCGGCACGGTAGTAGTTCTAGTTACCTACTTATGAGCACATGAAAATCCTAAAAAGTAAATAAAGCCAAGAGCCTTAGCAGGCGGCTCTTAAAACTCAAGCAGACTACCTAGTGGTTAACCACGCAAGAAAGGAAAAACAACACGCGAGCATATAAATTAATGGGGTTCCGTCGAATTACGGCAAACGTTTGGTTGGTTTGCCTCTCATAAAACTCTGAGTAGTAAAATCAATATTGCATTAAAATATTTCCGCATATAGAAAACTAAAAGTCGAAACTCATGTATTTAGGTCAGAACGACGTGTTGCTTCACAAGTGGAGTGCTCCTCGATATCAACTGCCATTAAATGGTCGCTTTGTTCCCCGGTCCTTTAGAGCACCTTAAGTCTTTGATCTACTAGCATAACATATCGCAGTTGTGATTATACTCTTGCTACGCTAAAATTAATTAGCTTATCGCTTCTTTGAGAGTACTAAATCGAATGATCAATATGCCGTAGTATTGATTTCCTATTAGTGTATAAATTTATAAATAGATTCGGGGGGTGGGATATTTTCGTATGCAGACATTAGGACATTATTTGGCGACGTTTACTTTGGTTAGAATCCAAATCCACTCTCTGATAAATTTGGTATAAGTGATCACTGCCTTTGTCGTAGGAAACTGCTGGATGCGGGCAGCGCATGACCGATCTGAACTGAAATGATGATGAATTTATGGTTTACGGTTTTCTTATGTATCGGGAGGAAGTGGGTTTAAATTCTACCTTACACTAAAGAAGTAGGTAGTAGGTATCTGTAAAACAATCTTCCCAAGATATAAGGAAACAAAAAGCCGAATGTAATAACCCCTTGTGTGTCGCGCGGCCTCCTGGAGGTCGCTGTCAAAAACGCCTGTGTGTCGACCGACCTCCTGCAGGTCGATCCCCCCCTCCACAGTTTTCCGATGATGAAAATGATGATTATTACTATTATTATTTGAAAATATAACTGTACTAATTATATTATATTCTGTTAGCTTATTAAATAACGATTTTAGTGTCAAAAAGTCATATTTATAGTTTTATTACAAAATTTTTATTATTATTTTTTTACACCCGGAAAATTCGCGACGGAAAGTCCGGAAGTAACTGACACATGCGCGAAATTTTAGAAAATGGCGGCGACACAATAGGGGTTAATAACTATGAGATTTTATCGTTACCTATCCTTCCCGCCTTCATGGACGATTGCCCTTGAGTGTCTCTAATGTGCTGACCTATGTCGGTTTTTGTTAATTACTCCACCAGCTATTGTGTAAACAAAACATACCGTCGAAACGAAATAATGAACCAGTTTCAATCCAAGCTTTCTCGTTTTCCTCACAAATGCTAAGTAAAAACAAATGACTAATGAATGCGGGGAAAGTCAATTATCCAGCAACCTACCTACCAGCAGGCTAAAGAATAAAGGGATTAATTAAAAAACAAAGCTATTAGGAAGTTACTAACTTAACTACCTACAACATGAAATTTATTTATAGAAAGTGTTTAAGATCAACATTTCGGTAGGAACACGCCAACGTCACATTGTGAAACATTGATTAAGTTGGCCGCAACGCCCATTTAGAACTACTGAACTAACTTAAAATTTTAGTAGCGCCTAAGTTTGAGCATAACATTGTACTAATACTATAGATATAAGTCCAGCTAAAGTTAAATAAAAGTAAAATGTTACAGACGAAGATAGATAAATAGATGGGTTAATTAATCTTGTGTGTAGTAATTACCTGAAATAAATTGAAAATATCGACTAGCTTACGATTTGATCGATATTTTCCCATTCCCATATCTATTTACTACTTATGTTATGTAACCTACCTTACCAAACAGTGTGTAAGGTAGAAATTGAAAAATAGAAAATTCTGATTGTTAAAGACGTTCAGCTACAAGAATCTCTGAAACCAGCACTCACCGATTTAATTAAAAAATTTGTAGGTAAATGTGTTTTGCCGTGGTCCAACTTAGACTAAAGGATACTTTGTATATCAATTTTAGGTTAATCACAATATATTTCATTGCAAATTACCTAAATGTTTACAATCTATACGACAGTAGTATGGAACTAACACAGAGATGCATGACCGGGAGAACTAGTCTATCTATCTATCTATCTATCTATCTATCTATCTTCTATCTTCTATCTATCTATACTATATAAAGCTACAATACCACTCACTCACTGACTGACTGATTGGGCCATTTTTTCGCATATTTGGAGGCTCTGGATCGCGTTCGAGTGTATGGCCGACTTTAACTAGATTTTTTTCAACGCAGCTTTTCCACTTTAGCGAGTGTGAAATCCAAGATGGCGGCTCCGCTCGAAGGACCAACTTTTTCATTTCGAGTCCTGAATTTTTTCCTTTTCGGTTTTTGGTACATTTGACAATTTGGAATATGATTTTTTTTTTAAATGTCAGAAATTCAAAATGGCCGCGCCGCCGTCTCGACTCGAAGTCGGCCTCGCAGGCGGCAATTCGGAACGACACCACACAGAGGTGAGACGTGCCGCTGGCGATTTTCCTTAGTCTTCTCTCTCCGAATACGGTTGTCTCTCTCGGGTGGGTGGCGAAATTGCAAAATCCAAGATGGCGCCGAGGCCAGCGGCCATTTTGTTACCGCGAAAAAATGCACCATATTCAGAGTCACTTTTCGGGGAGACGGCGGCGTCCGAGCGGAACCGTAGTATGAGACCGGGGAGAGACCTCCGCGAGAGGTGTTGCCAGGTGCAAAAACTTTTTTGACATTTTCCCTTGTTTTTGACAGATGGGGCAAAATGTGCCGTAAAAAATTTTAAACGATTAGCTCAAACCGAGTATGCAGTTTGGAGCGTAGGCCGGTACGCAGGTGGCCGAGGGTAATTTTATTTCAGTCCGCTGGCAACACCGCCAGCCAGGGGAAAAACATTTTTTCGATATGGTGTTGCGCCAAAGTTAGTTGAGGCGACTGGGTGGGTGCGAGAGGAGAGGTAAAAACGCCATTCTATCCGCTATATAGTCTAGAATATGGGAAAAATATGGAGGTTCCAAAATTCAAGATGGCGGCGCCGCTGGCGGCCATTTTGTGATTTTTTGAAAAATTCCATTTCGTTTTTGGGAAATTTACGGTGCTAGATGGTTTTCGATTCAGTCGATGTGTGTATGTCGATTGTGGGAGGTCATGAGATGTATAGTCGAGTTTAATAATTTTCCCCATTTTTCGGGTAATTTCCGAGATTTTTCCCGAAATCTTCGAAAATAGAAATAATGACATTTCGATTCATCCAAGTGCTATTCCCTATTGATCGGGCCCTACCAAATGACATTTGACCATTTTCAAGGCCGAGATGTGGCAACACTGGAAGTTATGGCTGGTTTCAGGTTTTCCAGTGTTTGGTCTCGTGGCGCTCTCCGGTGGGAGCTACGGGGATAGTAAAAACTGCGTTGGACTCGCCATTTGATTGGCTATCCGCCATTGATGCCCTGGTTCCCAAAAACAAGATGGCGGCGGTGATGGCGGCCATTTTGTAAATTTCGAAATTTTTACTTTTCATTTGATTGGTTTTTTTTAGGGGTAAATAATTTTTTACCTGGGTCAATTTGGTGTCATTCTGTAGCCAGATAGTGTGGCCACACTTTGGTATGCAAATTTTCCCCAATTTCGGGGTATTTTTTGAGTGATAAAGTTTGTATTAAAAAAAAAAAAATTTTTTGCTTTTTGAAAAATTTTGCCTGAGAATCGTTGTCTGGAATCTCTGATGGCCCAAAATGGTCATCTCGAGTCGATGTGATGGCAACACTGAGAGTTGTCGACGATTCAGTGAGGGCCGGTCACTTCGGTAGTTCCCCATACATTTACTATGAAATCTTTCGTGTATACGTAGTATAGAGGAAATCTGGTACATTTAGTATGAAATCATCTTTTTGGTGTCTTTCCCGTTGGTCTTTCCCAAGGGATAGTTACTATTTAGTATGAAATGAAAGAATCATTTCGTTGATGTGTTTTCTAAGGGATAGTTATTGTTATTGCTTAGAATAAGAACATGCGAGAAGGATAGTTCCGTCCAATATGCCGCTTCCTAACTGAAGCAGAAAATTTGTTATGTGTGCTAACGATTATACACAGATACACGCACACTGCTAAAAATTGGTGTTGCCACTAAAATCTTGTCACCCCAAAACCAGGTAATTTAAATAAAACATGAATACTACTTTTGATTTTGAAGTGAAACCTCTTTAGTATTTAAGATCCAAGATGGCGGACACAATTTTTTAACAATATATCAATATGGGTATCGTTTTCGTGGTTTTTGGGGGTCCTGATTCCGAATATAACATCCATTTTGAGATCCAAGATGGCGGACACAACTTTTTAACAATACATCAATATGGGTATCGTTTTTGTGGTTTTCGGGGGTCCTAATTCCGAATACAACATTCATTTTGAGATCCAAGATGGCGGACACAACTTTTTTACAATATATCAATATGGGTATCGTTGCCGTGGTTTTCGGGGGTCCTGATTCCGAATACAACATCCATTTTGAGATCCAAGATGGCGGACACAACATTTTAACAATATATCAATGTGGATATCGTTTTCGTGGTTTTCGGGGGTCCAGATTCCGAATTCAACATCCATTTTGTGATCCAAAATGGCGGACACAACTTTTTAACAATATATCAATATGGGTATCGTTTTCGTGGTTTTCGGGGATCCTGATTCTGAATTAAACATCCATTTTGAGATCCAAGATGGCGGACACAACTTTTTAACAATACATCAATATGGGTATCGTTTTTGTGGTTTTCGGGGGTCCTGATTCCGAATACAACATTCATTTTGAGATCCAAGATGGCGGACACAACTTTTTCACAATATATCAATATGGGTATCGTTTTTGAGGTTTTCAGGGGTCCAGATTCCGAATTTAACATCCATTTTAAGATCCAAGATGGCGGACACAATTTTTTAACAATATATCAATATGGGTATCGTTGCTGTGGTTTTCGGGGGTCCTGATTCCGAATACAACATCCATTTTGAGATCAAAGATGGCAGACACAACTTTTTAACAATATATCAATGTGGATATCGTTTTCGTGGTTTTCGGGGATCCTGATTCTGAATTTAACATCCGTTTTGATATCCAAGATGGCTGACACAACTTTTTAATAATATATCAATATGGGTACCTATCATTTTCGTGGGTTTCGGGGGTCCTGATTCGATCGAGTGTATGGCCGACTTTAACTAGATTTTTTTTAACGAGGCTTTTTCACTTTAGCGCGAGTGAAATACAAGATGGCGGCTCCAGTCGAAGGACCAACTTTTTCATTTCGTGTCCTGAATTTTTTCCTTTTCGCTTGTCGGTAGATTTTACAATTTTAAGTACGATTTTTTTTAGAAAAAGTCGGAAATTCAAAATGGCCTCGCCGCCATCTCGACTCAAATACAAAATAAATACAAATACAAATAATTTATTTGCTTAGAAACACGGTTAGCACAGGTAGTTTATAACATAAATTAATATTGTCGAGCAAGCGTGTTCTGCCAAAATTTGGCATGCAAAACTTATTTCATCATATTTACCTATTACAAAACTTTATTATCCATTACATATCATTTATATTAAAATTTACATTAATCATTATCATTATTAAAATTTCATTACAATAAGTCACATGTATTTAAAAATAATCGAAAAAAAAAGAAGAATAATACGTTAAATTAGTCATATAGAAATAATTATTGAATGTCAAAGTATTCGTTTAAGTCATAAAAACATTTTTCTGTTAACCATTTTTTCAGGGTGCGTAAAAACAATGCTGTCGGTAACTGTCTGATTTCTATGGGAATTCGATTATAGACACGTATCGGCATTATAAAGCAATTTTTACTGTGCAGAGTGCTATTGGACTGCGGTACTATTAGTTTATATGGGTCCCTCTTTCGTAGTCTCTGATTTTGGACACGGTTCTTAAAGAAGACTAAGTGGTTCCTAATGAAACTCCCTATTTCAAATATGTAAAGTGAGGTCAATGTGAGTAGGCCATATTTCAGAAACATTGGTCTACAACTGTCACGTGGACCTATACCACTAATGGCCCGGACACACTTCTTCTGAATCACAAATACTTTGTGTATGTCGGTAGAATTTCCCCACAATATTACACCGTCACTCGAAGTCGGCCTCGCAGGCGGCAATTCGGAACGACACCACAGAGGTGAGACGCGCCGCTGGCGATTTTCCTTCATCGTCTCTCTCTGCATACGGTCCTCTCTCTCGAGTGAGCGGCGAAATTGCAAAATCCAAGATGGCACCGAGGCCAGCGGCCATTTTGTGACTGCGAAAAAATGCACCATTTTCAGAGTCACTTTTCGGGGAGACGGCGACGTCGGAGCGGAACCTTAGTATGAAACCGGGGAGAGACCTTCGTGAGAGGTGTTGCCAGGTGCAAAAACTTTTTTGTCATTTTCCATACTTTTTGACAGATTGGGCAAAATGTGCCGTAAAAAATTTTTCACAATTCGCTCAAACCGAGTATGCAGTTTGGAGCGCAGGCCGGTACGCAAGTGGCCGAGGGTAATTTTATTTCAGTCCGCTGGCAGCACCGCCCGCCAGGGGAAAAAAAATTTGTTCGTCATGGTATTGCGCCAAAGTTAGTTGAGGCGACTGGGTGGGTGCGAGAGGAGAGGTAAAAACGCTATTCCATCCGCTATATAGTCTAGAATATGGGAAAAATATGGACGTTTCGAGATTCAAGATGGCGGCCATTTTGTGAGTTTTTTAAAAATTCCATTTCGTTTTTGGGAAATTTAATGTGCTAGATGCTTTTCGATGCAGTCGATGTGTATGGGTCGGTTGTGTGTCTGAAGCTGGATGGGGTCTCGATAGCGAACGTCACCCAGGCACGTGTCCTCGGGGTGACCCTTGACGAGACGAGGTCCTACGCGCCGCATGCTAGATGGCTTGGAGAGAACGCCACACGGTGTTTCGCCAAAGTATCCAGGATCTCGGCTTCCAGTTGGGGCGCGAGATTCCCGGCCCTTAGAGTCCTGTTTGCAGGGACCTATGTGGCTGTTTTGACCTACGCTGCCGCCGTATGGTACCATCGTTCGTCCGTATTTATCGTCAGAAGAGCATTGCTAAGTACACAGAGGATGACACTAATTCTGCTCACGAAAGCCTACAGGACGTGCAGTACCGCAGCGTTACCTGTGTTGGGCGGTGTTCTCCCGAGGTTGTTCGTGCGGGACGATTTGCGGAGGAGGCACTCCAGCTGGCCCCCAGGGAGCGCCGGAGATTGAGACGGACCATCACAGAAGAGATCGTTGCCATTTGGCAGGAGAGTTGGACCGCTAGCGAGGACGGATGCGAGTTGTATAGTTTCTTCCCCGACGTTGCTGTGAGGCTGACCCGAGACTGGGTGGAACCGGATTACGTCGTTTCGCAGCTACTCACGGGCCACGGATGTTTCAGACAGCGTCTACACCGACTTACGTTGTGCGAGTCAGCCCTATGCCCGTGTGGAGCAGGAGTTGAGGAAAGCTGCGATCACGCACTTTGGGAATGTGAATTGTACACTGACGCGAGAGAGACCCTGTGCAGCCGGATACAGAGGACGGAGCCCGGTCCCATATTTCACGAGGACCTCACCAGTAGCCGCAGTAACTTTGAAGCACTGCGCGAGTTCGCGCACTCCTGGCACACCATTCGACGAACTTTCGAGTAGGACAAAGGTAAAGAGACTGAGAGACGCCCGACGCGAAGTCACGTTACTGTATCGTTTCCAGCCCTAGAAGGGGGAGAGTTGGTATCAAGGGACAAAGGACGAAGAGTAAAAAATAACTTGTAGGGCGTCAAGACAGTGTGTAAGGGAAAGGGCCAAATGCAAGTATCGCCGCACTCTCCCGACGATTCGGTCCGTACGCCGTGAGGCAGGATGTATAGTAGAAATTAACAATTTTCCCCATTTTTCGGGTGTTTACCGAGATTTTTCCCGAAATCTTCGAAAATAGAAATAATGACATTTCGATTCATCCAAGTGCTATTCCCTATTGATCGGGACCTACCGAATGATATTTGACCATTTTTAAGGCCGCAATGTGGCAACACTGGAAATTGTGCATGTTTTCAGGTTATCCAGTGTTTGGTCTCGTGGCGCTCTCTGGTTGGAGCTACGGGGATATTGAAAACTGCGTTGCACTCGCCATTTGATTGGCTATCCGCCATTGATGCTCCTGTTCCCGAAAACAAGATGGCGGCGGTGATGGCGGCCATTTTGTAAATTTCGAAATTTTTACTTTTCATTTGATTGGGTTTTATTAGGGGTAAATAATTTTTTACCTGGGTAAGTTTGATGTCATTCTGTAGTCAAATAATGCGGCCACATTTTGGTAGGTAGATTTTCCCCAATTTCGGGGTATTTTTTGAGTTATAAAGTTCGTATTAAAAAAAAAATTGCCTGAGAATCGTTGCCTGGAATCTCTGATGGCCCAGAATGGTCATCTCGAGTCGATGTGATGGCAACACTGAGAGTTGTTGACGATTCAGTGAGGGCCGGTCACTTCGGTAGTTCCCCATACATTTAGTATGAAATCGTTCTTGTATACGTAGTATAGAGGAAGTCTTGTACATTTAGTATGAAATCATCTTTTTGTTGTCTTTCCCGTTGGTCTTTACTAAGGGAAAGTTATTATTTAGTATGAAATGAAAGAATCATCTCATTGATGTGTTTTCCAAGGGATAGTTGTTGTTATTGCTTAGAATAAGACTGAAGCAGAAAAATTGTTATGTGTGCTAACGCTTACACACAGATACACGCACACTACTAAAAATTGGTGTTGCCGCTAAAATCTCGTCACCCCAAAACCAGGTAATTTAAATAAAACATGAATACTACTTTTGATTTTGAAGTGAAACTTCTTTAGTAGGTAACCTATCGTAATTTCTAAAGTCGATGACACGGAAAAGCCACACCAAAGTTTTTGACGGATGGTTTGAAATAGAATGTCAGGGTATCATTATCGTGTTTTTCGGGGGTCCTGATTCCGAAAAAAAATTATATTAAGATCCAAGATGGCGGATACAACTTTTTAACAATATATCAATATGGATATCGTTTTTTATAGGGCAATTCGGAACGACACCACAGAGTAATGAGACGAGCCGCTAGCGATTTTCCTTCGTCGTCTCTCTCCAAATATGGTCCTCTCTCTCGGGTGAGTGGCGAAATTACAAAATCCAAGATGGCGCCCTGGCCAGCTGCCATTTTGTTATTAAGAAAAAATGCACCATTTGCAGAGTCACTTTTCGGGGAGATGGCCACGTCGGAGCGAAACCGTAGTATGAGACCGGCGAGAGACCTTCGTAAGGTGTTGCCAGGTGCAAAAACTTTCTTGAAATTTTCGCTAACTTTTGACAGATGGGGCAATTTGTGTCAAATTTTTTTTTCGCGTTTTTATTTTATTTTTATTTATTTCATCTTCTTAGCATAATTCCATCCTTACAGTTTACACCAATACGATAGAAAAGCATTACATAACTAAATATTAATAACATAAAATTAACAATGTTATCGTTGTAAATTCGTTCAACGAACAGGAAAAAATATCCACTTTCTCAGCTATTCGATTGAAGGTTCGCAGCGCTCGCGTTAGTGGAGCGTTTTGTTGTAGTTTGGTGCGAGCCCCGGGCATGTATAGCAACGGCGGCCGCCGGCGGCGCCCCACATATCCGTCAGGAACATTTAACCTTATCAAACTAAGTAACTCTGGGTTGTGAGTTTTTCCACGAATGAGCTTTAAAATGTATAAAACTAGGGCTAAGTCTCTTCGCACACTCAGTTGAATATATCCCACCATACCAGCAACAAATAAGGTAGGATACATCAAAGGGTAATAAGGATAGACACCATAGAGCCTCATGTATAAATATCTCATAAATTTATTCTGAATACGCTCCAGCATGAGACTATATTTAATTTCATGTGGAGCCCAAATGACTGAGTTACCTTCTAGATGGCTTCTGACTAAAGCGTTATATAATGATGTTATAGCTTTAATATTTTTAAAGCCATGTGCCCTACGGAGAATAAACCCCAAGTTTCTGAAAGCCTTTTGAACGATGTCAACGATGTGACTCCTAAATGACAGTTCGGCTGTAAAGTTAACACCTAAATCTTTCACCTCCGTCACTTTCCGCATACACACGTCCTCTACCCTATAATCGAATTCAATAGGTTTACGACTTTTTGTAAATGTTATTGTGACACATTTAGACGTGTTAAACGCCAGACCATTATCTTGGGCCCAGGAAACTACTCGGTCTATATCCCCCTGCATTCGCTCACAATCTACTGCCGTCCTGATACTAATGGACAACTTTAGGTCGTCCGCAAACAACAGACAGTCGCTGTATTGGATGACTTTAGGTAAATCATTAATCATAATGAGGAATTCGAGTGGCCCGACGTTACTCCCCTGACTCACCCCAGATCTTACAAAGTATGGCAAAGATTGATAACCCCCATAATCCACATACTGCTGTCTGTCCCGCATGTAACTGGCTAAAAATTTTAACAAGTGGGGGACACATCCGACCGCAGCTAATTTCCTCAAAAGCACATCGTTGTCCACTACATCGAAGGCTTTCCGGAAATCAAAATACGCTACGTCTACCTGTCCTCCCTCGTCCACAGTCGGTACAACGCGAGCCATGTGATTCAGCAAGTTACTTGTTGTGCTGCGGCCCGGCCTGAACCCGTGCTGTTCATCACAAAGTTGAGAGCTTACTTGTTCGAAAATACTCTTTTGTATAGCCGAGTCGAATACTTTGGCCGGAGTAGATAATACTGCCACAGGTCTAAACTGATCCACACAACGACTGGAACTTACTTTTGGGACTGGAACTACTCGTGTCAGTTTCCATACATCCGGAAACATTGCCAATTTCAAACAGCTATTGAATATATGTAATAAGGGCTGCGCGAAAACATAACGGCAGTCTCTAAACAAGAAAGCGGGGATTCCATCAGGTCCAGCCGACCGCTTTGGTTTGAGTTTAGCCAACGCCTGAGCAACGTCAGCCAGCTGTAATTCACCTAAATGTATACGCGCCGATTCATTTATTCCCCCCGTCTCCAGAATCGCAGTGGTAACGTTTAGCTCCGGCTGGTCTGTACTGTACACCGAATGAAAATAATTTGCGAATTCCATACAACATTGCTCATCCGTTAATTCTAAATCATCTTTAAAAATCTTATATGATGACCTTTGACCCTTCTTAGAATTGACATATTTCCAAAAGGATCTTGGGTCTTCAATTAAATGATTTTGAACCTGGTCACGGTGGCGCTCTTCCACGATCGTAATCATACACTTCACACGAGACCTACACCTAGCGAAATTATTGTAATCTTCTTGCGACTTAGTTCGCTTATATCGTTTATGAAGTGAAGCCTTCAATTGAATGTCGCGAATTAACTCCGCGGTGTACCACTCGGGGTATGTATATTTCGAATTTACACGCCTTCGCTTTTTATTCGGAACACAGTCATTAAAAATATTATTCAAAATATCATAAAATAATGTTAAAATGAATTCAATATTATTTGATTTATAAATGAGACTCCAATCAATAGCAGCTATCCGTGAGTACAATAACGGAAAATTGGCTTTAGTGAAGTTCCACTGACCACTAACCTGATGAGGAATGGGTGTCTTGTAATGGGCGGCACGCCTCGTCACCGTCATAGAAATTTCAAGAGGGGGATGCTGCGCGTCTATCGGCACTAATGGATCGCTCGCAACGCACACGCAAACTCCCTCCAATGACGATAAAACTAAATCTAGCTGACGACCGTTGCAGTTAGGTATCCTATTTCTTTGAACGAACCCACAATACGTTTCAAAATACTCATAATAATTATCAATATAATCAGAACATGAATATAAATTAAAATCTCCAATTACAATTACTTCATTAAACTTTACACACATTTGTTCTATAATTTTAAATAATAACATGTATTCACTCTCATTGCCGTGCGGCGGAATGTAAACAACACAACATAAGCATAAATATCTACCGCGTAAGTATACCTGCGCACAAGCGATCTCGAATGAATGCTCATTGATATTTACGCTGTCCGGTATCGGAACGCTTCGTAACTCGTAGCGCGGTGTGGCCACGAGAAGTGCGCCGCCCTGTTTCCGACCGTCCGTTCTATCACAACGTACAATTTTGTATCCCGGTGGAGCCAGTTCTGCGTCGTGTATAGAATTATTACACCCAGTCTCAGTTATTGCAATTAAATCTGCATTTGAAGACGCTATCCCTGTATAGAATTTATCCAACTTAGTTCGAAGTCCCCTTACGTTTTGGTAGTAAATGTCGATGATCTTACGTGAATTTTCGTGAGGTATTCTGTGGTCTACGAAAAAATATCCACTCGCTATATTCAACATTGCCAACAGCATTGGCCAGACGTCCGGGCGACAAAGTTGTTCATAAAATTTCTCTGGTATTCCAATCTTAAACGAGGCGTAGTCTCTTTCCGTTTTAGGAGTAATTTTTTCAACATAGACTGATATATCCTGATCACATATCTTCTTTACATACCTTTCCATACTTTCTTTCGTGGTTTCCTTTTTTAGACGCCATACGTGCAAGTATTTTTTCTTTTCTGTTCCCTGTATATCTAACACCATCGAACTTTCTCCTCTTTTAACGTCAGTATTAAGATATCTGCGTTTTCTTTTTGTCACTTGTTTCCAGTCATCTTCTTTTTGTCGTAACATAATCTCGTCGTCCTGTTTTTCTGGCTCCTTATTTTTAATTTCTAAACTGACCGTGGGTGTTTGCTTCACTTGAATATTGAACTCCGTTGATCGCGTTTCATTCGGTGGTTTAGTGGCCACACTCGTACTTTCATCAGCATCAACTACCCTCGCATCGACTTGTGACTTTAACTTCGTAAATGATATTGACTGTTTCTTACTCAAAGATGTTTCCTCTTCTCTCTGTTTCTTAGCTAAACAACCTTCTAGATAATTATTTCTGTCCTGAAGAGATTTTACAAGATTTTCAAGTAGCTCGACTTTGCAACCTTTTTCTTCTACTACCGTCAGATGTTTCCGCATTTCTTGCAATTCTGTCTGGCACTGGAGGAACCGATCTTGAAGTTGTGTGTAAAGGTTCACCTGAACATCAAATCGCGAGTTCATCTCGTTTCTAAGTTCGCGTAATTCGTTCAATACCTTATTCTCATTGGATTCCATCGACATATCGACTGACTTAAGACGGCTCCCGCGTTCGATGTTTACATAATTCGGCGTGAAAGTTTTATTCAGCATATTTACGTTGCTTCTAATGGGAGTATCCGAGTTGTTGCGCTTCGGGATACTACTGGCACACTCCGGACAAATCCAGTTATTCTTATGTTCCTGAGTAAGTACTTCAAACGCCTCCAATGTTATTCCCAAACACTTAAGATGGTAAAGCTTCATACATTTTTCGTTACTGCACTCCATGTAGGAAATATCCTGTATTAATGTGTCACAGCCACTACATTTAGTTCCCATTTCAGTAATTATAAGAAATTAATTCCTGTTCATAAAACACACGTCCTTCACTCACGGCGCACAGCGTATATTACACAAACCGACTATGCAGTTTGGAGCACAGCTTTCCCATACATTTAGTATGAAATCAAATAATTATCTCGTTTCTTGTCTTTTCTAAGGGAAAGGTCTATATAAAGCTGCAATACCACTCACTGACTGACTCACTCACTGATTGGGCCATTTTTTCGGATATTTAGAGACTCTGGATCGCGCTCGAGTGTATGGCCGACTTTAACTAGATTTTTATCGACGCAGCTTTTTCACTTTAGTGCGAGTGAAATCCAAGATGGCGGCTCCGGTCAAAGGACCAACTTTTTCATTTCGAGTCCTGAATTTTTTCCTTTTCGCTTGTCGGTACATTTGACAATTAGAAATATGTTTTTTTTTGAAAAAGTTGGAAATTTAAAATGGCTGTGAATGACGTAAACTTTATGACATAATGTTGAACACAATTCTTAAAGATAAAACTAAATATTTCTAATGAATTCCGCTGCCATTTTCACCGAATACGACCATGCTGGCGGGTATTAGAGGCCCACCATGCAAAGACAAAGCATTGTGCCTACAATATCAACCGAAAAACCCCTACGCAACAACCCAACAGGCCGCACAACCTTTTCGCGGGCTGCTCGCAGCCCGCGCACCCAAGCGACCTCTAGTCTATCTATCTATCTATCTATCTATCTATCTATACTATATAAAGCTACAATACCACTCACTCACTGACTGACTGATTGGGCCATTTTTTCGCATATTTGGAGGCTCTGGATCGCGTTCGAGTGTATGGCCGACTTTAACTAGATTTTTTTCAACGCAGCTTTTCCACTTTAGCGAGTGTGAAATCCAAGATGGCGGCTCCGCTCGAAGGACCAACTTTTTCATTTCGAGTCCTGAATTTTTTCCTTTTCGGTTTTTGGTACATTTGACAATTTGGAATATGATTTTTTTTTTAAATGTCAGAAATTCAAAATGGCCGCGCCGCCGTCTCGACTCGAAGTCGGCCTCGCAGGCGGCAATTCGGAACGACACCACACAGAGGTGAGACGTGCCGCTGGCGATTTTCCTTAGTCTTCTCTCTCCGAATACGGTTGTCTCTCTCGGGTGGGTGGCGAAATTGCAAAATCCAAGATGGCGCCGAGGCCAGCGGCCATTTTGTTACCGCGAAAAAATGCACCATATTCAGAGTCACTTTTCGGGGAGACGGCGGCGTCCGAGCGGAACCGTAGTATGAGACCGGGGAGAGACCTCCGCGAGAGGTGTTGCCAGGTGCAAAAACTTTTTTGACATTTTCCCTTGTTTTTGACAGATGGGGCAAAATGTGCCGTAAAAAATTTTAAACGATTAGCTCAAACCGAGTATGCAGTTTGGAGCGTAGGCCGGTACGCAGGTGGCCGAGGGTAATTTTATTTCAGTCCGCTGGCAACACCGCCAGCCAGGGGAAAAACATTTTTTCGATATGGTGTTGCGCCAAAGTTAGTTGAGGCGACTGGGTGGGTGCGAGAGGAGAGGTAAAAACGCCATTCTATCCGCTATATAGTCTAGAATATGGGAAAAATATGGAGGTTCCAAAATTCAAGATGGCGGCGCCGCTGGCGGCCATTTTGTGATTTTTTGAAAAATTCCATTTCGTTTTTGGGAAATTTACGGTGCTAGATGGTTTTCGATTCAGTCGATGTGTGTATGTCGATTGTGGGAGGTCATGAGATGTATAGTCGAGTTTAATAATTTTCCCCATTTTTCGGGTAATTTCCGAGATTTTTCCCGAAATCTTCGAAAATAGAAATAATGACATTTCGATTCATCCAAGTGCTATTCCCTATTGATCGGGCCCTACCAAATGACATTTGACCATTTTCAAGGCCGAGATGTGGCAACACTGGAAGTTATGGCTGGTTTCAGGTTTTCCAGTGTTTGGTCTCGTGGCGCTCTCCGGTGGGAGCTACGGGGATAGTAAAAACTGCGTTGGACTCGCCATTTGATTGGCTATCCGCCATTGATGCCCTGGTTCCCAAAAACAAGATGGCGGCGGTGATGGCGGCCATTTTGTAAATTTCGAAATTTTTACTTTTCATTTGATTGGTTTTTTTTAGGGGTAAATAATTTTTTACCTGGGTCAATTTGGTGTCATTCTGTAGCCAGATAGTGTGGCCACACTTTGGTATGCAAATTTTCCCCAATTTCGGGGTATTTTTTGAGTGATAAAGTTTGTATTAAAAAAAAAAAAATTTTTTGCTTTTTGAAAAATTTTGCCTGAGAATCGTTGTCTGGAATCTCTGATGGCCCAAAATGGTCATCTCGAGTCGATGTGATGGCAACACTGAGAGTTGTCGACGATTCAGTGAGGGCCGGTCACTTCGGTAGTTCCCCATACATTTACTATGAAATCTTTCGTGTATACGTAGTATAGAGGAAATCTGGTACATTTAGTATGAAATCATCTTTTTGGTGTCTTTCCCGTTGGTCTTTCCCAAGGGATAGTTACTATTTAGTATGAAATGAAAGAATCATTTCGTTGATGTGTTTTCTAAGGGATAGTTATTGTTATTGCTTAGAATAAGAACATGCGAGAAGGATAGTTCCGTCCAATATGCCGCTTCCTAACTGAAGCAGAAAATTTGTTATGTGTGCTAACGATTATACACAGATACACGCACACTGCTAAAAATTGGTGTTGCCACTAAAATCTTGTCACCCCAAAACCAGGTAATTTAAATAAAACATGAATACTACTTTTGATTTTGAAGTGAAACCTCTTTAGTATTTAAGATCCAAGATGGCGGACACAATTTTTTAACAATATATCAATATGGGTATCGTTTTCGTGGTTTTTGGGGGTCCTGATTCCGAATATAACATCCATTTTGAGATCCAAGATGGCGGACACAACTTTTTAACAATACATCAATATGGGTATCGTTTTTGTGGTTTTCGGGGGTCCTAATTCCGAATACAACATTCATTTTGAGATCCAAGATGGCGGACACAACTTTTTTACAATATATCAATATGGGTATCGTTGCCGTGGTTTTCGGGGGTCCTGATTCCGAATACAACATCCATTTTGAGATCCAAGATGGCGGACACAACATTTTAACAATATATCAATGTGGATATCGTTTTCGTGGTTTTCGGGGGTCCAGATTCCGAATTCAACATCCATTTTGTGATCCAAAATGGCGGACACAACTTTTTAACAATATATCAATATGGGTATCGTTTTCGTGGTTTTCGGGGATCCTGATTCTGAATTAAACATCCATTTTGAGATCCAAGATGGCGGACACAACTTTTTAACAATACATCAATATGGGTATCGTTTTTGTGGTTTTCGGGGGTCCTGATTCCGAATACAACATTCATTTTGAGATCCAAGATGGCGGACACAACTTTTTCACAATATATCAATATGGGTATCGTTTTTGAGGTTTTCAGGGGTCCAGATTCCGAATTTAACATCCATTTTAAGATCCAAGATGGCGGACACAATTTTTTAACAATATATCAATATGGGTATCGTTGCTGTGGTTTTCGGGGGTCCTGATTCCGAATACAACATCCATTTTGAGATCAAAGATGGCAGACACAACTTTTTAACAATATATCAATGTGGATATCGTTTTCGTGGTTTTCGGGGATCCTGATTCTGAATTTAACATCCGTTTTGATATCCAAGATGGCTGACACAACTTTTTAATAATATATCAATATGGGTACCTATCATTTTCGTGGGTTTCGGGGGTCCTGATTCGATCGAGTGTATGGCCGACTTTAACTAGATTTTTTTTAACGAGGCTTTTTCACTTTAGCGCGAGTGAAATACAAGATGGCGGCTCCAGTCGAAGGACCAACTTTTTCATTTCGTGTCCTGAATTTTTTCCTTTTCGCTTGTCGGTAGATTTTACAATTTTAAGTACGATTTTTTTTAGAAAAAGTCGGAAATTCAAAATGGCCTCGCCGCCATCTCGACTCAAATACAAAATAAATACAAATACAAATAATTTATTTGCTTAGAAACACGGTTAGCACAGGTAGTTTATAACATAAATTAATATTGTCGAGCAAGCGTGTTCTGCCAAAATTTGGCATGCAAAACTTATTTCATCATATTTACCTATTACAAAACTTTATTATCCATTACATATCATTTATATTAAAATTTACATTAATCATTATCATTATTAAAATTTCATTACAATAAGTCACATGTATTTAAAAATAATCGAAAAAAAAAGAAGAATAATACGTTAAATTAGTCATATAGAAATAATTATTGAATGTCAAAGTATTCGTTTAAGTCATAAAAACATTTTTCTGTTAACCATTTTTTCAGGGTGCGTAAAAACAATGCTGTCGGTAACTGTCTGATTTCTATGGGAATTCGATTATAGACACGTATCGGCATTATAAAGCAATTTTTACTGTGCAGAGTGCTATTGGACTGCGGTACTATTAGTTTATATGGGTCCCTCTTTCGTAGTCTCTGATTTTGGACACGGTTCTTAAAGAAGACTAAGTGGTTCCTAATGAAACTCCCTATTTCAAATATGTAAAGTGAGGTCAATGTGAGTAGGCCATATTTCAGAAACATTGGTCTACAACTGTCACGTGGACCTATACCACTAATGGCCCGGACACACTTCTTCTGAATCACAAATACTTTGTGTATGTCGGTAGAATTTCCCCACAATATTACACCGTCACTCGAAGTCGGCCTCGCAGGCGGCAATTCGGAACGACACCACAGAGGTGAGACGCGCCGCTGGCGATTTTCCTTCATCGTCTCTCTCTGCATACGGTCCTCTCTCTCGAGTGAGCGGCGAAATTGCAAAATCCAAGATGGCACCGAGGCCAGCGGCCATTTTGTGACTGCGAAAAAATGCACCATTTTCAGAGTCACTTTTCGGGGAGACGGCGACGTCGGAGCGGAACCTTAGTATGAAACCGGGGAGAGACCTTCGTGAGAGGTGTTGCCAGGTGCAAAAACTTTTTTGTCATTTTCCATACTTTTTGACAGATTGGGCAAAATGTGCCGTAAAAAATTTTTCACAATTCGCTCAAACCGAGTATGCAGTTTGGAGCGCAGGCCGGTACGCAAGTGGCCGAGGGTAATTTTATTTCAGTCCGCTGGCAGCACCGCCCGCCAGGGGAAAAAAAATTTGTTCGTCATGGTATTGCGCCAAAGTTAGTTGAGGCGACTGGGTGGGTGCGAGAGGAGAGGTAAAAACGCTATTCCATCCGCTATATAGTCTAGAATATGGGAAAAATATGGACGTTTCGAGATTCAAGATGGCGGCCATTTTGTGAGTTTTTTAAAAATTCCATTTCGTTTTTGGGAAATTTAATGTGCTAGATGCTTTTCGATGCAGTCGATGTGTATGGGTCGGTTGTGTGTCTGAAGCTGGATGGGGTCTCGATAGCGAACGTCACCCAGGCACGTGTCCTCGGGGTGACCCTTGACGAGACGAGGTCCTACGCGCCGCATGCTAGATGGCTTGGAGAGAACGCCACACGGTGTTTCGCCAAAGTATCCAGGATCTCGGCTTCCAGTTGGGGCGCGAGATTCCCGGCCCTTAGAGTCCTGTTTGCAGGGACCTATGTGGCTGTTTTGACCTACGCTGCCGCCGTATGGTACCATCGTTCGTCCGTATTTATCGTCAGAAGAGCATTGCTAAGTACACAGAGGATGACACTAATTCTGCTCACGAAAGCCTACAGGACGTGCAGTACCGCAGCGTTACCTGTGTTGGGCGGTGTTCTCCCGAGGTTGTTCGTGCGGGACGATTTGCGGAGGAGGCACTCCAGCTGGCCCCCAGGGAGCGCCGGAGATTGAGACGGACCATCACAGAAGAGATCGTTGCCATTTGGCAGGAGAGTTGGACCGCTAGCGAGGACGGATGCGAGTTGTATAGTTTCTTCCCCGACGTTGCTGTGAGGCTGACCCGAGACTGGGTGGAACCGGATTACGTCGTTTCGCAGCTACTCACGGGCCACGGATGTTTCAGACAGCGTCTACACCGACTTACGTTGTGCGAGTCAGCCCTATGCCCGTGTGGAGCAGGAGTTGAGGAAAGCTGCGATCACGCACTTTGGGAATGTGAATTGTACACTGACGCGAGAGAGACCCTGTGCAGCCGGATACAGAGGACGGAGCCCGGTCCCATATTTCACGAGGACCTCACCAGTAGCCGCAGTAACTTTGAAGCACTGCGCGAGTTCGCGCACTCCTGGCACACCATTCGACGAACTTTCGAGTAGGACAAAGGTAAAGAGACTGAGAGACGCCCGACGCGAAGTCACGTTACTGTATCGTTTCCAGCCCTAGAAGGGGGAGAGTTGGTATCAAGGGACAAAGGACGAAGAGTAAAAAATAACTTGTAGGGCGTCAAGACAGTGTGTAAGGGAAAGGGCCAAATGCAAGTATCGCCGCACTCTCCCGACGATTCGGTCCGTACGCCGTGAGGCAGGATGTATAGTAGAAATTAACAATTTTCCCCATTTTTCGGGTGTTTACCGAGATTTTTCCCGAAATCTTCGAAAATAGAAATAATGACATTTCGATTCATCCAAGTGCTATTCCCTATTGATCGGGACCTACCGAATGATATTTGACCATTTTTAAGGCCGCAATGTGGCAACACTGGAAATTGTGCATGTTTTCAGGTTATCCAGTGTTTGGTCTCGTGGCGCTCTCTGGTTGGAGCTACGGGGATATTGAAAACTGCGTTGCACTCGCCATTTGATTGGCTATCCGCCATTGATGCTCCTGTTCCCGAAAACAAGATGGCGGCGGTGATGGCGGCCATTTTGTAAATTTCGAAATTTTTACTTTTCATTTGATTGGGTTTTATTAGGGGTAAATAATTTTTTACCTGGGTAAGTTTGATGTCATTCTGTAGTCAAATAATGCGGCCACATTTTGGTAGGTAGATTTTCCCCAATTTCGGGGTATTTTTTGAGTTATAAAGTTCGTATTAAAAAAAAAATTGCCTGAGAATCGTTGCCTGGAATCTCTGATGGCCCAGAATGGTCATCTCGAGTCGATGTGATGGCAACACTGAGAGTTGTTGACGATTCAGTGAGGGCCGGTCACTTCGGTAGTTCCCCATACATTTAGTATGAAATCGTTCTTGTATACGTAGTATAGAGGAAGTCTTGTACATTTAGTATGAAATCATCTTTTTGTTGTCTTTCCCGTTGGTCTTTACTAAGGGAAAGTTATTATTTAGTATGAAATGAAAGAATCATCTCATTGATGTGTTTTCCAAGGGATAGTTGTTGTTATTGCTTAGAATAAGACTGAAGCAGAAAAATTGTTATGTGTGCTAACGCTTACACACAGATACACGCACACTACTAAAAATTGGTGTTGCCGCTAAAATCTCGTCACCCCAAAACCAGGTAATTTAAATAAAACATGAATACTACTTTTGATTTTGAAGTGAAACTTCTTTAGTAGGTAACCTATCGTAATTTCTAAAGTCGATGACACGGAAAAGCCACACCAAAGTTTTTGACGGATGGTTTGAAATAGAATGTCAGGGTATCATTATCGTGTTTTTCGGGGGTCCTGATTCCGAAAAAAAATTATATTAAGATCCAAGATGGCGGATACAACTTTTTAACAATATATCAATATGGATATCGTTTTTTATAGGGCAATTCGGAACGACACCACAGAGTAATGAGACGAGCCGCTAGCGATTTTCCTTCGTCGTCTCTCTCCAAATATGGTCCTCTCTCTCGGGTGAGTGGCGAAATTACAAAATCCAAGATGGCGCCCTGGCCAGCTGCCATTTTGTTATTAAGAAAAAATGCACCATTTGCAGAGTCACTTTTCGGGGAGATGGCCACGTCGGAGCGAAACCGTAGTATGAGACCGGCGAGAGACCTTCGTAAGGTGTTGCCAGGTGCAAAAACTTTCTTGAAATTTTCGCTAACTTTTGACAGATGGGGCAATTTGTGTCAAATTTTTTTTTCGCGTTTTTATTTTATTTTTATTTATTTCATCTTCTTAGCATAATTCCATCCTTACAGTTTACACCAATACGATAGAAAAGCATTACATAACTAAATATTAATAACATAAAATTAACAATGTTATCGTTGTAAATTCGTTCAACGAACAGGAAAAAATATCCACTTTCTCAGCTATTCGATTGAAGGTTCGCAGCGCTCGCGTTAGTGGAGCGTTTTGTTGTAGTTTGGTGCGAGCCCCGGGCATGTATAGCAACGGCGGCCGCCGGCGGCGCCCCACATATCCGTCAGGAACATTTAACCTTATCAAACTAAGTAACTCTGGGTTGTGAGTTTTTCCACGAATGAGCTTTAAAATGTATAAAACTAGGGCTAAGTCTCTTCGCACACTCAGTTGAATATATCCCACCATACCAGCAACAAATAAGGTAGGATACATCAAAGGGTAATAAGGATAGACACCATAGAGCCTCATGTATAAATATCTCATAAATTTATTCTGAATACGCTCCAGCATGAGACTATATTTAATTTCATGTGGAGCCCAAATGACTGAGTTACCTTCTAGATGGCTTCTGACTAAAGCGTTATATAATGATGTTATAGCTTTAATATTTTTAAAGCCATGTGCCCTACGGAGAATAAACCCCAAGTTTCTGAAAGCCTTTTGAACGATGTCAACGATGTGACTCCTAAATGACAGTTCGGCTGTAAAGTTAACACCTAAATCTTTCACCTCCGTCACTTTCCGCATACACACGTCCTCTACCCTATAATCGAATTCAATAGGTTTACGACTTTTTGTAAATGTTATTGTGACACATTTAGACGTGTTAAACGCCAGACCATTATCTTGGGCCCAGGAAACTACTCGGTCTATATCCCCCTGCATTCGCTCACAATCTACTGCCGTCCTGATACTAATGGACAACTTTAGGTCGTCCGCAAACAACAGACAGTCGCTGTATTGGATGACTTTAGGTAAATCATTAATCATAATGAGGAATTCGAGTGGCCCGACGTTACTCCCCTGACTCACCCCAGATCTTACAAAGTATGGCAAAGATTGATAACCCCCATAATCCACATACTGCTGTCTGTCCCGCATGTAACTGGCTAAAAATTTTAACAAGTGGGGGACACATCCGACCGCAGCTAATTTCCTCAAAAGCACATCGTTGTCCACTACATCGAAGGCTTTCCGGAAATCAAAATACGCTACGTCTACCTGTCCTCCCTCGTCCACAGTCGGTACAACGCGAGCCATGTGATTCAGCAAGTTACTTGTTGTGCTGCGGCCCGGCCTGAACCCGTGCTGTTCATCACAAAGTTGAGAGCTTACTTGTTCGAAAATACTCTTTTGTATAGCCGAGTCGAATACTTTGGCCGGAGTAGATAATACTGCCACAGGTCTAAACTGATCCACACAACGACTGGAACTTACTTTTGGGACTGGAACTACTCGTGTCAGTTTCCATACATCCGGAAACATTGCCAATTTCAAACAGCTATTGAATATATGTAATAAGGGCTGCGCGAAAACATAACGGCAGTCTCTAAACAAGAAAGCGGGGATTCCATCAGGTCCAGCCGACCGCTTTGGTTTGAGTTTAGCCAACGCCTGAGCAACGTCAGCCAGCTGTAATTCACCTAAATGTATACGCGCCGATTCATTTATTCCCCCCGTCTCCAGAATCGCAGTGGTAACGTTTAGCTCCGGCTGGTCTGTACTGTACACCGAATGAAAATAATTTGCGAATTCCATACAACATTGCTCATCCGTTAATTCTAAATCATCTTTAAAAATCTTATATGATGACCTTTGACCCTTCTTAGAATTGACATATTTCCAAAAGGATCTTGGGTCTTCAATTAAATGATTTTGAACCTGGTCACGGTGGCGCTCTTCCACGATCGTAATCATACACTTCACACGAGACCTACACCTAGCGAAATTATTGTAATCTTCTTGCGACTTAGTTCGCTTATATCGTTTATGAAGTGAAGCCTTCAATTGAATGTCGCGAATTAACTCCGCGGTGTACCACTCGGGGTATGTATATTTCGAATTTACACGCCTTCGCTTTTTATTCGGAACACAGTCATTAAAAATATTATTCAAAATATCATAAAATAATGTTAAAATGAATTCAATATTATTTGATTTATAAATGAGACTCCAATCAATAGCAGCTATCCGTGAGTACAATAACGGAAAATTGGCTTTAGTGAAGTTCCACTGACCACTAACCTGATGAGGAATGGGTGTCTTGTAATGGGCGGCACGCCTCGTCACCGTCATAGAAATTTCAAGAGGGGGATGCTGCGCGTCTATCGGCACTAATGGATCGCTCGCAACGCACACGCAAACTCCCTCCAATGACGATAAAACTAAATCTAGCTGACGACCGTTGCAGTTAGGTATCCTATTTCTTTGAACGAACCCACAATACGTTTCAAAATACTCATAATAATTATCAATATAATCAGAACATGAATATAAATTAAAATCTCCAATTACAATTACTTCATTAAACTTTACACACATTTGTTCTATAATTTTAAATAATAACATGTATTCACTCTCATTGCCGTGCGGCGGAATGTAAACAACACAACATAAGCATAAATATCTACCGCGTAAGTATACCTGCGCACAAGCGATCTCGAATGAATGCTCATTGATATTTACGCTGTCCGGTATCGGAACGCTTCGTAACTCGTAGCGCGGTGTGGCCACGAGAAGTGCGCCGCCCTGTTTCCGACCGTCCGTTCTATCACAACGTACAATTTTGTATCCCGGTGGAGCCAGTTCTGCGTCGTGTATAGAATTATTACACCCAGTCTCAGTTATTGCAATTAAATCTGCATTTGAAGACGCTATCCCTGTATAGAATTTATCCAACTTAGTTCGAAGTCCCCTTACGTTTTGGTAGTAAATGTCGATGATCTTACGTGAATTTTCGTGAGGTATTCTGTGGTCTACGAAAAAATATCCACTCGCTATATTCAACATTGCCAACAGCATTGGCCAGACGTCCGGGCGACAAAGTTGTTCATAAAATTTCTCTGGTATTCCAATCTTAAACGAGGCGTAGTCTCTTTCCGTTTTAGGAGTAATTTTTTCAACATAGACTGATATATCCTGATCACATATCTTCTTTACATACCTTTCCATACTTTCTTTCGTGGTTTCCTTTTTTAGACGCCATACGTGCAAGTATTTTTTCTTTTCTGTTCCCTGTATATCTAACACCATCGAACTTTCTCCTCTTTTAACGTCAGTATTAAGATATCTGCGTTTTCTTTTTGTCACTTGTTTCCAGTCATCTTCTTTTTGTCGTAACATAATCTCGTCGTCCTGTTTTTCTGGCTCCTTATTTTTAATTTCTAAACTGACCGTGGGTGTTTGCTTCACTTGAATATTGAACTCCGTTGATCGCGTTTCATTCGGTGGTTTAGTGGCCACACTCGTACTTTCATCAGCATCAACTACCCTCGCATCGACTTGTGACTTTAACTTCGTAAATGATATTGACTGTTTCTTACTCAAAGATGTTTCCTCTTCTCTCTGTTTCTTAGCTAAACAACCTTCTAGATAATTATTTCTGTCCTGAAGAGATTTTACAAGATTTTCAAGTAGCTCGACTTTGCAACCTTTTTCTTCTACTACCGTCAGATGTTTCCGCATTTCTTGCAATTCTGTCTGGCACTGGAGGAACCGATCTTGAAGTTGTGTGTAAAGGTTCACCTGAACATCAAATCGCGAGTTCATCTCGTTTCTAAGTTCGCGTAATTCGTTCAATACCTTATTCTCATTGGATTCCATCGACATATCGACTGACTTAAGACGGCTCCCGCGTTCGATGTTTACATAATTCGGCGTGAAAGTTTTATTCAGCATATTTACGTTGCTTCTAATGGGAGTATCCGAGTTGTTGCGCTTCGGGATACTACTGGCACACTCCGGACAAATCCAGTTATTCTTATGTTCCTGAGTAAGTACTTCAAACGCCTCCAATGTTATTCCCAAACACTTAAGATGGTAAAGCTTCATACATTTTTCGTTACTGCACTCCATGTAGGAAATATCCTGTATTAATGTGTCACAGCCACTACATTTAGTTCCCATTTCAGTAATTATAAGAAATTAATTCCTGTTCATAAAACACACGTCCTTCACTCACGGCGCACAGCGTATATTACACAAACCGACTATGCAGTTTGGAGCACAGCTTTCCCATACATTTAGTATGAAATCAAATAATTATCTCGTTTCTTGTCTTTTCTAAGGGAAAGGTCTATATAAAGCTGCAATACCACTCACTGACTGACTCACTCACTGATTGGGCCATTTTTTCGGATATTTAGAGACTCTGGATCGCGCTCGAGTGTATGGCCGACTTTAACTAGATTTTTATCGACGCAGCTTTTTCACTTTAGTGCGAGTGAAATCCAAGATGGCGGCTCCGGTCAAAGGACCAACTTTTTCATTTCGAGTCCTGAATTTTTTCCTTTTCGCTTGTCGGTACATTTGACAATTAGAAATATGTTTTTTTTTGAAAAAGTTGGAAATTTAAAATGGCTGTGAATGACGTAAACTTTATGACATAATGTTGAACACAATTCTTAAAGATAAAACTAAATATTTCTAATGAATTCCGCTGCCATTTTCACCGAATACGACCATGCTGGCGGGTATTAGAGGCCCACCATGCAAAGACAAAGCATTGTGCCTACAATATCAACCGAAAAACCCCTACGCAACAACCCAACAGGCCGCACAACCTTTTCGCGGGCTGCTCGCAGCCCGCGCACCCAAGCGACCTCTAGTCTATCTATCTATACTATATAAAGCTACAATACCACTCACTGACTGACTGACTGATTGGGCCATTTTTTCGCATATTTGGAGGCTCTGGATCGCGTTCGAGTGTATGGCCGACTTTAACTAGATTTTTTTCAACGCAGCTTTTCCACTTTAGCGAGTGTGAAATCCAAGATGGCGGCTCCGCTCGAAGGACCAACTTTTTCATTTCGAGTCCTGAATTTTTTCCTTTTCGGTTTTTGGTACATTTGACAGATTTTAATATGATTTTTTTTTTTAAAAGTCGGAAATTCAAAATGGCCGCGCCGCCATCTCGACTCGAAGTCGGCCTCGCAGGCGGCAATTCGGAACGTCACCACGCAGAGGTGAGACGCGCCGCTGGCGATTTTCCTTCGTCTTCTCTCTCCGCATACGGTCCTCTCTCTTGGGTGGGTGGCGAAATTGCAAAATCCAAGATGGCGCCGAGGCCAGCGGCCATTTTGTGACTGCGAAAAAATGCACGTTTTTCAGAGTCTCTTTGCGGGGAGACGGCGACGTCCGAGCGGATCCTTAGTATGAGACCGGGGAAAGACCTCGGTGAGAGGTGTTGCCAGGTGTAAAAACTTTTTTGACATTTTCCCTAATTTTTGACAGATTGGCCAAAATGTGTCACAATTTTTTTTTCACGATTTGCTCAAACCGAGTATGCAGTTTGGAGCGCTGGCCGGTACGCAGGTGGCCGAGGGTAATTTTATTTCAGTCCGCTGGCAACACCGCCCGCCAGGGGAAAAACATTTTTTTCGACATGGTGTTGCGCCAAAGTTAGTTGAGGCGACTGGGTGGGTGCGAGAGGAGAGGTAAAAACGCCATCCCATCCGCTATATAGTCTAGAATATGGGAAAAATATGGAGGTTCCAAAATTCAAGATGGCGGCGCCGCTGGCGGCCATTTTGTGATTTTTTGAAAAATTCCATTTCGTTTTTGGGAAATTAAAGGTGCTAGATGGTTTTCGATTCAGTCGATGTATGTAGGTCGATTGTGGGAGTTCATGGGATGTATAGCCACGTTCAAAAATTTTCCCCATTTTTCGGGTAATTTCCGAGATTTTTCCCGAAATCTTCGAAAATAGAAATAATGACATTTCGATTTATCCAAGTGCTATTGCCTATTGATCGGGACCTCCTAAATGACATTTGACCATTTTCAAGGCCGAGATGTGGCAACACTGGAAGTTATGGCTGGTTTCAAGTTTTCCAGTGTTTGGTCTCGTGGCGCTCTCCGGTGGGAGCTACGGGGATAGTGAAAACTGCGTTGCACTCGCCGTTCGATCGGCTATCCGCCACTGATGCTTCGGTTTCCAAAAACAAGATGGCGGCGGTGATGGCGGCCATTTTGTAAATTTCGAAATTTTAACTTTTTATTCGATTGTTTTTTTATAGGGGTAAATAATTTTTTACCTGGGTAAGTTTGGTGTCATTCTGTAGTCGGATAGTGTGACCACACTTTGGTATGCAGATTTTCCCCAATTTCGGGGTATTTTTTGGGTGATAAAGTTTGTATTAAAAAAAAAAAAATTTTTTGCTTTTTGAAAAATTTTGCCTGAGAATCGTTGTCTGGAATCTCTGAAGGCCCAAAATGGTCATATCGAGTCGATGTGATGGCAACACTGAGAGTTGTTGACGATTCAGTGAGGGCCGGTCACTTCGGTAGTTCCCCATACATTTAGTATGAAATCGTTCTTGTATACGTAGTATAGAGGAAGTCTTGTACATTTAGTATGAAATCATCTTTTTGTTTTCTTTCCCGTTGGTCTTTCCTAAGGGAAAGTTATTATTATTTAGTATGAAATGAAAGAATCATCCCGTTGATGTGTTTTCTAAGGGATAGTTATTGTTATAGCTTAGAATAAGAACATACTACAGGGATAGTTCCATATACAATATCGCTCTTCATAACTGAAGCAGAAAATTTGTTATGTGCGCTAACGCTTACTCACAGATACACGCACACTACTAAAAATTGGTGTTACCACTAAAATCTCGTCACCCCAAAACCAGGTAATTTAAATAAAACATGAATACTACTTTTGATTTTGAAGTGAAACTTCTTTAGTAGGTACCTACTTACCTATCGTAATTTCTAGAGTCACTGAAACGGAAAAGCCACACCAAAGTTTTTGACGGATAGATGATAGAATACCAGGGTATCATTTTCGTGGTTGTCTGGGGTTCCGATTCCGAAAAAAAAATTATATTAAGATCCAAGATGGCGGACGCGCCTTTTTAATAAAATATCAATATGGTTATCGTTTTTGTGGTTTTCGGGGGTCCTGATTCCGAATACAACATCCATTTTGAGATCCAAGATGGCGGACACAACTTTTTAACAATATATCAATATGGGTATCGTTTTCGTGGTTTTCGGGGGTCATTATTCCGAATTCAACATCCATTTTGAGATCCAAGATGGCGGACACAACTTTTTAACAATATATCAATATGGGTATCGTTTTCGTGGTTTTCGGGGATCCTGATTCCGAATACAACATCCATTTTGAGATCCAAGATGGCGGATACAACTTTTTAACAATATATCAATATGGGTATCGTTTTCGTGGTTTTCGGGGATCCTGAATCCGAATACAACATCCATTTTGATATCCAAGATGGCGGACACATTTTTTTAACAATATATCAATATGGGTATCGTTTTCGTGGTTTTTGGGGGTCCTGATTCCGAATACAAAATCCATTTTGAGATCCAAGATGGCGGACACAACTTTTTAACAATATATCAATATGGGTATAGTTTTCGTGATTTTCGGGGGTCCTGATTCCGAATACAACATCCATTTTGAGATCCAAGATGGCGGACACAACTTTTTAACAATATATCAATATGGGTATCGTTTTCGTGGTTTTCGGGGATCCTGATTCCGAATTCAACATCCATTTTGAGATCCAAGATGGCGGACACAACTTTTTAACAATATATCAATATGGGTATCGTTTTCGTGGTTTTCGGGGATCCTGAATCCGAATACAACATCCATTTTGATATCCAAGATGGCGGACACATTTTTTTAACAATATATCAATATGGGTATCGTTTTCGTGGTTTTTGGGGGTCCTGATTCCGAATACAAAATCCATTTTGAGATCCAAGATGGCGGACACAACTTTTTAACAATATATCAATATGGGTATAGTTTTCGTGATTTCCGGGGGTCCTGATTCCGAATACAACATCCATTTTGAGATCCAAGATGGCGGACACAACTTTTTAACAATATATCAATATGGGTATCGTTTTCGTGGTTTTCGGGGATCCTGATTCCGAATTCAACATCCATTTTGAGATCCAAGATGGCGGACACAACTTTTTAACAATATATCAATATGGGTATCGTTTTCGTGGTTTTCGGGGATCCTAATTCCGAATACAACATCCATTTTGAGATCCAAGATGGCGGATACAACTTTTTAACAATATATCAATATGGGTATCGTTTTCGTGGTTTTCGGGGGTCCTTATTCCGAATTCAACATCCATTTTGAGATCCAAGATGGCGGACACAATTTTTTAACAATATATCAATATGGGTATCGTTTTCGTGGTTTTCGGGGATCCTGATTCCGAATACAACATCCATTTTGAGATCCAAGATGGCGGATACAAATTTTTAACAATATATCAATATGGGTATCGGTTTCGTGGTTTTCGGGGATCCTGATTCCGAATACAACATCCATTTTGAGATCCAAGATGGCGGACACATTTTTTTAACAATATATCAATATGGGTATCGTTTTCGTGGTTTTTGGGGGTCCTGATTTCGATTACAACATCCATTTTGAGATCCAAGATGGCGGACACAACTTTTTAACAATATATCAATATGGGTATAGTTTTCGTGGTTTTCGGGTGTCCTGATTTCGATTACAACATCCATTTTGAGATCCAAGATGGCGGACACAACTTTTTAATAAAATATCAATATAGGTATCATTTTCGTGGTTTTCGGGGGTCCTTATTCCGAATTCTACATCCATTTCGAGATCCAAGATGGCAAACACAACTTTTTAATAATTTATCAATATGAGTAAGTAAAAACGCCACTCTATCCGCTATACTGGGTGTAAAAGACATGAACAGTGAAACGAAAACCATGTATTCTATACATCAAAATAATACATATTTCAAAAAAATAATGCTGGGAAATGATTTTTATTTTTCGGTGTTAAAAAAAATTGCAAATTGTACCGCGCAATGTAAAGGGCTCAACTCGCACGCAATTCGCAAAACCGCTATATTTTTCCAGACGGTGGCCCCGTTCGTTAGTGTCCGTGCGCATCGAGTGAGCTACATTGGACGCTAACGTTTTGAAGCCATTTTTTGTTATGAAATACTAAAAAAAATGATAATGTTTCTTTGGACAATAATAAAGAAATAACGTATAGAATACGTTTTCATAAAAAAATATATGACTTTGACCTTCAATAAAATCGTAACTATCAATTTCCTAGGTATAGTCTAAAGGGAAAAAAATGTTATGATGGTGAGCAGAATGCATGGTTCGCGTTTGACTGTTCATGTCTTTTGCACCCTGTATAGTCTAGAATATGCGAAAAATATGGACCTTTCAATATACAAGATGGCGGCGCCGCTGGCGGCCATTTTATGAATATTTGAAGAATTCCAGTTCATTTTTGGGCAATTTAAGGTGCTAGATGGTTTTCTATGCAGTCGATATGTATGGGTCCGTTGTGAGAGGTTATGGGATGTATAGCCAAGTTTTCCCCATTTTAGGGGTAATTTCCGAGATTTTACCCGAAAACTTCGAAAATAGAAATAATGCCATTTCGATTCATCCAGGTGCCATTTCCTATTGATCGACACTTCTAGAATGGCATTTGACCATTTTTAAGGCCAAAGTCACTCAGTACAAAATTTTTTCTATTTCGGTTGTGGGTAGATTTGACAGTTTAGAAAACGATTTTTTTAGAAAAAGTCAGAAATTAAAAATGGCCGCGCCGCCATCTCGACTCGAACTCGGCCTCGCAGGGGGCAATTCAGAACGACACCACAGAGTAATGAGACGCGCCGCTAGCGATTTTCCTTCGTCGTCTCTCTCCAAATATGGTCCTCTCTCTCGGGTGAGTGGCGAAATTGCAAAATCCAAGATGGCGCCCTGGCCAGCGGCCATTTTGTTATTAAGAAAAAATGCACCATTTGCAGAGTCACTTTTCGGGGAGATGGCCACATCGGAGCGAAACCGTAGTATTAGACCGGCGAGAGACCTTCGTAAGAGGTGTTGCCAGGTGCAAAAACTTTCTTGAAATTTTCGCTAACTTTTGACAGATGGGGCAATTTGTGTCAAATTTTTTTTTCGCGTTTCACTCAAACCGACTATGCAGTTTGGAGCACAGCTTTCCCATACATTTAGTATAAAATCAAAGAATTATCTCGTTTCTTGTCTTTTCTAAGGGAAAAGTCTATATAAAGCTGCAATACCACTCACTGACTGACTCACTCACTGATTGGGCCATTTTTTCGGATATTTAGAGACTCTGGATCGCGCTTGAGTGTATGGCCGACTTTAACTAGATTTTTATCGACGCAGCTTTTTCACTTTAGTGCGAGTGAAATCCAAGATGGCGGCTCCGGTCGAAGGACCAACTTTTTGATTTCGAGTCCTGAATTTTTTCCTTTTCGCTTGTCGGTACATTTGACAATTAGCATTAAGTTTTTTTTTTGAAAAGTTGGAAATTCAAAATGGCCGCGCCGCCATCTCGACTCGAAGTCGGCCTCGCAGGGGGCAATTCGAAACGACACCACACAGAGGTGAGACGCGCCGCTAGCGATTTTTCTTCGTCTTCTCTCTTCGGATACGGTCCTCTGTCCCGGATGAGCGCCGAAATTGCAAAATCCAAGATGGCGCCGAGGTCAGCGGCCATTTCGTGATTGCGAAAAGATGCACCAATTTCAGAGTCTCTTTTCGGGGAGACAGCGACGTCGGAGCGGATCCTTAGTATGAGACCGGGGAGAGACCTCCGCGAGAAGTGTTGCCTTTTTTGAATTTTTCCCTAATTTTTGACAGATTGGGCAAAATGTGCCGTAAAAAAAAATTCACGTTTCGCTCAAACCGAGTATGCAGTTTGGAGCACAGGCCGGTCCGCAGGCGGCCGAGGGTAATTTTATTTCAGTCCGCTGGCAACACCGCCCGCCAGGGGAAAAACATTTTTTTCGATATGGTGTTGCGCCAAAGTTAGTTGAGGCGACTGTGTGAGTGCGAGGGGAGAGGTAAAAACGCCATTCTATCCGCTATATAGTCTAGAATATCGGCAAAATATGGACGTTTTGAGATTCAAGATGGCGGCGGCGCTGGCGGCCATTTTGTGATTTTTTGAAAAATTCCATTTCTTTTTTGGGAAAGTTAAGGTGGTAGATGGTTTTCGATGCAGTCGATATATATGGGTCGGTTGTTGGAGCTCATGGGATGTATAGCCGAGTTTAAAAATTTCCCCCGTTTTAGGGGAAATTTCCGAGATTTTTCCCGAAAACTTCGAAAATAGAAATAATGACATTTCGATTCATCAGAGTGCTATTCCCTATTGATCGGGCCCTACCAAAGGACATTTGACCATTTTAAAGGCCGCATAGTGGCAACACTGGAAGTTGTGTATGTTTTCATTTTTTCCGGTGTTTGGTCTCGTGGGGCTCTCTGGTGGGAACTACGGGGATAGTGAAAACTGCGTTGCACTCGCCATTCGATCGGCTATCCGCCATTGATACTCTGGTTCCAAAAAAAAGATGTCGGCGGTGATGGCGGCTATTTTGTAAATGTCGAAATTTTTATTTTTTATTTGATTGGGTTTTTTTAGGGGTAAATAATTTTTTACCTGGGTAAGTTTGGTGTCATTCTGTAGTCGGATAGTGCGACCACACTTTAGTATGCAGATTTTCCCCAATTTCGGGGTATTTCGTGAGTGATAAAGTTCGTATTAAAAAAAAAAAAATTTTTTGAAAAATTTTGCCTGAGAATCGTTGTCTGGAATCTCTGATGGCCCAAAATGGTCATATCGATTCGATGTGATGGCAACACTGAGAGTTGTTGACGATTTAGTGAGAGCCGGTCATTTCGGTAGTTCCCCATACATTTAGTATGAAATCTTTCTTGTATACGTAGTATAGAGGAAGGCACATTTAGTATGAAATCATCTTTTTGTTGTCTTTCCCGTTGGTCTTTCCTTAGGGAAAGTTATTATTTAGTATGAAATCAAAGAATCATCTCGTTGATGTGTTTTCAATGGGATAGTTATTGTTATTGCTTAGAATAAGAACATAATAGAAGGATAGTTCCATATACATTATGCCGCTTCATAACCAGTGGTCGGATAATCGGGTGCATATTTACCTAAAGTTGAGATGTTCGCAGTTATGGAATGCACTTTTGTATCGGAAAAATCAACAAAGTTTTGTGTTTTGATTATAGAATCAAATCGGGTCGGGTGTATATATACTTACGTTAAGGTATTAGCTAATATGGAAACCACTTTTGTATAGGAAAAATCCCGGGATTCCGGAAACTACAAAATTTTGTGATTTGATTATAGAATCAAATCGGGTCGGGTGTATATTTACTTACGTTCAGGTGTTGGCTAATATGAAATACATTTTTGTATCGATTGTAAAAATCTCGCAATTTCGATCAAATGCTTTTTAACTATGGAATCGGATACCAGCTAATTTTGTAAAGCAGGTTGCCAAACTAGCATAGCAAAAGTATGTTTTAAGATGCCGCTTCCATAATTTTCCAGCCAAAAATTAACTTTAGGTAAATATGCATCCGATTAGATCGACATTCCCGAGTTTTTTTGGAATCCCGGAATTAGTATTTAAAAAATATGTTTTAAGAAGCCGCTTCCATAATTTCTCAGACAAAAATTCACTTTAGGTAAATATGCATCCGAATATACGACCACTATTCATAACTGAAGCAGAAAATTTGTTATGTGTGCTAACGCTTACACACAAATACACGCACACTACTAAAAATAGGTGTTGTCACTAAAATCTCGTCTCCCCAAAACCAGGTAATTTAAATAAAACATGAATACTACTTTTGATTTTGAAGTGAAACTTCTTTAGTATTTACCTATCGTAATTTGTAAATTCGATGCCACACCAAAGTTTTTGACGGATAGTTACTATAGATAGTTTTAAATAGAATGTCAATCACAACATCCATTTTGTGATCCAAGATGGCGGACACAACTTTTTAACAATATATCAATATGGGTATCGTTTTCGTGGTTTTCGGGGGTCCTGATTCCGAATTCAACATCCATTTTGAGATCCAAGATGGCGGACACAACTTTTTAATAATATATCAATATGGGTATCATTTTCGTGGTTTTCGGGGGTCCTGATTCCAAATTCAATATTCATTTTGAGATCCAAGATAGTGGACACAACTTTTTAATAATATATCAATATGGGTATCAAATTCGAGGTTTTTGGGGGTACAGATTCCGAATACAACATTCATTTTGAGATCCAAGATGGCAGACACAACTTTTTAATAACTTATCAATATGGGTATCATTTTCGAGGTTTTCGGGGGTCCAAATTCCGAATACAACATTCATTTTGAGATCCAAGATGGCGGACACAACTTTTTAATAAATATCAATACGGGTACCTATCATTTTCGTGGGTTTCGGGGGTCCTGATTCTGAATTCAACATCCATTTTGAGATCCAAGATGGCGGACACAACTTTTTAATAATTTATCAATATGGGTATCATTTTCGAGGTTTTCGGGGGTCCTGGTTCCGAATACAACATCCATTTTGAGATCCAAGATGGCGGACACAACTTTTCATTATCGGCATCATTTTCGAAGTTTTCGGTGGTCCAGATTCCGAATACAACATTCATTTTGAGATCCAAGATGGCGGACACAACTTTTTAATAAAATATCAATATGGGTATCGTTTTCATGGTTTTCGGGGGTCCCGATTCTCAATATAACATCCATTTTGAGAACTTAGATGGCGGCCGCGACTTTTTGATTTAATGTCAATATGGGTATCATTTTGGTGGTTTTTGGGGGTTCTGACTACGAATACAACATCTATTTTGACATCCAAGATTGCGGATGCGACTTATTGATATAAAATCGATATGTGTATCTTTTGGTAGTCGGTGGGAATAGGAAGGTGTCGCTGCAGTGGCTAAGTATTGCGTCAGCGAGTGTAAACGACGTTGACTTTATGACGTAATGTTAAACACAATTCTTAAAAATAAAACTAAGTATTTCTAATGAATTCCGCTACCATCTCCACCGCATACGACCATTCTGGCGGGTATTAGAGGCCCACCATATGCAAAGACAAAGCGTTGTGCCTACAATATCAATTGGAAAACCTCTACGCAACAACCCAGCAGGCCGCACAACCTTTTCGCGGGCTGCTCGCAGCCCGCGCGCGCAAGCGACCTCTAGTCTATACTATATAAAGCTACAATACCACTCACTGACTGACTCACTGATTGGGCCATTTTTTCGCATATTTAGAGGCTCTGGATCGCGTTCGAGTGTATGGCCGACTTTAACTAGATTTTTTTCAACGCAGCTTTTTAACTTTAATGAGTGTGAAATTCAAGATGGCGGTTCCGCTCGAAGGACCAACTTTTTCATTTCGAGTCCTGAATTTTTCCCTTTTCGGTTTTTGGTAGATTTGACAGATTTGAATATGATTTTTTTAGAAAAAGTCGGAAATTCAAAATGGCCGCGCCGCCATGTCGACTCGAAGTCGGCCTCGCAGGCGGCAATTCGGAACGACACCACGCAGAGGTGAGACGCGCCGCTGGCGATTTTTCTTCGTCGTCTCTTTCCGCATACGGTCCTCTCTCTTGGCTGGGTGGCGAAATTGCAAAATCCAAGATGGCGCCGAGGCCAGCGGCCATTTTGTGATTGCGAAAAAATGCACCATTTTCAGAGTCACTTTTCGGGGGCACGGCGACGTCGGAGCGGAACCTTAGTATGAGACCGGGGAGAGACCTCTGCGAGAGGTGTTGCCAGGTGCAAAAACTTTTTTGACATTTTCCCTTATTTTTGACAGATGGGGCAAAATGTGCCGTAAAAAATTTTAAACGATTAGCTCAAACCGAGTATGCAGTTTGGAGCGTAGGCCGGTCCGCAGGTGGCCGAGGGTAATTTTTTTTCAGTCCGCTGGCAACACCGCCCGCCAGGGGAAAAACTATTTTTTCGACATGGTGTTGCGCCAAAGTTAGTTGAGGCGACTGGGTGGGTGCGAGAGGAGAGGTAAAAACGCCATTCTATCCGCTATATAGTCTAGAATATGGGAAAAATATGGAGGTTCCAAAATTCAAGATGGCGGCGCCGCTGGCGGCCATTTTGTGATTTTTTGAAAAATTCCATTTCGTTTTTGGGAAATTAAAGGTGCTAGATGGTTTTCGATTCAGTCGATGTATGTAGGTCGATTGTGGGAGGTCATGGGATGTATAGCCACGTTTAAAAATTTTCCCCATTTTTCGGGTAATTTCCGAGATTTTTCCCGAAATCTTCGAAAATAGAAATAATGACATTTCGATTCATCCAAGTGATATTCCCTATTGATCGAGCCCTATCAAATGACATTTGACCATTTTCAAGGCCGAAATGTGGCAACACTGGAAGTTATGGCTGGTTTCAGGTTTTCCAGTGTTTGGTCTCGTGGCGCTCTCCGGTGGGAGCTACGGGGATAGGAAAAACTGAGTTGGACTCGCCGTTCGATCGGCTATCCGTCACTGATGCTTTGGTTTCCAAAAACAAGATGGCGGCGGTGATGGCGGCCATTTTGTAAATTTCGAAATTTTTACTTTTCATTTGATTGGTTTTTTTTAGGGGTAAATAATTTTTTACCTGGGTAAGTTTGGTGTCATTCTGTAGTCGGATAGTGTGGCCACACTTTGGTATGCAGATTTTCCCCAATTTCGGGGTATTTTTTGAGTGATAAAGTTCGTATGAAAAAAAAAAAATTTTTTTGCTTTTTGAAAAATTTTGCCTGAGAATCGTTGTCTGGAATCTCTGATGGCCCAAAATGGTCGTCTCGAGTCGAAATGATGGCAACACTGAGAGTTGTCGACGATTCAGTGAAGGCCGGTCACTTCGGTAGTTCCCCATACATTTAGTATGAAATCTTTCTTGTATACGTAGTATAGAGGAAGTCTTATGTATTTAGTATGAAATCATCGTTTTGTTGTCTTTCCCGTTGGTCTTTCCTAAGGGAAAGTTATTATTATTTAGTATGAAATGAAAGAATCATCTCGTTGATGTGTTTTCTAAGGGATAGTTATTGTTCTTGCTTAGAATAAGAAGGATATGTCGCTTCATAACTGAAGCAGAAAATTTGTTGTGTGCTAACGCTTACACACAGATTGACACGCACACTACTAAAAATTGGTGTTGCCACTAAAATCTCGTCACCCCAAAACCAGGTAATTTAAATAAAACACGAATACTACTTTTGATTTTGAAGTGAAACTTCTTTAGTAGGTACTTACCTATCGTAATTTCTAAAGTCGATGACACGGAAAAGCCACACCAAAGTTTTTGACGGATGGTTTGAACTAGAATGTCAGGGTATCATTATCGTGTTTTTCGGGGGTCCCGATTCCGAAACAAAAATTATATTAAGATCCAAGATGGCGGACGCGCCTTTTTAATAAAATATCAATATGGTTATCGTTTTCGTGGTTTTCGGGGTCCTTATTCCGAATTCAACATCTATTTTGAGATCCAAGATGGCGAACACAACTTTTTAACAATATATCAATATGGGTATCGTTTTCGTGGTTTTCGGGGGTCCTTATTCCGAATTCAACATCCATTTTGAGATCCAAGATGGCGGACACAACTTTTTAACAATATATCAATATGGGTATCGTTTTCGTGGTTTTCGGGGGTCCTTATTCCGAATTCAACATCCATTTTGAGACCCAAGATGGCGGACACAACTTTTTAACAATATATCAATATGGGTATCGTTTTCGTGGTGTTCGGGGGTCCTTATTCCGAATTCAACATCCATTTTGAGATCCAAGATGGCGGACACAACTTTTTAACAATATATCAATATGGGTATCGTTTTCGTGGTTTTCGGGGATCCTGATTCCGAATACAACATCCATTTTGAGATCCAAGATGGCGGATACAACTTTTTAACAATATATCAATATGGGTATCGTTTTAGTGGTTTTCGGGGATCCTGATTTCGAATACAACATCCATTTTGAGATCCAAGATGGCGGACACATTTTTTCAACAATACATCAATATGGGTATCGTTTTCGTGGTTTTTGGGGGTCCTGATTCCGAATACAAAATCCATTTTGAGATCCAAGATGGCGGACACAACTTTTTAACAATATATCAATATGGGTATCGTTTTCGTGGTTTTCGGGGGTCCTTATTCCGAATTCAACATCCATTTTGAGATCCAAGATGGCGGACACAACTTTTTAACAATATATCAATATGGGTATCGTTTTCGTGGTTTTCGGGGATCCTGATTCCGAATACAACATCCATTTTGAGATCCAAGATGGCGGATACAACTTTTTAACAATATATCAATATGGGTATCGTTTTAGTGGTTTTCGGGGGTCCTGATTTCGATTACAACATTTTTCGGTTGTGGGTAGATTTGACAGTTTAGAAAACGATTTTTTTAGAAAAAGTCAGAAATTCAAAATGGCCGCGCCGCCATCTCGACTCGAACTCGGCCTCGCAGGGGGCAATTCGGAACGACACCACAGAGTAATGAGACGCGCCGATAGCGATTTTCCTTCGTCGTCTCTTTCCAAATATGGTCCTCTCTCTCGAGTGAGTGGCGAAATTGCAAAATCCAAGATGGTGCACTGGCCAGCGGCCATTTTGTTATTAAAAAAAAATGCACCATTTGCAGAGTCACTTTTCGGGGAGATGACCACATCGGAGCGAAACCGTAGTATGAGTCTGGCGAGAGACCTTCGAAAGAGGTGTTGCCAGGTGCAAAAACTTTCTTGAAATTTTCGCTAACTTTTGACAGATGGGGCAATTTGTGTCAATTTTTTTTTTCGCGTTTCACTCAAACCGACTATGCAGTTTGGAGCACAGCTTTCCCATACATTTAGTATGAAATCAAAGAATTATCTCGTTTCTTGTCTTTTTTAAGGGAAAGGTCTATATAAAGCTGCAATACCACTCACTCACTCACTCACTCACTGATTGGGCCATATTTTCGGATATTTAGAGACTCTGGATCGCGCTCGAGTGTATGGCCGACTTTAACTAGATTTTTATCGACGCAGCTTTTCCACTTTAGCGCGAGTGAAATCCAAGATGGCGGCTCCGCTTGAAGGACCAACTTTTTCATTTCGAGTCCTGAATTTTTGACGTGACAACGTCTTATAATTCGATAGAGCTGGCTGCACGCACGAAAAAACATGACGTCATGCGGCGTTACCTCGCTCTGAATCTAATTCTCTAATTTGAATTTGGAATTATGTTCTTTAAAATTTAAACTTTCAATGATACCAAAACCAGCCAGATACAAATAGTATAGCCAAAGAGATTTTATTACAAGTTTATTCATACTAGAATGCGAAATCTATTAAACAAATGAAATTAAATTTTTCTTTTGAAAAATGCTATCATTCCATCAGTATTTTCTTAAGACGTTGTCACGTTCAACTATCGTCAGTAAACCGACTTTACAGACAACCAATTTTTTTCCTTTTCGCTTGTCGGTACATTTGACAATTAGAAATATGTTTTTTTTTGAAAAAGTTGGAAATTCAAAATGGCCGCGCCGCCATCTCGACTCGAAGTCGGCCTCGCAGGGGGCAATTCGGAACGACGCCACACAGAGGTGAGACGCGCCGCTGGCGATTTTTCTTCGTCTTCTCACTTCGGATACGGTCCTCTGTCCCGGATGAGCGCCGAAATCGCAAAATCCAAGATGGCGCCGAGGTAAGTGGCCAGTTCGTGATTGTGAAAAATGCACCATTTTCAGTCTCTTTTCGGGGAGACAGCGACGTCGGAGCGGATCCTTAGTATGAGACCGGGGAGAGACCTCCGCGAGAAGTGTTGCCAGGTGCAAAAACTTTTTTGAATTTTTCCCTAATTTTTGACAGATTGGGCAAAATGTGCCGTAAAAAATTTTTCATGATTCGCTCAAATCGAGTATGCAGTTTGGAGCGCAGGCCGGTCAGCAGGTGGCCAAGGGTAATTTTATTTCAATCCGCTGGCAACACCGCCACCCAGGGGAAAAACATTTTTTTCGATATGGTGTTGCGCCAAAGTTAGTTGAGGCGATTGGGTGCGTGCGAGAGGAAAACTAAAAACGCCATTCTATCCGCTATATAGTCTAGAATATGGGAAAAATATGGACGTTTCGAGATTCAAGATGACGGCGCCGCTGGCGGCCATTTTGTGATTTTTTGAAAAATTCCATTTCTTTTTTGGGAAATTTAAGGTGGTAGATGGTTTTCGATGCAGTCGATATATATGGGTCGGTTGTTGGAGCTCATGGGATGTATAGCCGAGTTTAAAAATTTTTCCCATTTTAGGGGTAATTTCCGAGATTTTTCCCGAAAACTTCGAAAATAGAAATAATGACATTTCTATTCATCCGAGTCCCCCTATTGATCGGGCCCTACCAAATGACATTTGACCATTTTTAAGGCCGCATTGTGGCAACACTGGAAGTTGTGTATGTTTTCAGGTTTTCCGGTGTTTGGTCTCGTGGGGCTCTCTGGTGGGAGCTACGGGGATAGTGAAAACTGCGTTGCACTCGCCATTCGATCGGCTATCCGCCATTGACACTCTGGTTCCAAAAAACAAGATGGCGGCGGTAATGGCGACCATTTTGTAAATTTCGAAATTTTTACTTTTTATTTGATTGGGTTTTTTTATGGGTAAATATTTTTTTACCTCGGTAAGTTTGGTGTCATTCTGTAGCCGGATAGTGCGGCCACACATTAGTATGCAAATTTTCCCCAATTTCGGGGTATTTCGTGAGTGATAATATTAAAAAAAAAATTTTTGCTTTTTGAAAAATTTTGCCTGAGACTCGTTGTCTGGAATCTCTGATGGCCCAAAATGGTCATCTCAAGTCGATGTGATGGCAACACTGAGAGTTGTTGACGATTCAGTGAGGGCCGGTCATTTCGGTAGTTCCCCATACATTTAGTATGAAATCTTTCTTGTATACGTAGTATAGAGGAAGGCACATTTAGTATGAAATCATCTTTTTGTTGTCTTTCCCGTTGGTCTTTCCTTAGGGAAAGTTATTATTTAATATGAAATCAAAGAATCATCTCGTTGATGTGTTTTCTATGGGATAGTTATTGTCATTGCTTAGAATAAGAACATAATATAAGGATAGTTCCATATACATTATGCCGCTTCATAACTGAAGCAGAAAATTTGTTATGTGTGCTAACGCTTACACACAGATACACGCACACTACAAAAAATTGGTGTTGCCACCAAAATCTCGTCACCCGAAAACCAGGTAATTTAAATAAAACATGAATACTACTTTTGATTTTGAAGTGAAACTTCTTTAGTATTTACCTATCGTAATTTGTAAATTCGATGCCACACCAAAGTTTTTGACGGATAGTTTTAAATAGTATGTCAATCACAACATCCATTTTGTGATCCAAGATGGCGGATACAACTTTTTCACACTATATCAATATGGGTATCGTTTTCGTGGTTTTCGGGGGTCCTGATTCCGAATTCAACATCCATTTTGAGATTCAAGATGGCGGACACAACTTTTTAATAATATATCAATATGGGTATCATTTTCGTGGGTTTCGGGGGTCCTGATTCTGAATTCAACATCCATTTTGAGATCCAAGATGGCGGACACAACTTTTTAATAATATATCAATATGGGTTTTATTTTCGAGGTTTTCGGGGGTATATCAATATGGGTATCATTTTCGAGGTTTTCGGGGGTCCAGATTCTGAATTCAACATCCATTTTGAGATTCAAGATGGCGGACACAACTTTTTAATAATATATCAATATGGGTATCATTTTCGTGGTGTTCGGGGGTCCTGAATCCGAATTCAACATCCATTTTGAGATCCAAGATGGCCGACACAACTTTATAATAATATATCAATATGGGTATCATTTTCGAGGTTTTCGGGGGTCCAGATTCTGAATTCAACATCCATTTTGAGATCCAAGATGACGGACACAACTTTTTAATATTATATAAATATGGGTATCATTTTCGTGGTTTTCGGGGGTCCTGATTCCGAATTCAATATCCATTTTGAGAGCCAAGATGGCGGACACAACTTTTAAATAATATATCAATATGGATATAATTTTCGTGGTTTTCGGGGGTCCTGATTCCGAATGCGATATCTATTTCGAGATCCAAGATGGCGGACGCGACTTTTTGACAAAATGTCAATATGGTTATCATTTTCGTGGTTTTTGGGGGTCCCGATTCTGAATACGATATCTATTTTGAGAAACAAGATGGCGGCCGCAACTTTTTGATTTAATATCAATATGGGTATCATTTTGGCGGTTTTTGGGGGTTCTGACTACGAATACAACGCCTATTTTGAAATCCAAGATTGCGGATGCGACTTATTGATAGAAAATCGATATGGGTATCTTTTTAGTAGTTGGTGGGAATAGGGAGGTGTCGCTGCAGTGGCTAAGTATTGTGTCAGCGAGTCTGAACGACGTTAACTTTATGACGTAACGTTAAACACAATTCTTAAAAATAAAACTAAGTGTTTCTAATGAATTTCGCTGCCATTTTCACCGAATACGACCATTCTGGCGGGTATTAGAGGCCCACCATGCAAAGACAAAGCATTGTGCCTACAATATCAACCATAAAACCCCTACGCAACAACCCAACAGGCCGCACAACCTTTTCGCGGGCTGCTCGCAGCCCGCGCGCGCAAGCGACCTCTAGTCTTCTATACTATATAAAGCTACAATACCACTCACTCACTGACTCACTGATTGGGCCATTTTTTCGGATATTTGGAGACTCTGGATCGCGTTCGAGTGTATGGCCGACTTTAACTAGATTTTTATCGACGCAGCTTTTTTACTTTAGCGCGAGTAAAATCCAAGATGGCGGCTCGGGTCGAAGGACCAACTTTTTCATTTCGAGTCCTGAATTTTTTCCTTTTCGGTTTTTGGTAGATTTGACAGATTTGAATATGATTTTTTTTTTAAAGTCGAAAATTCAAAATGGCCGCGCCGCCATCTCGACTCGAAGTCGGCCTCGCAGGCGGCAATTCGGAACGACACCACGCAGAGGTGTGACGAGCTGCTGGCGATTTTTCTTCGTCTTCTATCTCCGCATACAGTCCTCTCTCTTGGGTGAGGGGCGAAATTGCAAAATCCAAGATGGCGCCGAGGCCAGCGGCCATTTTGTGATTGCGAAAAAATGCACCATTTTCAGAGTCACTTTTCGGGGGCACGGCGACGTCGGAGCGGAACCGTAGTATGAGACCGGGGAGAGACCTGTGCGAGAGGTGTTGCCAGGTGTAAAAACTTTTTTGACATTTTCCCTCATTTTTGACAGATTGGGCAAAATGTGCCGTAAAAAAATTTTCACGTTTTGCTCAAACCGAGTATGCAGTTTGGAGCGCTGGCCGGTACGCAGGTGGCCGAGGGTAATTTTATTTCAGTCCGCTGGCAACACCGCCCGCCAGGGGAAAAACATTTTTTTCGACATGGTGTTGCGCCAAAGTTAGTTGAGGCGACTGGGTGGGTGCGAGAGGAGAGGTAAAAACGCCATCCCATCCGCTATATAGTCTAGAATATGGGAAAAATATGGAGGTTCCAAAATTCAAGATGGCGGCGCCGCTGGCGGCCATTTTGTGATTTTTTGAAAAATCCCATTTCGTTTTTGGGAAATTTAAGGTGCTAGATGGTTTTCGATGCAGTCGATGTATGTAGGTCGATTGTGGGAGGTCATGGAATGTATAGCCACGTTTAAAAATTTTCCCCATTTTTCGGGTAATTTCCGAGATTTTTCCCGAAATCTTCGAAAATAGAAATAATGACATTTCGATTTATCCAAGTGCTATTTCCTATTGATCTGGACCTGCCAAATGACATTTGACCATTTTCAAGTCCGCAATGTGGCAACACTGGAAGTTATGGCTGGTTTCAGGTTTTCCAGTTTTTGGTCTCGTGGCGCTCTCCGGTGGGAGCTACGGGGATAGTGAAAACTGCTTTGCACTCGCCATTTGATCGGCTATCCGCCACTGGTGTTTCGGTTTCCAAAAACAAGATGGCGGCGGTGATGGCGGCCATTTTGTAAATTTCGAAATTTTTACTTTTCATTTGATTGGGTTTTTTTAGGGGTAAATAATTTTTTACCTGGGTAAATTTGGTGTCATTCTGTAGTCGGATAATGCAGCCACGTTTTAATATGCAAATTTTCCCCAATTTCGGGGTATTTTTTGGGTGATAAAGTTTGCATTAAAAAAAAAAAATTTTTTTGCTTTTTGAAAAATTTTGCCTGAAAATCGTTGTCTGGAATCTCTGATGGCTCAAAATGGTCATCTCGAGTCGATGTGATGGCAACACTGAGAGTTGTTGACGATTCAGTGAGGGCCGGTCAGTTCAGTAGTTCCCCATACATTTACTATGAAATCTTTCTTGTATACGTAGTATAGAGGAAGTCTGGTACATTTAGTATGAAATCATCATTTTGTTGTCTTTCCTGTTGGTCTTTCCTAAGGGAAAGTTATTATTATTTAGTATGAAATGAAAGAATCATCTCGTTGATGTGTTTTCTAAGGGATAGTTATTGTTATTGCTTAGTTCCATATACATTATGCCACTTCAAAAACTGAAGCAGAAAATTTTGTATGTGTGCTAACGCTTACACACAGATACACGCACACTACTAAAAATTGGTGTTGCCACAAAAAAATCGTCACCCCAAAACCAGGTAATTTAAATAAAACATGAATACTACTTTTGATTTTGACCTATCGTAATTTCTAAAGTCGATGAAACGGAAAAGCCACACCAAAGTCTTTGATGGATAGTTTTAAATGATAGAATGTCAGGGTATCATTTTCGTGGTTTTCGGGGGTTCCGATTCCGAAAAAAAAATTATATTGAGATCCAAGATGGCAGACGCGACTTTTTTAAATATAATATCAATATGGGTATCATTTTCGAGGTTTTCGGGGGTCCGTATTCCGAATACAACATCAATTTTGAGATCCAAGATGGCGGACACATTTTTTTAACAATAATCAATATTGGTATCATTTTCATGGTTTTCGGGGGTCCTGATTCCAAATTCAACATCCATTTTGAGATCCAAGATGGCGGACACAACTTTTTAATAATATATCAATATGGGTATCGTTTTCGTGGTTTTCGGGGGTGCTGATTACGAATACAACATCCATTTTGAGATCCAAGATGGCGGACACAACTTTGTAACAATACATCGATATGGGTATCGTTTTCGTGGGTTTCGGGGGTCCTGATTCCGAATACAAAATCCATTTTGAGATCCAAGATGGCGGACACAACTTTTTAACAATATATCAATATGGGTATAGTTTTCGTGGTTTTCGGGGGTCCTGATTTCGATTACAACATCCATTTTGAGATCCAAGATGGCGGACACAACTTTTTAATAAAATATCAATATGGGTATCATTTTCGTGGTTTTCGGGGGTCCTTATTCCGAATTCTACATCCATTTTGAGATCCAAGATGGCGGACACAACTTTTTAATAATTTATCAATATGAGTAAGTAAAAACGCCACTCTATCCGCTATACTAGGTGTAAAAGACATGAACAGTGAAACGAAAACCATGTATTCTATACATCAAAATAATACATATTTCAAAAAAAAATATTGCTGGGAAATGATTTTTATTTTTTAGTGTTAAAAAAAATTGCAAATTGTACCGCGCAATGTAAAGGGCTCAACTCGCACGCAATTCGCAAAACCGCTATAATTTTGCCAGACGGAGGCCCCGTTCGTTAGTGTCCGTGCGCATCGAGTGAGCTACATTGGACGCTAATGTTTCTTTGGGCAATAATAAAGAAATAACGTATAGAATACGTTTTCATTAAAAAAAATATATGACTTTGCAAAATCGTAACTATCAATTTCCCAGGTATAGTCTAAAGGGAAAAAAATGTTATGATGGTGAGCAGAATACATGGTTCTCGTTTGACTGTTCATGTCTTTTACACCCTGTATAGTCTAGAATGTGCGAAAAATATGGACACTTCAATATACAAGATGGCGGCGCCGCTGACGGCCATTTTATGAATTTTTGAAGAATTCCAGTTCATTTTTGGGCAATTTAAGGTGCTAGATGGTTTTCTATGCAGTCGATATGTATGGATCGGTTGTGAGAGGTTATGGGATGTATAGCCAAGTTTTCCCCATTTTAGGGGTAATTTCCGAGATTTTACCCGAAAACTTCGAAAATAGAAATAATGCCATTTCGATTCATCCAGGTGCCATTTCCTATTGATCGAGACTTCTAGAATGACATTTGACCATTTTTAAGACCAAAGTCACTCAGTACTAAATTTTTTCTTTTTCGGTTGTGGGTAGATTTTTAGTAGTAGTAGATTTTTTAGAAAAAGTCAGAAATTCAAAATGGCCGCGCCACCATCTCGACTCGAACTCGGCCTCGCAGGGGGCAATTCGGAACGACACCACAGAGTAATGAGACGCGCCGCTAGCGATTTTCCTTCGTCGTCTCTCTCCAAATATGGTCCTCTCTCTCAGGTGAGTGGCGAAATTGCAAAATCCAAGATGGCGCCCTGGCCAGCGGCCATTTTGTTATTAAGAAAAAATGCACCATTTGCAGAGTCACTTTTTGGGGAGATGGCCACGTCGGAGCGAAACCGTAGTATGAGACCGGCGACAGACCTTCGTAAGAGGTGTTGCCAGGTGCAAAAACTTTCTTGAAATTTTCGCTAACTTTTGAGAGATGGGGCAATTTGTGTCAAATTTTTTTTTCGCGTTTCACTTAAACCGACTATGCAGTTTGGAGCACATCTTTCCCATACATTTAGTATGAAATCAAAGAATTATCTCGTTTCTTGTCTTTTCTAAGGGAAAGGTCTATATAAAGCTGCAATACCACTCACTGACTGACTCACTCACTGATTGGGCCATTTTTTCAGATATTTAGAGACTCTGGATCGCGCTCGAGTGTATGGCCGACTTTAACTAGATTTTTATCGACGCAGCTTTTTCACTTTAGTGCGAGTGAAATCCAGGATGACGGCTCCGGTCGAAGGACCAACTTTTTCATTTAGAGTCCTGAATTTTTTCCTTTTCGGTTTTTGGTAGATTTCACAGATTTGAATATGATTTTTTTTTTAAAAGTCGAAAATTCAAAATGGCCGCGCCGCCTCGCAGGCGGCAATTCGGAACGACACCACGCAGAGGTGAGACGCGCCGCTGGCGATTTTTCTTCGTCTTCTCTCTCCGGATACGGTCCTCTCTCTAAGGTGATCGGCGAAATTGCAAAATCCAAGATGGCGCCGAGGCCAGCGGCCATTTTGTGATTGCGAAAAAATGCACAATTTTCAGAGTCACTTTTCGGGGGCACGGCGACGTCGGAGCGGAACCGTAGTATGAGACCGGGGAAAGACCTCGGTGAGAGGTGTTGCCAGGTGTAAAAACTTTTTTGACATTTTCCCTAATTTTTGACAGATTGGGCAAAATGTGCCGTAAAAAAATTTTGACGTTTCGCTCAAACCGAGTATGCAGTTGGGAGCGCAGGCCGGTCCGCAGGTCGCCGAGGTCAATTTTATTTCAGTCTGCTGGCAACACCGCCAGCCAGGGGAAAAACATTTTTTTCGATATGGTGTTGCGCCAAAGTTAGTTGAGGCGACTGGGAGGGTGCGAGAGGAAAAGTAAAAACGCCATTCCATCCGCTATATAGTCTAAAATATGGGAAAAATATGGACGTTTCGAAATTCAAGATGGCGGCGCCGCTGGCGGCCATTTTGTGATTTTTTGATGTTTTTGGGAAAAGTTTTTGGGAAATTAAAGGTGCTAGATGGTTTTCGATTCAGTCGATGTATGAAGGTCGATTGTGGGAGTTCATGGGATGTATAGCCACGTTTAAAAATTTTCCCCATTTTTCGGGTAATTTCCGAGATTTTTCCCGAAATCTTCGAAAATAGAAATAATGACATTTCGATTCATCCAAGTGCTACACCATATTGATCAAGCCCTACCAAATGACATTTGACCATTTTCAAGGCCACAATGTGGCAACACTGGAAGTTATGGCTGGTTTCAGGTTTTCCAGTGTTTGGTCTCGTGGCGCTCTCTGGTGGGAGCTACGGGGATAGTGAAAACTGCGTTGCACTCGCCATTCGATTGGCTATCCGCCATTGATGCCCTGGTTCCCAAAAACAAGATGGCGGCGCTGATGGCGGCCATTTTGTAAATTTCGAAATTTTAACTTTTTATTAGATTGTTTTTTTATAGGGGTAATTAATTTTTTACCTGGGTAAGTTAGGTGTCATTCTGTAGTCAGATAGTGCGGCCACATTTTGGTATGCAGATTTTCCCCAATTTCGGGCTATTTTTTGAGTGATAAAGTTCGTATTAAAAAAAAAAAATTTTTTGCTTTTTGAAAAATTTTGCCCGAGAACATGGCAACACTGAGAGTTGTCGACGATTCAGTGAGGGCCGGTCAGTTCAGTAGTTCCCCATACATTTACTATGAAATCTTTCTTGTATACGTAGTATAGAGGAAGTCTGGTACATTTAGTATGAAATCATCTTTTTGTTGTCTTTCCCGTTGGTCTTTCCTAAGGGAAAGTTATTATTTTTATTTAGTATGAAATCAAAGAATCATCTCGTTGATGTGTTTTCTAAGGGATAGTTATTGTTATTGGTTAGAATAAGAACATACTAGAAGTATAGTTCCCTAAACATTATGCCGCTTCATAACTAAAGCAAAAAACTTGTTATGTGTGCTAACGCTTACACACAGATACACGCACACTACTAAAAATTGGTGTCGCCATTAAAATCTCGTCACCCCAAAACCAGGTAATTTAAATAAAATATGAATACTGTAACTATTGATTTTGAAGTGAAACTTCTTTAGTATTTAAGATCCAAGATGGCGGACACAATTTTTTAACAATATATCAATATGGGTATCGTTTTCGTGGTTTTCGGGGGTCCTGATTCCGAATACAACATTCATTTTGAGATCCAAGATGGCGGACACAACTTTTTCACAATATATCAATCCAAGATGGCGGACACAATTTTTTAACAATATATCAATATGGGTATCGTTGCCGTGGTTTTCGGGGGTCCTGATTCCGAATACAACATCCATTTTGAGATCCAAGATGGCGGACACAACTTTTTAACAATATATCAATGTGGATATCGTTTTCGTGGTTTTCGGGGGTCCAGATTCCGAATTCAACATCCATTTTGAGATCCAAGATGGCGGACACAACTTCTTAACAATATATCAATCCAAGATGGCGGACACAATTTTTTAACAATATATCAATATGGGTATCGTTTTCGTGGTTTTCGGGGGTCCTGATTCCGAATACAACATCCATTTTGAGATCCAAGATGGCGGACACAACTTTTAAACAATATATCAATGTGGATATCGTTTTCGTGGTTTTCGGGGGTCCAGATTCCGAATTCAACACCCATTTTGAGATCCAAGATGGCGGACACAACTTTTTAACAATATATCAATATGGGTATCGTTTTCGTGGTTTTCGGGGATCCTGATTCTGAATTTAACATCCGTTTTGATATCCAAGATGGCTGACACAACTTTTTAATAATATGTCAATATGGGTATCATTTTCGAGATTCTCGGGAGTCCAGATTGCCAATACAACATCTATTTTGAGATCCAAGATGGCGGACACAATTTTTTAACAATATATCAATATGGGTATCATTTTCGAGGTTTTCGAGGTTCCAGATTCCGAATACAACATCCATTTTGTGATCCAACATGGCGAACACAACTTTTTAGCAATATTTCAATATGGGCAAGTAAAAACGCCATTCTGTCCGCTATTTGGTCTAGAATATGGGAAAAATAAATTTGTTAACCCGTCATCCTTAGCAGATTATCACCCTATCTCTATCTTACCACTCACTCACTCACTGACTCACTGATTGGGCCATTTTGTCGGATATTTAGAGACTCTGGATCGCGATCGAGTGTATGGCCGACTTTAACTAGATTTTTTTTAACGAGACTTTTTCACTTTAGCGCGAGTGAAATCCAAGATGGCGGCTCCAGTCGAAGGACCAACTTTTTCATTTCGTGTCCTGAATTTTTTCCTTTTCGCTTGTCGATAGATTTGACAATTTTAAGTACGATTTTTTTTAGAAAAAGTCGGAAATTTTAAATGGCCTCGCCGCCATCTCGACTCAAATACAAAATAAATACAAATACAAATAATTTATTTGCTTAGAAACACGGTTAGCACAGGTAGTTTACAACATAAATTAATATTGTCGAGCAAGCGTGTTCTGCCAAAATTTGGCATGCAAAACTTATTTCAGTATATTACCTATTACAAAACTTTATTATCCATTACATATCATTTATATTAAAATTTACATTAATCATTATCATTATTAAAATTTCATTACAATAAGTCACATGTTTTTAAAAATAATCGAAAAAAAAAGAAGAATAATACGTTAAATTAGTCATATAGAAATAATTATTGAATGTCAAAGTATTCGTTTAAGTCATAAAAACATTTTTCTGTTAACCATTTTTTCAGGGTGCGTAAAAACAATGCTGTCGGTAACTGTCTGATTTCTATGGGAATTCGATTATAGACACGTATCGGCATTATAAAGCAATTTTTACTGTGCAGAGTGCTATTGGACTGCGGTACTATTAGTTTATATGGGTCCCTCTTTCGTAGTCTCTGATTTTGGACACGGTTCTTAAAGAAGACTAAGTGGTTCCTAATGAAACTCCCTATTTCAAATATGTAAAGTGAGGTCAATGTGAGTAGGCCATATTTCATAAACATTGGTCTACAACTGTCACGTGGACCCATACCACTAATGGCCCGGACACACTTCTTCTGAATCACAAATACTTTGTGTATGTCGGTAGAATTTCCCCACTATATTACACCGTCACTCGAAGTCGGCCTCGCAGGCGGCAATTCGGAACGACACCACAGAGGTGAGACGCGCCGCTGGCGATTTGCCTTCATCGTCTCTCTCTGCATACGGTCCTCTCTCTCGAGTGAGCGGCGAAATTGCAAAATCCAAGATGGCGCCGAGGCCAGCGGCCATTTTGTGACTGCGAAAAAATGCACCATTTTCAGAGTCACTTTTCGGGGAGACGGCGACGTCGGAGCGGAGCCTTAGTATGAAACCGGGGAGAGACCTTCGTGAGAGGTGTTGCCAGGTGCAAAAACTTTTTTGTCATTTTCCATACTTTTTGACAGATTGGGCAAAATGTGCTGTAAAAAATTTTTCACGTTTCGCTCAAACCGAGTATGCAGTTTGGAGCGCAGGCCGGTACGCAGGTGGCCGAGGGTAATTTTAGTTCAGTCCGCTGGCAGCACCGCCCGCCAGGGGAAAAAAAATTTGTTCGTCATGGTATTGCGCCAAAGTTAGTTGAGGCGACTGGGTGGGTGCGAGAGGAGAGGTAAAAACGCTATTCCATCCGCTATATAGTCTAGAATATGGGAAAAATATGGACGTTTCGAGATTCAAGATGGCGGCCATTTTGTGAGTTTTTTAAAAATTCCATTTCGTTTTTGGGAAATTTAATGTGCTAGATGCTTTTCGATGCAGTCGATGTGTATGGGTCGGTTGTGTGTCTGAAGCTGGATGGGGTCTCGATAGCGAACGTCACCCAGGCACGTGTCCTCGGGGTGACCCTTGACGAGACGAGGTCCTACGCGCCGCATGCTAGATGGCTTGGAGAGAACGCCACACGGTGTTTCGCCAAAGTATCAAGGATCTCGGCTTCCAGTTGGGGCGCGAGATTCCCGGCTCTTAGAGTCCTGTTTGCAGGGACCTATGTGGCTGTTTTGACCTACGCTGCCGCCGTATGGTACCATCGTTCGTCCGTATTTATCGTCAGAAGAGCATTGCTAAGTACACAGAGGATGACACTAATTCTGCTCACGAAAGCCTACAGGCCGTGCAGTACCGCAGCGTTACCTGTGTTGGGCGGTGTTCTCCCGAGGTTGTTCGTGCGGGACGATTTGCGGAGGAGGCACTCCAGCTGGCCCCCAGGGAGCGCCGGAGATTGAGACGGACCATCACAGAAGAGATCGTTGCCATTTGGCAGGAGAGTTGGACCGCTAGCGAGGACGGATGCGAGTTGTATAGTTTCTTCCCCGACGTTGCTGTGAGGCTGACCCGAGACTGGGTGGAACCGGATTACGTCGTTTCGCAGCTACTCACGGGTCACGGATGTTTCAGACAGCGTCTACACCGACTTACGTTGTGCGAGTCAGCCCTATGCCCGTGTGGAGCAGGAGTTGAGGAAAGCTGCGATCACGCACTTTGGGAATGTGAATTGTACACTGACGCGAGAGAGACCCTGTGCAGCCGGATACAGAGGACGGAGCCCGGTCCCATATTTCACGAGGACCTCACCAGTAGCCGCAGTAACTTTGAAGCACTGCGCGAGTTCGCGCACTCCTGGCACACCATTCGACGAACTTTCGAGTAGGACAAAGGTAAAGAGACTGAGAGACGCCCGACACGAAGTCACGTTACTGTATCGTTTCCAGCCCTAGAAGGGGGAGAGTTGGTATCAAGGGACAAAGGACGAAGAGTAAAAAATAACTTGTAGGGCGTCAAGACAGTGCGGAAGGGAAAGGGCCAAATGCAAGTATCGCCGCACTCTCCCGACGATTCGGTCCGTACGCCGTGAGGCAGTATCTATAGTAGAAATTAACAATTTTCCCCATTTTTCGGGTAATTTCCGAGATTTTTCCCGAAATCTTCGAAAATAGAAATAATGACATTTCGATTCATCCAAGTGCTATTCCCTATTGATCGGGACCTACCGAATGACATTTGACCATTTTTAAGGCCGCAATGTGGCAACACTGGAAATTGTGCATGTTTTCAGGTTATCCAGTGTTTGGTCTCGTGGCGCTCTCTGGTGGGAGCTACGGGGATATTGAAAACTGCGTTGCACTCGCCATTCGATTGGCTATCCGCTATTGATGTTCCTGTTCCCGAAAACAAGATGGCGGCGGTGAGGGCGGCCATTTTGTAAATTTCGAAATTTTTACTTTTCATTTGATTGGGTTTTATTAGGGGTAAATAATTTTTTACCTGGGTAAGTTTGATGTCATTCTGTAGTCAAATAATGCGGCCACATTTTGGTAGGTAGATTTTCCCCAATTTCGGGGTATTTTTTGAGTTATAAAGTTCGTATTAAAAAAAAATTGCCTGAGAATCGTTGCCTGGAATCTCTGATGGCCCAGAATGGTCATCTCGAGTCGATGTGATGGCAACACTGAGAGTTGTTGACGATTCAGTGAGGGCCGGTCACTTCGGTAGTTCCCCATACATTTAGTATGAAATCGTTCTTGTATACGTAGTATAGAGGAAGTCTTGTACATTTTGTATGAAATCATCTTTTTGTTGTCTTTCCCGTTGGTCTTTACTAAGGGAAAGTTATTATTTAGTATGAAATGAAAGAATCATCTCATTGATGTGTTTTCCAAGAGATAGTTGTTGTTATTGCTTAGAATAAGACTGAAGCAGAAAAATTGTTATGTGTGCTAACGCTTACACACAGATACACGCACACTACTAAAAATTGGTGTTGCCGCTAAAATCTCGTCACCCCAAAACCAGGTAATTTAAATAAAACATGAATACTACTTTTGATTTTGAAGTGAAACTTCTTTAGTAGGTAACCTATCGTAATTTCTAAAGTCGATGACACGGAAAAGCCACACCAAAGTTTTTGACGGATGGTTTGAAATAGAATGTCAGGGTATCATTATCGTGTTTTTCGGGGGTCCTGATTCCGAAAAAAAAATTATATTAAGATCCAAGATGGCGGACGCGCCTTTTTAATAAAATATCAATATGGTTATCGTTTTTGTGGCTTTCGGGGGTCCTGATTCCGAATTATTTAGTATGAAATGAAAGAATCATCTCGTTGATGTGTTTTCTAAGGGATAGTTGTTATAGCTTAGTTCCATATACATTATGCCACTTCATAACTGAAGCAGAAAATTTGTTATGTGTGCTAACGCTTACACACAGATACACGCACACTACTAAAAATTGGTGTTGCCACTAAAATCTCGTCACCCCAAAACCAGGTAATTTAAATAAAACATGAATACTACTTTTGATTTTCAAGTGAAACTTCTTTAGTACTTATTGAGATCCAAGATGGCGGACGCGACTTTTTTCATATAATATCAATATGGGTATAATTTTCGTGGTTTTCGGGGATCCCGATTCCAAATACAACATCCATTTTGAAATCCAAGATGGCGGACACAACTTTTTAATAAAATATCAATATGGGGATCGTTTTCGTGGTTTTCGGGGATCCTGATTCTGAATTTAACATCCGTTTTGAGATCCAAGATGGCTGACACAACTTTTTAATAATATATCAATATGGGTATTATTTTCGAGGTTCTCGGGAGTCCAGGTTGCGAATACAACATCCATTTTGAGATCCAAGACGGCGGACACAACGTTTTAACAATATATCAATATGGGTATCGTTTTCGTGGTTTTAGGTGGTCCTGATTCCGAATTCAACATCCATTTTGAGATCCAAGATGGCGCACACAATTTTTTAACAATATATCAATATGGGTATCATTGTCGTGATTTTCGGGGGTTCTGATTCCGAATACAACATCCATTTTGAGATCCAAGATGGCGGACACAACTTTTTAACAATATATCATTATGGGTATCGTTTTCGTAGTTTTCGGGGGTCCTGATTCCGAATACAACATCCATTTTGAGATCCAAGATGGCGGACACAACTTTTTAACAATATATCAATATGGGTATCGTTTTCGTGGTTTTCGGGGATCCTGATTCTGAATTTAACATCCGTTTTGAGATCCAAGATGGCTGACACAACTTTTTAATAATATATCAATATGGGTATTATTTTCGAGGTTCTCGGGAGTTCAGATTGCGAATACAACATCCATTTTGAGATCCAAGACGGCGGACACAACGTTTTAACAATATATCAATATGGGTATCTTTTTCGTGGTTTTTGGGGGTCCTGATTCCGAATTCAACATCCATTTTGAGATCCAAGATGGCGGACACAACTTTTTAACAATATATCAATATGGGTATCGTTTTTGAGGTTTTCGGGGGTCCAGATTCCGAATTTAACATCCATTTTGAGATCCAAGATGGCGGATACAACTTTTTAACAATATATCATTATGGGTATCATTTTCGAGGGTCCAGATTCCGAATAAAAAATCCATTTTAAGATCCAAGTTGGTAGACACAACTTTTTAACAATATATCAATATGGGTAAGTAAAAACGCCATTCTATCAGCTATACACTCTAGAATATGCGAGAAATATGGACGTTTCGAGATTCAAGATGGCGGCGCAGCTGGCGACCTTTTTGTGAATTTTTGAAGAATTCCATTTCAGTTTTGGGAAATTTAAGGTGCTAGATGGTTTTCGATGCAGTCGATATGTACTTATGGGTCGGTTGTGAGAGGTTATGGGATATATAGCCAAGTTTAAAAAAAATCCCCATTTTAGGGGTAATTTCCGAGACTTTACACGAAAACTTCGAAAATAGAAATAATGACATTTCGATTCATCCTGATGCCATCTCCTATTGATCACTGAGTCACTCAGTCTTGATTTTTTTCTTTTTTCTATTTTGGGTAGAATTGACAGTTTAGAAAATATTTTTTTTAGAAAAAGTCCGAAATTCAAAATGTCCGATCCGCTATCTCGACTCGAACTCGGCCTCGCAGGGGGCAATTCGTAACGACACCACACAGATGAGACGCGCCGCTGGCGATTTTCCTTCGTCGTCTCTCTCCGAATGCGGTCCTCTCTCTCGGGTGAGCGGCAAAAATGCAAAATCCAAGATGGCGCCGAGGCCAGCGGCCATATTGTGATTGCGTAAAAATACACCTTTTTCAGAGTCACTTTTCGGGGAGACGGCGACGTCCGAGCGGAATCGTACTATAAGACCGGGGAGAGACCTCCGTGAGAGGTGTTGCCAGGTGCAAAAACTTTTTTGACATTTTCCCTAATTTTTGACAGATTGGGCCAACTGTGTCACATTTTTTTTTTCACGATTCGCTCAAACCGATGCAGTTTGGAGTGCAGGCCGGTACGCAAATGCCCGAGGGTAATTTCATTTCAGTCCGCTGGCAACGCCGCCCGCCAGGGGAAAAAAAAATTTTTTCAACATGGTGTTGCGCCAAAGTTAGTTGAGGCGACTAGGTGGGTGCGAGAGGAGAGGTAGAAACGCTATTCCATCCGCTATACAGTCTAGAATATAGGAAAAATATGGACGTTTTCAGATTCAAGATGGCGGCGCCGCTAGCGGCCCTTTTGTGATTTTTTGAAAAATTCCATTTCGTTTTTGGGAAATTTAAGGTGCTAGATGGTTTTCGATGCAGTCGATATGTATGGGTTGGTTATGGGACGTATGGCCCAGTTTAAAAAATTTCCACATGTTTGGGTTATTTCCGAAATTTTTCCCGATAATTCGAAAATAGAAATAATGACATTTCGATTCATCAAGTGCTATTTCCTATTTATCTGCACCTACCAAATGACATTTGACGATTTTTAAGGCCGAAATGTGGCAACACTGGAAGTTATGGCTGTTTTCAGGTTTTTTTTTATAAATAGGTCAAGCAAATGACTCCATTCCACCTGATGGTAAGCAGAAGTGGAGTCCAAATGCGAAGATAGCTGGTGCGAGAGATATACTGCCGCACTAGCCACCCATGCCTTGCTGACCTGCAAGGTGCTTTTCACGCCTCTTTTGAATGATCCAGGTTTGTAGGAAGGAGGGAACACGTGTGCGGGCAGTGAATTCCATTTCTTGATTGTGCGACAAAGAAACGAGTTGCCAAATTTCTTAGTTCGCGTTGTAATGGTAGCCACAGTTTGTCGGTGACAACGTAGACCAGCACGCGTAGTTCTTAAAAGGAAGGGAGACGGTGGGATTAGGGTGAAAAGTTCCTCGGAGCACTCGCCGTGGTACAGACGGTAGAAAGCGCTCAATGACGCAACATTGCGACGCAATTGGAGAGGCTCAAGATGTTTAGTCACCGATGATGCGGGCCGCGCGACGCTGCATCCTATCCAAAGCATCGAGTAAGTACTTGGCAGAGCCATCCCACAGGTGCGAGCAATACTCCACGCAGGACCGTACTTGCGTCTTGTATAGCAAACACAGTTGATTTGGCGTGAAAAAACGCCGCACCTTGTTCAGGACTCCGAGTTTCCGTGAAGCTGTTTTTATCACGCTTTCGATGTAGTCCTTCGGATTCAAGTCGCTACGAACCTCCATACCGAGCAAGGTGATACTGCTCTGCAGCGTTAGTTTTGTGCACTGGAGGAACGGAAGGGAAAGGAAAGGCGACATTTTAGCCGTAAACGCGCACACCTGAGTTTTCTTGGCATTGAACTCAACCAGATTTGCTATGCCCCATTGAGAAACAAGGTCGAGCTCTCGGTTGAGTTCAATAATAAGATTCTCACGACTCTCTACCGTTTCGCTCGTCCAGCCCTTGCGTGTTTGAAGTAGCCCGCATGCACTGTACTGTCGTCTGCATAGCAATGGATGGTCTCAAGAGGAATCATATCATTGATATGCAGAAGAAACAGTGTAGGGGATAAAACGGACCCCTGGGGAACACCAGCATTCACTGACATGAACTGCGAACTGCATCCGTCGGAGAGGACATGAATTCTTCGCTCATGAAGGAAGCCGGCCACCCAGGTACAGCGCTGAGCAGGTAGACCATATGTCGGAAGCTTGGAGAGAAGACTTTTGTGCCAGACCCTGTCAAAAGCTTTGGCGATGTCAAGGCTGACAGCCAGTGACTCGCCACGCTTGTCCATAGCTTCACCCCAGACATGCGTCAAGTACGCTAGAAGGTCACCCGTCGATCGTTTCGGCCTAAAGCCGTACTGTCGATCGTGGATCAGTGAGTGATCTTCTAGGTAACGGATCAGGTGGTTGTTAAGGATCCTTTCCATAACTTTGCATAGTACTGAGGTGATTGCTATTGGCCGGTAGTTGGCCGGGTCTGAGCGGTCCCCTTTTTTGGGTACAGGCTGCACATTAGCCTCTCTCCAAGTCTCCGGCACCTGTCCAGTAGAGTATGAGAGCTGGTATAGGCGCGTCAGTACGGGAGACAACTCCGCTGCACATTTTTTAAGAACAACCCCCGGGATGCCATCAGGCCTACTGATGAGATCCGCAGGAGAACCAAGGTCACCGATATAGCCCAAAGAATTGCGAACCTTAAGTGGCAGTGGGCAGGGCACATTGCGAGGAGGACTGACGGCCGCTGGGGCGGAAAGGTCCTTGAGTGGCGACCACGTACCGGGAAACGCAGCGTTGGTAGGCCCCCCACAAGGTGGACTGACGATCTGGTAAAGGTCGCGGGAAGCCGCTGGATGCGGGCAGCGCAGGACCGACCGGTTTGGAGATCCTTGGGGGAGGCCTATGAAATGAATTAAAAGAATGATAAAAATTAATTACCAACTTAAAGGAAATTCTTTTCCGAAAACTGCCAATAGACCATAGGCAGTGTGCCAATAATTTTCATTGTCTCGTAAATAATATACGAGAATTTTTTTTTAATATAAAACAGCTTGGGAATTATAAATGTTTTTATAATAATAGCTGCAAATGATACTGAGTGTAAATAAAATTTCCTTAGATAAATTTGATGAGTGAGCACTAAATTGTCATTATTAATTCAGCTATTTAATTCATTAAAACTTTAGGTTTACAAATCTTATAGGTATCTTGTTTTTGTGAGAGTCGAACTATTGTGTTGTACTTAAATGATGGCGAAGTGATTGGTAGAATCAGGGTTTCTTTATATGACCAGCCACATTGTACTGTTTTTGGGAGATTGTAATGTTTTGTACCCATATGATGGCGAAATGATAGGTAGGTTCCGGGTTATTTTTTTTATGACCATGTTGAGTGTACTGTTTTTGAGAGTAATCTGTTGTACCTACATGATGGCGGAATGATTAGTAGGTTCTGGATTTTTTTATGACCATGCAGAGTGTACTGATCTTGTCTTACATGATATATAGACACCTACTTAATGGCAAAGTGATACCTATGTAGGTTCAAGGTTATTTTTTTTATAACCATGCAGAGGATCTATTTGAAAGAGTCCAATGTGTTATGTAGGTAATTCTTGGAATGAAGTAAAATCATAACTGTATTAAATGGAAAAAATGTTAAGAAAGCGCGCCGCCATTCAGGTGTCGCTGCAGTGGCTAAGTATTGTGTCAGCGAGTGTGAACGTTAACTTTTTGATGTAATGTTGAACACAATTCTTTAAAATAAAACTATGTATTTCTAAAAAATTCGACCTCCAGATTTTGACGAATTCATACGTTTTGGACCTCCCTGAGCCCAAAAATACCGTTTTTGGAACTATGTCTGTGTTTGTGTCTGTGCGTTAGCACGATAACTAGAGTATGCGAGGAGGGAGCGTCGGTGGCGTAGTGCGTAAGAGCGTCGTCTCCCACCCGGGAGGCACTGGTTCGATCCCCGCCACGTACCAATGTGTTTTCAAATTTTGAATTCATATGTACGTTTCATCGACGCTTTTACGGTGAAGGAAAACATCGTGAGGAAACCTGCACACACCTATGAAGAAATTCTTAGGTTGTGTGTGAAGTCGACCAACCCGCACTTGGCCAGCGTGGTTGACTAAGGCCTAATCGCCCCTAATGTGGGGAAGGATCGAGCCTCTTGGTGGAGACATTATATGAGCTGTTGATGGTGATGATGATGGTCTTTGTTAAAGGTGAAACCATGAAACTTTGCATGTAGGCACTTGATAAAAAATAAATAAATATTTGTTCTAGCATTTTTGAGACATTTACCTATGTGGGGCTGAAATAGGGGATGAAAGTTCGTAAGGAAATCCAAACAAATTCAACACTTGAACTGATTTTGACGAAATATGGCACCAAAACAGACTAGACCTTAAGATAGGAGATAAGCTACCTTTTGTAGTAAAAGAGGGCATAGAGAGGTTGAAATAAGGCATGAAAGTTTGTATGCGATTTATCAATATCGAAGATAAAACCATGAAACTTTGAATTTAGACACTTGATAAAAAATAAATAAATATTTGTTCTAGCGTTTTTGAAATATTGACCCATGTTAAAGAAGTTCGTAAGGACGTCCAAAACTATTGACCCATGTTGAAGAAGTTCGTAAGGACTTCCAAATAAGTGACTTTATTTGGACGTCCTTCACGTCTAACACACCACACACTTAACAATTTCAATATACGAGTAGATATCAGTATCGTGATTATTGGGGGTCCGGGGTACCGGGGGTACGAATGAAACATCCATTTCAAGATCCATGATGGCGGACGCGACTTTTTGACAAAATGTCAATATAGGTATCATTTTCGTGGTTTTCGGGGGTCGCGATTCCGAATACGATATCTATTTCGAGATCCAAGATGGCGGTTGCTACTTTTGACGTGACAACGTCTTATAATTCGATAGAGCCGGCTGCACGCACGAAAAAACATGACGCATGCGGCGTTACCTCGCTCTGAGGCGTTCCATGTAAGGCCGGCAAAACAAATGAAATTAAATTTTTCTTTTGAAAAATGCTACCATTCCATCAGTATTTTCTTAAGACGTTGTCACGTTCAACTATCGTCAGTAAACCGACTTTACAGACAACCAATTTTTTAATATTATATCGATATGGGTATAATTTTTATGGTTTTCGGGGGTCCTGATTCCCAATACAACATCCATTTTGAGATCCAAGATGGCGGATGCGACTTTTGACAAAATGTCAATATGGGTATCATTTTCGTGGTTTTCGGGGGTCGCGATTCCGAATACGATATCTATTTCGAGATCTAAGATGGCGGTTGCTACTTTTTAATATTATATCGATATGGGTATCATTTTTATGGTTTTCGGGGGTCCTGATCCCCAATACAACATCCATTTTGAGATCCAAGATGGCGGACGCGACTTTTTGACAAAATGTCAATATGGGTATCATTTTCGTGGTTTTCGGGGGTCCCGATTCCGAATACGATATCTATTTCGAGATCCAAGATGGTGGTTGCTACTTTTTAATATTATATCGATATGGGTATCATTTTTATGGTTTTCGGGGGTCCTGATTCCCAATACAACATCCATTTTGAGATCCAAGATGGCGGACGCGACTTTTTGACAAAATGTCAATATGGGTATCATTTTCGTGGTTTTCGGGGGTCCCGATTCCGAATACGATATCTATTTCGAGATCCAAGATGGCGGTTGCTACTTTTTAGTATTAAATCGATATGGGTATCATTTTCATGGTTTTCGGGGGTCCCGATTCTTAATACAACATCCGTTTTGATAACCAGGATGGCGACCGCGACTTTTTGAATTAATATCAATATGGGTATCATTTTAGTGGTTTTTGGGGGTTCTAACTACGAATACTCCATATATATCCATTTTGAAATCCAAGATTGCGGATGCGACTTATTAATATAGAATCGATATGGGTATCTTTTTGGTAGTTGGTGGGAATAGGGAGGTGTCGCTACAGTGGCTAAGTGTTGTGTCAGCAAGTGTGAAGACGTAAACTTTATGACTTAATGTTAAACACAATTCTTAAAAATAAAACCAAGTATTTCTAATGAATTCCGCTACCATTTTCACCGAATACGACCACGCTGGCGGGTATTAGAGGCCCACCATGCAAAGACAAAGCGTTGTGCCTACAATATCAACCGAAAAACCCCTACGCAACAACCCAACAGGCCGCACAACCTTTTCGCGGGCTGCTCGCAGCCCGCGCGCGCAAGCGACCTCTAGTTGTAATATAAAATCGTAGATAATAATATTTATTTTTACACACCAATCCATTTGTAGTAAGTTCCAAAGAAGCTAGACATAATTATAAGTCAAGTTGTGCGGTCTTACTTATTTTCATGTGTTCCACAGACGTGGCGGTGGCCGCAATAGAGGCATGGAGGGCGGCAGTGGCGTGGTATACCGGGTTGTTGGTCGGACGCGTAACAAAACCGATTGTGGACAACAGACTGACAGGCAGCCGCCGCGGCAGGACACCACGTGGAAGAAATACACCGACTCGCCAGGGGTGGGGACTCCGCCATTGGTAGTCATGTTCTGTAGTTAATAGACCCTGCATTTATAAAGCAACTTTTATGAACATGAGTATTTTAACGGCTTTATTCTTAAGGCTGATTTCAGAGTCACGCGTTTAATCATCGCCGTTCAGAGGCACGCGTTTTCAAATACACTACCTATAGTGGGTAGTTGCGTTTTTTTATGACGCTGTTAGATTGGTGTTTTGCCACTCACTGGCACGGCGACGGCGTCGGCACCGGCCCGGCTACCGGGGAAGCAAAATGTATGAAATATATGGCATGTTTTTCCACCTACTGGGCGCCGGCAACGGCAGGGCGTTGACTCCCACCGGTAACGTCGCCGGTGCCGGTACAGTAAGCTTCCCTGCCAGGCGGTAAAACTTCATGAGTATTGTGTATGTATTTTAGCCACAGAACAGATAAAACCTCTTATTTGTTCTGTGATTGTAGCCGTGTGCGCAGAGGTTTTGTGTTCCCGGCACCAGCGCAGTCGAAAAACTAAGCCCCGGCGCCGGTCCGGTCCAAGGTTATGCCGGTGTCGTGCCGGTGCCGGGTCGGTGAGTGGAAAAACGCCCAATGGCGTCGCGCCCTTAGTTTCAAAAGTATAGCGAAAATTGCAAGGACGTGTGTCTTGACGGCCGGCGCTGTACAAACATGTGTCCATGCGTGACTCTAAAATCAGCATGGAAGATAAATAATTAATCTATGTAGCTGCAACGTTATTCTACCTCTTTCCTTTCGCATACCTAGGTAGGTACCCTAGAGTGTACGAGTGAGAGAAATGTATAACTTTCCTTCTAGTTCCTATTACAGACTGTAGGTTACATCTACAAAAGGCTTAAATAGATTGTTTGCAGCGATCTTGCTTAGTAGTGCCTCGTGATGTTAATAAATAACCCTCAGTTTTAGATGCGATTTTTGCTTAACATTTGGTATATCTCTACCTACTTGTCAATGTTTTCATATAGGTAGGTAGTATCAGTAATACCACTCAGTTTGAATTTAACTAACCTTTTCGTATTTCCAGAATCCACCTACACAAGCGCCTCCTAGTCCATCACATGGGCGTAAAGGTGAAAGACGGACTGGTCATCACTCACCTCAGCATCATAAACGAGAAAAACTAACTGCGGCTCAACAGCTTGGCATTTCACCACACCCACAAGTATGTTATTTTGCTTATTGCATTCAAGATTTTTTTTTAAATAAATAGGGCACAGAGGATTAGGTAAGACGCTCAAAGGAACGTCTAAATTGGGACAGTAGGTACCTCCACCTTACTAAAGTTCGAAGTTCCGAACCTACTGTTTATGGCAGTGAAAATTGGAAATACTGTTAATACATTAAAACACTTAAATCAAGCGTCGGTGGCGTAGTGCGTAAGAGCGTCGTCTCCCAACCGGGAGGCACTGGTTCGATCCCCGCCACGTACCAATGTGTTTTCAAATTTTGAATTCATATGTACATTTAATCGACGCTTTTACGGTGAAGGAAAACATCGTGAGGAAACCTGCACACACCTATGAAGAAATTCTTAGATTGTGTGTGAAGTCGACCAACCCGCAATTGGCCAGTGTGGTTGACTAAAGCCTAATCGCCCCTAATGTGGGGTAGGCTCGAGCCCCTCGGTGGGGACATTATATGAGCTGTTGATGAATGATGATTAATGACTTAAATCATGTCGTGTCTTTATTGATGATCAATACGCCTACTAATTTAAAATAGCACCAAAATGTAAGTTTGCTATTTAGTAATCGTTAGGCATTCTAATCACTTCATAAACATTTTAAATATTTGTTCGCAGTATGCCGCTGCTAATGCTCCCAATCAACATTCTTCTAGAAGTGGAAGCGCACAAGTAAGTACCAACATTATTCTACACTAGTTGTGCCCGCGTCTTTGACATCATAATAACCTAAGCTTTCCTCGATAAATGGACTATCCAACAAAAAAAGATTTTTCCAATTTGAATCCTTAGTTCCTGAGATTAGCGCGTTCAAATAAACAAAGAAACAAATTCTTCCGCTTTATAATATAAAATAATAATATATTAGTAGGTGTAGCCGTGTGATGCCGGCAGAGTAGAATGGCATCACCCCATCCTCCAATGGGTGTCGTAGAAGGCGACTAATGGAGTAGCAAAGGGGTATTGACCTCCTTATACTCTGTCCACCAATCTGCATTGGGCAAGCGTGGTGGAGTACTGCCTGAACCTCCTTCGATGACAAGGAGAGGCCTTGTGTCCCAACAGTGGGTCGATTTATAAAGGCTGTTAATGATGATATAGTAGGTATAGATTTTAATTTATATGCATTATTCTCACGTTATTTAAATCACAGTCTATATAAGTCTGTTTAAATGGCGTGGATACAGAGGCGTAGCAACAACAGAGGTTCGTTTTGAAAAAAATTGTAGGTATCTAAGTAAATAATTTAAAATTCGAGCAACTTAGGTAGGAACTTGATTTTGACACAAGGGCGCATTTAATTTAGGACCCCACATTTTTACGTGTCTAGAAAACCATTAACTTAACAGCTGAATATCATATACAATCATCTTCTTCTTTTAAGTTAATGGCGTTCGCGTTACTTAAAGATTACGCATTTCGCCAATGTCAAGTGAAAATGCTCATTACAGTAACAAACAATTTGTACGGTAGATTTGAGTTAAAAATGAAGTCTCTCAACACAACTGTGTTTTTACAACAAGAACTTTGGAGAAACTCCCAGATACAATCTTGCAAAACATTGCGAAAAAAGGAACCATAACCCTTTGTTATTACCAAGAAGGTTGTTACATAATTGGTAAACACTTACGGTAAACATTAGGTACTTTAATGCATTTCACCGCGTGAAATTATTAAAACATGAAATAAAAAATATTTTACCTGTAGACTGTACCTATGCGCAGGCGCTGTTCTTTAAGTTTCCAAAATTTCGGCGGATATTGTTTGAAAATGATCGCATAAATAGTTGTGACGTTCAATAACAGATTGTTTACGATGATAGCGTTAAGTATAATAATAACTGCCATTTATGTAAAATTCTCTTTGATAGGCATGTGCCATAAAGAGTGCTCAAATTCATAACAAAATGTGTCGTGCCTTGTAGGCCACTTGCGAAGTTAAGGGTTATAATATTAATCTATTTATTTTCCTGATTCAGTCTCCCAGTGGGGCATCTTCACGACCATCCAGTGTATCAAGTGGTGGTAATGGAAGCAGTTGTTCAAGTAAAGCTAAAGTTCCACAAAACTTTGGTTACGTGAAAAGACAAAATGGTGTTCAGCAACCACCACCACAACCCAATGGTCCACCACCGCACGGTCACAGTAAGTTTTTAGTCTTTGATTTTAAATCTTCAAAGTAAGTTTAAGTAGGTAGGCTACATATTTCTGCTCGTCTTATCAAAGTTATCTTTGCTGCATTTATCGCTTACGGCCAATGGATTATTTACAGGCAGCTTTGAAATCCAACTACCTACTTAATAGCATATTTAGCAACTTTAAAAAACACCTGTTACGGAGAGTGTTATTGGCATCAGATTTTTTTTAAAAAATAATATTCAAAAGTTTTTCGTACCTAGTGAATTATACATTCTGCGTAGGTACTAAGTATCGGGATTTTTTCAATAAAACAAAAAAAGTACAAAAAAATCATCTAAATTTAATTTATAGCCTTCCAAGTAGGCCCCATTGCTTGTAATACAACATCTCCATCGCTTCACATAGTCCTCCATACATTTTTCGTAGGCTACTTGCGGTATGGCCTTTATCTCATTCAGCGAATTTTCTTATATGGCTTCTATCGACTCAAAAGATGTCGTACTCATAAACCCACTTCTCGTCGCCAGTTATTATACGTTTCATAAAGGTACCTCCGCAGAAGCTCGGGAAACCATGTCTTCAGCGACAACATGCTTTCGCTGGTCGCTGGTCGGTCGTAGCAATTAAGGTCTACCAGAACGAGGCAAGTCTACTAGCTAGATGGGCTGTACGGGCTAGCTAGATCATTATGCCGTTCCATCATGGAACTACCATACTATGGAACTACTATACATGGAACCTCAGACTAATGATGGAGTTATACTATGAATGAATAGCTCCTATTCTATTCTATTCTTAATTAATGGCATCGCGTCGCATTAAACGTACGCATTTTGCCAATATCAAGTGGAAATATATCTAAAGTAACAAAAATTGTACGGTTGATTGAGGTTATTAAAAATGGAGTCTCTCAACACGTGTTTTTACGACAAGAACTCGGGAGAAACTCCGAATGAATAGCTCCATGCCCGTAATAGCTAGAATTTAAAAAAAAATTGAGGTGTTTGGCGGGTAATCATGGCGTCTAGATGTCGATCTTTATTTCGATAATTCAAAATTGCTTCGGAGTGGATTTTGTGCAGTGAAAGTGGTGTCGTTTTGTTGCATAAGCATCCGTGTTGACGAACAGTTATAAGGAATCATTGAAATAAAGGTTTTGTGTATGTGGCGTTGAGAATTGTACAGTGGTTGAAAATCCCACTATACAATTCTCATCAGTCACCATCATGAGGTCTGTACCATGCATTTCTCGCCAAGCACTCCCTAGATGCATTAAAAAGTGTGGCACCCACATTTTAATGCAAAAATCAAGAAAGAAGATGAGACTAAAGACTTGGCTGTATGGGCTAGATCCCTTTGCCGTCAAAAAAAAAATTGACAGTGACAGAAATGACATTGACCAGTTTTTTAGTACCCCGATGGCGGTAATTTTTTATTGTTTTGACTTTATTATTATCCAGCTAATTCCCCTCGTCTTATTTTGATTTATGTGAATTTTACAAAAGTTTATATTATTTCTGTTTGTAGGTGGAAGAACTGCTCAAGTTTCTGCAGTGCCACGAACTAAGGTTAAAGTGTCTGGTGGCACGCAAACTTGCACTCAAGATTTACAAATACACAGTAAGTTTTGATAATAGGTCATTTATATTTGTATAATAATACATATTCGTACAACAAAAATGATGACAATGGATATCAAAATTTTCTTACAGAAAATGGAATTGGACCTAAATCATATTCCTTGGGCGGAACGGCTGCAGCTCAATTATCAGCTTCAGTCAGGGAAAGACTGCTTGGATCCCAGTCCTTACCAAAACCAGGAACACATGAATTTGCTGCCTTATTCCATCATCACAGGTCAGTAATATTCTTTACATAATCCAGGTAAATAATTAAGTATTTATTATTATTATTTAGACAAATCGGGACTTTTTGCGTCACTGCGACCTATAAAGATCTATTGTGACTAGCCTTCAAGAAGTTCTATTGAGGTCTTACATGTACTCCTTTAGCTGGGGACTATCTAAAAATGATAAGATATTCCTAACTTGGATTATTTTGATATCATTTGGGTCCAAGTGATAAATAAGTACTTACTTAGTAACTTTTTATAATTAATCTAATGGATAATTATGTAGTAACTTTTTTATAATTCCTTATAACGTAAATAATGATAATCAACTAAATAAATATGTCTTGTCCTTAACATTCAATCCTAAGTCCTCTTCATCATCTAAAGGAGTATTAAAAAAAATAGAGATGAAGCTGAAATTCAAATAGGAATAAAATGCTTCGTTGCATGCATCATGGTTATGGTTGATTAAATTGCAAATGTTTCGATTTCTTTCCAATTATCGTGACCTTTAAATAAAATCTTTAATTGCTTAATGTTGTAATTACCTATGCATTATAGTTTTTCAATTGTAAGTAAAGTTGTTTGGTGGGTGATTTAAAAACTAACTTCTACATTTGACTTTGTTTGTAGGTCTAAGATGGCTAGTTTTTAGTGGCTATGGGGCCATTAATTTATTACGTTAGACGATTTATGGGGGAGGAGGGTCGACCAAGTCTTGTTTTTTCCTTACAATAGAGTTTTTATTAAATAATTTCTTTTATCATATCAAAAACTAGCAATAATCGTCTTATGTAATAAATGAATGGCCCCTATTCTGCCAGATCACCTATCTAGCTATATCTTGACTTATTTTTGATTGGTAGTCTGTAGCCTTTTGGTACAGACCATGCAGCTGTAAGTGGAGTCTCACTCTAGTTGCTTTCCAAATTTAAGCCATAAAATAATAATAATAATAATGTTATTAAATACTAGTGGCCTCGCTTGGTTTGCATGGATGTCGATTATCACATCCAATTGTAAGCTATGGGCTATTCCAGAGTATATCTGTGTGCCAATATCATCTTGGTCCGTTCAGCTTTTCTGGCATGACTGAGCAATAAACATCCAATCCATTCAAACTTCCACATTAATAATAGTTGTAAGATAGTAATATTATTTCATTTTTTATAATGACTGTGCTTAATCTGAATTCTACAATAATTTTTACAGGTACAGTCAGCATCAGATGTAGATTAACACTTTAGTAAACCACAAGCTCAACAAAATGCAAATATTGATAACATAGAATTGCAGAGCATGTGGACACGACCGGGAATCCATGGAACATCTGCTATGTGACTGATTCCATAAACAGGATTAGAATGAATATCATGGGTATGGCTTATCCAAAGCCAGAGCACTATAGGCTCTTCAAGCCCATGGAGACAGGCTGATGGCCTACATATTGAAGGAGTGATAAGAGTAAAGGGAAAGGGGAGACCCAAAAGATCCCGTTGGGTCGAAAGTTCACTGTTAGGAAACTCACTGCCCCAGTACCATGTCAATATAACATGGTATTAACTGGTCTGAGGTATTAACGCTACCATTTGTGCAGTAATAGTTGTCACCATTGTCTATGAATATGACAAGATACTAAAGTGTTAATCTACTTCTCTGATGCTGACTGTACTTAATTGACTTTTATGATATTGACTTATCTATTTATTTTATGTGTCTTGCATTCTGACATTAGCAATTAACCAGTTAAAATAATTTGTCCCAAGCTTGATTAAGTCTTTGGAGACAAAATGAGAGGTATATATCATGCGATCTCACTATGCTGAGATAAACTAAACAGGGTGGAACTAAGGAATATTCCTTGTATTGCAAAGATGATCTTAAATTTATTAAGCATTAAATTATTTTTGCAGTAGAAATAATTCCTTGATATGCTTCTCTATGAGTTAGTGTTACATCAAAAATAATTATTAGGTATGTACATAAAAATAATTAATACTTATTAGGTACCTTTGCCAATGTGTCTTCTTTAGGAAGAGAAAGATCAATTTTTTCCATTACAATATATAAAATTATTCAGAAATAAATAATAAAAAGGATTTAGGAGATAAAATTAAAGAAATAAGAGGACAGAAATTATAAACATGTATGTACCAAACGTAATTAAAAAAATATTAATTACTTAGGTAGGTTATTTTTAAATTTAACATAAATTTCATAAACATTCACACATAAAGATATCAGTAGGAACTATTATTATTAAAATATAATATGTATGAAGAAAGTAGGTATGCCATGTTTACAAACGTAATTAAAAAAATATTAATTACTTAGGTAGGTTATTTTTAAATTTAACATAAATTTCATAAACATTCACACATAAAGATATCAGTAGGAACTATTATTATTAAAATATAATATGTATGAAGAAAGTAGGTATGCCATGTTTAAAGAGATAGGCGCATATTTTGATTTCTTTATAATAAATTAAAACCATTCAAATACATCTCTGTACCAGTAGGTAGTCATCAATTAGTAAATAAAGCTCATTGTATACAAGCATTTGTGTTGTGCGGACGCCAATCAATGAGTGATATAATCATGTGTTGTTTTTTGTGAATGTGATTCAATTTCAGTGTTCTTGAAATGTCTCATACATATCGGTACTTACCTACTTATAATTTATTTTATTCTTTGAGATTTATTTAGCATTATAGATTTCGATAGTTTTGGTATATACATAATTAGTATAATATTTTACATAGGTTATGAGTTTATTTGACACTAGCTTTTGCCTGCAACTTCATCTGTGTGGTATAGTTACTTTTTATAGCATTTTATTGCTTTAAGGTACCTACCTGATTTCTTACTAATCATACACATAATTATTTTATTTATTTCTTATCAAATGCCTTAATTCAGAGTTTCATGGTTGAAGAAATAGATACATGTGGGTACACAGGTTGTTTTTCAGACTTTGTCACCCCCATTTCCTTAAATTAAATTTTGATAAAACCTGAAACACTTAAGTACATGTTTAGTCATTTATCGATAGGAGTACTCCTGTGAAGTTTCGAATAAAATAGTCTAACTAATCTTGTTTCCGCATACAAACTTTCATACCCTATCTATCATACCCCCTTAGGGGTTGAATTTCGAAAAATCCAGCCTTAGCCCTTTACTAGTTATTTCTAAGAATATATAGTTTAATTGATATTTTTCATTTTTGTTTTCAGAATAACGCAAAGGGGTGGCATCAAAATCAGCGATGGAAGTCTCTCAGATACACAAACATATTCGGAGGTCAAGTCTGATTATGGAATCCCCTACGCCCCTTGGTTAAGACACAGGTATGTGATGTTAAATAGTTATGGATGTTTGGACTTGATTTTGATAACAAACCTAGTACTCTAAATTGTGTCTAGTTGTTTAAAGTCTAAATGAGACAATCAATCTAACAAATAAAATTGCATCATTTACGACATAAAAATATTCCAGCATTTTCATAATCATCTTTATCATATCCCTCATAGCCTTTGTGCCCCTTCTGTGCGTCTGTGTGTCATAATGTCTGTTAAATATTTATGTATTGTTAACATGATGTGTACAAATTGTCATAATCACTTGCTTCGCTGTCCTATTTCCGACGTGGCCAGTTGTAGTGTAATTATTAATCTGGTAATTAGGCTAGTCAATTTAAGATTGGCTTCTTCAAATAATTTTCGATTTCCCTTTGTATAATTAACTAAACACAAATGAAGGATTATGCATACCTGCCTATCTGTAGGCAGATTCCATTATAATTAAAGCAACACAGCTTGGTACGTTTTTCACATAAATTAATTCTGAATAGAAATAATGATTTTAGATTGAAAGAATATGTATTCGTATTGCCCATGTACCAAAGCGAATAAAAAATTAAATAGCAGTGATAATAAATAATCTAATTAAGAATTTAAAGATTTCAAAGACAAGTCGTTTTTGTTTGACTTTATTGGAGGAGGGCATGAAAAATACAGCTGGCCAGCATGCCCCTTATCACGTTTCCCATTCCAGCAACACATACTCTGCGAGTGGGCGACTTTCGGAGGGCGAGTCGATGGAGTCGCTCACCTCTCTCCATTCGGCGCAGCACAACCACACCTCCCCTAACTCACACCATCGCAGCTCACTCACTCACAATAAGCTCATCATGCACCGGGAACAGGGCTCCAGGCTTAACAGGAGCAACAGTATTAGGTAGGTTTATCATCATGAGCTCATTGAAATGTTCACACAGCAACCAATCTTCTACTTAGACAAAATAGACTTACCTAAACAAAAAATATTTATATACAAAATATACATTCGGAATCTACTTTTATAAAATGGTTCACTATCCATTTGCATAAAAATTTAAACCATAAAATATTTTGGCATATGATAAGTGCTCTATACTAATGATACTTACGCATAATAATTGTAGCTATAACAGATTTTAGCATAATTTTTTTAAACATAAATACAGTCGGCATAATCATGTTTAAAAATAAAATTCACAATCATAATTTTAAAAAGGCATAATGGTATCAAAGTAATTAATATAAGCATCATACCTAATCATCTTTACCTACCCGCCACTCGGTCATGTAGGTGCATAAAACGCTAGACTCTCCCAAAGACAGTGCACTCCGCCTGGTCGTAAATAAAATAACCCTAACCTACCCATCACTCGGCTATGTAGGTGCATAAAATACTAGACTCTTCTAAAAACAGTGCACTCCGCCTGATCTTAAAAAAAAATAACCGTAATCTACCCATCACTCAGCCATGTAGGTGCATAAAGCACTAGACTCTAGACAAAATATTATGCCACTATACACTATGCCTAAAAAAATTAGGGCAATATAAAAATTATGCTTAAATATATTAGTCTAAATTACAATTATGCCACACTACATATGCGGCCAAAATCAATTATGCCAAAGTATTATTATGCAAATAAAAATATGACAAATTCATTATGCCAAAGTATTTTAGGAATAAATACATTATGTCAACGAAAGGGATCCTGTATAAAATTAATGCAAATATATTTTTTCCTGAGACTAAATAAGTATTAATAGGTATTGTATATATCACTATTAAAAATTTAACTCAAACTTATATAAATGGTAAGTAAAGATGCAGAGCCTTGAAGCATCTATAGATGAAAATACCTAAACCTACATATTAACGAAAAACTATTGTTGTGGTATTTTCCACACGACGAAAACAAGGATAATGACATCGTTTTTACTTTTCGAGGTTGTAAAGTCATTAACATATTCATCTCTAGTTTCATAATTCACTGCTTCTCTTTGTGTATTCATTATCATACACACATCCATACTCATCTCCCATTCAGTGTTTAAGCTTTTAATATTAAATCGTATTTATAATTATAACAACTTGTAAAATATTCTACAATGTTATGAGATGACAATTGTTACGTTTCTAGCTACCTCAGAGATAGGACGTTCCCAAGGTATGCCACACTGGTGACGTTTGTTCATGTCTTGGCTTCAAGGTGGCACGCTTCACTATAGTTACGTAAAATATGCATGATTTGAACATGGCACGGCTTACTCTTATAATTTCCACATCAACGTAGGGCTATGTTCGCCTTCAGCAATTTTGTGTTTCTTTGTCCAAACTCACTACAATAATCTATCCAGAAAGAATGTTTATTAATAATAACAGTGATGCAGTCATTTGTTTACTAAGCGTGATCACAGTACACTCACGGTACCTATTGAGAAGTACTCATAAAAGTAATTTTATATGGGTTTATTCAGTCAACAGTTGATGATCAAAATTAAAACTTATTTTTTTTATTATTGATCATTGCTGTTGACTCCAGATGGCCTCTACAGTGTCACAGGAGTTTCTATAAGAAATCAAGGTACCATTACCAACACGAGGTATGAACGTAAGAACCAAAACTAAATCGTCAACGTTTTCATATGTTTTGCCGTCTGACAGCTATTAAGCTGTTGCCAAAATGTATGAAAACGGAAGCGTTTTGGATTTGGTTAATTGCGTTGTAAACTTTAGACAAATGCTCTCTAATCTGTGGTTGTAAATAGCGCGATCTGGGGGCTGGTCAATCACATTTCTGGGTCCACAGTACCCTAGGCTGTCCACAGTAATTATTGCAAAGATTTTTGGTCATCTACGTAGGTACTTCTCCTATTGACTCTACAAACATATCTTTAAGAATGACAAATAATCTCTTTAAGGTCTTGGCTTCGATCTGTGCTAAGTCTATTATAGATATAAGTATAAATACTGTATATTATTGTAACAACACACGAATATTAAATCTAACTAAGGCCTAGCGCGCATTGCGGTGCGGCGAGTTGCGGCTGCGGTTTTAAAAGGGCATCAATATTGACATCGGCGACCGCTTTGGCCGCCGCGTCGTCGGACGCGCTCGGCGACAACATTCTTCCGTCGTAGCTCGATCACTACTGACTGCTACGCGCTACGGTTTTTCTGCTGCAGTGCGCAGGGTTGCATACAAGTTCATTGGATGCAAAAAGCCGTGCGGCGCCGCACCGCAAGTAATCTGTAGCAAGTCACAGATTTTTTAGCCTCAGGCGGTTGAACAGCCACACTGCGCGTACCTCCACTGTAGTTCATACACCACAGATTTTTGCGGGAGCAAACCGCTCCGGTTGCTGCCGCAATGCGCGCAGGCTCTAAGTAGGTACTTTGAGAACACAAAATTGTTAAAGGCCTGAATCAAAATCTTAAACTGAGACATTTATTATATTTTTCTAAATCCTTGTTTCTTTACAGTTTTGTCGCACTCATCACACACATTGTTTTAAATATTTCATTTTTTAATTATTGTTCTGTCAAGGTATTTTTAAGGCAATTGAAGCTTTTGTCGTAAATCGCTAATTGTGCTACAACTGTGCCATGTTGTAACGTGCGTTCTGATTATTTGTATTTCAAACTCTGTAATTTTACATGTCATTGGTACTCGCGAAGTTATATTACTGCAGAATAAAATTTCGTGTGTATATTCATTACCTATAATTATTTACTTTCTTACTTGTCCGAGTGTGATTGTTTATCTTAATTTATAGGTAACCAAGCGCGGAAGGGTACAACGTACAGCTGTACGTTGTACTCTTCCTCCGCTCACAATTGGAGTTCTGTGGAATTTATCTCCACTTTAGAACAATGTATGTAGTGAAATGGCACTGCAATTTGGTAGTTTCATATTCCAGAGCTCAACGAGAAGAGCATAGGGTCGGAGTTGGGACTTGGGACCGTGTGAGGGATAGGTACGCTTATATTACAAGCAGCTATAGGCTACTGCTTGCCTTTGTATAAAAACCGTAAAAAAATACCTGTATTCTAAAAAAAGTAACTAAGAAGTAGTTGGTATACTTCAGTGGATTTTAAATTATGTTGCTTTCATCACTACTTTGGTGCTAAATATTATAATTTGCCAGCTTAGATTTGAGATAGATAGAGCTTTCTTTATAGAAAAGCTTAACAACCAATATGTCTATCCAGCTTATTAAAATGAAAAAATGATACGGTTGTTACTGGGGCATTAATTATGGTAATTTCAGATTTGTAGTAGAGCGAAAATCGTTCTATTATCTAATATGCACCAATATTGTAAAATTTGACACTGTTTTAATAATAGCATATGAAAATAAAACGATCAGAGAAGCTACTTCACTGTGATCCCAACTTTCGTGGCATTATTATTGCAGAGTTTGATATACACATACCCCAATAACTGAACCTCGTCTAATAATTCGTATGCTTACAGATCAACAAAATCAGAGAAGCTATATCCTTCGATGCTGCAACGGTCGTCAGAGAGTGATTATGAACCGTATTACTGCTTGCCAGTGCAATATGGACCAGGTGGACAGGGTAAATTTTGAAACGTTTTCATTGATATGGGTAGAATTTTAAAAGACACTTATGAGTCAAGTTAATACCTATATGCAATAAATTTTCATTACAATCGAAAATAATAGTGCTCATCAATTATTTATAAGGAAAATAAGGCTTGGTTTCCTATATCGGGGCGGTCATGTTTAAAGTCTCTGTCGGTCGTGTCCACCCACCCTTGGCTAATTCCTAGCCTCTGGATTGAGTCTCTACGACTGCAAATTATGAGTTGGTTGTTTTTTCCCTGTGACACTAAATCTCGATTAGTGAAACCCCATGGCGAGAGAATGATAACAATTAGCCAGATTAAAATTATAAAACTGAATTTGTTGGGCTCGTTTGTTATAGTCTATTTTACCACCTTACACTTTTTATATTAATTTAGCAATATAGATAAACACATCAAGTAGCATTTGCGATATAACTTTATGAGGGGTTAAAAGTTGAAGTGATATTTTTGTCCATGTATTTTTGTTTTTTTCACCATTATTTACTTTGTGCAGGTCTAAACTATGGTGTTTCGGAACCTCCTTCACCTTCTCCAAGATCAGCTCTCAGTCCAACTCATCAGCCAGGAAACGTGATCCATACACCTAGACATTCCCATCACTACCCGAAGAAAAATGACGACGGTAATTAATACTCGCATTATATGTATTGCTGTATAAAATTAGAAAAAAAAATATATATTGTCTAAACTTTTGCAGTTTCGACAGTATAAACGATTTTATTTTTATACTAGCGCTTCGCCCACGAATTCGTTCGCATGAAGTTTTTTTAAAACAAATATACTTTATAGTGTTCCCCGTTGAATGGACTATCCAACACAATAGTACATTATTGCAAAGGCCGCGAAATAGACAATTGTAGGTCGAGTGCTTTTGAATCCCGTCGATTGTCGTTTAAATTTGGTGGAGTACAATCAATCTCCATTTTACTCTATGAATCGTCGCAACTCATTTTAATTAATAAATTTATAAATATATTAAGTATGTAAATAACAAATCAAGACTAAATTTCAGCTTTGCCGCCAATTTTCTATTTATCACCAAGACAAATTCAAAAAACGCAATGGGTTTGTTTTTCTTTGTCCGTAAATTTGATAGTTCGCCTGTTCTTTTTTTAAAAAAAAAATGTGTGAAAAAGTCTCTTCACTTCAAGGCTAGACTGTCCATAGCCTGCGTTGACCATCGGCGTACCCACAGAAATAAGTAATAATAATGTAGTATAAAAAATATATAAAAAACTAAAGAAAAACATGTTGTCCATAAGATTCCTCTGTCTGTTCGAACTTATCTCAAAGCTGTCTAATATCAAAATCAACTGGCAACTATTATGACAGTGCTATGCTTACAAAGACTTAGTCGATTTCTGATCCATTAAACAGATTCCTCACCTAAACTTATCCTTTTTTAAAACTAGAAAAATACACTGAAAAAATCGACCCGCCCCAGGCGAGGATCGAACACAGCATCCTCCGCAGTCCGGGCGATTGGACGGTTCGATTCCCGCCTGGGGCAGGTCGATTTTTTTCAGTGTACTTTTTCTTAAAAACATTTACGCGTTTGTAAACGCAAAACATATTCCATTAAGTATCTATTTTATTGTAATTTTTGTGTTTGCCAAAATCAAAATACAAGACCATTTTTATTGTCCCTATAGTTCACGGTTCAACCGCATCGCTAGTATCAACAGCTTCGTCGCTTGCGGCTGGTGCAGGATCGGAAGAGAGACAAGCTCATGAGGTAAAAAAATTAGATTGGTATTATCTTAAATAATTAAGTGTACCCAGACGAGACATGTACAGAATACTTTTTGGGATTGTAACATTGTTCAATAAAATAAAAACCCCAAATATTGCATATTTATTCACGTACTTATACAACATGTAAACTAAATAACAAACACCCTGAATACAGGTGGTTTGGGATCGGCTTCCGAGTTGATTTCAATATTTTTTTTAGTAATCTTTTTCAAAAAAAAAAAACAACAGAAAATGTTGTACAATATTTTCTGGGTAGGTACTTTTTGTTTTTTTTTTTTCAAAAAATTTTATTGAAATTAACTCTGAAGCTGATCCTAAACCACCTGTATTCAGGGTGTTGGTTATTTAGTTTATATGTTGTATATTAATTCAGAAGACGGCGGGCAAAATGTTGCGAAGATGACAGCTTTCCCATGACTGCTAGAGTAACAAGTTGCTTCTACGATAGAAAGAGACAGATATATGTATAGCCATAGATTTATAATTACTTATTGACTTTTATAAATTGGCATTGAATCGACTAGGGCGAGACCAAAAAAATGCACTTATGTGTGAGTAATGCGCATTTGCGCATAAAAAATGGTGAGATGACAACGCCCTTATGCATTACGCCACCGAAGCTTATTTTCAACATTAAATCAACCAATGTTCTATTAATTATTTAGTCATTATACAACAGTTGTATAAATAACTATAACCGATTGTTTTCCGACAGCTATTGATAATATAGCCAGTCCCTCTGTTGTTGAGGATTCCAGGTGGCGCTCGATTCCATCTTCAGCATTATCGTCACTTACCATCAGGTGATATTATTAGAAAGGTCAAGAGTTTCCCTGTCAAGCATAAGAAAAAAAGTATAAAAAGAGGTGGTTAAACTTATGCATATACAAAACATACCCAAAAATCCTGTGCTCCAAATTGTGCAATATCCCGCTATTAGCACCAAAAACGCGTACACGGAGTGAACCGAATTGAACGTATTCGCACCAACGAAAATAATCTGATGTCATGAGTGACTTCATTAAATCGTACTAACGAAAAAGAGGTATTGCAGTGTGCGCAAATGTCAAACTCAAATTTGGCATTTAAATCTATGAATTTTTAGAGTAAACATTTAAGTTTTGAATTATTAAACACTCGTTATAGCTACTTTATTTGCTACAATAACTTCCTTTCACCTAATCCTAGAGTGCTATTTTAGTGTTTAAATAGTTTTTATACCTCTTCTTGGACATTTGTCATTTACACACAAAGCGTGGACCAATTTGATTGCACGCTAACAGTGCACATAGCACCGTATTCATTTCGGTCCAAGGCGTTTGCACTGTTGTTAACGTTCGTAGGGTTATCGCAATTCGGACCGCAGTGTTTGCCTGCCACTTTATACGTGTTACTTCTCAGTTTCTTATTCATTATTATGTCCCACAGGTGCGGAAGCTAAGGAGAGAGCTAGCGGACGCCAAAGAAAAAGTCCATACACTGACCACCCAGCTAACAACAAATGTAAGTATTAGAATAACGACCTGTCTTTTGTCTCGCTTGTTTCGTTACAGACGCGTTAATGCCTCGAACACTTCGGTAATTACTTTGGTCGTTTAAAAGTAATTCACGACAGGTCAATGCTTCTTTGTAGCTTCCTACAATACCATGTAACATAAAGGGCTAATTATCATAAATAAGAATATGGCGGAGAGTGTCTCATAGTTGAAGGTAGTGAGGAAATTACAGTAACGATTTTCGTTTCCACTGTATATCCGAAATATGAATAGACATGTAGCCCGGTAGATGTCGCTATATTTATTAGCGGTCTTTTATTGAGATGACGTCATTTAGCTGAAGAATGTCCGTATGACTTGGACCTCAATACTGATTTTCTGGCATATTAAGATCTTCAAAAATATAGGACAAGTATTCGGATGCGCGCTTTCGGTACGCTTCTGCTTACCTGTCAATTGAAAATTACATTACGCCAGGAACGTCCAATAATGTAAAATTTCATGGTCTTCCTTTTATTTCAAATGGTTCGATTCCCGGTTCAGACAGGCGATTATTCAAAAATCTTTGAATGCAGTTTTAATTGTTTACAAAATTAAAATGAAGCCGTCTTACAGTAAAGTTGTCTTTCTGCAATATATAAGATACTTTCCCTCTATGTGGCATAGCTGTAGGACGCCCTGTATAGTTCTATATCCTTTCCAGGTTCTCAAACTATATAACAAATTTCATCAGAAATGTTTCAGTGGTTTAGGCGCGAAAGCGTAAGTCAGAGTTACTTTCGCATTTGTAGACTCAGCAATTTTTTTCTTACAAATGTAACTTGGTAACAATAAACACAGATAGGCGAACACACAGTAAACACTAGGGATTCTAGTAATTTATGTCATGGATTTTATTCTCCGTAATATTCCTATACAGGCATTTCTAGATACGGGATGCTAATGAGCTTGTGAAGGCACATTTTTATTTATGCTAAGTAGTTGGAACGAAAACAAATGACAACCGACACCAGAGTCATCATCTAGATGATAATGACGTACAAACAACTGGCAAGAAACAACATTGTAACAAGATACGCTAACGTAGACAAAATAATGAGTTACCTGCCACCTTGTAAACTTGTCGATGGGCTGCCCACGGGGGCTTACCTTACACTTTGGCACAGTGTAAGCAGGGAGGACAGTACACCAAATCAATGTTGATTTATTTATATTATTACTTACTTGACAACTCTTTTCCTTTTCTATATTACTTATGACCTTATTCCAGATGCCCTTATTATTTTTATTAAATTTGTTTAGAAGTAATTATAGCCCGCATTGCACTATTCAGCCAGAGGTCTGAAAGGTCAAAATAGATATTGAAAATAATTTAGGTCAATTGTGATTATTACTTACGCTGTAATACAATACATTGTTTTACGTCTAAATTGCAGTGTATTATTTTCTATATTATTATTCCCGTGTAATAGAAATCTGCGGCTCGTTTTATTCAATTTGAAAGAACTTGTTTATGTGAAATTAAACGTAGCTTTGCTGTAAATAAGTTGTTTCAGACGCAGTTAGATATAATAATTTGGTATAGTACGCTACTTAACATGATATAAGCAAACTATAAAAAGTGCAACCCTAATGGCATATTAGGGTTGCACCCGGCAGTCAGGAATAATGTAAAATTATAATGATAAAACAATTTTTGAAATCGGTTGAGTAGTTTTTACGTTTAAGCGTTACAAACATACAAATCTTTCCTCTTTATAATATTAGTATCGAAGTATAGATTTCCAAGTTCAGCCCTTAAATTTATATTTTTCGAGAACGTTTTATAAAAACTAGCCTCCATTACTGGTACTATTAAAAAAGTAATAAAATATTAATTATCTAAAAAATATTAAGATTGACAAGTGATTATTAATAACTCGTAGGTTATTTATAACAATAAATAATAACTCATGTCTTTATTCTTACTATTGTTCATTAAACATAAGTATTTATTAATGGTTAAAATATTTGCTTCGAGTCTCAAAACCATTCAATATCCCATTATTCTAGTCACTCGAACTCAATCGAAGTTTTTACTCGTGTCATGGAGTAGGTAATAGTATCATGCCTGTTGACTGTAAAGACAATAATGCGACGGAAAATTTTAAAATGATCTTAGTTTCTAATAAGGAATGGCGAGTCAATTACAGTTTTTTTCATGTCACGTCTACTGTCCATATTATACGCCTTAATCTGTACAAATTTAGAGACTTTGATTTACATCGCGATAGCGCGGTGTCTGTAATAAATCTAATTGATGTAATTCAAGTAGCTGACATCATAATTGCAAATTCGAATTACGGATTGGCCGGCTCAGTGGTTCACTGAATGTCTGAGAGGTATCTCAGATCTACCTCACTTCAGTGAATCAAAGATCTAAGTATAAAATATACCTACTTGAGAAATTCAAATCATCGCTGAAGACCGTTCAGAGATTTATAAAATGTCATGTTCAATGAGTAATAGGCGCTCGTCGGGTCTACGCCGCAAAAGAGGTTATACGTTTAATGTCTGTTTCTGTGTATGGCATCGTAGCTCACAAATGAATGACCCAATTTTGATTAAGTTTTTTGTTTTTTGATCTGTTTTAGCTATGATTCAAGAATATCTGATAATCCGTTTGAAAATTGGATTTTTCTTAATAAATGGCATAGGTATGATATCAGATAAATAGACCTAAGCCTCGTGTTGGAGCGGGAGGTAGGATACACTTGTCACCAGAAATTCTAAATGTTCAGAAGTTTTTTTTTAATTTAACACTTTTACTTTAGAGCATGTCGTCATGATTCCATTCCATTTAATTTATAACTTATTATTATTTTAGATTAAAATATTCGTGCCATATACTTACACGTTTACGTAATTTTACTGATTCGTTTGTACTATGAGATTGTAACACAATCTCTTCCAATTTTGTGGTTGTTTCCCAACGCGCCCCCATAGTGGACCGGAGTATTTGACACGTCATCTTTTATTTAACTTTCACTGGCTCTATTTGATGTGAACTGAGGAAGGTTACACCCGCCCTCGTAACAGTGAGCACGCGGTATGAAGCCCTATGATGTATCATTTTTAAATTATAAAGTCAATCTGATTTGCAATTACAAATTCCATGAAAAATTTTAATGTCTGTTTTTACACTATCCCAGTATCCCACAAAGGAAACATATTATAATGAATTAAAATAATTACTATTATTATCGTATGCCATAATTTTGTGATTAAAATAATTACTATTATTATCGTATGCCATAATTTTGTGATTGGTGCTTGCTTGGTATTGCTAATTATTTAAGAGTACGAGTCCTCTTATCGTCATATTGTGTTTATGACGCCTTCGCACTGTTTCTGCTAGGTTTTGCAAATCTACTACTTTGTGCAAAATCTGTCAATGAGCTTAATAAGCAAGATAGTGGTCAATAATTTAAAGTCAACTTTTTCTAATGTTATTCGTAAGAAACAAAATGAGAATAGCATTATGGATGTCGCTTCTTCATTCACGCAAAAAGTATTTGTAACAAAGACGGAATTAAATTTAGGCGCATCACGGTTGATAAAATATGACCAACTGGAGCACTAGATAGTTTGTTCCTCTTGGATAATCTATAATATATTATAACAGGCCATTTAACTCAATCGATGTCTATTAAGTAATAAATAACCACCACCTCCTAAAAGGTGATCTAACCACGAATGCTAAGTATGTCTATCTATCTTCTGAAACAATGCACCGCAATCAACTGTAATTTATGACTGGAACCATGAAACTGTATGAAATCAGTTCTGGAACAACGACGACAGACATGTCATATCCGCTATAACATTATATTGTCTCCAATTTATTATTACTTTTATTCTCTATGGCGTTTAATTGCTACAACAAATACCCACGAGTATGTTTGTAATGAATAAACTCAAAAACTACTAGATCGCTTTTGATGAAATTTGGTATGAATATAGATTAGATTGGGAAACCATATAGGCTACTCTTTATCCCTTATTTCGTCCCTTATTCTATCCCCATACAGGTCAAAATTTCAAAAACTATTAAATATTCAGTTATTTCTAAAATTTCTAAAAGTTTATTAGAAAAAATATTTGTATAAAAATAAACAAATATTTTTTCTAACGGTTTTTTCACAACTTGTAATCAATATTTGTACCAAATTTTATCAAAATCTTTTTATTCTTTATAAACATACAAATTTTCATTTTTATATTTAATTGGAAAGATTTGTATGTTTGTAACTAATAAACTCAAAAACGACCGATTTTGATAGTTGTAGTCTTTGAAAAAAGGCTTGAAGTGGTTGTTTAAATAAGGGATGAAAGTTTGGATGGAAGTTCGTCCTTTGTGAAGGTAAAACTATAACGCGTTGAATTTAAGCACTTGATAAGAAATAAATAAATATCTGTTCTAGCGTTTTTGGAATTCTGACCTGTGTGGGGATGAAAGGTCGCATGGTTCAAATAAATTCACGCTCTCACGCCTCTGATTTTGATGCAATTTGGTACAAAATATACTAGACCCATAAGCAGCTAAAATTTTTTTTGGAAAAAAGGGCATGAAGGGGTTGTAATAATAATGGACTAAAGTTTGTACGGAACCACCCGTGCAAAGCTGGACGTGCCGCTATTACTTGATATTTAGCTAATAGATAAAAGACTGTATACCTTCCAAAAAATTTAATAAACTTGCAAATTATTATCAAAAGCAAGACAGCAAATAGCAAGTTTAGGGAGCACATGATTTTATTTGACCTGAAAAATTATATATCAGAAATCTAATCTTCGTTAGCCTCTGTCTTTGGCCTAATGCAAAATAATTGTTTCATATTTATGAATGATTTAAAAAGAAAAGGGGACACGTTATCGTAACCCTGTTCCAATATATGGGTTGGCAAAGAAAGCATGTAGTAAGGATCCTTACTACATGCTTCGATGATTCTTTCATTTCATCTACTTCATAGTTCATATTCACCCGAACTGGAAATAAATTATATTTTACTTCTGCGTAAAATCAATCTTTATATTTGTCATGGTACTTATAATAAGTTTTTGAATTAATAGAAAAGGTGTTTGATAATGATTTGATTTTCGCTGTAATAAATATAGCAGATGCGTGTAAGTTTTAGAGTGCTGAAACATGGAAACATCTGTCCATACTTGCGTCATAAAACAAAATTGACGCATTTAAACTGACTGGGGATGGAGGGAAATAATGTTTTCTGTATCGATATAATGAATAAAAATTGAACTGCATAAGAATGTTGTAAGTTTAGGTGAACATTAGCTGTATTTAGTTTACCTGTTAAAATATGAGCCTGGCTTATGGTTAGTAGAATGTTATCTTTACTTAAAATTAGGTCATCGGAACTAGAAGCGGCTTTAAATTTCCAGGAAAGATCGTATAGAGCGTTCAAAGTAAAGGGTCAATAAATAATACCAGGCCGCATGGCCGTGAGACACCGGGTCGCCCGTTTCGCTCCCATATCGGGCTCTAGGTATGTATGCCAAACGACAACTGCCACTGCTATCCACGATTGAGGGCCAAGTTAAAGGCAAACCACTCCAAACAAAACTTTAAAAGCATTTTTAATATAAAAAAATCCTCGAATTCAATTGCAATCACTTTGTCAAAAATCTAATTGCCGACATAATAAAAAGTAATTACAACAAGTGGATAAAAACGATTAAAGCGCATGCGCATAATTACGTCGCAGGTGGATATCTTCCCCGTCACCCCTTTGCGCGTCATTAAAATCCACCTGTACTATAACTCGCTGTAGGTTAATGTTCATATGTATCTACAAGGGTTAAAAAAGTTGTTGGAAAGATGTTCACTAGTTGTTTTAATATTATTTTAACAAAATATTTAACATATCACAGTGCCTTTAGATAGTATCTGCATGTCAACCGTGATAATATTAAAAAAACACAATTGACACGTGTCTTTAAAAGCTATCTTTAAGTATACGCCATTTAATTTTGTTGTTACTACTGACATTCAGGTTACTTATATCAGTAACACCATTTGTGGATATTAGCAGCAAATTAGCAAAAATTGGCTTACTTAGATTTGTATTGTAATAGTTTATATTTGACTGTCAATCTTCCAAGAATCAAATAAATAAATATAGTAATGACCACTATCTATCACGATAAAAATATCATCATCATGATAAAAATCATGTAACATGATTTTATTTACGTTAGGAAAATAACTTTATATCTTATCATATAGATATACTAAAACAATTACATTTTTGCTATAGTTATAGGAAACTATCAAATAATTATAATATGACTCTATGTAGAGCGTAAAATATTCGTTACAAGGTTATATTATTGGCAATAATTTTGAAATTTTCAATATTTATGATTTCAGATTTTTGGGTATTTTATGGATTAGTTTTGCGTCTTCATTGTTTTCTTTAGCTAGCTTTTCTTAGACCTGTCGATCCGCAATAAAATTAAGCCATCACACCGTTTTCAAAGTACACAGTTTTATAAACTTATTTTGGTCAGCTAGATAAGCTCCAAAATATGAGGGTAGATAACCTTTTAACAGATAGTGTTTCAGGAGGATTTTAGTTTGTGGATGTTGTGTTTGCGCTCTGATTCTAAATTCCAAAACAATGTAACTTTTATCGTTGTGGTTTTGCAGTAGTTAAAGTACTAAACAAATATCTTCGCTACTCTGTGATTTGTAAGTGTTTAGTCGTTTCTCGTAACTACGAGAATAAAACAACTGTTCTAGTCATATTATGCTGACGATAATCATGAAAAAGAAACTAATATTAGTAATAATCTTATTAGCCATGCAGAAATGCAATGCAAGTTTTCCTTGAAATAACCCCAAAAGTACTTACTACCGACTGACGCGCGTGACAAAGCGTTGTCTACCAATATGGCGAATGAAAAGTTGGCTCGCAGTTAACCCGATAACTATGAGTGCATCTCGAGTGACATGCCCTTGCCATATAATGTTTGCGGATCGTGAAAACCCGGTGACCACTGATATACTCGATACTAGGTAACTTGCTATTTTATGGTCCATATTAAATTTACCATTACACCAAGTGGAGAAAATATAGATTATATAACTACAAGGTTTTATAGGTACTATGGAATGTTACTAAGTCAGTTTTCCTAACCCTTTGCTATTTGCATATTTCCATAAATATTTAATTACAACGAAATTACTAATTTATTTACGAAAAATAAATAAACTTTAATGAGTAATAAACACTTTTCAACTGAAACTGGTATCAATTTGCAAATATATTACTATTATTATCAGGAGTTCAATCGTTTTCAACCTATCGTTAATCCTCAAACATACACAAATCAATTAATGATTTTACTTAAACATTCATTACGATATTGTTAATTAACTATGTAATACAGTTACGTTTAATGACTGGTTTTATTAGCATTCTACATACTTTCAACGACTTTACTATTATGTACCTATCTACGATGCATTAAATTACATTTCTATCATACTCATCGTCATAATTTTCGAATATCTTGATGTAACAACTCTTTCACGTAAAATTGTTCAGATTTCTTTGAAAACTAATTAGAATTTATCGATTAACTGCTAATTGTATTACAAAGAAATCTTCACAATTGCGTATTATATAAGTATTCATAATAACGTTTATATCGATTATCAAAGTCGTTTTAATGTCATGTAATATATGCATAATAATATCAATAGATATTATTCTTATTATTAATGTATGGTTGTCCAAAAAAAGTAAATGTCTACGAAGTATACTTTAAGGATTACCCAAATAACGGTGAAGTCACATTAATATTTCTACACCTGGCAATTTGATTCGTTCAGACAACGAAAAAGTAGTATGTTTCAATGGAAGAGTCTGGTGACGTTTTTGTTCACCTAATTTACTGCCCAGTTGAACCAATACCGTCATAAATAATTCAACGAAAAGCACTCTGTAGTGGTTCTTGCTTGGCTATTGTGTAGTTTTGGAACGTTTGCTGGCCACAAAGTCCTGTTTATTCCAGCATTCAATACAACTCTTGGTTCTTTGAATCAGAGTCTATTTCCGTGTCAAAGTAAATGTAATACTTTTTATGTTTCCCGAGCGCTTGCTGTCCCTTCATGGGGATCGTAATTTCCGCCAACCATTTCTTCAAAGAATGCTAGAGATTTCACAGTCGTATGTTACATTTATTAATTTGATTCGGTGTATTATATTTATTTATCATATTGACAGTATTTATCGGTTATATCATCGATGTAATGGGTTCCCAAAATACGTTTCATCAATCATTACAATTGGAACGTATTATATTACGTGTGTTTAAGTGCCCTGAATTGATGTTAAGTATAAATTAGGTTCATCATTGAATAATCGATAGATACTGTTATCTTGCGTACAGAAAAATATGCCACATGTTATTTATTTTATTAAAATTAGTTTTAAATCGCAAAATAAGAAAAAAAGATTACTTTCGCCTATCAATTATAGGGTGGATAAGACAATAGAAACTGTCTAAAAAAGTTTGAATGCTTAATAAGCTAATCTAGTTTAAGTAGCAATACATCACCATAGACTAGGATTGGTAAGAAAAGAGATTTGGCAAGCGCATCATATTGACGTTAGTATGATCATTTATCTTCTTATATTTATTGTAAGCATATTAGCGAAGGAGCTGGCAATGACTTTAAAAGCATTACCAATATTTATTGTGAATCTTTCTACATCATTAGCTCAAAGTTTTTCATCTTAAGGAATATCTGTGTCTATTTGGTGTCTATGGAGGGGGCATCTAGACATTTAGTTGCAAGTATAAGGAGAATTTATAAAACAAAGACTGGCTTATAATAGTACTTACATTACTGCCGCGGCAGCAAAAGAGGCATTGATGGACGAACGTGTAAATGTGGGCCGAGGCACACTAACGTAAGTCCATCAATGCCTAGTTGTGTGTTAAATCCAATAAACAGAAAAAACAGCAACAACAACCTGCTTGGTTGCCATAATTAGGAGTAAAAGAATTGTTCTATTTTTAAATTGCACGGCAGATACGTATGACTTTACATAGTAATTTATTTGGCCGCTAAAACACGACCAGGGATTTTCATACATCTTTTGCCGGCCGCTGCTCGCATGTATTTGGCCAGTACGGCAATTTCGATTTATCTCGAAGAAGTTTGTCAAAATAATGCGCAAGTTTCTAAGCCAATAATATGCTTAGATTTTTTAAAGTTTCACATTATTATTCTGCAATAGTTTAGGTACTTCATATGAGGACGACTACTGATGTTGAAGCTTCGGAATAAGTTATCACTTTACACTAGCCCAGTGTAAACAAAAAGCGTGTCTTCTTTGTGTAGCCGGTTGTTTGCCGCATGTGCGCAGAGACGTTATCAAATGTAACTCGAGTCCGTGGCACATAAATCTTCAGAAGTGCCTGCCACACTTGCGCAACAAGTGGCTCGACCGCGATAATGTGTGCGACCCGCCTCATTGCATATACTATCTTCATTATCAAGATTTAATTTTGACGCTTCTATTTTAAAGAACTTCTATTTATAACAGTTAATTATTTCCCTCGGTATTTTATTGACAGTGAATGATTTATTGGGCTTGTGGGAAAATGTACAGGAATTAAAGCCCCTCTACCCTTTAAACTTCCCTCTGCCATTTTGTGTACAATCAATAGATCGTGGGTAACAAGTTTACACGGTGATCCGGGCTCCTATAGGGTTCGTGACTCAGTTTAATCCAACTCAGCCGGTCACCAACCACCATCAGTTAAAACCAGTACGTTCAAAGCGACGACGCGGGACTGACGTGCGTGCTCTCCGTATTTATACGTTCGAGACGATACAAAAACAGTTAAATTATAAAAGTACTTTTGATATTAACTATTATAGTGGCTAAAATTGTGATAAATGTGATTGTTCTCAATTGTTAGTGATGTTCTAGTGCCTTGCGTAACAGATATGGTACAACTTTTAAAGAAGTGCTTTTCTTCGTGTTTTGAGCTTGCCATGTGAGCGAAACACGTTTGATTATTATTTGTTGTTTTGTTACCAAGACATCCGGGTGTAATTTTGCTTATAGTTGCGCTTGTTTAATCGAAGAAAGTTCGATTTTCATAATCATCAATTTTGTTTGATGATTTGCAAAATATGTAATGGAAAACAACTGAGGTATCTCGTGAAGTGTATCGGGTTTTATGTAATTACTATCATAAGAAAGGCAATCAAAACATTTCAATCTATGATAAAGCAGAAACAAAATCCGTAATAGTAGGAGAGCAGTTGTACGATTCCTTACAAAGTCGAGGTTGTCGGCAGGTAACATCGTCCCATTTTTTGTAGCGTGTTGTTAAGACGCTATTATAGTACGGGATAAAGTTTGAATCTTCGTCTCTTTGCTGTAGAGTTGTTTACAATTGAACTTTGCCTATACTTCCATTATTCATTGCAAACTTGGAAACATTTTTGACATTTGTTAAGTATTAAAAATATTACGCGGATATGCTTTTTGTGTAGTTGGATGAAAGCAATTATTGCGTTTTCCCATTAAAACTCTTATTACAAATTCTTCTTTGAGAAGGCATACCATGTGGTGTAACATCTTGATATCATTTGATGTTGGTACTTTATTTTGTTTGGTATATAAATGAACGATTTCCTTTATAGGTCAAAACTATTAATCAAAAATAATAAGATTTTTGTAAAGCTAAACGAAACTGAAAAAGCAATGAAACTTTATTAAAGCTCTGCAAATTTTCTTCTTTGCTGGTTGTTGTTAGATAAACATTTCTAATAGTTTTGACTATTATTGTTAATGAATAAAACTCCGCATCACAAACATAGTAGCCCTACGTTATTTGGTTCATATTTTATATGGGTTGGAAGTTTCAGATAACTGAGAAATTTTCGATTAGAAGATTGATAAAGCCATATTGCTTGTTGATTTTTATTTTGTTAAACAGATTTAAACTTTACACATTAAAATCAAGATCTTCTAAAGGACCCTTATTTTAAGAGAACCAACCAAAGAGAACCAAACAATTGTGTTCGATCGCCAAATGTCCTTTACAATAATTTATTAACGTGACAATGAATTGTCACCGCACATACCGCAGTATCGAGACGTCTCGTTCTATGTCCTAATTACGCAACTCTACGGCAGTGTCTTGCAGCATCTTTATGATATCTTGAGCCGAAGTCATAATTGAATATATTTCAATTTTTTTTTCATTGCATTGTGCATTAAGAAAAACTTCAAGTTGCAAATTATGGATATGATCTGATGCATGTTATTTCCAAATTATTGGGAAAAATTTTATTACAGATTTCTTGTATCCACTTAGCAATAACATCAAAATAACTCTATGAAACTTTAAAGGGATAGTTCAAAAGATTCTCGTTATCTGAACCGGATGGTACTTAAGTAGTAAACTTGAATTATTTTTTTCCATTAATCATTCATCCATTTGTGGGTTAGGTACTACTCACGCCGCCGTTTAAGGCTTCTATGTGTTCTTTGAGATTTGTCATAGATTAATTCTTTCCTTGACTAGGTTTCGCGTTGCTAAAAATGCCAATGGCTGTTTTGTTTTCGTAATTGTCACTATTGCAAATTTTATTATTTGAATCTTCTTTTACTTTTATATTTTGCAGCAATCTTTTTTATCTTATCTTATCACGAGCACCTGTTAGTAGCAGCAGTTAGTTTTGTCGTCATTTCATTGTTGTATTCAAATGACAATTTTACTTGCTGGCAGTTTACAATACAGTGTCTTCAATCAGCGAAGCGCCTCCTCGGTACTGTCAATTGAGGTTAATTTGTACGAAGACTGGCCAGGGATCCCTAGCGCCCCTGCATTATTTATTCGTTCAATAAGCTAAATGGCCTAGTGAATTGTCTCAATATTCATAAATAAAGGTTACAAATACGTTTTCAATTAACATTAGGTACTACCGAATTGTGTAGACTTTAGGTCCACTCAAAATATACATTTGATTTGGTGTAATTGTAATCGATTTAGATGTGTTTAGTTTGTTATTTTAGGAATCCGTCCACGTGTAATCGGTTACTTTTATTTTGTTTTTACGATCTACCTCGTCAACAAAAACTTTTATGTTTTCTCTAGTTCAAGCAAGCCCAGTGTTGTGTTTATAAAACAGAGACAATGAACCCGTAAAATAACTTTATCCCTTAAAAGGTGATTATCTATTTACGATGTATGTACAGCACATGTGGCCTACCTACATTTTATATGCATAATTAGCTAGAAAGTCGTGCCAGGATTCGTAATTATCAGTCTTATATTATAACTTCACGTTTTAGAGATGGGTAGATACAAACTTACCGATTCTGATTTAATATTTAATTTTTGTGCAGTCGCTGTATTTATTATCTCAGTTTGTAGTCTATCGATATATAAGGTGATATGTAATATGCAAGTTTATCGCTCCTTTCGGTATCGGAAACATAACTAGGATTCTTTGATTGCCGGAAGGAATAAGACTTAATTGTTGCAAATTAATTTTGTCCGCAATGCTGCACATGATAAGAACTTTGCGTAACAAAGGAAGAGGAAAGAAATCTTACCCGGTTTCTTCACCGTTGTACTTACCTACTTGAGAAATAAGAATATGGGAAAAGTTTATTTGGTTATCATCAGTCTACGTCAGCAGAACGGCGTCAAGCTAGGGCAAGGGTGGGCGACCGGCGCCGGCCATACAAGGGGCCTTTAGTTAAGATTACCTAGCCATGATTTTTTCACTACTGCCACTGTACATCTGCAATAGAAGGATGCTCAATGTGTCAGCATGGTTAATTCAATAGTAAGTCTACCTATGTAGCAAACGTAATGTAATAATTTGTTTAATTTATCTAATAAGAATACGCCGATAGAATTAAGGGCGTGCACTCGATTTACGTTAAAATTGTCATATTTTGTGGATTTTTCAAATTTCAAACCTAATTTTAATGCGTTGTGAACAGACTTTGCAAAGAAATTATATAATAAAAGAAGATTAATTCTTGATTAAAACCGCTATTGAGAGATATTTATGCACCGTTTTGTAAAGCGATGATAATCTTATGGCGCAGTTTTACCAAAATGTAGTTTGGAGCTTTCTTTCAGATGAAATACAAGCATTATAATGGTAAACAATACTTTGCGAAAATTGTTTCGAAAATATACTGTTTTAAACCGCTATAGAGTCTCAATAAGTAAAAATTGTGATAAATTATTAAAACTAAAAAAAATTATATATTGGTAAATTTTAATGAGGATTCTTACAGTGTATTTGAAACATCGCATAGACATAATAAAAATATGTATTATCACATTTTTAATTGCAATCAGAATTTAATAAATATTTGAAAATGCTCTAAATCCTAGCTTGCGATTATTTTTCGATTGCGGGTCTTCCCAGCTAGTGGACCTATCGCTCTGCGAGCAATGTCTATGTGTGTATGGGGTCACATAGACATGTGTATCTTACACCAATACAGCGAAAAAAAAAATATTATTAGGACTTCGATGAATGCTTTAAATATCATGTATATAACTTAAGTACATACAATGCTAGGTATTATTGTTAATTTGCTCTTTACTTGCTACCGCATTGTCAAATCCATTATATTTATTAACTAAACACAATGTGGTAATGTATTAAATAGATGTCATAGATCTGACCACGCAATGTTTCAGCCGTTTAGAGACAATCGAAACTTGTTTTAAATAGATATGGTTGGTTTGTTGTTATTGCGTGTAGATACAAAATGCCACAAAGCTATTCTATCTGCTAGATAAGCTTTTAAACTTGTGAACGGCTAATAACGTGCTAATAACGAACGAAGGAATTCACAACCAATTAGAAATGCTAATAATTACAAATGTTGAAAACATTATAATAATCTAACTGCCTAAACGGAATTAAAAATTATTAATAACCTTGTTGACATAATTTAAAAAAATGATAAGTAAATGTATGTCTCCGAAAATCTTGTATCAGGACCAGTTTGTAATATATGCTCATTTGACCTCTCAGAAGATTTATCAATGAACTGCGTACGTTAAAACAAACTTGTTTTACTTCTGTTGCATCATCAACGGTCGAACTTAACCTTGAAGAAGTGGCGAATATTTGACCATGTCTATCCCAGAAAATGTTTACTTTACCATTAACGTAGGCGCAAAATTATTCTTAAATAAAAACTGTAACACGTGTCCACAAAAAAGGAGCCCACGTGCATTTGGTAGGTAGGTAGACATCTCTAATAGCGGAGGTGGAGACATCCTAAGTGGATTATCCTATATGGCGTTGGACGGATAAGTACGGAAGGAAGCTCTAGTAAGCGTGCTCTATCTGCCCAGGAAGCGCTGCTGGTAGCCAATATGCAACGGATTGGATTTGACTCACGTTAAGAACAAATTAAAATTGTCTTTATGGAGCAGCATGGTGGTCTTACTGAGTCAACTGGACTCTGAATGAGTCAGCTGAATATGCATGTGACTTAAAATATAGCGGTAATGTCTGCTTACTATGAAAAGTTTGTGATGTTTGAGGACATTTAATTTGGCCTACAGCCAAAATGTGTTTTTCGTCACAGTCGATTAGTAACTGGTCTTTAGCATTAGCATGACAATGGCATAGTATAGAGGTCGGGGGTCACGCTGTTGCCCTTAAAATCACTACTGCAGTGTTCGACATGACGTGTGCGTATATACAGACAACCAAAACACAATGCGCCCAACCCACTTACAATTCATGTTTATGACCGTCTGAGAAATTCATTCTATGTGATATACCTATATTCTTGATTCGCGATACCTACTGTATTCTAATACCGCATAGTTCATTCGAAACATATCCGTTCCGCTTCACTTGGATTTCGATTGAGCAGTCGCCCTGTTCTCGTATAGAAATCGAATATTTATGATAATCGAAACTGGCTCATCTACGAGTACGTTATAGATTCGGAAATTTTCGTGAGAACATTGCTTTGGTATTAGCATTATAGGTACAGTTATTTGCGAGTTTATTCTTAAAAGTGTATTGAACGATTTTTCCAAAGATCAACCCAAACTGTCTTCCTTGACCGCAATTTGAGTAAATTAAAAAATTATCCAGATGACGTAGATTCAGCGAATACCTCTCGTGCGTATCGAATATCCTATACCTTCGAATACGTTCTTATGTTTTACTGGGCCATGTGTGCACCAGATGCTACCCTTGAGTCTTTTGGTCGTCGCTTCATCGGCAGTTACAGAAACTGCTTTTATAGCAGTTATTATTGAGAATATTATTAAGCGCGTCATTAGTGCTTTAAGTACCTACCTATGTTAGATTTTTTATGAATGTCATTCGAATGTTTTTCAAATGAAGTTTATGGTGTAGATCTATGTAGTCTATGCGGACTTGCGGAGTCTTGAATACTAATTATGAATCCAAAGGCTAGGTACTCCCCGCATGACATAATAATTGCTTTACCTACCTACTAACTTCGCTGTGAGATCATCCTTATTTTGATTAGAACAGTTTTTGCGCATCATTACACACGTTGACGTTACTTTATAATGGATAAAAAACTGAAAATAGTAACTATTCCTACCTGTAAAGCACGATTTTCAGTTAAAATAGTAATTGTTATCGTGCCTTATAGGTAGGAATAACGCTGTATATGTTTTGTACCTTCTTATATACATCTGTCTGCAGTTAGAGATAGGAGAAAATTGATGTCATCTGTTTTCTGTTGACCTTTTCGCACTTGGAATCTGGTTACTATAGCGTGGATATCCTGTCCTTTGCGATTGTTACATTCAGAATGCTTGATAGTTACAATTTCTATTCTGTCTAAAGACGTTTTACATGGCAGTAGACTTTCACGTAGTTGTTGGTGGTATTATTTATCTACCTACACCTATTTCAGTTCTCTGTTGATAAAACTGACTTTTAACTTACTCTCTTTCTACGTATAACTGTACTCTCTTTCTCAGTTTTAATGCGTAGGTATATACTTATATTCAAAATACTTAATTTAAATTACCTACTTTGTTTCCATTGGAAAATAATACATACTACAAGTTGATAGAGTCATGACTCTACGCAGCGCAGTTGTAAAACTTCGATAACAGAGGTCATCGTTGGTCGTAAATACAGGAATTATCTACGGTTTATGTCTACAATTATTAAAAAGAACCTTAGAGGTTGGAATTCAGTTGTGTTCGATATGATATTATCCAAAATTACACTAATTGAAAGTCTTGCTCCATTCTCTGCAATCATCTTGTTTTGGTCACGAAAACAAATGCAACCGCTATTATCTTAAAAACATGACACGACATTCAAATCACGCATTACAAATTTTTGTAATGAGTATAATTGTCTGTCACTTAGGTAATTTAATTTAAGTAAATTAATTTGGCACAATATTTTAAATTCATAATTAACGGTTGAATAGTTCAACGCTTCTTAGCTAAGATTATGCCCGCTCTCGCTTATATCATATAGGTACGTCGTAGATAAGAAAGGTTATAAATTGCAATTTTCTTCCTCTCTTTGGTCTTATTAATTTATTACTTATGCTTAATTTTAAATAAATAAATATTTTCTCTATGAAAGTGATCAGGTTGAGAGAATAGCTCAATCACGTAGTTGGTTTAAAGCATTTGGTAGAAGCTTTAGTGGTAAATCATTAAAATATTAATTCCAAGTAGGTAGATAATTCACAACTACATTTCAAATACATTAACATGTACGTGTACATACGTCTTGTAAGATTTCTGTGAGATGACCAACTCCATAAACTGTTTCTACAACAAACTATCGATTGTGAACTTTACAAAATACTACTTAACTGCTTTTAAAGGATTATTGTTATTGAGTATAGAGTTGTAAAATTTATTCACAATTAGGGCTTCCTGGTGCATGCTGTTCTCCGACTACATTGTTCTCGTTGATGAGGATGGAACACAGTTACAGAGCAGACTGCAAAAATGGCGACAGCGGTTGTAAATCGTTGGCTTGAAAATCAGCAGAACCAAATCTGAATATAATTATGTTTCGCTTTCGGCGGTCTCTCCAACCCTGAATCGGTTCTGCTCGATGAGACGATCATACCGGTCTGCTGCGATTTCCGGTATCTGGGTTCACATATTATACAGCACAACAGTGAGATCGACCTAGTCGTTAAGCATAGAATCAGCTCAGGATGGATGAAATGGCGGCAGGTTACGGGAAACATATGCAATCCCCGAATTCTCCTTAAATTAAAGGCGAAAATATACAAGACCATAATAAGACCTGATACGAATCAGAAAGTTGGGCGATAAAGCTGTTGATAGTCGGTAGTCGGACTGAGATGCGTATGCTAAGATGGATGAGTGGAGTAACAGGAATGGACAAGGTGAAGAATAAGTATATTAGAGGCAGTCTGAAAGTAGCACCACTGGCAAAAAATTTGAGGTGCATGGTATGGGCATGTAATGAGAAGGGATGATAATAAAGAAGGGTGATGAACATGAATGTATAGAGGGAGAGGAAGACCGAAGAAAATATGGTTAGATTGTGTGAGAGATGATATAGAAAAGAAAGGAGTTAATGCTGAGATGACGACTGACAGGAATGTATGAAAGAGAAAAATATATTACTCCGACCCCGAATAAAATTAGGAGCAGGGCAAGCAAATGATGAATTAGTGCTTCAGTCTTTCCCCTCAGATCTTTATACAAATTATGTACATAATTGATTTATCAATATTTAATTAGAAATGAAACATGCCCACGAAAAAATAGTCAAGGATTGTTATTTATTACACTCGTATGGACCGTGTTGACTGATTGTAGAACATTCACATGTGCCCATTAAGGTCATGCATGTCTAGTTTCCCATCAACGCAATGCAGCGCCTACTTATGTAGTACAGTTAATAATCAGTCTTTGCTAAACAATCGTTTCTCATACGATTGACCGAATCAACCCGTTATGGTCGTGGTCTCCTTTCAACGCGAATGTTATTAGTTAGATTGCGTGAACAACTAATAAATGGCGTTTATAATTAATACGCCTATAGCTACGTATATATATAATACTTTTTGTAATTATTTTTTTATCTATGAAAAAAAATCAATCAAAATGCCTAGTGAGGTTCACTAGTAGTTTTATGTAAGCCGAGATTTTGCTTGCAGAATACTCTACTGAGTATTTAAATAAGTATTAGATTTTATGTTAATCTTGGTCTCGAGAGATTCAATTTTTTTAATTTTTAATAAGATAATGAAAGACAGTTGCTGCTGTCGATAGATAGCAGTCGTTCCCAAAATCTAATGCCAAAACCTATAGCAGTATTGTAGATATCAAGACATGCTGTAGGTACCGACCCCAAATAAAATTCGGAGCAGTGTAGGATAATGAAGATAGTATAATGAAGAAAGAAAGAAGAAATTCCACGTGCAGTGCAGAAATGTTCAGATCTCTAGTTAAGATTGTGCATTTATCGAAGTACCAATAATATTTTTTTCGCTGTATTGTTGGTAGATAGACATGTCTACGTGAGTGTACCTACGATCTAAAAATGCCCGCGAGCTCGGATTTAGACCATTTTTCATTAAATTATTAAAAATATCTGAGTGCATTTAACAATGTTATAATATCATTATTATGTCTAGCATTATATGTATTTTAATATAATAAGTACATTAAATGACTTTAATTTCAAATACATTGTAAAAATCGACATTAAAAATTACCAATTTATGAATATTTTTGCTATTCCTTTTTATATGTTATCTAAATTTTTTACTTATTTTTAATTTTGCAAAGTATTGTTTGCCATTACAATACTGGTATTTCATCTAAAAGATAGCTCCAAACTGCATTTTAGTAGAACTGCGCTATAGGATTCACTTTGCTTTAATAAACTGAGTGTAAATTAAAATATCTATCTCGACCTATCCATAGAATCAAGTTACATGTGATTTTGTTACCAAATTGCTTTTGTTGTATTTTTAGGGCTAATTTGGCTTATATTTTCACTAGTAAAATTATAATTTGAAAAACTTAAGTACATTCAGAGATAGCAGTTGAATAAAGTTACATATAAGTGGCGTCTCCAAAAAATATGGAGTCGAGAGCACAAATACCAATAATCGCTGTCGAGATCGACGCGATCGCAGCCTTCACGGGGGTTATATCGACAGTCGCGTCCATGTTCTACGCTTACATTGCAATCTCAGAATTAAAGATAAATAAACATTTCTAAATTCTAAAACACTAAGATTATTCCTTAATAAAAACTTGATCACAAGAACTGTTTTATTTTAAATCTAAACATAAATAACTATCTAAAAATTCATATATTACATATGTGACTTTAGAAGTTACGTAAAACAAAGTTATATTTACACATAATATTGATACTTATCCCAAGAACAAGATCCTATGTTATTATATGATACAGTGATTTCCGCAGAATAAAGTTACATATTCACATAGATACTTCTAAATTACAAAATATTGGCCTAAAATATATTACTTTCATATCAATCGATGCTTCATAATACTTTATAATGATTGGTAAAATAATCGATTCTCTAAAATAACTAAGAAAAAAGTTACAGCTAATTTTGTAGAAGACAAACTTAAAATCGCTCTGCTGTAAAGTAAGAATTATGCAGATGTGACTTTATTCAATGCATAGGTCGATCTATAGTCAAGAATTATTCTATATCTTTAATCAAGAATTATTCTTCAGAAATTAAATATAATATATTTAATTTCTTTGCAAAGTCTCTTCACATCGCTTCAAAATTAGGTCTGTAAAATCCACAAAATGTGACAATTTTGACGTAAATCTAGTTGCACGCCCTTAAACCTTTTGTAGATGACAACATAATAGGCAGACATTGTCTACTTGGAAGCTTGGTGTTACAAACTTTTGAAAATTTAACATAATCATTTCCTCGTGCTTCTGCATCACTATTCGTGACTAATATGTGACATAATAAATCAGCCCAAAAGCTTGGATAGGCGGTAGAGTAATATTTAGGTCATTAATCGGTACTTGGAAACAGAGCAAACGTTCCATCCGGAAATACCGTTATCATTCACTATAAAGAATATTCTATGCTATCGATCGTTATTGTCCATCGATATGTTACCCGGTGTACCTACTACACAATGTTTTCGAACCGTCAGTCATTGAACAGAAGGGTTATTGAAATGTTACGAAATGACCGTGAAATGAAAATATTGTGAGCGCTACTACGGTAGAGTCATGGGGCAGTAAGCTAACTCACGCAGGTCGTTGATACGGGACGCGGGCGCGCGCATACGATGCTTTTGAGAGAACGAGAAAGCTATACAAACATTACATCCCTCCTAGTCTGTTTAAGCGTCAGTGGATTCCAAATGGAGCTCCTGTTTAAAAAGGTGATCAGTGGACGGAAAATGTATACAAAAGACTAGGTATAACAAGTTTTACATTCAAGAAAGTATCATTGTCTCAGGAGCGTATAATAGATTCAATACATCATTGCATAAGTTATGATTGTACGTAATGTAAGTGGATTCGGTTAATTCAGTATTTTAATTGATTAATACCTAACTATTATATAACTAATTCGAATATCTAAATGAAAGTCGTGATGTTACATAAATTAATGGAACTGAACGTCTTGTAAGTACTCACATTGATGGAACAAGGGGCCAAGGTTCTCCCCTCTGTCAAAATGACCTGAGTTGATTGGCGCCTTCTCCCCCATATAATTTATGGTGAGACCCGTATAACGATTATGACCTTTCTTTATTTCATTTTGTTTTTACCTTACACGAATCTCAAGATCGTTCGTATGACTAAGTATTCTAGGTAATATTTATAAGTCACGTTTTCACTCTGATATAATTGTGTGATAAAATCATTTATTGCTGTTATTTCTTTCCATAATCGAGATGCTTCGAGGTACTCGTTGCTTATATTTTATAGAAAAGTATTCTGACAATACTGATTGGTATTCTTGGCATCGCTGCACCTACCTTAATTAAGTATTCTATGGTCACGCCACATATTGTTAATGAATGTAAATCCATATTTATTGAACGCTCTTAGTCATCCATTTTGTATTTTAAACGTTGTATAAAACCAATAATAGTCTCGGGAAAAGTAAACAATCAAATCAAGATGTCTAAGGAATACTATGTGAACAGCCATATTTTTATTCCAGTGAACAGGTGCTTAGAACTGGATTTTTAATTGCTATCGAAAATCCATTCATGTACATGCCTATGTATAAAATAGAGTGGACCTTCAAAGTGTAGAACTTAATGTCTCCGCGTGCATTAACTTCAAACTAGAAGCAATAAACATAAAGTTATGTAAAACCGTTCTGACTCACACATTACATTGCGTTTGTCCATTTGAACAGCGAGCTTTTGTTTATTTGTTAGTGGCATAAATACAGTTTGTGAGTTTGGGTTACTGTCATATTTGGTTCAGCAGCTCTTAATTTTATCTTCTTTGTCCATTTTGGCTCAGCTCCTATTGAGGCTGCTCCCATTTCTCGCAGTTTAGCTTAGAGATGTAACTCGTCCGTATTCGCCAGGATTGTTATACTGCATTGTGATTTTATGGTGTTGCCCTTTTATCTGTTAAAGCTTATCTTTTAATAAAGCACTCAAAACGGCAGTAAAATTAACTGTTCACTTCTGTATATTTTTTTATCATAGTTATTATTTTATAGGTACAGCGAACACAAATTATCATTATTTATTTTCATGTTAAGTTAATCACTTATTAACAAGTATTTAAGCGTAAACTAATAGTATAGTCCATACCAGATATTAATTGCAAGACACAATAATGATTGCCACTACAATAATACTGAAATTATTTAAGTATTGCTGACAAAAAATTTTTGTTTCTTTCCGATTTACGAAGATCAAAAGGAAGGGCATTCGTTGGTTAGTTTCAAGTGTTAGAGAGAACTTATCTCTTTAGAACTAAAATAAACATGAATGCTTTCAATATGATTATAAACAGGTCAAGTATGGTCTTCATGTTACAGAAAACTCTTTAGACGAGCTAAATCGGCTCGGCGTTGTAAAAGTTATTTTGTCATATCTACAGAGATATGACAATAGTTATTTATTATACAAGAGTGGAAAGTTCCTTTTTAACCGCGTGCTCGATTTGGATGACCGAGCAAGCGAAGGATTCTAAAGTTGAATCACGAGCGCAGCGAGTGATTCTAAATTAGAATCCTGAGCGTCAGCGAGGGAAACAAACGAGCACAAGGTGAAAAATCTTTCCACTCGAGTGCAATACGTAACTTTTCATCCCACCTCAGCGAGGAAATGACAAAATAATCTTCATTCTAATCATAAATTTGGCACCATAGAGGTTACATTAAATAGGTTTAATGACGTTTTGAATTTACAATTATATTGAGTACTCATTATATGTGATGTTCTAAATTCAAATCTACTTTGCCGCTCAAGCGAATAAAATAGAATTTTCCAGCCAGATTTCGAAGCGCAAAATTACACTTTCCGAGATGGTGGGATGAAAAATAACTTTTATAACGCCGAACATATTTTTAAAACGATACTACCAAGTTGTTTCCATTACATATCAATCTTTTAGAATGTACCGTAATCTAAGTAATACGTACGTACCCCTCTAAACGCAAGGCTCTAGAGCTATATTTTACAATTTAACGCTTTCTCAGTAATATAGTGAATGATGTATGCAGCAAAATACTGTGAGATTTCAACGTTCTTAAAATTGACTTTGAAGTGCAGTGTAAGATAATGTAGACTTTAATATTTATCGTCGATATTATGGCTGTAACAACATCGCCAAATTATCATGGATCACCAATCCACGATGGATTTGCAACTATCCGTGCTCCAAGAAGTCGAATCAAGATAAGAAATCTTGTTGAACCAAAACCAACCCAAAATCTACCTCAGAGGCATTCAGAATATTTCACCTTAAATAGAACACCTAAGAATAATTTCTTAGAAAGTAGTGGTGTACAATATGTCAGTGAAGCGCCCTCGAATAATAACAATACAAGTAAGCCTTCACGACTCAGCTTTACGGAACCGATTTACGCAAAAGTCTCTCCATCTAATTCTAAAAGCAGTTCCCCAGTGAAATCTTTGACTAGCAAACATGAAATACATTATGATTCTATCAATACAAAACCACGTAGGCGCCTGAGAAGCTTGGACTTAACTGAGCAAGCAACAAAAAATGGGAAAATCAGTCCTGTGATGCTTACTAATGCTGAGAGACAGCCGTATGAACATCACGTAGTCAATCAGGACGCCACTGAGCAACATTCTTTGCGTATGGACGCATCGAACTCATCGGTTGTCTATAGAAGGAGTTATAGTGATCGGGATAATTGTTCAGAGTCATCTTCTTATTTTACGGATAACGATAGGCCAATATCGAGTTACAGCGATAATTCTACAATCCCTTCCACTGATACGGAAGACGTTCTCAAAGATTTACCCAGCAAATCAAAATTTCACAGATCACCGCAGAAATTTGCTACGTTAAACCTAAGAAGACCACAATATTTAGATTTAAAGCCACCGGTCATCAAAGAAAACCAGTTTTACGGAAGCTTGCAAAGAAATAAAATGGGATATCATTCCGAACCAAACACCCCGCTTACTGGTGATCAGTCACTTTTGAACGACGACACTATTATTAATGAAGTACAGCAAATACCGAGAATGGCGTTGCAAAATAATAGAAACGGTTTCAAAAGATCTGTAAGTGAAACAAATGGATTCTCGAAACGACTTAACTATAGGCATTCGTTCAGCTCAGATTACAGACCGCAAAATTTTCCTAAAAAGCCCCATAAATGTTGCGAATGTGTTACTGGAGTACTGGCGGAAGAAGAAGACCAATCGCCTTCGCGACCTTCTTCCAGAGCATTGGGAACTCTATATGAAACCCAAGATCCAAAGATAGGATGCCAAACGATCCTTCGATCTAAACCGCAAGTTCCATGGTGGGAATTAGCAATTAAAAAGTCACGTTACAAGAGCTGCCCTATTTTAGAAGAGGTGAGTTGTTTTTTCTTTCAATTCTATACACAAGTTTAATCAACTACAAACAAATAAGAATCACACACAGACGCTTCAGTAGAGATTTTATCGGACGTAATTTATCATTACTTATAGGTGACCGCTCAAGTAAATGAAATCGACCTCGAAATGATTCTATCGAGGTGCTTGTGTAGCATATAATGTTTTTGCTTATTTCTCGACGTAGAACTTTGTCGTCAACTAGACAACTTGGATTTGTTGCAGGTCCGAATGAATCACTTTCTATCCTGTTAATTTTCATTTGAGGTGCGGTCTTGTTCCCTTGGTGTTTTATTTAATGCTATAGTAAATTACTATGAAAGTAACGTATCTAATCGAAACATCAACAGGGGAGAATATTAATTAATGGCTTGGATGGCGTGTGCATTATCCACCTGACATTTGGTTGTGGGGAATAGCTGACTGTAGAAACCATCCCTTGGTTAGTTCATATATGAAATAAAAATGTTGTTTGTAAGTATTGATTTATTAAAAGTTTACTTATAGCAATACTTTCCATAAAATATTAGATATGAAAGATGCTTTAAACAATCACAGTAAGTGTCATGGAGCTATGAAACCTAGAAATTATTTTAATTTTAAATAGGTATACACGATTTACTTACTGCAAGTATCAATACATTTTGCACACAATGATAATAGACATATGTATATGTTCACTTTATTATGTTTCTATCTTACTAAATTAAAAAGAAATAATCCTGACGATACAGATATGATTTGGAGGAACACATGCGCAGGTGGACCTGTTTCCAACGAGTATTTTTTTACATCAATAAAAAGAACTACCTGACTACCAATAATATCTATCTATTCATCTCGACGATCAGGTGTTATCTTAATCGGCCCTTCGGTACCTTAGACGTCGACATCAAAATAGCTCGTTCTCACGTTAATAATAATAACGGAAACTGAATTAATTCATTTAGTTTGTGGAGATATGTATTCCCTAATGGATAACTATTATCATGATAGAACTAGTATAAAATTCAGATTTTCTTGATAATAGTTTATTTATACTTGTTTTGCAATTATGTACTTATTTTGATAATGGTATTGTTTGTAATCGTATTCGGTGTGCGCAATATTTTATATTGTCATTGGTGTGTGGGCGATAGGCCTCCACGGTCACACCATTGTTGTGTCCATAGCGGACACCTTTGAACTTGAGCAATCACCAACTGCTTGAGACAAGTCGGCTCTCATTAGAATTGCTAAAAATGTCACATTGAATTGGAAATTTGTACTGCCAGTCAGTCATTCAGTAATTTATTTTTCATTACCTACACATTTGTATTTTATAAACAAATAAGTAAATAATAGCCAACGTGGATTTCTAACGAAGACATTTGGCTCATTAGCACGATTGGTCATGCGCTTTGTAGTTTGTAGCGGTATCTGACGCAAGATAGCCATCACCTCCGCACCCGAGACGTCGTGTCTCCTATCTTGTGGTGCCTATGGTGGCTTCTTGACGACGGCATACTTTCCTAACGCAGCCGCATCCGCTTCATTACGAGGTTTATTTTATGTAGTCATTGTTGCTAAGTCAATCCTTACTGACAAACAGGAATTTCCCAACCATTTAATTAAAATATAAGAAAATTCGCCTTAAGATTTCTTTTCTGCTTACAATGTTTGATTTTTTATTATATATTTGTTTAAATAAATAGTGTTACTAATTGTTCCCAAGAACATAAATAAAATTCAAGTTCTTGGTATCGTAACAACTGTCCCAACAAACAAGGCATGTTAGAACCTTATTAATTTTTGACACGTTATGGGTCGTATTTTAGTTGGGCGTCTCGACTCGACATAAATTGACCGTAGACGTACAGCCCAGATTCCCTGTAGCCGAATAAGGAAGAGTGCACTTGAACAAATAATCTCTCTTGTTGAGAATATTGTAGCAATTTCTCGTGAAATGCCGCTGTGGGACGTAGAGTGGGCTTTAAATAACCCTTTATTGAGAAACACCTACGATTTGATTTTTATTAAGGTTTTGACACTTTTTCAATGGAATGTTTTTTTATCAATTCTTTTTTATTTTCTTATTTTTTATATTCTTTTTCACTTATACTAACAATCACAGAAAATTATTTTCACAGTTCCTCTACTTCGAAAGTGTATAGTATACTTAATAAAATTACAAAAATATGTTGATGCAATCAACAATCATTTAAGGAACATCCGCGTTGAATTGTTAATTACAATTTTCCGCTGCGAAATTCGCGGGTTTCTTTTAAATATAGTTACCAATATTTGTGGTTTCTCATGGAATAATTACAATGAAAGTCGGAAGCTGCTCGTCGCACTAACTGCATCCAATTGGCGTAAATTGATATCTCCTATGTAACATACCATGAAAAATATCGAGGCATAACACAAACTAGTTATTGCATCAATTGTTGTAACAACATTACACGACACTTTACTATAATGTTTTTATTTACAGTAATAACTTTAGAAAATCTTGTTTTATGACCTTACTTTTCGTCATTCATATTTTCTTTTAAATTGGTAACAAAAGTCAGCTTTCAGTAATTATAAGAACTGTCATCTCACAGTGTACATTAATATCTTAGCTGTCTGCTTTATCGAATAGAAATAAATTTATATCTTTATGAAGGACTATTACTGCTATTTTGATCGCGTCATTAAACAGTCAAAGCGCAACTGTATCTGCAGCTGTTTTATAACCACCAGCTCCACCACCTGTTTCTGCTTCAATGGTATTTTAAGCATTTCAACTTAAATAGGTAGGTATGGAAAGTGCATCTATTGTAATTTTGAGTCATTGTCATAGAGGAGGTAATCTATGGTCATTGTACTCATTTGGTGTAGGTATCTATCTACGAGATAGGGGCTTATCTAACCTACTTTCAGTGGTGCAATGATAGACCTTAGTAAGATCTTATTAATTTTGTCACTTATTCTACTTTATGGCTATTGTTTATTCGTTCACTGAAGGTTTCGTAATTTTTTTTGTTTGATACCACTATATTGAATCATTGCTTGGCCCCCTACTGCTACATGTGGCTTTAAGGGTTTCCAAATATTTCCTGAAGACACAACCTTGTTAAGTAATCCCAAGATGAGTAGAGCTTGTAGAGTTGAGCGTGATAGTATGTGCTCATTTTGAGTGGGTAGATGTTTGAGGTACTCGTTAGTATAATAATGGTCAAAACAGATAAAACCATGATCTGTGTTTACATTCATAGTTTAAACTGTAAAAGTATTCTTTTGCTTTTAAATTTTATTTTAAACAGTGTTTTTCTCGTATATAGTGTTCGGAACCATGAACATAGGCAAGGTGTTTATCAGCTGGACATTCTGGCACGCGCAAAAGTTGTCTCTCAAGAAGATCTATCAATGACGCCCGGGTACCTTAATTGGCAAAGCCGCGTGCGCGTGGCAGGTGAAACACCCTATTAAGATTAATACGTTTAATTTAAAAGAATTTACATTCGAAATGGCTCGTGTACACAGTTCCTATTTTTTTACCGGTTTACATAAAATATTGCAACGTTAAATGTAATTCCTGTCCTCAGCCATACTTCAGGTCGTCCGTCACCCCAACTTTAATTTTGCTGAGTGCGTTCCTGTGACGTCGCAAACAAAGGGTCCTGTTGAACTCCACCCACGTTCACCATTACCGACTTATAAACCAATTTAATTCCGATGACTCATGTTTATGTTCCACCAATATTTTCAACGTAACACGATATAATCATTATTTTATCATCGCAGCAATTATTAACCGGTTTCTCTGTAGGTGACGTGATTTAAATCATTATCGCGGAAGGACGTTGATCTGGATACATAGTAATCTCGCTCTGCAAGAAGCCTATATCACGGTAATATTATCTATGCAGTATTGTGACTAGGCCCTGTCCTTGAAATAACTGGCTACGGCGTGCTACGGCCGAGCGGGGCGTCAACATGCGGTAGGGCTACCCGCCTACAGTATTTTTATTTCATCTACATATCTAATTGAGTTTCTTTCTAGTTTTGTGATTATATATATTTTATTTTATATGTAAAAAAACATTTGTTGTGAATGCAATAGGAAGTGTTCAATAAAATACATGATATTTTTAGGTAATATTTAATAAAAAAAATTATACAAATGAGACAAAAATATTCACGCCTCGACTGAGACGTACTATATTGTCACTGAAACACTTTTATTTTCAGGAAATTACACATTATTATCAACAAACAAAATACTGTTTTTTAAACTCCGCACAAATCTCCCTATTTTATAATTTTCCATTTATCAATTCCTGTCAACAATCCGTCTCTTTTCCAAATTATCTAATAACCTGCCAGTATACACCAAAAGATCCGATTACTACAATACCTACCATTTATTACTCTCATAAATTATTTCATAATGATATTTCATCTAATTCAATAATGTAAGTTATATATGTTGGTTGTTGGTACATATATAACTTAACTACAACAGTAAGTAGACAGCCTAGTCTAGGAATCTACCTACCAACTACTATGTAGTTTTGTTTTTAACGCGAGCGTAGGTAGATTACTCGTTTGTCTCTTTTTTCCACCTTATCCACTTATTTATACATTATTTCAGAAATTTTGCCCGATGGAAAAATCGAAATACCTAAATATTAAAAACAAATTAGGTACTAGTAGATAGGCATATAAAAAATAATTTATAGTTTTACCTTTCCAATATTCCAAGTAATTTAAAAAATGATACCTCTGGGTGCGTTATTGAAGAGTTCAAGCAACCAAAAACAGCACAATATCGACTATTGCTCTTTGCCATATTAAATTATGTAGGTATCTACTTAATTCAATCAAATATTCACAATACAAATCGCGCACAGCTAACTGCTTAAAAAACAATTCACACCGTTCGGTCGTCGCTGCGGCGCATTCGCGACTGGATGCCCACCGGGTGCCCCGCGAACTCGAGGCGCGTAGCATGACGCGCTTTCCGACCGTTTGTATGAAGATAGAATACTGTAGATAATATTACCGTGCCTATATGCTACGGAAAGATGTATCTCGGTCGTTTGTGGTCATCTCTGATTACTGCAGTGGAAATCGTAGCTATATTAGCGACGTACCGTAAGGAAACGCGTCTTACCGTAAATTCATTAAGTTGGCTTATCCATTTTTATAGTAACTGGTTTTAAATAATTACTAACGTAACTTTATTATATTACTCAATTAAATTTAAGGAATTTTGTTCACACATATAGAGAGACACATCACGCTCATTATCCCAAACGTGTTGAGCAGTGTTTTAGATAACATTTGGTTACACATGCTTTATGTGGCAGTATGGGCACAAAACAGTGGCAGATAGCCTGTCGCCTAAATATACAAAGTTCATACCTTCATATAGAAGTTTTATTATTTACTAAGTAACATCTATCAGTGATATTGCAGTAGACTTAGCGGCGGCAGCGGCGTTAAATCGCCCACACTAAGCCGCAATGCCAAGGATTATAACAGCTCTGATAATGGAATATTGACACTTGGATAACTTCGTAAACTGTAAGCGCCACTGGACTGGAGCTATTCGGGCTAATTTAATGGTAATTAATTGTAGGTGGTAGCTTTTCTGATTTTGAATCATTCGCCCAAATAAGCAGTGCCTCTAGAAAATTTTACATTGTAAAAACCTTCGCCATTGCAAACTGCTTGTTTGTTTGTTATTTTTATGTTATTAAGTGCAATAAAGAGTTAAATAAATAAACCTAATATATCGTACAACATCACTATTATTTGACTTTTCGTCACTGTCTTCTCTATATTCTATATTTTCTTCAAATGTTTGTCCATTATCCATATTTATTTTTATTTCCTTTTATTTGACGCCGCCGTGATGGAGTGGTCAGTAACGCTGCCCACACATCGTGGCGGTCCGGGTTCGAGTCCTGGTAGTGGCAAATTTTAGTGTGATGAACACGATCATTTGTTCACGAGTCATGGTTGTTTATATATTTATTAAAGTTTATTTATAAAAATATCTAGATTATTATGTATATTTGTCCGTTATCTAGTATCCATAACACAAGTTCTTGGAGATACTTAATTTGGGCTAGATAATTGGTGTGAGCTTAGAAATATATTAATATTAATAATTTCCCTTACACTTATATTTTGTCCCTTACTACCTGAAAAGGACAATGACTACAAATCATGAACTCAAACATAATTCTCAGCTTTAACTTTTATCTATTTTATCATAATGTTTCATTGTTTCAGGCACACGTTGTGTCAGCTTTCGAGCAGAGTCTCTCGAATATGACCCAGAGGCTGCAGCAGCTCACTGCCACCGCCGAGAGAAAGGTAATAAACCCGTTTTATTGCTTTAGAAATTAAAGCTCGCTTTTATCTCACCATTTTGAATTATATTTTTAACACAACCCCGAGTCACAGGTTATTAAGAGGCAGTTAATTTTTTTATTCTCGCATTATGTAGAATCACGATCTCTGTATCATGAACTCTTTTGCATTATCAACTTTATATATATAAGTGATGGAGATATAAATCGCTTTTATCTCGTAAAGTGGTAACTGGAATTGTTTTGACTCATAAAGCAGCTGTGTTGCTTTATGTTCAGTATTGTATAAATTGCAGTTATTACTTTTAATACTAAGCAACTGTATAAATTAATCGTCTGCCACAATCTGACTTTTATCGCTTAGTGCTTTCTATGAATTTTAAATCACTTGAGTTGCTTTAATAGAATCAAAACTGGTTTCAAAGTTAATAAGGAGAAATGAATTAAGTATATCAATTTTAATATTGACAGCTTTAGTTGTTGTCAATATAAATTTACAAAAACGAAATTTAGTGCTTATCTACTTAATATTTAATAAATGACCGATGTGACCATCGACCATGACCTTTTTATTTATTAAATATTGGATAAACATCATATATACCATATTTGAAAACCCCTGTTTTGATGTTAAAAACTATCTGTTCTCTTATTTCCCATTCTAGAGTACTTACTAATAAGTATTCTATAATTTCACTCGCTATTAATAGATACTTAGCCACACATGAATTATTTTTCTACACAAATCTTAAAGAATTACATAAGCACATTAGACAGTACATTAATAATCACATTTTTTAATTCTTTTATTTTGATATCACTGAACATAAGTTTTTGTAAGACATTTTCTTGAAAACAAATGTATAAACACTTTTGAGTGGTCTCTATAAAATCTTAAACTTTCAAAAATTTATTTATTTAAGGATTTTACAAAGTGGTTTTTCTTAAAAACTCATAGAGAATATGCGTTCTTCAATATATTTTTTTTACATAATAGGTTGGGGAAAAAGTTTCTTCGCATTTTTTAAGAAAATTCAAAACATTTTTTAATATAGTTTATTTACATTTAACTGAAGTATGTAGGTACCATTTTGTTCGATAACTTTTTGCCATCTTGTAGGTAGGGACATGATCCCATTGTTATAGAAATTTTGGGACTTCTGGTCAAAATACCGCGACAAGTGGTTTTGGCAGTCCTCTCGTGATGTTAACCTGACACTGCCTAAAGAATTCTGAAGAGACCGAAACAGGTGGAAATCTGAAGGTGCAAGGTCAGGACTATACGGCGGATGCATTAACACCTCCCAGCCAAACTCTCTTAATTTTTTCTGAGTGGCTAAAGATGTGTGAGGTCTAGCGTTATCATGATGAAAAACCACACCCCTTCTGTTGATTGATTCCGGCCGCTTTCTCTCAACTTCTTGCTTTAATCTCATAAGTTGTTCGCAGTAGAGTTCAGAATCGATGGTCCTGCCTTGTGGTAACAGCTCATAATGAATAATGCCCTTCCAATCCCACCACACACACAGCATCACCTTGTTGCGAGTTAACCCGGGTTTCGCCACAGTCTGCGAAGCCTGACCGGCCTTTGACCACGACCTTTTTTGCACGTTCTTGTCGTACGTGATCCACTTTTCATCACCAGTTATCAGCTTCTTCAAAAATGGTTCGGTTTCATTACATCGTAATAAAGAATCACATATGAGTACACGGTTCATTAGGTTTCTTTCAGTGAGCTCGTGAGGTACCCAAATGTCGAGCTTTTTTGTGTACCCAGTTTTTTTCAAATGCGCCAAAACTGTTTTGTGGTCAATTCCCAGTTCTTCAGCTACGTCGTAACTACTGACATGCCGATCTTGCTCCACTTTTTCAAAAATGGCATCCATTTTATCTGTAATAGGTTGACCAGAGCGACGTGCATCTTTGACATCAATATTTCCGGATTGAAAACGCTTAAACCAAATTTGTGCTACTCTCACAGACACTGCACTAGGTCCATAAACATCGCAAATTTTTTTCGCAGCTTGCGTTGCATTTTTACCTTTTTTGTAGTAAAATTTTAAAATGTATCGAATTTCTTCATTAGATTCACTCATCTTGGCGGTACGAAAAACAAATGAAAATCACACATTTTCCTAATTTGAATTTGGAATTATGTTCTTTAAAATTTAAACTTTCAATGATACCAAAACCAGCCAGATTTTATTACAAGTTTATACATACTATAATGCGAAAAGACTTTTTCCCCAACCTAATATGTTGTACTTATTTCTGTTGTAACTCGAAAGAATCCTTATTTTTGCTCTCTTTATCTGTAAGTGTAGGTAGTGTTTTTCAGTTGTTCTATTTTTGTTCAGGATTCAGAGTTGACTGAACTTCGTCAAACAATAGAGCTTCTACGAAAGCAGTCCATCCAAGCTGGATTGACTACAGCGCATATGCAGAGTATGGGCATTCGGGCAGACGGCGTTAATATTACTGGACAGGTAAGTTCATTACGACACATTTCGATATATTGTATGATCCGTATATTGTTACTTCGTATTCCTTGGACTGCTAAAAGAACCAATGAGTCCATTTTGGAGCAGCTTAATATCACCACGCGGCTCGCAAGTTACCTGCCGACAAAGAGCTCTCCGTTTCTTCGGACACATTATGCGGTCTCCAAAGCAAGGTCTGGAGAAGCAATTAATACTTGGTAAAATGGACCGCAGACGTGCCCAAGGAAGAGCGCCTTTAAGGTGGGAACGAGGAAGAAGAGATATCATGTTATCTAACTTCCATTCTAAGTCTGAGCTTGAAGAGAATATAGTGTTTGGTGTATAGTGTTATAGTGGTTGGTGTATTTCCAGAGTTTCACTAAAGTATAGTTTTATACTAAACTAATACTCACGTCTATCGTCCATAGGGGTAGGCAGAGATCACTTCTTTCCACTTGCGTATCCCTTTCGTTAAATTTCTCTCTTCCCAGTCCTCATACACGCTCGGCAATTTCGAGTAAGTACTTTTAACCCGCCTCTACTTTGGTCGAGAAACATTCGCCTAAGTCTTTTCTGTCCAGAGGGCCTAGACAAGTGGCAAACGATTCCAATCGTTTCTACGAGTAACAACGTCAGCTCTTACATTTGACATGACAGTCGCCATGGATTTTTCTCAGTATTATGTCAGTGTCATACATAAAATCCTTTTCGTTAAGCGTTCAACGCAATCGATTGGCCACTTGTCTAGGCCCTCTGCATCTCCACTCACTTTGGAATCATAATATGAAAAAGGATGTATTATATCCTTTTTACCAACCCTTTTTCGTTCATTTTTATTGTTGATTTTATCTTCATGAGCCAATGCCAAAGCCTTTAGCAGTATTGCCAATATCAAGACATAGTGCACCTACCCCAAATAAATTGAGAGCAGTGTAGGGGAAAGAAAGATCTTTACTAGCGAACTCGTATTCATAAACACCAAGCAAATTTTTAATCCTCAATTTCAGACGTCTATAATAATGGTCTTTTTTATTCATATAATATATGTAGGTCCAACGCATGGTATATAATATCTTTATAGACATTATTAGTTTAACTACAGCATGTCGGTCTATCTATACATCCATCAATCAAATTACAGCATCACAACCCAAGCACGTAATGGGATCAAGTTCATTAGCTTTTTGTTCAATAAAACCGGATATCACGGAAAAAATTAACTGCTAGAGAAATTATTAGCAAAATCGAATCTACTTTCCTATACTTTGAAAGTTCTATAGATGATTTCGACTCTAGACGATGAAACGAAACCATAAAGCTGAATAGATGAAGTAACATAAAAAATATTACGGAAATCCTATAAGTTAAACAAATCTGGGCCGCTCCGTCAAAACCCGGATACGATGTAGCCCTAAATAAACACAGCAAATAAGGCAACTAAATCTGATTTGCATCAAATCGACCATCAAACAGATATGTCTCGATCGTGAATCGACGGACAGGGACATGAAATACTGGCATCTTTCACCTGAGTGAATACGCACCAATAAAATTCGTACCTTCCCTATTCATTTGTGGGTGGTCTGGTCACCGGCTTAGCCTATGTTATTATGGTCTTAGCATAATTTTCCTTAGCAATTCCCTGATCCTCATTTTTTACATCTTCACTGTTTACGTAATGGAATATTATAGAAACATAGCGTAACACCTACGCGTACGGCCTTGTTAGGGTCTCACAAACATACTCTTAGCTATAAAAAGTAATAAAATTTACACGGGTTTGCTAATTACGTGCTCACGATCATGATGATAATTTGAATGAAAAATAACTGCTTTTGGAAATTTGCTATATCTAATAAGTCAACTTCTTAAATAAGGCTGCTAGTGACAAACGGTCACTAGCAGACTTGTTTAAGAAGTTGACCTACATATTTCAAATAAATAAAATCCTAGTACAATTTAATGGCCGGTGTAATATTGGTTATCTAAACCCTCCTATTAGTGTAGGATAATATCTTAAAGGAACACAACGCTTAGACTATGAGGCTACTATAACCACATTGAATAGCTTTACTACAGAATTCCTTTATTACTGGAAACTCATTAAAACACGTCATTCAAGCCCTGCATCCAACTAAAAGTGACTTTCCTCACAGCAGGAGCCGAGCTCGCAAACGCAGCAGTCTTCCCCGCAGCGCACTGCGCAAACCGGCAACGGAGCGATCACAAGGCACTTGTCAACCGACAGCGTTTCTAGCATTAACAGTCTCAGCAGCGGGTCTTCTATGCCACACGATAAAAAGCATAAGAAGAAAGGATGGGTATGTATGCTTGACAATAACTTAATAGGTATTACTGATGGATCGAGTAAACATTTTTATGAATTTGTCGAATTCACTTCAGGATGCAAAAGGGCAGGGCAAGCATATAGTGATGGACATTATCCATCGACAAATCTAGCTGTCAATTTGGCTCTTTAAGAATATCTGGTCGTTTTTTTCGATTATGTCTAATTTTATTGTCTAAGGGTTGATTTTTTCAATCCTTAGATACTTTCTTTTTTGAGATTTTTGATTTGCAGATTGAACTTTCAGCAAACCAAGTATTGCCGAATATTTCATATTTTAAAAATTTACTTAATTGCTTCAGTGTTCACGTTAGAACTTCCTTAATTGTATAAAAAAAAAACAGAAAAATAATACTTAGTCCATTACTATACTATATACTTGCTAAGGTTGAGTTGCACCATATTGCTTTAAAAACAGGTTCACCGAGGAAAAGTGTGTACCTTTTTGACAAATTGAATCTGTGACTAGTAAAGCATGAGTGCAAGTTATAAAAGATAAGAAAGACTAGTTGTACTGATATAACAAGGCAAACATGAGCAATCGCACGTCAACTGATTATCAAGCAATAAAAATAAAGTTTGTGCCATTCTATTAACGTGTTTACCTCCAGTGATAACGAATTATACCGTTGACATTTTTACATACAAATAAAGTAGATAAGTATTTAGAGCAGTATAATGTTAGTTGAAGATTTAAATTGATGTGATAGCATTAAAATACTTCTTATTATCTATGTCTTTAGTCACTAAACAAAGTGCCGAATCTCATTAGATGGTACTCAGCTCAGCACGCAATATACAGATGTAAATTTTAATGCTCTTAATGATTAACTCCAACATATCATGTATGTCGATGAAGGGTTAAAATAATTTACAAGAATCATTTATTTAAAAGAAAACTCTCCGATATAGATTCCGACATACTGAATATATTTCAGTGCTTCTCTTTTAAGCTATTGCATAGCTTCTATCGCGGGCCTTGAGCGCGGGGACCGAATCCAGAAATTCCGTAACGAAAAAACCTCACGCTCCCCACTCCGATGGGCAAGGACGTGTGGCTTGAAGGCCGTGCATCGTCTAACGTCGTTTCAGTTCGGCAGTCTTCGACACGGCGTTGTGTGCGTGCGATTAGACGTATTCATAGCTGTACTTAAAATTTGTGTATAAAGTGTCTTGAATATGAATGTTAATTATTTCAATTATAAAATTAATATAAAAGAAAAAGAAATACTGCATGAATAAAATAAATAAATAAAATTATAATTGCATAAGTTGATACAAAATGCTATGCAATAGCTTTACCGCGGCAGTCCCCGAGTGCCACACGTCTATTTTTTAAACGAGAACGTATAATGATAAGAGGCATCATTAAAATGTCACGGTGTCTAAACACTTTAGCAGACACTATTCAAGTGCCTTATGTAAGTACTGGTGGAATGAATTGTGATGGTGCGAAATAATGTCTTTGGCAGAATTTACAAAACCAAACAATATTCTCACAATTTTCCCTCCTTCAGGGTACAGAATGATCCCTGGTTTACTGTAGTTACAACAAACGGATGCATAAGGATGGTTTACATTGAACCGATATGGCATTGCGCGGTAACTCGTTAATAGCAGGAATTGCACATCCTTTTTTAATGCTTACAATGACGTTCTTTGCTAAGATTAACATGAAATGCAGACTGCATTCCTTTTTATAGAAAATAAACATATATGTCCGTCCATAGATCCATAAATTCCTTCTTAACGAGATTGACCGCTTTTTTAATCGTCTATTTTGTTATATAACGTGTACGAAGACGACAAACGTAGACGCCGTCGTCGTATATTTCCTTATAGTCTTTAATAAAGTAATAATTGCGTAATAAACCTATTTGAAAACTTCGTGCGGCCTTTGAATTGTCTTCTAAGAAGTAGTTTATTAGACATCAACGGGTTATGCATAACGATCTGGTTTAGGGGAGCACGTGTGTAACTTATGGCGTCACTTTGGATGATAAAGAAAATTAGCTTAATTTTAAGACTGAGGGCCTGTTTCACAGGTTCCAAGTATGTTCGCATTAACGCTTAGATAGATGGTCCATATCAATCGATGGACAAAACCGTTTACTTATCTGCCCGATTAGGAGATCCTAACGAGTTTTTACCATAGTCCTTGTTGTAATCAATGTTGTGAGAGTCCATTTTCAACTTAATCTGCCGTACAATTTATTGTTACTTTAAATACATATTCACTTGACATGGGCTAAATGCGTAAACGAAGCCATTAATAACAATAAGATCCTAATCAGAATCTGTGAAACCGTACTATAAGTGCATACTTCTCGTCGGTGTTGTATGCAGCGTCCATAAACAATGCAACTGTTGTCGACAGCTTCGCTCGTCATTCACTAAAGCGTTCTCACGGAACGCGAAGATCTCTAAGACGGCGAAGCATTCGTCCCTCGGGCAGTTGTCGTCTCAGGACAGCTCGTCCGGCTCACACCACTATGACGACCCACACACCATCCGAGAAGGAAGCAATGAAAACAGTCTGGAACATTCGCACGAGACACTCAACGACAAAGTGCAGGTAAGGATATTAATTAAATTTTTGGAACTGTTGCTAGTTGTAATTTAACAAGTTATGAATACAATGTTTTGATTCCTAATCCTACTAATATTATAAACGTGAAAGTTTGTATGGATGTATGGATGGATGTCTAGATGTGTGTTTATTACTTTTTCACGCAGAAACTACTGAACGGTTTTAATGAAACTTTACAGTAATATAGCTCATACATCAGAATAACATATAGGCTATAATATTAGCGATCACTAGTTTTAGTAACTTTTGTTGTGGAGTAATATTTAAAAAAATCTATATCTTTAAATAACTTGGGGTAGATATTGATATATATAATACATGGCCTATATTTTGTATAAGCTGGATGAGATTTCTTATAAGATAATTTTCTTGTTTCGTTTTGTAAAGTTTACTACATATTTGACGATTGGTTCTTATTCACGTGCATTTTCATTATGTTGACTCTCTAGCTTACGCCTTGTAAAAGCCTAAAGCGACTGATATCAAATATACAAATATCCTTATATTTTTCTTTAATTGTACAGTAAACAGCACATCCGGCTACCACAAACTGTAAAATTTTCCCAATCGGTTTTGCGCTTTATAATACAAGTGTTTTAAGTTGAAAATCAATTAGAGAAATTTGACCGTTTTGTGTAGTCTGAACTGCTGTCGTCCGTACAATGAAAATGGAACGGAAAATACTAGGCTATGTATGGAAAAAGCTTCATTCTATCTTGACAGAGAAGCTCTTGGACATAATCTCATCAGATTGTAAGCGATGATAAGGCCGACATTGTAAGCGAGCTTGTAATACTAGATTTCAACTGGTTGTATTTTCCTTTCCTAAATGGGTATATATGAAGTGAAACAACAATTTGATGGTTTGGCAGTACAATGTTTATTTAGGGTGGACAATATTCTGTTTGTTGCACTAGAAAAGTTATTTACTTACAATTTACATATTCCAAATAATACATCTTTGTGAGAATTCTCTTCCTTGAAAATACCTAGTTTACACAAGTTAGATTTTACACAATTTAGACCTTCTAACTTATATATCTAATAGTAAAATACAACCATAAAAATAATGAAAGGTAGGGTCCTGGAGTCTGCTCTGATCGTTAACGAGTGGAATTTGGGTATTACTATGTATAAATTATTAGTAAACGCGTTATGAGACAACCTTCTGCAGAGTATTTGTAGAACTCTTCGACAGTCAGCCGCTACCGTTTGGTTAGTGTAGTGTACCTGGATCAGTGCGTTGTGTCTTGGCTCTGATAGATCAGCCACTAGTTAGCTCTCTCTATATATTGTAGTTCACCGGTCACTTTTCCAAATTGATCTCACACCTCCAAACTCTGGTTTTGCGCAGGTCTCTCTACCAGGCGACTATATTTGTAATGGAAATTTGGGTCTCTAAACCCGTACCGACGACCCTGAAGATGTGTCATAATAAAACAACATCAATAAATGTTACACTACTCATTATAAAACCCCAAGAGGGAGTTGGAACCACAACTTGTCCAAAAACTAATATAAAACAACGGCAAATCTTTGAGCAATTACGAAACCCGACCAACAGTACTTAGAATATGATCTCTCGAGATGTGAATTATTCATAATTTAAACAAATAGATCATTCATTGCCTAAAATTTCGAACCTGACAAAATATAATTACCTTAGTAGGTAGTCAGGCAATTTTTACAAGATGAGGCGGTTTTTTACAACCGAATTTACTAATTTACTGTAACACAAAATCAAGGCAATCACAGAATTTACTTTTAACTTTCAGAATAATTGAAAAACGATAAGAGTTTTATAGTTACCTTTCGGGTGAATTATTAACTCCTTAACGGTTATTTATCCGTTCCAGGATATTATGAAAATACGGAATTATCTTCCTTCCAAATTAGAAAATAGTTCTCCTTCGTTAATATAATCCTCGCATATGTTATTATCACGAAGATGTTTAACGTTCCTCAAAAATAAATTCAGCCTTGAATTTGAAATTCGAAATGCGAATGAATAATCTGACAAGCAAAAACAAACGTCCTTGATTGGTCGGCCTACCTATGGTTTTTTTTAACGTCTGAGGCAAAGGAAAGTGAGTCCATACATCCGAATGAACGAAAAATTCTTGTCAATACGAATCTTTGCGAATAACTACTTTGAATGAATTTTGAACAACTAATATGATCCCCGTAAGCCTAACGTCACCTAAATAATGACGAGACTATAGAAAACGCTCTAACGCGCCCCAATTCAAAAACAAAGTGCAAAAATTCCATAAAGACGACCACAATCTCTAATATCGAACTGAAACATGATACCACTTACCAAGACAAGAAACTTTCGTCTGAACTATTTCTTTTTTTTTTTATTTTTTTTTATAAGTCGCTGGGTATAGAATTTATCACTTTGCCTAAATGTCAAACTTAATGCGAAACGGAACGTAATGTCACTTGTCAGATGACGATGTTGACTTTGAAAAATTGATAAATAAACAATGCTACAATATCCCCCTACCCGGGTAAGAATTCACGTAGTGAATTCGCGTTTGACGCCCACGTCAACACCCAACACAATACCTACTCAGACAACTGACCAAACCAAACCACACAAAAAAACTAAGTTACCTCTGCACAAAATACTAAATTAAAACAAACATAAAGAAAGATCTTCCAACGCACAATTCCTTCCTATTTTATTGAAATAACTAACTCAAGGTATTTCATGTTAGTGAAAAATATATCAAGTCTAATGGGACATCATGGATGCAACCGTGAAACTTCTTTGCTTTCACAGTTATCAAAAAACAAAATCATAGACACGTATAGATTCTTGATTTTATTAAAAAAAAATTAAACCTACTTTTAATTGAGTTTAATCAAGTTATGCTCTAGTTTAAATAAAAAAAAGTACCTTAAAACAAAAAATTAAGCATCTTCACTTAAGTAAAATCATCAAAGTAAAAAAAAATAGAAAAAAAAAAATGATAATGTGCTATCTATCTACTCAATGCTTCTTGGCACGATAAAATGTGTAACTATGTCGCTAGATGGCAATAGCTACCCAATAACCCTTCCCCCTGCTCCGATAGTGATGAATGAAATGCGCTTACTAGATGGTGTTGTTAGCTTACCAACATTTCACACTCAATTACGACAATGCCTGCCCTAATACCTCAGCCCCTCTTAAATTTTTTCCCTTGTATTTAAATAAATGATCAGATTTAAATAATATTATATGCTTAAGTAAACTAAACTCCATTACTTTAGTTTTACCAAGCACATCATGGCTACAAACGTCAAACTAAGGAGAAAGGGAAAAAACGAAAAACTGAGGCAACAGGCAGGCACCACCGGCCCCATCTGATCTTAATAGAGCAAACCCTACAGTCGGCTTCTACGACACGCCAGGAAGTACGGCGGGGTGGATATTCTTCGACCGTCAACCCACGGTGATGGAAAATAAAGCAAACTAAACCATTAATTAAAATAAAAGTTAAAAGTTAGAATAAAGAAAATGATATTCACCCATACAGCCGGGTGTTTCATATTACAATATCTCAGTAAACTACACGGTATCTTTATACACACCGGGATAAAAAAATAAAGTAACTTTAAATGTAAGGTTGTTGTCACACTACCGTGTGCAACAGTAAGTATAGAATTATTTTGTAAAAGTTCATATTCCCTAAATTCTAACGGTACTCGTACCTCGTTCCATTGGGTATCATCACAGAGTTTAAAAATGCTATTCGTGAAACGTATTAATCTACCATCCATCATATTATGAAAACTTGGACACGCTCGTGGCCTATCCGTACAACTTTTTATACTATTATTATGCCAAGAATAATTATTGGAGATCATGTGTATGGGTGCCACTGGAATTGCAAGGGAAAATAACAATAAAAATACTAATAAAAGTGGTAGCTTGCAACCCCAACGAGCCAAGGCTGTCAATGAACGATTCCCATAGACTATGGGAAGTCGTATATTATCTATGGACTGTGTAAATGTTTCGCTTATGTCAAAACTAGAGCATAACCTCTTCTTTTCAGCCGGAATGTTTTCAAAATGAGAGATGACTCTCTTAGCCTGGCTATGCTCTTCCTCGGACAGCGAGTCACGCTCATGCAAAGCCCCATCTGCCGCCACAACAGTGTCCACCTTTTCTTTTTCAGATAACAACTTGCCACCTTTCAATAACGCTAAAACATCGGGAGCAATCATAAATTGCTTCCATAAATTAATGCCGAAGATAAACTCTGTGATACCAGGAACGACAAAGAATCTAATCAAACGAGTTTTCTCATCAACTGTTACCGGCAAATACATATATCCAGTTACAGGAGATAAGGAACCATTCGCAGTTTTAATAAATTGTAGGTTATGTGAAGTATGTAAATTGGTAAAATTAATAAAATGATTTACTGAATCCCCTCCAATTATTGATATTTCAGAGCCGGAGTCTAATAATCCTCTGAATTCCGAATCATAAATATTTACTTTTAAATAAGGGCGTACATCACTATGAATAGGCTGAATTGACTTTGAAACACATGTAGACTTTATTGTATTAATTTTATACTCTTGTCTTTTGTTAGAATGAATTATCTTAGACTGCATATTTGGCAAATTTTTCTTAGAGTTACAACTAGGACAGTTCTTAGCAGTAAACTCCTTTGTACCACATCTATAGCAAATCACAACAAAAGGTGCCTTACACTTACTTAAACTGTGACCATTTATCCTACAACGGACACAGAAATCATTCTGTACAGGCTGAACTGAAGCGACCTGTTGTTGTGTAACTTTTTGCTTACCCCTATAACACAAATCCGGGGCTAATGAATATGGGGTATTATTAGGTTCCCTAAAGAGTCTACACCTCTCCTGTGCCCCCTCCAGTAATCTACACTTCCTTTTCAATTCTGCCCATGAGTCTACAGGAGTCAAAGCTAACTGGGCTGTGTAAAATGGCCTTATATTAAATAAAACAATATTCAACCTTTCATCTTCAGATAAAGGCTTAGATAAACGACTAAAATAATTTTGCATAATACTGAGATAATTTATAATATTTTCATCAGAACCTTGCGTTCTAGAACGAATTTCCTGCATCAATCTATTATCATAATCATAAGGTAAGTATTCCTCTAGTAATAAAGACTTTAATCCTAACCAATCATGAACATCTGACTTAACACCACGATACCAACACAATGCTTCATTGGAAAATAACTCAGAAGCTGATATAAAAAGTACAGTTTCCGATACACCCCTAGATAAACAAAGCTCTTCCAAGCGTTGTAAGAAAGCCTTAACGCATGATTTGCCATCGAATTTCAAACCAAGCTTATGGACTGCCGCGTCCCCTACCAAGTTTTGGCTAGCAATATCTTGTGGCTTGCTAATGGAATGTTCTCCAACTTTCTCCTGTGCTAAGCTACTTTTGAATGTGTGCATTATATTATCAATCCTTACCAAAACGCTTTCCAAACGCTTTTGGTAGGTATCAAGCATAGTGGAGAAGTCGCTGTCAACTTCCTCCTCTACATCAAGCCGACCAATTCTGTGAAACAAGTGGTGAGCCAATGTCTGAATTCTATTCAAAGACTTGAGGGAACCTGCCTTTGATGAAGATGTTGAAATAAGCCTTTCCAAATCCTCAAATTTTTTATGAACAATTCTTAGCTCAGAAACTACATCCAAATCACACTCCAATATCTCATCAGAGGGCAAGTCCTTATTGAGAGAACGAATCTGTGCCTTCAAAGCAGTTACTGTATCTGCAGGTTTTGCACCCCTAATTCTAACTTCATATTCAAGTTCATCTTTAAGTAGTAAATTAAATGTAATAGGTCGTTGTTCCATGTTTCAACTTTATGAAAACAAATAGGTAGTATGAATTTTCCTAAAAATGTGTAGTAAGAGAAGGTTTATGTTACCTAATGTATGTAATGTAGTAATTTGGAGAATAAAAAATGATATAGGTATGTATTTGCAAAGATTAGAGTTAAAAAATAAAAAATAAGTGTAATATTTGGTTCAAGCTCAAAAAATAAACTGCAAATTTACTTATATTTATATTTTCAAACACTTTGTGAGTGGTATGAAAATATTAGCTTATTAGCATTCAAAAATGTAAAAAAAACCCATAAAATTAAAAAAAAAACCACTCCAAAATCGATCAAAGCTTACATAACTCCATGTACATGAATGCAAAAATACCTAAATATACAATAGTTAACTGGAGAACAAACAATATTAAAGTTTATATATTGTCACCTTTGGCACAAATTAAAACAAGAAAAAAAAACCTCAAACTCACACCGTCAACGATCAGCCTCCTCTGGGCGAATATGACCAGATCAAGAATTTAAAAAAATAACAGAACCTCCTCTCTTAATGTTCGGGCGCCATGTAATACTAGATTTCAACTGGTTGTATTTTCCTTTCCTAAATGGGTATATATGAAGTGAAACAACAATTTGATGGTTTGGCAGTACAATGTTTATTTAGGGTGGACAATATTCTGTTTGTTGCACTAGAAAAGTTATTTACTTACAATTTACATATTCCAAATAATACATCTTTGTGAGAATTCTCTTCCTTGAAAATACCTAGTTTACACAAGTTAGATTTTACACAATTTAGACCTTCTAACTTATATATCTAATAGTAAAATACAACCATAAAAATAATGAAAGGTAGGGTCCTGGAGTCTGCTCTGATCGTTAACGAGTGGAATTTGGGTATTACTATGTATAAATTATTAGTAAACGCGTTATGAGACAACCTTCTGCAGAGTATTTGTAGAACTCTTCGACAGTCAGCCGCTACCGTTTGGTTAGTGTAGTGTACCTGGATCAGTGCGTTGTGTCTTGGCTCTGATAGATCAGCCACTAGTTAGCTCTCTCTATATATTGTAGTTCACCGGTCACTTTTCCAAATTGATCTCACACCTCCAAACTCTGGTTTTGCGCAGGTCTCTCTACCAGGCGACTATATTTGTAATGGAAATTTGGGTCTCTAAACCCGTACCGACGACCCTGAAGATGTGTCATAATAAAACAACATCAATAAATGTTACACTACTCATTATAAAACCCCAAGAGGGAGTTGGAACCACAACTTGTCCAAAAACTAATATAAAACAACGGCAAATCTTTGAGCAATTACGAAACCCGACCAACAGTACTTAGAATATGATCTCTCGAGATGTGAATTATTCATAATTTAAACAAATAGATCATTCATTGCCTAAAATTTCGAACCTGACAAAATATAATTACCTTAGTAGGTAGTCAGGCAATTTTTACAAGATGAGGCGGTTTTTTACAACCGAATTTACTAATTTACTGTAACACAAAATCAAGGCAATCACAGAATTTACTTTTAACTTTCAGAATAATTGAAAAACGATAAGAGTTTTATAGTTACCTTTCGGGTGAATTATTAACTCCTTAACGGTTATTTATCCGTTCCAGGATATTATGAAAATACGGAATTATCTTCCTTCCAAATTAGAAAATAGTTCTCCTTCGTTAATATAATCCTCGCATATGTTATTATCACGAAGATGTTTAACGTTCCTCAAAAATAAATTCAGCCTTGAATTTGAAATTCGAAATGCGAATGAATAATCTGACAAGCAAAAACAAACGTCCTTGATTGGTCGGCCTACCTATGGTTTTTTTTAACGTCTGAGGCAAAGGAAAGTGAGTCCATACATCCGAATGAACGAAAAATTCTTGTCAATACGAATCTTTGCGAATAACTACTTTGAATGAATTTTGAACAACTAATATGATCCCCGTAAGCCTAACGTCACCTAAATAATGACGAGACTATAGAAAACGCTCTAACGCGCCCCAATTCAAAAACAAAGTGCAAAAATTCCATAAAGACGACCACAATCTCTAATATCGAACTGAAACATGATACCACTTACCAAGACAAGAAACTTTCGTCTGAACTATTTCTTTTTTTTTTTTTTTTTTTTTATAAGTCGCTGGGTATAGAATTTATCACTTTGCCTAAATGTCAAACTTAATGCGAAACGGAACGTAATGTCACTTGTCAGATGACGATGTTGACTTTGAAAAATTGATAAATAAACAATGCTACAAGCTACATTCGAAACCATAAGCTATGTTTATAGTTTTTTTACATATATTCGTAAAATCGACGAAATGTTTCTATAAAGAGAATTTTCAAAATATAGGATTACCTCTTAGATTACTCGATTCCGTTATACAGTGTGTTTTTTTTTAACTGGGACAGTATGGGGAAATCTAAAACCATAGAAGATACAGGGAAACAGCCTTAGGAACCATTTATTCTTGTTTTGTGAAATACTGTTCCAGTTAAAAAAATCAGACTGTATACTATTAACGGCATATTATACTACAAATATGCTAACCAAAAAATGTATATTCGAAAAAAATATTGACGTTATACCTATTAATATATACATAATTAAACCTAACGAACCACATGACAACTGGTATCTATCTTTATATAGTAATGTTAAACACCAAGAAATAATTAATAGAAACGAAAAAGTCTTGATATTTTAATTGCATCCTAGCCTTGTGGCAGGTGAGAGGAAGTTAGTCTCAAATACGTTTCTCGAAAAGCATCAATGTAAATAATTTAAATAGTCCTTGCACATCTGTCGCGTCGATTACAAAGTATTACAATTATTTATGGAAAAAACCTTATCTATTTTAAACTGCATTTACCTTACTACCTTCCGCGTGTGGATACTTGAAAATTGAATACTGAATTGTAACATGCATAACAAAAATATTATTTTTGTTATATTGTATTATTTATTATGTTATATTGTATAAGTATAAATATTATCTGATGTTAGAATCTGTACGTCTATTGGATCATCGTTGTAGTAGACATTAGTTATATTTAAGTGCTAGTTACCTTTTATTATTGAAATTAGCATTAGTGAAAAAAAGTGCTTATTAACCCATTAAATTGTTTTTTGTATAATACATACAAACACACTGGCTATCTTTTTAAGATCAGATGTAGGACAAACTGCAATCTTAAGATCTTAGGGAGTTTAAAAATAAACCTTTTTTTTAATTAAAGGTTTTTTCTTATTTAGATGAAATTTATTACGAGTACATACTTTCTCAATTAGATACAGTATGGCAGTAGCGTGCATTTCGATTATTGAAATTAAAATTGAGTGACTATTCCGAAATAAACACAAAATACTTGTAGCGACATAGACATAGTATATTTTGTTTAGAATCTGTATCCTAACCTAAAAAGTTACTTATCGAATTGTTAAGAACTTGAAACCAGTGAACAGAGAAAGGCGCGTGGATTACTAGGTTTGTATTGATGCCATTTACTAGGCATCAATACAAATATTATGGACGAGTGTAAGATTGCAATAAAGGCGGTAAAATTAAATTACCTTAGAAGATTTCTATCATAAATCAAAAGTAAACATTATCTTCTTAATTCTCAGTGCCATTAAAGAACATGAAATGGCTAGCGATCTTATAGAAAATTTTGCATAAATGTCAGACGAAAAGTGCCTTAGAAGATTTATGTGAGTTACATAAAAATAGTTGTAGAATAGTCGCATATTATCGAAAGAAATACCGGTTCCATATGTCGCTGTCATAGTAATTAATTTAAAATTTATGCTAAACTAAGACCGATCCTCGACTGATTTTATCACTTACGTAATCAATAGCGTCTTTGTATTAGTTATGGGATTTAGTTTTAAATAAATCTACATTATGACTCGGGTCAAGGAACATTTATTTACATTATAGTCATTCTTTAATGTTGTATTCTCCATCAACGCAAAAATATTGTTTTTACAAAAAAAAGTTCTGAAACGTCAACTAAATTATAAATGTAGGTAATATTGATGTTGTAAGACAAAAATATTGTTCATCTTAGATTTTTATATCCGATTGATCCCAAAGATTGATTAATAACATTTTAATACATTTTAAAACAATCATCACTTTATGATTGTCATAAAACTCACATGATCTTATTGTGAAATGGTGTTAAATTAAATAGCAACTTTCAGTTTTAACCATCTATCATTTGTAATAACTTAAAGCGTGGTATGTTTCACCAACCGTACGTTCTCACAATAGCTAAGCCTACATATTAGCTCATTTCTTTTTAGTTTTTAACCCCCGACGCAAAAAGAGGGGTGTTATAAGTTTGACCTGTCTGTGTGTCTGTATGTCTGTCTGTGGCATCGTAGCTCCTAAACGAATGGACCAATTTTGATGCCGTTTTTGTTGTTCTTTGAAAGCTGACGTGATCGATATGGTTCTTAGCTAAATACTTATGTCAGGGATTACATAAAATTTTCAATTTTGTAGTTTTTCGTTTTCAAAAGTTTAAAAATACCAATTGGCTAATTTTCAAACATCGAGTTACTGTAGTTTTGTCAAAACGATTATGCCTAATGGGCGATACTTTATTAGATTGTTGTTTTTTGTTGTTTTCATAATTACTTTGGTCGTAACTGGATCTGTGTTACGTTTACTATCAATTACATTCTAATTAGCGAACTCAAGCAGTTTAGCTACTTCAAAAGCAATGAAGTAATCATTATAATTACTGTAATGAATTATGATGTTTATTGGTTTTAAAAATTGTACTTTATACTCATTAACTATGAATCTAGAAACTAAAACATAGTGTTTCCTATAATAATATACTATATACTTTATCTTGCTTTCAAGGATAAGTCATCATGTTCCACCACAAAACCGGAGGAGCAAACCAAAGGTAAGGTTCAAATTAGTTCAACCAATATCTTGTACAGTTTACACAAACTTTTAGCGTACAGATGACCTAAGCAATCTGGCATCTTCGAATACAGATTATGTAAAGGCAAAAGGTTGCATTTTAGTTGCCACAAAAAGCTATTGTTTTAGCTAATAAAGTACATCTTAAACTCTAAGCCCCTTGGTATAAGATGCTACTGCTAGGCTGCAAGCTATTCCTAACATACGAAAAACTGTACCTTTTCAGCAAAATCTATTGTAGGCGCCATTGTTTATTATTTACGAACTTTCCTAAGCAAAGGAGAGAACAATGAAGCCATTTATTATAATGAAAATCATTATTCAAGAACAAAGTTCCCTAAAAATGTCAAATTTATTCAATAAATTTTAAACCTTTTAACCACGATCATAGAGTTCGATGTCGATTTGACAGTTAGCGGTAACCTGATCTGCCGTCGTATGTACCCAGGTTTCTATATCATCTAACTTAAATTTATAGGCCAAATGATGAAGGAAGTTAATGTGTTATATATTCACACAGAAAAGGCAGAAGACACCGGCTTGGTAGACGAATTGAAGAGACAACTAAGAGAGAAAGATTTGGTGCTAACAGATATACGACTTGAAGCGCTCAGTTCTGCGCATCAGCTAGAGAGTCTCAAGGACACTGTCATAAAAATGAGGGTAAGATTTTAATAACTTTTGTCACACACTCCAACTGAACTGTGGTACCTATGATATAATTCTACGTCGGTAGTGAAATTTTTAGATGAGGATTTTTTTTTCTGAAAAGATCTTGCAAATGACCCCATTCCACCTGATGATAAGCAAATGTAGAGTACAAAAGCAATTTTACTACTGCGAGAGTTAATGTAAGCGTCGAACTAACCACCCTTGTAAGGTGCTTCTTCACGTTTCTTTTAAGGCTCGGACTCCACCAAAGCGGAGACGAGACGAGAACAGAGGAGCTGTGCTTGAAACAACCAATAGAAATTCGTTGTTCACACATTTCGTTTCCGCTCAGCTTCAGTGGATACCATTGTGCGGTGGTGAATCATGTTTGTATGGCGCTATCGAGCTAGCGGAGATGTGAGCTGTGCCTCGCAAGCTAGCACCGGCAGACTGAACGCAGCGGAGAAGAGATGTGAGCGGCGTCGCTAGCGGCGGCTTTCGTGTCAGATCGAATTAAACTGCATTCTTGACAAACACCGCACATATCTCCGCTACAGTCTAGTGTACGTATCTCCGCTCAGCTTTGGTGGATACAGCTTTATGGAAAAACATCTCTTCTCGTCTCCGCTTCGAACATCTCCGCTTTTGTGGAGTCTGGGCCTAAATGACCCAAGATTCTAAGGAGGGAACACGTGTGGATTAGCTTCATAGAGCTAAGATATGCTTCTTGATTCCTGTATTAAATTTTACAAGTTCTAATTCATATAGTAGTAATCGATATGTCGTCGTCCAATCGTATAATTTGACAGATCATGAAATGCCTCTGCATTATATCATAAAACGCCGCAATTTCGGCTTAGATGACTACTGGACCATAAAAATCTCATTTTCTAAAAATAGACAACGCCGTTAGTAAAATGTGGAATCATACCAATTGTGTCTGCGACATACATCACGCACATACTGATGCATTAATACGTGCGTATGTTAATGGACTATCAAATCTTCATTGTAAAATCTTTACAAACGATAATTAAAGATCTCTTTCATAACCGAGAACATTTCTTGTTACTTAAAACTAACAATGTAAAGTTAAACACTAATTAAAACTACATCATAACTTCTGTCAGTTTAATTAGAGATTATAAATTGGCCTGATTTGCATTGGATTATTAAATGGCCTCAACTTATTTTTACTTATTAATTTCGATGATTAGCAAGATTTTTACTTTTCAATTATTTATGTAGGTACTTTACAGCTAGGTATTTAAAGGCATCAGTTGTTTGGCGCCGCTTACAATGTTGCAATAACGGGAGGGATATTTGCTATTTAACTTTAGGAAGGAAGTTTTCTTTATCGTAATCAAAGATAAAGGGCAGGTTTCGTTATAGTACGTCAAACCAATGGGGAAGAAAACGCAAAACTTTTTTACAGAGAGCGCTGTGTGTTTGTTACCTGTCAAAGTCTGTTGTGAACAACAACATCAGTGATTTAAACACAGTTCACTTAAAAATTAATGTTTTTAAAATTATTGTATGTATTATACATTAAATGCCTTTGAAATAATTATATGTCACTTGTGAGCTGAACATTTTTTTTTTCTATTTCATTCTAAAAATATTAATATAGGTAAGTATAAATGTGTTTACTGGAACACACCTGTTTGTCTGGAAGTAGTTTCAAAATCAGATTCTTTGAAATGCTTGCTGTATGTTCTGGAGTACTTAGTAGCTTTAAAATTTACCCTTCTCAAAGCCTTTTCTCACTTTTTCCTGAGAAACAAATCTGTAGAAAACTTGTGTGTACCGGTTTCTACGCACTGGAAAGCTACACATCGTCCCATATTTCTGTTTATCTAGAAATACTAAGAAATCCCTATGAAATGTACTGAGTTTGACACATCCTTTGGAACAAACACTCAGCGCCACCTAGGAGAAACTAGTTGACAGTTGTCTTCCCCATTGAGTCGGTATAAAACAGCAGCCCACTGCGTAATCGATGAGTCCTATTTATTTAGGTGTACAATACAATTGGTGTACAATTGATGGTATTCGGTCATACGATTAATTAACATATTTTACTCTAATATTTCTTCAATAAGAAGACCTTGTAGTAATTTAAACCATTTACGATTACGCACATTGAGTGTAACGATCAAATGTTAACAGAAAATAAATTGTCCAACTTTTAAAACAGGTCACAGTAACAACAACATTTAGTTTTAAATTTTATGTGACCGCAGACAACTCTCAAATTCCAACAACTGATAATTTAAAATCTAATCTCTGAGCAATAAAGAGTATCTATTTAACCATTTATACGCAATTTAGCAACCTACTCAAAGATTCCACATTAATTGATGCTCGCAGGTGAATAACACTTCTTTGTACAGCTATAATAATAGGAAGGTATCCCCAACCTTAATACCAATAATAAATAAAAGTTATTTTATTTATTCAAAAGTGATTTCATAATTTACTACTCGGTGATCGAATATAGCAATGTCTTTCTGGTTTCCTATCGCTTGTAAGAGATAGAAGTTGAAATGGGACAAAACTCAAGCATTTTAAAACTGATTTGCTCGCCTGTTCCCAATTTTATGTGAAGGTGCTCTATTAACTACACCAACACTTTATTTTGCCATGTCATCTTTTACTTACACAATGTACTTCTCTGTTTTGTTCGGTCCTTCTCTCCCTTTCTCACCTATTATACATCTTTTCTCATGTAATAAAAATAAAATCAAAGAACTTTTTGATTGGAGTTTTATTGGTACGATCCGGCATTTGAGCTCGTTGAGAAACTATCGGCGACTGGAGTCTTGTTAGCAATGGTCCTAATACAACGCTCGCTTTTTATAGACATTATATCAATTTGTATTTTGAACGTATGTTTGACCGTCACTGATACAGTAAACATATAATTACGTAATAAATGTTTTGGATCATAAAAAAATCAATATATTTCTGTCACTATACAAGGTTGTTGTGTTTTTATCATAATTATAGAGGCTCTGTAAAGATGATCTTGAACTTTAACCGTAACAAATCAAGGCAATCGTTTATGGCTATCAATATTAATTCAAATTGTTTTTGTTTCTTTAGAATGAAATGCTGAATCTGAAACAGAATAATGAGAGACTCCAGAGGTTAGTGACGTCACGCTCGTTAGCGGGTAGTCAAAGCTCACTTGGCACTGGTGGTTCTGCGGTCGAAGATCCTAGAAGATTCAGTTTAGCTGACCAAGCTACTATGCATCAGGTACCTAATGTAGATCTTAAATCTATAGCGATTGAGTACATAATTGCCTCATGAATCACTATCGCATGCTGAATAATTTATTTTGAATTCTGATGAAGAAATCTGTAAGGCTCTGTTAACAATTTCGCTGTTAGATTTTTATGCGTGCATAGTTCCCTTTTTAAAAAGTCAATTAACTATTTGAAAAATTAGCAGTCGGACTGTAATACCAATTACGAATTGACATGAAATTCTTGATAATTTATTAGAAATCTGTAAGGCAAATACAAATTCGTTGTTAGTTCTTTTTTTGTGTAAATTTGTTGCTCATACATATTTGTAACTAGAAAACCGAAAATCATTAAAAATACGTTTAATTATGTTTTGCAGGCTGCGATAGATATTCACTCTCAGCCCTTAGATCTAGACTTCAACTGCATCACGTCTACCCCCACAATGGATTTCTCTAAGAAAAACTCACCAAACTCCACCTTGGTTGAACCAATATACGGGAACAAGGCTGTTTGTGAACTGAACGAGAAGAGTGAAGCTTTATTAGGTGCTTTAAATGGAACTAATGATATGTTCACGAATGGACTGAATCCTACGGACAGATTGAGTGGCGATTACGATATTAACACTGTATTGCCACCTCCGAAGAGTCGAGAGTTGGCGATAGGAGAAAGCTATTCGGATATTGGTGAGTTTAATGTAGAAAAGATCTAATGTGTACTGTTTGAAACATAATTATTTTCTTTTTTATATTGATTTGACTTTGAGAGATAGAATAATCGTGTCGTGATTAAATACTAAGACGGGAACTAACTTAAGGACGGTAGTTGTAAAAATCATCGGGTTTGAAGATGTAATTAGTTACTTTGTGTTGGGTATTCATTATGCCTGTGACCTAATAAAAAACGATAAAAATGTTTCAACGGAGTAATAGCAAATTCAAGTCTAACCAGTCCAGAATCCTACTCTGTCTACGTTCACATTTTTAGATCTAGCACCTCTTTCAATCATATCTTAATTTCAGAGTGAGTTAGAGGTATAGATATAACCGAACATACGGGAATCTATTGCCAGACTAGGCGCCCTGGGTTCAGTTGAAATAGTAGACAGTCCAGTTCGCGAAAGGTCTCGGATTAGATTCTCATCTTAGTACTTTTACAAGACAAGCTTTTTTTTCATATACATAACATTTAGTATCTGTTGCACAGATTTCAGGTACCTAAGTTGTCGCTAGTCGTTTATTTGACAGATATTACCTACATACAAAACTGTCAATTTAGCTGCCAGAGATATCTTAATCAAAACCTTTGACACCGCCTCTTAATTTGTACATTTATCAAACATTTAAAAACATGTCAACTAAAAAAATAACTAAAAGATTATTTTTGATAAATATTTATAATTTTTATTTATTTTAGGTGTGGCTGACAGCCAAGGCGATACGACAGATGGGAAGAAAATAGCGATAGCAGTATACTTAGGACAACCTGAAACATTCCAAAGATATTTCGAAGAAGTCCAAGATACGTTAACAGAGTCAGAATGCAGGTTCTACGCGAAGCAATCCGCTAGCGCGTACAACAACCATTTTGACAAACAACCCAGCTTCGATTCCCCAAGGATGTCACAGAACCACAGCCCAGAAACGGAAACTCAAGATTTTCCACAAATAAATAAGTCTAACACAAATAGCCTTAAAAGCAATAAGTCTACACACAGTAGCTCGTATAAGAACGTATACAATAGTGACTCGACAATAAACTGCAATGAATTCACGATAGCCTACACTTATATATCTGGCAAAACTACTTGGCAGAATTTAGATTATATAGTTAGGAAGACTTTTAAAGATTATTTATCGAGGATAGACCCCGGGACGAATCTCGGACTGAACACTGATTCGGTGACTTCGTACCATCTTGGTGAAGCGACGAGGGGTCCTGAGATCGGATTTCCGGAGTTGTTACCCTGTGGCTATATTATTGGAACAGTCAACACTTTGTATATCTGCTTACAAGGGGTCGGCAGCTTGGCGTTCGATAGTCTTATACCAAAAAATATTGTATATAGGTAAGTCACTTTTCTGTAAATAATCTCCCATATATAGATTTTATTTAAGTTTTTAGTATCAAGAAAATGGGTCCCAAAAGTCATGCCTACTTTCATCTTTTGACGATATTCCACTAATGTTATAAATAAGAATGTTTAGAGGTTTTGTGTGTCAATCACTCGACTACGTATTAACAAATCTGGACGAAATTTGATGCACATTTAAATAATACCCTTGATATAAATAATTACTTTTTATCTCGATACACACTCGACAAAGTTCCCGGTGTACCACTTGTAAAACGTGTGGCAATGACGTGTCTGATTGGCAACCGGTATGAACCAATAAGAGCAAACAATGTCGTCGGCAACGCTACAGCGACTGCGTGGAGTGCCCTGCGGAAGCGGAGTGAAGACGTTGCGCCTTATTGGTTGCGCCATATTACGTTATTATTCTATTGGCCAGAATTAAAAGTAGGCGGGGCTTGGTGCAGGGTAGCGGTGCAAGGACATTAAGCGAGTGAAAGCGCTACCACTAGTAAAAATATATATTTGAAATCAGTAGACTTCATGGGACGCACGGATTGTTGGGGACTTAAGCAAAGGATCCTATAGACGGGGCATCCACGTACATCATGTAAGGGATAGACTGAGAGTTGACATGACAGTGACAAAACTGACTGAAGTGAACAGAAGTAGCCATTTAAAGGATTCTGTTTGCTATATGTAACACCGGGAACTTTGTCGATTGTACAAACAGTAGGTTACCACAAAATGACAAACTTTTCCAATCGATTTTGCTATAAAGGTCCAAAGTACATGTTATAGGAAAACTTCATTCACGCAGGTGCAGTCGATGCTAGTTTTAAATAGTCTAATCCTCGAAAATTAAGTTTCATTACGAACTATCGGTCAGGGCGAATGTCCTTTCAAATAAGATGATATTTAGAACAGGAGTGAATTTAAAGTTAGGTATAGCAGTCAATACTGCAAGTTCTCTTTAGATTTAGACTAGTTATTGTTTATTTGGACATGGAATTATTACTAGTAAATTGTGTATTTCTCCAACAGATACGTCTCCTTGCTATCGGAGCATAGACGCGTTATTTTGTGCGGCCCCAGCGGCACTGGGAAATCATATTTGGCGGCGAAACTTGCAGAGTTCTACGTACAACGAACGCAGCGACGGGGAAACGCGGCTGAAGCTGTTGCTACATTCAAGTAAGTGAACAAAACTAGTTATAAATATGAGTATGTCATATTGATATTATGTTTAGAGAAGATTTTTCTATACATTTTTTTGACTGACTATTGCCGTTGGTTTCAGATGGCCTTTATAGCGTCACTTTTAACCGCATCTGTAATTTAGTGGTTTGCTAACTAAAATTGACAATATTATATTTTTCAAAAGTTTTTTTAATTTTTTTTAATTCTAAGTATTTTTATATAAAATTTCAAAACTTACTTATTCTAAAACTAATCCCGTAAGTGCAACTGTAGGATTTTTGTGGGTTAATGTCATGGGCTCTACAAAATAAAAAAAAATACATCACAACTATCAAAGCTTTGTTTATGATGGTCATAAATAAATAAAAAAAGATGGATGGCAATCTTGCCGTAGAACTAAGGCGACAACCTCCTGCCCGCGATGGGACTCTACCGATTAGAGTCCTTAGAGCAATTGAGCTGGAAGAGATTTTCAATAACCTGACCGATAACAAGAATTATCTATGGAAAAGTATTGATATGGTATTTATTTACTTTTATACTTAGTAGTCTTGATAAATTTTCTTTAACTGATATTGCAAATCTACTCCAAATAAATAAAACTTATAGTTTTTTATCGTGTTACGGAAAGTAATTATTATGAATCAGGTTCTTAACTAAGCACACCTAGTTTTGATAAGTATTTTTATCGATGATTTAATCAACACTTGACTATTACGTTATGAAGGTCTTTATAGGTCGTTAATCATCCTAACTAATATTATAAATGCAAAAGTTAGCCGGATGGGACATGGCTCATATTGCCAGACGTTGCGTTATGTGTAACCAAGTGTTACCTAAGGCTGCCTGTCCATTGGAACGGAACGAGGCTGCGGATCGGAAAAACGAGGAAATATTATCCATTAAGATGCTGAGATGACGGTTGATAGGGATGTATGTAAGAGAAAACCGTATTACGCCGATCCCAAATAAAATTGGGAAGGCAAATGTTGGTGATTATCCAATAGGATTGTATAAACTCTGTCCACTTGATCAGACCAGAGATTTTATGTAAAACCTATTGGTTAATATTTCCTCGTTTCTCCGCACCGCAGCCTCGCTCCGCTCCAATGGACAGGCAGCCTAAGACAGCTCAACCCCTTTTGGGAATATAAGCGTGATTGTAGCCTTCATGAAAACTTAATCGTGATGACATAACTTATTGAAAAACATATTCATTCTTGTATGGTTTTCGGGACAAATAAGTATTGAAGGCCAAACAATATTAATGTATTGAAATACGTTTGTCACAGTCACCTATTTACGAAATGGTTATTGTTGTTTGGTTCTTCTATTTAATTTTAACAAGAAAATAACTCTACAGCGTCGACAGAAAATCTTGCAACGAGTTGCGAGCGTACCTAGCGAACATCGCCGAGCAATGCGGCGCGGCGTCGGCCGTAGAAGAAGCCGCATTACCTTCCGTCGTCGTGTTGGACAACTTGCAACACGCGTCGGCATTAGGCGATGCCTTTGCTGGACTACTGCCGCCAGATAATAGGAACATGCCTGTTATTATTGGTGAGTAGTGTTCGATTTTACGAAACCCAATCTGTCGCTTTCATTTATTTATTTACCAATTTATGTACATCATCATCATCATCATCAACAGCTCATATAATGTCCCCACCGAGGGGCTCGAGCCTACCCCATATTAGGGGCGATTAGGCCTTAGTCAACCACGCTGGCCAAGTGCGGGTTGGTTGACTTCACACACAACCTAAGAATTTCTTCATAGGTGTGTGCAGCTTTCCTCACGATGTTTTCCTTCACCGTAAAAGCGTCGATTAAACGTACATATGAATTCAAAATTTGAAAACACATTGGTACGTGGCGGGGATCGAACCAGTGCCTCCCGAGTGGGAGACGACGCTCTTACGCACTACGCCACCGACGCTTCAATTTATGTACAGTCGAACCAACTGAATCATGACCCACTTGGCCGATCATTCCTTTACAATCATAAATTTAGTTAGGTTTTCTTCGCTTTCATGCGTGTTGCACTTAGTACGTTTTAAATATGAATAATAATGTGCCATTACGGGTCAGAGATCTATGCAATTTTAATCTTTGTTATCACTGCACAAAGTCTCAATTAGAATTTCAAATAAGATCCCGTTCATAAACTAAACTCTTTTCACTATTGAGAAAAACGAATAACTATTATATTTTTAAAAATAAAATTACGTTATGTGTCAGATGTCAAGTAGTAGTTGAAAAAATTTTAAAAGGCCATATTTATTAGACAATGTCAGTGTCTAATAAATTTATAACAGGTTCGTTACTTATGAAATGTATGTTCAAGCGAATTTCAACCTACTTTGTATTGAGTGACTGTAGGAAAATGATCTTAAGGTGGGTCATGATTCAATTTGGTCGACTGTACACACAAAGCAATTACAAATAATACAATAGACAGAAAATTGTACAAAGGTACTGCTTATTCCTATTAGAAGTCTCTTCCAGCAGCCCCACATATGAGAGAGATATTTTTAATGGTAGAAAAGTGTACCAACAAAATAGTGTATAATTATGAAATAAACATAAATACAGTGGCGGATTTACCGGTAGGCTGGAGCGTAGGGCGGCAGATTTTAGGGGGTGGCAAATTTGGCCCAAATTTTGGGAAAAGAGCCCCGAAAATTATTTTTTTTTAGTAAAGGGAAAAAAGCTGATGTAATGAAGAAGATAGAGCACAATGAAGTTTCAAATGTAATTAATAATATTGTGAACTAGGCATATATATAAAACCCTCCTTGCTGCATTCTTTATCAGAAAGGCAGAATTTATATTTTTATTTTTTTTTAATAATCCGGTTGATAATAGGCATGAAGATAAATCGATATCGTCATTGAATTGACGGTTTGTAAATGGTAGTTCAAATTTACAGGAACAATGTCGCAGGCAACGTGCAACACGACTAACCTGCAATTACATCACAACTTCAGGTGGCTGCTCACCGCCAACCACATGGAACCTGTCAAGGGTTTCTTGGCAAGGTAAATCAAAACTACATTCGCCTTTAAAGTTTAATAGAACCTAAGTATATGTACAATGCCCTCTGACTTTCTCTAGGTCATTTACTGGCCCTAACTTTATCTGGGTAGTCTACTGCTCCTAAATTTCTCTGGGTATTCTCCTGCCCTAACATTACTTTGGATCATCTACTGCCCTAACGTAATCTGGGTCATCTGCTCCCCTTAACTTTCTCTAGGTCATCTACTGCCCCTTAACTTTCTCTAGGTCATCTACTGCGCCTAAGTTTCTCTGAGTCATCTAACTGCCCCTAACTTTCTCTGGGTCATGTACTGCCCCTAACTTTCTCTAGGTCATCTACTGCCCCTTAGCAATCTCTGGGTCATCTACTGCTCCCTGGCTTTCTCTGGGTCATCTACTGCCCCCTGGCTTTCTCTTTAATTTATCTTTTGCCCCCTAACTTTCTCGGGCTCATCTACTGCCTCTAACTTTCTCTGGGTCATCTACTGCCCCCTGGCTTTCTCTGGGTCATCTACTGCTTCTAACTTCCTCTGGGTCATCTACTGCCCCCTGGATTTCTCTAATTTATCTATTGCCCCCTAACTTTCTAGGGCTCATCTACTGCCTCTAACTTTCTCTGGGTCATCTACTCCCCCTGGCTTTCTCTAGGTCATCTACTGCCCCTAGTTTTCTCTGGGTCATCTATTGCCCCCCTTGGGAACCTAATTGTCTAGATGAATTCTGTGATGAATGATGAATGTCTGATATAATTTAATTGATTATTTCACAGGTATCTTCGTCGCAAGCTATTCTCTTTAGAACTCCGCCTAGGAAGACGCGAGCCAGCGTTAGCAGCGGTTCTGGAATGGCTGCCGGGTGTTTGGTCTACCCTCAACGCCTTCTTAGAAGCTCATTCTTCGAGTGACGTCACCGTTGGGCCTAGATTGTTCTTGGCATGTCCCATGGACTTGGAGGCTAGTCAGGTATGTAAAACAATGTTACGATAGATTTTATGGCCTAAACACATGTAATGTTTAAAAAAAATGAACCCCTCCGGATCAGTACTACTACTGAGTAATTCAAATCCTAATTACAAATCGAAAGAATTATCAAAGAAAGTAGTAGAACGAAAAACCTTTAGGCGTCGTCCTAATCGGCAAACGATCTTACGATGATGCGATGCACTTCATCGTACAATGAAACCATAGATATATAAACTGTAGATCGGCAATTTGAAAGAGAAAGAGCATACAGACGCGTATATTAGAGCGAGATAGGTAGATGAGACCATTTCACTCACGTACGCACTGGTGGCCTAGGTCGGCCTGTCAGTGTATGATGTGCATAAAGCTGTACTATTTGTCATGCACAGATTCGCATTCTTCGCACTTGGTATCGCTCGATTCATTTTAGTGCCAATCTATTAACGTAAGTAACTATACATCTATGATAAAATCACACATGAATTTGCTTTTATTTTTACTTTCTCGTACGTAGTAAGTATAGAGGAAGTCTCAAAAAATTCGACCTCGAGATTTTGACGGATTTGCAACTTTTGGACCTCCCTGAGTCCAAATATATATTTTTTGGAATTATGTCTGTGCGTATGTCTGTGTGTGTGTCTGTGCGTTAGCACAATAACTCGAGCATGCTTTAACTTATTGCAACCAAATTTAACATGCGTGTATGACATCAAAATATAAGGTTTCTATCAACCTTTGAGTCGATTCCGGTATACGAGAAAGTCAAGGGGTGACCACTCCCGATTTTTTGTATGGGTAGATACAAGGTTGTACCATTTGCACTACTCAGTAATTCTACTGATCCGGACAGGAATATAGATACTAGGATTTTTATTGCGAATTTTCTTTTAGACGACATGAATTCAATACCATCTTCTTTATTGACGTATGTTTTCTCCCAGGCGTGGTTTGCTGATGTGTGGAACTACAGTATCGTACCTTACGCGTCGGAAGCAGTTCGTGAAGGCGTCGCCTTATACGGACGCCGAAGGCACGCAGCATTGGATCCTCTACAACACGTCAAATCATCTTACCCTTGGAGAGAACCAAATCATTCCCATGTGAGTATCTTTACTGTTTTTTAAGGTGGACGTACATTTAGCCGAGCCGAACGCCCTGAACGCGCCGAACAAATCGTTGCAATATAGAATGAGTACCTAGAATTGAGATAATGAATGCTTAGCCATGTGATGCCGACAGAGTAGAATAGCATCACCCCATATCCTCCAATGAGTGTCGTAGAAGGTGACTAATGCATCAGGAAAGGGGTATTGATCACCTTATACTCCGTCCACCAATACGCACAGGGCAAGCGTGTTGGACTACTACCTAAACCTCCTTCGATGACAAGGAGCGGCCTTGTGTCCCAGCAGTGGGTCGAATTATAAAGGCTGTTATGATGAAATTCATTTTTTCGTAGAGATAAAGTATTTATTATTTTTTTTTAATAATCATGAACCGATAATAATATTTAAATAGAACCGTTAGGCGAGCGTAAAGATTTCTGACTTTAACGATTCGGAATTTTAACGATAGGTTACGTAGATAATTTTGACACTTTCGATAGATTGAGAGATTAGAGAGATAGATTCTATTTAAGATTTCTGAATGTTTACTAATAGTTGCTGCATGTAATGGTATTCTAATAAAACGACAAAGTGTTAATGAACTATTTTTGTTACAGACACTGAGAGCGATTACGGTCGAAGATATCGGCATGGAGGAGTCCACACAAGATCCGAATACAAACAATAATCAAGATCCTTTGGTGAGTTTCTTCTTTTAACTGCTTATAACAGACGGTATTTTTTGAGTCGAGTAAGTAAAATTATCTGGCGGAGTAATTTTTTTTCTGTATGGGTTAAATTTTTTTGGCCTTTGCCTTCCCGTTTTGCCATTATTTTTAAGAAAAATAACTGTAATATAATGAGTCGGACCGATGTTAAAATGGTCATTATGTTACTGGTTGTTTTCTTTAAATTTTCATTTTGATTATCTGTTTTAAAAAGTATGTCATTATGTTCACCTCTGAGATCATAATTTCAATATTATAGACATGAGTGTAGATAAAAACGAGTGTGCTTTAGACCACAGACTGAAGTAAAACTTCTATAAAAATAATAATATATTTTATTTTTCAATAGTCTATTTCATCTACAACTCCCACAATATACAAGCGGCTATATTAAACACGTGGCGTATAGTCCGCAATGTTTTACAATTATGAGCTGACAACGATCCTAAATCCAAATTCCGCATCCAAACAAAAAGAGGCTCTTTAGTATTTTACCAGAATAACACCTGTGAAACTTTAAGTTTTATATAAATAATAATAATATACGAAACTGTCTCTCTTTCTATCTGCACTAATTTATATTTCCCTCTCAACTTCCGCTCGCCACGCCCTCTCAACTTCCGCTCGCCATGACCTCTCAACTTCCGTAACGCCCTCGTCAGCTTACTCCCCAAGTCGAGCGTGCTTAAGTTTTACTTCAATTAACTTTTTTTTAGTTCGGGTTTTTGGCTTGGTATCTAAGACCTTTGAGCCATATCTTCATTTAATTATGTCTTCTTTCTTGATGTTTGCATTAAAATATGGGCGTCACACATTTTAATGCATCTAGGGAGTGCTTGGAAAGAAATGCATGGCAACAGACCTCATGATTGTGACTGATGAGAGTTGTATAGTGGGATTTCCATTCACTATACAATTCTCAACGCCACATACAAAAAACCTTTATTTCAATGATTCCTCATAATAGTTCGTCTACACAGATCCTTGTGCAACGAAACGACACCACTTTCACTGCACAAAATCCATTCCGAAGCAATTTTGAATCATCGAAATAAAGATCGACATCCAGACGCCATGGTTTCCCGCCAAACACTCCATTAAAATTTTTATTTCAATGTGATTACCTATTAAAATTAACTTTTTCTCCACAGTTAAACATGCTGATGCGATTACAAGAAGCTGCGAACTACAGTGGCAACCAAAGCCAAGACTCTGACAACGCGAGTATGGATTCGAATCTCACGCACGACAGCTCTATGGGCAACGAGTTATAAAATTATATTTACCAAACCTTCGTAGTGACAAGTAATATTGAAATACAATGTTACAAAGTAACATTGTAATTCACTTTTACTCATCTAATCTCAAGTAATTTTATATGGACTATACAACAACACGTTCCTTCGCGTGTGATCTATACTTTATTCAAAGCCAAATAATAATATTTGCCATATGTACATTATTTATATTTATTTACTTTAAGTGTTACTTTAATTTGAAATCTATGTTTTTTTTTCTTATTAGATAAATTATCTTCTCCGTATAAATTATATAAAATTGTTTCCGCGAAAGGATTTTGCTCTTCTATATTTGTGTAGCAAATATGGCCGCTATGAGCAAGCAGGCCTTTCTGTTAATTCGTTTTGTTGCAAATTATTGTAATTTTTTAACTTCGTGTTAAAAATCTACACGTATTCGTGCAGAAAATAAATAACAGTGCCTCCAGCGAAACTTTTCCATTTTTAAATAAAATAATTCGAACAAAATAGGACTGTTACTGTTTGTATGAAGCGTTGTGGCTTTTACTATTGTTATATTTTTTCAAGGTTAGGATACGGACCGCATTTGTATTACTATGACTTGTATGTAAAATAATATATGAAAGTGTAATTTTTATACCATTTTCATATTAAAACTCATGTACCTAATAATTACATTTAGGTGTAAATAAAATATGTTTAATATAATTTTTTTCTATGCGAATACACTAACTGCTATTATGCCATAAACAGTATAGCATTACTTTTGTATAGAAATGCGTAACAATTTCGTTACAGTGTTCGGTATGAATTGACTTGTGTGCATAACTGAAACGTGATATCTACAATCTATGCTTTACTGAAAATGTGAAATAAACATTGATTATAAAATATAATGCCTGTATTTTTATTTTCAAAATACCTACATTTTCAAAATATCTATCAAAGTTTGCCCTTCAACCTTATGAGGTTCTAAATGTGTCTCGAGTGTAGGTAAGAAGTGTAGGTACAGTCTTCTTCTTTGGCGATATATAACGCATTTCGCCAATCTCAAGTAAAAACGTACATAGAGTAACAGAATTGTTCGGTAGATTGAGGTTAAAAATGGAGTCTCACACGTGTTTTTACAACAAGAACTCGGGAGAAACTCGAAGGTACAGTCAACATTACATCAAGTTATCACAAAATGTCAAATTTTTTCCAATCGATTTTGAACTTTATGAATACACTAAGGGTCAATTTATACTAGCGCAGAGTCAAACCGCATCGAAGCGTCTATCCAAAACTGAACATAACAAATTCTACCGTAACTCCACAGCACACATTTCATCTGAGATTTTAAAAAGACTAGTAAGTGAATAACGCTGATAGTTGTGCGCGCAATCTCGGGTATCCATGCGCCCACTAGCGAACCTACGCGTCACCAGTCGGAATTTGGCCTTTTTTTTGACGGAGAGGTCAAATGCATTTACGCATCGTCCCTGCGGGGTGGTGCCAACCGCAGGGGATATATCGCACACCCAGATCTAAACAGGGTCAACTCAAAAAAGCACTTTTTACAGGAAAGGCGAAAAACTGATTACCGTATCCCTGTGCACTGAAAGAGATTTCTGTATAGATATATGCATAACAGGTGTAGCTAGAAGAAATATGCTATCGGTATCTCGTGTTTTAATAATGTATTGGGGCTGCAAATTTGATTTTTTGAGTTATCTCCTTATTGCTTAACAATTTTATGTATATTTATTTATTATTTAGAGTGGAACCCGTTTTGATGAATTAAGTTTTGAGTTGACTCTCTTTCGAAGAGGCAACACAAATTTAAAATGTAATACTGTTTGGGAATATCATTATGCAAATTAAATCTAAAATGTTCACATTTTAATAGCAATAAAGTAGTTAATTATCACTAGAATGCCTTTATAATAAACATCATAATATGAATTCACTGCCAGCACGCGTGTTCCCTCCTTCCTACAATCCTGGGTCATTCAAAAGAGGCGTGACGAAGCACCTTGCAGGTCAGCAAGGCGAGGGTGGCTAGCGCGGCAGTTTATCTCTCGCACCAGCTGTCTTCGCATTTGGTCTCTACTTCTGCTTACCATCAGGTGGAATGGAGTCATTTGCTTGATCTTTTTATAAAAAAAAATTAGAATAACGTTCTTATCAATCAATTCATGTATGTCTAATTTTGGAACTGTCTACGTCAAAGTAAAAGGCGGTGTTAAGTGCCCTCAAATTTTGTGTACTTATATTTAGGCTTTATTTCTTGTGAATGCCGTACTATGAATTCTCTCTGCTTTTAAAGATTGCCAAGTCCCCAATATCCATCAAAGATCTTATCTTTGCATTTAAACCAACATTTTTCTCCATAGGGAGGTTGAACTATTCTCGCTGGCACTTGTTTTTTAGACTTCGACAAAGACTGCCAGAATTTCTTAGCATATTTGCGACTTTTGATTTCCACTTTGCTGGTTTACGTACTCTCTTTTTACTTTTTGTTCTGTCATGGGTTCTTGGGGATTAGTTTCAGCAACCTCAATATTTCGGGGGTCCAGTTGGTCACTATCATCTCCGGTGTCTGACGAACTATTCGATGATGATGAATTGCTAAATACTGGTCTCGGACGAATTTAAAGATGATTCGGTAGGTACGATTTTAGACAAAGTCTTACTTTTGGAAACCAATTTGTAATTGGGATCTGCATCGGAGTCATCAACTTCACTTTCATCGCTTTGCGTTGGCGAAATGTAATAGGTTGAAGCACTAGCCTTTTGTTTCGTTGTGCTCGGAACAGATTCGTCATCCACGGATATCACGGCATAGGTAGATGAAACTTCATCGCTTGGTGAAATATTGAAGTTAACTACTAGAGTTTGATTTTGAGAATGTACGCCAGGAGGAACTTGTTATTTTGTGACGAGGAGGTCAAATGCATTTCCGCATCGTCCCTGCGGGGTGGTGCCAACCGCAGGGCATATGTGGGACTCGAGGTAAAGGCGTTCCCTCACTACCCACTAAACATCCTCCCCGGCCTGACCTTCGCGGTTTTACGGGGTGGCTCGGGATCTGTGCAAGCACGATTTAATAAGCCGTCTATTTAACGTTATGGTCTCATTCATAATACTATTAATATTCATTCCGCGGATACCATCTAAAGAGGTCTAACTCAAAAATTGCTCAGTCAAAACGGAAAAAAACTGTATAGTCGATAGAATAAAATAAAATTATATTAACATAAAAAGATTCCTATCGGCACTAGCAATAAAGTTCAATTTTATTTATTTTTCATAGAAATATAACCGTTTAAAGAATGACTCAACAAAACAGGCTCAACTACAAATTCAAAAATGTTTCAACAATATGGTAACAATTCTAAATAAAAACAATAACTTTCCTTATCTTGCCAGAAATACTGGTTCAATTCAAAATGTTGTATTTCTTTACTCAGTACTAACCATCAAGATGGCGACAACTCAAAATAATACTTCATCTAAATTTCAACAATACGGATACGACACGAAATAACTCCACTTTGTTAACGACGGATACGTGCGCTCCGCTTGTCACACTGATTGTAACTAGCGATGTCGCTGTTTTGGTGGAGGTGAAGCGGGGCCCGCTCGTTCAACAAAAAGTGCTTCTAGTGGCATCTAGCGTCGAATAGCGAAGATTTTTTTAAATCTGTTTTATTGGGCAATAGGTAATGTGATAAGGAATTCGATGGTGAGCATAAGTCAAAAATGACAATTTTTGAGTTAACTCCCTTTAGATCTAGGTGTGCGATATGGGACTCGAGGTAAAGGCGTTCCCTACCCACTAAACATCCTCCCCGGCCTGACCTCCAGTGCGCTATTACGGGACGGCTCCGCTTATTCCCAACGAGTCACGCTGTAACATGTACCACTGTGACTCGTTGGGACAACTTTGTAAAATAATTCCCAACCAGTCACACTGTAACACGTTGGTACAATTATTCATATAAGAGGTTACTTATTATTATAAAAGATTATTTAATCCAATTATGTATTATGATTTAATAGTATGCTAAACATCTCCTGCATAGTCATGGTAGCCTGGTACTTCAGGTTGGAAACATAATACAGACTGAAAAGTTCACAATCCCACATTGATGGATATGTTACAGTGTGACTGGTTGGGAATTATTTTACAAAGTTGTCCCAACAAGTCACAGTGTTACAGGTTACAGTGTGACTCGTTGGGAACAAGCGACGTCTCGGGCTGTCTGCGCACGTGAGCGCAACTACACCGAGACCGTCCCAACGCTGCCCGTTTAGGCACTCCGTGCACCTTGGTGACCAGCATCCACTCCTCCGCCGACGGCTGCTCGACCTGGCGCGTCCTCCTGACGAGGACACCGGTAGCAGCCATCGGACCGTACCCGGGGGAATCGGGCGCGGTCGTGGCCCTGAAAAGGGCCGTCCAGCACTAGCCGTGGTGGGAAAACAAAATACAGCTCGACGATGGCATGTGACTTCGAATGCCAAGAGGACACACTTTTGACATAAAAGCACACCCGCTGAGAAAGTTTCCCCACCGAGTTGCCAGGGTCCGCCACAAGGAGGCTTCCGGACGTGGACCCCAGTCGGAAATTGGCCTGCGTCGGTGTTGATCACGAGGAACTCAGACGAAAAATTAATAACTAATTAACTATAACTTTTGAAACTTTTTTTAATGTCAGATTAGCTCAAGAAAAATAGATAGGTAGGTAGTGAGTTCTTTCAGCATCCATCCATAAATTACGTCACACGAATTTTAGGACTTTTTAACACCTCCCCCCCGTCCTTGTCACAGGTTGTCACATTTTTAGAACCCCTCCCCCCTGCCCCGTGTCACACAATGTCACATTCTGGTGTCCCCCCCCCCTTTAACGTGTGACGTAATTTATGGATGACCCCATGTGTGTGGGCATCCTAGCAGTATGGCATGTAGCGCCGTCTTGTTGGAACCATAACTTCGAGACCTCTAAATTCTTGAAACGCTGGTACTGAGACCAAGAACTAACTTATCAATAATTGTTGACTATAACCGTCATCGTGCATCGTTTCGTATCCAAAAAAGTACGGTCCAACAACAATAGGCATAGGAGTTTACTGTTATGCAGCTCAAATAGGTAATAAGCTTAATCAGGACTAGTGGACGTTCGTTTGCGCTAGATTCGGATGAGAACCGACAATTTTGTTTTCACCTAACAACCTCGGAAAGATTTTGTTTGTCATTCGAAATCTGAATAGCTAGTAACTTGTAGATATATGATCTGAGAACATAAAACCATATGTCATTGCGGAAGAGGAATCCTCAGCAACCTTAGTCTGCATCCACGATAAAGCAACCTTCGCAATACAGACTTCTTCTAACTGGGATCTTTAGACATGCCTATTCTCTCTAATCTGTGAATGGGTTGATTCGAAACTTGAAACCCACTCTCAATGATAATATCACTTTCCAGGCCACACTTAAATAAAGGCAATAAAAGAAAAATACATTTTATACATGCTTTAATGAAAAATATAAGCAAAGCATTGTTGGTTTATTACATTTTCATTTAATTTCATTAGGTACATTTGGTGTTATTTACATACCAAAAACACCAGATGACTTTACAGTGGAGCAATTTGGACGGAACTGGTTACATTTAGGACTAGATTGCAGTGAAAACAGAAAAGAAGGAATTCTTTAATAATGTATATAACTTTAAAATTCTGTTTATGAATTACATTATAATTATAAGGCACAACCACTTGTAGAAAAATAATTGATCAATATATTTAAAAAATTATCATGACACTGCATTGTTTCTTTCCGGTATTTTGAAAGAAATGACATAAAAAGCTTACTTGGCATGTTGGTAGTTATATTAATATCAGCACTAATAAATGCAAGTTTACAAAAATACTCATGGAGACCAAACCTAGACTACTATTAACCACATCATACAAGCATTATCACTAAAATAAGTAATTACTTATTCAATAATTGCAGTTTGAGCTAGTTGCTATGCCCACAAATTAGGCATAAGTTAAACTTAGAGGAACTTCTTCACTAATAGGTATAGATTTGTGACATAGGTACCTACTATTTTCTTGCCTTTTCACAATATAGCTAAAACTAATAAAATACAGATGTGTTAAGATTTTTTGTGGAACTCCAATAAATTAGCTTTTAGTTAATTTTAACAAAAGATCCAATGTACAATTTATTAAATTGATATAATTGCTATTTGATGAGATTGCTTAATACCAACCAGTTTGCATAATTATCAATCAAAAATTGATTATTATTTGCATAATCAACATGTTTATTTTCATGCAATCCAATTATTGTAGAGTATATAGTATGTTCTACATTAGTTAAAATACTACATATCTGTATTATTTCAGTGTAGTTTTATAAAGTCAAATTCTAATAGAGCACATAATTTTTTTATCTAAAATATTAACAGTATTTCTATTAGGATGTTTATCTCAAAAACACGGGTCCGCCAAGATTGTTTAGATATACAACGAGATTGCATATGTGTTCCACATGTAAAGGAGTGTCAGTAGTGTATATTAGAATGGATTTGAGGTTTATATAATTTCAACTACACACAAAAGAAAATTGAGTTCAGTTTAATAACTATTTGGACATAAGCACTTTGAAAATCTTTGAAACAATATTTTTTTTTATGACCCAAATAACTATTTTATTTTTGATTGCATTTAATTTCAATGACAGTGTCCATAGAAATAAATACACAGTTCTAATCTAAGTTTTTTTTCAAAAAGTAGATATCCTTATTATATTATTACACTGGATTCTTAGGAATTTCATACCTAGTTCTCATTTTCAAAATACTTAGGTATCATAATCAATTGAAATACAATTAAGTTTGACTATAGAATAGAGTAAGTTAAATTCTGAGAGTATTTCTTAACGGGGTGGTAAAGCTCTTAGCCCACAGAAGCAATGTGCATGTATTCTACTTAACAGTCATGACTAATGTGACCATATGTCCTGCTTTCAGGTTGTCAGTCCCACTGTCACAAGCAAGAGCTAAAATGTCCCGCTTTAGCAAACAGTATAAACAGATATTTCTCTAATGAATAAAATACACAATCACCAACAAATAATAGTATTGGCTCCATTCTTACTTGAAAGATATACCCAATATTTCGAAACATATTTACTTCTCCCACAATTTTCAAACAACCTAGAGATGTTACATTAAACTCCTTCAAGGAAGTTTTATTATTATATTTTTAATACTTCATTATAAAAACCAATTAAAACAGCTTTTTAAAAAGATTCGTAGGCATCACACTAACAAAAATATAAGTGGTCACGTTAGTCATGACTCACCCACATTTGTGAGATAATATACTGTAGAGTATTAGTGTATGGTGTACAATTTTAGATAATCTCTATCATAATAATAAATATTTATTCACTGTGAATATCTAAACTAAGATTAGACAGTGAAGGAACTGGAGATTCGGAAAAATCACCAGAATCATTGCTTGGAGATTTTATGCTTGCAGGTGATTTACTCAAATGTAAGTTCTGGAATTTAGATTTATTAATAGATAAGTCCTCATTATTCTGACTCATTGATAAACTTTTCTCACTAATTAAATCGGCAACATCAGATATAGAGACAGAACTTCTGGAACTCTGAGAGTTGTCTTGTTGGCTTTCATTTGAGGTGTTCTTATTATGATCACTATTGGCTAATTCCTCTTGTACTGATTGGGGCGAAGTCACTTGTACATCCCCATCTTTAACTCTTGATGTCCCAGACATAGTGAAGTCATAACTATACTCTGCAGTCTCTTGCGAGTCAGACTTTGAAATTTCTAGTGACTTCTTCTCATTTTGTATTTCTTTATCGCTTCCATTTTCATGTTTATATTGTAGATCACTATTTTTATTTTGTGTAGTCATAATTTCAGAAAAAGTTTTGGTGTGATCCATGTCAATATTTCCTTTTATTAATTCCTGGTTTACATCTCTTTTATTTACTATGTTATCTACAGTTGGTATTCCTGTTGTGTTTAGTAGTTTTTCTTCTGATGAATTGAATGGTTTCAAATCCACATAAGATGTAGTATCAGTACTGCTGTTATGAACAATTTTCAAGTCATTTAAGAAGTAAGGTGCAGAATTTTCTTTGCTACTATGCATGGACAAGTTTTTCTGGTTCTCTGCTCTGACACTATCAGTAGGCAGTTTTGGGATACTATTCTCATTTACTTGTAAAATATGTTCACTAGGGATATATTCAGAGCTTGACTTGTCCCGGGCGGAATCACTGGATGTGTCTGTGTCAGAATTGTCCAGCTGGAGTCTAAGATGCAATTTTGTCTTCTCATCTGAAGAATTGTCTGACTGGGATTGGCTGGTTGTACTGCTGGAGTCGTCATGCACAATATACGTACAATTTTGTTCATCCCGATAATTACTATTATTATCATTCTTGGAACTATGATGTAGGTTATTTCTGTCAATAAAAAGTCTTTGATGTGATTTTAAAACACATTTTAGTAATGATATAAGAACCGGTTCTTTAACACTATCATGTTTTATATTCAGTTTATCATATAGCACCTTTTGACCTTCATATTTGTACTCCTTTTCTTGCCGTGTTTCAGATTTATAGACAAATAATGTGTTTTTCAAATTACAATACTCAAGAAACTCATGGACAATTGAAAGAGACAGCAATCCTTCTGGCACTTTTAAAACATTGTCTAAAGATATGTTTTGTTTAATATTATCATAATCGTCTTCAAAAGCCAAAAAAATATTTGCTCTCAAAAGTGCACGAATTTTTGCTAACGATCCATTTTTTTCTAAGGCATCCATTACTAAATCTCTAAGTTCAGTATCTTCTGATTGAGCCATAACTAATACTTTAGTTTATTAGGAACACTGTTACTATTAAATGTATGAAAATAATTGAAAATTTTCTCTAAATCACAATAATAACATCACACACATCCTTTGATTTTTGGCGTCATAAAATTTGACAGGCGAGATGATTGACAAATGACATTTTTGTGACATTGACATTATTTTTTTAATCCTGTTTCTTGGTGTGGAATCTGGTCCATACAGCTATATAATTCGAAAGAAAATAAATCGAATGTTAACATGAATGTTTTGTATCTTAATTCCAATACTTTTAACTTTAAAGGTGATAAAATTTAAATAATATTTTCATTTCTCTTCATAATAAGTTAATAAATAAATTAGTAAAAATGACAATGATTGAAGTGAATTTCCCTGCTTTTATTCAAGTTATTATCGATTTTTATTACCTCCTAATTAATTTCATTGTCCTCTGTAAATATTTTGTAGTTAAGTACCTACCTATGATATTTGAGTGGATTTGAGTTATATATTCAACTACAAACGAAAGAAAATTGAGTTCGATTAGAACTATTTGGAAATAAGCAGTTCGAAACAATAATTCATTTTTTTATAATCAAAGAAGAAGGTACAATTACCTAACTATTTTATAGTGCATTTAATTTAGTTCTAAGTAATCTAAATTTATAATTTCCAAAAGTCGATAATCTACCAAAGTCTTAAATGTAATTAATGTGTACTTACTACACTGAATTCTTAGAAATTACATAGTTAAAATACTTTGGTATCATAATAAAACGATAATCAATTTATGTAAGTTTGACGATGGTTAAGGTATAGAAAGTTAAATTCTGAAAGTATTATTCTTATGGGGGTAGATTATTTATAATGCTGTGTGGTGTTTGACAAATAAACGTTAAAAGTATATTTACACAGAATCTTGAAGTGCACTGCAGAGTATCTAGATTTTTACTGTTATATCTTTGCGAACGTGCTCGATTATAAGGGGTGAAGGCTTGCGCCCGCCGCCCGCCGGGAAAATGTGGGAAACACAGTCAGTCGGGTCGAGCAAGCGAGCGCGGGAGGCCGGCGCGTTTTCGCCTCTAAAACCCACCGTGTTATGAAACTTTTAGTCTATTTTTCTCTCATAGCGACGATAAAATAAATATTCTATAGTAAAATTCAGTGCGCAATAGCTTATGTAAATTTTTCGTGAAGAATACATCATACAATGGAAGTACAAGTGTTGAAATACTAGTGGCGGGAAACGGTTTTGATATCTCGCTTGACGTGTTGTGTCCTATATGTACATAGATCGAGAGGAGCCGTCTGCCCTAGAGGGCGGCCGACATGCTGGATTCGTCGTGAATCGATATTTTTGGAGCGTTGTAGAGCAGAAACCATGAGGTTCGAGGCTCAATAAAGGTATGACAGGTGATATTATTTATAGGCTACGCTTGAGCGACTCCAGCCAGCGCTAATTTGAACAGTTACGGCGGTCCCACGTTGGGCACCAGTAGGACAACTTCAGGTGCCATAGCAACGTTCCGGTCTGCTATTTTTGTTGTAAATATTACTATTTTATAATTATGGCAAAATTATATGTTTTTATGTCGGTGTGCTTATGAATTTCCATGTTAAATAAAAAATACTAAACTGACTAAATATTAATTCTCAAATATAAATTACTAATTTTTTCTTAGTTACTATGTTGAACAGCTTAAGGTGATCCTCAGAAAAAAGTCTAATAATATGTATAGGTAATTTCGTAACGAAATAATTAGTGTGCAGCCTAAGCTTACTAACAGTGTATTCTATTGCTTATAAACTTAATGCAAGTAGAAAAAATAGTTTACTTATCAGCTACCTACATTAACAAAAAATTTGAAAATCAATGACAATTTTTTCGTCATCAAATCTACATTTTTAGCGTTTTCGGTAGTTCAAATTAATATAAGGTAGATAAAGAAATATAATAATAAAACTTCTAAAAAAATTAAATGTAGATGATAATTAAAAACTCTGAATTAGAAAAGTAAGGCCAATTTAAATACTGCTTTGCAAAGAAAAATACATTGAGTTCAATTCGGTACCTCCGATACGCAATAAAGGAATCCTATTAATCACCATCAATTAGCTAAGCCTATATTAAAATCTCTTCAACATTAATACCTACAGGGAGTTAGGGAAGCTATTATGGGGTAATTATGGATTTTAGTACAACTATTTATGACTTTGTTAGGTGCTATTTGTTACCTATCGGCTAATTGTCGTTTATATAACCACAAAGTAATATTTGAACTTGGACGCAATTAGATGGGTACTTACCTACTAGTTTTTTAGTTTCCTTTCAAGCGGTACTTTTTTTTTATAAAAAATCTATGCATTTGTGTCAGAATTGTGCATCTATAGGCTAATAGGTAAGTAAAATAGGTTTGAGGCAATTAGATCAAATTTTTATTGTTAAAATCAACCTACCAATTCAAGACGTTAGGTCCATAGTCCATAAAGACCACAGAAAATAGAAAGACGTTTTTGTAAAGTTCTGTGTTAGGTAGGTAATGCAATAGGGTAACAGGGTAACCCAATAAGAAAAAAGAAATATTCATTGTATTACCTAAGAAAAGATTGTACCTACATAAGTTACCATACACGGCGACCTAAAAATGAGCATAGTAGAACAGGAATTTCTGAAAACAAGAAATACAGAAACATTAAGTAGGTAGATACATGTACAATATTCCTACTCATTTCAAAAATTAAAAAATCTTAATATTGTGATTCATTATGTTTACGGAATAACAAAGACTAACATTAATTTAATCAAGGTATGTAATAATGAAAATGTGGTTTGTTTATACAGAACCAAAGTTCATGTAACTTATTTTATTTATTTCAAATAACATAAAAAAACTTAAGTATAATATTCATAGGCTAAACAATTTATTGTGATATTATTCCACATAATTGACAAATGTTCCACAATTGAGGAATTCTTACTCTTAATGTGGGTCCTACCTAATTGTGGTACGGTTATAGATGGCGCATTCACACCTGGAATTAGGACAACAAGACTGTTTTGTTCTGTTGGAGCGCAAAAGTCCTCGAATGGATAGGTCCCCCAAAAGGTGGACCGACGATCTGGTAAAGTAGGGAGACTCCGCCGGATGCGGGCAGCGCAACGCAGGACCGAACAGTTTGAGAATCCTCTTAGGAGAGGCCCAATAGGAAAGCGTTTCTCGGCTGAAATGATGTTGAGGATGAATTATTAAATTGCAATATAGGTACAGTGTTCACGCGGCATTGAGTGGAGCGGGCATTGCGGTAGAACACTCTTCCTTTTCAATAACGCCGTATCGATTTTGGATTATCGGTCAGCTGAACCTAACTGAATTGCAGCAGCAAAAATTTCGAACCGAGAAATTGTAAGTGTCTAACTTGGCGCCGCTGCTAGTTGTGGCTCAGCCAGGATTAAGTGGAGTTGTGTGGTCTCGCAAATGTGGACTGAAAAATGGATGACAGACTTTTTGTCTTTTACAAGCAATAATAAACCATAAACTCATCGAAATAAATCATTGTCGTCTTTTGATCGTACTATCCCTACAGGGAAGGAATACAGGAATAGGGGAAGGTGGTACAAAATGATCCCCTTGGGAAAACAGCTGGTTCAGATTAGAATCCTATTAGTGGCAAGTATTTGCGTGATGTATACCAAAATTTGTTCACAAGTCATGCTCGCTTATGCTCGGGTGTACACAGAACAGTAGTGCTATTCTGTAACGACAAATAATTTTCTCACTGCGGAATCCGCAGTGAAATTTTAAATTCGTATTCTGTAAGCTTGTGAAATCTACACTAGCGCTACGTTAAGACCGCGGAAGTGAAAAGAACTAACAAAAGTGAAATCTTGACGTTTTTGTATGGCATTCGGTATTCTGTAGCGATTTCCGCCTTCATTTCGAAACTCATCTCACATCTCACTTCGTTTTCTTACGTCAAAGTTTTCACCTTCTAATTTGGTTGTGAAAACTTAAGTGAAATCTAAAAACAAGTGTTATTAAGAGTTTAATTGTATTACTAATCATACTTTAATAGGTCAGTTGTCACAGTTAGATATTTACAGTGTAAATACAAGACTTATAAAGAGTGTCGTAGTGTGACTTTTTTAAATACTCTCCTGAGAAAATGGCTCGATCAGCTTTACTCCTCAATTTATTATGGAAATCTAGTTAATGGATTTAGCCAAGGCACGCCGCCAAGCACAAACTCTACGCAACCTAAAATTTACCTTTGCGGACGGCTTTCTGAAGAATTAATTGAAAACCTAATTGAGGAATTACCTACAACTACTAAGCATACTCTGCGTAAAGGAAGAGGATTGTCAGCGAGAGTAAAGGTATATCAATATTCACTTACCTAAGTTATAACAGTTATTAAAAATATATGTGTTTTCTTACATGCCTTATATTTTCGCCAACAGGAGTTATCAAAAGTTGTTAGCAAAAACATTACAACTTGTATATTCCAGTCCTCTGCATCCCGTTGCATTAATGAGGTGGCTGAAGTTTTGTGCAACCCACAAATTATAAAAAAATATATTCCTACAAAATTATGTTGAAAGACAAAAGATTAAAGAAAGGTTTGTATTATTTAATATAAAGCCATTGCTTTCTCTAACAGTAATAAAGGCTATTATTATACACTGCTTTTCATTGTCGAAAGAAAACATTAAAAATAATAATTGCCATTTTTATTTCAGATTCTATGAAAAATGTTGTTGTGGTAGGGTGCATTGATGGCACTTTTGTTACAATGGTGCGACCCACAGAAAATGAAGAAAGGTTCTACTGTAGAAAAAGAAATAAATAATGCATGAAATGTCCAACTGCTAATTCCAGTAATTACCTATATAATATTATTTTCAATGCTCTGTGTTAATGTTTCAATACTTGAAAACACTTAATTGAGATTAATTACATATAATTAATTAGTAAGTACCTAGTGATATAGCTATATTGAAAAGTGGAATCACTTTCTAATAAAACATTCAAAGGATATAATTTAATTCAACAATTATCTTATTTACAGGTGACCGACCTAAATATTCTCCATGTAGATGCCTCATATGGTGGAGCAACCCACAGTAGTTTAATTTTTAACTATAGTGCTATCAAGACACATTTAGTAAACATTATTCAAAGAGAGACAGCATATCTTCTTGGTAAATAAATATCTCCTCTAGATTTTTTAGTTTTACAGTACAAGTTTCATATTACCTACATAAAAAATATTATACACTATCTTAAGTCATCATCATTTGCTTGCCCTGCTCCCAATTTTATTTGGGGTCGGCGTAATATCATAAAATACTATCATAATTACCATAGGTATATTAGTTTAAATAAGTTTATATAATAGTAAATTTTAATTATTCATTGTAGGAGATTCGGCATATGCATAGTGGCAGTATTTAATGACTCCTGCTCTTGGCACTGAAGAAAACACTCCAGAAGCCCATTATAAAAAATTACATACCACAGCCAGAAATTCTGTAGAGCGTAAAATAGGATTATTGAAAGGACACTTTCTATGTTTGCTGGTACACAGGGTGCTGCATTACCATCCCGATAGAATGGCAAAAATTATAATGAACTGCTGTGTTCAGCACAATATTTGCAACCATTATGGTATGCCAGCACTGTCTTTGACCGAAGAGGAAATTAATTTAGAGAGAAGATTCATCAACAACACTCAAGGAGGTCAACCAATTTCTGACAGATTTGATCATTGGTAGGCATGCCAGAAATCAATTAATTAATAACAAAGGAATAAAAATTGTTATATTTATTTACACCTTGTTAAACTAAACATACCTAATGTATGTTTAACAAGGTCTAAAATAACTACAATTTTTTTGGAATAAAGATTCTTAATTGTCTTTGGCATAATAAGGTAAGAAACCTGAGGAAACAAGAACTTTCTTAGGAGTAGTGACTCCAAATTGCAATGAGGTTTACATATTCTAAAAATTCGAAACTTTTAGGTGGCTAACTGATGTAGATGCAGATAGAATTATTTCAGTAATTAATAGTATTAGCATAATAGTCATATGGAATTCTTCTCTGGGAGGGCTGCAGATATCAATTTCCTCATTTTCTGCATTAACAGGCTATTACAGCAATTTATAAACTAGGTCGATGTGACTCCCTCAGAGAAAAGTTCAAGAAGATAAATATTATGTAATCACAGGAAAACTTAGTGTATGTAAAGAAAAATACTATGCATTTTTCTAAGAAATGTAATACACATAATGTTAGCAAAGAATAAACATGATTTTAAATACATTTTTTTTACTTTTTCACATCTTTTAGGGCCTCCGCTAGAGCCTTTAGACCTTCACCCAAAGCAATTGAGGCTTGGGCCGTCATTGATACCCGCTCTGAATATCTTTCCAGCAGTGTGACAACTCTACAATCGACAGCCAATCTTGCCTCTTCCACTTGTAAGAATTTCTTAGTGACGCTTACAAACTGAATTTCGCTGAGAAGGTGGAGATGCTTGAGAGTGTCTGCCTCTTCTAGGTCTTCGTAGAGCTGTAAAATTTGGTTTCTATTAATAAAAATATATAAATAAGGAAATAGATGATTGAAATTTTTACTACTAGATGATTAACATATTAGGTGGTATTTCATAACCTGTTTGGTATTATAAGATTGTGTATGTCTTTGCTTACCATTTGAACAATTTCTATGATTTGGGACTCCCTTATCAGAGCAACTATCATTGTTTTGTTCCTGAAAGTAAAATAAATATTTCACATACAATGTTTTTTTTTATATTTTATATTAAAGATTATTAAAGATTATATTAGTATAATATTACTTTGAAATGTGGTGTGGATCTCTCTTCTACAAAAAGCACATGGCAGAGGCAGCTGCAGCCGTTGACACTTACAGTAAAGTTGTAAATTGCTGCACAGTTTATGCTATTTTTAAAACCACAAAGATGATGACAGCTATTAATAATCTTTGAAGTGACATCAGGTACACTAAACTTGTTATCAGCTACAGTTACCTCTGCTATTGGCAATTTGCTCAAAAACAAAAACATACCTCAAATTGTTGGAGCTGCAGGTGTCGGTCACCGGTAGCAAAGCTATCTCCAGTCTCTACCCATTAGTGAGAGAATCCGCTCTTCTAGAGCATACATCCCTGGAAACTCTTCTGCTTCGCCACCCGTCCTCTACCTAGCTGCAGTGCATGCTGCTGCTTTTTTTTAACAGCGCTCTTCTTGTCGTCCCAACACTAATTTTAAAAATATATACATTGGTTATATTTATGAATTAAGTAGTACCTAGGTACTTTAAAAATGAAACATAAATAACCTTAATGTAACAAACCTTCATCCACTTTTTGGTACTTTTATGGTACCACCACCAATGCTGTTTAATTTTAGAGTCATCCTCTCCCACTCTGTCTGAAATTTGGCTTTGGCGTTGGCGTTTCTAGAGTAGCCTTTCGCCAACTCTGGTTTTGCCTCCAGTATCACCAGCATCTCATATCTTCAATTGAACCGCCGACGGATGAGAGGAGCGTTCACCTATGTTTACGCTTAGACACAGACTATTAAGAGATAATACGTATCGCTTAGAATACAATTAAATATCATTATATATAATAGTATTTAGGTTTCCTTTTCTCGACGGACAAAAATAAATACAAAACACAACACAAACAAACAAAAGTCATTATTCCACAAAATCACAGATTAAAAAGACAAAAACAACTTGCATAGATAATATTACCGTGCATTTGGCAAGTATTAAGTATTTTGCATAAATTATTGATTTATAATGAAAGAAAACAATTAGTTTCGAATTTTATTCTAAAAAGTGCTTATAGCTTAACTTATCATCATGATATTATATCAAAATTAACAAAAAACCTTTACCTTTAAAACATAACCGGTTTTTTATTAATAACCGATTTTTGATTCCATCTCTAAAGTTTTCATCACAGATTTCACATCTCACCTCACTTCACGTCACCTTCAATTATGCTACAGAATACCAAAATAATTTAAAGTGAGATCTAAGATGAAGTGAAAGTGAGATTCGAAATGAGAAGTGAGATGAGTTTGGTTTTTACAGAATAGCATGGCAGTAGTGCTATTCTGTAACGACAAATAATGTTCTCACTGCGGAATCCGCAGTGAAATTTTAAATTCGTATTCTGTAAGCTTGTGAAATCTACACTAGCGCTACGTTAAGACCGCGGAAGTGAAAAGAACTAACAAAAGTGAAATCTTGACGTTTTTGTATGGCATTCGGTATTCTGTAGCGATTTCCGCCTTCATTTCGAAACTCATCTCACATCTCACTTCGTTTTCTTACGTCAAAGTTTTCACCTTCTAATTTGGTTGTGAAAACTTAAGTGAAATCTAAAAACCAGTGTTATTAAGAGTTTAATTGTATTATTAATCATACTTTAATAGGTCAGTTATCACAGTTAGTTATTTACAGTGTAAATACAAGACTTATAAAGAGTGTGGTAGGTATAGTGTGTGACTTTTTTAAATACTCTCCTGAGAAAATGGCTCGATCAGCTTTACTCCTCAATTTATTATGGAAATCTAGTTACTGGATTTAGCCAAGGCACGCCGCCAAGCACAAACTCTACGCAACCTAAAATTTACCTTTGCGGACGGCTTTCTGAAGAATTAATTGAAAATCTAATTGAGGAATTACCTACAACTACTAAGCATACTCTGCGTAAAGGAAGAGGATTGTCAGCGAGAGTAAAGGTATATCAAATATCAATATGCACTATACACGAAAATATAAGGCTGATATGTAAGAAAACACATGTATATGTGTTTTCTTACATATCAGCCTTATATTTTCGCCAACAGGAGTTATCAAAAGTTGTTAGCAAAAACATTACAACTTGTATATTCCAGTCCTCTGCATCCCGTTGCATTAATGAGGTGGCTGAAGTTTTGTGCAACCCACAAATTATAAAAAAATATATTCCTACAAAATTATGTTGAAAGACAAAAGATTAAAAAAAGGTTTGTATTATTTAATATAAAGCCATTGCTTTCTCTAACAGTAATAAAGGCTATTATTATACATTGCTTTTCATTGTCGAAAGAAAACATTAAAAGTAATAAGTAATTGCCATTTTTATTTCAGATTCTATGAAAAATGTTGTTGTGGTAGGGTGCATTGATGGCACTTTTGTTACAATGGTGCGACCCACAGAAATTGAAGAAAGGTTCTACTGTAGAAAAAGAAATAAATAATGCATGAAATGTCCAACTGCTAATTCCAGTAATTACCCATATAATATTATTTTCAATTCTCTGTGTTAATGTTTCAATACTTGAAAACACTTAATTGAGATTAATTACATATAATTAATAAGTAAGTACCTAGTGATATAGCTATATTGAAAAGTGGAATCACTTTCTAATAAAACATTCAAAGGATATAATTTAATTCAACAATTATCTTATTTACAGGTGACCGACCTAAATATTCTCCATGTAGATGCCTCATATGGTGGAGCAACCCACAGTAGTTTAATTTTTAACTATAGTGCCATCAAGACACATTTAGAAAACATTATTCAAAGAGAGACAGCATATCTTCTTGGTAAATAAATATCTCCTCTAGATTTTTTAGTTTTACAGTACCTACAAGTTTCATATTACCTACATAAAAAATATTATACACTATCTTAAGTCATCATCATTTGCTTGCCCTGCTCCCAATTTTATTTGGGGTCGGCGTAATATCATAAAATACTATCATAATTACCATAGGTATATTAGTTTAAATAAGTTTATATAATAGTATATTTTAATTATTCGTTGTAGGAGATTCGGCATATGCATAGTGGCAGTATTTAATGACTCCTGCTCTTGGCACTGAAGAAAACACTCCAGAAGCCCATTATAAAAAATTACATACCACAGCCAGAAATTCTGTAGAGCGTACAATAGGATTATTGAAAGGACACTTTCTATGTTTGCTGGTACACAGGGTGCTGCATTACCATCCCGATAGAATGGCAAAAATTATAATGAACTGCTGTGTTCAGCACAATATTTGCAACCATTATGGTATGCCAGCACTGTCATTGACCGAAGAGGAAATTAATTTAGAGAGAAGATTCATCAACAACACTCAAGGAGGTCAACCAATTTCTGACAGATTTGATCATTGGTAGGCATGCCAGAAATCAATTAATTAATAACAAAGGAATAAAAATTGTTATATTTATTTACACCTTGTTAAACTAAACATACCTAATGTATGTTTAAAAAGGTCTAAAATGACTACAATTTTTTTGGAATAAAGATTCTTAATTGTCTTTGGCATAATAAGGTAAGAAACCTGTGGAAACAAGAACTTTCTTAGGAGTAGTGACTCAAAATTGCAATGAGGTCCACATATTCTAAAAATTAACTTTTAGGTGGCTAACTGATGTAGATGCAGATAGAATTATTTCAGTAATTAATAGTATTAGCATAATAGTCATATGGAATTCTTCTCTGGGAGGGCTGCAGATATCAATTTCCTCATTTTCTGCATTAACAGGCTATTAGAGCAATTTATAAACTAGGTCGATGTGACTCCCTCAGAGAAAAGTTCAAGAAGATAAATATTATGTAATCACAGGAAAACTTAGTGTATGTAAAGAAAAATACTATGCATTTTTCTAAGAAATGTAATACACATAATGTTAGCAAAGAATAAACATTATTTTAAATACATTTTTTTTACTTTTTCACATCTTTTAGGGCCTCCGCTAGAGCCTTTAGACCTTCACCCAAAGCAATTGAGGCTTGGGCCGGCTCTGAATATCTTTCCAGCAGTGTGACAACTCTACAATCGACAGCCAATCTTGCCTCTTCCACTTGTAGGAATTTCTTAGTGACGCTTACAAACTGAATTTCGCTGAGAAGGTGGAGATGCTTGAGAGTGTCTGCCTCTTCTAGGTCTTCGTGGAGCTGTAAAATTTGGTTTCTATTAATAAAAATATATAAATAAGGAAACAGATGATTGAAATTTTTACTACTAGATGATTAACATATTAGGTGGTATTTCATAACCTGTTTGGTATTATAAGATTGTGTATGTCTTTGCTTACCATTTGAACAATTTCTATGATTTGGGACTCCCTTATCCGAGCAACTATCATTGTTTTGTTCCTGAAAGTAAAATAAATATTTCACATACAATGTTTTTTTTTTATATTTTATATTAAAGATTATATTAGTATAATATTACTTTGAAATGTGGTGTGGATAATGCTCTCTTCTACAAAAAGCACATGGCAGAGGCAGCTGCAGCCGTTGACACTTACAGTAAAGTTGTAAATTGCTGCACAATTTATGCTATTTTTAAAACAAAGATGATGACAGCTATTAATAATCTTTGAAGTGACATCAGGTACACTAAACTTGTTATCAGCTACAGTTACCTCTGCTATTGGCAATTTGCTCAGAAACAAAAACATACCTCAAATTGTTGGAGCTGCAGGTGTCGGTCACCGGTAGCAAAGCTATCTCCAGTCTCTACCCATTAGTGAGAGAATCCGCTCTTCTAGAGCATACATCCCTGGAACCTCTTCTGCTTCGCCACCCGTCTTCTACCTAGCTGCAGTGCATGCTGCTGCTTTTTTTTAACAGCGCTCTTCTTGTCGTCCCAACACTAATTTTAAAAATATATACATTGGTTATATTTATGAATTAAGTAGTACCTAGGTACTTTAAAAATGAAACATAAATAACCTTAATGTAACAAACCTTCATCCACTTTTTGGTACTTTTATGGTACCACCACCAATGCTGTTTAATTTTAGAGTCATCCTCTCCCACTCTGTCTGAAATTTGGCTTTGGCGTTGGCGTTTCTAGAGTAGCCTTTCGCCAACTCTGGTTTTGCCTCCAGTATCACCAGCATCTCATATCTTCAATTGAACCGCCGACGGATGAGAGGAGCGTTCACCTATGTTTACGCTTAGACACAGACTATTAAGAGATACTACGTATCGCTTAGAATACAATTAAATATCACTTCCGCAGTATTTAGGTTTCCTTTTCTCGACGGACAAAAATAAATAAATACAAAACACAACACAAACAAACAAAAGTCATTATTCCAAAATCACAGATTAAAAAGACAAAAACAACTTGCATAGATAATATTACCGTGCATTTGGCAAGTTATATTAAGTATTTTGCATAAATTATTGATTTATAATGAAAGAAAACAATTAGTTTCGAATTTTATTCTAAAAAGTGCTTATAGCTTAACTTATCATCATGATATTATATCAAAATTAACAAAAAACCTTTACCTTTAAAACATAACCGGTTTTTTATTAATAACCGATTTTTGATTCCATCTCTAAAGTTTTCATCACAGATTTCACATCTCACCTCACTTCACGTCACCTTCAATTATGCTACAGAATACCAAAATAATTTAAAGTGAGATCTAAGATGAAGTGAAAGTGAGATTCGAAATGAGAAGTGAGATGAGTTTGGTTTTTACAGAATAGCATGGCTGTATCATCATGCTCGAAAGTTCACTGCGACTTAAATCCGAACGATTAAATCACATCAGAAGCGATAAAAACAGCTTTACTGAAATTCGTTGTCCGTCCCCTGATCGCGCTATATAGGTTCTTGGAACACCACTAAAATTTATAATTTTTGCAAAAGATAAATACTTAATATATAGACGCGTATCCATTTTAAATATAAAAATGAATCGCAAAATGTGTTGGTAAGCGCATAACTCAACAACGCCTAGACCAATTTGGCCAATTCTTTTTTTTAAATGTTCGTTGAAGTTCAAGGATGGTTTTTATGGCGAGAAAAATTCGAATAATTTCTTTATGACAGGACGAAGTCTGTCGGGTCCGCTATAGTTTTAAATATATTTGAGTCGACTCATAAGATAATAATTATTATTTATAGATACCTACTTCATATAAAATTTTATTTTAGCATATTAGGTATAACTATAACGGATATTACATAATTATCACGCTCGTAATCCCATGAAGGGTTGAGCAGAGCCTTAAGTAGCATTTTGCTACATATAAAGCAACATCTGGCAGCATGGGCCATGCGCCTCCAAATGGTGACAGGTTGCCAACCTGTCGCCAAAAAAGGGGTGCAAACAAAAAAGTAATAATCGTTCAGAGTAAACAATCTGATGCAAAAGCCAACAATCAGGACAGAAATGGTACACTCAAAACCATCTCAGCAGTTCAAGGGATGTGCGTAAGGTATGAGGGCTAATTTTTTTAAAGTACCTAATTATATTTTTACAAAATCAAGGAAGAATTTAGGAAATAATTGTGAATTCTTCATGATGAAGATAAAAAAATTGTGAAATATAAGTATGGTGAGAAAGTTCTGGTCAATTAATACTCAATCTGGTAGGTAGGTATTAGGCTACAATAATTAGAAAATAATAAATTAGTATAACAAAGCCGTAAAAACTATTTACCCACAGATCTTTAGAAGCACTTACGGAATTTTCTACTTTACCATTAGTCAGCAGGGATTATAAAAGATATAATATTCTCATTGAAGTGAATTTTAGATGTATTCCGTCACAACCTTATGGCCTCGCGTTCTTTTGAGAAAAAAGTAATTACTTAGATCTCCCTTACAAAGTAGACTAACTACTCTTTGCAGTTAATTAATCAAGTTACCTATTAAGACAGTAGCGTTCTTCTTTATCTTATATATAAAATTTCCATGTCACAATGTTAGTTACCGTACTCCTCCGAAACAGCTTGACCGATTTTCATTAAACTTTGTATGCGTATTCAGTAGGTCTGCGAATCGGCTACTATCTATTTTCCATACCCCTAAGTGATGAGGGTTGTTCACCCTTAATTTTTTTTTTAATTTTGGACAAAATTTTTTGTTTTTATTTTTTTATTATGTGGCATTAAAAAATACATACAACCCAAAATTTTTACTTTTTTATCACCAACCCCTATTTTTTTATAGCCATTTTAGTAATTTAATCATTTTTGTAAGGCAAAATAACGTTTGCCGGGTCAGCTAGTAATATGTATAAAAAAAACTTCTTATTTATCTTCTTCAAGAAGATGTTCACGTGTTTCTGGTTATACTAGGTACCTATGCACATAAAATAATTTTTATAGTAGTACCTATGACAGTATGACACAACAGGTTCAAGGATCGATTCCAGGAAATTCATATTTAGTTGATGGATACCTATTACATTTAAAAAATAAAATATAAAATAAAAGACTTTTTTATTGGTCTGAGATTTGGAACTGAAAGTTCATATACCAATTTTCATGGGGTTTACTTTTAAAAATGACGGATTGCCATACAAAGCTTCATTCCCTATTATATACCCTTAAGGGTAGAATTTAAAGAAATCCTAAAATACTTCATTCTTAATATTTAACTGAAACGCCATATTTCAAGAAAGTATCGGCAAAAGATCAATAATACACAAAATGTTAGTTAGGTATTCATCCAAATTTATTTTATTACCTTCAAGTATGCTCCGATACACGTCGCAAGCACGTCGCCAACGAATAATCCAATCATAAAAAAGAATTAAACGCTGTTTCCGGAATCGAGTTCAGTTCTCGCACTGAATTCTCCTTTCTTCTATCGAAGCCACTCCGAAGCTTAATGACTAGTTTGCATGTAAAACTCGTAAACTCACGTCTCGTCACCAGTAATAATGCATTTCATGAATGTTAGGTCGGAATTGATTTGTTTTAGCATGTCCTGAGCGACTCTCACACGATTGAGTTTTTGGAGAAAAATTCAGGTCTTTTGGGAGCCGTGCGGCAACAAGGTTCATACCCAAGTTATTATTGAAAATGGCACGGATCTGCTCGTGAGATACAGAAAGTTCGGCGGCTTTCTCTCTAAAAGTTGAATGAGGATTTTTTATCACTATTTTCTTCACTTCATGTTAACTTCAATTGCAGACGTTGATGGCCTACCAGAGCGAGGCAAATCTTCCATCATATCTCGACCGCTTTTGAACTCACAAGCACGTGTCTTTGATAAAGTTGATTCACCGTAACACTTCTATAACATTTTTAGTGATACCGAACACGAAATTCTATTGGCGATGTAAAATTTAAGACAAACTCTTTGTTCGATGTTTTTGTCCATTATGAAATTCGCAATACACACCAGATATGACATAACTAAAAACAGTACTACATTTAATATAAATAACAGATGCAACACAAACTCCGCGCCAAAATGGAAAACAGTTGCGCCAATCTAACAACAACAAAAAAAATATATGAATTTGGAACCATAATTAAATCGTCCATTCCCGATACTTTTTTGACTGAATGTATGTCACCACTAGGCTATTTTGAGTCTCAGTATTTTGAAGGAAATATCGCAGTTTCTTTATGTTCTCATGACCTCACCGAGATTAGGTATCCACTCGTGGTACCTGCACTAAAGTAAAGTGGACCTTAATCCTTAATTGGAAGTTTCTAAGTGCGGATCAGTGATAGCTCTCTTCGTTTACAGGTGTAGGTACCTACAGGTTTACAGGTGTATACTTTTCTTATTTTCGTGACAATGAGAAAATGGCTTTTATAATACCTACCTATATTTTTACACTTTTTCGTTTTATTACATCATTTTTTAGGGATAAATTACCTATATTTTAATTATTTATTAACTAGAAATCAGGTATCGAACGTAGGTATACCTACTTATTAATATACCTAGCTTTAATTTTTGAATTGTTTTAATTGTATTGGTACATCTTTTATTCTTCTAACTAGGGTTTGTCCAAAATTATGTGGGAGTAGGCAATTAGTTTCTTAGAAATGAAATAAAAATATTTTCCTTTGATTAGGTTCAATGAAATTATTACTTTTCAACTTGTATTATTTTTGCGTCGTAGTTTCTACAAGATAGGTAGGTAAGTACTATAAAATATATGTATGTATCTGTGTAAAATGTAGGTACCTATAATTTAACAGAATGTTAATTTGGTTAATTTTAATAAAAAAGTAAGTAGGTATTTATATTATATCCAACAGAATATCACAACCAGAAAACGATCCAAACAGCAATCACCTAAATTATTTCTCTCCATGTTGTTTGTCACTCTCAGTCTTCAGTATTTAGACAGAGACCCGAAGAAAATCCGTGTTCAAAGTTCACAGTAAATGTTTGGAGTAAGGGTGCTGTTGGCAAGGTTAATGGGAAGTCGAGACCTCTGCCAGTTACAGACAGACAGGTGGGTCCACAAAATTATGCAACCGACGTCTGTAGTCGGAACTCGTGGCATGAGTTATAGCTCCCACACAGCGACGATATTCAGTTATTTGAACCGACGATTTCAAATTAGATACTTTATGCACTTGGTTGAATGTTGAGTAACAAACACCGAATGTTTCAAAATATCGTTACTTCAAAATACGTTTGTTTGTCTAAGTAGGTACCTATCATGTGTGTGCTATGTGTTAGGCAAGAGTGTGCGTGCACAAATATAATAATGTATTGTACAATTATTAAACCCGTAGCGAATAAATACATAACCTAACACGTAAGCACGTATTTAATTCATCAAAAATCATAAAATTAGGAGTAAAAAATAGGTATCAAATTAGTAGGAAAAATAAGTGACAAGATTATTTATTTTTTGCTAAAAAAGAAGAGCATGAAAAACTAATCCTTTTGACAAAAAAACATTTTTTGACAACTTTTGGCCGTACCAATGTACGGCCTAAAATTGTCTAAAAATGCTTTTTTGTTTTGATAAAACTTTATAACATTACGGGGTCGTTTTGTATATATTTTTCGAATATCCGTCAGCTGTAGCAGTAATAATAAATAAGTAATAAAAATGAGATAACTTTCATCACTTTATGTCACAGCCGATGAATTTAGTGAAAGTGTATTCATTTTATTAGGTATCTCTTCACATTCAAACAATGACAATTCATTTGCAACTTGCAACAAAGATGGTTTAAGAGTAGATAATGTAAAAGTTTCAAAGGATATAGGAGAACATTTTCTCAGTAAAGTTAAAATGAGTCGACAGCTTCAAACCGTAACTTTGTTGCCAAAAGATGTCATTTAGTTTTGTTTGCTGCTAAGTTAAAATAACTTTATGAGCTATTCAAAGTTCACTTCGTTATATTGTTACGTTTAATATTTTATGCTGCTAAAGTTAAAAGGTAAGCAAAATGTTTGGAAATTAATTCGTTGTTACAAAAGGTTTTTATTAAAAGCAGCTGTGTTTTGCGGCTCATAAAGTCCATTGTTCTTAGAAGCCATTAAAAAGTTGCAGTTCATCCTTTCACCAATTATCTGGGGAGGGCTGCTCTCCTTAATCACTCTCTGCGCGATCTATAGCTTCTTTGGAAGTTAAACCAATCGTTCTTACGTCGGTTTAACGACGTTAAGCGGCTTCAGCATCCACAAGCTCATAGACAGGTTCTGCAATTAGGTCAAGGCATAATCCTGCCTAAGAAGTGTTGTACGTGGCTTTGCCTTGTTTCTTAATTTTTGTCGAATATAAGTATGATTAGATTACACTTTTTCAGAATTCATCAAATCGCTGATAGAACGTTTCACCGAAGTCATTAAAAATCCATTGCCAATATTTTTCTTTCGCTGAAATCACTTTTAATAAGAGATATTTTTATACAAAAATCTCTAGCAAAATGGCAAATAACTCCACCCCACCTGAAGAAGTGGAGTCAAAATGTAAAAAATTAAAAGTTTTTAAAGCAGACCTTTTTATGATAGGCCCTACTTTTTATATGCGTTCACTGAGGTAATGAAAGCTTCCTTCAATAATTCGAGGAATCGGGTAGCCTCCTTGGTAGGGTGGATCTAATTTATAACTAAAATTTTAATATAATATGTTTAGCGCTACTTCTACTAAGTACTAGTTATTTAGAAAAATAAATAAAGCATTATGTAAATGACCTAGATATTTCAGAATTTAAAGCAACTTTAGGTCCTACTGCTACGGTTCGTGTATGCGGAACTCTTGAACAGATTTTATGACTTTCTGCTTTTATGTCAAAGCTGTAAATATTTTTGCATTGAAAATACGGAATTGATGTGACATCTTGAAAAATGAACTTTATATTTGTGACACGAGATGTATTTTAGAGGCCAAAATAAAACTATAGCGGACAAAAGTGGACGTTACGCGAGAACTGCTATCCAAATTTGTAAAAGAAATATGAACTCTGTATTAAAATAGGAAAATTACGCTAGCGTAAACAATGGAGTGGTGGTCGAAATTAGATATTATACCAACAACCATGTTAATAGAAGGAAACTCTTGGTGAGAAGAGTTTGAATGCGCCAATCTCCAGAATTACAAAACGGTTATTTCTACCATGAAATTAATTTTCCCAGTATGTACGTTAAGGCGGTTTCATATTAGCATTTCTTTCTGTGCGTAGTTATACGGTCGTTTTGGCATATGCGTTTACACGCGCTCTAGATTTCGCGCTTCAAAAACCGGACTCGCTACACGGACTTTTTCGGCGTGTTTACTAGAAACTGTAACGGTAAGTCAGGAGGTATCGCTCGCGCTTATACGAGCTTATATGCGCGTCAACGCTCGTACATTGCATGTGGCACAAGGCGTATATGCGCTTACACGTGCTTCCAAAAATGAGATTAACGTGCGTATGAAACGCTCGTCTGAAATCGCCCTTAGTATGTGGCGTTGAGCGTGTCACGTTGTTCGGAAAAAGGGTGGTCTTAGAATGGCGGCCTTGGCGTGAAAAACTCTGCTGACTCGAGACCGTAGCAAGATCGAAGCAAATGGTGACAAATAATACTTATATACCATTATACCGAATATTGCAAAATGCATAAATAGTGCACTTAGTAAAACAATAACCACACAAAGCACATTGAAGCGGAGTCAAAGAGATGCGTTAGGCGTCTTCCTTACGATGATAGGATGCGTTCTCATCCCACGATGAGTTTAACATAAAAGATTTGTTTAGAGTGTCCTGATTGAGCTCTCAAGTCATCGCGCAAGCACAGAAATATTATTTTCATCGCACGATGAAAACGCATCGTTTCATCGTCCTCATGTTTATCAACTTTATAGTACTTGTAGATTCATGTCTATTTCCATTAGTAACGTACATATTAGTGTTTATTTTTAAGTGACTTATGTATCCAGGCGAAACATCTCAAATTTGTTAATTGCTTAAGAAGTATTTTTAGACTATGTTGGCTGTGTCGGTAAGGCTGTCTTATATTGGTCTTATAAATAAGTTTTGAAGAAGTAAATAAAACTTAAATGAGGAGTAGTAAAATAGTAGTAAATAGTCGTTAAGGACTTGTGTTGACTGTGCAAAGTCAGATACATACATAATAAGTCAGATTACTTACAACTACCTATTTAATTTTTCAATAGTAATAGAAAGTTATACATAAGGAGTTTCTCCCGAGTTCTCGTTGTATAAAAACACGTGTTGAGAAACTCCATTTTAACTCAAATGTACCGTACAATTTTTTGTTACTTACTTAGGTAATTACATTTTCACTTGACATTGGCAAAATGCGTAACTTTAATGTATCGCGACACCATTAATTAAGAATAGAATAGAATAGAACTACTCATTAATTATCACTTTTCACAGTCTTTAATTAGAAGTTAATTAGGTATAGTTTGACTAGTGAAATATGGTAGTTGATTTAGATATATCACTTCAATAGACAAAATTAGGTCAATGCTCTATATAGTTAAACTGTTATGTCAGCGAACGAACATTCGTGACGTCACCAGGACGCGCTACATGGAAGTATCCCTTATTACCTGTTTGCACACATTGTTGCTCCAAGTCACAAATGAACTTAGTAAGAGTGCCAATCTACCAGTAGGTACATATTACCTACATTTTTATTTAAGTTCGTTCGTTCATAAAAGGTTTGTTCTATATAATGAAGTGGTTCCATAGGAAATATCCGAAATCTCTGATATTTTACAAGATGCGCAACTTGTTTTGTAAATTAAAATGTAAAGGAATGACTTAATAAGATCTTTCTATTTACAGTGCCTTGTCTATCGTTTGTTTTTGCATCCTGAAAAAAATTGTAATGTCTTTTTTGCCAGTTTAATGATAGGTTATAGTTACGGAAAGTGACATCAAATTTTTGATAAGTTGTTGCCGCGTGCTAAAAAACATAGACATAGAGGCCAAAGTGTTATAAATTATTCAAAATGATATCTAAGTAAGTGAGTAATATGCCAAGAAGTGATGATCTGATAGATAATTTTAGTCAACATACACAACACCTCTTGAAACATTTATCCGGGCCTTGAAGTGAGATTAGTGACAAATTTACTGGTATGATTCAAATTAATATCTATTTAATTGATTATCTAAGGTTAAATTGCCACCTTGAACTCCTATACTCGGCTTAGCATTCACCATTTACCTACTTATTTACTCACATATTTAAACAAATCGTACCTAAGCATATTTCAAATGGGCTTAAATTTAAGCCGTCAGGAATTTTAATTGGATGAGAATTATTTCCGAAAGTGATAAAAATATTCTTGGATAATTTTACAAGGCAGGACATAAAATAAGATATGAGACACCAGAACGCAATTTCACATGCGCGACTGCAAAGACAGAGCTCGATGTGACGGGAATATTCTGCATGCAAATTTACGAAAGCGCATTGCGTCGCCCAAGATTTTTTTCGTCAGCTATAACTTGCTTAGATAGATGTATGTACATATCTATAGTTAAAAAGTTCTATAACTTATTATTGTTATTGGGCACAGATGGATCAACAATACCTACTACTCTTGATGTATTATTAAATATCATGTATCGCTTTCGTGGCACTAATTATGTCCTAATAATATTCTATTCTTAATAACTTAAGTAAACTTAATTTAACTAGTTAGATAATAATTGTATTGCGCATTTCGCTAATGTCAAGTGAAATTATTTAAATATTAACAATAATTTGTAGGTAGATTGAATTAAAAAGGGAGTCTCACAACAACAGTTACAATAACAACAGCTCGGATGAAAAACTCTCCAATATCTATTAATTATTATGTTCATTCCCGTGCTGTTTTAAAAGCTTTTATTTGACTTGCAATGTATGTTTTTTCGGGTGGAATCTTGCAATTCCATTTTGAAGTAGATTTCTTCAACCGATTCAGCTGAAATTTTGTGTGTGAAACGTGCATACTCACGTTAAGTTTGGATGACCATACACAATAAGTTGTGTGACGTCATTCTAAATCCAATATGGCGGAATAGTTATTTTTAATGTAATTCTACAATATGGTTAACAAATGTAAGGGTTTACTGAGAAGAATACGAAAAAAAGAAATTAATTAGATAAAATATTTCTAAAAAAGCTTTTATTTTAAATTAAATGCTTAGTGCATTAAAATAAATGATACAAATAAACTTTGAAAAGCAATAAAAGCTTGTCGTTTCTAGTTAATTTTTCAATCATCACTTCTTTATTCCATCACAGTGCGGTAAGGACACGACAGCTATACATACGAACTAAGCATTCGAAGTACACTACACATAGTGCCACAAAGATTTTTAATAACACAACTAGAGGGTTCTCTAGTCTTGACGGCAACGAAGAGATATCTTTTAACTGTCAGCAAACCACTGGAGACGTCCTAATTGACAGCTATTTTTTTTGGAGGTCAGTTTTACGCTTACGTAGTCCATAAAACTCCGCCCCGCAAGCGATGTAGTACCCAAAGTTTAGTAGTACCTAAAGTTAGGTTAGTTGCTAAAACCCTTTTGTCTGTATTATATTCTCCCCTTAATTAACAGTGTTAAGAGTGTGTGTAGTAAGTAGGTATAGTTTCAGAGTACATATAGTGGACACGGTCATGATTGGCAAAAAGCGAGTAATACTTTGCTTATTGAGCGTCAGTAGATTATTATCATCGCTTCCCATTAGGCTGGTCCATCATTGTAATAAAAATATACTTGATTTTATTTATACAATCTAAGCTGTAATTCCATTGGCTTAAGACTTGCTCTCCGTGGAACCAGTGTAATGCCAGCAAACTGCCCCAACCCTAAGTAGTAAAAATGAATACAGTTTGGCACTTGTACATAATTATGTGGCCTATCTAGGTGGCATTAAGGGGAACAGTAACTCCTTAATTGAGTAAGGGATCCGGAATGTTATTGAGGCATCCACCAGCCAGTAACTATAATTAGGTCAAGGCATAATCCTCCTCCGTAGCCGTCTTCAAGACGTACCTTATCTATTATCCGAGTGGTGGAAAGTTCATTGTAAATGTACTTATAAAGTTGATGAGTCAGCAATACGTGATATCTACCCGTTAATGGGGTTATATCCTCAGGGATTTATCCTCTTCAAAATTGTTGTTTGTCAAGGAATAGAAAAGGTAAAGGAATTTCTTGGAAAAATACGCCGACCGTTTTCCACGAGTCAGTTTTGATATTCGACGGTGCTAGATGGCGTTAACCGGGAGGTTTGCGTATCTGAGTAGTAGCGAGCACATATGCAACGTCGCGTCGTTGCGCCACCCGGTTGGCAAAACAATCTACTCATTATTGATACAGAAATTATATGCTGTATAGCTATTCAATAAATAGGGTAACTTTTTGTATTACAAGTTCCTTGATGTAGAAGTTGTTCAACTTAGTTAGAAAACTTATTTTTTATTTGACGGGAAAGCTCAAGCCTTCCCCTCGTCTAACGTAAAGAGAAGATAAAGTCAAAAGCGAAACTTGCTTTACCCAGCAAACCTCTGAGCGATTGGCTATCTTAGGCGCAAAGCACACTGATCTGGCAGACGGCAAGGATACGGCGCGGACATCATTCTGTTTCATTCAAATACCATACCAAATACGCAGCAATAAGGTCATTCATTGAACAAATTCAACGGCCCTCATCATCAACGCGCACATTTCGGCGTTGAATTTGTTCAATTAATTACCTTATTGTCGTGTGTTTGGTACGGTATTTGAATGGAACAGAATGATGTCTGCGTATCCTTGCCGTCTGCCAGATCAGTGTGCTTCGCGCCTAAGGGATCTATCACACAGGAGGCGGTCACACGGTCAAGCGTTTGAGCGGTCAGTTTTGCGCTCGCTGTATTGTATAGCAATACTAACAATGACGTAAAAATACTAAGATATGCCCACACAGACCGCGTTGGTCTATAGAAACAGAACGCAGAACATGACCGCTTGAACGTTTGACCTCGTGACCCCCTCCTGTCTGCAGTTTATAGGACGACTAGCTTCCGCCCGCGACTTCGTCCACGTGGACATTTTACCCCTTAGGAGTGGAATTTCCAAAAATCTTTTTTTAGCGGATGCCTACGTCATAACATCTACCTGCATGCCAAATTTCAGCCCGATCCGTCCAGTGGTTTGGGCTGTGCGTTGATAAATCATTATGTCAGTCAGTCACCTTTGAGTTATATATATATATATATTATTTAGATTAATTCTTGATTAAAACCACTGTATAGATATTTTAATTTACACTTATAGGTTTGTAAAGCGTGATGAAAAATTAACACTTAAAACCATTTAAGCAAACATATTTTAGATATTATCAAGTTAAAGTCACATAATACGACTAGTCATCTTTGTCTTTCTTCGTAATTACCAACCATGAATCCATATAACTTCCTAGCTTATGTTTTGGCCTAGTAATTATTATTTGCCAGAAATGGATAAAATAATTTCCTTTTTCAGGTACGTGAAAAAGTGGTGTAAGGATAAAGGTATATCGGAATTAATTAATATGCTTCCTAGCACAGTACATTACTTTTGCTATCATTTATGTAGCAAAATCTGATATTTTGTAATTTTCGTCGATACCAGACTCGTAGTACTTAGGTACTGCGGAGCAAGGCATAAAGGACGCGGTGCGTGCGATGTGCGGTGCTCCTAAAAGTCTGGGAAAAAATTGTCTGAAATAAATTTGAAGAAATACAAAATTCTGTAAAGGAAACTATTACGTTTGATACTGTTTATATAATTCAAAATGAGAAGATGATTAAAAACAGAATTTTGATATTCACAAAATGGAAACGGTCTGTTGAAATATTAAAATTATTTATGTAGCACAAAAAGAGAACAAAGAGCACATTATCAGTTTTCTTTGGTTAAAGCTTCTAAAGCTTTATTTTATCATTTTATCAAAGCTCTTTTGATATTCATCTTACATTTTTTGCAAAAAAGAGCAGTTTGCTCCGATATAGCGAAAGATACGGGTACCTAATTTAATTTACCGTGGCCGATTATGTTTTCTGAAACATTTCAATTAATAAAATACTTATATCACAGATAACATAATACTATACTCGTCTTATATAAAATAAAGTTATTACTTTTGAACGTATATTCTATTCGAATACCTATCACATTGTTTGTGTGTCATCAGCGATGTTTCCTTTCAATTCACATGTATTAAGTGTAATCAAATTAGTTTGTAATACTATTTTATAGCTTTGTATTTATTTGGTGTAGAAAACATTTCCATAATGAAGTCATATCATAATCCTTCCGCCTGAGACGGCGAGGCCCTAACGTCTCGGTTTATCCTTATAACTGTCACATCAACTTGACTGTCACTTTCCCATGACATTATGAAAATAGGAATACGGGCAATGTTGGGGAAATTGTACGCAGGTAATTCTAATTCATGTTATTGTACTGCTTTTCTATTTAACTTAAATGAAAAATGTTATTCCAAGAATAAAGGAAATGGAATTTTTGAGCGCACATGCGCACTGTTGATTAATTAAAATCCGACTCTGTGGTCTAGTGTTCCTCTTCGCTCGTCGGGATTAGATCTTATGTTTTAATCATAGATTTATAGTAAACGAATAGGATGAGACCAACAAAATGCATAAATGCTTGGGTAAAGCGCATGTTTTTTATTTTTATTTTTTTATGTTAGGAGATGGCAAACAAGCTTGTGGCCCACCTAATGTTAAGTGGTCACCGCCGCCTAAAGACACTTCGCAATATTAAGTGTAAATCACTTAACACCGCAAGTGCATTTGCCATCCTGTGGACTAAGATGATATGCCCTCCATACCCAGTAATTACACTGGCTACCTTTCCCTTCAACCGAAACACAGCGACTGCTTCACGGCAGAAATAAGAATGGTAGTGGCACCTACCCAGACGACCCTACATATGGGTCTACCACCTAGTAAAATGTATGCGTGAAAAATAGTACTGCAGTCTAACAGTTGCTGCTTTTTATACGTGATTGACAGGCTGACCTAGGACTACGAGACTATTTCACGTACATGTAGGCTACATGTACGTGAAATAGTCTCGTCTACCTATCTCGCTCTAGTATACTCTTTCTCTTTCATATGATCTATCTACAGTTTCCTATATCTATAGTTTTAATCATCTGCTGCGTTGACTGTACAAATTAATGCTCGGTTGGTTTAGTGTTAGGAGTTGTTTTAAGTTCCCCTGGCTAGCTTATTTTGACGACAAACTTTGATAAGATGCAGGTATGGAATAATTTTATGGAATAATTTCATCTTTGCGTTTACAAACGCGTAAATATAATACTAGAAAAATGCACTGAAAAAAAAAAATCGACTTGCCTCAGGCGGGACTCGAACCCGCACCTTCCACAATCCGGGTGGACGCGTTGACCAATTTCGCCACTGAGGCACTGCTTTTCGCTGTCGAAATTTGTCAGTGCTTGGTGCTTATGTTTTTATGGTAAACATCGTTTCATCAAATCTTTTGAAATTTGCACTTCCAAGACCCGAACGAAATATTTTTGCAAATATTTGACGCCCAGCTAAGATGAAACTACCTTACATTATGGAATAATTTTATCTTTGCGTTTACAAACGCGTTAATATAATACTAGAAAAATGCACTGAAAAAAATCGACTTGCCTCAGGCGGGACTCGAACCCGCACCTTCCACAATCCGGGTGGACGCGTTGACAAATTTCGCCACCGAGGCACTGCTTTTCGCTGTCGAAATTTGTCAGTGCTTGGTGCTTATGTTTTTATGGTAAACATCGTTTCATCAAATCTTTTGAAATTTGCACTTCCAAGACCCGAACGAAATATTTTTGCAAATATTTGACGCCCAGCTAAGATGAAACTACCTTACATTATGGAATAATTTTATCTTTGCGTTTACAAACGCGTAAATATAATACTAGAAAAATGCACTGAAAAAAATCGACTTGCCTCAGGCGGGACTCGAACCCGCACCTTCCACAATCCGGGTGGACGCGTTGACCAATTTCGCCACCGAGGCACTGCTTTTGCCAGTGCTTGGTGCTTATGCCAGTGCTTGGTGCTTATGTTTTTATGGTAAACATCGTTTCATCAAATCTTTTGAAATTTGCACTTCCAAGACCCGAACGAAATATTTTTGCAAATATTTGACGCCCAGCTAAGATGAAACTACCTTACATTATGGAATAATTTTATCTTTGCGTTTACAAACGCGTAAATATAATACTAGAAAAATGCACTGAAAAAAATCGACTTGCCTCAGGCGGGACTCGAACCCGCACCTTCCACAATCCGGGTGGACGCGTTGACCAAGTATTTTCTAGTATTTTCTAAGATGCAGGTAGCTTGTATCAGCAACTTACCAGGCTGTCGTCATTATAATAGTGTTAACAGCATTAAAGTAGTTCGTTTTCATACTAATGTATATATGCCTACACATTGATGGGTAAATTGAGAATAATTTGAGACTACTACTATCGCGTCCGACGGCATGTTTTTTATGCTTATTTGCTGCAAATCATATGCCTACTTGAAGGAAGTAATAGAATTAGAGATTGAGCCTGCTAAATTTGTTAACGTGCGAGTAGATGGCAACAGTGTAGTACGCGTAGATAGTGTATTCCAGTAATTATATACATTCATGTAGTTTTCTGTCAGATCACTTAAACGAATATTTACGTTAGAGAGACGCCGAGAATTACGTGTTCCATAACTTGTCGTTCGTTTTTGATTTTATGTTAGAAATAAGTGGGAACATGAAGAACAGGATCCCTAGGTTAGGGACCTCATTGGACTTTGGTTTTGAGGTTAAGGTCTGATGAAAACCTGATTTTTTAGATGAGGATGAAGTCTCAAAATCTTCATTGAGTCCTTCCTTAACTTATAGATAGCTTTTTTATTGAGGATGAATGAAGTCTCAAAACTAAAGTCCAATATTAAAGAACAGGATCCCTAGGTTAGGGACCTCATTGGACTTTGGTTTTGACGTTAAGGTCTGATGAAGACCTGATTTTTAGGTGAGGATGAAGTCTCAAAATCTTTATTGAGTCCTTCCTTAACTTATAGATCGCTTTTTTATTGAGGATGAATGAAGTCTCAAAACTAAAGTCCAATATATAATATCAGTTTTACTTTAATCTATGCATTATTTTTGATCACTTAAAAATAAAAGACGTTCAAATTGTGCTTCTCAAGTGGTGCAACAGTATCTACACTGTTATTTTATGGTACTATAGGTAGATACTTCAAAAGTTACCTACATATCGTATTAGCTTATAGCTTATAGCCTCAGAGTAAACAGGACTGGAGTAGCCTTTGCCTAACATTACCCCTCTGCCAAACGCACAAGCATTGGATGCCTGTGCGTTATATAAAACTAGTTGAGCCGCCATTTTAAAACCACAATAATCAGAACGTCTTACCGTGCAGAGCTCCCACGAAAATGCCTGCCTGTGCTGTTTTTTAACTGTAAAAAAAGTCTAAAACATCTAGTATGCAAAAAGATGGCGTCACCTTTCATTTATAAGTATAATTTTTAAGATTTGATGATTATTTACTTCATATTTTCATATTTTAGCAGATTACAATTTCAAATTTCGCGCTATAGTCTCGTGGGGAGTGCGGCCGTGACGTTGTCAAACGAACTTCGGGCGCACTCCCCACGAGACTACCTAGGGTTGACCATTATCGCATTTCAATTAATAAGTCAAAAATTAGAAACAGTTTGTTGGTAATAAATAACTGTAATTTTGTATTAATTAATTACCAATCATAATTTCGTTTTAACAATGTACGTTGCGTGTTTATCTTTAGTTTAGTATTAAGTACATACCTATACTTTTGAGGCTGCTTGAAGCCTATTGTTTGCCACACAGCATGGAAATATAAAATAATAAATAAAATAAAATAATAATTAAACTATTTTGCATTTTTATTCATGCTGGGCGGAGCTCATAAACATTAAGAATAACTATCCTGTAGGTATATACTTCCAGCGTCCCTGACTTCATAAAATAAGCACGGGTAAAAGGGTAGGTACCATCGCCTAACCAGCACTGCCGATCATTTCTAAGAAACCTAAATTTTTTTTCGAGCCATTGGACAAATTGTTTTTTTTTTTTGTAATCAGCAACCCTAATTGATTTGCACATTTTTGCACAATAATTGATTTGCACAATAGTGATGTCAACTTCATCGATATTGTGATTTTACGTGTGAGTAATGAATGAATGAATGAAAGTAACATACATAAATTGACAATATGTATTATGGTTTAAATTTTTATGTCGCAAGGAAATTGTATAATTCCGCAGTTTACATCGTCATCAGTTTAAAAAACACATACCCTATTCTTAGTTCTTCTTCTTATACTTGTCGATAATAAAACATAGCTTAGACAAATTACAGTTTGTTTCAGCAACCAGGTAATAATGATGATGTCAAAATAAGAATAAGGTATGTGCTTTTAAACTGAATGCATGGGGAAACTTGCCACGGTCTTCCAAACGGAGATCTATGCAATAATCCTCTGTGCAATGAGGATTATAGAACGTGTTAAAAAAAAACAAGGTTGTCTATATCCTAAGCGACAGTCAAGCAGCGCTCAAAGCCCTCTCAAACCCTCGTATTGACTCGGATCTAATACTCAATGCTGTCAAGAGACTAAATAGGGTCGGCCAGCACAATAAAGTAGAGCTGATCTGGGTCCCAGGTCACGAGGAGATTAAAGGCAATGAGAAAGCTGACGAACTGGCAAGGAAAGGATCAAAATACCCATTCATAGGTCCTGAACCTTTTATCCCAATTTCCAAAAGCTACATCTGCAGAGCCATCAAAGAATATGTCCATAAAAGACATCATATGGAATGGAAACTGTCGCCTGATATGAAACACTCTACATCCTTCACAGGAGACTGTCCTAGAGGATGGAGTAAATTCATATACGGGGATGGCAGACAACAGGCCCGCCGGATTTTAGGTGGGCTTACAGGGTACTACGCCACAAACCACATGCTCCAAATGAAAATTTCGACAACATCGAATTGCAGAGCATGTGGACACGACCGGGAATCCATGGAACACTTGCTATGTGACTGTGATTCCATAGCCAGGATTAGAATAAATATCCTGGGGATAGCTTACCCAAGGTCAGAGGACTACAGACTCTTCAAGCCCATGGACATAGTAAGGCTGATGGCCTACATATTCAAGGAGCGACAAGAGTAAAAAGACACGGCAAATGTAGCGGCAAATGTTTGTGTGACGAATACGAATGTTTGTTTGCGAGTCATGGTTGTTTATATATTTATTTAAGTTTATTTATAAAAATATCTAAAATTATTATGTATATTAAAAAAATGTCCGTTATCTAGTATCCGTAACACAAGTTATTAATGATACTTACTTCAGGCTAGATAATTGGTGTGAGCGTGGAAATATATTATTATATTATATTATTGGCTGTTATTTCATTAATTTAGGACATATTAAAGTCGGAAATACCCTTATGCTTGGTTTCAAATGCTTGTAAATTAATCATTATACAATGTTCTTTATTCAAAGTAGTCTTAGATTTTAGTTAGTTTATCTAGGAATCTAAAGATATACCACATGTGTGGTAATTATTTATAAACAAAGGAAGTTACACAAAGCAAAAACCCGACCTGCTACCCCTCCTACTCTGCTCGGCGGGGTGGGTGACGTCATCGCCTGGTTAATGTATAAGACAGCTCTTTTGACAGCCGCCAAGCGATGGGTTAACTTTAAGCACTGTGTAATTACGTATGTGAGCATATCTTGAAATAAGGGGCCATCCATAATACCGTTCCTATAATATTATTTCCATCTAGTGGACCCCTATCTACCTTTGGAACATTAATTAAAATAGTGGAACCCACTAACACCTCCTTAAAAGTCTTCAGGGAAGAATCTTTCATTTTTTCTTCTGATATTTTCAGGTATTTTGCAGCATGGAACCTTTGATCTTTTATATTTACTTCTTTTTAACATAAGTAGCATAGAATTTTCGATCCATATCCTTCTTCTCCTACCGTGAGTATGCTGAACGCATTTTTGCAATTATGAAATAAATGAACCCTAGTAGATTCGATGCCACAAACAACACAATGTGCTATTTTCTGGTTGTCAACTGCTTCACGTTCTGGTGTAGTGGCAAAACGTTTGTATTATATTTTTGAACAGGCGCCATAGGTGTTATAGACTCAGAAATTGGTATAAGTTTACTGTTTGACGATTCAGGTGCCAGCGAATCCTCTGAATTTGAAGTCACCTTTTGGTTTATCTTCCAAAACTGTGTTCTCATTGTTGCTTGGTAACTCAGGTGCTAATACAATCTCAGAAGTTGAAGTTTCATTGTATTGCTGTTTTAGGAGCTGTTCCAAGTCCTCTTCAGTAACAAGTTTTTCAAGCAATTCTTTTGAAATGTGATTAGATTGGAGTCCGGATTTTGGATCAGCTCCAAATAGTGGTGCTATGTTTTGTTGCAAATGAGGAAAAGGGGGAGGCAATAATTAGCGAAAACAGTGGTTTTCAAGTCCTGACTTGTCTTTTTTTGTCTTTTCACTAAATCAGTTCAGGAATTTGATCAAATGACTAAATTTAATAAGGGAAATATTGAAATCTAATAGTTATATTAACATCTGCAGGGATTTGATCAAATTCCTTAGGGATTTGATCAAATCTCTATTTTCATCATTTCCCTGCGACATATATATAATAACACCTATTGTAAATACCTTTTAAGTGCAATAAACTATTACGTATAAATTTGTGTTTAATTGATATAGCCTTCGAAATCTGTCAAAGTTTTATATAGACCTCATATATATTATATTATTTATATTAGTCTTTGCAATAAATATCGAAAACTGACTGTTGTAGCATGTAATATCATCATTTGATTTTTAATAATGTAGGTATACTAACGTAGTAATACATTCATTCATTGAACGAAACTGATTTATCGATATCGATATTCTCATGCTATGTCATGTTACTTCTCACACAATGACATTCGTGTATTAGAATAGAACGTTAACACACTATTTTAAGCACATGTGCGTGAAATTTAAATATGTGTGTCGTATTATGCATGTGTGCGTTTGTAAATACGCAAAAAGTTTTTGTTTCTGTGTGCTAGTATTGAGTGTAGTAGTAACCTCACCCCCCGCAAAAAATGGCAGAAAAACATGTAAGAGAAATTGACAAATGGCTACTCCAGTCCTGTTTACTCTGAGCTTATAGCCTATATTATTTAGGTACATAGACAAAATAGAACATCACAGAAGTAATTAACATAGACAATTTGCTGTTTCCCATTTCCAGTGTATGTTGATCACATATTCATCGCTGTTGATGGTGTGAACATTTCAGTTCGGAATGTATTAATTAATGCTGGAATAGGCGAGCTAGTTTGAACTGTTTAATGACGCGACTGACAGCTAAAATATTACATGTTCTAAATGAGATAAATACAAAAGATATTTCTTTGCGCAAATTCTAGCTAAGTTCGTACAAAAGAAGGTCCATTATTTTGCGTTTTATTAATCGCTAGCTCAGAGATCCCTTTGTTGCTTGAGAAATGTAGGCGTCAGTGCAGAAGTTTATCTTCCTTTAATTAAAAATATTATCGCCGCTCTTGCCCCGTACACCTTTTTGTAATTTAGGTCCAAGAACTGTCGTGAATTAGACTAGGATGAAACAGCATGTATAATTTAGGTACCGTTTCGCATAGTCTGAAAACGGCTTGTTCCAAGCATCTCGTATATGAATTTAGATGAAGCCTGCAATCTGTGCAAACATTTACATGTATTCCCTTGAGTTGAACTCCATGCTGTGGGCTAAAACAAAAATGTTGTTGCTTGAAATACATGGGCTACATAACATGCAAAGGAGAAAGGTTTTGTGACCTGCGAACCTTGATATCATACGTAACCGTCTAGGAATACTACCAGTAAATTACGCAAGAGAAATTTATAATTCAAGTATACGTGCTTAAACAAAATGTACGGAATTTTATAAATTACATGGTGACTAAAATTATTTTAAAGGAGATGTAATATTTGGTCAGAATCATTATTTTTGACGATAATTACTCCGAACTTCGCATTATAACATATATTACGTTAAATTTTGTTAATTGGTCCTCTGGTGTAATAAAGTGGGAAACGTGTTGGAAATACTGGCTATATTATTATAAGTATTTTGTATTCCATGTATATTCAAACTATGGTTGTGACGTTATTTTTATCTATCAGTCAAATATATAAACTTAACAAGCTTACAAGTTTTTTCCTTTATTCAACACGTTATCAGCACGAAGCTCTAAATTATAGTAATTCAATTAATAGGAATTACAAATATATTTATCGTGAGTTGAAGAATATTGTGAAAGTGATTTTTCTTGTATTGTTGATATTTTGTTTATTTTGAATCTGACAGTCAGTAAGTATGTCAACAAATTCTCTCGCATCTATAAAACCTTTAGTAAATAGGGAAGGTTATGGTGTTTGGAAGTTTAAGATGCGTATGTGTCTTCTCCATGAAGAGTTATGGGAAACAGTTGTTGGTTACCCGACGGATGCTTCTATATCAGCAGAAAAGAGACGTCTGGCTGATCAGAAGGCTTTATCCAAAATTTGCCTTACTGTAGATAATTTAGCAATTAATCATGTTAGACCATGTAATACTGCAAAAGAGGCTTGGGATGCTTTATCAGCAGCCTATGAAGATAAAGGTCTTGGACGTCGCATTAGTCTCGAACGTCAATTATATAGAATATCTCTTATCGATTTTGATAATATAGAATCGTATATAAATGCTGTAGTTTCTACTGTATTAGATTTGGCCGATATTGGTAAGGTAATAGAAGATGCTTCAATAGCTGCAATACTTCTCGGTGGTTTGACTCCCCAATATGATCCGCTTGTTATGGCCTTAGAAAATTCTAATATTGAGATTACATCTGCATTAGTAAAAACGAAGCTATTAAATGAATTGAACAAAAACAAACCAGATTCTGCTTTACGGACTAAGTACAGTCACAAAGAAAAACATGAAACTTCAAAACCCAAAAAGACCATTATATGTCATAATTGCAAAGAACCAGGACATAAACGTCCAGATTGTCCCCATAAGAAGGATAAGAAAGGAAAGAGGCCAGAGAACCATCAGAGCTGTTTAAATGCTTTATCAGTTAATACTGAAATAGAAAATGGGAAATGGTATGTCGATTCTGGAGCTTCAGCGCACATGACATCAAGACTTGATTGGTTGGAGAATGTCAAAGAGTCATCGAAAGGTGAAGTTACTATTGCTAACGGTGAAAAATTGATTAGTCAAATATATGAACTCAACAAGCTTACAAGTTTTTTCCTTTATTCAACACGTTATTATTCAAGACATCAAGAAGTTTTCAGATGTTGTTTGTGTACCTAAACTGAACTGTAATTTGATTTCTGTAAAGAAAGCAGTTGATAAAGGCTTTACTGTTGTTTTTGATACTACTGGTTGTAATTTTTATAATTCTAATGTTTTCTCTTGTAGTGGTGATATACTTTTACATGCTTCGATATGTGGTGGACTGTATACTTTAGATTGTTCTGTCAATTTACCGCGTCAATTATCAGCTTTTGATGTGCACTCTGATGTTTCCAGATTCCAACTTTGGCATAGACGTCTAGGACACTTATGCCGAATCGGGATGGATCAACTCAAAAAGGGGCACGCAGTCGGTATTGATTTCAATGATGTTGACAAGGAACCGTGTATTCCATGCATTGAAGCCAAGCATAGTAGAATGCCATTTAAGAAAACACCGTCTACAAAAACAACGAGAGTCTTGGAGTTGGTTCATTCAGATCTTTGTGGTCCTATGTCCGAAACATCTTTTCAGGGTAATTTGTATGCTTTATTTTTTATAGATGATTTTTCTCGTATGATTTTTGTTTTCTTTATATCTTCAAAAGCCGATGTAAAGAATAAATTTCTAATTTTTCAATCTCTAGTAGAAAGGGAAACTAGTGAGAAAATCAAAGCATTAAGAACAGACAATGGAACGGAATATGTAAACAAAGAATTTTCGAACTATTTACAAAGTGTTGGTATCAAGCACCAAACGACAGTTCCTTATAGTCCACAACAGAATGGTATTGCGGAAAGGACTAATCGTTCAATTTTTGAGAAAGCTAAATCTATATTATTTTGTAGCTCACTTTCAAGGGCGTATTGGGAGGATGCAGCAGGAACTGCTGTTTATCTGAAGAATAGATGTCCTCATCGTGCTCTTGAAGGAAAAACTCCATTTGAGAAATGGTACAGAACTGGTCCTGATTTATCCCACCTACGAGTTTTTGGTTGTCGTGCTTTGCTACACGTCCCGGAACCACATAGGAGGAAATTAGATGTAAAGGTCAATCAATATATCTTTGTTGGATATTCAGAAAATCCAAAAAGTTATATGTTTCGTGATGCTAAGTATCCAAGAAGACTGGTAAAGGGCAGAGATGTTGTATTTTTCGAAGACACTTTTCATGATGTGAAGAGCAAGGTTGAAGAATCACGTTCAGAAGTTGTTCCTGAAGAAATTTCGTTACCTTTAGCCTCTACATCCAAAGTTCATTCAATGGATGATTATAGTGAATCGACAGCTGGATCTAGCTCTATTGGTGCTGAGGTAGTGCCAATTCAGTCTGATGATATACCAATATCAGAACAAATTGATCAGAATGTTCATAATGATGAGGTCGTGACTGAATCCAGGTATAATTTAAGGCCAAGAAAAAATAAGGAAACTGAAGCGTGCCATGTATATGCTCAGATTTCTTCTCTTATACATTCGGATGAGCCTACAACATATTTACAAGCCGTGAATTCAGAAGACAACGATCATTGGTATCATGCAATGAATGAAGAATACCAATCATTGCTTAACAAAAACACATGGATCTTAGTAGACAGACCAGATAAGAAGGTCATTCCCTGTAAATGGGTCTATAAGATGAAAAAGAATGCTCATGGTGAAGTCATCAAATACAAGGCTAGACTTGTTGCCAAAGGTTTTAACCAGGTCCAAGGTATCGATTATCATGAAACTTTTTCTCCTGTGGTACGCAATTCATCTTTACGAGTGTTGTTCGCATTAGCAGCTGAAACAAACATGAAGATACATCATCTAGATGTGGACACTGCGTTCCTTAATGGGGACTTAGAGGAGGAGGTCTATATGCACCAACCTCAGGGTTTTGTCGAAACAGGGCAGGAGGATAAAGTATGCCTATTAAAAAGGTCGCTTTATGGTCTAAAGCAGGCCGCAAGGTCTTGGAACATAAAACTTAACGATACTTTATCTTCAATAGGTTTTGTTCAAATTCCTTCGGAAGCATGCATTTACACCAAAAAGTTTGATAATGAGACAATTATACTCGGAGTCTATGTCGATGACGTTTTGATTCTTTATAAAGAAAACGAGTCACTTGACAATGTCATTTTTGACTTAAACAAATATTTCTCTTTAAAAAATCTTGGAGAATTAAATTATTTTTTAGGTTTGAATATTGAGTGCAAGAAAGATGAAATCAAGTTATCGCAACACTCTTATATTCAAGACGTACTGAAAAGATTTAATATGGAAGATTGTAAATCTGTATCAACACCGTTGGTGAATAATAAACTTTTGCCGAGTGAAACTGGTGAGCAGTTCTCATATCCTTACCAGAGTTTAATTGGTTGCCTTATGTACTTGGCAGTAAATACGAGGCCGGACATAGCTTACGCCACTAGCTATTTGAGTCAATTTAATACCAAATTTGATAAGTCGCATTGGTTGGCCGCTAAGAGAGTGCTCCAGTACTTGAAGGGAACTATAGATTTTTGTATAACTTACAGAAAGGGCGGTGGACAGTTAAAAGGTTACGCAGATGCTGATTGGGCAAATTGTGCAGTCGATCGTCGCTCGTACACCGGGTTTTATTTCTCGCTGGCTGGAGGTCCAGTATCATGGGAGTGTAAAAAGCAGGCGACGGTTGCGCTTTCGTCTAGTGAAGCAGAGTACATGTCTTTGTCTAGCGCTGCGAAGGACGCTGTATTTTTAAGAAGACTGCTGAACGATCTGACAGGTATTCTAAAAAGTGTAGAAATTTTTAATGACAGTCAGAGTGCACATAAAATCGCGTCTAACCCAGTATACCACAATCGAACTAAACATATAGATACTAGGTATCATTTTATTCGAGAGCTAATAGGAAATGGTGTAATTATTGTAAGTTATACTCCCACTACTGAAATGTGGGCAGATATCTTAACAAAGGCACTAGGATGTCATAATCACAAAAAATGTGTTAAAGGCATAGGGCTTTTGTAGTTTGTTATTTATTTTTGATAGTTCACCATATTTTGATTAAGGGGGAATGTTGGAAATACTGGCTATATTATTATAAGTATTTTGTATTCCATGTATATTCAAACTATGGTTGTGACGTTATTTTTATCTATCAGTCAAATATATAAACTTAACAAGCTTACAAGTTTTTTCCTTTATTCAACAAAACGCCACAGTCTTGGAATTGATTATTTTCTTGAAATAATGTTTATTTGGCGAAGATAAATTCATTTATCCTTCAACGTCCCTACAAAGTTCTACGTAACGAAGTTTGTAATGTAGAATGTAATTTGTTGCTAATTAATTTAATCTATTTCAAAAGTGGTTATCTCAGCTGATCCTCTTCGGATGGTAATGCTTAATAACACCTTTGGTTGGTCCATTAATTGTGGCAGCTCACATTAGCTTCGGAGGAATTGTGTCCTGGGCAAATTGCTTTTCAACTAATTGAATACAGGAAAATCGAGTTTGAAACTTTGTCATTAGGGGTATGGCTAAGTGAAGTATCGCGGGACAAAGAGAAATGTATGTACGTACATACAATACAAGGTCGACCCATGGGAAGTATTGCTGTGACAATACTTTGTAAAGTTTTAAACTAATTATGAGCAATGGCTATTAAGGGAGAAGACTTCAGTTTGTACGCCATTGTAAGCGAGATCGCGTTTACAACGTAAGAGGAAATCCTGTTAAAAATAACCAAGAACTGTTCCCATGCATCATTAAAACATTTGGGTCAATGGGTGCTTCAACTTTTAATCGTTAATCATAAAAGTTCTAACAATTTGTTGAAGTTTTTATTTATAAACACCGAAAAAACGAGCCATCTTAGGCTAAATACACGAACCCACACAAGACTAGTTGGATGCACAAATTCAAGAGGCACCTTAATGGTTACTTGCTCTTATAGTTCAGCTTTTAAGCTTTATGCATAATAATACTGTACAATATTAACTATCACATGTAAAAGTGTTCTTTGAAATTAATGAATAAATAAAATATAAATACACATCAACATAATAAACTGTATTGCGAGCGTACTTACGCCGTAAACTGTAAAACAGCTCAGCATGTTGTTTTGTTTTAAGTACGACATGACCTCGATTATATGATCTGAGGACATAACTCTCAAGGTACGAGCGTTAGTAAAAACTATTGACTTAACTCGAACTGCAGATTGTTAAATCTATAGTGGTTGTCGATTTTTGTTCGTTGGCTCACTGAAGATTTAATTTTTTGGTTTGATGCCCCTTTCATGTAGGCGACAGGCTGGCAACCTGTCACTATTTTCAGGCGCTTCATGAACCATAATGTGAGCAGTTTAAAAATTTGTCACCCAACTTTAATTTGTTATTTTAATGCAAAGAGGTTCCATATAACCTTAAATCAGTTGGTGCCTTATAGACAAATATGCAGTTGAGGTTTTTAGAGTTGGCAAGGTTTTTAGAGTCGTCAAGCTATTTTTTAAATGAATTGGACCACGGAACTCTCAAAAGGTGCTGTGGTCCAACTATTTCTAAAGTTGGACAACTGCCCTTATTAAAGACCCATGGTCCAACTAGTTGGACAGAGCAGTTGGACCACTGCCCCTGACTGAATGTGAGATGTTGCTTTATGCGTGACCAAATGTTACCTAAGGCTCTGGTCGATTCCTTGGTATGTTAGAATTAATGAACGTGAATGAACATTATCGAATGTATGCCGTCCTTCTAAATTAATATTATTTATTTTTGTTTCTTATGATTTTCATAAATAGTAGACTTTAATAATTAGTTGAGTAAATACATACAATACACACTGCAGCCACACACGAACACAAACACACAACAAATTATCTTAACGTTATTTTATTCGTGAGAGCACTACCTACTGTAGGCCTATTCCCTAACTTTTTTTGACAGTTGAAAGTGATGATCACTAAGTGAATTACATATCCATTGCTGTTTTACACGACACGCTATTATGGCACTTGTCGTGTAAACCAGCAATGGATATGTAATTCACTCGGTGATCATCACTTTCAACTGTCAAAGAAAGTTAGCGAATAGCTCCTCTGGTTTTTGTATGAAACTTAGTTTAGTTGTTGGCTGTAGTCAGCTACTAATTTATTACTCGTACCTATGTAAAAATTTGTAAAAGTTTATTTGTAATAAAGTTTTAATATTTTATATTTTTTTAAAAAGTCAGTTACTACTCAAATCAATAAGATCATGGGATAAGTAGAATGACTTTAGGTGCTCGATAATTGTGGAAATTAATTAAGTACATATTAAAAATAGCTGCTTAGCCGCGGTGGCGCGCCCGCTGAAACCGAGGTTATTCTTGGAGACAATCAATACAGTCGTCTGCATATTTAAATCATTGCAGAGGTGAATGTTTCTGAGTGTGGGACGTTGCTTGTTAAAGTGTCATCATCATCACTACATGGCTTGTTAAAGTGTCATCATCATCACGTTCGTATTTAATGTTTAACAAAATAATGAACTCGGCCATCCGATACGTTGAAATTAATGAGTTACATATTTGGTTGGTGTACAACAACATAGTTAGTCAATCATTATGTATAGAAGGAAATGAACAAGTAGATCAGTGGTGCGAGAAAGAATTAACCATCAACAATTTTGGAAATATTTTTTGTTACCTCAAATGGCTGAACGAATTTCTATAATCAAGGTATCGTTAGATTTGTCTTGACTTTCTAAGTGCTTTAGGTAAGTGATGTTGAAAAAAAAAACAACATAGTGGCTGTGAGGTGCTATTATTATGTCAAATTACGAAAATTATTATAATATTACAATAAAGCACTAAAAAGGTATAAACAAAAATAAAAATATTTAAAAAGGCAACTTAAACATTGATGGTAGTTTTATAGAACTTTTGTTCAACATGCAGTCCGATGCATGACATTATGATTGATTTGACTTATTATTAAATTCTATGCCTCCGACTGCATGTTACTATGTTGAACAAAAGTTCTAAAAACTGCCATCAATATGTTTTAAGTTTGGCTTTATATTTGATCTTGTTTCCACCATTTCACTTGGTTAATTGTCTTTTTTGTTGATGAACTGTTTTAGAGTATTCATGTCTGTCTGTATTCATATCATTAAAAGCAAGAGAGAAAGGCCGTGGTCTAGGTGTACGTATTCTATTTAGAAGAGTGAATACTAAGCGCATTGTATCGGTGCATCCCCAATTCTCACAGCTTGTTTTTCAACAACCTCGATAGGTTCTATTTGGCGTCTTACCGGTACGGCCTACTAATGAGATCCTACTCCATGTAAAGCCTCCTTGCACTTTGTTAAGCAGTCATCCTTGCCATTTGTTAAACAGTTATTACCTAGAAGTTGAGTAATACTTCGCTCCATTGGACACACCAAGCTTTCAGTATTTAATCTGGAACTCACTCAGTAACTAACCTATCCCTAGAATCAAAGAAAGTCGTCTGGATTGATAGATCGTGTCCAGCAAAGCAGTGTATGTAAGTGCGTACCTATACATAAAGAACTCTGGTGAGTCGGTGCTGGTTACCAGCAAGGAGGCTAGTAACAATAGATCATCATAGGTCACAATTACACCAATAGCCCGAATAATCAGAAAAGGGTAGATAGTAGGCACTAAAATTAATTTATATTTTTTATTCCTTTAAATCTAAAGTTCCCTGAACCGGCAAACAAAATAGGCTTCGGAGTGGTTAACCAATTTATTGACCGAACGCTCCAATTAAAGGTAATTAGCTTGTAACGAGCAACGTCCGTTGTTTAAATCAAAGCGTGTATTGCAATAGGGTATTTCTGATTGTAAGTACTCGTTCTAGCCTGAATCTTACAGACCAGTGTGTCCTCATCATCATCATCATTTTAGCCAAGAGATGCCCACTGTTGAGCATAGACCTCCACCAAGGATCTCCAAGCAGGTCGGTCATGCGCTGCCTATATCCAGCGGCTTCCCGCGACCTTTACCAGATGACGATCTGGTCTACCTTGTGGGGGGCCTACCAACGCTGTGTTTACCGTCCTTTCCGCCCCAACGGCCGTCAGACCAGTTTGTATATATTTTTTTCTTTCGACACTTTTATATTTAACCCCTATCTTTTCTTTATGGAAATCTGGAAAGCCTATTCAATAACGAGATATGTATATAGGACCTTAGGCTCTGAATTAATAAGAATAGTTATTGTGATTCGAAGAATGCGTCTAGACAAGTAGTGATGGTTAACCAAGATCTTCTTTATGGCGAAAGTTTACCCCTAAGGCTGTTCTCAATTTCAACGAATAATCTGCCTATCTCTATATTGTCTCTCTCTCTCTACAGCTAAGAAACAACCCTCCTCTAAGTGTTATTAAAGCTCCACATGACTTATTTAGGAAGTACCGGAAATTGAATTTTACCTTCATTTACATTTATTCGTCGAATAAAAATATAGACTCAAAAAACAAAGAACGTTAATAAAGTTGCGCGTCAAAAAATTTCTTATGTGGTTTTTTCAATAAGATTGTTATGAGATGTATTCGCTAAAAGTGTTTATTTTTATAAGTGGAGGAGGCAAATATTTATTTTCTTTTTACCGACTTTTTTGTGCTAGAAATTCTATTCGGTTCCTTCTACAAGAACGTTTGACGATGGGACCAAGGGGTCAGAGTTTTTACAAGTTGTCATTACTGGCTTTCGACGTGACTTGTTCAAGATTGTAATTTTTTGACAGCACAGCAGCTAGGGTATCAGCTTAACGTGCCTTACAAAGTACGGAGGGACTTTTTTATGCTAATATGCTACGATGATAAATAAGCTAATGTCCTGTTGGAGTTTTGTATTGAACCTGTTTGGTGCTAATAGAAGTCTACGACTGATATAAAATAATATGTAGACTTGTCGGTTTTTCATGTCTGTCATGTGTAGCAAAAAGAAAATGTAAGATGTGTTTAATTATTTAATAAATCTTTACTTATCGACTGGTGTAGTCGTATTTCTCCAACATGGTCTACCTGTGGGAAAGTGGATACCGTCGCCTATAAACACCTGCAATAACAAGAAAAAAATAACTCAGTATTGCAGGTTTGTCATCCTGATACCTAAGATTAAATGTCTTTCATGCTCAGTAATTACACTGGGTACCTTTCTCTTCAATTTGAAACACAGTAAACTGTTTCACAGCTAAAATAGAAAAGGCGGTAGTACCTACCCAGACTACCCTACATACCATAGATTTATTATTACTGACGTTTATAGATTGGCAATGAATCGACTATGGTGAGACCAAAAAATACACCGATGTGTACGTAATGCGCATGTGTGCATGAAAAATAGTACTGCACGCTGACAGTTGCTGTCTTTCCTACGTGACTGACAGGCCTCCGTAGGCCCCCTGCGTGTACGTGAAATGGTCTCGTCTATCTATCTCGCTCTGTTATACGCGTTAGTATGCTCTTTCTCTTTAACATTGCCGATCTACAGTTTCCTATATCTACCCTACATACAAGCCTACTACCTAAATAGAAATAGAGTGAAGTAATATTTGGTCACCCTTCATAGTGCTAACCGCGTAGGTACTATAATTGGTTATTCTTCTATTTCTGCTTTTATTGCTGATCTCTAACGCTTGATCCGTTCCTGTTTCTCAGGTTAGGTTAGGTTAAACTTATGGTCTTGAGTCTTGTTCTGAATCAAATCAAATCAAATAAGTTTATTTGCTTAAAACACAGTTATAAAGTTCTTAATTTCAAACAACGTGCATGTGTTCAGTCTGCATGCAGACGTGCAAAACTTTACAAATTATACGTAATTGTCAAATAATTATAAATTAATTAATTAATATAAATTAACTGGCAGTGCGAAGATATCTACATTCAAAACTAATACGCAAATCAGTAACTTATAGCATACACCAACAACAAAATATAGATAGCAGAATTAATAATTGTAATAATGTCAAAATTTAATCATTATGGGATTATCTGATGGGGAAAGTCATCATCAGCTCATATCACGTCCCCACCGAGGGGCTCAAGCCTACCCCACATTAGGGGCGATTAGGCCTTAGTCAACCACGCTGGCCAAGTGCGGGTTGGTCAAATTACAAGCAAACAAGTTGATGGGGAAAGTGAACGCTTCTTTTTTAATATGAACGTTACGGAACAGCGACTACGAAACGGCTACGGACCGTAACGCATCGTTTCTTTTTCTTAGTAAAAAGAGGCGATACTGTTTCGAGCTGATAAATGTGCTTCGACCTTTATCCGGTTCTTTGAACGAAACTGTGCAAGGCTTAGTTATATTGGTCTTGTTTCTCATTTTATTATAATGTTATTAACACCGAGATTTAAAGTTACATTCGGTACATTTTTAAAAGCTACAAATAATAATTGTGAATATGATTTTTGATTAAAAATATACTGTAAATAAAACAACTTTTACGGGTTTACCTCGCGTGTAATTAGATTTTACATTTTAATGTTATTGCCGACGTTTCGTAGAATAACAAAATGTAAAATCTAATTACACGCGAGTTAAATCCGTAAAAGTTGTTTATTTACAATGTGTAGTGCTCGCGCAAATCTAAGAGAACGTTATAAAAATAATTTAATTAAGTTAATAATTAAAAACAATATTGTGGCAAGCTTTAAAATCACAGATAAAGCCGATCTTTATACAACGTAATTACTACGCAGTTCCATGTTTCATGTACAACGGACAATCAGTGTCAGATTCTGGCCAAATATGGAAAATTAATCCTTTAGCGGTACATAGTAAACACTAACAACCAGTAAATTAAAAAAAAATATTGTTACGGAGTATTGTGAAGTGAAAGTCTTTTTTTTATATTAGATTTGAATTGTCGTTGGGACGTCCATTTTTTTCTTCATCTCTCGTAGAAAAACATCAAATTATCTTTTCGTGGATATGTCAATATTTAACACTATTCTTAGATGAATCTTTTGATTATTATATAGGTATTAAATTATGAAGTTTTCTGTGTTTCTAATCAATAGGCCCAACTCTAACTGAACCGATTCTTTCACCGATGTTATTTGCTGACTTCCTTTTTAATTTTATTTATTATCTTAATAAAAATAGGATCATCCGCTTGAGAGCTATGATGCCACAAGCATATATCTAAACAGCTACACATGTTAAAACACACATCTTTTTTTATCGAGGTTGAAAAATATCTATATGTACGATGTCATAAGTAAACGATTAAAGTCGTAATAAGCAGGATTGAAATAAAATTAACATCGTCTAGGTATTATAAATTGTACTGGACATACATTGCTAAAGGTTTTCGAAATATTTGTAGTTATTTTAAGTTTGGAAACTTATATAAAGTACCTAATCAAAGTACAATCGATATGATGCCACGCAAGCCATAGTGGCAAGAGGTTAAATATTAGATACACACAAGCTTTTTAAACATTCGTGTCCATCAGACATCTGCTTAGCTACATTGTTATACGTTGTTATTGTACTAGTTGCACGTTCACTATTCCCACAATTTATAATTTAAAGGTACAAATTTCCACTGCTCATAATATCGACCCAAACTCAGCTGCTTAATTAGATGTTAATTATTCATATCTAATAATCTATTTACAAAGCAGATATAATAGGTGCGCGGGATACGTGGCTTAAAATCCATAGGGATTATTTTGAATTTATTACATTATTATCACTGACGAATATTTAATTTGATATTAATACTCATCTTACAGATTTAAATACCAATTTTTATCAATCAATCAAGTGTACATCCAACAATCACCTCCCTGTTACAACACCTTCCACGATCCTGGGTTTACCGTATTCATCCACTGAATGTAGTCCTCCGAAGGTCATCAGTCCAAAGGGTAGCAGGTACAGGCAGGTCCTACACCATGCTTGTCCAAACACAGTCTCCGTTATAAGATTCAGTTGTCTTATAATATGCTAACTTGATGTCTTTCGTCCTGTGACTCACAATTATGCTCATTGCGCCAGTCTTTTAACGAAATACCGAGAATAGGCATCCATAGTACGCTATAATACTTATTTAAATTCGCATTAGTCGATTTTTTTATTTATTTTATATTTCTTGTACACCACAAGCCGTCTGGTTCAAAAATCACTTTTAAACTTTCACGTTGCATGATTAACATGAGTAAAAACGGGATTCAACGCGATTAAATTACCTTTTAAATGCCTGACGTTTCAGCCGGTTTACATCGACCGTGGTTACAGGCGGACTCAAGCTGCCTATCTGGTTCAAATCATGGTGAAAAAAATATTGTTTATTTCAGTTGTGATGACACATAATTTAATAGAGTTTTATCTGAATGGATTGATTGGGCATACGTGAAGTACAAGAACGATTTATAATGTGGTGATAATATGCTTTTTAAATGAAAAACAATCATTTTTTTTTTCTCTGGCGATATTATGACACTGTTTATATAATGACATAAATTACATTAGTAATGGGAAAGAGTTTAAAGAGATTCGGTTGGATTATTTTTGCCATGAATAAAATAACGTCCCATACTTAATAAGTATTTTCCTGCACAGCGGGAGTAATGGTTCAGTAAAGCATTTAGGAAAGTAATGGCTTGTCAAAAAGGTCACCATTAAACAAGACATATTGAAGTGTGTTAGAGTTAAAGCTATAATAGTGGACTATTGGATTTTTTTTTCAGTAAGGAATAACGAACAGCCATCTATATACTTAAAATAAAATTAGTTCGGCTAACAAAGACCAACATAATTACAAAAATGTTACGTGATATCTAAATATATATAACTCAAGGGTGACTGACTGACTGATTGACATAGTGATCTATCAACGCACAGCCCAAACCACTGGACGGATCGGGCTGAAATTTGGCATGCAGGTAGATGTTATGACGTAGGCATCCGCTAAGAAAGGATTTTTGGAAATTCCACCCCTAAGGGGGTAAAATGTTCACGCGGACGAAGTCGCGGGCGGAAGCTAGTGAAATATAAGTATACAAAGCAAGTAACATTTTTATAGCTTTCGTATGATTACATATATATATCTAAATAGACCAATAGCTATACTTAAAATTACAAACCAAACAAGGTTAAATTTGTAACTAATTTAATTTATCTGTAGGTTCTCGCTCCTATCCAATGAAGCGTTTATTTTATTCGTTTTCAATATGTTTATTTCGATTACAAAAGTAGAAAATATTTAATTGCAAGTCTTGTCTTGCGTTTCGTATAGAATCGAATTCGCGGTTCTTCTCTCAGGCTTCTTTCATCGGATTATTTCAACCTTGTTTCCGCAGGCGTCGGTCGTGTAGATGGTGTTAGCTATAGCGTCGACAGTATGGATAGTGGATGTATGGATGGTCGGGGGCGCCGCGGCCGTGCTTTTTTCCTAACTATCACGAAAGCGCGCGGTCGGTACTCGATGGGTGACCGAAGATTTTTCAACTCGATTTTCCTCCGTGCTTCGGAAGGCCCGTTAAGCTGGCGGTCCCGACTGCTGTCGAAAGATAGCAGTCATTCACAAGGAGGGTTGATATCAGGCACACGGCCGTAAAAATCAAATGCAAAATCCTATTACCAGTTTTGCCAATATCAACGACATATTACACCGATCCCAAATAAATTGGGAGCAGGGTAGGAGAAAGGAAGGGAAGATGGTGGATGTATATATTTTTTATGAAGAATAAAGTTTTTCATCCACTATTTTGAAACCTCGCTTTTATTTTTTCCAATAAGAAAATTGGTGGCCGTGTTGTGCCGGCAGAGCAGAATAGCATCACCTTATATCCTCTAATGGGTATCGTAGAAGGCGAATAATCGATCAGCAAAGGCGTATTGATCACCTTATACTCGGCTCCACCAATCCACATTGGGCAAGCGTGGTGGCCTAAACCTCCTTCGATAACAAGGAGAGGCCTTGTGTCCCAGCAGTGGGTCGAGTTATAAAGGCTGATATGATGAATAAGAAAATTGACCACAAAAGCCTTAACCTAAAGCAGTATGCCAATAACAAAGTACCTACTGGACTAATACCTAAACTAGGCGCACCAAGGTGGTATTTTATAAAACAAATAAGTTTTTTTCCAGTAATGGATTGTACACCGTTTACATAAACTCTCGATTGTCATTGTAATTTTTTAGGAACCAATTGTTATTTATTGAGTGACAAAATTATTGATTGCGATGATCGTCAGAATGTTACGCGTCAGTTGTATTCAAACGTACACCTGATTGACGTTAGTTAACATTAATATAATATTTTTTTGTTAGTACATTTACCATTTAATTTTATTTGTAGTATACCCAGACTGCTGATAGGTTATAGTCCTAGGGCCTTATCGCGCTATTTACAACATTTTTATTCTATTCTATTCTTAATTAATGCCGTCGAGTCACATTAAACGTACGCATTTTGCCAATGTCAAGTGAAAATGTAACTAAAGTAACAAAAATTGTACGGTTGATTTGGGTTAAAAATGGAGTCTCTCAACACGTGTTTTTACAACAAGAACTCGGGAGAAACTCCAACGTTTTTATTAAAACCAATTCGTTTTCCTACACTTTGACAACAGTTTGACAGCAGCAGATGTCAAAACGTATGAAAACGATTTGGCTTCGGTAAAAACGTAAATAGTAAAACCGTAGCTTAGCCTACCCTCTATCAAGGGAGGCTAAAATGTTATATAAAATTGTTAATTTAGCTCTTAAGCGTAGATGATAAATCTAATATATACTGTAATACCAGTTTGTTCCTATGGAGATGGCATGATCATGTTTGATCAAATCTCCTTCCCATAATAAAGAATAAAAAAAAAAAAACCGTAGCGACATCGCAGCGATTTAATCGTTTAAACATTGGTTTTGACTTTTGTTTGTTAGTTCACTGAAGGCTTAGGTACTAGAGTTTTGAGAAGACTCGACAGTTCAAAGTCCCGGGACACGAGACAGTCTACGATCAAAGTCCTCCGGGACTTCTAGACTTCTCATAATAAAATTAGAATCGAGTTAATTTCTGGCGAAATGTATTACTAAAATAGCATTTTTTAGTAAATATCAACATTTTTAAACGTAAAAAATCCTAACAATTTTAAAGGTTAATTTGAGTCTAAATGATTGGCGTGTTACTTTTTTATAATCACAGTTTTACTTTTTAGCAATTAAATTTTTCATTGGTAATTACCACTAACAGATTTATTTCGTTATTAAATATTTATTTAATCTAATTATAAAACAGAAATAAGTTAGTCTTATAAATATTTAATCAAATTAGACTTCTTTAATAATAAAGACGAATAAAAAAAATGTTACCAGATGAAGCAAATAAAAATTATTAATATTACAATACAATTTCCACAACCTTGTCTCATCTCGAGTCTCGACCCGAAAGTACCGGGACTCGAGACAACTTTTACAAAAAAATAGGGGACTTAACGACACGAGACGTCCCGGGACACAAACCACTTCAAGACACGAGTCCCGGGACCCAAACCACTTCGAGACACGAGACGTCCCGGGGCCCAAACTACTTCGAGACGCGAGACGTCCCGGGACCCAAACCACTTCGTGACACGAGACGTCCCGGGTTCCAAACTACTTCAGGACTTGAGACGTCCCGGTACCCTTAGCCCTTTAGGTACTTACTTTTTGGGTTTGATGCTCCTAGCGACTAGACTCAAGCTGCCAGATGTGGCTTTATGTGAAACCAAATGTTACTTAAAGATTTGCAAAATTTTCTGGGATTATGAAAATGTTATCATGTTGATTCGTAGGTATTTATATAAAATTAGAAGTAAACAATTTAGCTTTGTTACTACGCTTAAATTGACAAGCAAGAGTATAAACGCTGTGTTAGCTCTACAGCAAAATGCCCATCTTATTTAAAAAATAGCAAGGTCAGAGAAACGACTTCCGAATGTGTACTTACAAGAGAGCCCGCTCTCAGCGTTACGGTCCTTCGTTTTCCAGTCACGTTGTGGTTGAAAAATGTTAGGTCTCTCGTTTGTTGTTGCGAATAACAAACCGAACTTATTCACCGTGCCACGGAGATACGTGCGCCTTATCGGGGATATGGCTCGGTGTGTTACTCGGACAGGAATATATCGGGATTGTTTGCTGACAAACTGATTCCGTAATTACAGGTGAGTAAACCTTGTTAATGGGAGTAATTTGACTGGTAGTTGGTTTATGTTTGTTGAATTAATAACAATAATATGTACTATCACGCCCACAGTATCAAAAGTAGAGCAGAGTTTTAAGAAACATATGGTGCAGAAACATATAAGCAGTTCTTTAAAATAGTGACAGGTTTCTAACCTGAAAGAAAGAAATGTTACAATGTTGTCCAAGAATCATTAATTTTAAGTTACGTTTTAAAATGATTATCTGTTCATAATTATTTTACTGTACAATTCTGTCCATCTTAATGTTTTATAAATGGTATTGTTATCAATTTGACACTTGTTGATGTTTTCACCGAGCATGTAGAGATGATGAGATGAGAATAGATGAAGCGAAATTGTCTGAACCCAAAATGAAACACAAGTGCTGAATGAATTCATTAATGAACCGATCCAACAGTATTGGATATTAGCATTTGGCATCTTTCACTCCCACTCGGAATGAACGATAAATGAACAGTTTGAACACTGAGTGAACGTTCACTCGGGTTCGGTATAATTTTATTTATTTCTACTCTTGTAGAAGAAAAGGTCGCGGCAAAATGGTCTTCTTTCGACGACGTACTGAAAGAAAAGAGGAGATGAATGTTCTTTTCTGTTTCATTCGAGTTCGACCGTGTGAATATGGAATGAAATAAAAATGAAGCATTCACTGGAGTGAACATTCATTCAAGTGAACTGTCTGATATCACCATAAGTGATTTATGCCTCTACGGGAGTCACATAAGTATGTATGTATGTCTGATGTTCTGTACGTACAAACAAAAGAACATCTGAGGATCTTCTTTTTGAGCTTAACTTAATTTTTGGAACCATGATTAAAAACATTGCAAATACTAAGAAAAAACGGTGTATATACTTGTAAATTTATAGCTACTTTTTTAGATACTTGAGAGGTGATCACAGGCAATCCATCAAAGTTTCCAACCGTTTTCTGTAGTATTTATGACACGTTGTAATAAATTGCATGTCTGCCTTTTTTGCAATCCAAGCAAGATATTGCCTACTTACCAGTTAAGTGGTTAGCGTTACATATATCCCGCTGAACGTATCTGTTATACGCAAATAATGTATATCGGCGTAATGTATTTGAGGCATTACTCTTCTCCACAATACGTATGTTTATGGACTCTTTATTAAATTTATTCACGCTCTGCTTATTCGTGAAGTTGAAGAAGACTGAGGTATTTTGTATTTGTTTTTCATATAAATATATAACTTTTTGAATATCAAAAGTATAATATATTGATGTCAGTTTACTAAGCTTTATTTATAATGTTGCATTATTAGCCATCTTTTAAAAGCTTAGACTAGGGATCCAATGTAAAATTCACATGTGAGCTTGTGTCGTAATGTAAAATAAAAACTAAAATAAATTAGTCCTATGTCCTATTCTGGCAGTCTTTTGTAGCTTAAATGGAAGAGCAGTCACCATTGATAGTGAAAGGTCGCAAATTAGAGTACTTGCATACTATGCATTGCAACTAAATAACAATATTTTACAACAGCGACTCGCCTCGGCTTACGGTTAGTACTTTAACGAATTATACTTTTAAACCTTCCTCTTAAATCACTTTATCTACTGATGAAAATCCCATTGAAATTTACTGCGTAGTTTAAAAGTTACAGACAGACAGAAATAGAGACTTACTATGTGCTAATATATATATATTTATTACTATCAGACTCATAATTTCGAAAAGGGCGGAGGAAAGCTTTACGTAGCATTTTGCCTCCAAATAGAACACTACTTGGAGGTACTGCATGGTCTAGGTTACTAACCTATCATAAAAGGGGTACATAACCCAAAAAAGTAACTTAACCTTTGCCCTAGCTGTATTATACATTATTATCGTGTTTTCGAACTTCCAAAACCCCAGTATACAAAACCCTAAAATTATTTATTAAAAATCTCTAAGCAAATCCTTATTACGAAGTTACATTAAGTTTCTCTGCAGGACATCATGAATGCAGCGGAAATTACTGGGAGTAAATAAGAAGGAACCGCTTTAGCCTCTAGGGGCGATAACACAAAACTCATTTTATTGTAGCAGGCAACATTTTGTTATTTAAAGATATTCTACTTTAAAAAAGAGTAATCCGTGCCGTTATGATAACTCCGACGGTTGTGAACTATCCGGTAGTATGGAGTCATTTGCTAGAGGTTTTTATGAAAAAATATAAAATTACATGTGATAATTTGATATGTTAAAAGTCTGGAAACTTTCAGCTGGGCAGTAAGGGGCAGTCTCGTAGCAGATTTAAAGAGAATATCTATATTGTTTTTGAACATTTGATCCCCATTCCCAGATTTTCAAAAAATGCGTAGTTACCAAAAATGCCAATTTATCACAAAAAATTTTTTTGATGTCAATCGATCCTAATCCTTTTCTAATACTGACAAAAACTTTTGTAGGACCAACCTATAGAACCAAGGTTTGAGTTAACGTTGAAATTGTAAGGATTTCATTTTATGCTTAATAAATGTTAATTGTTACTAAAAATTGCCGCTTGATTAATAGATATCGTTAGAAATTACCTTGATACTTATTTTATTCTGAGAAATCTCCAAGTTCCAGGACGTCTAGGGACCTTGATCGTAGGCTCTCTCGTGTCCCCGGACTTTGAAAATGTTGAGACTTCCCAAACCCTAATCAGTAAGCACATTTTTTTGGGATTCAGACAAATTATCAGCAGCCATAGACGATACAGAAACGAATCAATCTGTGCATTCTTCAAAATGGCGGACACTTTGAGCCAGCTTTGAGCACATGCCAAATATCGTTACGACCTGTTACGACAGTTTCCAATGATAAAAAAAATATATATGGTTTCAGGATATTTTTGACATGTGTACAATTTCATATTGTATGCCTTTATTTTGTGGTTTGTACTTCAATATCACACTTTTTTCTTAAGACCGACAATGATTTCCTACAGAATGAACGATTTTTGCAGTTCATCTTTTTTGCAGAATTTGCAGATCATTTTCGTGTAGCTGCTACGGTTCAGGTACTTCCCCTTACTCAGGTACCCTGATGAAAGTTTCTACCCTGTATAATGACACTCATAATCCCACAAGTTTTAGAAAATACATAGAGACTCATTTGGCAGTATAGGTCAATAATTTTAGCCCACCTTCTTAGTGGTGAACCTTTGTGCTCTTCGTCAAAAATAAATTATACGTTTAAAATAGCTACTTAACATCGGGCAGTTATTTCTGTTATACGTACTTATTCATTTTCGTTAATCTCAAAATATTAAACGAATTATAAAATCCGTTAAAGACCCGTGTTTGTTATTATAAACATGTCACAAACATATATTGTAAGCTCGCCTACGCTGAAAGGTTTGGGTTGAATAAAATGAAGCACAACGCTTATAAGCAATCATCAAAGAAACCATTTAACGATGTGATACAATGTGCGTAAACAAAGGGACGGTGTCATTGTTCAGATGTTTAAATTTAAAATATAATATTATAATTGAAATATAAAAAGTCTTTAAAAGCGCGGTATTTAAAAGAAATAATTCTGTATGTGGATAAATCCAATGAAATTTATTAATCTTGAAAGTTGATTTAAACCATGAAAATTTGCTTTATTATGAAACAGAATCAATGAACTTTTGATTTTCTATGTTATATAAGAATAATTGTTTTGACAGGATACAATATTATTTATTAATTACGATACAGGGACAATGTAACACACTTTCTCATACTAAATTAGTAGCTAAGGGCATCGTTCCTTCTGAATAGATGTAACTGGTGTACCTACACCACATTTCTTTGTCACATTTCTTGCGACAAGAACCTCATTACTAAAGTTACCAATAATTACAAATAAACCCGAGTTTCTGACATCAAAAACAACAAGGTACCCTTTTTGTTGGTGCTAAGAAAATCGTAAAGGTTATCTATCAGTCGATCTTCAAAAAGAAGTAAGTAAACAAAATTCAAAAAGTAAAAAATATATAAAAATTATAATGTTTAATTGGAACCTTCCACCATTAAGGGAATGGCTACCTTATCAATAACCATCGGAATACAACACCGGTGTTAAGAGCGTACATTCATCGAAGTAGGTACCAGTAATATTTTTTTCGCTGTATTGTTGTTAGATACATTTCATGTCTATGTGACGCCATAGAGACAGAATACCTAGTACGCCATCTACATAGAACGGTACGTCTCACGACTTGTATGTGTGCGCGCTAGTGCACATGCACCGACGTACGTACACAACGACAAAAACTTGGTATAGGTAGGTTCTTTTCGGTGGTTCTTTGCCATGTACCTACATAGGTACATGGCATAGAACCACAGTTATAGAACAGTGAAGGGCTCGCCGGCCGCTAGCTTTTATAATTATTTTAGGAAAAAAAAACCGCCTTCAAAAACGGGAGAAATAAAAATTTTGTTTATAAAAATCTAAATGTTTTTTGAGGTCGGTCATACAAGTGACAACGTTTATTACAAATATTGAGGTTGGGACCGACCTCAAAAAACATTTAGATTTTTATAAACAAAATTTTTATTTCTCCCGTTTTTTGAAGGCGGTTTTTTTTATTTAATTTTTTTTTTCTGCTTTTTAGTGTTTTAAGTAATGATATTTACCGGAAACTACATACCTCAAGATCTTTTAGGCACACAAGTGACAAAATTACGATATCATCAATATGAATTAATAGGCATTATTAGGGATAACTCAAATACTACTTGTCAGATGTCGATAAAATTTAAATGGGACCACATGACAAGCAGTAGCTTCCAAAGATCAAAAGAATTTTAAAAATCGGTCCACCCAGTAACGAGTTATGAGGTAACAAACATTAAAAAAAAAAAAAACATACAGTCGAATTGATAACCTCCTCCTTTTTTGAAGTCGGTTAAAAATGACAATATTCAATAAATAATTTACAGTTACATTAGATTAAATAGGTACCTATTTTTTTTATTAATTAATGGTTGTTTATGAAAATTTACAATTCTAGTTGTTATAATTTAATTTCATTACATCGGCTTTTTTCCATTTATTTAAATTTTTGGGGCTCGCGTTTTCTCTGTGTAATAAATAAATTTGGGCCAAATTTGCCGCTCCCTAAAATCTGCCGCGCTAGGTTCCAGTCTACTCAGCTTGCTGGTAAATCCGCCACTGTATACATGTCTGTTTCCATGACATCGCCATGTTCGTAGCTCACAGTCAAATGACCGTCATCAGGTCTTCTTGGGACGTTCCCTCTTTCTTTTACCAGTTCTACACCAGGTAAAAGGTAAAAGCTTGTCGTGAACTCTCCTCAGGACGTGGCTAATCCTACGCCATTTACGGATGGGGATTTCGTCCTCTACATATATACTAGACTGATCACACAGCCTCCAGAGCGCGGTGTTTGTGATTGTTTTAGGCCAAAAGATCTTCAATATATGCCTTAGGCTTTTGTTCATTACTTGTAGCTTGTTGGTCAGGTCATTCCGGACAAATCATGTTTCGCAACCGCACGCTGACACCGTCGTGAGTTTGTACCGAGTTAACCTTAATTTAACTATAAATAAATGACATGTAATTTTATTTTGAGGATGTAAGTTTTAGTGAAATAGAATGAAAATGTAAATTCCCTCATTTACATGTTCTATTGCTGGGCAAGAGCGGTGCCATGTAAGCGACATGAGTGACGGCCTTCTCGTAATGTTGTATCTCCCTTAACAGCTAAATTCTAAGTTACAATGATAAAATAACAATGGTACCCTTCAACCCGCATATCAATTTAATTTTGCATACATCCAACGAATTTATGTATGCTTAGTACCCGTACATTGTTATTGATTCTACACCCGTAATTAAAATTATTTACATTCACTAATTGGTGTATCATCAAAATGTTGTTACAATTTTAATTACAAATAATCACTTGTAAGTACACAGTTTTAATAAGTAACATAAATGTAAAAGTATCTTTAATTTTTTATCTTAATGATGAATGGAGTGAATTCAACCCAGGAAGCTGTATTCCTCTGGCGTAAAGCTAACTTGTTTAGATTCAAACCCTCCACAACACAGGCTTGTCTTTTCTCGGCGAAACGGAGTCCACTCCATCCGACTCCGACTTTCCGAAATGTTTCCTTGCCAATTAACGACTATCTCGAGCTTTTGGGTACAGATATTTATCCTAAATCGCCAACCTAAATTTCGGTCGCTAAATCGAGTACATTGCTAAAACCACTGCCAAAAAACTTGGCATAATTTTTAAGGTCAGACGATATTTCTTAATCTGAGCAGCACCGACTGAACAGCTCCTAAGCCTATATCGAGCCCATGTTCGCTCCTGCTTAGAGTGCTGTTGTCACCTTTGGGACGGATCTGCTCGATATCAGTAGACGCATTGGACTCGGTGGAGCACCGTGCGAAGAGACTCATCAGTAATGACGTACTCGTTGAAGCAAATCTCCAGAGCGTTGATTATCGAAGGCGTGTGGCTAGCCTCTTGGTCTTTTATCGGTTACATTTCGGAGAGTGTGCGGAAGTCTTACATAATTTGATCCCCCTTGTGATTTGATTTGTGGAAAGGGACACCTTTCCACCACCGGACGACCAGGCGTAGCGAGGGTTTTCAACCTTATGTTGTCGACATTCCTCCAATTCGCACGAAGCGATTTGCTTCATCTTTCATTATACGAACAGCTAAGGAGTGGAACGCCTTGCCTGTTTTCCCGGATCAGTATAATCTGGATATCCTTAAGGCCAGAGTGAATTAGCATTTTCTAGGCCTGCGTGTGCCACCTTAGGCCTCATCATCGCTTTCCATCAGGCGCGATAATATTCAAACGCCCAGCCTATTTAACATAGAAAATAAATCTTTACGAATACTTATATTTAATTTTATAAAGATTTGATTTAGAGGATTAGAAGTTTATTCGCTTTTGATTCATTGAGGTATTTTGTGTCATTAAATAATACTGCTGTGGACTGTTTGTGGAATATTTTGTCTTATGTGTGAGGTGGCCCGTTGAGTGGTCGACCACGATTTTTAGGAAATGGCTTTCTTAAGAAGTGATTTAGATTTTTAAGGTCTTGTCTTCAGTATCCGCCTAATCCTTTGCCAAGGGGATGTGGTCACCCAATTATTCAAAATATATCTGATCTACTAGCAGTAAAGAATTTGAATTTTGTAAAAATTTTCAATGATGTGCGAATGTGACTTTAAAAAAAAAAAGGTATAGCAAATTACATTCCACCTGATGGTTAGCAGAAAGAAGTCCATATGTGAAATATAGTGAGAGAGATAAACCGTCACACTAACTACTCTCGCATTGCTTAACTGCAAGGTCCTTTTTCGCGCCTCTTTAAACGGCCCAGCCCGCCTAGCATGACCACCGAAACACGATATGATATGATATGATATAGCTGTTTATCGCGTTGAACTGTCAAAAATTATTAGATATAACCACAATCTTGAAAATTTATCGAAACTGCGATCACGTATAAGCCTTATACATGTTCGCAGCTTCGATAAAATTTTAAGTAGACGGTTATATCCAATAATTTTTGACAGTTCAACGCGATAAATGGCTATATCATATCATATCATATCGTGTTTCGGTGGTCATGCTAGGCGGGCTGGATTGAAATTCAGGCCTTCAATTTAAATAAGTAACGCGCTGCTGCAGAGCGACAGCTGCGTGGCGCCCGCGCGACAGTATTTAATTTACAAAGCAGCACGGCCGTAGTGCTGCAGCCGGCCGCGTGGCAGTAAGCTACTAATTTGAAGGCGCCCTAAGAGGTAAGCTGATAATAATGACACTTTTTTTTAAAACATTTTTTTAAAAGCACTTTGTCTTAGTAAATGTGCGTATGTCAATTTTTAATTCCACATAAAATATTTGTGGGCAGTAGCAATAAATCAAAGAAGCGTAGGCAAACAGCCAAATCCCGTTCACAGTGCGAAAGATTTTAAGTCGGTTGCGATCGAATAAAGATTACATAATTCTGTATAAATGAAAGACGTTTAGGGTTCAAATTTGAGAGTTGTCATATTATAAATGAGGACATAAACCGCAATGAGGCGTTGGAGTCGTGTATTTCATAAAGTATTTCAGAGATCGTTTTTATGGTGGGAACAAAAGTCATCTGTATTCATTTGGCCTGAGAGTATATAACACGTGTTCACACTATAAACTCAATAAAATGAAATTACAGTCCTCTACGTGAGCCGGATGATGTTTGTATTCGTACAACCTCTGTGGTTTTGCTCGTAAATTAAACTCTTTGGTAAATGGAATACGGATATAAATATGAATTACATTTTGGGATTACGTATTACGGAGAAGAGTTGCGTAATTTTTTCTACATTCAATTATTTCCATTTCAACAAATCGTTTCAACATTGTAGACATTGTTAAAAGTTCTTATTACGTCTTAGCCTCTTTTGCATTAAAAAAAATTGGTTAACTTTCGTATGATACCCAAATGATACCATATAATGGAACTTTTTAGTGTCGGGCGGCGACGCCTTTCATGTCACACAGACCAGCGTAGGTAATACGCTTGGAACTGACCGGATCTGACCAAGCCGTTTTGAATAGACCGGCTGGAAGAGCATCGTTGAAACGGATGCGTTCGGAGTCAGACGGATGCCCTCAGGGTCTGCCGCTCGGAACCCCGTCCTTCCTCTTCGAGAGCGGCTTACTTCTAGCATCGCGTAGTTCGGATTTTGATTTTGATCTGTTAATAAGTGTGCTTTAAAATTTAGACATGGAGTTTTATAGCTATGATGAAATAATAAATATGCAAAGAGCATGCAATCGGAGCCGTCAGTTGCGCGAGCGCAAAAGAGCACTCAAATGGAGCCAGTTCACACGAAGCGCATTAGCGCTCCTGCACACGACGCCGCCACCGCGCCGTCACCGTGCCGCCGCCGCACCTTTACACTGTAGATATGCGCCGCGTAAAGTCCGCTGCAGCGCCGCCACCGCGCAGCCACCGCGCCCCCGCCGCTTCCCCCTCCGCGTCGCTGTTATGTAGCTATTCCATTCCCGGCCGCCTACGTATGTGAACGTGCGTTACTTTTTAGGAAACCACCATGGAAAATTTTGTTTGCGAAATGTTTATAAGTTTAGTGGAGGACAGAGAAGTGTTATAGGAAAAAACTTGGCCTCATCTTTTCGGAGATCTTCGTAAAGTGTATGAAATTCACCATATTGTTCCCTTACTGACAGCATAGGATGCACCCACAACTTTCTAGCGGACTTACGACGTTCATTTTGCCATTTTCTATACATATAGTAAGCAAGCATTAACTTCTTTTTTTTTCATTAAATTAGACATATCTTTTCGGGTGTGTTACGTGTGATCTTCGTAACTAGCAATGTATTAGGGGTTTAAGTATGAAATTGCCGTTTTGTATGGAGAATTTAACGAAAATTAATTTTTCATACAAATATATTTGCGATTTTTTAAGGAACCACAAATCTAAATTTTGTATAATTTTGTGGATATATTTAGACAACATTAAGCTATAGGATACTTAGAGAAAAAATTCGAGAATTGATACCTGTAAAAAAATATTCATATTTTTATAACGGAGACGGACACCTCTTAGGACGAGCTGTTTTTGAAGATGAATTTCTAGTAAAAAAAAATAAGAATAAAATTTTATACATAAATATAAGTCCTTGTAATGAAGTTTAAAATAAAAAAAAAATAATGGACATAGCTATTGTATTAAAGGAATTATACACTAATGAATAATGAGGAAAAAAACGGCAATTTCATACTTTAACCCCTATTATTACTAACAACAGTATAGTGGACCGGTAAAATTATGCTTTGACGGCGCGGGAGCGGCGCGGTGGCGTTGAAGTATGTTGCCAATTCAGCAAATATGCGATATAAAATAATATTAACAGAGTTTCGCATGGAAACGTAAGTCACGTTATGCTGACGTATCTATTAATATTAGTTGTAATTTATAATAAGTTTTTATGAGAACATTCAATAAACAGCGTACATGAAGTAAACTTGTGTTTCACTGAAGATGAGATATAGAAGAAGTATGCCACATATTATATGGCGACCCTTAGCCAGAAGAATCTAAGAAGAAAAATAATCTACTAAGAAGAAAGAAGATTTGCATTACCGAAGATTGGAAAAACTAGAAGAAAAAACAGATAAGATTTGAAGACTCAAGCAATAGATGAATAGGAGGACCAACGAAAAAAATCATGGGGAAGAGTTATTCAAAGGAGGAAGTCGTAATAGCACAAAATGCTAATGGGGAAGCAAACGCCGCAGTAAGTCAACAGGGAGCCACCAGAAGCGGCACTTCCGAAATTTTGTTGATTGCCCTCGTGGTCATCATATCCGCAAGCGTCATTTTTTACGCATACAAAAAATGTCGTAAGTCCGTCATCAAAGCCCTAAGGAAAGAGCTAAATGCCGTCACCATCAGCACAATCTCTCGCCAGGACCTATAACTAGGAGAAAGTACCCCGCATATTATACTATATATAGAAGAGTAGCAGTCCAGTAAGCAGAGGACCGGTGTCCAGGGTATAGCCCGGCCCACGAGCATAGGATCGGAGTCCAGGGTATAGCCCGGCCCACCCCGCAGCCCTACCCACGGCCAGGAGCAGCAGCACACGTGACCCATCGCGGCATGCGGTTCTGCGCAGCGCACAAGAAATAGGACCCGGCCTCCACGCGGCGACACGAGCGGACCACGCGGCGCGACCATGCCATGCCCTACATCAAAAACCACGTGGTACATTTTAGAAATACCTAAGTAAGTCAAATTTAATTAATAATTTGTTAAAAGAATCTTTCCTAATAATGCTTAATTCATAATTTACTTTTAAATAACTACCTTAGATAATGTATTAATTTTAGAAGTTATGCCACTACGTGAGCTAATTAATATTTTTAATGGGCTAAAAGAAATAAAAAACTATTTAGTAAAAATAGGCCCCCTTCGAAGAGAAAGTTCCGAACAAGCCCAGTTAAAATATCAAGAATGTAATTTTTTGTATAATAAATTGGAGTATATTTTGTCTAGTATAAAGGGAAAAATTGAGACTGGTGAGATAAGCGCCGAATGTCAAACGGAAATTAACACTACAATTAATGATATAAATAGCTTATACAATAAAATTATTAGTTTATTTTCCAAAGAGAAAAAAGAAGCCGTAAAAATGTCTTCTTTTGATTTAAAAACAGCAATTGCACTGCTGCCCGTCATGACTGGCCCTGAAAGTGTCACTTTACAGCTTATTGATGGAATTCAGTTATATCAAACCATGATCAACAATGACTCACACACTCAACTAATTCAATTTGTTCTAAAAACTAGATTATCAGCTAGCGCTAAGCTTCGCTTAAAATCAAGTTACCAAGATGTAGATACATTAATATCGGATATGCGTAAATTTTTAATTCAGAAAAAATCACCTGTATCGCTTCAAAGTCAGTTATTTACATCAAAACAAGGCCATAGGTCAATAGAAAATTTCGGCAAAGACCTAGAACAATTATTTGTTAATTTGACCATTGCACAGGCAGACGGAGACGATAGTAAATACGAGGTATTACGTCCCCTGAATGAAAAAACTGCTATAAAGCGTTTTGCCGATGGCCTGTCTGATACCCGTCTTAGCACAATAATAGCCTCGCGTCAGTTTGAGTCTCTTCCAGACGCCATACGGTCCGCTGTGGATGAACAAACAATGTCGCCCAGCGAAGACCAGGTTATGAAATTAAGACGTTCTTATAATGTCAATTCATACAATGCATATAATAAACGTTTCACGAACGCTAATAAATATGTAAATACAAATAGACAAAATAATTTCTACAGAAATAATCAGAGTAACTTGTACCCGACTAATAATTCACAAGGCAATTCGAAACCCATGACGTATCATAATAGATTGACACGCGGTCACAATCGAGGTACATGGTTAGCACGCTCATCATGGTCAAGGCCAGGTTACAGGAATAATGCACTGAGGCAAAATTTCTCTCGAGTGCAGCATACACAACATGATGACGTAACATCAGAGCGCAATGATAATAACAATGCACCTGATAAAGCCGAGTTTTTTCGTTCCTAAATTAAATGAGCATTTTATTTTTAATTATAATATGAATAGCGTAGTGACTATGAGTATAAGTGATAGTAAAATTAACTTGTTAGTTGATAGCGGAGCTAGCCTCTGTGTTTTAAAATACGAATGGCTAAGCAATACTAGCTATATAGATAAGCTTTGTCATGATAAATTAACTATAAAAGGAGTAAGTGGTAAATTAGTTTCAGAAGGTTATATTTACTTAGATTTAGAGTTTAGTAATATAATTTTTACCCAAAAGTTTCACGTTTTTAAAAATCTATCATGTGAAGCCGATGGAATTTTAGGTGAAAATTTTTTCAAAATGTATAATGCAGTAATTGATTACAAAACGAAATGTTTGCAATTATCAAAAGATAATCAAACAATATCCATTAATATAAATTGTGATGACTCATTCACACACGTAATTCCACCGCGTTGTGAAATGATTAAATACATTCCATGCAGTGCAAACGGGGATAGCGTTACACTAGCAAAGGAAATACAAGACGGAGTCTTTATTGCAGGAATTATAGTAAAACAAAAAAACGGTTATATTCCTGTCCGAATCTTAAATACCAAAGATAAAGAAGTTACTTTGGACTTATCTAACTTAGATATTTACCCATTACATAATTACGAAGTTTGCCATTTTGATGAAGAAAACAAATCAACACAACGTGTAAAAACACTGTTTGATTTGCTGGATTTAACTTATTTGAATAAGGAGGAAACAATAGAGATAGAAAAAATATGCGCGAAATACGCCGACGTGTTTCATTTGCCCGGCGATAAATTAACAGTAACCAATTTAATGGAACATTGTAGCATTTGCTAATTATTATAGGAGATTTATTCCGCTATTTGCCAACATTGTTTATCCATTAAATATTTTATGTAGAAAAGGTGTAAAGTTCGAATGGACGTCGGAATGTCAAAAAGCTTTTGATAACTTAAAAAATACCCTAATTAATCCACCTGTACTTCAATATCCAGATTTTTCCGAAAATAATATTTTTAAATTACAAACAGATGCGAGTAAACAAGGTATCGGAGCCATTTTAATGAACAATAATGGAAAAGTTGTAGCATACGCGAGCCGTAACTTAAAACCCGCTGAGAGTAGGTACCCCGTAATCGAGCTTGAATTATTAGCAATAGTTTGGGCCGTCCGTCATTTTAGACCTTATCTATACGGAAAGAAGTTTAAAATTTGTACCGACCACAAACCACTAGTATATTTGTTTAGTTTAAATGACCCATCGAGCAGGTTAATAAAATTTCGTTTATACTTAGAGGAGTACGACTTTGAGGTAGAGTATATTAGAGGTCGAGATAATGCAGCTGCAGATGCGTTAAGTCGACTTCCAATGACGTGTAAAGAATTGAAAGAAATGCGTGAAAATGTCGTAAGCGTACTGACAAGAGCGCAACGTAGGAAGTTAGATAACGAGACTATGGAAACTGATTATAGACAGACCATACAACCGTCCACCAGCCACAGGTCTGATCAACCTGGAGCTGTGGAAATTCTTAAACGACCAAATGACATTATAGAACTTATTATGACTGATAATTTTAATAAGAAATGTTTAGAATATGTCGACAATATTAACTTGAGCGCTAAGCATTGTTGTTTTGTACCGTCACAGTCAGCGATATTTCTAAATACCCGATCGTCATCGACCTTCAAGGTGTTAGCGAGGGATTTAGAACAACTATGTAAAAAGATCGATATAAAAGAATTACTAGTAATTAAAAATAAGAAAAATGAATATTTTATGAAAGAGTTATTGCGCGAGACAAAGAAATTAGGTGCACCGCGGTTTCTAATTACTAGAGATGTAATGAAAATATATGACGAGGATGAAAAAAAAGTTATTTTGAATGACTTTCACTTACTGCCCACTAGCGGACACGCTGGTGCTAATAGGATGTTAAATAACATCAAAAATTATTATTTCTGGCCAGGCATTAGTAATGACGTAAACAATTACGTCAAAAAGTGTAAAAGTTGTCAATTACACAAATATCCAAACAAAAAAATTAAAGAACCAATGGTTATAACCACAACTGCTGATACAGCTTTTCAACGCGTAAGTTTAGATATTATGGGCCCTTTAGATTTAGATAATTATAATAACAAATATATTTTAACTGTCCAGTGTGACCTAAGTAAATTTATAGAAGCTTATCCTTTACAAACAAAGGATACAGTTACAGTGACTAGTTCTTTTGTAAACAATTTTGTATTACGCTATGGAATTCCTAGTGAAATTATTACCGACAAAGGTAAAGAGTTTATGTCATCTGTTATGACAGAGACCTGTAAGTTATTAGGTATAAACAAACTAAATTCGACTCCTTACCACCACGAAACTTTAGGATCCCTTGAAAACAGTCATAAACACTTGGGTGCTTATCTCAGGATTCAATGTGAAAATAATAAAAGTAATTGGAGTGATTGGCTTCCATTTTGGTGTTTTTCATTTAACACAACAGTACATACAGAGACAAAATATACCCCACATGAACTTGTTTTTGGAAAATTGTGTAACTTACCAAATAATTTGCAAAAATCTGTTGAACCATTGTATAATTTTGGCGATTATCCTCTTGAATTAAGATACCGATTACAAAAGGCTCACTTAGATGCGAAAAATAATCTATTAGAGAGTAAGCACTTAAGAAAAATAATGTACGATAAAAATAAAAATTCGTTAGAGTATAAAAAAGGAGATTTTATATTGTTAAAAAATCAATCAGGTCATAAATTAGATAATGTATATCAAGGACCTTTTGAAGTGTTAGAAGACTTATCTCCAAATGTGAAAATTTTGAAAAATAACATAGAGATTATAGTTCATAAAAATAATACAAATTTGTTTAACAATTAATTTTATTTTCTTGATCAAGTTATTGTATTAGAATTTATGAAAAAAAAAAATGTCATATAGCGAACTTACGTTACCTACTACATTTTTCCCCTTTGTGGAAGGGGTATAAGATCCATCTTTTTCGGGGGAGATGAAGTATGTTGCCAATTCAGCAAATATGCGATATAAAATAATATTAACAGAGTTTCGCATGGAAACGTAAGTCACGTTATGCTGACGTATCTATTAATATTAGTTGTAATTTATAATAAGTTTTTATGAGAACATTCAATAAACAGCGTACATGAAGTAAACTTGTGTTTCACTGAAGATGAGATATAGAAGAAGTATGCCACATATTATAGCGTGATAACGCGGCGCGTATCTACAGTGTAAAGGTGCGGTGCGGCACGGTGACGGCGCGGTGGCGGCGTCGTGTGCAGGAGCGCTTAGGCTGACTCTCGAGCATTCTCAATAACAAAAGAAGTGAGATGTAAAAATAAACCTTGTTTCAATCATCCAAAGCTCTATTTTACTTGTGATCTATCTGCTCTTGGCTCCGAGCCGGTCTGTGTGAACGGACATTTAAGCGGTGATTCGATAATGAGGGTTTTCTCTCGGGTTCTGTTTTGTCTCATCTTATTTTATAAGAGACAGAGATAAAGAGAGATCTATATTTGAGGCGTTTTACTTTCGTCATGTGCACAGTAGTACTAAAAGTGTAATTTTTGCAGTGTTTTCTTCCATAATCAATAACCATTAGTAACTTTTTAGTAAAGATCCTTATTCTCACACGACTTAAAATGACGATTCTCTTTTCGAAGACGATAATCTACAATAACTTATTTTTTTGTTTAAATGAGCACACGTAAAATCCCTATGTATACCTACTAATATTATAAAGCTGAAGAGTTTGTTTGGTTGGTTGAACGCACTAATTTCCGTAAATACTGATTCAAATTGAAAAAATATTTTTTGTTGGATAATCCATAGATATACACACGTACGAAGTCGCGGGCGGAGCGCTAGTATATATCAAACTGTAAAAGCATACTGAAGTAGATCGACCCTAAATAACATTAAATTATATACTTGTATAGTATAGTTATTTCGAAGTACGAAACCAACAGTTTACCAAAATAAGCGGCCAAAGCCAGATGGTCACACAGGTTATTTTAGTGAACTATAACTTTACGTTTGGTAAACAATAACGTTATAAAACTATACCGACTAACAGCAAACGTAAAATAACAAAAAAGTTTTCGTCTCAATATTCCTTCGCTCTTCGGAAGGCACTTCAGTCCCTACTGTTATTTATAGGAATGGTAATAATAATTGTACTTAAGAAACGCAACCGACGTTAGAGGACCTGTACCAATCACACAATAAGAAGAGATGAAAACAAACCTATAAATAAAAACTATTCAGAGAATTATTAGCTATCTTTCGACATATTATAAATTGATTTAATATAAATTGAAGAGCTTCTAAAATAATGTGGGTACCAGCTTTTATTAAAATATGGTTTGTGGCAAGGGAGCCCGAGTCGGACAGCGCCAATAATTGGTCTGTGGTTAATTTAATTATGTAATAATAATTTGAGGGGCTGAAGTTATTATAAAGCGAGAGCTCAGAGTGAGAGAGAGTGAATTATGATAGTCATACTATAAACGTTTTTGTTATGTTATTGTTACAGTGATGATAATATTTTTATTCTATGTTATGAAGTTGTCAGACAAGCATGTGACCTGCCCGATGGTATGCAGCCTCCGTAGCCTATAGACGCTTGCACCATTGTAATACGAGCATATAGGTAAGAGCACGGAGCTTTCGATAAACTAAATTTGACATTTGACAGTAAGAGCTCCTTCACACTAGCGTTTGTACAGCGTCGGCGTTCGATGAACGTTAGCGCAACAGTGCGACGACGCGACGACGGCGGGCGTCGCGTTGTTTCGGCGTTTTCTTGGTGTAAATTGAACGCTGTGCTCACAGAAATAAATCAAGATAGAACGGTGAAGTGGTTGAGCCCCGCGTGCCGAAATCTTGTCATTTATTGACAAGATATCTCAAAAGTTCCGTCAGTGCGCGTCGAGACTCGTCACCAAGCTTATATTTTAGTCTTAACCTATCTTCGTGCTCGTCACAGAAAGTTATCAGAGGTAACAACGTCAACAACATTTGACATGATGGTCGCCATGGTTTTTTCTCATTATTATGTCATTGTCATAAATAATATCCTTTTCGTTAAGCGTTCAACGCAATCGATTGGCCACTTGTCTAGGCCCTCTGTTATTAATTAGATTAAGACTAAAATGAGTGCACTATCGATTATGAATATGATTGAGTGTGTCACCGGCTGGTGAAAAAATCGGGAGTGACTTTTTTGACCTTGACTTTCTCGTATACCAGAAAGGACTCAAAAGTTAATAGAAACCTTATATTTTGAAGTCATACATCCATGTTAAATTTTGGTCACCCATCCGAGTACCGACCACGCACTTGGTTGCTTAACTTTCGTGATCGACGACTCAAAAGTTGATAGAAAGCTTACATTTTGATGTTATACATGCATGTTAAATTTGGTTGCAATAAATTAAAGCATACTCGAGTTATCGTGCTAACGTACAGACACAATTCCAAAAAAATATATTTTTGGACTCAAGAAGGTCCAAAACGTGTAAATCCGTCAAAATCTCGTGGTCGAATTTTTTTACGATTACAAGACTTCCTCTATACTACGTATACGAGAAATAAGACAAAAAAAGTGACACGCATTGTTTGTATGAAAACGAGTTATGATCCCCGTTCTATCTTGATTTATTTCTGTGGCTGCGCTAGTGTCACGGATGCGTTACTGCGGCATCATTTACAAAAGTGTGACGTTTGCATCGCGTTAGCACAGCGTTCAATTACTGCAGAAGAATACTCCGCATCAACGCGACTCCGACGTCGCGTCGCATTATCGAGTCTACGCTGCGCTAACGTTCTTCGAACGCCGACGCTGGACAAACGATAGTAGAAGAGCGAACGCTAGTGTAAAATTAGGCATTGTCAAAAATCGATTAATTTGAAAAATATTTAAGAGAGAAAATGACAAATGAGTTTGTGAAATTGGTGGAACTATTATGTACATACATCGACAAATTCGCGCTTGCACCGTAGTCTTGCACTGCTGAATTGAAACTCATAAATTTGATATTTCTACATTGACAATTAAAGCCATAATGAATGAACATTTTATTCAAGATCACCTTATCTTTAGGTGTCAGGTCCTTGTCGCTCCCTCCTTTATTATCTCTGAATAAAGACGTCATCAGTAGGTAGATACTAAACTCGCGATAAGCATAAATGGCTTATATTCTTTTTCTAGGACTATGAATAGATAAATTAGATACCTCGTTTTCGTGTACACGCCTATGTTAAGAGCGAACACATAGTTCTTAATGGCTTTCGCATTCGGCATAATAGAATATCGGTTTCGATTCGATAGCACCGGAACAGACGGTCGTAAATTTTGCATTTTCCCAACGTTTTACCCACATGCTGTTTCTAAAGGGGCAAACGGAGCTCTCAGGTGAGGGTGTGGCTTTGTGATGTGCGTACGTAAAAACAAGCGCCTACTTTATCTTGCTATCCCAAATATCAATAATGCAAGAGCTAAAGCTCATGGGAAAGCATCTAATTGTCTATTATTGTCAGTTTCTTGTTTTCGTGAGTTGAATTGTTAGGAGGAAGCAAACACAACTAATGACCGTTGACAGAATTTGTGAGTAAGGTCACTGTCGTCTGTAGCCTATAGCGTTGTCTTAACATCAACCCTTACTATGAAAAAGTTTATCCGTGTCAGTGTCGACTGAAACAACGACAGATCACACGGAGGTGAATGTAAAGTAAAATTTATGACTTGTTTCCATGTGAATTGAACACATTTAACACATGTAGGGGAAGCCTGGCTTTCATCTTTTCATCAAGCGGTCCGGGTTCGAGTCCTGGTAGTGGCTAATGTTTGTATGACGAACACGAATATTTAATATAGGTTTTCAGTTTGCTTGTCTATACGCAAAGCTCTCGGAATATACGCAAAACATTAGATTAATACAAATTAATGTAATAAATATTACATAACAAATAAATGATTTAAAAAAAATATATATGAAAAACATTTCACTTATTTTTTTTAAATATGTCACCGGCCGTGTGTTTTTATATTTGGAATTAATATCAATACATACAATATCATTTAACAAATCTGCTACTAAACTCGCAAATGGTAAATGATAAGCATCAAAGACGTACACAAGATTAAATGGGTAGAATTTTTGGGCTTGTATTTAAATGAATACCTTACTAACCTAAACTAACCTACAAAAAAGGATCAATGCTCACCAAAAAAGTGTAAAGTCTCACCTAAAGTTGGGCAAAGTATCCATTTTGGTGAGCAGTGTACTATTTTTTTGGTGGGCACTAAATTTGTTCCCGAATTTTTTTGTTGACATTACTAACACGAGTCCACGACTCCATCCAACCAACTTGTTGATTTTAAGGAAAAGTGTAAAGCAAATAGGAATGTAACAATACTTATTAATTTTACGTTTCTATTTTTAGAATTAAAAGCCATTTTAAATGACTAAAACGTTTCTGTCGCATGAAAGCGTTGTCGCTTTCATGCGATTATATGATATGCACATCTCAAAGAACTAGTATGTGCATTAAAAATTGTCCTGACTTTTAGGAGAGCTGTCTTTAACCGGGCAAGCGCCAGTGAATTATTAGTTGACAGAAATCAAAGAGGGAGAATTTTGTCTAATTTTACAAAATTGTAATTATGTAATAGATCTAATTATAGCGTTTATTTCGTCACCGGAAATTTAATTTACTCTTAGGCTGGAGTTCACCAACATTTAAACAGGCATTTAATACTATATTTACCGAATGTTTTTGAAGTTTTATCGTATAGAAGGATCGTCAGTAACTTTTAATCTTTTGTTTTACGTGTTGAACTCAATCCTTGTGTAGCGCTACATGTATCGTAAGTTAGTCGCGGTTATTCGATTGAATAGACCCGCAGTGTTTTTAGTGATGTCGCGTATTGTTGCGTCGAACCGTTGGTCGAGCGTCTATTTTGATGAGAACGCATGATGTATTTTGCATCGGAAGCGACCCATCACGCTTCGCGTTACTCAACTGAAAATAGGGTACTAACGCCGCATTTCCTGTTTTTGAGCGCGTCTAGCGCTAACCGAAGACTACGGCCGATAATTCAGATACCGAATAATCGATTACGTATATTCGGCAGGTCTGTACACAAGCTACTCTAGCTAGCTAACTATATAGCCAGTATTACCAGGACTGCTGAAGTTATGTGTAACTAATGTAAACTAAAATCCTGCTTAAACCTTTTTGGAATTATGTGTGATTATATGTATGTGCTAGCTTCCGCCCGCGAATTTGTCCGCGTGGACATTTTACCCCCTTTAGGCGTGGAATTTCCAAAAAAACTTTTCATAGTGGATGCCTACACTGTATAAGGTATCTATGTGCAAAATTTCAAGTCTCTAAGTTCAGCGGTTTGGGCTGTACGTTGATATATCTGTCAGGATTTTGAATTTTATATATATAGATGATGTATACACTAGGTGTTGTGACATAGCGTTACGTCAAGGAAATGGCCCTCAAATTTCACAGTTACATTTATTTGAATTAATGACTTGCGTTTCAGCGGCCATATTGTTATTGGGCGTTAGTATTATTCCCCGATGGTATTACCTAAATTATTATTGGACGTTGCTTCCAATTTAGTAGACTGGTGCGAAACAGCGTGTACGCTACCTAGACATAATATTGTGTCGAATGAAAGGGTTGCCGATATTATTAACTATATTTATTACATCTATGTAAATAAAAATTAATGTTTATATGTTAGTTCTCCATGTGTTACTAAACCATTGATCACATTGTGATGAAACGTTAGTGTGTGCACCGCAAAAGTGCAACCTACGCAACCAAAATTAAAATGGTTCCATTAATAACTTACATTTTCAATACTATTATTGAAAATGTAATTCACTAGCTGCACTCGGCATGCGTTGCAATGCCACATAAAAAAATATATACATATAGTATAGATTTTTTGGGCTTTTATTAGGCTCCATTGCTTTGGACACACGATAGGCTTAGTTTAGTCTTTATGCATACATATTTACCATAAAATCCGGTATCCAAGATTTGAGTTGTTAAATATACCTACGCAATTCGAATTTAGTAATAGGTGATTAAAAAAACATTGACGAAAAAATACTAATTAACTAATAACTAACTAGTAACGAAAAAAAATTATAATAAGTGATAATTCTATAATAGAAATGTTTTAATTTATTTCCTCCTTTTAAATCGGTGTGTAGGTAAATATGAGATTTCTTTAGTGAATAAGTAATACCAGACGTCAGCACACGGCGACATACGTCAGCATGTGACGTAATAAGAAGCGATAAACTGGAACAAATTTAATTTTGTCGTGATCCCTTAGTCATTTGTACCTCAGTTGGAAAAGCAATATCGATAGTGAAAGATTATGGATTGGATTAGTTTCGCTTCATCACTTGAATCGTGACAGGGGGATGTCTCTAGAAAATTCTCGGTTCTAAATTCCGCCGTAGTGATCTGTAATAAAGCTGCCAAAACATATCAAGCGGGTGTCAAGTCTTAAAATAAGATAAAAATCGGGAGTGGTCTTCCCTTGACTTTCTCGTATATACCGGAAACGACTCAAAAGTTGATAGAAACCTTATATTTTGATGTCATAAATGCATGTTAAATTTGGTTGCAAGCACAGATACACAGACTCACACACAGATATAATTCCAAAACGGTATTTTTGGACTCAGGGAGGTCCAAAACGTGTAAATCCGTCAAAATCTCGAGGACGAATTCTTTGACGATTACAAGACTTCCTCTATACTACGTATACGAGAAAGTAAAAACTACATTGAACGTTAATTTTGTTACGCTACAACTTGGAATACCTACCGCAAGAGATTCACAGTCAAACTATGCCATAGACACATATTCCAGGCAACTTGAAGATAACCTGGCAGTAATATTAGTTTTACCGAGGAACTTTCCGGATTTCACGGCAAGATGCGGTGTAACTTAATGATACGAAGTTCGCGATACTCGTTTTAATATCAAATATGAACATGATGCACCTTTGAAGGTAAGTTTTGTACCAGAAGAAAATGTTGGAAATTATTTCGTCGCATTTCTTTTAAGTAGATGTAAGAGTTAACTTTTTTTGGACTGAGTACTGCAGCTTGTGGCCGTGTGATGCCGGCAGAGCAGAATAGCATCACCCCATATCCTCCAATGGGTATCGTAGAAGGCGAGTAATGGATCAGCAAAGGGGTATTATTATACTCCGTCCACCAATCCGCATTAGGCAAGCGTGGTGGACTACTGTCTCTACCTCTAGTACCTATACCATAGTCCCAGCAGTGGGTCGAATTATGAAGGCTGTGATGATGATAATGATGACTGCAGGTTGTCCCTGATGACATTCCATGCATCACTGGGTTTTTAAGAATGCGAAGACCTTGGAAGGGTGGTCTTCAAGCCTGTAGGTCAGACGTTGATAGGCCTTGGCCACGCCGCCGCGACGCGTTTTGCCTCCGCAATCAGCGAAAAAATAGCAGGACGTTGCGACCAGCGAAGGACATAGTAGGTGGTTCCACGTCCTGCGTATTTATTATATTATGTTTGTTTTTTCACGCTTTCCATACGTCACACAGTCGCTGCAATGTGGCATACTACAGCAGCAAGGCGCAGAGTATAGGAGATTACTTGGCAACCGAGCATCTACCCCCGGGCAGTTTCTCGACCGCCTGCCGTCCCTAGGGCGTCCGAATCGGAAGGGAGCGGACGTATGTGATAACGAAGGGTCAACTTCTGATACATTTCAATACAATTTAGTTAAAGTTTATTTTGTAACATAGTATTACATTGACTTTTTAGGTATATCTGGGGCACTCTAAAAGGCGGGAAGAAAAAAGACGGAAGTAACCAATTATAGAATTCTCTGTATTCCAGCATTTCTCTTAATTCTATTCAGATTTGTATAAAACTGTTTCTTAGAACAGTAACGAATTTCTTTAAAAATCGAAATGCTAGTATTCCAAAGGACAGATAGGTACTATTCTATAATTGGTTATTTTTTATTCTACCTCTCAGTGTTCTGACTCTTGGTTTCTCTTTGTTCTGGCTGTTTGGTTTATAGATCTTAAGAAAACAATATTTGTTCTTGTACTAATTGGACTGGAATAGCCTGGTACAGCTAATTAAATTCGTGAATGTACATTAGTTGGTTTAATTGGAACAAATTTAGATGTAAGTTATATATGCGTAGTGCGTAAGAGCGTTGTCTCCCATCCGGGTGGCACTGGTTCGATCCCCACCACGTACCAATGTGTTTTTAAATTTTGAAATCATATGTACGTTTAATCGACGCTTTTACGGTGAAGGAAAACATCGTGAGGAAACCTGCACACACCTATGAAGAAATTCTTAGGTTGTGTGTGAAGTCGACCAACCCGCACTTGGCCAGCGTGGTTGACTAAGGCCTAATCGCCCCTAATGTGGGGTAAGCTCGAGCTCCTCGGTGGGGACATTATATGAGCTGTTGATGATAATGAATATGTAAGTTTCTTCGTTGATTTTTTATTAAATAGTGGCGAATTATCATTATCATTTCTAACCTACTACGTCCACGAAATCACGCCTTTCTCTAGCTGTAGGTAAAAATCATTTCTATTCACTTGCTAAGATCCTCACATATTTATTTTGCTTCATCTAGTCCCAACACAGTCATACATTTGCAGCGTCTTGAGTTGAGTCTTTAATAGCTCGCATCATATGTATTAATGTAATAAATATCATTCCCGTGTCACGATGTTTGTCCGGGATGAACTCCGAAACTAACAATCCAATTTTAACTTTTTTATATGTGTTTTGATCCAACTTGAGAGATAGGATAGTTTTATCTTGATAAGTAGTCGTGTTTTACTACAAATTCAATGTTATAGGAAATTAGTATGAAATTACCACAGCAACGCGTGGCCGGGACAGCTTGTATTGTATATAACTGTCAACCGTTCGCGACCTCAGTGTGAACTTGCGACTATCCCACGGGAATACATTCACGTCGATATTATTGTTCAGTAGAACTGTGATGGCAAGATCGATGGGGTCATCTGTGTGTGAAATTTCAATCCAGTAATGTTAAGGTGATTTGATTGAGTAGAACATGCCAACTTGGCCCTAAAAATGATGGCGGTTTCTCATTATTATCCTATATGTGTTTTGCACATGGCCGTTCTGTATTATATCAGCTTATATAAAGTCTAGTTTTATATGAAGTGACAATACCTTTTAACGAATATTTATAGTGAAATCGACTGTTTTATTAGGGAAGACGTAAAATTAAAATTTGGGTGCCCTTAAGCTTCTTCTAACAGTTTCTTATTTTAAAATTCTTGTAATATACTTTTTTTTTCTCATAATTGTCGAGTGATAAGGATATCTATAATATACTCATGTCAAGTATATTTTTAATTTAGGACAGCAATTTAATATTTAATATTGAACTAAAAAAATTCGAAGCATAAATTTATATTTTATCCTCGACCTCTTTTTCATAAGACGCTTGATGCTAAAAAAGAGTTTCCATTTGGAAATTGTAAGAATTAAAAGTATTGAAATTTTTCTGTGCCGATTAAACAATTATTAATCTCAAGCGGTTCGTTTAGGTGCGCCAATAACCAAATTTACGTCTAATCAAACGAAGCTAAAAAGTCTTTGTGAAAGTTTTTGCGAAGTTTAGCGGGGAGGCGGCGAGTTCATTAGTAAAATCCCACGTTTAATTGAAATGTCACGTAAACTGAGGTGGCTGCCTTTACCCAGGTTGACTATTGTCAGGGTTGCCAGAGTGTTTTAGAAATACGGGTTAGTATAATGCGTAGTGTGCCATCCATTTATTTGCGGTCTTCCTCTTCTCTATTAATTTCTTAGTATTCAAATCCATCTCTCTTCTAGTAACATACTGATTACCTAATGTAAACTGATAATAATAGTAATAGTAAAGTGATAATTAATGAAATTACGTAATTTCATGAATTATCATTAGGCTATATATGTCGACGTTGTATTCTAAGTGCCCCTTCACACTAGCGTTTGTCTGTCCGTCGGTGTTCGATGAGCGTTGGCACGGCGTCGATGCTACGTCCGCGTCACGTTGTTTCGGCGTTTTCTTTGCAGTAAATTGAACGTTCGACACTAACGCCGTGTTGGTGCGGCTTCATTTCCAATAGCGCGACGTCTACGCCGCTTTAGGACCGCGTTCAATTACTGCAGAAGAAACGCCGCGGCAACGCTCATCGAACGCCGACGCTGGACTAACGCTAGTGTGAAGGGGCACTAAGACATATTCACTCGAAAGCAACAGATGGTTTATCGTGGAAACCGAAATTGTCATAGTTTGCTCTTACAACAGCACTGGGTTGGATCGTTATGGGGGTTATTCGAAGTTCCCATTAGATTTTCCTTCGTGATTTGGACACATAGAATATATAATATTGCCGCAGTGATTCTATGTCTTATGTTCTAAAAACACGTGAAGCTACTCATATCTGGTGGATCTAGATTACGCTACTAAATTTAAGAACTTCGGTGTTTTTCATACTTTTTATGGTTACAAGATCATCATAACTTTTTGATCATGCTTCGAAAGCCGTTAATCCAGGTTTTTCTACGCATGTTTTCCCACCAATCCGCATAGATCTGGTTTAAATACCGTTGTGGTATTATGGTTGTTTTGACCAATCAGGCTGGTCAGCACCTAGCCTCCTGTTTCATATAGAGCGCATTGCTTCGATCCTCGGGAATATAAAATTTTTGCTTGGTTTGGTAGTTGGTAGGACTTGTTCTAAGTTTGCTTAGTTAGCTATTATAATATAAATAAAATCTGTTGCCATAACAAAATTAGCAGCATTTTTATGTTCCACTGATTTAGGAGAAGATTACCAGTGCTTCCATATTTACGTCACATAGGAAACATCGCAGTTAATCCTTCATCATTTCAGCTGAGACACTCACTGTTAGATATAGGCCTCCCCCAAGGATCTCCAAACCGATTGGTCCTCGCTGCCCGCATCCAGTGCCTGAAAATTGAGTAAGATGAAGGTCAAAATTCCACTCACATTTAAAGAAAAGATGAAATGCTACATTAACGTTTCTACTATGGTCACGAACTTCTGGAATCCTTAATCACAGACAGAAACACGAAAATATGTTACTTGACTACGGTATTCTATAAATTGGAAATAAGTCTCCAGGATAGACGTTTCAAATTTGAGAGACTAATCCGATGTGCCCTACCTCTCTTCAAATCTAAGTAAGGGCTTAAATAGGGTAGCATTTTCGGATGGTAAACAGCGCATCATATTTATATACCATCTTCATTTAACGACGGGTGCGGGGATTAAAAGAGCTTATGCCAATAATATTTTGCGGGTTTGGCTTTCTCATTTATAAAATGGATTACATGATGTTAAATAATCATAAGTCCTTTATGTGTAAATTAATAGAAGGGTGAAGCTTGGTTTAATTACAAATAATCAACAAGATTGACGTGAAGTCTGCATATATTTATGCTTAAATAGTAGATTGTTTACCAAGGGAGGAAAGAAATGTTTTAAAGGCGAAAGCGTTTTTTAAATTCTGAGCACAGCGAGGGATCAATGTACATCGCTCGAGATAATACGAGTAAAATAGTGTTGCTCCTGAGGTGGAGGACACTCTATTTTTTATCACCCTACATGATAAAATAAGTAAATGCAACTATTACTTTTTCGGCGATTTTATTAGTCTGCCTCTGCCTCGAATCTTGCGGGCGGCGGCAGTGGCGGCGCGGGAGCGGCAAGATCCTGCCGCATGCGTAAAATCAAATGCATCTACTCTCGAAAACAGCGGCGCGGGAGCGGGTGACGAGCGGTGCACCCCAGTCATGCGGTGACGCTCCCTCGCCGCCACCGCCGCCCCGCTACCCGCAAGATTCGAGGTAGAGGCCTTAGGCCGCGGACTCAAAGTCAGTGACGAGCGGGGCGACGGTGACGGCGGTGCGATTCAATGCATTTAAATGGAACTGGCCTCGAAGGCAGCGACGCGGGGAATGACGCAAGAGCGTATCGTTCGCCTTTATTAACGTGTGAATTTTATTTATTGCTTTTTATCGACCGTCATTTCAAAATTCCCGCCGATAACGTCTAGGAGCAAATTGTTACAATAGTTTTTGATAGGACAAATACACTTATTGCTCATAACACAATACTACGCTGCTCTAGCGCTAGATCACCTGTCGTCACCCGTTCGTCGCTAACTTCGGCTCCCCGGCCATAAATTTTGAGTGTAGCTCTGTCCTGGTTGTTGGCTTTTGCGTTTGATTGTTTACTGAAGGATTGTATTTTTTGGACTTGTGTCCCTTTTATATAGGTAACAGGCTGGCAGCCTGTCATCATTTGGATGCACTGCATGGCCTGTACTGCCAGAATTGGCTTTATGTGTATCAAAATGTTACTTAAGGCTTTACTCAACCTCCCATACGAGCGTGATTATATGTATTTATGCTTCACTTATATTGTCGAAGCTCAAAATTAGCTCACTGACTTGCTGGATTTTGAAATTGGAATATATCTACAACATACGACTCAACTGAGACCATTTGAGCTCGTTTTAATCCTCTTCTCATTAATCGTTAAATACATTTCTGCGGAAATGTAAAATTAAGTCGAACAGAAGGCCTTAGATAAATTTCGGTTCTACAGATCATAACTCCTATGGTCCATCCTATACGTAATAAATTTGCATTTGGGTCTAATCCTTAGTTTATGGTTGATTTGATCATAAACTAACTACTTATTCGGCTTGACAGTCGCTGGAGTTAATATATTTATTTATTTTGCTTTTGAATAATACCTTGGTTGTTTACCGAAAGCTTAAGATTGGAAATTATTCATCAGATCATTACCAATACTTATTCATGTAATACTGACCTAGCCTGGACCTAGTAATCATAGAACGTAAGTAAATAAAAATATCATCAATTCTAATTGATATGTTCTTCATTTTTTAAAGTCAGTTATAAAATTTAGGTAAATAAGCGCAAACGAAACTGAGGAAACGCAGGGCTGCATGTAAAGTTAGTATTTATACTCAGGATTTCTTCATAAAATTATAACTTGATCTGAAAATCGGTAGTAACTTTTTTATCTTGAGACACCTCGTCGATCCAAGGAAGAGTAGTTGCTCTTTTTCACTGCAGTTTTAAGTTCAGATCAAACAGATTTTCTAACTTATTATTTTTATTTTATTAAAGAAAATTTAATTTAATTTTCATGCATATAAAATTTAATACTACATTTTTCATTCGCGATTACGAGTAAAAAGGTAACAAATTAGCCAGCCCTATGAATACAGTCATGGCGCCCGCATTATATAATAACACCGCTGACATTCTCGAAGCAGGGTATATAGCTTGTAACTTCGAGTTCTATTTTCGCTATTGAGACTTACGACCGCTTTTAAATCTTTTATGGAAGGTTACACATTGATTTCGGCGGCAGACATAGTAAAGTTTATAGTATGAAACCGGGTCACCTTTCAATCTGGAATATTCTTTGCTTTTTCAATTACCCACTTTTCAGGTTAGGCGTGAAGGGTCGCGGTCCTTATTTCCTTACGAAAACATTTATTTTTTACGATTGGCAAGAATTCCGTCTTTACATCGTTATTTCATTTACTTTTATGAGGTACTTTTAGTAAAATATTATTGTAATTATTTTTAGTGGTATTGTGGAGTGCCCTACTCCAGGAGTAGCAACTCTCTTACTTTTTCAAGCTTTCATCACAAGTCAAACATTATTACTAAGGTGCTGTTAAAACACATTGAATTTTTTTTTTCAATTTATTTTTACTAGGAACATTCATACGGATTGAATATTGTTTATTTCACAAACGCGAAAAACACAGTACATACACATACATACGATCACGCTGATAGTTCTATGAGGGGTTGAGCAGAGCCTTAGGTAACATTTTGTGATACATAAAGCCACATTTGGCACTATGGGCCATACAGTGACTCCAGATTGCCAGCCTGTCGCCAACATAAAAGGCGCACATAACCCAAAAAGTAACCATCCACCAGTAAACCATATAAACAAAGTGCAAAAAATAATAATACCATTGATCGTAATTTGACGCGTGAACGATTGACACAATTGTCCTTTTTACCTTATTCATAAACTTTTTTTTTCATAAATAATTCATAGTATGTCTTTTCACAAGTCAATTGCCTAAGGAGCTTTGCTGCCCATCGTTCATATGTCAAATTACGGGGAACACACTATGCTCCTTATATAAAGTATCGGGTTCAAATTATAAAACTTAAAATTCATTGTACGAACTTCTGTTAAAATTTTACAACACTTCTTCGTTGATTGCATTATACATAGTTAGAGTTCAAAGTTTATTTTTAAATTAAAACGAGTAAATACTGACGAAACAGTCAGAATATAACATACCTAACCGTAATTTCTAGTTCTGCATTTGAAAACTCTTAACAATAAATAAATCGAGCTCGAAATCCTATCAAATAGCCAAAAACCAAACGTTATTCCGTTCTTTATTTAAAATTATCAACAATAAAATAAATCGAGCACGATAAATATAATTCAAATTCAAATGATTTATTTGCAGAACATACGTAGGTATATAAAATCGTTAAATCCATTTACTCTTTATAATAAAAACGTCATTGTTCTGTGGTCATATTATTATTCAATGATTAAATGTTTCATGCCAACATTCACATATTTTTGCCGAGATATTCCATTTTAAAATTTCATGTCGGTTTCTAAAAAGCAATAATGGTACTCCGTAGTTTCCAACTTTAATAAAAAGGTTTTTTTGTGTAAAATTCTTCTTCTTCTTTTAAATGAATTCGCGTTACATAAATATAACGCATTACACCAATGTCAAGTGAAAATGCTTATTACAGACAGTAACAGACAATTGTACGGTAGATTTGAGTTAAAAGTGGAGTCTCTCAACACGTGTTTTTACAACAAGAACGCGGAAGAAACTCCTTGTGTAAAATTTCAAAAATTAATAGAACAGAAACAGACATTTTATTCCAAGAAACATCGAAGCCAACAGCCCTTTAACAGCTCATGATTGTATTGTAGATCGTTACCTTATTTTTTTAATTCTCTCGCATTGGAAATGAAAGGCGGAATGTTTAGCTTGGCAGAACAAATAGAAAGTCTGTATAGGAAAGAAAAAACTCATTAGCATTTGATGCCTTTTATTGACAAGGGAAGTATCCCTTGTTAGACAATTATATTATTACTCTTTCATTAGACTTAACAATAAAAAAATAAAGTAGCAGAGTTTATTTTGATCTCTTTTCATTGTCTTTTTGTTTTAGCTGAGAGAAGATTTGTTGTCTCATTGTGAACGGGATCAGGCATCTGTTGCGGACTGGCTACTTTTGATATTAAGTAGACAGCCACGCGCTGACGCCTTACTATCGCCGATTCTACCGAGCTTAGTAATTGTATTTGTAAACACTTTTACTTAGTTTAGGTGTCAAAATAATTAGGAACTCCTCGCGCTCAATTTTTAATATGTAAATCTCACACTGAGCATTAATTCATTCATTATTATTTTCTGTATCACTATATTTTTGCAAATTACGTTATTTTGTAAAGAAATAATTTTTGTCTCTCTATTACCACACGGGCCGCCCCACGATTCGATGACTTTTCGGTGTGTCAGTTGGTACATCTCTACCACGAAGATAGGTAAAACATAAGCTTCTCGATGTCTGTGATGTCGATGATGAATAATGATGTTCTTATCGAAATACATCTTGAGAAAAGCTTTCATTATGAAATATTCGTTTATACGTTATTAACATAAAACTTCATATCCATTGCTGCACGTGCCCTTAAAAAAGAGCGTTTTAAAGTGTACACAGCAATGTAATGTAATTTTCGATATCCCTTCTCTCTCATAAAAGTAAGTTCATGGTACGGACACGATACAGATGGACATGATAAGTTGTCTTATACTTGCACAGAACAGCCATAAGCCATAGCCGACGCGACATTTGGTATTCGTAATTTAGCACATATGAAAGAAAACTGGAAATAGAAAACCATTTTAAATTGATAATTTTCGTAATCAGGTCATATCTTGCTTAATTTTAGTATTATGGAATAATTTTATTTTTGCGTTTACAAACGCGTAAATATAATACTAGAAAAATGCACTGAAAAATCCCGCCTGAGGCAAGTCGATTTTTTTCAGTGCATTTTTCTAGTATTATAATTTTAGTATTATTAAATACATGTCACAGTCGACGGCAAATCCGGCTATCGCGGACTGTTTTCCTTATCAGACTTTGAGGAGACCAACATTGTGTAAGTGTGAGTGTGACTTACGGTGAGTGTTACTTAACACTGTCTCTTATACGTAAGGCTGTAAGCAAATTTACTAGTACAATTGGTTGTAAGCAAATTTACTAGTGCTTAATTGTGGGCGTGATTGCGTAGTACGGTTTCATTCTATTGCGTATTAATAGTAAGTAGAGAGGAAAAACGGCGACACTAGTTCCGATTGGAAATGCGAACCAAAGCGTTTCTATTCTTTTTATTATTATTTCTGTGGTCTAACCTGTCTACTGTCTCTCTAACTTGAGCAAGTTTGAAAGTACTCTTCTTCGGCACTTCGGTACGGCCTTCGTAAGTTACAGAGATACGATGAGTTTTCCAAGCGAATTTACTTAATGTTTCCTCAATTCGACGACCCTGCGTCGGAGGGTGAGAAGCTGGATGACTCCAGCCAGCGCAACTCTTCTAGGAGCTTCTAGTACCTTGACGTCTCTGAAGAGATCCTGGAGTCCACTTGGAGCCCAGGTAGCGAGCCCACGGCCACTGTGTTGCATTTTATTAGAACGTGAGCGGCTGCTTCCTCTGCCTCCATGCATCATCTGCATAAGGGGCTGTCGGTTCACTTAAATGTGTTTCAGCTAATAAATATTTCAAAATATGTCAGTTAGTATTAAAACATGTTACAAGAGTAATTTGCAACAAAATGAGCCTGTCCACGTACCTTCCATAACATTATACCTAACGTAGTTACTAAGCCTTTCCCTCGAGAAATACCTGCGGTCATTGCAATTCTGAGCGTCGTCTCCTTAACTTTCCGCGGAGTTGAGGGCTCAAGCCACACATTGTGAAAAGTAAGCCGTTCTACACGGTCGACCGTAGAACGCGCTATTTTTAGTCGTTTACACACGTCCGAAACCCAACATTTTACGTTTAAATTGCTCCACAATTCTAACCTTTACTTTCCATTACTAAGGTTCGTTTTAATTTTGGTCGAATAAAGTAGATTTTTTATGTTGGGGGCGCATTCTTGGGCAGAGCTTTTGATTAAAATTGGAATTCCATTTGGACTTCATTTAAATGAAACGGAAATGTTTCGTTTACCTAAAATGATAGAAAAGTAGATTATCTATCGTTCAAAAACATAAAACTGAGCATAAAACTGTGACATTTAAAAGTAGGGTAAAGGAAGGTATGTTGGTGATAAAAATTAATAATACTAATTTTATAGGAAATCAACAATGAAACAAAAAGTAAATTTTATTCATTTACATTGTACAATACTTAAAATAAATAATTAATACAGTTTACGTAATAATTATTCAATACTTTGAAGAATTTTTTTTTATTAAATTCCCAAGAAGTCAAAGGTATGTTGGTGAAACGGGTCGGTAGATTGGTGATAGTGATAGTGGATAGGTAATTTGGTGAACTATTTTAAATTACATACTTTGTACTTGTAATAAAAAAAATGTATGATCCTTTAGTAAATTATTACAGGCAACGAAATTGAAAAATGGCGCTACAGGTACAAATTTTCGAAAAAGTTTGTATACTAAACAGAGGAACGTTAGAGCGAAGCGTGTAATTTATATATCTACCTCACACTCGTAGCAACGCCCTTGCATTGTCTCATGAATGTGCTCGCATAGGGAATAGTGTGGTTGTCAGTTTAAAAAATATTACCAAATTACTTTTATCACCAATATACCTCCCTTTACTATATCTACTTTTTTAAGATAGAGTTTTTTAATTAAAATATAAACAAAGGTAAAGTATGTGCACGTACTTAATTATTTCTGAAAAATGTAAGCATCGTCACATTTTTTTATATTTCGTAAATTGTTAGGAGAAATATAGTACTATTTTAATTATACATAAATTTAAGTATTCGTAATTTAGCATATTTGAAAGAAAAGTGGAAATACAAAACCATTATAAATTGGCTTGTATTTAAATTAACATCATACAAACCTAACCGAAGATACTACATTACTAGGTGGTAGACCCATATGTAGGGTCGTCTGGGTAGGTACCACCGCCTTTCTTATTTCTGCCGTGAAGCAGTTCGCTGTGTTTCGGATTGAAAGGAAAGGTAGCCAGTGTAATTACTGGGCATGGAGGGCATATCGTCTTACTCCCCAGGATGGCAAACGCACTTGCGGTGTTAAGTGATTTACACTTAATATTGCACGTGTCTATAGGCGGCGGTAACCACTTAACATCAGGTGCGCCGCAAACTTGTTTGCCATCTCGTAACATAAAAAAAAATTCAAAAAATGATAAATGCTCACTAAAAAGTGTAAATTCCTACCAAAAGTTGTATTTGTTGAGCCAAAATTAATTCGTTGGAAAATATCCATTTTGGTGAGCATTGTACTATTTTGGTGATGGGCATGGGCACTAAGTTTATTTCCTTAGAAATATTTTTTTCATTATCAGGTTATATCTTGCTTACTTTTAGTAAAACTAAATACATGTAGACGATGGTAAATCAGGCTATCACGGACTGTTTTCTTCACAGAACCTGTGTTCTGTGGTTTTCTTTAACAGACTTTAATAGATTTCATGGAATAAGGTTGAAAATGTTACAGCATTGCCTAGTTTTATTTGCTGTCATCCTACCTAAAATTAAAATTAATAAAATATTGAAAATCTTATTTCATATCTATTTCCAATTATGGTCAGGAACTGCAACGGCCTATGATGTACCTTTTTTTTAATGGAAAATCCTTTACGGACCCTACCGCACTGTGGGCTAGACAGTGCGGCGTGTGTGGGGCTCTCCCGGAGGTTTCCGGGAACACCCACTAAAAACAATCATGCACCCTTACAGCCCTTTGTGGGGACGTTTCGGGAACAGAGCACGGTGTACGCCTCTACTCCGAAAAGTCTTCGGGCTAGGCCTATGATGTACCTAAGTTCATATGCCATGTCTTGAAATCCCTTATTTATAAAAAGGCAACCGACCATATTTTGTTATTTTCTATATTACGAGTAAATATAGGTATTCTGTTATATGCATATAATAAACAAAATGTTTCCGATAAGTCAGATCGTAACAACGGAAACCGAATATTGTTTTGAGTGGGTCTTGAGATTAGTGGCGTCATAAAGAAAAACAGATGCTCTTGAGGGACTACGTTTTATGAGTACAGATAGATATTGATCAACACATAAAACAACCGCGTAGTGTTCCTCGTATTATTTTCGAATTCTGGATCAAAAGTAAAAAAAAAAATATGATGAGAATTAAAAAATAACTAAAACAAAACAACATGTATGAGGACTGTGATGAGAAATGATGAAGCGAAAGAAATATGTAAGAATCCTAACAAGTTTCTAGTTGCTAGGATTATTTCATATTTCTGTGATCTCTATGTACCCCTATGGGAAAAAGGACTTTGTGTGTAATTATATCTAGTAAATTAATTTGGTCGAAATATGAACCCCTTTTAGGGTTCCGTACCTCAATCGGAAAAAAGGAACCCTTATAGGATCACTTTCTTGTCCGTCTGTCTGTCAAGACCCTATATCTCGGGAACGAGTGTAGGTATCTAGTTGAAATTAAAACCACATACTCAGGTCTACGGTCCCTTGAAGCTGTGAAAAAATCAAACTTCATAGTTAACGCGAAAAAAGATACGACCGTTTATGCCGCAAAAATACAAATTTGTACGGAACCCTCGGTGGGCGAGTCCGACTCCCACTTGTCCAGGCTTTTTGAATGTGTAGTAGGCCAGGAGAATTTGGATAACCTGATGTACAGATAACTAACGTACAGAGAGATGTACGTGATTAAATTCCACTCACATCGGATTAAACTGAGGATGGCTGGAAAACTGGGTTACATTTGCAGATTTTCAACCATATTACTGAAAATACACCAAATAACGAAATAAGTATCTAAACTTTTTAAAACAATGTTGTAAACTCTTTCCAGGTATTTATTTTACTAGTCAAGGATTAGTCAGCAAAAAATGAAGATTCCTTTATTCAATCAACTTATTATATTGCATAAATTATTATGAATAAGTTTTATTTTTCTCACTTCTTCTCGATATGAACTCTATTAGTCAAATTTTAAACTTATCCGTGTGCGCAATATGCTTAAAAAGTGCTGCACAGTTTATACATTTTATAGGCAAATGTTAAAATTAAACTTATTTAAATAATATGTCAAAGGTCATAAATTTATTCAGTTTTTTTTTGTTGCAGGTTTACTAGAAGAAAGAGCTCCTTAGCAATAAGGTTTTTATAGTATAATCCTTTATTTTCTGTTGGTTCGTTTTGTCATGTTGCTTTGTAATCTATTTTCACCAAATAAATTTCTAGTACAATATAACTACGTATAATCAGAAATATACAGAGTCTCTCATTTATTAATTTCACATCATATCATCAATGACAGAAATATTCATGTGTATTGTCCATTTTTCGAATAACGCCTTAATCAGGTCAAATACTACGATGAAAACGTACTATTCATTTTATCGGTACAATTTAAATTTAAGCAATATGTCGGCCATAATTTATCATGTCAACTACGCGAATATGCACTGCTTTAGCACGGCGTTAAAGAGTTGTCTTGACGTGAAATGTGGTTTCAGCTTCAAAAACAATTTAATTAAATTTCGGGGTAGGTATCTGAAGGGTCGTTTGACGTTCTGACTGGTTCACGGCTGGAAGAACCTGCTAAAAACAGCCGTTCGAACCGTTGGGTAAAGGGAGGGCGTACTGATGCGGGAAGGCCACGTTAAATTACAATTATCGTGTTTACCGCTTCACAATGCTATAAGGGTCGTTTTTCGATGGCTCCCGCTTTTTTCCGACCGCACTCATTGACAGATCGTGCACCACTGGAATTTGGAGAGCTTGTTGTTTTCATTCGTTGTTCATTTGTGGTGCCTAAAAGCGTTTGATTCGTTTATTGCGTAAACGATTCCGATACAACCGTAAAACAAATGACGGATGCGTACACAATATAATGCAGGGGTGCCCAACCAGCCGAAGTTGGTGTTTGATTTATTTCGCTTTTTTGTTTGAAAACGGAATGAAAAATATTCAATATAGCAAATCTTTCTGTTACTTCGTACTTTCGTTTACACTGCCAAATATCATTATTGTAATTGTGAGGATGCAATGACGTCAGTTGTGTATTAATGAAATGGTAATCCATTTGTATTGGGTCTCGCGTTCGAATTATTACGTGTAAACAATATGAAATTCAGAGCTCCGCTTTCATCATCGCACCAATCAGACACATTTTTCGATAAACTTACTGTCGTAATCGATATTCAGAGCTCATGGTGAATATCAATTAATTCTGCGCGTAATAATTTTGTAATCAAAGATACTGCAATATTTATGAGTACGTTTTTATTGCGGCACCGAGCAGAATGTTTATTAGATTGTGTTGTTGTTTGCTGTTTTTATGGGGAGTGCGTAGAACTTCTGAATTATGTAATAGGCGATTCAAGTTTCGCATGACAGATAATTTTCGTGTTTGAACTAATTATCTGACCCCAAATGAAGGACAGATAACGCATCAGGTTATCACAAACTGTTAAGTTTTCCCAATCTATTTCGTACTTTACAGCAAATACTTAGGTGGAGGAATTTTACAATTTGTAGTGACCTAGCATGATGTTGTCTGTGCCATGAATATTAATAAGATGGTGGTTGAAATGCAGAATTAGAGACGCAAGCTTCAGAGCTTCTATGCGAATCCCTAGAATATTCAGGTATTCTAGGGATTAAACGAGCGGGTTAAGGGTCCATCGCATTGTAGAGAGGAGAGCTAGAAGCAGTGCCTGGGACTTGTGACCGCAGGTTAAGAAGGCCAGCCATGCTGGGGAGCGAAGAGGCGTGGGCGGCGGTCGTCTCCTTCTGTGAGGGCGTCATGTCACACAAGAGGAGGCGAAACGTGCGCGGGAGAACGATCCTCACGTGCCGGCACTCACGGTCACCCTCAGGCCTCCTCTCCGCACTTGGGGGGGCGTGGGGCGTGAAGGGCCAGCCACGCAGGCGGGCAATCGCCGGTGGGGGACTGGATGTAAAGGCTCTGCCGGTTTCCCAGTCCCCCCACTAAGTAAGGCGCTGCGGGAGTGCCGCTGGGTTATTTTATTGGGTATACCCGGGAACTTCTCCCAGGGAGTCCCGGAGAGAGAAAATACCCCTCCCGACCCCCGGCGGGAGGGGGATTTTTCCCAGCATCAAAAAAAGGTTAAGAAGGCCTCTTTGTGGTGCACCGGCACTCGCCATCCACTTCCCCGACCACTCTCTCTGCTGTCTATCCAATCTAGCCATATTTGAAAACGCGTTCCATTACTGAACGTAAACTTCTAGACAAACCAAGGTCTTTCAATAACTCTACCGCACAAACTAACGATATAACCATTTTTACTTTCTCGTATACGTAGTATAGAGGAAGTCTTGTAATCGTAAAAAAAATCGACCTCGACATTTTGACCGATTTTCACGTTTTGGACCTCCATGAGTCCAAAAAAACAGTTTTTGGAATTGCATGTGTGTGTGTCTGTGCGTAAGAACAATAACTCGAGTATGCTTTAACTTATTGCAACCTTTAACATGCATGTATAACATCAAAATATAGGGTTTCTATCAACTTTTGAGTCGTCGATCACGAAAGTTATGCAACCAAGTGCTCAAGGTACTCGGATGTGTGACCAAAATTTATCATGCATGTATGACATCAAAATATAAAGTTTCTATCAATTTTTGAGTCATTTACGGTATACGAGAAAATCAAAGGGAGACCACTCCCGATTTTTTGTTAATTGTTCTGTTAAATCAAAGTATTTATTGGTTTTCATAGCGTGGTCACAAAGTAATAAATAAGCCTTATAAGGTATGCGTGGTCTTAGGGGATGTTAGTTTCCCAAGGTACAGTCAGCTCGAATTACAGTCTTACACTACACGCTTGAGTGTCCCTGAGTAAAGTACTAACAAATCCTACCACTGAGCACGAAATTGTACCCCCCTGGGCATTGTATCTGGGACCTCTGAATCTAATACCGGTAGGTTTTACATTCAGAATGATATGTATGTAATCCTGAATGACTGACTGACAGATCAACGCTCAGCCCCTGGATCCTTGGACCCTTGGATCTAGAAAGCTGAAATATGGCACAGACGTTATTTCTGGTCGTTATTTATGGTCTAGGCAGGGTAAAATACTTTATTGTACACGGAATGTAAAACGTTGTTTGACATAGGATCTTTGTATGGGGAAACAAGATTAGTTAGATTATTTTATTCTTAACTTCACAGGAATACCTACTCCTATTAATAAACGAGTTAAGACGTGTTTCGAAATACAATACTACCCCTGATAAGGGAAAAACGGGTGACAAAGTCTGAAAATCGAAATGGGTATTTTTTCGTCACTATCTAAACTTTGAGTTTAGGCACTTGATAATAATGAAACAAATAAGTCTTTATTTAAAAGTACTTAGCAAAGTCCGTTTAGAAAAAATGTTTACGCGTTTGTAAACGCAAAAATTATTCCATTAATAATAAATAAATAAAGAACTTTTAAATTTTAATTTTCATTGGAGTTTTAAATTTTAGTTTTCATTGAACTTGCAAAACGCCTAGTAACCGGTCGCACAGGCACGGCAGGTACCGGTAGCGTAGAAACCAGATCCTAACTAGAGAATTTATTTCTATTTTTGTCAGCTCACAAGAGAAACCTCTTACGCGAGGATCAATAAAGTTTATTTAATGTTATTCAAAAAAACTGTGACTGTTGTCGAAAGTTAGTAGTCGTTTCCAAGAAGAGTTGGTGCCCGGCCGTAAATATCAAAAACAATATTGTCGATATCAAGATATAGGTACTGCAGATATATCTCTCTCTTCATTTAAGAGCAGTGCTATATATCTAGCCCTATCCGTTGCCATCTCTTTGACCTCCCTGTACGACTCGACGCCTACCTTCTTCTTAATTTGTTTGGTGTAGCTAAACCTTGGCCTTCCTCTCCCTCTCCTTCCTTCCACCTTTCCCTCCATGATATTTTTAAAAATCTCGTTATGTTGAACAAGATGGCCAAACATTCTTCCCCTTCTATTTTCTATTGTATCTAGCAGCGTTCTGTTCTCGTTCACCATTTCTAGTGCTCTTTTGTTAGTTACCCTCTGTGTCCAACTAATCCTCTCCATTCTTCGCTAACACCACATCTCAAACGCTTCCAAGATTTCTCTGTCCCTTTGTGTCATTGTTTATGTCTCACATCCATACAGAGCAATACTCCAGCAATAAGTCTTGATGAATCTCTTCCTTGTTTCTCTCGATATTTTAGATGTTAAGATTTGCTTCTTACTTAGAAAATTTTGCTTCCAGATGGCTATTCTGGATAAATACTGCAGATATACTGTACCGAAAATTAAATTGGAGCAGGGTACGAGAGAGATGATTCAAAATACCTTACTTTATAATAAATTAAGACATCAAAAGACGTAATTCATCCCATCGGCCTGTTCAACTTTTTTGCCAATCACCACGCCTATTGAAAAACGCGGTCCGAATTTTGTTCTGTAAAACTCTAATTATTCTTAGGCAGACAACAGAAATATTATCCTTGCAAATCGGCTTTAGCGGTCGAAACGTTTGACTGTTTTAGTACTTTCTCGTTAGCTTGTTGTTTTTAAAAAGTTTCCTAATTAAAACCTGTTTCGTATTCGCAACAACGACTCCTAGATACTTGGAATTAAGTAACTTTTTTATCAAGTGAATTCTTACCTTCTCTCTGTTCTCTTTGTTTTCTAACGACTGGTATGTTACTAAAATTGTACGTCCTCGATTTTTTAATTCGAACTTTAAGCTGCGACAACGCGGAATAATAGATTTTACTGGGAAGTGATGGAAATTTCTTCTAAGTGACGAATAAAATTGCCTCGCAATAATTTATTAGGCGCGCCTTTCAAGGAACGGTCATATAAATTTCATGTGCCTACTTTACTGAACACCGTTTTATTTAAGGCTTGAGTGTATTTTTTTAAGTCAATGTAAATTGTTTCCAATGTTGGTTATAAACTATAATTATGTATAAGATTTTACTTTTTCATATATTAACTAACTACTAACTAATCTATCTACTGAACATTATACACATATGTGTATAATGTTCAGCAGATAGATATACTGAGTCACAAAAAAGTAGATCGGTAATAAAAATGCGATCAGTTTTAATATATTTGAGCAATCATTTTAAAATAAATTTTAAATTACAGTTAATTTCATTACAAATATAGGAAAAAGTAAAATCTTTTCATGTAATAAAATAATTCTTTATCAAATATGTCAAGAACCAAAAGGTCAAAATAAAATTGGCTTTTCAAGTTCGTATATTTATGAACTGTTTTGGTTTTTAAAGTTCATTATGTACCTGCTAACTTATGTACTGGTCGCTCAGTAATTACTTAAGGTATAATCGTTTTTTAACTGCCTCGCAACCTCGACAATATGTTTTTAAACCAGATATTACTTTGTATAATTGCAACTTTTATTGCACCTTTAAAGAAAGCTTATGGAATTTAAATGAAGATGTACGAGTGCTAATGGGCAGAATGAAAACAATAATATGCTATAAATTTCTTTTAATTACGGAACGATGTAACGAGAAGTTATTCTTAACCAGATGACTCCAACCACACACTCAATAAAATGCACTTCTCGTTAATATCGAACTATAGAGGGGCTACATGGGCTCGGATTATAGCCGTCAATAATATGTTTACTTGTAATGTAACTATAGCAGGACTAGAATGGGCCTCATGTGAATTGCTTATTACAACAGGCTACAACGCTAAAGTCTTTGAGCTCATGGATATAGTTACATTGATTATAGCTTCTATTCTTAGCAAAGTTTAAAAAAGAAGGAAAGCAGTGTACAAGACCTGAGATTAATACAAATACTATAGCCTAATTGTGGATTTAATATATACCTACTCCACATCTTACTTTCATAATTATCCATTATATTTTCTTAATTTCTGATGAATCAGAGCATTTTGAATAATTTTCACATAGATTTCTTCATAATTTATTCAAGTTATGTCAGCCATAATGTAGCCAAAATTATTGCTTCATTAAGCGATTACCTTATCATTGAACTGTAACTTTCACGAAATTTAAATTTCAAATCTTCTTTAATATTTTCAACGTTTGCAAATGAAGCTACTTTCGAAGAGAGGGTCCGAAATATTTTGTTACTGCCTTTTTAGATTATCGCCCATCGTTAGTCGATTTTTACGCTCGTCATCCGTATTTGTTGTATAAGAATAGTTAATTAGGCTTTTCAGTAACGCCTATTAGATTTTAATACTGCCAATCATAATATAAATAAAAAGGAAGGTTGCTCATGTCATGGTAAAAATTAGATATAAATAGAGGCGCTGTATCTTACATAATGCGTTTAAGATATTTTGTATTTTCTGTCAGCAAATAGGAAATAGTTTTTACACACTAATAAAAATTGAGCAGGAAATTAATAAAATCAATACGAACTTTTCCATCATATCAGTAAAATATCATTAGAGTATGGTTCCTTCTATTCACATATGCTTTCACATTATCAAAGGTTTGCCAAACTATTGGACATTAATTCTCAACTTAAGTTTACTACCTCGTGTTATGTTACTTAGCTAACGCAATTACTACTTACAAGTGCGTTGATCTACAATCTTATCAATTTAAAATTTATTGGTTGACATATCAGCAGCCTTAGACAAGGGGTAATCGTTTCATAACGATAAGATATTGAAATTCGTCATCATCGGTCATATTGATTGGATCCGCTATCAACTTACTTGGCTACGACTGGCCACACGATTCACCGACGGATGTCAATCCTATACATTTTTTCCTTATCGGACTTCTTTATTCCAAAAGGCCAAAGACTTTTTTTTAATATTCGTATTGGGATATATTTGAAGAAGTATCTTAGGCTGACAGAAGTGCGCAATCTACACACTACCTTTTGGCCGACGAATAACACTAGCTTGTTTGTTGAGCTAACACCATCAAAAATAAAAATAAAAACTCGCCTTAATGATCAATCGGACTTACGCACCACCATTTTGTGTAAATGTCAGATAGATTTCTTTCAATTTAAGCGCTAAGCATACATTTATGATCTATTAACTGCATGTGTCATACAATTATCCATCTAAGAATAAACAACTATAGAAAACAAACACATTTACATTAAATACAAATTCAAGAAAACATGACCAGGCCCGGCTTACAGAAGACGACAGTCAAATAACATATATTTTTTGTTGTGCTGTATTTCTATTGGTGAGTAAATAAGCAAGATTGCCAGAGCTCTTTGGAGTAGGAAAGGTGCCTTTTTTGCATCAGAAAACTTTACACATACTTTGGGATAGGTGGAGCCACCCCAAAGTTATGTGGGACTCACCCTGTCAGGTCATGCCCACTAAAACTGACGTTTTCCTCTAGGTCGTGGCTTTAACGCACACAGGGTACTTGGTGCAATCACTGTGTGCGTAGAAAAGGGGCCTAGGGTAAGCTGCGCGCGAGTGTTACTTCAGTCTTGCCAACGTCATATGGCAGGCCATATTCTTAGTTGCCAACCACATAACATAAAAAAAGTCCCTTGCAAAACAAAAGAATTATCGATTAAGGTGATAAATAAGCGTTTCCAACTTAGAAAGAAAATAGCACTTATATCATACAAAACATTGATTTTATAGCTTAGTACTGAATATACGGCTTCCATTATTTTCGTTTTCCATTCTATTATCCCAAAAAAAGGGTTCTAAGGACCGCTCGCAGTGTTGAATTTGAGATAACGGCATAAACCCGAAGTTAATCCGTGGGTTTAAGTTTAACCCTTTCGGTGTTTTCGTCAGAATTCGTTCTGTAGTTTAGCCGTGAAAAGGCCATTAATGCAGAATAGCATTGGATCAGAGAATTTGATAGACAAATATTAGGTTAGAGTAACTAATATTGTATTAGCTTCTGAATTGTATCAGCTATATTTTTTGTTTAAATATGTATTTTTATATTTAATTTTCTATGCTTACACTTTCTAGCATCATTTAAATATGAATAAGAATTTGTGACATGGATGCTAGACAACGAACAAATATACAAATAAATAGTTTTTTTGTTGTTTAAAAAATAAACCTTAAAGAACAGACTAAACCTTCTTTTGCCGTATGTCATCACCAAACTGATTTACATTCCAATGCGAAATAAGAAATATGGCAAAATCTCATTTCTATGTTGCAAAATCAAGAAATGATATTCTCTGCCAGCACGTGTTAGATCCTTCTAACAATTCTGGATCATTTAAAAGAGGCTTTCAGGTCAGTAACATAAGGTTGCTAGTGTATTTTTACATTATCTCTCGCATTACATGTCTTTCCATTACGACTCCATTTTTTGCTTACCATCAGATAAGATGAAGTTATTTGCTATATATTTATAAAAAAATCTAAACTTTTTACAAAAAATAAAAAATTATTATAAACTAGTTGTGTGCCCGCGACTTCGTCCGCGTAGATTTTACCAAAAAAAAGTAGCCTAAGTTACTCCTTATTACACCAGCTACCTGCCTTAAAAAGTCCCGTCAAAATCGGTCCAGCCCTCAGAGATTAGCCGGAACAAACAGACAGACAGACAGACAGACAAAAATTGTAAAACATGCTATTTTGGTGTATGTACCTTATATATGTATATATGTTCATATGAATGTAGTAAAAAACGGTTATTTCAATATTACAAACAGACACTCCAATTTTATTTATATGTATATATGTATAGATATAGATTAACAATCATGACTCATGAACAAGTGTCCGTATCATCAAATCTATGCCCCATACTAGGATTGGAACTAGGATCGGGTGTAGGCAGCGTTACTGAATATTCCACTACGATGCCTACTTTCATTTCCTGTCAAACAACAATATTATTCTTCACGGGCTAGGTTGATAAAGCGAGTCGACAACAGCGCTACTAACGCACCGACATTTTGTTTCTACTAAGTTTAAAAGAATACAGGCGAATTTAGAACCTCCTCCTTTTTTAAAGCCGGTTAAAAATATAGTTTAACTGTTACAATATTGATTTTATTAAGAATGATAGATATAGGACGATTTAAAAGCCTGGCCAATATTACTATTTCCGCTATACGGAATTACATCAACATCATCATCATCGTCAATCGGCTAAGAGAACGCCCACTGTTGGAAGTACCTACATATTTTCAATTAAATACTGATTACATTTTATTATGAATTGTGTTTGGTTTTGAAAACTTGACCTTTTTCGTATCTGTTTGAAGATTTTTCGCAATGACGTCTATAGAGTTTAACGAGGATAGCTACCCATTCACTTTATATAATTAAATTTCAGAAGATTCCAGAAGTTTTTAAGTTATACTTTGCCATAAAATAAATCTCAACAAAGTTATGAGGTGCTTAAGTATTTTAGTAAATTCTATTGCAAATTACGAAATATTTATTAAAAACATTATAAAGACCCCTTGTTATCTTTTAATTAATGTGTTACAACATATGAACCAACAAATAGTATGTAGGTATGAACCTGGTAAGGGCATAACAAGCTTTATTGTTGGCCAAGTTGCGGTTATGTAATGTTTGTGATATTTTGCCCTTCACATGATACTTTGTCATTTGGATCCCCAACTACCAACAAATTAGCGAAGTTTAGCGTGGACTCTAGGAGGAATTTACCCGAGAATTGAACACCTAACCCAACTCGAGCTGTGATATCTAATATAAACCGTCGAAAAGATTGTGAATAAAAAGTATTTTCCTTTGACTGTTTTTGTCTTATTTTATTGAGCTTACGTCTTTTAAAATACACAGTTTCAAGGAAAAATAGATAGAAGTTTAGACGATGGCTGATCAAGAAATAAAGAGCAAGAAAACATAATTATTAGGTAGGTACTTACGCCGAGTTGAAATGAAATAAACTTGAATTTAGGTTTCCTTACAAAAGGATTGCTTAATATTTAGAATATTTAGTAGGTACTTTTTTGCTGTCTAGTGTATTTTTATAAGTATGTCATTTACATTTCTGCAGCAATTTCAGATATAATAAATGTTCCACCTATCTCCAATAGATATATCCTGCTATTTACTGAAAAGATTTTGGATGTTTTCTTCCGGAGATACAAATTAAGATTTCATATTGTTCGATAGTTTCCAACTACGCGACGCTTAAACAAAACTCGCAGATATGACGACGCTTAAATTTCAAAGGATTGAACTCTGAGGTACACACCGTTTTTGAAGTGAAACTTCTTTATCGGCGTTGGAAAAAAAATTACCGTCACATTTTTCCGTTACGCGCCATCTTTTTTGTATTCATGTCTATGTAAGGCCATAAAGAAGTTTCACTTCTTACGTGTGTACACTAGTACACGCACATATTTTTTTCTACCGTATATAATTTAAACTTATCTATGATGCTGTGATTTTGCACGAAGACTTTCTGTTGAATTCTATTATCATAGTATTATTAAACTTAAAATTGTTGTAACATTTTTAATTTTCCTTACTACTGCTAAATGTAGTATGAAATGACAATGATATTCAAAGCAAGCTGTTTTGCTAACAATATGAGAAGACATGTTTAAGTTTACTTTTTATTACTTGAATCGTGTTTCATGTAGAAAGAAGAAACAAATATGGCCGCTTCTGCTATGCTATGCTATTCATCTGTTGACACCAAAAGAACTTGTATATTTAGTTTAAGACCTTCATTTTCTCACAAGAATTTATAACCACTTACGTAAGAGATTGACAAATTAACGTTTCCTTATTTAAGGGAGCGTCTATTACAATACATGTTAACTTGTATGAACAAATCCAAAATAATAAATATGAGGTTAACCTTTGCACAAAAATAAGAAGTATTTGGGCAACAAACCATCACCATATCAAATATTATTCTTAAGAAAGCTATTTTAATAACAAAATATTACTATTAATTTGCGTAACTATTCACATAACTTAGCTCAGTTTTTCTTAGTTGACAAACAGTTTTAACAAAGCCCAGCATCTCAAATATTAATTCAAATTTTTCGGTCCTCTAAACTACTTTTGTCATTAAAGAATGAAACGGATTAATTTAACCGCAACGATAACTTCAATCAAGTTTCAAATAGTGAAACTTTGAAGAGAAAATGCAAATGTAACGATGTCGGAAATTAATGTAAATTATTGAACTTAAAAACTGCTCTGGAGTAGACGTAGACAATAGATTTGTATTAAATGTTTTATTTTGAATAAGGACTTTGAAAAAAGCATTTTTAATTTTAAAATAAAAAAAATTTATAACATGACCTACCTGCCACTATTTTGAGGAACTGTAAGGGCTTGCATTAATTGTTTTTTCGGGGAGGATCATCCCTGTGGGGTGGTGCCAACCGCAGGTTATATGTGGGACTCAAAGTAAAGTTGTTTCTCACTATCCACTAAACATCCACCCCGGCCTGACCTCCTTCGCGCTTTTACGGGGCGGCTGTGGATCTGTGCAAGCACAACTAACACCGAGACGGCCCCAAAAGTGAGGCTTGCATGCCAAATGTATTCATATTATATAATTATATGTTTTAATTTAACCAAATGTTACATAAAATTCTTCTCAATGACAGGTACAATCACACGCACAATCCCAAAAGAGGTGTTTGACAGAGATTTGAGGTTTGACTAATACAGAAAGTCACGATTGATAGTCGAGGTAGGGCACAGTGGACTAGCCGCTCGAATCTGGAGCTGCCAAACTGTGGTAGTATCTCCACCTTACAGAAGACTACAGTCAAATAACACTACATTGTTGTGGTGTTGTGTTTCTGTTGGTGAGTAAGGTCGCCAAAGCGAGTTTCACGTTATAGTGATGCAAGCCTCTATAGGCTACGGTGCCTGCTTACCAGCAGGCTGTACACTTGTCTGCCAATCACTTGACTTAATAAGTAACATCTGTTATGGGCTATGTAGTGTTTCAAAATAGAGGATGCCGCTGTCACCTACGTAAAAGGAGCAAAAAATCTAAAAAGTAGCAAACTTCCAGTGAACTAACAAATAAAAGCCAGCAACCAGGATAAATGTAGCACTCTCGGCACTTTTTTATACTACGAGATGGCAAACAAGCTTGCGGCCCACCTGGTGTTAAGCGGTTACCGTTGCCTATAGACTTGCAATAAAGGGTAAATCACTTAACACTGCAAGTGCGTTGTCATCCTGGGGACTGAGATGCTATGCCTTCCATGCCCAGTAATTACACTGGCTACCTTTCCCTTCAATCCGAAACACAGCGAACTGTTTCATGGTAGAAATAAGAAAGGCGGTTGTACCTACCCAGACGACCCTAAATATGGGTCTACCACCTAGTAAACGTATTATAGAATGAGTCTCAAGAATCAACGCCGACTTGAGCGTTGTACGTCTCTATCACTTTGTGCTTGATAGAAAGTGACAAACGCTCCTCAAGACTTGGTGGATTTCTGAGTGTCGCTCTGTAACGGGTCTAAATCAATTCAGCAGCCCGAGTAAAAATAGAAGTAGGGTAATGTACCCAACTATCAACACTATAAGAGATCATCAACCTTCAAATAGAAATATTTTTTATGGAATCAAATTTTGACATTTATGTGTCTATAAAGTCTAGATTATTACTTTGTAAAAAAGATTTTTTTCAAATTAATTACTACTTTGTCAGACATAAAGTTCAATTTATTGAAAAATGGACTATTTGGTCCCGCAGTGCTAATAGCACTGTAAGCACCAAATAATAATGGCACTAACGTACCCAATTATTATCACCTAGTACTATAAATAATTGTTATGGCATTATTTTGAAATAAATGATTTTATTAGATATACTGGTGGCTATATAAATCAAGGTAGGTCCTATAAATCAAGATTTTTAATAGCAAATTGTAATTATTGCCCTTTAATTACTCATTTTGTAGTACGACCAATTAGGTGTGTGTGTATAATTAACAAAGAATATCTTCTGTGGTAGAATCTTTTCGTCGTTGTGTGAATATGGACAAACAGTTTCTAACATCGCAGTACAAGAAGCTGAATACTGAAATGCTCCGCCTCTTTAAATATTATTAACTTTTAATTGTGCTAGGATTAAAATTTAAAAGTACTGTAATATGTTTTTACAAGAAAATACTAGAAAAGTGAAACCAATTTCAATGTAATTGGTCAACGCAGCCGCCCGGATTGCGGAAGATGCGGGTTCGAGTCCCGCCTGAGGCAAGTCGATTTTTATCAGTGCACTTTTCTAGTATTAATATTTACGCGTTTATAAACGCAAAATAAAATTATTCCATACCTTTTTACACTTGGCAAATGGAAAAACATAAACATATTCTTATATTTTTAGTTAATATAAGTTTTTTTTTATGTTAAGAGATGGCAAACAAGCTTGCGGCCCACCTGATGTTAAGTGGTCACCGCCGCTTAAAGACACTTGCAATATTAAGTGTAAATCACTTAACACTGCAAGTGCGTTGTCATCCTGGGGACTGAGATGCTATGCCTTCCATGCCCAGTAATTACACTGGCTACCTTTCCCTTCAATGCGAAACACAGCGAACTGCTTCATGGTAGAAATAAGAAAGGCGGTGGTACCTACCCAGACGACCCTACATATGGGTCTACGACCTAGTAAATTTATTCTTCTTGGTTTTTATAAGTTTGTTTCTGAGGTGATGATAAATTGGTGCAGTTCTATCAATTGGGTGTGTCACACTATATCTATAAAAAAATATTTTAAAATGTTACCTACTGGCGAAGTAATATTTTCCGCGTTTCCAATATGTTTCTGTCGTTTACACCTTTTTCCATCTAAAATATAGGCGGTTACCAACGAAAATTATGGTGGCGCTATCTTTTTTAACGCTATTTTTATGCACCATACAAAATGTTTGTTTGACCGAAAAAAATGCCCAAATTCCGTAACACGCGGCGAACACGGCAGCAGTTCATCGTTTTTTGTTAACTGTACAAAGTTCAGTTTGCAGTTTCCAGCGAAACGAGGAAACTTTTTTATGAAATATTAATCTATTGTTACAAGTTCGAAATTAGGTATATATTTCCCTAGCAACAAATTGCTCAAGGCTTTACTTGCGTCTAAAGAATACAAAGGGTTATATTACACGAATTTAACACTTCGCAAAGTTATTTGATTGCGAAGTTAGTTTCCTATGTTTGCTTGGATCATTTAATCAATTATAGCCATTATTCAAAATATTAAAGGACAAAAAACATTGCATTCGTACACCTTTACGCTCATCTGTGTACCATTACGTTGAAATTAGTGGTGTACCGGACCTTAAAAAAATCTAATACCGTGGAAGTGCTGCATACGGACTTGCGTCAAACTTTTCACAAATTGCGAGTCAACCATAATCAATTGGTGTTGTGTCTTTTTGATGATGTGGTGTCTTGTTTACTTAACCCTTCGGTTTTGAGATGGCTCCTTGTGAATATGCGCCTCTTGAAATCTTAAATCGGTGAAATCGGCTGGTGGAAGGCCAATTTGAAATGTGCACGGAAATCACGTCGGGGTCACCAATGTGAAGAGTTGGAGTTTGTGGTTGTTGTAGTTGAGAGTTTTTTACTCCGGAGATACGTAGGATAAACACTAGACAATTATTGATTAATATATTTGATGTTGTTCGTGCAAAATATTTGGTACATACATGGGTGTGTGATGAGTGCATAAATAATGATGCAATAATATTTTATGATTAACTGAGTACAAGTAGGCACAGTGTAAATGCGCATAACTTGCGTAGTTGTAAGTTATAAGAGCTAGTAGAGTTATCACAATCTCACTACAATAAACGTTATTTTCGCAATATGTATCGCAAATGTGATTTTAATAAATATATCATTTTTAACCTCTTCGAGTCGAAAGGAAACAGCAAACCTCAGGGTACCCCTACCCTCGGCTCAAGTGTCTCGTCAGCAATATACAGTAAGCTTAAGGTAGCCAATTTATTATTCAAGAATACGGCAACTAAAGTATCTCTGATTAGCGTATCCGCCAGTCTCCGGGAGTCAATTTAATCAAAACACTTGAAGGAGACGCGCATAATTTCGGTGCAGACTGCCAACATAATGTTATTACTAGTACACCGACGGCTGAGAACGCCGCGAACATTTTCATAACATTTTCAATTTTGTCATTTACATTCTTTCTATATTTGTAGACGAAATTTCTGCTACCCAAAACGGGTAAACATCTGTCGCCCTTCCACATGGTTGGTTGGTTCACCTTTGAATTAAAAACCTTCATGTTTAATCCTTTCTGCGATCACAATGGAAACATTTTTAGGATTCTTTGCCCAGCTTCATTACACGGACGAAAGAATTGTATTCGTTAAGAGAGCTTTCCAGAAACAGCTTACGAGTATGGCTTAAGCTTTGTTACTCTATTAACTGTAGATTTCCAAGATTGATAACTGTTATTACTAACACGGTATTGTATTGGACTACCTCTAGATTATTCTTAAGCTTTCTAATCTTCATTTGATCTTCCCAAAGCTAATCTTTGCTAAATATGTTTAAAGATCTTTATTATTTCTCAAAATATTTACAAATCACTTACTTGAGAAACACTTATACACATTTTGTTGGACTAAAACATAGATTATTTTATTTATTCACTTTAACTTTTGAACTAAGGTAATTTTGCCACATAAACACAATACAAAATAACAAAATAGTATAACTTATGAAATATGACGAGAGGGTAGGATTAAAAAAATTAAATGTAAATGTAAACAAACATAATAATCAAGCCCATACTCCAAAAAGGGGTTGAGTAAAGGCTTAGGTAATATTTGGTTACACATAAAGCTACATTTGATAGTATGGGATATGTAGTTCTTCAAAATAGTGAAAGGTTACCAGTCTATCGCCTGCATAAAGGGAGCATCAAACAAAAAAAAAACGAAAAAAAAAACAGCGTTGCGTCGTCGCAACGACGAAAACGGCATTTCAGCAAACGGGATTTATATCATGTTTTGTTTCTTTTCTCACGTTACCGCAATTCGGCGCAGTTGCATCCGCCATAGTCACGGATGCACTAAAGTATTTTCGAGTTGATATATTATGGCAGAAAACTCTGTAAACCCCTTCTCAGAGTCTTATTACTTTCAGCAACTGTACCACTGTTCCGTACAACAAATATGAGATGCTTCGCGATTTTGCGCTACGCCAGTCACTCTGTTGCGTTTCGCTTTAATGTTACTAGCCAGCCTTTCGAATACTTGTTACATTTTGATGGCTACAGTCTGTAATGTGTTATTTGTGAATTCATTATTGTATGATAATTATGACTTATAAAGGTAATACGAAATTCGGGAGTGGTCTCCTCTTGACTTTCTCGTATACCGGAAACGACTCAAAAGTTTATATAGAAACCTTATATTTTGATGTCATACATGCATGTTAAATATGGTTGCAATAAGTTAAAGCATAACTAACGCACAGACACACACACAGACATAATTCCAACAAAGGTATTTTTGGACACGGGGAGGTCCAAAACGTGTAAAGCCGTCAAAATCTCGAGGTCGAATTTTTGACGATTACATGACTTCCTCTATACTACGTATACGAGAAAGTCAAATATAGTTTATGCAAAAAAGAACTGACACAAAGGCTTGAAACCAACTTAAAAAAGCTTCCATGAACACGCTCCGAAATAAATTCTCCCACACGAGTCCAGTCAATAGATTGCTATGTATACATTGTATAGTTAAAAAGTTAATAGTACTCCCCGTTAGCCGATTTTACGTAGCGGGCTTTTCTGCCGATGCTCTTTTCCAATTTCGGTTAGTAATCTGGCTTAAAATCTAAAATGTATGCCTGCAGTTCACCTGCCTCTGTTTACGTTGAGAGATACGTAGTTACTGAATGCGTGTATGTAAAAAAAATGCCAACTTTTAATATAGTTAGTATTTTCCGGCATTTCCTCTCAAAATTTAAGCGGCTCTGGTAGAGAATTAGTGCTCTTTTGAACACCGTGACTAGGTAACCAGAAGTGAACCTAACGCAGATAACGTAGTATTTACATTCATGAAGTTTTGCTTTATTTCTCTATGCTAACATGTTTTAAATTTCTCAGCATCTCCAACTGATAATGTCACAAAAGATGTTTGTAAATCTGTAATATATTTTTAGGTAACTATTTCAATAGACAATAAATAATCACTTGTTAAGGGGAACAGTTAGCAAAAAAGCAGTAAAATTGTTTTTGTCTTATATAATTTTTATTATTAGATTTGTATTAAACTTAAAGTTGATTGAAGAAGTTACCAACTTAATTGTATGAAAGGTAAGGAGTCGGCAATTTCTCAGGTAATTTCAAAACCCAATACTTAATTTTATTTGTGTATATTTATTCTTGACATTGCATTTATAATTCTACTTCTTAGTAAAACTTAATTTGGACTAAAATATTTGTCCTAGAAAAGGTAAATTCGATACTACCGCCCTATTTTCACTAACGTTGAAATGTAATCAGAAATTCGACAGAGAAAATTGGGTTAGCGCAAAATTTTATTTAGCTAGAAGTGTGAAACTACTGATTTATTCATAAATGTGGCGTTCATATGATTTTGATATTATAAATGTGATTGACCTTAGAATTAGGAAATAGGCAAAACACCTTTTGCAAACGAGATAATTTTAACGAGGAGAAGGAAGGTCAATTAGCACCGTGGTCTTGCGATCTTCGTAATTATTGGAAAAGTTAAACAATTTAGAGCAAGGTTGGTACTTTTATGGGTGAACAAAATTTAATAATCTCGATTTTTGAACGCAGATTAGGATGGTAAAAACATGCCAAGTTAAAATTTGTATACTTATATAAAAGGCTACTCACTGACTGATCTGTCTACCCATAGCTCAAACCACATAACGAATTGCACTGAAATTTGGCACCCAGATAGTTATTATAACTTAGGCATCTGCTAAAAAGGATTTTACAAAATTTACCTCAAACGGGGGTCTAAATTTGTTCCAGAGAAACCGCAAATCGAAACGAACATAAGCGAAGCCGCGGGCAAAAGCTAGTAATTGTACAAATAAATAAACAGTTTTCAAGGCACGGCAAATTTAAATTCTCAGTAATTAGTCTTGTAAAATATCAAGCACTGAAGTTAAAACTTTCATATTGTATTTACGTCACAATAGGCTCAAATTGGTATTTAGTTCATTTCAAAGCTTTGATATTTAATATCAAAAATATTGTTGAGACGAGTCTCTCGCCCGTCTTGGATAACAAAACAGAACTTTTGTTAGGATCCCTTTGCAGAAGATGTGAAGTGTGCGAGAGAAGAGCTAAGTTAACATTGTTTCTTAAGGAACACAATCCACCTCTTGAAAACTCGTGCATGTTACGTGAAACAGTGGCCAAAGGACCCCGTAATGAATTTTGAAAGAATTAGCTATATTTGGCTGACGACTCAAACTCAAACACAAAATGTCTTTTGGCACAGTCGGGTTAAGATAAATACTGGCAATCAAAAATCAGAAATCAAAGTTATTTGATTCGATTCTTTGATCGTAATAACTGGCACATTAAAAAGGTTTGTTATTGACCCGTTTAATTTCTGGAAAAGTATACTTGACCGCCGCAGGACAGGCAGTGCCTAGTGTGGGGTCGTAAGCAATCACAGCCTCGTAAAAAGAAAAAAAATGTGCGTATATTATTTCAAACATTTGTTATTTTACTTTCCTGTTTATATTAGACTTGTAAGCATTTGTCAAATAAAAATATTAGTATTGTATTGTATTGATAAAAACTAGACAAAGTTAAAACTATGTCGACTTTTATTTATGATATGAAGTTATAATTTTACATGATGTCGTCTGCTTAGTACTTTAATGTCATAAGCTACTAAGTTAAGGCACCACGATTTTAAAATGAAAATGAAATCAAAATCTCAAACTCCATGCTATCCGTTCATAACTCTACTAGAAGGCGTTATTATAAGAACGGACAAGAAACTTAGCAAGTGATCCTCAGCTTACATTTTTGATAGAACTGATTCTGAAAGAGTCATAATTCGTGTTACGTTCAAGTGAATAATATACTTTTTAATGTCATTTGGTTGCCAGACAAGCATTTGGCCTGGGTGGTAAGCAGCCACCGTAGCCTATAGACACTTATAACAGGGACGTGAAACTCGCGTGCTGGCAACCCTAGTCCCCTTCTTCACTAATCTTTTGTTTTGTTGACGGGGAACTCAAATGCATTTACGCATCGTCCCAGCGGGGTGGTGCCAACCGCAGGGGGTATGAGACTCGAGGTAAAGGCGTTCCCTCCATACCTACTAAACATCCTTCCCGGCCTGACCTCCAGTGCGCTATTGCGGGACGGCTTGGGATCTGCGCACGTGAGCGCAACTACACCGAGACCGTCCCAACGCTGCCCATCTAGGCACTCTTTGTGCACCAATTGGTGGCCAGCAGCCCACAGGGGCTACCGACTAACGCCAGCCCCTGTGGGCCGCTGGCCGACGCCGGCCTTATAGGCTGCCTCCTCGCCGAAGGCTGCTCGACCTGGCACGTCCTCCTGACGAGGACACCGGGAGCAACCATCGGACTGCACCCGGGGTACTTTGGGCGCGGTCGTGGCCCTGAAAAGGGCCGTCCGGAACTAACCGTGGTGGGAAAACAAAAACCACTCGACGATGGCATGTAACTTCGAATGCCAAGGGGACACACTTGACATCAAAAGCCACACACGCGCCGAGAAAGTTTCGCCACCACGTTACCAGGGTCCGCCACGCGGAGGCTTCCGGACGAGGACTCCAGTCCCCTTCACTACCCTACAGCTCTAGTAACCTTACTCACCAACAGAAACACATCACTACCAAAATGTAATGTTATTTGTTCTTTGTAACGTGGAGGTGATTACCGCGGGCTCTCCAAATTCCAGCGGCTAGTCCACTGTTCTCGACTAAATTTAAAATGTTTAGTAAAATAAACAAAACTCTTTGTGATTTAATTGGCGTCTTCGTCTACAATTAGAAGTAACACCAACTGTACAATCGAGTAGATTTAGTCCTGACCCATGGCTAGAACCTTCTAACAGTACCTTAAGGAAATGAAATATTTGCTATCTTTGTCAAGTCATTATAAGTCAATTTGATTTTGATAAAATTTTAGATCTTACTTTGCTTATATCTCACTAGTTTACAGTGGAGAATCGAGGATATTTGATTGATACCAGTGCAAAGAATTGTTAAATATCTGCTATACTAAGAAACTAGAGGCTTGGATTTGGTACTAAGGATTAAGATGTTAATCATTTACATGCCCTGTAATTAGTCTCTCCCCCGTTCCTTTTGGTACCATACTATCTGCATAATGCACAGAGTACTATCAATAACGGGAGCTAATATCTTATTTTAGATAAATAGAATAGAAAGTTATTTATTTTTCTCTCCACAATCTCTTTCTCTCTCAAATCAATCATAATAATAAAATGAAATAGAAAGACTAATAGGTAATTATTTTCTTTTAAAATAATGATAACAAATTTGAGATTCATGACGGTAAGGGAAGACCCTTACAATATTGTCAATTCGAAATAACAATTGTACATGTACATATCTACATATTAATACCGCACTAGTTTATAATGGAGCAGATTTGAATCTTCCTTCAAATTTTTATCTTCTAGACTTTAGATATTCATGACTGCTATCCTACTTTACCTACATGTATGTATTTGATTAAACATTCCGGTAGCCAGATTAAATATGTAGGATATCGATACTTATAGATTAACTTTATTATTATACAAACAGTGTGACGTCAATTTGCCGAAGCCTATTCAGTGGCTATAATTGCAGTCCCTTTGGAAACAGCTTTGTACGAAACGCGGTCAAGGTATTCATATTTAATAAATACGCGCCCTAATAAGATTTATGAAAGGTCAAACGTGGCAAATGACGTTTAACCGACTTGTTAATTGCCATTTATATTGTATACGATTCATATCCAAAGGTCAATACATCTTTTCTTCAAAACAATGTTCGATAATACGTGTAATTAGTATTATTTTTCGATTAAAAGAACTACTTTAGTGCTTTGTTTCGTAGAATGTCTACTGCTGTAAAAAGTTATTAGTTGCAGTTAAAAATAGATTTCTAATTATGAGACCAATATTTCAAAAGAGGCATGAAGAAGCACATTGTGCACGGGGAAGGCTAGGGTAGCTAGTATAGCGCATATAGCCTCTCTTGTAATAATTATCTCCGCGTGTAAAGTCATATTTAACAGCTCGGAATCGACTCGTCGTCCACGCGCAAAAAGGGTGCAGGACTTTGAAAAATTTCAATGGATGGAGCCAGGGATTAGAAACATTTCTATTCTTGTAACGAACAAACTCAAATACAAGCTGAACTTGTTGCGGCGTCGCCTCACCGTACCCGAATCGATGTGCCGGCGCTGCTGAGGAAATGGACGTTTCAGTTACGTAGTTGACGCCTGTGTGACGGCGCGGCGTAAGGTGATACAGTTACGTCCCTTTTCCAAGCTGATAAGTGTACTACGACCTTTAGACTCTATTGCCGCTTAATCAGCTGGGATGGTGTAATTTGCTACACCTTTTTATACTTACAAATAAACGTAGTTTACGTAGTGGTCTCTCAACTCTAATAAAGGATCATGATTGTGTGTCACTTGCTTTTAAACAGAAAAAATCAGTATACACCGTGTTCCTGAGGTTATATATTACCTTCGGCATGTTTTTTTTATGTTACGAGATGGCAAACAAGCTTGCGGCCCACCTGATGTTACGTGGTGACCGCCGCCTATAGACACTTGCAATATTAAGAGTAAATCACTTAACACCGCAAGTGCGTTTGCCATCCTGGGGACTAAGATGATATGCCCTCCATGCCCAGTAATTACACTCGCTACCTTTCCCCTTAATCCGAAACACAGCGACCTGCTTCACGGCAGAAATAAGAAAGGCGGTGGTACCTACCCAGACGACCCTACATATGGGTCTACCATCTAGTAAATGTTATGCAGACTATTAAATTGATCATTTTTTAGTATGGACATTTTTACTATATTATCAAACTAAATGCTTAGATGTAATTTATCTAATATGAATTACTCTTTACCTGAGCTGGCAACGTCGCATTTCAAACTTTGGTCCACATGTCCCACATGTCCACATAAACTGTTCGAAATTCAGTTTGATAGTTTTGGTTGCACAAAGTGGCAACATCTCACAGATAAAGACTCTTTCTCACTGCACAACACAATTAAATTGGTTGAACTTAAATTACCAAGAACTTAAAACCTATGCTATTTAAACTACTTCTTACTTCGGTATGTACAATATGTTAAACAAGAGCTATAGATGTATTATTCAAAGTTAATGTATATCGTCAGGAACACGGTGTATATGCATAATCTTAATCATTTAGTTCCCGGTAATCAAATTACAAAGCTTTCTAGCAAACTTAACTCGAAACTCTCGGGTACTCTAATTTTTATTTTCGTCCAAAAGTTGTGCCTTTGTTGTAACTATTTTATACATACAAAGAGAGGAAGTTCTGTGCATCTCCTCATTATCTAAGAGGTACTTTTATAAAGTGCATGTTGTAGGAATTAATTAAGAACAGTGGGTCTAGTATAACAGAACTCCAATCGCTTTATTCATTGCACTTGTAAATTAACGTAAACACTTAGTGGCTCTTTTTTCTAATAAACAACGCAAACTACTAACAAAATACTAAAAGAATATCAATCAACGATAAAGGCGAAGGAATGTAGCCGTTAGCCAATGAGCCCATTTGTGAGTGGGCAATGTTCATATCAGCCAATCAGCGCGCATGACTTACGAAACGTAAGCAGTTATTCGCAATTATCCCCAAAATGAACCGGATTGTTGCTAAGATCCTGAACATAGTACGGATGATTACGAAATCAACTCAGATTCCGATCATGCTAGTTTATGCAATCGTATTTTGCTGCGAAGATCCATTTTTTGTAATTATCCTACGACTTATACAAACCTCAAGATTATAATTATTATGATAAATATTTTAGGAGTTCATAATTTTTCAAACAACAATGCTCTGTTTTTTCGTAAATAATAATGCATTTACTTATTTTTTTCTCACTGCGGAAGTTCCATTAAGGTCTGAGCTAAGAACTGCATTATCATACTTTTTCGTCTATTACTCAACAAAGAACCCAAGTTTCTTAATCGGCAACTTTAAGCAGATCACTTATCAAGTTCTTTTTAACAGTATTGCTTTAACTTTGTTTGGACAGCATCCAACTGCTCGAGGACTAGTATTGTAAGTTGGGTTCTACACAGCTACAAGATATTCTAATTTACGACGAACGCGACAACTGCTGTTTGAAGAAGTTAAATTATCTACAACGTTTCGTATGTTGGAAATAAAGAAAATAGAACCAAGCGTAGTGAAAATCTGTTTTTACCTCAACAATATCTATATATTAGTCAATGTTCATGTTTCGCCTCGTGGACGTCTATAGATGATGATATTTGAATGCAATGATATTTGACCAATAGGTTTATTGCCCTTTAAGTGAATATTCACAACCAAAGCACAGTATAGAAATGTAACAGTATGGAAACTAAGCCTAGTTGATAAAATAATTACCTACACTCCATTGAAGCAATAGGGTTGTCCCCTTTAATGTTTTCGATATTGTTTTTTTTTTTATGAAAAAAAAAAGTTTTCTGTTTTGTAGTGGTCAATCAATAGTATTGAAATAACTAGCTTACAAATAAAATTTAAATAGGTAATCTTATGGCGTCGGTTAATCTCAGCAAAAGACGATAGTTTAAAATACGGGAAATAGTTTAATATTGACACACAACAACTTGTAGATCTTTAACTTGTCATCACGGCGTAACCTTTTACAAGTTTTGGCGGGAACGTACGCGAATTGCGGTTGAACGAAAACGTTTCGTGAGCTTTTCGGAGCGGGCGCGCGATATGCACCGCAGCGCAGGTGGAGCGCGGTCGGGTTCATCAGCTGCTGTTTTCGGGTGTTTGTCACGCATTTTCGGGTTGAACCCGAAAATGTGTGTGGTACCTAGTAATTAAAATATCAGTACATAAAAAATCTTGATAAAAAGTTGATAATTTCTTGCAGCCGCCATCTTGGATTTACATTTTGACACCACTATCGAATTAAACTCCCTCGAAAACCATGTAAACGACACCCATGACGAAAAAGTTGATAATTTCTTGCAGCTGCCATCTTGGATTTACATTTTGACACCACTATCGAATCAAACTCCCTCAAAAACCATGAAAACGACACCCATGATGAAAAAGTTGATAATTTCTTGCAGCTGCCATCTTGGATTTACATTTTGACAGCACTATCGACTTTAACTCCCTCGAAAACCATGAAAACGACACCCATGATGAAAAAGTTGATAATTTCTTGCAGCCGCCATCTTGGATTTACATTTTGACAGCACTATCGGCTTAACTCCCTCGAAAACCATGAAATCGACACCCATGACGAAAAAGTTGATAATTTCTGGCAGCCGCCATCTTGGATTTACATTTTAACAGCACTATCGGTTTCAACTCCCTCAAAAACCATGAAAATGACACCCATAACGAAAAAGTTACTAATAAATTGCAGCCGCCATCTTGGAATTTAATTTTGACAGCACTATCGACTTTACTTTAACTCCCTCAAAAACCATGAAAACGACCATCCATGACGAAAAAGTTGATAATCTATTGCAGCCGCCATCTTAGATTCATGAATTTATTATGATCGATCACTCGAACATTTTTTTTCGAAAACATTCTTACCGTTCAAAATCAGCAGAAGAAAAAACGATCACTCCGGTTTTAATGAAGCTGAGTTCAAGCAGCCGTATACTACGCAATACGCTCGAGACATTTTCAAAAAGATCGCATAAATTAACTTAGACGCGGCACGCACTACTGACAGCACCGCGACAATCGCTTAGAGGGCTCGTCGATGCACACGTTTGTGTGAGTGTGCCGTTTCGAACATTTGTAGGTAGTTTCCTTACTGTTCCACATCTATATACTGTGACCAAAGTCCAAAGTTGATGGTTTAATTCAAAACTTAATTTACTTAAAAAGTTCCTGAAGTTAGATAAGTAAATGACGCACAAAACTATTGATTACTCGCACCAATAAATGTAATTTTAATATTTTATATTGCAAAGATTTTTCTTTTAATGAATTCAGGAATTTTGTGTTTGATCATCTACTTCTGCTGTTGCTGAGCATTAAATAATGTCAACGAATATACGAGTAATATACAAATATAAGACACAATAAAATTTTAATGTGATTTCGAATTATCTAAATGCTTTTTTTAAACAATATTAATCACATTAATTTGATCGGATGTTACCAAAACCTAAAATTGTATTTTTATTTTATTGTCTGTTGGTCTGTTTGTTTGTCCGGGATAATCACAGAAACTACTGAACCGATTTTAATGAAATTTTGTAAATGTGTTTTTCTTTATCCAACTTAGCGGATAGTATTTACCTTAAAAGTAGTTCTCTTTTTTTACAAATTAACCACAACAACGTGTCAGCTAGTAATTGAATAAATATTAAACGAAATTTCTAAGTACAAGGCTAAGTTAAGATGGCGCGTAAAGAAATTCCAGTCGTGATAATCACGGCTCCATCTAAACTTGATACATCGCCTTGTTGGAGTGGTCAATAACTTTATCTGCACACTAAGCGAATTTCGTTCAAAGGCTCAAATCCTTCTACTTAAAATAATGTTTGTTTTCTAAAAATGAATATTTGTCTATGGTTCGTAAGAACTTAATTAATAAGAATGTTTATCCGATATCTAGTATCTGTAATACAAGTTTTAATGATACCTACTTATTTTGTTCCAGGTAATTGGTGTGAGCTGTTTGGCGTGAGAATGAAATTATTGCATTATATTATTGTTATAAACTTTGCCGTACACTAGGCCTTTTTTTTGTTGTCGGGGAGGTCAAATGCATGGTCCCTGCGGGATGGTGCCAACCGCAGGGGATATGTGGGACTCGAGGTAAAGGCGTTCCCTCCATACCCACTAAACATCCTCCCCGGCCTGACCTCCAGTGCGCTATTACGGGACGGCTCGGGATCTGTGCACGTGGGCGCAACTACACCGAGACCGTCCCAACGCTGCCCGTCTAGGCACTCCTTGTGCACCAATTGGTGGCTAGCAGCCCACAGGGGCTGCCGACTAATGCCAGCCCCTTTGGGCCGCTGGCCAACGCCGGCCTTATAGGCCGCCTCTTCACCGACGGCTGCTCGACCTAGCGCGTCCTCCTGACGAGGACACCTGGAGCAGCCATCGGACCGCACCCGGGGGACTTCGGGAGCGGTCATGGCCCTGAAAAGGGCCGTCCGGAACTAGCCGTGGTGGGAAAACAAAACAACTCGACGATGGCATGTGACTGCGAATGCCAAGGGATACCCTTGACATCAAAAGCCACGTACCCGCCGAGAAATTTTCGGGTCCGCCACGAGGAGGCTTCCGGACGTGGACCCCTGCCGTACACTAGGCCTTAAAAATAGTAAGTCAAAATTATATAAATTATAATTATAAACTAATTAATAGTTAAAGGTAACATACTAAAAGGCAACGAATCCCAGTTATTAAAAAGTAACCTTTCTTAGTAGAAAAGAATCAAATTACTATACGTTATTTTTGGCATAATTAACCTTAGCTAAATTTTCAAAATTAACGTACCTATGGTTAAAGTTAAGCGCGATTTATGAAGTAATTTTTCCTGCCGACGAAAAACCGTCACTTTAATAAGCTTCCAAATTAATATTAACGATTGCGTGGCACGCAGCGCGTGCTCAAGGTGAATGGGCGATACATAATCATAGCACAATGAGCCTTTTGTGGACAACACCAGCCTATTTTCATACGCTAGTTGTAATTGAGAAACATGAGTTTGGAAAACAATAATGGCTGGCGAACGGGTGTGTTATTATGAAAGTTGTACGAGTTTGTAGCTGGGTTGCTCAGTGTCAAGTAGACGATCGTTAAGTTCAAGAAATTTTGCCAAGGTCGTTCGTTGATATGGTCTTGTTTGTTGTACCTCAATTATGGACATCACAGTAGTACGTATGTTAAGCAGGTAATTAATAAGGTAGTTGTGGTTGGTAGCGATGGAGGATGTAGGATTTTTTTAACAAACATTCATTCTGTCATAATGTCAAAAGGATTGAGCTTTAGGTGACATTTGGTTACACATACTACCACATCTGGCAGTTAATGCATTGCCTCGAAATAGTGAAAGATTGCGAACCTGTTGCCTTCACCAAACCCACAAAGTAACTTAACCTTTAGCGAAATCAATAAACAAAAGTAGGACAGATCATTATAACAGCTGGAAAACGCTGTTTGAGGTGACTCCGCTAAAATGTCTAAACCCGATCGTGCTGCGGTGCCCGCATCCAGCGCCCTTTACCAGATCGTCGGTCCACCTTGTGGGGTGCGTTCCAACCCACACTGCGTCTCCCGTTACGCGGCTGCCACTCGAGGACCTTTCTACCCCCTCCAGGACAGATGTTATATCCTCTCCAAAACGTCTCAGCTGTCCTGGTACACAACAAGAGTATATAAGATGGTTGGAAAATTGGTAAGCTGCCCATCTGATGGCAGACGTTCAATGAAGCCTGTAGTTGCTTCAAACACACATGTCATGCCAACCTTGAGTTGTGATTGATTGAAATACAACCACTTGGAAAGAAATTTGACTGCAGTACTCTGCAGGTTGTATCAACAGTCAACACCTCATCAGGCTATAAAAAAATGTCAAAGTCCAATTGATTATCAACTTAAACTTATTTGATATTAAGTCAAAATTGATTGGGAAAATTTGACAGATTGTGTGCTGTTGTCTGTACTTTTACAGTACGAGCGCTGTGTAAGCCGAGAAGTGGCTAATTATCTGTACTTATTTCTCTTTGTAATGATCTGAACGGAGCGGAGCTTAGTACGTGATTGAGATTTTTTCGTGAAAAAGTTACCAAATTACACGTTGTGAAATTTGAAATGAGAAAAAATAGAAGAAAGCCATACTCTCAATTATCGTTGCTTATCGCGTTCAAACCGACGTACGCCTAACAATGTGACAATCATTAATTGTTTGTCCAATTCGCCGATGCGTCCTTTGCGGGATCCAACTGAAAATATTAATATAATTTTATCTTAGATTGTATATAATCTAAGAATTTTATAGAACTTGACAGTCAATGGTATCAATCTTAGAATATCGATTTATTACCTTACTTTGAGGAGCGAGGGATTGATATGGCTCATTATAAATGTATTATTAGCACGTTATCAACATAATACTGACAAAATGTCATATTGATAAATGACAAGCATAAACAAATTATTACAAATATAAGATAAGAATGCTCTTTGATTCTAGATGTCGAGTTTTGAAGTTTTAAAATTACATATTTCTATTTCACACAAGCTCTGTAAACACAGTAAATTAATTGTTTTCATAAAGCACTCTTGAAATAACGATACAGAGTTTAATCATTTCTGATTACGAAAGTAACGATATTTCATGTTTTCATGTTTATGATGATTACTACGTTCAGTATTCTCCCCACTTTCAAATTAAGGGTAAGAAAAGATTTACTGTCGTAACGCTTTTTAACTTATTCAATTTCGTGGTGTTATACAACATTTCGCTTTGATATGGCTTCAAAAGCAAACGTATACTTAAGTTAAATTTACCTTGTTTGAAATTTTGTTCTATTTACCTATTATGCTGGGGCCGCACTTGCGCCTATCGTCACGAAGCTTCGTGCTAGGACACGATACACGCAGATGTGACCGGCCGTTATCGGCTATCGTCACGAATATTCGGGTTGCTTGTGCATTATCGGCCGGGAGGCGGTACGTCAGGGTTTTAGCGCGCTAACCTATCGCGCTGCGTGGTCAGACATGCGTTGTTCATTTCGAAGGTTGTTCTCCATTAGTTCAGACGCGTACGGGTGACTAAGTATACGATACTTACAGCTGAGTTATTTTTTATAATAAATGCATTACGTAATTATTATCACACAATTTATAATAAATGCATTACGTAATTATTATCACACAATTTAGAAGTAAAGAAAGTGATTATGCATAGTTAAACGCAAAGAAGGATAATAATACTACGCAATTTACACGTCTGGAAATGATTTCGGCCATCTTGGATTATTGCACGATAGTTCGTGCAAATAAAGAAATGCCACATGCTTTATCGCGATAACTTTGCTCGGGCCGCACTTGCGTGTATCGTACGAAGTATCGCCACGCATTACTTCGGGACGATAGGCGCAAGTGCGGCCCCAGCATTATGAAATAAATGTAACGTAATTTTATTAACATTGCTGACGATTAAGGTTACCTTTCATCGTTTCTTATTATATTCACAGTAAACAATGGAAACTCCGAGCAGTTTCATTATCACCTGACACTTATTAGACATTGTCTGATGTGTATTGTAATGAAATATTAATAATATATGTTTCGACCGATAACCGAGATATGTTTTACCTAAAATAAGTTGAATGAAAATTTACTTTATCAAAATTGTTATTCATATTTTTCTTGCGTAGTTTTATAAATCTCAGCATACTAAACATATTTTATAAATTTACTTTTAGATAGATAGATAGACAATTTTTACAATTCTCGTACATTAAAGCAGCAGCATGATCATTCTTACAATCCTGGTTCATTCAAAAGTGGCATGAAGAAACACCTTACTAGTCGGCAAAAGAGTGTTGCTAGTGCGCTGCTGTACTCGCCTTGCTGACCTGCAAGGTGCTTCTTCACACCTCTTTATACTAACCCAGGATTGTACGAAGGATTAGCTGCTTTTTATGTACGAGAATTGTAAAAGTAAATTATATATAACATATAACATGTTTAGTATGTTACGATTAATAAAATTACGCAAGAAATGACTGATTCATAACAATTTTGCTAAAATAAATTTCAGTGAATTTTCATTTACTAAAACTACCTTGTAAACGCATAAATATTTTTAAAATTAAAAAAATACACTGAATATAAACCGATCTGGCCCAGGCGGGAATCAAACCCAGCATTCTTTGCAATCCGGACGGCTGCATTAACCACTACGCTGCCAGGGCACTGCTTTTGCCGTCTGCTTTTACCATAAAAACATAGGCACCAAGCACTGACAAATTTCGACGGCGAAGAAACTGTTTTGAAAATTATTTGTTTGTAAACGCAAAAATTATTCTGTATTTTTCAATCTGTTGAGGTTTCCGCGTAAAGTGTGTTTTGTTTCTGTCATATCTTATCAAGGGGTTCGCATTTTCTTACATAATTTTTCAATTCCTATCATTGGAGGTTCGAAAATATTTCTCATACCATTTAAAACCATAATGATCATTCTTCATAACTTTATAAAACATAATCATTGAAAATCTTAATATCATTAATCATACATTTTTGGGCGAGTCTAGTGTTTTATGCACCTACATGGCTGGGTGATGGGTAGGTTAGGGTTATTTTTTTATGACCAGGCGGAGTGCACTGTTTTTGTAAGCAACAAGGTAGTAACAGTATTAATAAAAAAAATATGATCACTAACTGTTATGAGGTCTGTTGGTAGTAATAAAAATGTATGAATAAAAAAAGTATGTAAAATAAAATTATGAAGAGTGATTATTATGAACACAAAACGGTAGTAAGACAAAGAATAGGATTTACAATATTATGTGAGCCAATATGGACCCCTTATCAAGTTATTAAGTGATTGAACGCTTCCCTTTCGTAGAATAGAAATAAATGTATATAAAAGGCGTCTTTCAAGTGAATAGAACTATTTCATAACTATCAAGATGCCGTGTCCAACTAATGTAATTTAAACAAAAGATATCGATCGCGGAAGCCCCATTGTAGGTAACTATGCCGAAATATACCCCGTTAAAAAAACAACCACATGACGTGGCACTAATCACGCGAGATTCCGTGACAACAAGTTTTTTTAATTAACATTTTGTCACATCAATGAAACGTTTCCTAATGAAGTCCTATCTTCACATCCATGACGGAAGCGCGGCCAGTAATTACGTAAACGGTGGTAATGGATATCGATATCGCCTTTCGTTACTTTTATCTGTTAGTTGTACCTTTCAACTTTTGTTCCAATCTTATTCGGCAAGTAACAATTTAATTACGGTATTGAAAATACATTGTGTTGATGAGAAACAAAAGCCACTCGTCCTATTATTGGGTATAGAGCAACGCATTGTTCTATGTTTTTAATTAACTAAATGGATTTCGTTCCTCCTTGCTGACTTTTCTATAATGGTGTTAATTTAACGGAAAATAATCTTGTTAAGATTTTGTAGCTTTGGTTGTTAATAGTACAATTCCAACTCAGAACCAATAGAAGCAATAAAAAACATACCACAGATATTGTAAAAATACGTATCGTGAGGTTTGATTGTCATTACCTAGGAGCTGTAAATAAAGTGATCAAAATATGAGTAACGTGGTCTTATTTTACTTTTTTTTGGTCATTACTTTTAATATAAATTAAATTTCATCATCTTAGTCATTTTCACTTTTCAGCAGGCACGAGCGACAAAAAAACGGTTGACAAGCCTATCGGTATGATCAGTGGGGTCCGCCTCTTGAGATCTGCCGGTCTGTGGAAGTAACATCCTCTTTAAAAAAACTACCAGTCTACCACAGAAACAACAATCAAATATCAGTGAGAAAGGTTTGCAAAATATTGACAAGCGCAAAGCTATAAAAAGTCGGTAAAAAACAGCCGTGGCCGTTTTTATTACTAACTTTTTATAGTTCCGCCCTACCTGATGGCCTATCTACCAGGCGTTCCGCGACAGTTCAATTTTTTGAAAATATAAAACAGCCAATAAGGCCAAAATAGTATTTAAAACAATATGAGTAGGTATGTGTGTGGTTTGCGCAGGGTTTCTTAGTAAGATAAACTTTAAAAGGAGGTCATCCGTAAAAGCAAAATAAGCAAACTGAAGTGGCCATTGGCGCAAACGAGTTCTTGAGTGCAGACCACAAATCGGCAAACGTAAGGAGAGACGCAAACGGGAATGGTGAACTAAACGACTTGCGAAAGACGGCTGGAATTAAATTAGGTTTACAGACGAAAGGTTTAGGAGTTAGGAGAGGTAGCACACTAGCCATCCGAATTTGGTGCGTTCATGGGGAAGTTTTTTCTATCTTGATGATAAGTCTCTTTCAGGCACGAACTCGGCGTAAAAGCAGTTACATTCGATGAATTGACTTAAGCGCCCTGTAAACGATCAAATTGTTTGTCAAATTTTACGTGTTTGTCAAATTATTTGGTAGTATGCAGCTTTGTTTGATGCGCTTGTCAAACATTTTACGTGTTTGTCGTGTTTGAAGTAAATCTTGATTGACGTCGTGTTTGTCAAACAAGTTTGAACGTGTACGGTTGTGTTTGTCAATGAAGATCTCAGTCGTTGTCTTGGCATCATTGAGGACGTTACTGAAAATACGCTGAGTGATAAAGAATTTACGTTACATTTTATATCTCTTTACCGTGATATGCCCATGTTATGGAAAATAAAATCGAAAGATTATATGGATAAGAATAAAAGAAGCGCAGCAATAACAAAAATTTCGAATTTACTGAAGATGTGTCGCCGAAACATTACGGAAGGAGAATGAAAAAAAAATTAACATTTTACGTACAAGTTTCAAGCGCGAAAATAACAAAGTGAAAAAGTCTATGCTGTCTGGTTCCGGTACCGATGATCTGTATGTACCGTCATTATGGTACTACAAAGAATTAGAATTTCTGCAAGATCAAATCGAGGAAGAATCAGTTTAATAGACAGTGCTAAAGTCAACGTCAAAAATGCGTCATCTTTATAACTCATAGCGTTCAGCACGACGTCTTGAGAAAAGCCGAAGCTACGGTCAATCGTTCAAACCATCAAATTGTTTGATCGTCTACGCCGTTGTTTGACGAAAACGTGAAGTTTGACAAACAAATTTGATCGTTAACAGGGCGCTTTAAAATAAGTTCCTCAAGACCGCGAAGGGTCTCTGCCGAGTTGATATTCCAAATGTGGCCATGACTATACATCCCAATTAGGCCTACCGTCTTGTCTGCTTCCTAAGCGTAAGCGGATTCGTCTGTTGGAAAAAAGGAAACAATATTATTTGAAATATTAACTACCACGTTCCGGTAGTTAAAGTGCTAGATAATTCAAAATTAAGGCACTGGAGAATTATTTGATCCTAAGCTATTTACATTTTCCAACCGAAAAAGCAACCGCAGTAATCATTTTTCACTTGAAACCAATTATAAAGATTACTCCTTATTATTATTTTGAAGAGGTAGGCAAGTGAAGCTTGTAATATTTAATTGTCATTGTACGAGCGACGTGAAGGAGTCTTACAGGTATAATTTTATGGGCAATTATGTAACGTAAAGCTGGCATTTATATATAGCTTCAAGTACTACACGAGTTTGTTAGTAATTCTGAATAGAAAATTAACTAATATCTGTTTTTATTATTGAGTTGTTATTGTTATACTGCGGCTATGTTGAATTAATTATTGCGGAGGCGTATTGACAAATCAGTCGCGGTAATAGGTATTCGTAAAATCCAAAAGGATTTGATATTAAGCCCTGCTGCTGATTAGATGATTTTCAGTGAAACATCTGTCCTGGTTGTTTGATTTTGTTTGACCAGCGGATTGTTACTTTAATGGTTTGGTGCGCCAGACGACATGCTGACAATCTGTCACAGAAGTGGCTTCACGAATTGTTACCTAAGGCTCTGTTATATCCTTTTTATCACCCTTATTTCTTAACCGATCTTTGTGTCCGATATTATTTGAAAGTTTTATCAAATAAAATAGAAATGAATAACAAGAAAAAGCGAAGCAGCATTTTAGGTCTGCACGTTCTGAATATCAATTGAGTGTTCTTACGATTTTTTGCATTGACATTCGTCTTGTTTCCGACTTTAAACATTGCTTGACTATAACTTCAAACGATAAAAGTTGGGCTACATGACTATCATCATAACAGCCTTTATAATTCGACCCACTGCTGGGACATAAGGCCTCTCCTCATCGAAGGATGTTTAGGCAGTAGTCCACCACGCTTGCCCAATGCGGATTGGTGGACGGAGTATAAGGTGATCAATACCTCTTTGCTGATCCATTAGTCGCCTTCTACGACACCCATTGAAGGATGTGGGGTGATGCTATTCTACTCTGCCCTGACCGGCACACATGGCTAGTAAAAGTCATGTCACATGACATATACTTTATAATGAATATGATGAAAAGAGTTTTTAAATGACTGGAATAAGTCTAACTTCAATACTATTTGGGTCTCGTAAAGTGGTTCATAACATTACTGCTGCAGAGAATAGTTAGAATATTCTACAATTATTACAGTAGAATGCAGGTGTGTATTAGAAATGGCTTGGCCACTCGGCGTGAAGTCCTAATTTCGTTTGACGTTACTGGCAAAGGAAAAATTAAAGTGCTTTTTAATACAATTGATATTTATTAAAATTATTTCACTTAACGTTGTAAAGATTGAGTCAGTCAAGAAAGCATGGCTTGTTTGAAAACAAACAATGGTTCACGAGTTGCGGCTGTTGCATTATAATATGGAGTCATTTACGAATATTTTTGATATTTTCTTGGTTTTCAATCTTATTAAAAATATGATGGTGATATAATTATCACTGTATTAGAAAGTTTTTAGGAAGGGAATATAAGATTCCTCATTAAAATTCGGAGAGATATATCTGTAGATTTTTTTTTCAGTTTTAGTATGGCGTCCATCACCCACTAATCACCGACCGGCTTGGAAATCCTTGGGGGAGTCCTATATCACAGTATACCAAGAACAGTAATACGTCTTCATACAAACTGGCCGCTATCCATTAGAATGTGAGCGTGCGTACTCGGCGCCGTGTACGCACGCACACATGACATAAAAATATGGGGGCTTAAGGTTGTCTCGCCGTGTCGGTGTGATCGCGCGTTTTTATGTCATTGCACATTCGCTCGCCGCTCGTTCCCGCCCGGCACATTTACGATAGCCCTAGCCTCAACGCAGAGTAGGCTAATAACTCGCCGACAGCCCGCAGATAACCTACTGTTCTTGGTATACTGTGCCTATATCCAACAGTGGGCGTCTCTCAGCTGAAATAATGATGATGATGAATGTTATTTTCCTTTTAAAATATTTTAACTACTTCGTATGTTACTATAGTAACAGTGTATGTTGGAAAATGTCAATACCATTATACGCTTGAGTACACACGAGGGCTCTTCGCAATAAACCCTTGTAATTACAACAGAGTAATATAATAGTTGTAATTGAGTAAAGTAAGTGATGAAAATGAGATGGAGCTGATATTAAGTAAGGTGCGATGAGTAGTCTATTAGGTAACATTATGTTTAGATAAACAAATTGAAAGAGTGATATTAATCTCACCCTCATAGATACTAATTACCCAAGCCAAAATTTGTTTTGTTAAACGTCAGTTACTAGTCAGGCAACATTAGGCTAAAATAGCATACATTACTAAGTGTATTTTAACCAAATAAATTCTTCTATTTTGGTGTAAAACGAGACAATATTATATTTCGTAATGGAACAAAAGTCCGTTCACAATAGAAACTTCTATCAAACTTAAATCTAAACTGTCCACAACTACAATTTACACCAAAAAGATAAGAAAATTTTGGCAAAGTACACAAAATAAGTATGTTATTTTTAATATAGATTGGTGCTTTTATAATTTTTTACGTGACGATGTTGTCGTGAAAGTCCACAGCACACGATAACACAGGGAAGGAAATTGTATGGAAATATATGAAGACGCTTTTTCCTGTTGATACTGACGTTTTAAAGTGCACATCCACGACATGACGCTACTAAATTTTAGCTTCTTTTTAAAGCCGTTGCGATATTTTTGCGAAGACTCACTCATCTATACACACATGAATGTATGAGTGAGTGAGTGAGCGAACCCCGCCTGGCGTTCGCCTCACGCCGTCTTGTTATAACATTTGATCTATCGCCGCCGCTGCTGTGCTAATTATTTATTTAATAATTAAAATGATATTTTAAATTAATTTTATTAAAATAACGTTGGCAATTATGAAGTGACATTCACAAAGCTCGTAGCAATGCAACAATGTGGGAGAAGTCTATAGAAGAATTTGAGGACAAAAATATAAATTAAATGAGTACTTATATGATTTAAATATTTCAAAGTATGGCAATGATCATTCGAAATGGTAAAAGTAGACCAAAGACAATGACGACTGCACTCTTCTGAAATCCTGCGCAAAATGTGATCCACAACGTCTACGCCTGTGATAGAACAAAACGGATTTATCATTTCGTTTACAAGAACGCTCATGTTCAGACTTATAAAAGCACACTTAGCATGCAAAAATTTTGAAAGGTGTGACAATACCTAGAAATTTTATAACAATAGGCTAATACTGCAAGGAGTGAACTAATCTATTACATGGCTCCACCATTGAGTTTCTACATGGTTTGATAATTACACTCATCATTTTGGAATTACTAAGCTAATACTATTTCGTTGCCGTTCAATATTGGATACTCACCCCTAAATAGTGGGGATACTCACCAATATTACGAAGTATTTGTAATCTACAACGTTCGTAATAAATTTAATTAAACCATTGTAGCCGCTGCGGTCCTGTGGTTTGGCCATTGGTTTCAGAGATTCCTTTGTCTTCTTTATACATCGAATTATATGGAAATATTCCGCACGGAACCATCGATAAACATAGTTTGATACAAAAATTTGACAAAAATTGATTCAAATAACAGCTTATCTTAAAAAGAGGTATTTTTTGTTGTAAAAAAGTACCTAAGTACATAAATACAAGTGCAGCTAAATTATAAAAAAATAAAACACCAGTCTTTTTTCTACATTGCTCAAGTGCAACTTTTCGAAATTTCAAATATGAATTATCAGCCATGTTAAAGCAAGCATTAGAACCTTATGAGAGCTCTACTGTGAATCACGTTTTTACTTTCTCGTACATCTTTCTCGTATACGAGAGGAAGTCTTGTAATCGTCAAAAAATCAAAAAATTCGACCTCGAGATTTTGACGGATTTACACGTTTTGGACCTCCCTGAGTACAAAAATATTTTTTTATTATTATCTCTCTGTGTGTGTCTGTGTGTCTGTGCGTTAGCACGATAACTCGAGTATGCTTTAACTTATTGCAAGCAAATTAAACATGCATGTATGATATCAAAATATAAGGTTTCTATCAACTTTTGAGTCGTCGATCACGAAAATTAAGCAACCAAGTGCGTGGTCGGTACTCGGATGGATGGCATGGAAACCACCTGTATTCAGGATGTTGGTTATTTAATTTACATGTTGTAGAGGAAGTCTCGTAATCGTCAAAAAATTAGACCTCGTGATTTTGTCGGATTTACACGTTTTGGACCTCCCTGAGTCCAAAAATACCGTTTTTGGAATTATGCCTTTGTGTGTGTCTTTGTGTCTGTATGTCTGTGCGTTAGCACGAGTACTCGATGACTTTAACTTATTGCAACCAAATTTAACATGCATGTATGACATCAAAATATAAGGTTTCTATCAACTTTTGAGTCGTCGATCAAGAAAGTTAAGCAACCTAGTGCGTAGTCGGTACTCGGATGGGTGACAAATATAAGGTTTCTATCAACTTTTGAGTCGGTACCGTTAAACGAGAAAGTCAAGGGGAGACCACTCCCGATTTTTTCACTTGCATTAGTATACGTGGGACCCGTCGATAAGTCGATCTTCAACTTAATGCATGCTCTACTGATTTTTCATGCTTTACGGGGAAGTTCCTTCATCTCATCCGATTGTAAACGATAAGACCAAAGATGGAGGAGTGTTTCACCTCACATACATATTATAAAAGTCATAATCCCAAAAGAGAGTGAGCAGAGTTTAGGTAATTTGGTTACAAATAAAGCAACATGCGGCTCTAAGGGCCATACAGTGCCCCAAAATAAATACAGGCTGCCAGCCTGTCGCCTACACAAATTCCACCACCAAACAAGGCACCAAACCTAAAAATTAGCAATCGTTCAGTAAACTAACAAACAAAAGCCAGGACAAATGTTACTCTCAAAATCATCTTAGCAGTCCGGGTAATGTTGAACAAATTATTATGTATCTTAAAGTTTATACTTATTAAAATGTATGATTGCCAACATTATATTTTTTTAAGTATTTTTATTATTATGGGTGGAAAATAGACATTAAAAGACAATTTTTTTAATTTTGATTCTAAGTATTTTAATTTAAAATTTCAAAACTTAGTCTTTCTAAAACAACATAAGTGCAACTGTAGGATTGCAGTGGGTTAATGTTGTAGGCACTATAGAATTAAAAAAAAAAGATTGCACAACTGTCGAATATTTGAAGTTAAGTTTGGTTAAGTACGCCAAAAAAAAGATGGATGGCAAAGACATTTCCTGTTACCGTACGCTAGCAATTTTTGGTACGTTTAGTTTTTTTTAAATGTCTTTTTTTATAAAAAGATCAAGCAAATGACTCTATTCCACCTGATGGTAAGCAGAAGCAGAGTCCAAATGCGAAGATAGCTGGCGCGAGAGATAAACTGCTGCGCTAGCCACCCACGCCTTGCTGACCTGCAAGGTGCTTCTTCACGCCTCTTTTGAATGACCCAGGATTATAGGAAGGAGGGAACACGTGTGCTGGCAGTGAATTCCATTTCTTGATTGTGCGACAAAGAAACGAGTTGCCAAATTTCTTAGTTCGCGTTGGAATGGTAGCCACAGTTTGTCGGTGACAACGTAGACCAGCACGCGTAGTCCTTAAAAGGAATGTCTGATAATTTAGCATGTAATAATTTCTGAAAAAAAATATATAATTTTCAAAATGGTTTCCTAATTATCATAATTCGTTTTTTTTTTAATGTTGTCAATTTCATGCACATGTCACACAGATATGTATAAACAGTTGCTTAACATTATCTGTCCGTGACTGTATACTAAGAACTAGTCGATAAAGAAATCACTGGGAATATTGTTTATTCAACTGGAACCAATTTAAAAATCAATGAAGTAACGAAACCCCTGTATTATGTATACCCTCGTGACTTATTATCTACGCTATAACGAACTTGTTTTGAATACGTGATGAAAATTAGAAAAGTTCTAATCAAAAGAAATATTTATTGCAAAACCGTAATGTATATGTCGTGGCCCGATCGTATAATTGGCCAGGTCATGAAATGCTTGGGCATATCGTCTACCTACCGATCACACAGATACGTAGATTAGACTCTGCCACAAACAGTCCACTCCGCTTGGTCATAAAAAATGACCTTGAACCTACTGATCACTCCTGACCACTAGCATTTTTAGATAATGGGCTACTCGACCAGTGGTCGAGATTTTTATGGTCCAGTAGCATTTCATGATATGCCGCACATTTCATGAAGTGGCCAATTTAACGATCGGGCCCCGACATAAAGGTCATACCTAGTATTATAGAGAGTGACACCAGTATTATCGGCCCTGTTGGGCATGCAATATATTGGCAAGGGAGAGGAAACGTATTTAAAAGTATGTATATGCCTAGTATAAAGAAATATCAATCATTATTTACTATTACTATTATAAAGCATATTTACAACAAATAAGGTCAATACCTGCCTCACTTTTGACGCGCTAATGCGATAGCATAGAATAGAATATTCTTTGTTTTACATACATAAATTACAACTTATAATTATTAGATATTTTCATTAATATGATTGTACAATGGGTGGTCTTATCGCTAAGAGCGACAACCTCTTCCAGACAACGATATCTAAATAATAAGCTATACATTTTATTAAATTTTAAGTTTCTCAATTATATTAGGTTATTTAAAATCGGCGATTCCTCTTATACACTATTAAGTTTGTAAAATCCGAGATAGTGTACCTAATATTATTTTAATATAAATAGTATTTGAATTCTTCAAGTTTTATTGAGATTAATTATTTCTACATCTAAAGAATATTGATATCGAGTTCTGTTAGCAATCAGCAACAGCAGTAGGGGCCTAATACTAACATTGATTACCTTCTTTCTACTCTTGCATACAATGTGTAACAGAAATAATGCAAACACTGAAAACAACTAATATGTAAATCAGTAATTTTGAACATTTTTTTTAGTGTGAGCAGTAATTACTTCTGTTACGCGTTATCAAAGATCCGCAAGTTCGCACTTTACATATTAATGTTAAATTATATTATAATTACTCGCAATTTTCACTAACACAAACAGCTTAACATTTCCGAGAAACGTTGATTAGAAATAACTTAACGCTAAATTGTTCGAACAAACTTGAGTATGTCATATTTTGTGGTAACTTATCTATCATATTTGATCCTTATATAAATTATCGTGTTAATAAGACATATTGATAACTATAATATGTCTATATCATATAATATGAAAATTTATCGTCGTGTTTATGATTTCAATTCAACTCAATGTGTTTGGAAACTAGACCGGAGATCAAAGTTATCCGAGAATAACATTTTATGTACTCAACATTACTAATTTCTCTAGATTCGTAACACATAACAAAATCATAATCGTAATATTCTGCTGCTTCTAAAGAGCAAAGTTCATACGGCATCTTAAAATCAGTCTGAATCATAATATAAGATTTATTCTTGTCGAGAAATTTACATTCCAAAAACAAAATTAATAATTACAATTTACAAAGCTTATATATTACTGATATAAATCCTCTTATTGTTTTGTTTCCAACCTAAGGATTCACTGTTTCAATTAGAAATGATTTAATGTCGTCATCCTTGTTTCGCTTCATTAAGAAGTATTTCTTTGTTTCCGTTTCTAAGGCAAAGTCTTTTGAAACCAAGGTAACCATTCGTAAGTACGAATTTTCAACTTGATATTATTACTTTTTATTCTATGACGAGTGCTCGAGCTTTATCTCACCAGATTTTAATGTATGATAAAGGCTTAGATATAACCAGAACTACATTCAAAATCCACAACAGTGTAAAGAAAGGGCTATCTTTCCGATATAAGTCTCACATAGTGTTAACCAAAATTACGTTGCAGCAAATCGACTAGGTGGTAGCACATACATTTTATTGATCTTTTAGAAGTTGATTCAACAAAGGAAAATGTTTTACGCCCACCCCAAATGAAAATGGTAACATGACAGGCTTACAATTAAGTCGAATTCATAATTTCTCTTTTTAATTTCATTTGCGTCGAAAACTGCGCTGACAGGACATAATATAACTCGTACTATCACTCTGAGAAAACGTTGCCCTTAAATAGGAAGACGCATCACGTACCTGACGTCGAATTTTCTTCGAATATAATAGAATTTAGAGGATGTCACTCTTACGAATGCGGAGATGCGAAAACACTGTGTTGTGGAACTGTCGATCATTGTCAAGGCCTTGGTGGCAGTGCGACATCCTGGGAGGTGCCGCCTTTGGCAAGCGAATGATGCTCCAGAAGGAAGACTTTCACATAACCCTGGCTGTTAACCATATTCTCGCCTAGGGTAGGTTTTTTTTTATGAAAAGTCAAGCAGATGACTTCATTCCACCTGATGTTAAGCAGAAGTGGACTCCACATGCGAAGATAGCTGGTGCGAAAGATAAACCGCCGTGCTAGACACCTTCGCCTTGCCGACCTGCAAGGTGCTTCTTCACGTCTCGTTTGAATGACCCAGGATTATAGGAAGGAGGGAACACATGTGCTGGCAGTGAATTCCATTTCTTGATTGTGCGACAATGAAATAATAGATTTAATAATTTATAAATTAATATAATTTATATTTTTTTTTATTAAATAATAGACAAATAAAGCGTTTTGTGTCAAAAAAAGGTGATGTAGAAAGGGAATAGTTTTTGAATAAGTTTTCATACGTCTCAGCTTTCATCCCAATAACAATACCATAAATATGCACAACTAGCAAGTGCAGCAAAAAAAGTCGTGCTTTTTAAGTACGACGTATCGTCAACGCGTATCATGATCGAATATGTGGACGGGTGATGATACGCGTATCATGATACGCGATCTTGATACGCCCTTATAATACGGCCCGTCCCATATCGTGTCGGTTTTTGTTCGATCGTCAAAGGACTATTATGAAGATACTTGATACGTTATACGCATACGCTGATACCGTTACGCTGATCGGATCGGGCCTAATTGCCAGTCTCTATTTCTATGCATACTTTGTTACTTACATCTTACACTATCTTTAATATGAATTTTGGGCACTCGTTGTCTATATTGCTTGTCATTATGTGACAAATATTTTTGTTATAATTAAATTAATATAATAGTTGTGTAAAGACTGTTACGTGCCATAATAAATAAAAAAAATATTAAGACCAATAACAAATATAAGCTTCTTGGCAATAACATATAACTTTGCTTTTTTAAGATACTGTTATTGGAACTGTCGTAATTATGATACAAGTGAGCAAAGTTCACGAGTGTCACACGACTGTTTATTTTACTTCCTTCAGCACACTCGAAGTAAAATAGACTTATTCTTATGGAATAATTTTATTTTTGCGTTTACAAACGCGTAAATATTATTAATACTAGAAAAAAATGGACTTGCCTCAGGCGGGAATCGAATCCGCATCTTCCGCAATCCGGGCGGCTGCGTTGTTAAAGGCTTGCAGAGTAACCCCGCGCAGCAAATTTGGCCTCGCAGAGGATGTCGGGCGATTTCAAAGCAATATTTGTTCGTCATCTCTCCTTGAAGTCTTTATAAAATCGCGAAAAACTAAATACAAAGAACAATTTCTTGACAAAAGGGAATCTTGCATCTTATGTTGAAATTGTTAAAAACAATGAATGGACTGCTGACGTATGGCCAGCAGTTTTCGTTACTTTTTTGTGCGGGGAATGGCGCAGTTTGAAATAAAACAACATTCCCTTTTTTCAAGAAATTGTTCTTTGTATTTAGTTTTCAAAATTATTTAAATAAAATATGTACATTGAGATATTGAAAACGGTATGGTAGTTCTATAAGCAAGTGTGTTGAAAAAACTTTGTAGGTATTTTTGTGGTCGGTTTAACACTCCGAAAAAGGGCTTAGAAAGTGAGATTTTAAAAGGAGGATGATTTAACTCAAGTGAAATGAAAAATTCGCCCTTTTCCGTAATGAAATGAGAGCATTAAATTCTAAATGCTCCGGATGTATCTTTAAAAAGGCGGCGAAAGAACTCAAGACGCGCGCTGGTCTGGCAACAGATGGCTCAAAATAAAGTAACACAAAAAGGGATATGGAATTTTGCTTCGTGGATTATTGAGATTTTTATTCTTAAATACAAACATCGTATAAATTATCTGCTTCCATTTGATTATGTAAACTAGGCGTTCAAATTTAAAAGGATATGTATTCTTATTTTCTAATTATGTTCCATGATTCCACGCCTGAACTGATTTGGATAATTCTATTTTTTAACGGTATACTTTCCTAAAGGTCCCAAGAAAAAAATACGTGAATTGGTAGGGTAGTTTTTTTAGAATCGTAAAATACACAATCGCAACATGAGTTTTTCCTACTTTATACGTCGATATCTTAGAAAATTGTTAACAATTTTTTATTATTCTTTTTTGTTTTAAAGATTAAAGTCACGAGTAAAGTTTTCAGAAAACTATTCTAAAAACTTTAGAACCGTGGTAGTAACTTACACCACTAAAAACCCGAAAATAAACGAAGACAACCGTTTTCAAAACTAAATATGGAGAAATTAAAATTCAAAATTTAAATGGCAACTATGCTTTGTTGAGTTTGGTGCCACAGCCAACTTCAATATTTAGATAAACTTCGTCACTTGTCTTTGGCACCTTCCTCAAAAAACATAGTTGGTATTTCAATTTTTAACTTTCATTTTACTAATTTGAGTATAAAATTCCTTCGAATATTTGTAATACAACTTGAGTTCTAAAATTAACAATTTCCTTTTAAGCATAATTAACAACACCCCAATCTATTATAGACACAAGCTAAAATATAATTAATTAATGTTATTTTCCTGCTACTACTGATTTTGTATTGGTTTCATTTGTTTTTTGTTAATAACTGAAAGTAAAATTAAAATTACAGTAACGACAGTCTTATTACAAATAATAATACGGAGTAATCTTGCTATGTTTTTTAAATATTGTAATAATATGCCGTAGTGTGCGGGCGTCATCGATAAATCGAAAGTTCTATTTTTGTTAATTTATTTCTGCTGATTGCTTTACATACTTAATTATATTAAAATAATTATATTGGTGAAATTCAAAATGAAAACTTTTAGCTAAGATGCTATTAAATAACATTATAAAACTTTGTGTAACACGATAACATTTTAAAACAGTGTGTAACAATTAGCTACAACATGTAAAGAATGGTATATATTATAAACGCTCCCACACTGGTTCAACTTGTTACAAGGGGTATTTTTTTAAGAGCTTGAGAACTTTAAATAATATTACAACACAGAAATATTGTTGAACGAACTTTTTATTATTATAATCAGGTAGATAATTATATGGCATTTATTTTTTAAATATGATTTTATCCGTCTAATATTATAATCGCCAAAGTTTTAATGGATTTATAGATGTGTGGATGTGTGTTGGTTACTCTTTCATGCAAAAACTACCGAATGGATTTTAATGAAACTTTACAATAATATAGCTCTTACATCAGAACAACAAAGGCTGTAATTTAATCTGATACTGCACAGATGAACTCGCTGGAAGAAGCTATTATTATATAATTACAATTATCATTTTCAGGGTTCACATCCAGTTGGCATGATAAATGTTTAGAAAAGTCTTGCTGTCGCAGATATATCGTTTCAGTCAAGTCGCGTTTTAAACAAAGTGCGGAAAACCGTCTCGTATTTAATATTTATGATGTTCTGCAATGTTTTTCCTTCCAACAATAAATCATGACGTGCGTGACGTATACATACTTACGCATAATTTGGATATGCCCTGGATCTGTCTACGTCAGAGGAGGATAAGGGATGATTTAGACTAAGCAAATGGCGGCTATCCGTTTGCTGACAATGCAAAACGTTAATAAGTATATTTTTTATCCAAAGTTAAAATACCTAAAGATCAATGCGTTTTTACTCACAATGCAAAGTGTGTGTTGCACTTTATACATTTTTGATTTAAAAAATATTTTCGTAAACTTGTAACTTTTAATTATATGTCTTTCCTTCTCTAACACTCAGTTTGATATTGATGTTATTATATCAATTAACAACTACATGCAATTACGTGTCCAAAATTGCGATTATTTTTTTAAGACTTTTGATGCTTTAATATCAATTGAGTTCAGCTGCTCGTTTTGCAAATTTTCAATATTTATACATATCGTCTTAGTATTAAAAATATAATGTCATACATCAGGTATATAGTAACATAATATTAATCCCTATAGTAGTTATAGTCACTATGTAATATAGGTATTTTTACTATGACTATTAAATAGTATTGTAGTAGACAAAACAAATAACACTATGTATTTTAGGCATTCAAATTTTTAATGAAGCAAGCAATTAAACGAAAGATGTATTATGCATTCGAAGAAAGAAATCGAGGAAGAATTCCGATTGCGTTAAAATATCGACTGTCTAGAATCACGAAAATAAAAAATTGCAGTTGTGTGGCATCCATAATGGAAGAATCCCAATTTTATAATCGAACGCATAATTCCAAAAGATATTCTACCGTATAAAATGATTTATCAAATTCCTGCTAACTTTTCTATTAATTTGTAAACAGAAAGGTTGGTAAAAAGAATTAAAAACTGGGTAAACAGCGTAAATCCGTAAAAGAATGATTTAAAATTTCAACTTCAATTAAATCCCTTCTTATTATTATCGAATTTTCATTAACTTCCCTTTTAATCTTATTTTCTTTCGGACAGACAGAAATCCAACTATTTGACTAACTATTTGACAAATAAGTACGGTAATGTTTTACAAGCTAAATGAGAATTTCAATATACCTAATTTATGAAAACAAAATTTTGGTGTTTGTACACCAAATAACAAAGTTACCCCCGAATTTGGATTTAATAAGGAATAAGCTTGTAGCACGTGTAAACTTTATATTAACATTATTTGAAATAATCTTCCTTATGAAATTTATCTGTGAAAAATTTCCTTTATAATAAAAACAACGTAATAAGATCTAGTGGATTCTTTTGAAATAACAAGGGAAGCCTCCAGTGAGTTATCCCTAATTCAGGGGTCGCATTAGACGAACATGGCTTCGGGTAGTCCTGGAGTGTGATAGTAAATTCCCTAGGGATCTTGGCAACGTCGAAGTATCTAAGCCATAGTGCCAGTAACATCTTGGCCGGTCTATCCATAAACGTGGAATTGTAGATATGAGGTCACAAAAGTCGTATATAATACTGGGTATTGAACATACAGAACACAATTTTAGTTAGATGCAGATAGTGCTCAGAGAGCGTGAGTAAAAGTTGTTAATTTTGATAAAATATGATTGTTGTTACGTGGCAGATTTATAAAAATAAAATTGAATTATTTTTATCTTCATTGTTTAATACAATCTATCGTGTAAAAATAAATATATTTAAACCTAACTATCTACTTTATTAAACGTTTGTTTAAAGATATAGATATGCCCATGACCCGGTGGTTTATGGGCATTTTTGCTTATCTCCTTTATGTGTTTTTTTTTGATGAAGAAAAAAACAATAATGTTTTATTTTGCACACCAAATGTCAATAGAAAGTAGGATTTATGCTGCATACAACATTACATTTATAACATACGAGTAGTAATATTTTACTTCACGTAGTACAAAAATTATCAAGAAATTTGATAATGAGGATTGTGATCAGGGTAGATGAAGCAAAAGAAACATGTCAATATCGCCACAATTGGAAAGAAGTGACCTCTGCCCACCTCTATGGGAGAAAGGGTGACTATACATATGTATGTGGATTTGATAATATGGTGTCATTTTTGTATGGCGATTAATAAACCGGACAAATAAAAAATCGAAAATAAGCTTATCTGCTGTCCAGTTAATTACTTTCCTTTTTACTTTCTCGTATACGTAGTACAGAGGAAGTCTTGTAATCGTCCAAAAATTCGTCTTCGAGATTTTGACGGATTTACACGTTTTGGACATCCCTAAGTCTAAAAATACCGTTTTCGGAATTATATCTGTGTCTGTACGTTGGCACGATAACTCGAATATGCTTTAGCAACCAAATTTAACATGCATATTTGACATCAAAATAAGGTTTCTATCAACTTTTGAGTCGTCAATCACGAAAGTTAAGCAACCAAGTTAAGTACTCGGGTGGATGACCGAAAATTTAACATGGCATGTATGACATCAAAATATAAGGTTTCTATCAACTTTTGAGTCATTTCCGGTATACGAAAAAGTCAAGGGGAGACCACTCCCGATTTTTGTATTCTTAGTAGGAGCACAAAAACCCTCAATTGTTAAAGATTGCAGATGCAGATCGCTTCCACCTTATTTTTATCATCTCTTACCATGTAACATTACCATGTATGAAAGCCAGGCTTTCTCATCAAGTTAAAAACATGAATGTGATGAAAAAACGTACATACATCTAATAAAGCCACGCCTTTCTCTCATAGAGATAGGCAGATATCTTTCAACTTGCTAAGATCCTAACATATTTCTTTCACTTCGTATACTCTCATTGCAGAACTCAAAAATACTCGACCATTTGAAGATGACAAAAATTGTACTTATAATAAGCATTAAATAAATAATAAAACGACTTACTCTTAATACTCAAACCATTATCGATACCAATCGAATGATCCCAAACAAGACACCAACAAACATTTTTTGGCTGTTATTAAGTAGCGCTGACTGTTACTTCTACTAGGTAAATTTAAGTCTTATTATACCACTCAATCTTCATAAACAATCACGCTTATAATCTTAAAAAGGGCTTGAGCAGTCTTATGTAGTATTTTTTTACACATGAAGCCACATCTGACAGTATGGGCTGTTGTTGCCAAAAACGGTAACTAAACTTCAGTAAACCAAGAAACGAAAGCCAACACCATAACATCTCACAATCATCTCAGCAAACCGGGTACTCCATCAAACGTCCTTCATTTTGTTATGTAGACAACACGGTTCAAACTTGTGTTTGTTGGATTTACACTTTAGCATACTAGAAGACAAACTTAATAGAAGCTGCGAGCCAACTATCTACACTCAGTTCAAGAGGCGAATCATGGCTTGCAGTTCGGAGTATAATGCCAGCTGTTCATTTACATACGTCGGCTAGACGTAGTCAATATTGCTTAGATTATTCGGAACTACAAAACACTATCTACATTTCACTTTAGCATAGTGTTTGTTTGGCTTACAATTTTAACGCTGGTATGAATAAAGTTACACTACGTTATAATCAATAACGAATATCTACGGCATAGCTACGGTGCTACGCTCTGTAGCTACGATGCTACGAACCGTAGCATTATTGTAGCTTTGTATGTCTAAATATTAATTTCTAAATTATGTAGGATTTTCATAAAGTTAATGGAATTATATTTTAAATTAATAAATGTCTTTAAATATATCTACTAAAACATTTTTATTTCAATTATTACTTCCTATAGCAATTGAAAATAAAATGTTTTCGTCTTTGTCGTTATGTTCATATATAAATACATTCAGTAAAGTAATTATTATACATAGGTGTACCTACATAAGTGTTTTGTTTTATAGGGAAGTTTGCTTTACAATACAATTTACACAATAACTTTTTCTTAAAATAAAAATTATTGTTTTTGCAAATGTAGATAGAAGTCGTTTAGTGGCACGTGTACGATTTGTTTTGGACGTATTTTATACAGTTTGTTCAACATTGGACGTTTTCCAAGCGAAATATTTTGAGGTGGACGTTCATTGTTCCAACAAATTAAGGTGTTAAAAATACAAACGGTCCAAATAAGCCGTTGGGTTGCTGTGTGAATAACAGTCCCAAAAGCGGAACAGTATGGAACTACATTCATGTCGATTTGTATATCTATCTATATTCATAGAAATAAAATGTTTATTTAATTTTGAAACATTATTTTTTTATTTTATCGAAAATGGAATCGAAATTACAATTTACTTAAAAACATTACGCGTATCATCAGCCGTCCACATATAGCCGGTTCCAGATATGTATCCCGATCCAATCAGCGTATCCGTATCGCCGACGCGTATCATGATCACATAAATATGTGGACGGGCGATGATACGCGATCTTGATACGCCGTTATGATACGGCCCGTCCTACGTTATGTCGGTTTCATGCGGTTGTCATACGGAGCAAATCGAGGCGTCCACAACTTGACACGGGGCTTGATACGTGATACGCTGATACGGATACGCCGATCGGATCGGACAAATGATCATATCTAGACCCGCCTCATACGCGTCAGCGATATGGATACGCTGATCCGATCAGCTTATCTGCATCGCCGACGCGTATCATGATCGCATATGTGGACGGGTGATGTTACGCGTATCATCGCGATTAAGCGATCATGATACGCGCTTATGTTACTTTGTCCAATAGAGCCGTAAAGGTCTTTAACCCGCGTATGTGAGTTAAATTAAATATTAAACCACAAATATTTTACACACAAATTTCCTTACATTTACATAAATACTTTATAATTCCGCTCGTTTAAATAGAGCCTTAGGTAAATAAAAATTACTCTAAGTCACATCTGGCAGTATAGTCAGTGCCTACAAATAATGACAACAAATTAAGGATTGAATGTTAAGAATGTTGAATGTTAGAAGGGTTGAGAATGTTAAGGGTTGCCTACATAAAAGGGGAACCAAACCCAAAAAGTAAAAACAACCAGGACAGACGTTATACTCTAAATCATCTCTGCAGTTCCATACATTTCATTAACAACAAAGGTGCTTTTAAATAAAAATATAAAAATATTGGGAATACCCAATGACTTGTGTAAATATTTTTATTTTAGAAGAACTAAGTTCAAGAGTGCTCAAAAAATCTATCACTATATATTGTAAATTGTATCTCATTATCCAAAGTAGTAATTAAATGATATTAATTTATTTAAAAATTAAATACTTGTCAAAATTATTTGTAATACTTAAGTTAACAGATTACAAACTGTTTAATAAATTGCGGTCCTCACAGCTAATTCAAGTTTAACGGCGGAAAGTTTTAATATTAATCAAATTTAGTTAGCCCGTTACGTGGTAGGATATTATTTGCTTAATTAAGTGAATTTTATGGCGTCCATAAAATATTAATTCCCAGACAAAGTGCTTTGGGATGAACGGCATTTTTTTACAAATAAAGTAAGTGTGTTATTTATTTAGGTCTAGGACAGAACATATAATACCAAAGTGGATAAAAATCAATTATCAGAAAGTTTTCTGCTGCTTTATATTGTTTTCTAACCAGACTGGTAGTACCTATCACTTTTTAATATTTTTGTTCTTATCACACTATTGCAAACCTGTTACTCTATTTTACACCAGCCATGCTCCTAACGGCTCTCATTTTAATAGCATTTATTTAACTTTCATGCCTTTCCTCCCATACCCAAATTTTATTATATATTTATTCCATACTGATACATAGCGGTGTGTTGGTTCCAAGGCAACAGCCTTGGAACCAACACACCGCTATGCACAGCTATTCGCGCCTTTACAGACACCTTCTGACCGTAGAAATCCCATTCATGATGTTCTCAGCGTTCACTCGATTTTTAATTTCACTGTCACGCTGTCCATCTCTCGTAAGATCCTAAATATACAAACTGTTTCACTTGGTTCAACCTTAAGCAAAGTCTTGGATTTGGGTCAATTTAATATGGTTCATTCAAGGTTCATTTCAACCCAACGAAGGAGGTAGAGAGGAACGAGGAAAAGCTTGTGCGATTACCGCAAAAGAAATACCTTTTGTTGTATGCCCTAAGTTCGAAAACACTCCCCTAATAACCTCAGGCGGTATCGGAATCCTTGGAGTCAGCTTACCGAGTAACATTTAGTTCCCCGATTATTTGGAGAGCAAGGCTAAGTTGGCCTCTATGAAGCTTGGTGTGCTCAACAGATCGCGGCGGTATTTCAAACTGGCCCCACCACGTACTGCTGCTGTTTTAAGCACCACCACTTTAGTTTTGCTTACGTTCATTTTCGTTTCCTTCTCAAACATAGCTCCATGCATAATAGTTACCATCTCCTGCCAATGACGCAAGTATGACTTTTTCAGATTATCGTAAAATATTTCTATATATTTTTACTACCCACCGCTAATCACTCCATTCAAGCAATCTATATACCTTACCCGGGTTCTATACTCGTAAATGTACTCCAGTGGCTATCTAATTTCCGTCCTCCATCCTTCCTATCCCATTATTAATGTCACTACATTAATACGGGTACTTTCGGGCAATCTTTATTCAACCTGACACAAAACCCAATTAAGAGTATGCCCTATTCCATTTAACATTAAGTTTATTACTGACCAGACACCTATTTGTGGCTATTCCCTACTATCAGGAAGGCCCGCATCCCAAGGGCAATCAGCTGTAAATTATTTTTCCCTCACGTTCTGTAAGGAATTAGCAATAGAAAGTTATCGGAAAGGAAATAAATTATGCGTCTACCGACAAAAGTTGCGGCAACTTGGACCGTGATAACACCTCCTTACTTAGTCAGTAACATTAATCTTGTAATGTGATTTGGTTTGGAACGGAACTTTCGGCTAACAAACATCTGCGTATATTACTTATCATGAGTGAAAGATTAGTCTATTTTAGTATTTGACAATACATACCTACATACTATTACGCTTGTGCTTGCCATTGGGGAGCCCAGCTTTAAGTAACATTTGGTTACATATCAAGCTACATCTGCCAATATTATTATGCTAGAATCAGCCAGGATAGATTTTACACTCTAACTAAATTATCTATATTATCCTTGGTTCGATCTCCAATCCGGGGATCGGGGTTAATCAGTCTGTCTTTGACGTGTCTTTGAGTGTTTCCTAGCAACGCTGTGTTGTGTAGCATTGTTTATTTTTCAATTTTTCAAAGTCAACATCGTCATCTGACAAGTGACATTACGTTCCGTTTCGCATTAAGTTTGACATTTAGGCAAAGTGATAAATTCTATACCCAGCGACTTATAAACAAAAAAAAAAAAAAAAAAAGAATTAGTTCAGACGAAAGTTTCTTGTCTTGGTAAGTTGTATCATGTTTCAGTTCGATATTAGAGATTATGGTCGTCTGTGTGGAATTTTTACACTTTGTTTTTGAAGTGGGGCGCGTTAGAGCGTTTTCTATAGTCTCGTCATTATTTAGGTGACGTTAGGCTTACGGGGATCATATTAGTTGTTCAGAATTCATTCAAAGTAGTTATTCGCAAAGATTCGTATTGACAAGAATTTTTCGTTCATTCGGATGTATGGACTCACTTTCCTTTGCCTCAGACGTTAAAAAACCATAGGTAGGCCGACCAATCAGGGACGTTTGTTTTTGCTTGTCAGATTATTCATTCGCATTTCGAATTTCAAATTCAAGGCTGAATTTATTTTGGAGAAATATTATAAATCTTCGTCATATTAACATATGCGAGGATTATATTAACGAAGGAGAACTATTTTCTAATTTGGAAGGAAGATAATTCCGTATTTACATAATATCCTGGAACGGATAAATAACCGTTAAGGAGTTAATAATTCACCCGAAAGGTAACTATAAAACTCTTATCGTTTTTCAATTATTCTGAAAGTTAAAAGTAAATTCTGTGATTGCCTTGATTTTGTGTTACAGTAAATTAGTAAATTCGGTTGTAAAAAACCGCCTCATCTTGTAAAAATTGCCTGACTACCTACTAAGGTAATTATATTTTGTCAGGTTCGAAATTTTAGGCAATGAATGATCTATTTGTTTAAATTATGAATACTTCACATCTCGAGATATCATATTCTAATTACTGTTGGACGGGTTTCGTAATTGCTCAAAGATTTGCCGTTGTTTTATATTAGTTTTTGGACAAGTTTTGGTTCCAAATCCCTCTTGGGGTTTTATAATAAGTAGTATAGCATTTATTGATGTTGTTTTATTATGACACATCTTCAGGGTCGTCGGTACGGGTTTAGAGACCCAAATTTCCATTACAAATATAGTCGGCGGGTATAGAAACCTGCGCAGAACCAGAGTTTGGAGTTGTGAGATCAATTTGGAAAAGTGACCGGTGAACTACAATATATAGAGAGAGCTAACTAGTGGCTGATCTATCAGAGCCAAGACACAACGCACTGATCCAGGTACACTACACTAACCAAACGGTAGCGGCTGACTGTCGAAGAGTTCTACAAATACTCTGCAGAAGGTTGTCTCATAACGCGTTTACTAATAATTTATACATAGTAATACCCAAATTCCACTCGTTAACGATCAGAGCAGACTCCAGGACCCTACCTTGCATTATTTTTATGGTTGTATTTTACTATTAGATATATAAGTTAGAAGGTCTAAATTGTGTAAAATCTAACTTGTGTAAACTAGGTATTTTCAAGGAAGAGAATTCTCACAAAGGTATATTATTTGGAATATGTAAATTGTAAGTAAATAACTTTTCTAGTGCAACAAACAGAATATTATCCACCCTAAATAAACATTGTACTGCCAAACCATCAAATTGTTGTTTCACTTCATATATACCCCTTTAGGAAAGGAAAGTACAACCAGTTGAAATCCAGTATTACAGTTGTCATATTAGTAACTAAATATTTAACCCATGAATGCATGACTACTTCAATTAGTTTAAAATAACTGGAGACGATGTGTCAGTGTGGTCTGACGGAAATGTATGAGGAAGAAATCACTCTGAGCACAAGAAACACTCAAAGATACGTTAGTCGTTATGACAGGGAGAGGTAGAGCAGAAAGAGTAGATTAATTAACCTTTCGTAATTGGACCACCTGAACCCAAAGTCAAATGACAAAGTGTTGTGTTTCTGTCATTTTGGGATGGGTTTAATGCGCGCTCCACACTCTCGCCGAGAACACTCGAGAAGCGTGAATGTGATTAGTTTGTCGCGTTCTCGTTCTCGGGCTCGCCTGTTCTCGGCTCGGTGTCGGTTTTTTGGCCCGCTTCAAAGGGTTTCTCGGGCGAGAAAAGAGAACCGTATCACATTCTCGTTTGTTCTCGTTCGGCCTCACTGTGATGTAATAAGTGATTTCCATCGCATGTGTGTGCTTTGCATTTATTATTTTATTAATCTGAGCTTTGAACCAGGGCCTGTCTAAATAATAAATTTTATCTACACTCATGCTTTAAATCTTCTCTTTAAAACATTGATTTTGCTTCTAATTTTTTTTGGTATTTAGTTAAGATCGAAATTCATAGCAATTCGTTCAGGTTTAAGTCCCGTCTCAGCACTTATCCCTTCTATCCCAGGTTTTTTTTTTCTATTTTATTTAATTTGGTATCCTCTATAAAATATTCTAAAACAGCTCATTGCTAACATTAAAACAACCAATATCCTAGTAAAAACGGATGATATAATCATAATGTTAGGTTGTACTTATTTTTATAATATCACTCCTTCGCTTTTTCGATCCTACAAACTGCTGTAGTTTACTGTAAATACCAAAGCCGCTGCACTGTCAGTCATCCATTTCGCATGACGGTCGAGAACGCAAGTGAGAAGGTCGCGTGAGTGTAGATACCTACCTTCTCGTTTCTCGGGTCAAGTCTCGGCGAGACTTCTCGCCGAGACTTCTCGCGTGAGTCTGGAGGGCCTATTAGGTTGGCAGCACGTGAGTGACACATCGGTGCTGCGAAAGTCTATAGGGTACGGTGACTGTTTACCTTTAGCCACGCCGTAGGTATTTATAAAAATAATGTTAATAGCATCATAGTGTTGTGACGTTTGATGTTACTATCGCCAATCATTAGTGGTTGAGGATTCGGGGTGAAGATCACTTCCATGTTTCTTTCTTATCATAACTTTCTATAAGGTAAGATCTTCATCTTACCTTATTTTAAATACAATACGCTAAATTTTCAATAACAGAAATATTTAAGTAATTTCACCAGACTGTACGAAAATATATTTTTCCCAAGTAGTGGAGAACCCTAAAATCTTTATCGGGATTCGGGAACCAATTTGTCTAATGCTTGATTTCATTAGCAACTACATGTTCACAAACTTTGTTCTGACTATGGTTTTCCGTCAGTTGTATTTTCCAGTATTTGGAAATCCTGATACAATTCAGCATTCAGTTTGAAGTAATACAACTGTATTTTAAGGTAAAATGTTATAAAAGTGTAGCTTTAACACGATGAGATGGCATCGATGTTCATTAAAACCAGTCAGTAGTACTGTGGGTAAACTCAAAAATAACTCGGGGCGTTATTTCTACTTTTAAAACAATAATATATTTTTCTCAAACATGCATGGAAATATTGTCATTATTTTCGAAAAAAAAAATACGCGAAAAATCTAATTTATGGATTAAGAAAACCAAATCCATTGCTGGAGCGTTTTTTAATTAGGAACATTACAAACGCTCCAGCAATGTTGTATTAAACGGTGTGCTGGAGTTATTAAATACTCTTTGATTGGATCTCTTTTATCAATCTTGGCACACTAGTCTCTTTGATTAGTACATATTGCGTTCACATGGCTGTACTATAGCTATACATGCGTTTATATTTCGACACGGGTGATTAATAGAATATTGGCGGTAAAGCTGAATATTCGTCTTGATTTGTTATTTACACACATAATATATTTATAAATTTAATAATTAAAATGAGTTCCGAGGGTTCAGAGAGTAAAATGGAGATTGATGGTACTCCACCAGATTCAAACGACTATCGACTGGATTCGAAGGCAAAAACATAAAGCAATTTTTAATTAAATCCCCAGATGATATATATTTAGCAACAAAGGTAAAGTATGTTTTATTTCCCTGCATTATTTTGAGAAAAGCACTATATATGCTTCGGCCGAAATGGTAATTGCCTGTCTCGTATTAGTGAAGTTGCGTATTAGTGAAATTGCCAACTTCGCGACTCTTGCAATAATGTACGGTACGGTCTGACATGTGGTAAACAGACACCGTATCATATAGATGCTTGCATTACTGGCGTGACAGTCGCGTCCCCTTCCCAACCCCTTGGAAAATAATGTATAATGTAAACAATTTTTCCAGGATGTCAGTAAAAATCCTGTATTTTCCATCCATGTCATGTTCCCAATGCAAATGCAGTTGGAGAGTTACCATGAAATGAAGTCTTGTTAACCCAGAATATTCAAATTCCACCAGGTTTACAAACTTTGCTCATGCCGTTATAATAGGGGTTAAAGTATGAAATTGCCGGTTTTTTCCTCATTATTCATTGGGGTAATAATAATTCCTTTAATACAATAACTATGTCCATTATTCTTTATTTATTTTAAACTTCATTACAAGGACTTATATTTATGTATAAAGTTTGTTTTTTTTTTTTTACTGGAAATACATCTTTAAAAACAGCACGTCCTAAGTGGTGCCCGTCTCCGTTATAGAAATATAAATATTTCTTTACAAGTATCAATTCTCAAATTTTTACTCTAAGTATCCTATAGCTCAATGTTGTCTAAATATATCCACAAAATTACACAAAATTTAGATTTGTGGTTCCATAAAAATTTGCAAATATTTGCAATTTGCAAATTTGTATGGAAATTTTTTTTTTTCGGTAATTCTCCATACAAAACGGCAATTTCATACTTAAACCTCTAATACTTAAACACGATAAGAGATCAAAGTTTTAAATCTTAATAAAATGTATGTAAATAACATTTTCATATGCTTCTGAGTAAGTTTCATAATTCACTTTCAATAATCTTGGATATAACTGGAAGATTGTGACTCAGTTTGAAAACTCTTAAAAATTCCATTAAGTAACATAACTTTGGTATTAGGTTGTTTTGAAAGTGAAAACAGAAAATTCTTTAAGGTCATCGGTCACGGTGGATTTTTGTGACTCGCTAAATAAATTCCACGAAAAATACGTTCTAATTGTTTGACTTTCGTTGTGATCGACAGTGTTTCTTTAAATATCTCCAATATATATACTACTGTCACTAAGTGAGTATTTACACGCACATCAACCACAAACCATAACCAAATTACAACACGTGGGCTGGAGCTAAAATTCTAAATTCTCTAAAAATCAATAGTTTCATTCAAAAGACGGTCCGTTTGAATTAAACTACTACACATTTCGACGTCAAACACAACTGTGTGGGCCAACCCGGGTGCAACTACCAGCAACACCGCGCACTAGTAGTTGAGGGCGAAAAACAAACGACAACGCACACAAATCGAAATTTTGTTTTTGCCACAACGCTACTGCATAATTCACTATTTGTAGGTAAACCAATATAACGGTGATTATAGCTGTTGTCTCTCCTTAGATTTGATAAACAAGTTACCTACGTTGTATTTTAAAACTTTTAATAAGTAGACCTCCCGCTGGCAAGCTAAATTAGGAGCCATTTATTAAATTAAATTAATTAAGTCTTCCCCGTTCAATAAATTATGTTGGACCCTCAGAGGTCCGTACCGAAATCAATATGTTTAAGGGATCTTTTGTGCTGTCGAAATATAGTAATTTAAGACAGTAAAGGCCGTGTTTTTGTTCGCCAGACTAGAAAATCTGCGCACAGGAAATGGAGAGGGATTTTTCAGCACAGGCTTAAGACGAACGACCCTTCGGCCACCAAGTTATTTATTTACAAAATACTGCTAACTCATGTTGAAAATAAATGTAGTAGTGAAATGCAGGCGTTCTAGGGAACTAAGATAAATAACGAGGGCTAAGAAATTCTTTAGTGCGTGTTTTAATCTGGTTTTAATAACATGCATTATCTTTAACTTTCCAATATAACAATTTTCATAAGTATTTATAATGTTAATGTATCGATTAGGGATCAACATTGAGCTATGCTGCGCTTTGCTATGTTATGTTTTATATAATCGAATAGCTTCTGTTCGATTGAAATGATGAAACAAACGAAACGTTTGTAACTCAGCTGAGAACAGATTATGTCAAAATTTCATTGTTCACCCTTGTCTTGTCTCTCTTAGCCATATGTATGAGTAACGCTACTAACATAGTAGTACTAGTAGCGTTACCTACCTACTCATACTTATGGTTGATAAATTTAGATAAGGCGTAGACACGTTTACTAGGTGGTAGACCCATATGTAGGGTCATCTGGGTAGGTACCACCGCCTTATTTCTGCCGTGAAGCAGTTCGCTGTGTTTCAGATTGAAGGGAAAGGTAGCCAGTGTAATTACGGGGCATGGAGGGCATATCATCTTAGTCCCCAGGATGGCAAACGCACTTGCGGTGTTTAGTGATTTACACTTAATACTGCAAGTGTCCATAGGCGGCGGTGACCATTTAACATCAGGTGGGCCGCAAGCTTGTTTGCCATCTTATAACATAAAAAAAAACAATTAAAGTTTAAAAAATTTGTTGGTTATGAGCGGACATATTTCTTGCCTACGTGCCTTCTAGTAAGCTAGCTAAATCTTACTAGAAGTACTTTTTTGAACACATTGAATTGTAGAACATAGCTATATAGCGAATCCAATTCAATAATATTAGTAAGCAAGTGCTTATTCCCGAACATAAAAGTATTTACAGTGAGCTATGATTAGTACGTAGTGTAACTTGTACTTGCGTAACTTGTCTTAAGTTCGCGCTCCAATTTGTGAAAGCTTGTAAGCAAGTGTTATCATAATCATTTTAGCCGAGAGACGCCCACTGTTGGACATGGGTCTCCCACAAAGATCTCCAAACTGATCGATCCTGCGTCTCCCCGCGACCTTTACCAGATCCGACAGTCCACCTTGTAGGGTGCCTACCAACGCTGCGTTTCACGGTACGTGGTCGCCACTCGAAGACATCTATGCCCCAAAGACCACAGTAGTGTTTAATAACAACATTATTAATAATAAAATTATTACGTTCTGATAGTTAGTGTTGAAGCGTCGGTGGCGTAGTGCGTAAGGGCGTTGTCTCCTACCCGGGAGGCACCGGTTCGAACCCCGCCATGTACTAACACGTTCTCAAATTTTAAATTCATGTTTGATCGACGCATTAACGGTGAAGAAAAACATCGTGAGGAAACCTGCAGCACCTATGAAGATATTCTTAGATTGTGTGTGAAGTCAACCAACCCGCACTTGACTAGCGTGGTAGACTAAGGCCTCATCGCCCCTAATGTGTGGTAGGCCTCTCGGTGGGGACATTATATGAGCTGTTGATGATGAGTTAGTGTAAGATAGCCAGTGGATAGTTTTGGGTAATGCTGCTTCTAATTTCAGCCTCATTTTGTAAGATAAAGATAAAATATGCCCTTATAGATAAAATGCTTTAAACATAAATATCACCTTGTAAAGTAAAAAACAAGTCTTATTTAGACTGAACATTTCTATGTACTCAGTTTGCGTCATTTTCAATACATGCTATAAAAATAGGCAACATTTACGAATACGGCCGTAAGGTCACTCATGCATGGTTCCCCGCTAAGCTTTTGTACCGTATTCGATTATTATGAACAGTTGTATAACAAATTCCATAGCAAAGCTCAAGGTAATATAAAAATTGTATAGAACTTGTCGGAGTTTCGTGATCGGCGCGACATTAAAGACTTTCGCTTTCCTCGCATTATTACCAAGTTTATTTTCATTGGGGCAAAAACACAAATGTCGCTAGAACTTTCGGTTTGGCCTTGATACTATGCCCATATGACCGTGACTTCCAAATTACTTTAATAAATATACTTATTACCAACCAAATTATTAATATTTAGCCCATTATACGTGTTAAATTACTGTAAAATAATTTAAATAGTTCATTCACACTCCTGGGCCGATCAAATCACTAAACGCAGTTTGTAAAATTACAAATAGGAAAACGCACTCACGGGCCTCATAAGCAGACTCAAGGTCACCCAAAAGGCAATGGACCTCTCCATCGCTTTGTTCAAAATTTCGGAAAAAGGGTATTTTTGGACTTAGGGAGGTCCAAAACGTGTAAATCCGTCAAAATCTCGAGGTATACGAGAATGTAAAAACATGAACCGCTGGGCTATTTTAGCAAAATATATCACATTGTACAAGTCACATGATTGTGGACCGCAATACCAGTCGAAATGAGACGTAAATCAAACGCAATCGCTGAGTGTTTAAATGAAATTGTGGTGTAAAGGTCAGAGACTTTGCAGGTTCCCAGGCTAGGTAAGCTTTCCAATTACCTCCGGGGACGTTTTGATGAAAATCTCAAAACGCCCCCAGAACAGCTCTTAGAAAAATAACGGTGGTTTTAGTGGGTAGAACCGAAGTTTTTCAGCACCGGATGAGTCCCAAACACGCTGTACGCCTAACCAGCGTGCGTTATGGTCCGTCAATGGTTCTAATTTTTCATAAAAAAGGCTACCCAAATACTACTGTCGAATTTCTACAGTAAATTTTCATTCTGTTGTCATAGATTTGAAAGTTTATTGAGGAAACTTGACAATATGTTGTAAATTTATGTGAAGGCGTATAATTACTAAATCAAGGTATGTTTTAATGATATGTGTCATCGTAGATTCCAAACGGATGATTCGATTGTGTTTTAGATTTCTTTTTGTCTTCATATTGCCCAAATTTGTGGTGAAATTTCACCTGTTTTAACAGAAGTGCAAAGATAAATAACGTTAACACGTAAATTTTAACTACGAACATTAACTAGTGCGGTTTCCCCACCACAACGAAAACCAGTACAAAAATACCTTCAAATAATAAACCACGGAAATACATAAAGGTATTTTAATTAAAGCACGATGAAATAAAAGAAGAAACTTAATTTTCAGAACAATGTCACGGGTCGTTTATTAAGAAGTGTTTGAATTTAACCCTCTAATGCTTACGGGAAATTTGGGGCAAATAAATTATTCTTCATAACCATTAAGAGATGAAAAGAAATGGGAGGCTTTTAGAAACGAAAACAAAACGGTTTAGCGTTTTCACTTATACTAAAGTCACCACGAAAGCCAGTGCTGTAATATTTAATCCCTTACACTCTGCTCAAACATAAAGGGCAAAGGCTTAAATTTTAATTAAAAAATGTCTTGATGGTTCTATCTTGAAGTACGATCTTAATTCTTTTTAATTTTACACGGCGCTTCTTGTTTAGATTTAATTAATACTTTCTGAGTAGTGAAGACTACCTATAGACGAAGGAACAGAAAACTTTTTGTAATTTTAATGAAAATGTTGACGTTGTAGATATGGAAATACTTCAAAGATTTCTTTTAAAGCCACCCAGGCCCTAAAAGAAAATTCCGAATTTGTTCTTGTTTTGTTTATCTTTCCAACATTTAAGTATTCGATTTCTTGTTTTTTACTTTTTATATCTATTAGGTCAACCTCACTGAAATCTTTCACTATTACTTACCAAAATAGTATCTGTATTTACCACTCTCAAGATGGCGCATGCAATTTCACGTATAAATCTTAAATAGCATGGGAAACAAAAGTAAATAAAGATAATGCCAACCGTCCTTACGTGAACAGTGGTTAATAATACTGAATATGATGGTCACGAACTTTTTGTTCTAGAGTCATAGTTTTTAAATATTAACCCGTGTAAGCGACGCATACCTGAGTTTCCATATTTATATATAAGTACTTTATTTTTATAACTATTTTGGATTTAAATTAAATAAATATAAACTTGAATTTATAAACCTGTAGCGCCATCTGTTGGATTACTGTAATAAACAATAAAATTATAAATTAAAGTTGAGGGTGCTTGACTAACAATTTAAGGCGCGGTAGTATTGTTTCGTTGCTACATATAGTTTGTTTTGCTAGTTCCGTTGATCAAGTAATCCCTCAAGTTTAACTGTTGTTGAATACTAATTGGAGGTGTTTTATTTCCGTCCTGTACAATAAGTTTTGGTCCATTCGAGCGGATCTATAGATCAGCAAACATGTCATTCAGGACACCACCTTCAAAAGTATTAACCCGTCGTCAGCGACACGAACTAACGGACAGCGATAACATTCAATATGCCTCGCTCAAAGGTCAACCGAAGTACGAGTCCCATCACAGCTTCAGCTGCAGTAACCTAGCTCGCACGGCAAGGCTGCACACCCAGGACGAAGTGAACAGTGAGCCCGCTAAACAGTCGTCACTTTGTGGTTCCATTAGGAAGACGACACACTCAATAAAGGGTTCCGTCAAGTCCAATAGATCAACGTCATCGTCCACAGCAGCACGGCGAAAACAACTGGAACTTGAAGCTGCCGAGGCAAAGGCAAAAATACAAATGGCCTTAATAGACAAGCAGTTGGAGGTCAAGCTAGCTGAAGTAGAAGCTGAGGAGCTACTACAGCAACAATGCGATGATGCTAGCATTTGCAGCCGCGGCCCTTCTGAGCAACAGGTGCAGATACAGGTGGAGGACTGGATGAATCGCAAGTGCGAGCCTATTGAACAGCCCATAACTCAGCAGCCAAGTACAGATATTCAGCAGCTGACCTATGCCTTAAGAGACCTTGTAGGCAACCAGAGGCCGCCACACCATGACGAGCGCCTTCTTACCCGTCTGGCTACTCCAAGGGACTTACCGAATTTTAGTGGTGACTGTGTTGAGTGGCTTCATTTTAAGAATGCATATGAGGAGTCCACTAGTGTGTGTAAATTTAGTGACGCTGAGAACCTGTGGAGACTCCGAAGAGCATTACGAGGTGATGCTATGGAAGCCGTGACAGATTTGTTGATAGGCAACACCCCTCCTCAGGCAGTGATGGAAGCACTGGAGCTCAGGTTTGGACGCTCAGATGTCATTATTCAAAACATAACTACACAACTAAGGAAGCTATCACCCTTGTCTAGTTACTACCAACACGAGATAGTTAATTTTTCAATAAAAGTGAGTAATTGCGTCGCAACAATTCGAGCACTTGGTCAGGAAGATTACCTACGCAGTCCAGAGCTCGCTACTGCACTTGTGTCAAAATTACCTAACACTTTAATTGGTAAGTGGACTGATTACGCATACAATAGGCTGTCAGAAAATCGGCCTAGACTTGAGCTATTGTCTTCATTTTTAAAACGAGAAGCTGAAATGTTATCACTAGTGGGCTTATCACAGCCGCTAGACATAAAGAAACACTCTGATACTCAAGCAAGACGAACAGAGGACGCTAGATTTCGTAATCGACCCATCTTAGCTACGTACGCCGCGGAAGATAATGAGAGCGATAATTTATGTAAATTTTGCAACAAACATAATCACGAGCTACCCGATTGTCGCATATTTCGCCGAGCGATGCGCAAAGATAGATGGAGGTTTATAAAAACAAGCGGGCTATGTTATTGTTGTTTACTAAGGCGCCACGATAGAAACAGCTGCCCGGCGCCCGTATGCGACGTAAACAACTGTGGTCTCGCTCATCACCGCCTTCTACACTGGACGAAGCCCGCCGCAGCAGTTGAGCAGCAGCAGGAGTCGCCGTCGCATGTATCTGACGCGACAGTGGCACACGTCACGGCTAGTGATGACGTAACGCACCAATCTTCGAGTGACGTCATACTAAAAGTGGTATCAGTGCAATTGAGCGGCCCTAACGGTACAGTGACCGCGTATGCCCTTCTAGATGACGCCGCGTCAGTGTCTATTATCGACTCCGAGCTGTCTGACAATCTAGGACTGACAGGAGGTGAACAGTCAAGTGCTATAAAATTCGTAGATGCATTCGGACTTGAAGTATATCAGTCGGACGCTCCGAAAGTGCATGCGCAGATAAGTGGTAGTAGTACAGATCGTGTTTATGATATTAGCTTAAGAAAAGTGTCTAAATTAAATTTACCTACGCAAAACTTAACCGTTATTGATAATATTACATGTAAGCATTTGTTACCTATAAAAGATTTTGTGTGTAAAAAGTGTGTTAAGCCAAGGTTGTTAATTGGAGAGGATAATTATTATCTTATTGCCCCATTGGAAATTAGTCACGGAAGCAGGAACACGCCGTATGCAACTAAGTGCCGCTTGGGATGGTCTATTCATGGCTATTGTGGTCGCACTCACTCTAAGGTTAGTGAACATATTTATCATCTCGCTCACTCTGATGATCACATGACTGATATTCGCGAACTGAATGAACTGATAAGAAATTCATTTGATATTGATTCAGTTGGAATCTCAACCTTATGTCGCGAAAATACGGCTCATGTTAGGGCATTACAAATATTAGAGGAAACCTCACGAAAGGTAGGTGATCAATGGGAGGTTGGTTTACCGTTTAAAAAAGATGTGTTTACTATGCCGAGTTCTTATGAATACGCACTGTTACGTAACAAATTGTTATTGCGAAAATTTAACAAAGATAACGCATATGCGTCCCGTTACGCTTTAGAGATGCAGAAATTATTTGAAAATAATTATGCACGGGTATTAAGTGATAAAGAATTAGATTCTAACCTGTCACAGGTATGGTACCTTGCTCATTTTGGGGTTCAAAACCCTAATAAGCCCGGAAAGTTAAGATTAGTATTCGATGCTGCCGGTCGTGTAAATGATGTATGTTTAAACGACTATTTAATTACTGGCCCAGACTTATACAATTCATTATTAGGAATTATGTTAAGATTTCGTGAGAAAAAAGTTGTTATTATTGCGGACATTAAGGATATGTTTTTACGTATTAAGATAAGACAAAACGATCAACACGTTTGCCGTTTTCTGTGGCAAGAATCGGTTGATTCTTCAGTAAAACACTGTGTCATGCAGAGTTTAATTTTCGGTGCCACATGTTCTCCGTTCATTGCTCAATTTATAAAAAATAAAAACGCTTTAAAATACGAAGATCAATATCCTGAGGCAGTAAAAGTCATTATAAAAAGTCATTATATGGATGACTGCTTATATACAACTGATGATGAAAGAAATGCCATAAAACTAGTGAAAGAAATTACTTCTATACACAAGAACGGAGGTTTTGAAATAAGAGGATGGTCTAGTAATAGCAAACAGGTTTTGGCGAATATCCCTAGTGATGCGCTGGCGGAAACTGCTATTCAGTTTAAGGACGGTGCTACCAACACATGTGAGCGCACCCTCGGTTTAATGTGGCATCCCACGGACGATACGTTCGGTTTTAGAATATGCCTGGATCGAATTCCAATAAATATATTGAATGCTACGGAACGTCCTACGAAGGCTAAGATGTTAAGTATAATAATGTCCATTTATGATATTCACGGTTTTTTATCTCCCTTTATAATAAAAAGTAAAATATTATTACAGGATGTACACCGTAGTAGTATAGACTGGCAAAGCCTCATCCGACCGGAAGAGCATATTAGATGGGTGAGATGGTTGGATGAACTAAAGCAGCTCGGAGCTCTGCGCATTCCTCGCTGGTATGATCGCGCGGCTGCCTGGACTGAGTGCTACGCGCCTAATGAGTCACGCGCCGGCAGCCCAGGTAACGGTGACCTATTTATTATTGACACACAAATGCATATATTTTGTGACGCGTCAATCAAGGCGTATGCAGCGGTAATATACTGGCGTTTTACGCGATCAGATGGTAAAGTTAATGTATGTTTCGCAGTTAGTAAAAGTAGGGTGACCCCACTTCGCCCTATATCTATTCCTCGGTTGGAGTTGCAAGGAGCGTTGATCGCAGCCCGCCTTGCAACTACAGTTGTGAAGGAACATGAGTCTCTAAAACCAGATAAGCGGTATTTTTGGACCGACTCCAGTACTGTACTACAATGGATCTCAGGTGACCCTAGAACTTATAAGCCTTATGTTGCCTATAGACTCGGAGAGATTGACGAGCTAACGACTGTGTCCGAATGGCGACATGTACCAACATCTTTGAACACTGCCGACCGAGCTACAAAGGAAGATACACAGCCGCTGCAATACGAGGACGCATGGTTTCAAGGGCCAATCTTTTTACGTCAACCTGAAGAAAACTGGCCCGTAGGGTTAAATAGAACGGCGTCGCTGGGAGAGGCCGACTGTGAAAAGCGTAATGTAAACATGATATTTTCTTGTGATGATAAAAAAAATGAATTTTCATTACCAGATGAAAATCGCTTTTCTTCTTGGTTAAGATTGGTTCGTTCTACTGCGAGAGTATTATTATTCATTGGAAAATGTCAACTTAAGTCTATAGCCTTAGATTTTAATTTGATGAAACAGGCAGAAGAGCTTATTTTGAGGAAATGTCAATACGATTCATTCTCTGTCGATATGTTATGTCTCAAACAAAATAAACCACTGCCATCTAATAGCAGGTTAATAAAGTTAACACCTATAATTGATGACGACGGCTTGCTCCGTGTAGGGGGACGCATACGAAGGGCCGAGGGAGTATCCTATGATACTATACAACCTATAATACTTGACGGACGTCACAAAGTATCGTTGTTGCTTATTGATTACTATCATAGGCGAGCATTGCATGGTGCTAACGAATTAGTCGTTAATGAAATACGCCAACGTTATTGGATACTTAGATTACGGCCTACAGTGCGAACCATATCTAGTAGCTGTTTGTTCTGTAGGTTTCGACGTGCTACTCCAAAACCACAGCGTATGGCTGACTTACCAGCAGCACGGTTACAACACAACCGACGCCCATTCTCATTTACAGGAATGGACTTTTTTGGACCTATGGAGGTAACCGTCGGACGAAGAAGGCAAAAACGGTATGGAGTTTTATTTACTTGCCTTACTATACGCGCCATTCACATAGAAGTAACAGAGGATCTTACCACCGACAGCACCATAATGGCTTTACGTAGGATGGCTGCACGCCGAGGTCAACCAAGTGTAATCTATTCAGACAACGGTACGAATTTGAGAGGAGCAGCTACTGAGTTAAAGAAAAGTCTTGAGGAGTTAAATTTAGAAAAACTGGAGGAGGATGGTTGCATAAGAGGAATGGAATGGCGTTTTATACCACCAGGTGCACCTGAGATGGGAGGGGCTTGGGAGCGTATGGTTCGCTCCGTTAAGTCTGCACTAAAGGTTATCTTAAAGGAACGAGCACCACATCCTGAAACTCTCATAACACTGTTAGCTGAGGTTGAGGCGCTTGTAAATAGTCGACCTATAACCCACGTGTCCGTAGATCCTAGCTTCCCTGAAGCACTAACCCCCAATCATTTTTTGATTGGTACGTCTTCTAACGGTCCTTCGATCGGTAAATATGGTAACATGGATTTGTGTTTGCGAAAAAAATGGCGAATAGCACAGAGGCTAACAGACATGTTTTGGGATCGTTGGCTTAGAGAATATTTGCCTACACTTTTGCCTCGTCAGAAATGGGTCACGGAGTCAAGGAGTTTGCGAGATGGTGATTATGTTGTTATTGTCGAGCCAAATTTAGAGCGCGGTCTATGGCGACACGGGGTAGTGAGTGCGACACACGCTGGTGATGATGGGCGTGTTAGGATAGTAGATGTGCGCACACGCACTGGTGTGCTCCGGCGTCCAGTGACTCGCGTCGCTTTGTTAGAACCAACGGAGTGTAGTGCTGAAACGTAGTCCAGCACTAGGGGGGTGTATTGTAAGCGACGCATACCTGAGTTTCCATATTTATATATAAGTACTTTATTTTTATAACTATTTTGGATTTAAATTAAATAAATATAAACTTGAATTTATAAACCTGTAGCGCCATCTGTTGGATTACTGTAATAAACAATAAAATTATAAATTAAAGTTGAGGGTGCTTGACTAACAATTTAAGGCGCGGTAGTATTGTTTCGTTGCTACATATAGTTCGTTTTGCTAGTTCCGTTGATCAAGTAATCCCTCAAGTTTAACTGTTGTTGAATACTAATTGGAGGTGTTTTATTTCCGTCCTGTACAACCCGTAACAGTCTTTTTCAGTTTGTTAGCTTTACTTTAGCGCTGGTTTAGTTTTCACACGTACCGGTACAATTTCGTAAAAAAATAACATATATTTAAAAATGGAGGCATTCCTATAAATCAAGTTGATATTTACTTTCCTTTAAAGTCATGTGATGCCGGAAGAGTAGAATAGATTCGCCCCATATCCTCCATTGGGCGTCGAAGAAGGCGACTAATGGATATTGGAAGGGAAGGGGTATTGATCACCTTATAACTCCGTCCACCAATCCGCATCGGGCAAGCGTGGTGACTACTACCTAAACCTCTTTCGATGACAAGGAAAGACCTTGTGTCTCTGCAGTGGGTCGAATTAAAAAGGTTGTTATGATAATGACGTTACTTTCTGTAATTATTCTGTAAATTTTTCTGTAATGTTTTCCCGGATTAGTATAATCTGGACATCTTTAAGGCCAGAGTGAACAAGCATCTTCTAGGCGAGCGTGTACCACCATAGGCCTCATCATCGCTTTCCATCAGGCGAGATTGTGGTCAAACGCCCAGCCTATTTAATATAAAAAAAAAAAAAAAAAAATTGTAAACAATAATACTTGGTGCAATTTCTCTTTACTGTTCTGAGGAGAAGCGGCGGAAGGTACAGTACGATTGAGGCACTCCAAGTTCTAGTGGCTTATCTGCAGTGCCCTACTGTTAAATATAAATGTGCTTAAAATATCCCAATCCCATACTGCACTTTGAAAGTTTAAATCCAAAAGCCAAAGCCTTCTACTCCTCGTGGCTGCTAAATAACTAGCTAATGTTCACTTTTGCTTGCGTTGAGCATTCAAAAATCTTCTTTGAAAGTTTAACTCTGCTGGAGTCCGACTGCATTTCAGTTCTGCAGCATTCGTTGAGACCTCTTTTTATAATATTTTAACAGTCCAACTTTATTTTAAAGTGGCATAATTGTGTAACAACTCGACGTTAACTTACAAACTGGAACAAAATAAGAAACTTAGCAGCTGTCTCGAGGTCGGTGCTTGTAAATGTTCGGATAACTTTCAAGTTACATGTATAAATTCAAAAAGGTTTGTAAGTATATTTTTTTCACTTCACAGGGAAGCTGATGTTACCTGATGGTTAGTGATAAAAGGCGTTTCTCTAGTTCAATTATTGCGAAGAGAAAACCACTAGATGACTAGACCAAGGAGATTTTTAATGTTCATAGAAAATACTTTTTGCTAACGTGTTTCATTAATATGGATACATGGTGTCATTATCTCTGTGTGTGACGCTCAGTGCTGGCTCTGACACACACAGAGACAACGTCTTTGCAAACAGTACTTGTTCAAGTAAAAAACAATGTTATGCGAAATAAGGCATTTCTCAGTGGGTTTCATATCGTAAGCCTTTCAATTCATAAACAATACTCAAGTGACTTTTCGTCATCTTGACCCTCAGACTAATGATTTTATTGGTCTGAGTCTTGACCTGTGCGATGCTTAATATAGATAGCTAGCTCCTTATATGTGCGTTAATTTCATGTTACGCATAGTGTTGATCCCTCCTCAAGTATTGTTTAGGAATAAGCAGTGAACGCATATAGGTCTTAAAGACCCTTTGCGTCCACGTGCTGCACTGTGAGACCTCATAGTAATTTCAGTGAACTAGGGCGAATGTGCGTGCAATGCATGTATAGCTACACAAAACAGTTAGACTCGTATCATCCAAATACTGTAATTTTATAGAATAGAATAGAAATGTAATCTTTCAAATGCCTCTAAAAATAACATTCTGATATAAAAACTATTTTTATTGAAAGAACAAGTAAGCATTCGCGTATTCTTCATAAGGAAAATTTACCGCCCACTGGAATTAAATTCCAGGACTTCTTGGGATGTACGTTGCCACTACCTACCCCTTGCAAGATGTTTTCAAGCTCATATTTATGAATAAAGAGTAAGATTTTATGTAATAAGAATGGAAACAACTTCCTGGTAAAAATGCAGTTTTTAAACTATGATACTTACGTCCGTTTATTTATTTATAATATAAAAGCTAGTGGTCGGCCGCGGGTTTGCTCGCGTTAAAACGGTTATTATATAACCTTACTCGATAAATGGACTAAACACAAACATATATTTTTTTATTTGAATCAGTAGTTCCTGAGAGCGCTTTCAAACAAACAAACTTTTCAGCTTTATAATATTAATAAAGATAAATACTACCGTAGCTTTTGGAAGCAATATTGATATAGTGAAACTGTTTGATTTATTATACACATAAAATTATATTATTCTGTTTTATGCAATAGAATTTAGAACATCTAAAATGCCGTTGTTTATTCTCAATATAATTTCATCGTTATTTTTAACGTAATAATAAAAGTCATAATATAGCTTTTCATGCAGATTAGTTATAAGTAGCATTTGATTTATTAGTATAACTTTAATCATTTAAATATTCTTGAAATGATTTATTATTTTCATTTAGAGTACTTCTGCTGTTGACTGTACCTATGTAATAATGAAGTAGGAAAGAAACCTAAAGTAATCAACAAATGTTACTCTGTTTGCTTTCCCTTTTAAACAGGTTTCGTAGTAATTAAGGAAAGTGTCCGGTCGAACTGTTTTCAAGCTGCGGTCAGCCTTACTAATGACAGGCGGCTGATTCGTCAGCGATAATCCATCAAACTAAAAAAAAATAGGGATAAGGGATCAGAAAAAAAGAAAAAAAAATTTCAATACCCTAGGTCTGCTGAGTATGTGGTCCACGTCCGGAAGCCTCCTCATGGCGGACCCTGGTAACGTGGTAGGGAAACTTTTTCGGCAGGTGTGTGGCTTTTGATGTCAAGTGTGTTCTCTTGGCATTCGAAGTTACATGCCATCGTCGAGTTGTTTTCCCACCACGGCTAGTTCCGATGGCTGCACCCGGTGTCCTCGTCCGGAGGACGCGTCAGGTTGAGCAGCCGTCGGTGAGGAGGTGGCCTATGAGGCCGGCGTTGGCCAGAGGCCCACAAGGGCTGCCGTTAGCCGGTAGCCCCTGTGGGCTGCTGGCCACCAATTGGTGCACTAGGAGTGCCTAGACGGGCAGCGTTGGGACGGTCGCGGTGTAGTTGCGCTCACGTGCGCAGATCCCGAGCCGTCCCTCAATAGCGCACTAGAGGTCAGGCCGGAGAGGATTTTTAGTGGGTATGGAGGGAACGCCTTTACCTCGAGTCCCACATATCCCCTGTGGTTGGCAGCACTCCGCAGGGACGATGCGTAAATGCATTTGACCTCCCCGACAAAAGAAAGTCTGCTGAGTTTAGAGTGCAACATTTGTCCTTTGCCCGTAGACCAAGTAACCGGAAGAAACGATAGTTAACCAAGCAATATGGCCGATGATAGCTCTGCTGACTGCTAGTTTTGGGATAACCCGAAAAAATGCACCAATGTGTGAGTAATGCGCATGTGTGCGTGAAAAGTAGTACCTACTGCAGTCTGACAGTTGCTGTCTTTTCTACGTGACTGACAGGCTGACCTAGGCCTCCTTGGGCCCCCTGCGTGTACGTGAAGTGGTCTAGTCTATCTATCTCGTTTTAATATACGTGTTAGTGTGCTATTTCTCTTTCACATTGAGCATCTACAGTCTAAGGTAACTTATTATGTCCTGGTTGTTGGCTTTTGTTGGTGGGTTCTAAAAAAACTGGTAAATAAAAACTAAACCTTTAGATTTTTTTATTTTACGAACTGGCAAACAAGCTTGCGGCCCACCTGGTGTTAAGTGTTCATTATCGCCTAAATACACTTGCAATATTATGGGTTAATCACTTAACACTGCAAGTGCGTATGCGAAGGCAAGATGATATGCCTTCCATGCCCAGTAATTACACTGGCTACCTTTGCCTTCAATCCGAAACACAGCGACCTGCTTCACGGCAGAAATAAGAAAGGCGGTGGTACCTACTCAGCCGACCCTACATATGGGTCGACCATCTAGTTAACTCGTTAAGCCCCGTTCGCGCTCAGGAGCGCGAGAACACAATTAAAATCAATTGTGTCTGGATATTAATAATCGTCCAGGGATTAAACGAATTAGAAAGAACTAGTAAGACGTATTTAAAATTATCCTTATGAAACGATTTCCAGTTGTCTAAGCCCCCTGCCCTTTTGTAGGTTGGTTCACTGAAGGTTCAGTTGCTTTTGGTTTTGGGGGGTCCTTTTGTGTTGGCGACAGGCTGGCAACCTGTCACTATTTTGGGGTACCGCATGGCCCATACTGCCAGATGAGGCTTAGTGTATAACCGAATGCTACTTAAAGCTCTGCTCATTCATTTTTGAGATTATGAGCGTGGTTACATGTATGTATGTAAATTTCAATAAAATAAATATTTTACAAATTGCGTAATATTTATTAATATTTTAAGTACTTGAAAACATCTTCGAGCGGTTCACCTGGTAGAGCCAGCGTTAGTAGTAGGTACACTTTATTACCTTGTCATAATAATCATACATAATGTAGGTACATAGTATATTATTATTGTATTTCTTGTATAGTTTAGTTTTTTTTAACGCATAAACTGTCGGTAGTAGTTTAATATAGCATTTTTGTAGCGACAGGGTCCTATTTTGATTTTTAAATTTTGTTCCTTAAACTGTCTTCGTTTTTCATATAATGTTTTATGTGTGGAGACTTTCACAGACTTTTTGTATTTATCAAGATTTTTAATACTGTTTGTATAGTCATTAGTCTTCCTTAAATAGATAAATCAAAATAAATAATGGTTGCAACTGTTACTTCACAAACGCTGGCGTTGATATGACACTTTACTAATGTCTTACTCTACTTCTGGATGCTCACTGTAATAGTTAGCCTGGTGTCAGCTTTACAAGTCACTATTTCGGACCCTGACGTGTTTTTTGTACCTGTATGAGATAAAATTATTTTAAATTCGAGTAAGCATATATTACATCGATGTGGAGAGAAAAGTCGGGTTATAAATTGTCGCATGATGCTAATCATTTGGCAGAATGGGGTTAATGTATACGCGTAAATGTTTCCTTGCTTCGTTGAAAATTCTGCGAAAAATTAGGCTTGGTATGTTAAAATTTTTATTGTGAGAATTGCTTAACCCTCGTGTATGTTTTTAAACTTTAGAATTTGTTTTGTACACACGCCTAATTATAATTATAATTTTCCATCCTTAGCTCTTTTTACTCATTTGCAGAAATGTTACTTATGGCGTACAAAAACTTGCATTTCTCGATTAAATTCCAAACAGGTAATCGCAAAGCTCACTAATTGTTTGGTCTTTGTATTAGGTACCGTGAGTGACAAAAACTGATGGCGTTATTTTTCAGTGGTTTCGAAGCTCAAAGTACCCCAAGAATAAGTACAGATACTCTTTTATATTGCAGCATTCCGCCGTGTTGTGTCGCTGTTTTAACGAATAACGGTCGAATCACACTTATCAGATTGAAAAAGAAACTCTTCTTACTATGAAATAAATATTTTTAAATAAATAAAAACCGCCTTCAAAACTAAACACGGAGAAATAAAAAATCTGTTTATAAAAATAAAAATGTTTTTTTGAGGTCGGTCCCAAATACAAGTGACAACGTTTATTCCAAATATAGAGGTAGGCATTGACCTCAAAAAAAAATTAGATTTTTATAAACAGATTTTTTATTTCTCCGTTTTTAGTTTTGAAGGCGGTTTTTATTTATTTAAAAATAATTTTATTTTTTGATTTTTAGTGTTTTAAGTATTTAAGTTTTCAGAAAACTATCTCGAGATCTTTTAGACACATAAGTGATAACTTTACGATATCATCGATGTCAATCAAATAGCCATTATTAGGGATAACTAAAAACTACTCGTCAGATGTCGATTAAATTTAAATACGACCAAATGACAAGTACCAGCTTCCAAAGGTCGAAAGAATCTTCAAACATACAGTCGAATTGATAACCTGCTCCTTTTTGAAGTCGGTTGAAAAGAGGCGATTCGTTACGATTCTTAGCCGTTCCGTAGCCACCGATCCGTAGCGTTCATAGTAAAAGAGACGTTCCCTTTGCGAGCCTTTACAGCCTATGCTTAAGACCCTTACTGTTATGTGATACGCAATAAAGATATTTGATTTGAATTTGATTAAAAAAAATGCCTGGGGGAAATTGTTCGGTTTGGAGTTGTTAATGTAATATGTCTAGTTAGCTAAATAGACGATTTCACTACAGTCGTGTGAGAGACTGCCTCGGTGTTGCTGCAAATGCAGGGAAGCATACATTCTAGGATGGTAGGTGATCGGATGAACTCTGCACTTTTCGGACGATTCACTGATAACGTTTTCAAACATTCAAATTCATTAAAAAATTGGTTCATTATTAGTTAGTATTATTTATATTTACTGAATTTTTTATCCAGTATTCTTTTTTAAGAACTGTAAACCTTAGGGCACATTGCGACGAGGACTGACGGCCACTCGGGCGGAAAGGTCCTCGAGTGGCGATCACGTACCGGGAAACGCAGTGTTGGTAGGCCCCCCACAAGGCGGACTAACGATCTGGTAATGGTCGCGGGAAGCCGCTGGATACGGGCAGCGACCGACTGGTTCAGAGAGGCCTATGTCCATGAGTGGGCGAGTGGGGGAGGTCTATGTCCATGAGTGGGCGTCTCTCGACTGAAATGATGATTCTTTTTCTCTAACATTGTATTAATGTATAAATTGTTACTAACCAATGAATCTAAGTGGTCCTAAATAAAATATATATTTTATATAAAATAACTTGCTAACAAAATAATAAGGTGCATTACTTGTAGGAGAAGAATGAACATTCGATATTTGAAACTTTGATAATGAGCAAACTTGAAACAATTATCACTACTACGCGCTTACAAAACATCAAACAAACTCAAATTTAGGATAATATTCAACCAGATGATACTTACGCCATTTACGCGGTATAATTTTTTATTAGCGAGTTTACCTTAATTACAACAATATATTTAGGCATTATCCACTCGAAATGCTTTTTAACTTTCCATGCAATTTGACAGGCTAACTCAGACGGAAAATTCTAACTCACGGTAAAATAAATCGGGCCTGTAATTAAAGTCACATTAGATTAATAATATTTTTTTCATTACAGGTAATGGGATGTGCTGGCAAGTCAGGCGTGGGAATATTGTTAAGTATAATTTTTAGCTTTTCAGCTTTCTGTAGACGATTAAACTTTTAATGTTATAGCATTGTGATTTAGTATTGAAATTAGAAAAACAGTAATTTGTGACAGCAGGTTTTTTTTTAAAGAAAGTGTCTAAAATATGTCTGAATACTGGTGTAACTATGCAGTCGCGATTGAGTCGCCCAGCTGTCAAACGCGCGTTTGTATTGCTGCAAAAGTTGCAATATGTAAAGTCTCTAAGGTTTCCAGGCCCCAATGAGGTAGATATGGTTATAACCATACTTACGGACTATCAACTATAGTTAAGTTAGTCTTTGGCAGATGTTATAAGTAACGGTGACCGCTAACCATAAGCCTTCATAATTTTTTTAATGGCTATTGCTACGAACTTTACATAACCGCTGGGGACTTTCCTTGTTTGACATTGTTTTAGTTTTAGTATAACATAAGTCCAAAAACTTGAATTCGGTTTTTGATTAGGTATCTCGTAATAGTAGAATTCACAAATGCTTCAATACTAGTAACATTTAACTACATACTTTGCTGCTTTTATTAATATTGCAAAGTATTACAAATTGTCATATTCTCAGCTTGAGTATAACAAAGTTTGGCCCGAGTCCCCGTTGGTGGCATGAAATAACGTCACACAGTGACGTCACGCGTTCGTCTCGCTCGATTTGTTTTGCCACAAGCTCAAACGATATTACAGGAGTTTTCGCTTGAATGGTGTGCCGCAATTTCAAAAGTATCGTATACTGATATTTCGCACACATATCGCTTTTCAATAATTTTGACGTTTTTTCGTGCATTTGATGGTGTGTATATATGTGTGTTTTTCTTGGGTTTTCCCAATTATTGTTTAAAAAATGTTTATTGTCAAAAAGAAAGACACTAACATAGTATATTCTAAATATTACGATGTCTTCCAAGACAAAACTATTCCAACCAAATCAAGGGTTCCTAAGTTAACTGTAAGTTGATTGTAATAGATATAGACTAAATTAATTAATTTAGTCTATATCTATTACAGTTCTTAGTCTTCATCTCACAAGCAGCAGTCTTTGCAGAAGGAAGCTTGAATGCTATATGAAGAAGACCGGTTGTGTTAAATACATACATATTCCTATACACATATATATTCCTTATCAACTATGATTCAGTGCTGAAGTGTTGCTGTTTGCTGACCTCATGTCAGCTACGGTTTGGTGATTTTGAATGCATGTCAGTCTTCCAAAGGCTATTACGAATCTTTACTTGAATTAAAGAAGATGGTATCATTATCATTTATTTTAATCTTCTATATGAAATTTAAGTAACGCATGCTAAGAAATTGAACCAAATGAAATATTGAACCATCATCGGTAATTATAATACAAGTGAACAAGCATCTTCTAGGCGAGCGTGTACCATCTTAGTCGACATCTTCGCTTCAAGTCAGGTGAGATTGTGGCCAAACGCTCAGCCTATCAAATATATATATAAAAAAAATATTTTGGTATTCGGTCATCTGAACAGGCAACATATTTCGGAAATATAATTATTAATATATCTACACCAATTTACCGCAAAACACACTGAACCCACTAAAATCATTGGTCACAGCATTTTATGGGAACGTAAAATATGAAATGAAAGAATATATGAAACAAAATAGCTAACAATGTTTAAAAATGCCTACAGCATAAGTTTGCATTTTTATTAGTACCATTATTGTACCGAGCTACTTTTTATTCATCGTTACGTCAGTGGTATACACCCAATAATGCACGTTGCGTGTCTCAATGTATAGCCTTTTATGATCTCTACAGATAGTTGAGCTCTTAACACAATGTATCTGTAGTATAGCTGGCGTAAAATGGAATGATATAAAATAAGTAGGCTATAGAATATATTGAACCAGCCGCAGAGCTTATTTGTTCATTTTCCTATGAGATATCCGATTGGGATATTATAGGTATTTGATGGCAATTTGGGCACTATGAATGGAAATTCAGCTTGCAACATAAATATATGTTTAATGATCTCATTTTTGAAATTATGGTAAGAAAACATCTGCCATTTACTTTAATATTATAAAGATAGCGTTGTGTTTATGACGAAGATGGAAGATAGCATGTAAATAAATATAATTTTATAAAACGCAAAGAGCACCTAGCGCTAAGTCTTAGTCACCTTTTTTCATATTCAACGGGGAAGTTCTTAGTCTTCATCTCGCAAGAGCAGTCTTTGCAGAAGAAAGCTTGAATGCTATATGAGAAGACCGGGTTGTGTTTGTGAGTGACCAAATTAAGAAGGTTGCATACCTGTGCAATTTGTATTTGCCACTGTACACCTACTTATTTGTAATGTGTATTTGCCTAGTGAAAATGGTATTTGAAATTTTGATATATCTTTGTTCTTCTCTATGTCGTAATTTGGCCTTACAAAATAACAATTATCGATGACGTCGAGCACAAAGTACCTCCAAGTAGTTCCAAGAAAGATGCTTTAAATTCGAGCAATAATAAGATAACCCCGCTGTGCCTCACTTCTCTAGACAATAGCTAAGAATTTCTGCTACATACAAACTGGCAGTATTCATGCAGTGGTTCAAAATAGTGTCAGTTTGCCAGCCAGTCGTTAAATAAAGTAACAATCTCTCTCAATGTTCTAAATAACAAAAAACTGTCTAGTTCTAAAAATGAAACATGTAGTTACATACCACATGTCACCATTTTTTGAACTAGCCAGCTAAGAGAAACAGAAGTTCAGAGCCCGCTTACAAAATAACGATTTTTCACAGCACAATGATGTATAGAGGACTGCGTCCGACGACACAGCTGTTCTCACTAATATCTGGCCGCAGCGAAACAAACCCAATATCAGTGAAAGTTTGGCAGGGATCTCCATTATTTATTCAGAGGCTCTGCGTTTCCTAAAGTTTGTGAGCTTAGCCCGTTATTACAGCAGGGCCATCTCAGCACAATTGGCCCATTTTTCGACTAAAATTCCGCATAAAAACACTTTTCGAGATCTACCCTCACGCCAAAGCACATAAAATAATGTTCCGCTAAAAATATTCTTCAGTAAATGAGTTTAGTTGTTTTTCTGTTGTATGAGTAAATTACATAATGATAATCTCTGCGCGAACAGAAAATACTTTGTAAAAGTTCGTAATTTGAGTGCTGGGAACATGGAAAATGTGGAATTCGTGTATTAACTTTGCCAAAGTATTTGATTACTAAATGCTTTGTAGGAATAATTCTGAAACTATTTTTATGTTCTTTAGTATTACAAGCTAGTAGATCTTGCTGTAAAAATTATTGTTTTACTATAAAGCATTTATTACAGTATTAGCATATGTCTATGCAGCCTTATGCCTTCATAAAAGGGTCATCAAATCCAAAAAATAACTAAATGAACCAACGAACAAAAGATGATTAAATATTACACGATAGCAAAATTGTATAAGCTTATTTTCCAATTGCTATAAGCATTTAATTATTTTACTAGCGCTTTTTAATTAACGAGCATAAATTAAAACCTTACAGCCCAATATTAAGAAATGTTTTACTTAAAATATGTTCACGTTTACGCGGCGCAAATATTTCAATTAGGGAAGCAGTTTTCAGCTTTTTTAAACCGGTAATTGGGAGATAAAACCTACTGCAGTACAGATTAAAAGTACATAAATATTGCGAGTTATTATCTCGGTGGTCGTAAGCGGTGCTAGTTAAGAGAGGACATTTTCAGCTACCACAAATTGTCTGAGAGCTATTCAACTGGCATCAGTTCATAATAAATGAATAGCTCTGAATGTTAGTTTAACACAAATTAAACTATGTAATAAATTGCAAGGATTACTTGGAGGAAAATAATCTATCGTCTTTTTCCTACCCTGCTCCCTATTTTTCTGGGGTCGGTGCAGTATCTTGCTATTTTGGGGTCAGTTTTGGCATTTTTAATTGGAAGGCCCGGACTCCGAAGCGGAGACGAGATGAAAGGCGAGGAGATGTGTTTTAAACAACAAATAGAAATTCGTTATTCATACGTCTCGCCTCGGTACCACCGAGCGGAGATGGATCATATTTCTTTTGCGCGATCGAGCTAGCGGAGTTGTGAGCCGTGGCTTGCAAACTGGCGCCGCCCGACTGAACGCAGCAGAGACGAGAAGAAATTGAGCGGCGCCGTGTCAGATTGAACTAAACTGCAAAACAAACACTGCACACATCACCGTAAGGCTGATTTTCCACCAGAGATGTGCGAGTATCCGTTGCGAGGGATGTGTTTGAGGAGAACCAATAGGAACTCCATTTTCCTTTGGTGGAAAAGGGCTTAGCGAAGCGAGGTCTTTGTACTTACATACTAGACAAGTATATGTGTTGCGCGGGATGAATTGCGAGTAATGTGTTGCGAGGTTTGCGACGATGTGTTCTGTACCTGCTAGTCAAGAGACGGTGTTTGTTGGAAATGCCGCACATTAATGCGCGTTTTCACAGATCCGATACACATCCTCGTATGAGACATTTTCCTCGCACATGTTCGGTGGGAACCCCACACATTTTCACAGCGCAGCTACTAATCCTCGTACGACACATTTTCCTCGCACATCTCTGGTGGAAACGCAGCCTTAAAGTCTAGTCAGTACGCATCTCAGTCTAGTCAGTATTCTCGTCTCCGCTTCGAACATCTCCTCACATCTCCACTTTGGTGGAGTCCGGGCCTTATGACCGCCGCCTGCCTGTCACCAACCCTCCTTGGGAACGACTACTATCTCTCGACAACAGCCGGAACCACAACCTATAGGTACGTGTCTTCCGAGCATAATCGAGTTGAAAAATGTTCGGTCACCCATCAGAGTACCGACCGCGCGCTTTATAGCTTAGCTTTTGTGATAGTACGAAGAACACACGACCACGGAGCCATCGACCTCTCCAGATGGCGTTAAATAAAAATTAAACTATGCAATAAATTACTGGGATCATTTTTGAAGAGTAAGCACGCGGTAATATTTTCCGTAAGCACCTTCCGTACTGGGTCTGTACTGAGTCAAAATCTTTACCAAGTGCATGTAATTAAACGAAAACTTTCTAATTACGTCGTTTCGGATTCAGTATACACGGTCGGCCGACGGTACCCAGTTACCTTTTTGCAATAGTAACTACGACTACTTTAGAAGATAAAGAGTTAACAATAATCATTTGTGCCACGGTCCTGCGTGGTGTATAACAAACTTAAAAGTTAAGCTTGGGACCTGGATGAGTAACTAAAAATATGTTATCCCGATTTTAGTCCGTGCATTCATAAAGATAAAGAAGCTAAAGACACCAACTAAATTATACCAGGTTTTAACCTGGTATAAGTTAGCTGGCTAGTCTCAATTTATGTCCTCGTGAAACTAGTTCACTTTCGTATTTTTCAAAGGATCGGAACTGGTCAGCAGATTAACCTTACCTATCTAAATCCAGAATGAGCGACTAAAAATCCTAAATTTATTTATTTATTTATTTGGCACGGTAACAAAATACAAATCAAAAACATTTAACTTATGACTACTTATAACACATTGTTAAATTTGCATTTCAATGACAACCGAGCACAACATTTGACTTAAATATGTTAAATTAGTTCATACGTATCTACATATTATAACAATAGGTAGTGTGTTACTTTACGTTAGTGAGAAGTAAACCAACATTTTCTGAACACTTGATACTTTTTAAAAATGAGCGACTTACAGCCGATTAGTCGCCCATTTAGTAATCTTAGTCGCTCATTGTGGAACTTTTAGTTGCTCGGTTTATTATTTCCCTTTTTCAAATAGAGATTAAGTACAGTAGCTTAAAAACAAGTAGGATAGACAGTAAGACGTACTAAAATAAAAAGCTTCAGAGTGTGAGCTCCATTTATTTAGAAGACACCCCAAGAGGAATTGTGACAATTTTACAGCGAGACACAATTTGGACAAATGGTGCTCATTTATTATGTATCGGTGTAGGTTGAACTGTACCCGCAGACAAACGCGTTGTCTAAAATGGCCGCCCCACTGCTTAGCTACTCACAGATCTGTGGGCAGACAAAAACAAAAACTTTGCTAAATAAATTATAACTTTCCCAAACAGGTTAATCGTGGCTAAGTGCTGGAAATATAATTTTGATTAATGCTATAGAAGAATTAAAGTACATTCGACAAGTTTTAAATCTTCTTTAGCGTTTTAAATTTATTATCTACGATAGGTCTGTATTTATGGATTCAGAGTTTTTTTTTAAATACTCAGTCCTCGATAATCCCGAAGAAACTAATTGAAATTAGGTTTTCAATTTTGCTTTTTTTTGTTATAAAGACAAATGATCACATTTCACCAGATGGTAAGCAGTAGTGGAGGCCAAATATAAATATAGATAATGCAAATGATAAATTTAAGCACTGGACTAGAGATCCTCGCCTTATTGACCTGTAAGTATACTTGCTTCTTTACGACCCTTTCGAATGACCCAGCATTATAAGAAGGAGGGAGCGCTTCTGCTGGCTGCGAATAACATTCTTCATTAAACGACATAGAAAGTGATTTGCCAATTTTCTTAGTTCACGTTGGAATGGTAGCCATAGTTTGCTCACGTTTCGTTATGTTGTATTATTGACAATAATATACGCGAAAGTAAAATAGTAAAATATAGTGAACTGCCACGGATAAGCGAAATAATGTATGGAGGATCACGGAAATGCGAGAACCCACAAAAACCCAACTTATTAGTTCGCCGACTTTTTATAAATCTGTTTACGCTACGGATACGTAACTCCTTTAACAAACATAATGGAAATGGACAGGTATCCGCCAGGTAGAAATAACCTTTGAAGAGTATGTAGGAAGGCTAATTGTGATAAAATTACTTTCGGTATTCACTTAAAGTACAGTCGGGGTATGAAAGGATTCGTCACCGTAAAGTTGACATTAGCTTGCCCTAGGGTTATTTTGAATAAACGTAGAAAAGCATCTGACCACACTTTCACCTGATCTTAAGCAAAGATGTGGATGCTTACATCTTTGCTCATGTTGCATGCTTACCTAGAAATAGCCTATTCACTCTTGCTTTGAAGGGCACCCAAGTTGTAATTATCAGGGAACTCATTATCAGAAAATTTTCGTAACTCGACTATTACAATATCTTGCATCTTTGAATAATCACACGTCGTATTCTTCCAATGGCAGACAATATTATGGCCCCTGTGTTATTATCTGTATTGATTAACCGTCACCAGTAGTGAAGAATAGGGTTGATCATGGAAGAGTAGAGGCTGTTGAGATCCGCCCATTGCGTGTTTGTTCTAAAGTAGCGGAAGTTGTTAAGCGAATTACAAGTAACAGATAAAATGTTACAATTTAAATATTTCTTATTACTGTTACAATTTTATTATCATTAGTATTTATTTTATTTTCATAGTAAGTAGTACATATTGAAGATTCTAATTGCAATAATTTCGTTTAAAATTAAAGTGCAGTTCTGTAAAATGTTTTTAATATTCTTTCGTTATTTTAAACTCGAAATATTGGTAACATTTTTATGTGAAGCACTGAATAAACTTTTTTAATTTCAAATCAAGAAATACCATAATATAGAACTTGCAGCATTATTATGTTCCAGCAATTCGGTGCCTCATTGGTTGAGGATTTAGTGAATCTGGGTTCATGTTCGACCTTCATCATCATCAAAGCCCTTTTCACTCTTCCGGCATCACATCGCTAATCTCTTCGACCTTATCATGACTAAACATAAGGTGATATAAGCCAAAAGTTTCTCATTAAAGTTAAAAATATCAGTAAAATTATTTTGGTAGTGATAAAAATGCACTCAATCAACAAACTCTGTCGTTTTTTTTTAACGGATAGTAAAATAGTTTGAGCCATATCTAGGACAATATAGTAAGTAACGATACTAAGGTTTACTAAATATTTTTTTGCTGATGAAAGTTTCACCGATAACTTCATGGTCAGCTTTCTAAACACCTGATTGATTGATTTTGATAAAGGTTTTAGTGAAAACTAATTCAGTTAACCGTCCTACGCTGAAATTAATTGCTGGGATTTCATGCGTATTAATAAATGATTCAATGAAAAACGTGCTGGCATTCACGACCCCTCTCGAAGACAAAACAGCAAAAGCACCCCACCTAAATAGCTATTTTTTGCCACAAGGCTGAGAAAACAAGTTTTGTTTTTGTTCTCCTCAGCACGATATTATGATGTCCTACTAGCTGTTTTGCAACACCGCATTTTATGTTGGAAACCCCTCTTCAAGTGAACTATAACAATTTTAAGTCTCTTACGATAAAATCTCACTCAAAATACGAAGCCACAGCGAACCTTGTGTAGCTCATTTTTCTTCAATTTGCCAAGAGATTTTAAGTTTCTTTCCATTTAAACGTGAACCCTGCGATGCAAGCCTGAGAATTAATTGAAATGGACTACGACAAATCGCGGGCTTACTCCCCAAATGAGGTACTTACGCTAGCTTTAATGCCGACTTAAGTCAAATGGAAAGGGCAAAGGAAATCTTAATAAAATTATGAATACATTCTGTGAGAGCCATGTGAAGCTCTCTGAAGGTTAAGAATATCTTTGATCTGGAATTGCTTCAAATGACAGAGTTATAAGGAGCCTTCATAGGATTACGTTTGAAGGTGTACTCGTAATTTTATTCAATATTAGATCATCCAATTGAAATTTATTTTTTTCCTCAAACATTAGTTAATTCGAATTTATCTGGACTTTATTTAAAGTGGAATTTCATTGACTTATTCTTCAAATCAACAATCGATTAGTGTAAGAGAGTAGACTGATCGGGGTGAATATCCTTGGGAGAGGCCTATGTCCATAAGTGGGCTTCTTTTGGCTGAGAATATGATGATGATTATACCGCAAAGGTGGTGGTGTACCATACGGTACTTGATAACTGTAATCTACTCTTGTGGAAAACTATTTCATAAGAACCGCCAACTAAATAACTGTGAGGTTTATAAGTATTGCAGAAATAACACGAAACTCCACTCCATCTTCTTTCGTATTGTTGAAATGCTAATAATAAAGTTAAAATGCTTAAACTTTGAAAGACGTCGAAATTTGGAATATTTTCTGCGTTTACAAACGCGTAAATATTTTTAATACTAGAAAATATCGACCCGCCTGAGGCAGATCGATTTTTTTCAGTGTGTTTTTTCTAGTATTAAAAATATTTACGTCGAAATTTCTTAGCGTTACGCAAGTCTAAGTGCAGCATTTATTTATTTTCAGTTGTTGACTATAAGTATATCTATCTTTTATATCTTATTACATTATGTTGAGACCAATTACTCAAAACATTACTTAAAAGATGTCTGGGTAAGCTTTAATCAAATTCCACATAACATTATTGCTACGAGATGAAGCGAACGCAAACCAAAATTTTGTTAAGAATTTATTCAATAAGTTTGGTAAATATTGTAACATAAAGTAATGACTTATATTCCGACTTATGTTAAATACAATCTTTATTGATAAAAAGAGTAGGATGGGGTAAAAAAATTGCTCGACATAATTTTCATGATGTTTTCCTGTTCTTTTGGTAATACAAGATGGCGCCCCGCTTGTGTTGGAAGCAATCGCTTAGGCGCCAGGCGTCTACATATCAAATAGGCAATTTCTCTTCCTGACAAACCACGGTCTGCGCAATTAATTTTCATAAAAACGATAGATAACCTGAACATTTATTTTGAATTCTAATGTGACTATTACTAGTGACTATTACAAGCACCATACCAATAATTAACTATTGACAATCGAATACTCAAACGCTTCTTAGTGAAAGAGGTTAGTACGGCGCACATGTCTCCATACAAACAGAGATAAAGTTTTCCTATCCTTATTTTTTATTCGATCTTAACGATATAAAAGAATGTTTTTAATACGAAGAAAAAAAAATATGTCTGTAAATTTCCTTTTTCAAAATTCCACATACCTTAAAAGTTATTTTAAGAAAAAAACGTACAGACATAGTTTTTTGTATAATAAAACATTCTAAAATATCATAAAGATCGAAAAAAACTAGGGGTAGGAAAACGTTATCTCCATTTGAGTTATTTTGTATAAAGACGGTGCTCACCGTACTATCCTTTTCAGAGATCGTTCATGCCACCTCGATCGCACACAATAAACTACAAGCAAGTCGAATAACATTAAGAGACTATAAAAATCTTTAGTTACGCCACGGTTTATCTGGTTAGTAACTAAAACAATAATTTAAAGTTTTTTTTTATTCCTATACATTTATAATTTACTTAAGCACAATGACATTTGTAAATCAAATATAGCCCAAAAGAAATGTTTGGGATACCTGATAAGGCCTGAAATTTACTAAGGCCTTTGTTTGTACCTAACCAGTAAAAAGTTTTTTGTCTTCAATAAAGCCTCTCCTTGTCTCTAACCTAATTACGCGTACGTATCTCCGCAATGCAGGCTTCAACTACCACTGAATTAATATTAAAATTCTCCAAGTATTCCGCGCTTACACCGTATGCATGCATTTTTTCTTTCTTTTATCAGAATTTAATTACACAGTTTCTGCAATGCAGAGCTTATTTGCAGCTAAATTAAAATTCTCAAAAGATAATTTTTGTTCAATTTTAATCCGGGTTTTCATTATCACAGACTCATGACCTCTTCTTTACGTTTTTTCTGTGCTATTTTAATTTAAATGTTGGAATTTCTTTTATATTTTTTCGTATTCTAACTAATTATTTCAGTAGTCGCTTTGAATAGAAATTAAATAAATTTCATTTGTCTCACATAATTGTAAAAATAAAAAAGGGAATGAATATAGCGTTCAAGTTAATTTAAGGTATGTGACACATTAAAATATAATATTAAGGGCAACATAATAAATACTAAATATAGTTCCACGCTCACACCTATTATCTAGCCCAAAGTAAGTATCATTAAGAAACTGTGTTATGGATACTAGATAACGGACATTTTTTTATATACATAATAATTTTAGATATTTTCATAAATAGACTTAAATAAATATATAAACAACCATGACTCGCAAACAAATATTCGTGTTCGTCACACAAATATTTGCCGCTACCAGGATTCGAACCCGGACCGCTTGATGTGTAGGCAGCTATACTGACCACTCCACCACGACGGCGTCGTATAAGTGATAATACGGCACGCTGTTATCTTATTTTATCTGTGCCACGCACTGTCACCATTTTTAAATCGTAACATCTCATAATCTTATTCAAGTCTCATTCTTATTTATTTTAGCACGAGTGACCAACGGATACTAAGACTGGAAGGATCAATAAACCATATTTTTTAAAACACTGCTTGAATTTCAAATTATCACTTTACGATTAAAATAATTTTGTTGAAGTGCAAAGTGATAACAAGAAATCAGGCACATTTTTTGAGGCATAGGCAAGCGTCGGTGGCGTAGTGCGTAAGAGCGTCGTCTCCCATCCGGGAGACACTGGTTCGATCCCCGCCACGTACCAATGTGTTTTCAAATTTTGAATTCATATGTACTTTTAATCGACGCTTTTACGGTGAAGGAAAACATCGTGAGGAAACCTGCACACACCTAAGAAGAAATTCTTGGGTTGTGTATGATGTCGACCAACCCGCACTTGGCCAGCGTGGTTGACTAAGGCCTAATCGCCCCTAATGTGGAGTAGGCTCGAGCCCCTCGGTGGGGACATTATACGAGCTGTTGATGATGATGATGAGGCAAGCTTTTACATACAAATGGCGTCTAGTGTATTTCTTTATTCGAATTTTCAAAACCTTAATTAAATTAATCACCAGATGCTTGAGCATCATAATAATACCATGCCGCGTTCACTGTATAAAACCCGGCCAGACAGGATCTTTGAAGTATTGAAATAAAAATCTAATCTGATTTACGCCATGAAAGCGCGAAACACTCCCTCGTAGCAGATTTCTATCGCAATTCTGCCATTATAATATTTTTTTTTACTTTTCTAAAATTATATAAGCACGTATAGCGTACCTATTTACTCACGGATTATTCTAATTTCTGAGAGTAAATTTATACGCTATATGTTCCGTTCTTCACGTTCCATACAATACGTTAGGAATGCTAGAAATATGTTTGAAATTGATACCAAATGAAATAGAAAACGAAAAACATGGAAATAAATGCTGTCATGGATAAGTGCTGAGACGGGACTTGAACCCGCGACCTTTCGCAATCCGGGCGACTGCTCTTCCAACTGAGCTACACAGGACTGTTTAACTACGACGAATTTAGCCATATCTTTCGTTTTTTATTTACGTTATCAAGCTGACGTATGTCCCGTCTCAGCACTTATCCATGACAGGATTTTTTCCATGTTTTTCGTTTTTTATTTAATTTGGCATCAATTTCAAACATAACTAAACTTGTCAAACAAAAAATAAATCAAAAAAATATTTCAAAAAATGCTAGATATAGTTTGAATCAGACCCAGTGCTGATTGCGACCAGTTAAAAGAATTTCGTGCTATCAACATAGGGTGCACGTTCATCCATCATACTCGGAAATTCTGAAATATTCTTTGAACGTTCCACGAGAGAATTTTATTCACTCATAATTGATTCTCATGGGCTCCGAAATAAGCAGAAAATTGCCACCACGTCTTAGTAATAATGTGAAATATGCCAATGTACGCGCTCGTCCTTCCCAGGTATCTAATTGGCTGTCGGGTCGTTAAGTCCTAATGACTACGTATATCACCATAGTATCCAGACAAATTGCACATGGTTCCATGTTATGTATTGAGCCAATAAATAACAAAATGTTACATTGGAATTCAATTCAATAGAGGGAAATAAATAATGAAACTTTGATAGGAGAATGTATTGTTGTATTGTGTTGATATTTCTTCACAGATAATCTCTGCTTTTCAATTCAATACATAAATGGGTGGCTCCCTTAATACATCGTTTCGTCAGGGCTTACGTGGGTATTGAACCATTCGAGTTTTTTTTTGTTATGCATTATGTTGTGTAGGCAACGCTTGTGTGTGCGTGTGCTGCGTCCACGCGTAGCAACCCGCCTCCGCGGGGAGCGCCCCTCACCCCGCGCCAGGTGCGTGATTATTACTTAACAAGAATAAATCAGTGTGCTAATAGCAGCCGGCCGTTTCATTGATCTCCCGTGTTCCCGTATATAACAGTGGCGACGAAGATGGCGCATTTTGGGATTTTATCCGCGTTCGATCATAATGTACAAGATTGGAAGACCTACAAGAGTCGATTAACACAATGGTATTTAGCGAACGACATCGACACAAAAACCGACGCGGCGGGAACAAAACGACGTGCAATACTGCTGAGCGCACTCGCAGATAGTACCTTCAAACTCGCTGCAGACTTAGCCTTACCAAAGGAGCTCGAAGTGTTGTCTTATGAGCATATCGTTAAATTACTGGACGATCATTTCACACCTAAGCGATGTGGGTTCAGCGAGCGATATAAGTTCTACGCGGCCAGTCAACATCCAGGCGAAACATATCCTCAATGGGCGGCAAGGCTGCGAGGACTTACGGCGTATTGCGGGTTCCACGATGTGGAAGAGGCGCTACGTGATCGCTTTATAATGGGAATGTGTGCGGGGCCCGAGCGCGAAAAACTGTTTGCCCAAGAGGTGGAATCTCTGACCTTAGCAAAAGCTTTAGAGTTAGCAGAAAACATTCGGTGCGCGCGCGCAGGAGCCGCGTCCGCGCCGCCAGCTACACTGCAGCAGGATCCGGTGTTCAAGATTGTCAAAGAAAGGAATACCACCACTTCAAACCGATCGGAACGAGTTCAATGTTCTGTGTGCGGTCGTTCTAATCATAAGTCGTCACAGTGTCGTTTTGCGAATTATACGTGCAAAAAATGCAATGTCAAAGGTCATTTGCGCAAAGTGTGTACGAAAGTTAATTACGTAACGGCAGAGGAAGTGAGTGAGGACGACGATGGTAAGTTGATTTTAAATATTCGATCGGTTAGGGGTGAACCTATGACGGAAAATGTAAATGTAAACGGAATTAAGTTGAAATTTGAAATCGATAGCGGGTCCGCTGTCACCGTTATATCCGAAAATACATTTAATTTATATTTTAAAACTGAGCCATTGCTAGCTACGCGGGAAAGGTTCTGTAGTTACACCGGCAATGGTATGACATGCATTGGCTATGTACGGCTACCGGTGACCTATAGGCAACAAACACGGGCGCTTAACTTGTACGTCATACGAGATGGCGGGCCGCCCTTGCTCGGTAGAGATTTTATTTCGCGGTTTAATTTAGAATTTTCAGTCACATCTTGTCATTTTATCAATAATACGAATCATATCGAGCAGTTGCAATTAGAGTTTCCACAAGTATTTTCAGATAAATTAGGTACGTTCAATAAATATAAGGTTAAACTAAAATTAAAACCGGATGCTAAACCGTTTTTTTTTAAAGCGCGCCCGGTGCCGTTCGCCTTACGAGATAAAGTAGATAAGGAATTAGTACGTTTAGTAGATTTAGGTATTTTGAAGCCAGTCGAGCATAGCGACTACGCTTCTCCGATTGTACCGGTTTTGAAACGCAATGGGACAGTTAGGTTGTGCGCCGACTTTTCAGTCAGTTTGAATAAGCAGTTGGTAATAGAGCAATATCCGTTACCGTCAGTACATGAATTATTCGCTAAACTACACGGAGGACAGGAATTTTCAAAAATCGATTTATCTATGGCATATAACCAACTTGTTCTGGATGAGAACTCTCAAAACGTTACATGTGTAAATACACATCGAGGACTATATAAGTATACACGCTTAGTGTTCGGGTTGTCAAACGCGCCGTCAATATTCCAAAAAACGATGGAAAATGTCCTTGCTGGTATAGACGGAGTATTGTGCCTATTGGATGACGTACTCGTAACGGATAAATGTCCTATGTCACACTTAAATAAGCTGCACATCGTGTTAAAAAGGTTACAAGACGCGGGTTTAACTGTACAAAAAGAAAAGTGCGAATTTTTTAAAAAAGAAATACGTTACCTAGGTTACATTATTAGTAAAGATGGTCTTAAAAAGGATCCTCTTAAAATTAAAGCAGTTGTGAATGCTTCTCGGCCAACGAACGTTCATTCATTACAATCATTTTTAGGATTAGTCAATTACTACAGGAATTTTGTTCCTAATGCTTCGAGTATTTTAACTCCGTTATATGATTTGTTAAAAAAAGGGGCCAAATGGGCTTGGACTACGGAACATGAAAATTCGTTTATAAATATAAAAAAAAAATTAACATCGGATCAGGTTTTAGCGCATTTTGATTCCTATTCTAAATTAATTTTAACCGTAGACGCGTCCCCTAGCGGTTTAGGGGCTGTATTATCCCAAATAGGTACAGATGGGTTAGAACGGCCTATTTCATATGCTTCCCGGACGCTAAGTTCAGCCGAGAAAAAATATTCGCAGATTCAAAAGGAAGCAACAGCCATTGTGTTTGGAGTACGGCGATATCATCAATATCTGTACGGAAGATCCGATCCCTTTATACTGCGAACAGACCATAAGCCGCTCGTTTCCATCTTTGGTCCGCATAAGGGCATTCCTGAAGTATCGGCGAATAGGCTGCAGCGGTATGCAATGTTTCTCGGTGCCTATAATTATGCTATTGAATATATACGCAGCGGGGACAATAGCGCGGACTACCTATCGCGCGCGAGTCTGTGCCCGGAGCGCGGAGAGCCCGCGACTGAAGGGGGCGGCAGCGAGCACGCCACGGTGCCCGAGCGCGCCGCTTATGTTAACTTTATCGTGGACGGGGACATGCCCATTACTTTAGAACAACTGAGAACCGAAACAACTAAGGATGTTACGTTAAGTAAAGTAATCGAATTCATAAACAAGGGCTGGCCCAAAAAAGTATCTGATATTAACGTCAAGCCCTACCACAAATGCCGAATGCAGCTAGCGTATGAAAATGGATGTGTGATGAGGGGGCATAAGATAATACTTCCTGAAAAATTGCGCCTTAAAGTATTAAAAGAACTTCACAATTCCCACTTAGGTATTGTAAAAACTAAAGGAGAAGTCAGGTCACGTTTTTGGTTCCCAGGGGTGGATAAGGCCTTAGAAAATATGATAAACTCTTGCGATATTTGTAGACAACTGCGACCGACCCCCGCTAAGGCACCGCTTACACCGTGGCATTACCCTTCGACACCGTTTCATCGAGTGCATATCGACTTTCTAGGACCGATCAATAACCGCATGTTTTTAGTCGTCGTAGATGCTTATACGAAATGGCTCGAGTTATATGACATGACTACCTCAACTACATCTACTAATGTTATAAATAAAATATGCGATTTTGTATCAAAATACGGATTACCACATACCATTGTAAGTGACAACGGCACAGCTTTTACCTCTCATGAGTTTCAGAGATTTTGTTCGCTGAACGGAATCAAGCATTTAACGTCACCCGCATATAACCCGGCTAGCAATGGACAGGCCGAAAGTTTTGTTAAGATCGTAAAAAAAGGTATTAAATCCAGTGTATTATCATCGCGTAGTATTAACGACTGTAATTTGAAACTGTTGAAATACCTATTCGATTACAGAAACTCCATACATTCCGTAACAGGGTTTTCACCCGCCGAATTGGTTTTCGGCCGCAAGCTTAGGTCACGATTAGATATTCTCTTACCGACGGCGACAACTCCATCGACTACACCACTCACTTCCCCGGCTGTTAATGTGAAACATAAACAGTGCTCACAGGTTAAAAATTATAGAGGATCAAATAAACAATGTTTCGACGTCGGTGATTCGGTAGTTTACAAGAAATTTATTAATAAAAATTCATTTAATTGGTGTTTGGGGACTGTTGTTCGTAAAATTGGAAAAGTTATTTACGTAATTGAAGATAATTGTTCACGTAATTTAATCAAAAAACATAAAAATCAAATTGTACTGTATAAGGGACATTCTGTTGCTAACAATGAGTCTGTCAACCAGCATTGGGATTTCGACGACCTTTCTGTTGAAACCTCGACAGAAATACCAAATTCACGGACTGAAAAGGGGACAGAGTGTGAGTATCGTAGAGGCAGCGACAGATTGCGGGACCTACCAAGGGTCGATTACTCTGTATTCTTTTAATTATTTTACCTCTGTATTTACCTAATTAAATGGGGGAGGAGTGTTGTGTAGGCAACGCTTGTGTGTGCGTGTGCTGCGTCCACGCGTAGCAACCCGCCTCCGCGGGGAGCGCCCCTCACCCCGCGCCAGGTGCGTGATTATTACTTAACAAGAATAAATCAGTGTGCTAATAGCAGCCGGCCGTTTCATTGATCTCCCGTGTTCCCGTATATAACACATTATCTATGTGCTTATATCGAGGCAATAAAAAGGAGTAAAACCTGTTATATTGAATTTGTGGATTCTGTTTGAGCTATTTTTTTTGAGTTGAGGTACATGATCATACCAATTTGATATTATTATAATAGTTATTAATAAATGAACAATACAGAGTTTGATGAAATAATATAGGTCTAAATTATGAACAGGCGACACCTTTATTTATTTTAATTATTATTCGTGAAGGCTTATACACAGTAGAAAGCATCATCTGCAATCTTTTGTGATAAGGAAAATCATCAGAATGTGAAGGAATCTTGTACAAAATGTTTAAAAATATCAACAATAACTAAAAGCAAAAAAAGTTAATAGAAACTTTATATTTTGATGTCATACATGCATGATAAATTTTGGTCACACATCCGAGTACAGACCGCGCACTTGGTTGCTTATCTTTCGTGATCGACGACTCAAAAGTTGATAGAAACCTTATATTATATTTTGATGTCATACATGCATGTTTAATTTGGTTGCAATAAGTTAAAACATACTCGAGTTATCGTGCTAACGCACAGACACACGCACAGTCATAATTCCAAAAACGGTATTTTTGGACTCAGGGAGGTCCCAAACGTGTAAATCTGTCAAAATCTCGAGGTCGAATTTTTCGACGATTACATGACTTCCTCTTCCTGTTTTGGACCTCCCTGAGTCCAAAAATACCTTATTTATATATACCGGAATTATGTCTGTGTGTGTCTGTGCGTTAGCACGATAACTTGAGTAACTTATTACAACCAAATTTAACATACGTGTATGACATCCAAATATAAGGTTTCTATCGACTTTTGAGTCGTTTCCGGTGTACGAGAAAGTAAAGGGGAGACTACTCCCGATTTTTCTAAAATATAGTTCACTTTTGACTTTTGCGTTTTCATCACCGCTTTATAATAGTCCGGGTGCTCTCGAAGTGGCGTTTAAGAAGTTGCGCAATTTTATACAATGGGATTAATACAGTTTCCGTCAAGAAACTCAAGAGGCGAACTCAAAAGTTTGAGAAAACCAATTGTAAGTGCAGCTAAGTATTTCGTACTCACCTAAATGGGTATTATCCAAGGCCTTTCTAGACGTAAGCTTTATTGAATTCTGTCTTTGTTACTAATTTATTAAACTTGTTGTGTTTTCCTGCATTTTATATAATATTAACAGTCTTATAAATATCGATAAACTTCATTGTTCATTCAAGTTTAATTGCAATAAAGTTATTATTATTATTATTATTATATTATTATTATTGATTACCATCAGTCAAACTCGTATATGGCAACTGGCGAAAGAAGAAGATTTGTTGTAGTTTAACATTTCCCGACAATAGTTTAAGGCAATCGATTTACTGTCATATTTTTAATTCTTATTTATTTAAATAAAACGTGAAAAATATTGAAAATTTCTGGAACAACTAACGTTAATTTTTTGTAGAAGTTTAAGTAAGTATACCGTTTGCCATGAAGATTAACATTAGCCTGAAAATATTTACTTTTCTTTTCTTAAGCTACCATGCTTTGCATAGGTTGCATCTTCTCGCTACCCATTTCAATGGCAATCTGGACGACCAAATATGCGGGCTTTTTTAATTGCGTTGAGAATGAGATGTTATTTCACTAAGCACGATATAACCTATTATACCATGGCGAGATTTTAGAGTACTAGGTCGTCTACATTGTTACCGTCTTACTCTGGTTACCACTCCAAAGCGACATAGGCATTTGGCAACTCATTTCTGAATCACACACATTGGAAATGGAACTTCTTGGCAATAAACATGTGCTTTATACAGCCCGGGATATTTTAAAAGACTACTCGTTGTATAAAATATTTTAAAACGCGTGACAAAACACCTTGCAGATGGGGGAGGGTGGTAAATATTATGTACTCAATCCTCTTACCATCAGACATCACAAGTGTACCCTTTCTTACAATCTACGTAAGGGTTATTAAAAAAAGGCGACCTTTTTGGTCGACAAAACGAGGGCTAGTGTGGGACTTTATCCTTCGCTTCGCTTTATGTCTTCGCATTTGGACTCCTCTTCTGCTTACCATCAGGTGGAATTAGGTCATTGCTTGGCCTTTTTGAAAAAAAAAAAGAAAGTCACTTGCTAAACCTGTCCAATTAATATTTGGGGTGAAAGAAATAAATTTCAAAGGGGATAGTGATCGCAACCTCTTTTTCCTTATGCTCGGGGCGCACTTTGTGCAGAGTCCCCTTAATCCCGGTGTCGTAGACAAGGCACAGCAAATGGATAATCGATAAGACCCTCCCATATATATCTTCTTTTAAATAATGGCAGAGGTATGGCGAGATAAAACGAGTTTTATTTTCAGTTACCTAGCGGTATTTTATAATACGGCGATGGTCGATTAATAACGAACCTTTACCTTTCGACGTCGTTTGCCGGAATTTAAATAGTTTGCACAAAATAATTTTCCTTTTCTTCAAGCGCAGGAAATATTATGTCTCTAATGTCTTCCTAGCATTTTCGATGTATCTACAGTCAACAGCAAAAGGCTTGGAAATTCTAAAGTGATGCTTTTTCGATGTTTGCAATTGCTAGTCCTTTTTGGGATTTGAATTGTTTATTATAATTCTTGAATTTTTACTATAGTTGGTTAGAAAATAGAAGAATCGTGTTGCATTGATATATTAATAAAAATATATCAAATAGAACAACAAAATTATTACTCAAAAAGATTGAACGAAATTTAACATTGGCCTTTGGTTAGATCTAGGACCCCTTACAATTAGTAAAATTAATGTATATTTTTTAATAATAAAGAAAATTGAGTTTTATTTCTCAAAACAAAGAATCTAACCTCAGAGATATGTTAAAAATATATAACTACCAACCAACGACGCAGCTTGCATATTACTTCTGAGCCGTTTCACGCCACATACTCGTTCGCGGACTTTTGCATCATTGGCAGTCGAATTTATTACTACTTTTTCATTCTTTACATTGTCGCTTAGAAGAAAAGATTTATATTTTTTCCTATTTTGTTTTTTAGAATTCTATGGAGAACCTACATAGGGGTTTAAAATAATTTAAATCTTTTTCTACGGAAAATATTTTATGATTAGGGCCCCGTCATGGTTATGTGGCAGTCTCCAGTCGTAGTGGCAGGTATACCCACTGGCAACCGTCGGCAATCCTTCGCTCCGCATGTCGACCATTGCCACGCGGGAACATAAACACTACCGTATGGTATATCTGCGTTTTCCTTGTCAGACCTCTGCTCCCTCAAGGGGCAAAGGCCATCCGGGAATACATTAATGTCCTCTAGTCGCCAGAACATTGTTTAGCGAGCGACGGAGCCCTATCCCATCACTCGCCACCCTGACTGCGCTGGCTGGTGTGCAGTGTACTGCTTTCTTATCCGATCCGTACGTCTCCGGCGGCACTGAGAGAAGGTCACCCTTCCGCACCCGTTCCGCGGCCTCCTTTTGGAGCATGGCATTCTCACAAAAGGAGGTAACCACCTTCCAGAACGTCACAGCTCCGACAATAGCCTTGACTATGATCGGCAGCGAGAGATCTGGTTCACATAGAGCGACAATGTCACTAAGCTGCTGTGACCACGCTGAGCAAGTTAGCAGCGTGTACAGTACAGTGTCATCGGCATCACCACAGTGATGACAGCGGGGATTTACTCCCTCCCAATCCTATGCAGTTTGTGTCCGACGCCTCCATACCCGGACAATACCTGCACAAGCCTGTAATGAGAGTGTGTCGCGTTACCGGTGCACCCATTCAACTAGGTGTGGCCGAATTCCCGTGAGGGTCCACTGGCCACTTACTGGTACATCGTTAACCGTTGGGCGCTTTCGCGCTACCGTCTATACAGATCCAGCGACGGCTGAGCTGGGCCTAACTGTTACCTAAGGACTTCTGCACACCTTCTGTATTTGCATAATCTAAGAGTATTTGAGTTCCAAGGTGAACTCAATTCGAGTTTTGGTGTTTGATTAATCAAAAAAGTCTCCTAGGATCGACCGAAAATTATTAGTCAAAGATCGAAATATGCTATAGTTTTGTCTTTAAGTAAAGTTTTTAGTCCAAACTGTACCTAAATGAAGTGTACAAATTGTACCTAAATGAATAAAGAAATTTTGACTTTGAAAAGTTAAACCTGAGGCTTTACTAGGCAAACATAGGAATGCCGAGCTTTAGGGTTTGACTATAACAAATAAACATAATCACACTCACAATCCTAAAAGAGTTCAAGCAGAGCTTAATGTAACATTCGGTGACACACAAAGTCACATCTGCCATAGGTACAGTACCCAAAAATAGTGACAGGTTGCCAGCCTGTCGCTTAAACAAAAGGGGCACCGACCCCAAAAAATAACCATTCTTCAGTAGGAAAACCAACTAACGCAACAACCAGGACAGATGTTACACTCAAAATCATGTCGGCAGTCCGGGTATTATTATTATTGTAAATTAATTCGTATATTTGTTATAGATAAAAATCTTTAGTTTATTGTGACTCGTCTATTTAGTCAGTTAGTTTTAGTTGAAACTTACGCCATAATTTAACATAGCAAGAGAAAAAATAAATTTCTATTCTCGCTGTCCATCTCGTTTTATATAAGTAAATGTTCGCTGTTATATTTGTAACAGTTCCAGAAGCCATCTGTCATAATACACCGCAGTAGGAATGCCAACAATAAATCATTTTCTGAGCGTATAAGCCTAGGCTCATGTTTACACAGTCTATAATAACGGTATTATTATTTACTTAATACAAACCAGGTTTCTTCTGTCAATAGAGCAAATGTTGTTTTATGGTTTGATTGTAATAGGTTATGTTGTGAGAAGCAATTTTGTTTTCGGCTAGTGTTCTATGTTACAGCTGTCAAATTTGAATTGATAAATGCTATTGTTGTGTTCAACCTCTAAAATTATCAATCAAAGCAAATAATGATACGAAAAGGGAATGGTGACTAAAGAATCCTAATAATTATGAATGAAACAATAACCTCTAGATTTTCTTTCATTGTATACTTTTGTATACCTTTACAAAGGTGCAAATGTTGTAAAACTAATAAACCTTAACACGAATCATTGCAAAATTAACCTGCATTTAACAAATAAATAAATTGAATTGGATTAAATTACACAATCCAGGCTATTAGTTGGTTAAGTATTTAGAACAGCTTAAAAAATATTTCTTTATTTTCTGTTATAAATTTAATTTATGAAGTGAAGCGAAAATCAAAAACTAGTAGATCTGACAGCAAGCTCTAGCCAGCCCGAGGGTGCGGTTAATCGCCGTAGTAACGTTTCGTGCGGTTGCCGCACGGTAGCCATGCTCTCATGTTCATTAAGACGAGAGTGAATTCTATTTACCAGGTAACTTTTTTAATTATTAAAATTGCAAGCCACAAAATAAGTGGGAACAAGATTTATTGTGTAAAGAAGAACTGAATTTATCAATAGGTACATAACTAATATCAAATATAATTAATATCAAAAATGTTCTTTCAGTTAGACTAATATTAGTAAGTATATCAGTTAGTAATGTTTACTCCTATTGTATAGTTTTTCAAAAAGCTCTCACAGGACAGGCCGCTAGTCTTGTATGAGAGCTTTATCTAATATGTAAATAATTTTATTTTAAGCTTTTATGACATTAAATCCTTCGTTATCTTTATTATTATTTCTCCGTCTGTCTAGAGACCATCATCTTATCAAATTTTGTCATAATCACAACACTGAAACAGTATTAATGAGTACCGACAGCTAGTGATTAAATGCAGTCCTTTGGTGTATGAGGTTTCTGCTTGAAACTCGTTTTCATCCTCGACCTTATCATATCCACCATCAGGTTAGATGACAGCCAAAAGTTTCCTCGTCAAAAGATAAAAAAAAACTTTTAATTTTTTGCACCAAATCCATGATAAATGTGTTTGCCGCGAGTAAAGTCTAACAAATAAATCGGGGTCTCACTATCTCCTTAAAACAGAAGCAGCGAAAAAGTTGGTTTTATCTGAAACGACATCACTAACGCGGTTGGCGGTGCCTCGCAGCACTATAAAAATAACTTGTATTCTTATATAACACCGTATGGGATATATTATAAGAGTTAATTTATAGTGCAATAACCTAAGTGGAATCGAGAAAGCTCTTAGTTTTCGGCAGTCTCAGTATTTTGTGCTCATTAATTTTCTCTTGTGGGTTTTTGTCAACACTGAGCGCTTTTATTATACTTTTATTAAGCAAACACTCCATCCCTTTCTCTTTTGTTTATTAACCTTACTTAAATAAAAAGAAAAACATAAAACTTTTTCTACCTTAGATATCAAGTATTCTGCCAACCGCTGTTCATCGTATTTCGTTTAACGGCAAATTTACATAATTGTTTTCCTGTCTTACCTATTTTTCAGTGAATCCCTCTCGCATTAAGTTACTTTATTTAATTCTAAGAGTGTCTCCGCTTACCTTATTGTGGTTTACGTTCGAGATAACTTAAGTTCTATGTAACTTAATATTAAAGAGCTGTTTGTTTACGGAAAGGGGTACGTGTAACAAGATATCCTTTAGTAACAAGATGAGTGTGTTTTATGAGATATAGTTTCTATAAACTTGATGGGTTTTCAGTTTCGTTGTCATTATTGGGTCGTAATATAGCTAGAATTTTACTAACATGAATTGTTTTTGGTTAAGTCACATTCCGAGATGTTTTTGATGTTTGTCCGTCAATCACAAGACAACGGTTTCATGGTTTTGGATGCAAACTGGTATGCAGATGGATATCTTAATCTGTTTTTTTTTTTTACTGGAAATATGTACACGTGCGTTGAATTTATTGTTCTATAGTAAAGTAAAATACACACGATTTTTTTTTACTTTGTTGCCCTAATTTTAATATATAATAAAACAGTAATTTAGCAAATACAATTAATAGTTCACTAAAATATATTTTGTTCGATTTGTTACTTCTACCGTACATATAAATGACGTACTATGAAATGATATCTAAGGATGTTTAAAACTTTACCTAAAATTAAAAGTGAATGTACAAAATGTAGTCAAAACATTTTATATCGTCGGAACGTCATCGTATTTGCTCCAAAGCTTTTATCGCGCCAAATAGGCTGCCGATTCCAATATCGAGTCAAATAGGCCCTAGATATTTACAAAGCTAGTTTTTTCACTTCTTAGATTGATAATATAGTAAAGGGACTAAGTAATCCGTCTAAGAAGCTTAGGTCATCTTTGAAGTACAAAGGGCGGTAGTTGGGCGTGAAATTGTTTAGAATACACAACATAGAGGATTTGATTATTTAGGAATAGAAATGAATGCTTCTTTTGATATTAGTGTACAATTAAATCGATTATGTCAATGTTAACCCTCGTAATTACATATCAGTAATCATAGTTAATGTGTCCAGTAATATATTACAGAGTTTTAAAGGCGTAATAAGTCAATGACAAGCAGGAACTGACTTCTTCAAGAAAACAATAGGAATCTAAAATTCTGTATTAGAAACATCATCGACAACCTAATAAAAAGGTCAATCAAATGACTCCATTCTTGCAAAGTGCCTCTTCACGCCTCTTTTGAATGACCCAGGATTGTAAGGAGGGAACACGTGTGCTGGCAGTAGATTAGATTTTTTGTTATGGTTATGTGTTTGCTATGTTATTATTTGATGTGTATTTTTTAAGTTATTATTTTGGTGCAACGATAATTAAAATATTGTAGTTTATTAACTGTTTTTATTGCAATGGATTCATTCTCTAGCGCATTAGACTATTTAAATTATTTAATTTAAAGTATTTTATATTTTTAAATGCTAAAAGAGCTTCAATTACGATTACTTAACTTCGACGCGAATGCAATATTTTGGAATTCTAATTCTATGATATCTCTGGTCGAGAGAAGAAGTCTTTACCAAATAAAGTCATATACTTTCTTTCGTAATTCGCGTAATGTGTTCGATGGAAACAGGCTTCTTATTTATTCCGTTCCATAAAACATGAACGTTAAAGACAGCCGCTCAAGATAGCACAAAAATAAACAGCTTTTTTTCACAAATGTCCGTGTTGCATCTTAAGGAAGTGTTAGATAAGTCATAAGTTATCTCTGGTTAGTTGAATTAACGTTGGATACTACATTGTTAATAAGAGGAGGTTGACGGCGCCGCGATCGAGCGTTCATAGTAACGATCACGATTATTCAGCAACCAAGTGCGCGGTCGGTACATGGATGGGTAACCGTTTTTTTTTTTCAAATCGATTTGCCGCCGTGCTTCGGAAAGCACGTTAAGCTGGTGGTCCGGGTGCTGTCGAATGATAGCAGTCATTCCCAAGGAGGGTTGGTGTCAGGCACACGGCCGGTCAAAAAAATCTAATGCGTAATCCTTTGACTACTCTTTTTCCCTTTGCTAGGCATTAGACCCATATGTAGGGTCGTCTGGGTAGGTACCACCGCCTTTCTTATTTCTGCCGTGACTTGACCCACTTGATACTAAGGAGGTGCCGTAGACTGGCATCTACTACAACTATTAATACTCCCAACACGAGGGTGCCACACGCTGCTTACCTTGAAGCTCTGGAAAATTCATCGACTAAAAAATAAGTATTATTTAACTGGATATAACTTTTACTAGGCGGTAGACCCATATGTAGAGTCGTCTGGTTAGGTACCACCGCCTTTCTTATATTTCTGCCGTGAAGCAGTTCGCTGTGTTTCGGATTGAAGGGAAAGGCAGCCAGTGTAATTACTGGGCATGAAGGGCATAATATCATCTTAGTCCCCAGGATGGCAAACGCACTTGCGGTGTTAAGTGATTTACACTTAATATTGCAAGTGTCTATAGGCGGCGGTGACCACTCAACATCAGGTGGGCCGCAAGCTTGTTTGCCATCTTGTAACATAAAAAAAGACTTAAAAAAGACCTAAAAAAATTTGGAACAGGGTACGAAAATAAATAGCTAGATTGTCAACAAGACAGAAAAAGACTTTATTTACAAATAAATATCGTCAAAAATCGTTTATTGTCAAAAATAGACATTTTCATAAACGTCAGTAATAATAAATCTATTGTAGTAGTATGTTATTGGGCATTCTAACTCACTTTCGTTCATCGCAGACGCGATCTCACTCTCGAGAGTTAGAACCCCCCAATAACATTCGTGAGTGGAATGTCTAATATGGTTTTTTGGGTTATTGGTTCAAAGTTATACTGTAAAGATGATGTACATTTAAAAAGCTTCGGCGTTCAAATTAATGTTCATTTACTCGTTACTCGTGATAGATAACGGTTAAGTAATAGTAGGTGAAATGAAATTTGTTAAACAAAAAAAATCACTCAAATTAGAATGCATCTGTCCTATATCATTCAATCAACCAAAACGTCATGGGGAGCTATTACCGAATACGATACGCTGTATTGTTTGTGGTCCTTCAAATTGTGGTAAAACGAATTTAGTGATAAGTTTACTGTTGAACAAAGATGGACCACGTTTTCAAAATCTATATGTTTATTCAAAATCTCTATACCAACCTAAATACGTGTATCTCGAGAAGGTTCTTAATATGGTGTCTGGAATATCGTATAACAAATATAACCATAACAGTGAAATTTTGAGCCCGCATGAAGCTATGTCAGATTCTATTATTATTTTTGATGATGTTGCTTGTGAAAATCAAAATAGCATTAGAGATTACTTTGCTATGGGACGTCATAAAAATATCGATTGTTTTTATATAAATCAAACTTATACTAAAATACCGAAGCAGCTTGTAAGAGACAATGCAAACTTAATAGTTCTTTTTAAGCAAGACGACATTAATTTAAGACATGTTTACGAAGAACATGTAGGCTCAGATATGTCGTGGTCAAAGTTTCGCGATATGTGCTCTGCTGTTTGGAGTAAGCCTTACAGCTATCTTGTAATAAATAAGGACTGTGAAAAAAATAAGGGTTGTTATAGATTAGCATTTGATACATTTGTGATAGTGGACTAAAGTACATAATAGCATGTTATGTTACGAATTGATCACTCTCATTCGTGATTCAGAACGAGATCTTACCTATATTCTTTAAAATGGAGAAAAATCTTAAAGAACAAATTGTTAAATCTGCTGCAGCTGTAAAAAGAAAAGTAGAAATGATAAGGGATGCAAAGAATAATGATAATATGGTTTTCGAAAAAATATTGAAACCTATAGTTGACCCGCTTAAAAGGATAGCAAATAAGAACGATGAACGAAACTCGGAGGAAAATGATCAATATAGTCAATTACCAAAAAAAGTTAAAAACACCTATAAAGGAAGTGAAACGTCGTCATTGTCTAGTAATGATTCCAATGAAGTTGAAAGTGAAGAAGATGAAGAACTGATAGGGCGGGAGTTATATAATAACAAAACTCTCATATCATCTCCTTTTGAAGATCAGAATGTTAGCGAAACATCGTTTAAGTCTATCCAGTCATCACCTAACCCAAAAAACCAGTCATTGTCGTGGTCCACATCTTCAGAAGTATTTTCTGGTGTACCTTTCGGAATAAAAAATGTACGCGGGAAACTGATGCTTGGAAAAACCCGCATTCATGATGATGGCATGTTTCTTACAGTAGGAACACGTAAATTGGAAATTACAGAAGGCTTAAAAGAACTTTTGTATCAAAAGAAACCAAATTTAGATATTATCACGAATGATGATTTACAAAACTATAAATTACTGCTCTTAGAAACCAATGCTCACCGACGCAATTGCGATCCATCGAAACCGATAAACAGCAATAAGGGGTTTAGATACATAAATATTATCAAACCTTTGTTTAGATTGACTAGAAATCCTACAACAAGCACAGAGAGTTTAGCACAAGGAGAAGGCTTTAAAATTATGAAGAAAGTTAAAAAAAATACTGACTATATTTATTGGGATGATCCAAACGAATTAGTCGAACGATTACAATTACTTCTAGCATCGAAAATAGCAGGTAACACTGCAGTCGATAATGAAATAATTTCAATTGTAGAGGAATTACACGAGGCTGGTATTTGTATAAACTTCAAAGAATATAAAAAGCGTGGGGTATCAGGAGAATTGACCAGTGCACTAGCAAATACCCTCAACAAAGCACCGAGACTGCAATGAATGTAGACAAGTTTGGGCACCACGTTCACAAGCGTTTGCGACTAACAGAATATATTGATACCTGTAACCATTACCTGGTGAAATCGGAAACGGGGCACTTTGATTTAAAGTCTTCGAAATTAAAAGGCTTATCAATCCCAATTGAAGATGATGAAGCAGTGAATAAAGCTTATGTAGACAAAGCATTTCAGGAACTAAGAAAAGAAATAAAGAAGGTCCAAAGTGACGTTAAAAATTATCTAAATAACTTGGAAAAAGTGACAGTAAACCGTTTCAGTACTTTATATTACAGCAAAACAGAAATAGACAAATTGTTCGAAGACAAATTAAACAAAAAATGAGTAAAAAAGACATAATCGATGAACTCCATAAAGCAGCAAGAAGAAATTTCCCACGTCAAACTACTATAATTAAAGGAATAGACGATTTATGGCAAGCTGACCTGATTGATTTACAGAAGTATTCAAAATATAATAAAAACTATAAATACATTTTAGTGGTAATCGATACCTTATCGAAATATGTATGGACGTGCCCTTTAAAATCAAAAGAAAAAAAGTGTGTTACGAACGCTATGCAAGAGATATTCATAAAGTCATCACGAATACCTAATCATTTACAAACAGATTTAGGTAAAGAGTTTTATAATGATACATTCAAAGGAATATTAGACAAATACAGCATAAATCATTATTCCACTTACTCTGTAAAAAAAGCTTCCATAGTAGAACGCGTAATACGAACAATAAAAAGCCAACTTTACAAAATTTTTAGTTTGCAAGGCTCTTACAAATGGTTTAGAAAGAACATAGAGTCCGTTGTAGAAAATTATAACAGTACTGTGCACCGTATAACAAAATATAAGCCAATTGATGTTGATAAAGCAAACGAGATTATTGTTCGGTCAAATATTTTTAAATCAAAGTCGTGTCACACAGATAAGAAACCGAAATTTCAAGTTGGAGATCATGTTCGAGTTAGTAAGTTTAAGAAAGATTTTTATAAAGGCTATACACCAAACTGGTCGACTGAATTGTTTGTTATTGTTAAAGTAAATAAAACGAAACCAAATACTTATCTTTTAGAGGATAAGTATAAACAAAGAATTTTAGGATCATTTTATGAGTATGAATTACAAAAAACAAAATTCCCTGATATTTATCTGATTGAAAAAGTTTTGAAAAGAAAAGGAAATAAGCTTTTTGTTAAATGGTTAGGTCTAGATGATAACGAAAATAGTTGGATAGATAAGAAAGCACTAGTTTTCTGATATAAATTATACTGGTTACCTTTAATATCGGCATTTCGAAAATATCAATGAAGCGGGGAAGTGGTGTTATCAACGAATTAATAAACCGTTTACCGTTTGAATTACATTTACCTGGATATCAATTTTGTGGTCCCGGAACAAAACTGCAAAAACGGTTACTGAGAGGTGATCGAGGTATAAATAAATTGGATGAAGCTTGTATGTATCACGATATTGCATATAATAATAGAGATTTGAAGGCTAGACATAAGGCTGATTTAGATCTTTTAGATATGGCTAAAAACAGGTTAAAATCAAAAGATGCAGGAAGAGGAGAAAAAGTTGCCTCATGGATTGTAAAAAATGCGATGAAAGCAAAGCTCAAAGCCGGTGCTGGAGTCAGGCCTTTTATGTCAATAGTAAAAAAAATACAATCACAGTTAAGAAAATCAAAATGCAAAAATAATCACTCTGCTATAAAACGCGCTTACGCAACAGCAAAAAAATTGTTTTCCAATAAAAAGGGAATAAGATTACCACGATGTATTCCTATACCTAAAAGCGGAGGTTTCTTGCCTCTCGTTCCAATTTTTGCTGGGTTATCTGCTCTGGGCTCACTTGCTGGTGGTGCTGCAGGTATAGCCAAAGCTGTCAACGATTATAGAGTTGCTCAGAAAAACTTGCAAGAATCTGAAAGACATAACAAGATGATGGAAGCTGTTGCACTTGGGAAAGGAATGTATATTAAACCTCATAAAAAAGGAGCTGGTTTATATTTGAATTTTCCAAAAAACTAACAAATCGGCTACCCAAACGTCCTCTCACTAATTATAACATATTGGAGAATGCTTCTGATATACCATACTTTCGAGGCGTTTACATGAGAGATACACTACCATTAAAACCTAAAAAAATAGAATGTGGTATAGTAAATCTTGATAGTTCTAACAATCCCGGAACTCATTGGGTAGCCTATGTTAAACAAAATGACTATTGTGAATATTTTGATAGCTTTGGTAATTTAGGACCACCATTAGAGTTGATAAATTATTTAAGAAATATGACGATACATTATAATTATGCACAATATCAAAAGTTTGGCACTATAAACTGTGGTCATCTTTGTCTAAGTTTTTTAAAAGATTATTGGAATAATCATTTATAATAAGAATGCAATAAACATTTTGATCAGTATAAAAATGTCTTTCACTGTATCAATAACAGGCCAAGGAGATTCTTTATTAACAAATTATTCCCCCAGTCTACAATTAATCGGAAACTACGAGTGTGGTCTTTTGTATTTTTCTACATTTAATTCTATTCCTAATATAGATGAACGAAACAACAAATTTCACTACGGTAATAATGAAGTTATCGAAATACCTGAAGGGTCGTATGAATTTCAAGATATTTGTGATTATCTTAAGAGTAATATAAAAAATGCCACGTTGAACCTGACTTGCAATAACAACACATTAAAAACACATTTGTTCTGTTCTCAAAATGTTCACTTCGATAAAAATAATTCCATCGGGAAAGTTTTAGGTTTTGGATCGGAAGCAGTAAATGCAAATATAACCACCGAGTCCCGGTATCCTGTTAGCATTTTATCAACAACTATCGTGCGCATCGAATGTGATGTTATCAGTGGATCATTTGTGAATGGAAAAGCAAGTCATATAATTTACGAATTTGTACCAAACGTACCACCTGGTTATAGAATCATTGAAATACCGAAAAATTTGATTTATTTTCCCGTTAACCAAAATTCCATAAGCAGTATAAATATAAGAATTTTGGATGCTGAAAACCGAGAAATCAATTTGCGAGGTGAAGAAGTACAATTATATTTACACTTTAAAAAATGTTAAATTTCAATAAAAACCTACCTACTTTCCCTGATCCACTCAGTTCTAAAAGATCTGCTCATAGAGAAACACCGCTTCGCTTGAAAAAGAAACTCACCAAAAAGAATAAAGAATTTTTAAAGCTACTAGGCTTACTAAAATGAATATTTTAAATATATCCCAACCAACGTCATACGATAACAGCATTGAAAGTTTTGAATATCATTCGTATAAACCTTACGTGACAAGTTTCAACAAGAATGATGAAATACGGATACCGATTAATCAGCAAGACCTGTACGTTTTACCCGCACTCAGCAGTTTGTATATTGAGGGCAGAGTTGATGTTTATAAGCTTAATAGCACTTCTAAAGAAAAAGAACGAATACCAAATGTACATTTTGTAAATAATCCTGCATTATTTTTATTTCAAGACATTCGATATGAACTAAATGGTGTAGAAATAGATAGAATAAAAAATGCGGGGGTCACTACAACAATGAAATCTTATCTTTCGTTAAATGACAATGAATCGAAATGTGCAAACGTTTGGGGTTGGTCTCTTACAGGCACGAGCACTGTTAACGGAGGATTATTTTCTGTTTCTATACCCCTGAATAAAGTATTAGGTTTTGCAGAAGATTATGAAAAAATTATAATGAACTGTAAACATGAATTAGTACTATTGAGAAGCAACACAAATCTCAATGCTTTAAAGTTAGCTACAGGAGAAATTGTGGAAGACATCATGATAAATAAAATAGCCTGGAGAGTTCCTCACGTTAAAGTATCAGACCGAGAAAGAATTAATTTATTAAAGCACTTAGAAAAAGATCGTGCTATAACATTAGCATTTCGTAATTGGGATTTATATGAGTATCCGCTATTACCACAAACTCGTAAGCATAATTGGTCTATTAAAACCTCTTCACAGATCGAAAAACCACGTTTTGTTATTATTGCTTTACAAACTAACCGTAAACATAATGCGGTAATGTCAATGGCAGAGTTCGATCATTGTCATATACGCGATATAAGAGTATTTCTAAATTCGTCCTATTATCCATATGAAAGTCTGAACATAGATTTCTCCAACAACAAGTATTCATTAATATATGAACAGTACACAAGGTTTCAACAGTCTTATCACAGTCGTCGAGCTGAACCCTTGTTGAGCTTAAAAGAATTCAAAGAAATCGCTCCCTTATTTGTTATTGACTGTTCCCGCCAGCACGAAACGCTAAAAGGATCGATCGACGTCCGAGTTGAAATCGAAGCCGATCAAGAGATACCTGATCACACCGCTGCATATTGTCTAATACTGAACGATTGCATATTTGAATATAAACCTTTGAGTAATATTGTAAAGAAAATATCATGAATCATACAATAATTTTAGATCTTCAAGGATTTAAAAATAAGGAAAATGATTTTATAGTAAAAGAATTAGCTATAGCTACTCTAGACCATACTCATATATTTTTAATAAAACCCCCATACCCGTTCACTGCTCTCACTCAAGAAGAGAGAAATCATGTGCGTTGGATAGAACAAAATAGAGGCTATCGTTGGAGCGAAGGATATATCGATTACAGAGAATTTCGTAGAATTATCAAACCTTATTTAAAAGAGAGAAAAATTATAGTAAAAGGTGTTGAGAAGATTAAATGGGTTCAAGATTTATGCGGACATAATAATATCATAGATATAAGTTATTTAGGTGTTCCAAATTTAAATGCTCTTAATGATCTTTATTGTAAAAATATAACTATATACAATTGTTTTACTCATAGAAACATATGTGCTTTAAAAAATGTTTTATGTATGAAAAAATGGTGTGTAGAAAATAAAGTGTTGTTTGATTTTTAATAAAAAAGTAGAATGTAAAATTCTTTTAAATAAATCTATTACAGTTCACTTGCTTTTTTATTACTCATCTCAGTAGCGTATAAGTAATTGACAGATGGTGATGATAGGTTCATAGAATCAAGCCAACGTCATATTTATATTGTGTAGCAACACAATCCATAGATGCGTTGGCTTGATCGAGTTCAGTACAACAGAACTGTTTATTTAATTGCTAAACTCAGGGCCTGTTTCACCAACGACGAGTAAGTTCCGAGTAACTAACTCTGATGATTAGTTCATACGAATTCTGTTCCTTTTTTATAATTATTCAATGAATAGTGCCTACTTGTACATTATGAAACAGGCGCTAAGTATCAAACGCTTGAGTAGTAGCAAGTATCTCTAAAGCAAATAGATAGTACAAATTATCTATGTTAGATGACACCGTCCAAGCAATTTTAAGAAAACATTGATTTTATTTTCAAAATTATTTTTACGAATAAATGGAAAGAAAATATTTAGGTATCTAATTACTAAATAAGAAAAAAGAAAAAACCTGAATCTCTTATCAAAAGGTTTATTTAAAGTTTTTATAATTAAGTAACACATAATAAATTATTCTTACTATTTCACAACTTAAGATAACATAATAACTACAAACTATCACCGCAAAGTTTTTTTGAAATTTTTCTAACAATGGTTTCCGTGAGATCCATGATCTCGTCCACTGGCTCCTGAACCACGTACTGCGCGCTGAGCATCACATTTTCATCAATGCTGTCAATGTTTGAGCTAGGAGCTGATGTGATTAAATAATCCTCACTCGAACTTAGCAAATCCAAAACTGTTATTTTTATAAGTTTCATTCCTTTCTGCTCTTTTGTGATCACAAACGATTTAGTAGGTATTCGAACTCTTTTTCTCGAAGTATCTTTTCTCTGTCTAGATTTTTTCTCCTTCTGTTTTGATTCATTGATATGCCTTTGACGTATTTCCTGGAATTCTTGAGTAAAACCTTCTAACGGATCTTGCGCATATTGTGAAAACAGGATATCCGATGAATTAGACATTACCTGTTAAAAAAATACAGATTAGAAAAAAAATCAAAGGATATTTCTAAAAAATAAAAAATTAGACATTATACTTACAAGGATAGTGATACAAAATTTCCAAGTGTCTGTTCGTTGGAACAGCTAAACAATGAATGAAATAATAATTGCTGAAAAATAGTGACTTGAAAAACCTAATTAAGAAAATTGCATAATTTGCATTTCATAACAAGTAACCTCGTTACAACACATTTGATTAGTGCTGTTTCAACATTAATTATGTTTATATTCTTTAGTATTCATTACCTTGCCATGTTCCATAGATAAATAATCAGACATAGTTAAACGGGCTATGGAAAGTAAAAATTAAAACCAGCTAAGTATGTTTTTATAATTTTATTAGGCAAATAGGTTTGTATCATAATTACAATAAAACAACATTAATTATTATTTAATTAATATTAACAACATTTACAAAGTAGATATAATACACATACAATATAATTTAACACTAACAACCTTAACTACATAAAAAACCTTAATTACACAAATTTTAAAATAATTTATTATGACCCCATGCTAAGGTAGAAATTTTATCTGATAAAATAAAACGTTTATCATCTGAATTTGACAAAGCTATTTTATTAACGCTCTGTGTAAAAATTTCATGTTTTATACATCGAAATAAAATATTTTTTTTCCTTATTATTTTATCATTCAATAAAGCAGACATATATTCAGATGAAGACAAATCTCTAACTACATTTTTCTTAACACCCTTTGCCTTTTTTATGAATGCCTTTGCAGTTTTTATACAGTATAATTTAGACCGGAGTCCTATAAATTCAGTCATAATTTCTCCTCCTAACTCGTCTTTAAATAATCCCGGTACTTTATTGTTTTTTAAAGGTAAACCATATATATTGTTAGAGTTATAGTTACTAGTATCAAAGTAATTTATAAAAATTTCCTTTAAGTCGTGATAAAAATCATTAGTTTCAATTTTATACACAAAACTATCGGTATCAGTATAGCATAATTGTATTTTATCTCCGTAGTGAGGTTTTATAACAGAGTAATGGAATTCAAACATATGGCTTTTAGATAGTTCTAATACCGCAAACCCAATGTAAATGGGTTTATTTAAAATTACTCTTTCTGGTTTCATCTGAACAGCAACCAAATTTTCTGAAAAAATTGTTGCGCTATGAAAATTCGGTCGTGCAATTAATTTATCTGCTGAAAGAGACTTCTTCGTTTTGTTTGATTTATCGCTCCATTTATTAACTAATCTAACATCAACTCTTTTCTCGCTATCTTCTAATGTTTTTCCGAATACTGAATTATTTAACAATTTAAAAAAGTCTTGTTGAAAAGAAGTTACAGCTTTTTTTCTCAATTCTGTGTTTAAATTAATATATTTTCCTAAAAATGGACTTTGCCTGAAAGTTAAGACGCGATGAATTTTGTCTAAAATAAGCCCATTCTCAATACATGTTTTTAAATAAACATAATGAATTACGTATTGATATTTAGAATATAAGTTTGGAATTAGCTTAGATGTTTTACCACCTGGTGGTATAAATTTTTCAGGACAAAATGGGTAATCGTTATGGTTATAATGTAACTCCTCGGGATATGTTAAGTCCACTTCAAGAATGTAACCAAAGTCTGACTCATCCGTAATATTCATGATATTTAACTGATCTATTTCATTCTGATCCAAAAATCTAAAATCTGAAACAGGTAAGTATTGGGACATGCTATATCCATACAAATTATTACAATCAATGTAAACCAAAAAAGAATCCGGCTTGCTGGGATCATGGTCAGGCATATATTTATTATTAGCTTGGGCATATCTCGTCGAACACAAACATATACCCCCACGTATTCCTTTTTGTATAAAACGGATAATTTCTAAGTCAGTTAATAATTCTAACTTAACATCAGTTTTAAGTAACATTGCATCAAAAGATAAGCTCGGGGCTGTTAGATAAAATGCAGGATCTAATTTATAGTTTGATTTGCAAACTTCTCTAAAATTTTCAAATATATCAGTCAAAAGCAATACGTCTGTTTTAAGGTAGAGATCTGTGTATGCTCCCATATCTTTAATTTTAAATGTGGACCAAACTTCTTGAGCATGAGCATATTCGACATCGCTGATATGTTCATCGGTCAATGAATTATAAAAACATTTTTTCTGTGGAAGCTGTCTTTCAGAAAAAGATTTCCAATGCTTCATGTTCTCGTAGGGATAAATTCCTTTACGAGTCAACAATTTAAATTCTTTTTCAATCGGAAAATTCTTTTTTAAATGTTTAAAATCTGAGTGATTCAAGCCCTTTGCTAATTTTTCCAAACTGGTTCCTAAAAATTGAAAAGAGTCAACGAATCGTATTTGAGCATATTGTTCATCATTGAGCTTCAAAAATTTAGTAAAAGATACGTAATTTTCTTTATTTTTTGGTATAACTTTTACAGATCCTGAACTTTCAGCTAATTCTTTTATAAATAAATGACAGTCATAGCCAGCTAAGTTATGGAAAAAGACCGGGACTAATTTAGGAACACTGTATCTTAGATTGCAATATTGATGCGCTGCACCTCGATAGCGTCCTGTCAGGTGACAGTGATCTCTTACTTTATCGAAAATTAATAATTCCTCACAAATATGACAAACATTAGCAAGTGCATAAGCCTCTGCATCGTGTTCATTAAAATCCATTGTAACTTCAGTATTCAAAATCTGGTAAATCTTTTTGATATCATTATAAAGTGTATCGAGAAATTTCTCTACACAGTCAGCCGCACGATATTGTACGAAACGATTCAGATTACTATCATATGAACAGACTATTTGATATGCAAAGGCTGCAGGAATATGTCTATGAAGCGCGGAGGTATAACTCGAAGATGGATTAGGTTCACAGCTTTGAAATGGTTGTAGAATCGTCTCGAAATCCGCGTACACGACAAAAGGAACATCTTGCTTTCTATCGAAATTTTTAAATTGTAAATACGTTCCCTTATCGGGTAGTACTGTACTAACACCGCTGCACGTATGAGTATCAAGACTAATTTCAGTAGTGAAAAATAACAAGCAATCATCACAAAAATATAATTTACCATGATGTCTAGTAATTTGAGATCTTACAAGTCGCGATAAGTTTTTTATCAAAACATAATGGCCTTGAACATTATTTTCCACTAAAAGTAAATTAATTCTAGTTCTAGTCTTTGATTTGAATTCTGATCTGTATATGGGGCCTACTACAGTACGGTTGTTTTTTAATGAGTATACGTTTATACACAAATGAGGATTATTCTTTTCGAAAATTAAAATATCATTAAATGTAACGGGAAAGGACATGTCTTTTATGTTGAGAACTTTCTGAAAGTGTGGGTAAGACGTAATACGTTCACTGTTCTTTTTAGCCGGATATAGACACGCGACAATACTCCACAAAAAACAATATTGGTCCTTATTCTGTATATTAATACAAGCTCTTTTGCTTTTAATTGCTAATGGTAGTTCAATATAAGTAGAGCCAGATCCTCTCAAAGGATCATACTTATTTATGTTAATTTCTAGACAAACATTATTTAAAAAAGTCCATCCACTATCCTGATCTTGAAATTCAACAATTTTTTTCTTAATACTACTAACTAAGTTTTCAAATAAATTTTTAGAATTAAAATTGCGATATACAATAAAGTTTTTAGTAGCGAACGACTTTTTCTCGCTTACTTCATTTTTAAGTAAAACAAATATAGCGAAATATTCAAAATTAATTTTTACGCTTATGTGCTTTTTCAAAGAGAGCTGCAAAATGTTATTTATTTTAGAGAATAAACTCTGTAAAAACAAATCAGGCAAAGAGTGTTCATACTCATCTGTAGCAGTGATTCTATATGAAGCAATGCGACCGCGGAAAGCAGTCGCGAGTTCGACAACGCCATCGCTGTCGCTCATCCGCGGCGCATCGCTCTTACTCTTGTGTGCGGTGCTCCTCAGGTGGCCCACCCACTGCCTACTTCCTACTTGGATACAACACTCAGTACAAAATGGCATTTTTTATAAAATAAGTATGAAAAAATTTAATTTAAGACTAATTTAATTCACTTACTTATAAATAAAATTCTCAAACTTGGTATCTACTTAGGTATACTTATAAGACTATCTACTTATATTTCTTATAAAATTTAAATTATATCTTATCTGCTAAAACTAGAATACCTAAGTTGATACCAGGCTTTGAAAATATATATTATGCTGTACGTACCTTTCAAATATACCTCTATTACAAACCTTCACTTTACCTTTACTAGGACAATAAGGGTTAATAAAATTAAACATAAAATTTATAGTAATTTATAATATAGGAGTAGGTAAGTAACTTAGTTTATTATTTTATATTTATTTTATTACTATAGAACATAGGTTTGCTATCATTAAATAATGATTTGGTTTTCTTCAAAAACCGTTGCAAGTGTTCCCACTCAGGCTGCTCAGGATCTAGCTGCACCTTGAGCGTGACGAGCGCTTTGGTGTAACGTGATTCAGGTGGTGTTGCTAAGGCTTCCTCAGCGAGGTAGACGCGTGTCTCTACGTAGTAGCAGCCGTTCAGAGAGGCCCGCCGTATCACAGCTCCGCCAGCTACTTTGCTGCTGATGCTATTGGCGAGTCTCTTGCCACTAGCAGAATCAGGGATTGAGTTCTGGGCTGCTACGTCTTCCTCTTCATCAGACAGCAAACCGAACACGTCGTAAACTTCTTTTTTGCTAGCTTTCGACTTCTTCGAAGAACTAGTAGATCTGAAATAAAAAAGTCTGTTAGATTCTGAATAAAAAATAGTAATCTCGTCATTTGAGTTACTTTAACAGATACTTAATATCTGGCTTTAAAAAAATACTTAGGTATTTAAACGTTATATTATGAGTTTAAACCATTTTATTAAACAAAGAATCATTTGTATGAAACAAATCAGACCTCAAATAAAACCAAAGCACGTAACAATCTAAATATATAATTACCTACTTGTTTGCTTAATACATACCTATATAACACTACAGGATCACTATAAGTGAACTGTATGACATCACTTACACAATATTATGCTCAGACCAAATAAAAAGTATAGACTGAACTCTGCGAAGAAAGAACTGACACGAGTTCAACTACACCCACCCATGTACATGCACAGTGACGCACGCACACATGTAACGAAACTACACCTACCTTTACCAATCACGAGGCGAGCGGAGCGCGACCTCGTGATTAAGTGCAATAATCACCAATACCGGCTCACCACACATACATACCAAAGTTGCCTCAGTTCTTTCTACGCGGAGTTCAGTCTATATTTTTTATTTGGTCTGAGATATTATGATGTCAGACAAGAGCATGACTTACCTGACGGTATTATGGGAGGATGCTTTTCTTTTAGGCTTTGATTTCTGCGCAGCTACAGGCTCGAACACTTCGAATTCTGAATCAGACCTGTAAACAAAGTAAAATTTCAATTAAGTTTTATTATCACCATGAGGCTAGAACTAAGTACACTGGAATTTGCTATCACTACTGTAACGATATTAGTATATTGTATTTATACGAGTAGAAATCATAAAGTCTATTAAATACTACAGACTATTAAAATTATGATGATCATAACACAGAAGTCAATTAGGGTAAGTAGAAAGATACTCGCAAAATGTTCAAGTTTTTAAACTCGATTCACAGGTTTGTACAATTCTACGATAATTTTAAATTTACTCACATGGTGAACACTCACAATAAAGTTGTTGCTGAAGAACGTGAAGGTTACGTGAGAGAGGCAGACTCCTCAAGCAGAATTACTTCACTGCTGGGTTTTCACACTCGAAGCACTTTGAAGCATGGAATGAAGCATCAGTTGAAAAGTTCCTAATTTTATCGGAAATTATTGATGATGTCGTAAAATATGTTAGGGTTGTCACAACACTATAACATAGGTAATGTAAAAAATGCGTATCGGTATTTAAATTGTATGTACTTATAAATATATTTAAGCATAAATTTTATACAATGTTGTAAAAAAAATATAAAGTAATTTTACTTGTTGTAAAGTATATAATTTTAACAATAAGTATCTTTGTCAATAATGTCTATATTATAATACTTACATATAAAAACCGAGCGGCTACACCTAGTTTTATCATAATACTCTGCCCATGGCTTTTCTCGCGTTGATGTCGATTATTGTAGATTAATACACTATCTAACACAAAAATGATGTTCAAAATCTGTTTAGTAGTTTTCGAGCCTATTCAATGCAGACAAACAATCAAATCATGGTATAATAGTATAGACGAGTAACCGCTCCCAGCGTGTAGATGTTGGTCATTAATCTAAGTTTTATATTCTACATACCCTATATTCTTCGCAAAGGTCTAGTCTATCTCTGTGCTAATTTTCATTAAAATCGGTTTAGTAACTTTAACGTGAAAGCGTAAAGACAGACTAGACAGATACATAGATATAACAAACAAACATTTTTGTGTTAATATATTTTTATCTTAATAATTGTTTCACCTAAAATATTAATCAAACCTCAATAAGTATCATAACAGATTTCTTTGTTTGTTGTATTGGGTTTGTTCAAAGCCGTAGAAACTAAACTGGTGACAACCCTGCTGCATTGCAAGCAAGCATTTTTTAATAATGCAACTTTCGGCAATTGCATGTCTAAAAATTTTCCATGAACAAATATTTACGAATATTTTCATTACCATATTAAAATAATAATTATAAAAGGTTTTCATATAGAGATCATAAAAATAAAATTGAGATTTAAAATACTGTAGGTAGGTTTTTGAAGTATTTTTTCCAAATAAAAAAGTTCAGTTTTTTTGACGGGCTCGTTGGCGCATTGGTAGTGGACCTTGCCTTATGCGCTAAAGGTCATGGGTTCGATTCCCACCCCGAACAAACATTCATGTGATGAACATTTGTGTTTGTTCCGTGTCTGGGTGTAAATATTTAATTTAATTATATATTTGTAATACCACTGTTGATTCTGATATCCGTAACACAAGTGCTTTAGCTACTTATCTCGGAATCAGATCAATGTATGTGATGTTGTTGGATATTTATTTATTTATTTATTTAAATACTTGATGTTACTTACATCACGTATTTTTAATCAAAATAAGTATACTTAAATATTAACGAAGAAAAATAATAAATTACATTGAACGTTTTTAACTGACTTCAAAATGATGAGGTTCTCAATTTGGTCGGTTCACAAACACATGCCCCTACCGGGATTCGAACCCGGAACCTTTGGCGCTGAAGGTAGAGGTAACTACCGTTGCACCAAACGGCTGTCAAATAAGGCCATCAAGTATGATAATTATCTGCTCAGTTTGCTGGCTTTGGTTAGTTTGTATGTTGAAGTATTGTTGATTTTTGGGTTTGGTGCTCCTTTTGGGTAGGAGAGAGGCTAGCCACTTGTTACTGTTTTAGGGTACTGTATGGTCCACACTGTCAGACATAGCATTACCTAAAGCTCTGCTCAACTCCCTTTGTAATTGTGTACGTGATTATATGTCTGTAAGTATGTATGTTAATAAATTCTACGATAATTCGCATTTATTTTTTATGTTGGGGATATTTAAATCTTTAAATTATGTGTTTAAAGTAACATTAAGTTGAACTAGATTTCATCAAAATCGGTTCAACAGATAACAGTGCCTATTTATTAGCGTTGTCACTCTAGACTTATCTTTATTATTATATCATACCGCATATGATTTATTTATTTCATATTTAACAAATCAAATTAGGCGACAAATAGTCACTTTTAGGTATGTTGTTTGTAATTGCGACATCTTACATCCGCTGCACGCGGCGAGGCTGGCGCGTACTTCGGCCTCAGGAATGTGCTGACAGTTAATTAACATTTTCGCAATGGAAATTTTATTGAACATTTTACACATAACTAATTGAATTCAAAATAATTGTTTTTAACCGACTTCAAAAAAAGGAGGTTTTCAATTCGTATTAAAATTTACATATATATTTTTAGGTTTGTTCACCGATTACTCGAAGACGCCTGAAGCTATTTTGAAAAATCTTTGTTTGATAGGGTATACTTTCCAAATGGTATCATAATTTTTTTCATGAATTGGTTCAGTAGTTTTTATAGAATCGTAAAAATACGTAGACTTGAAATGAAAATTTCCAACTTTATCTTCTAAAGTTGTTATCAAATTTAGATGATTTTTTGTCTTAAAGATTACAGTCTTTCTTTATATAGTTTTGATAACTAATTATCCAACGTTACTTTGTATGTTTGTACGTTTTATCGTAAAATTATACCTATATTTGTATAGGTAATTTTTTTATTACAATCATGTTATGTTTTTCTATTTTTATGAATCTGTGTTTTAGAAACAAATTTCTCCGTACCATCAACTTAATGCCATGTACATAGATTTGATGGCGATGGAGAACAAACCAATAACCCAAAAAAGCCTATTAGACAATCCACTCACGAATGTTATTGGGGGGTTCTAACTCTCGAGAGTGAGATCGCGTCTGCGATGAACGAAAGCGAGTTAGAATGCCCAATAACATACTACTTATTGTTTCAGCTATGATGCTAAGAATTAAATTTCCATCTCGTTCATCTTACAAAAGGCAAAATTATCATTCGCTCCCATCATTGATTGATTCATTAGTTCTTATGAACTTCAACATGTTTTTAAATCGTGAAATCACACAATCCTTTATTCTTACTAGTGCAATTAGAACCTTGATTGTCCTATTTAGATATTTTTTAAACTAGCAGATGAAAAGTAAATGCAGATTTGCCAAATATTCCAAGTAAGAAAATAAAAATCGGGAGTGGTCTCCCCTTGACTTTCTCGTATACCGGAAACGACTCAAAGGTTGATAGAAACCTTATATTTTGATGTCATATATGCATGTTAAATTTTGGTCACCCATCCGAGTACAGACCGCGCACTTGGTTGCTTAACTTTCGTGATTGACGGCTCAAAATTTGATAGAAACCTTATATTTTAATGTCATACACGTATGTTAAATTTGGTTGTAATAATTTAAAGCATGCTCGAGTTATCGTGCTCACGCACAGACACACGCACAGACATAATTCCCAAAAAAATTATTTTTGGACTCATGGAGGTCCAAAACGTGTAAATCCTTCAAAATCTCGAGGTCGAATTTTTTGACGATTACAAGACTTCCTCTATTACTACTTATCTAAACGAGAAAGTAAAAATTGATAAAAGAAAGTAATATAAATCTTGTTAACCCCTCTAACTAAATTAATACGCTTGTGCTAGGAGTGGGTTCGTGGTTTCACGACGGTAGACTAGGCGGCTGCGGGAATTGATCTCCGCTCACACAGAAACCGACTCCACTTGTCTGCGTGTTTGGCTACCAATGCTTTAGTTACGTTATAAGAACATCAATTTGAAGACAGTAGTGTTTGTGGTAACATAAAATTCTTATTCAAAAATTGAACACAAATTCGTGTTTTCATCTTACGATTTATTTTTCAGCGCCGCGTTAGAATCTTTCAAACTTTTGTTGCCAAGCCATCCTAGGTTTACCTTTTTATACGATTATTATACCTTTTTATAGTTTGTATTTATTATTTGTCTATTGCTTTTAATATTAATAAACGTTGACACAATTCTTGTTTTGCTCGACTATTCTGTTCTATGTAAAATATCTAAATTAAAACCCATATTTTCACGCATATTCTTCGCTCTTTCATTTCATTAGGAGATACCGTTACCCATCCACCAGCTCTCCGCTTCAACACTCTTTAGATAAATCTCGAATTTCACCTGTATACCGCGAAAAATCTTTACTCAGAACTTTCCATTTACCCGTGGCGTCACTGTTTGCCCTTTCACAACCCGAGCCACAAGGGTGAGACTCCGGCTCGCATAAATATAATATGACTCCTGACCGTTCAAAATCTTAAGAGGATTATGAATAAGTGGCCATCACTTCTAAGCCCTGCTTTAGGGTACAATAATCAAACCGGGTCAATATCTTGGGACAAAGGAAACCAGGAATTAAGGAAGTATTCGGAGCGGTTAATCTTATCTTGGGCCGATACTGGCCTTAAACATGCGATTAGGAAGGCCTTACTAATGTTTGTGGCCGAACAAATAACACAGTTGAACACTTAAAGCCGATTCGAACGAACGGACAATATCTTACGCTTTGACAGTTTAATTTGTTCGCTAGGAAAGGAAGCGTAGTTTTTAGAGTATTGGGAGGATTGGCTCAGGTGCGCTTTACTTTTTTCTTTAATACTCTATGGTAAATGAAAGGAAAGGTCACCTGCGTTTTACCTACATAAGTATCTAACTGCATTATATGTGTGTTATTTAAATAGACTACTATTTATAGTATTTATCTACAACAACCATTTTTACGAACACTGTTGAAAACAAAGGAATATATTTATTTAAAGGGCGACTTATTGCTTGAATCTTTTTGATGTACACAAGGTATTTTTGTCTCACGAACGTAGGCGAGCTATGTGTAGATGCATAGTGTAAGTGTGGGCGTCAGCGCGAAATCGCTCAGGCTCAGTGGCGGCACTCACACAGAGAAAATGTGCATATACGAGTAAGAAGATGTGCGTAGAAAATGGGCGTATGTACACAAACAGTCATGTCTAACCCGTGTTATATGTACTATACAAACATAATATAATCACGCTCACAATTCTAAAAGGGGTCAACTAGAGCTTCGGGTAACTTCGGTTACACACACACACACACACACACACACACACACACACATCTGGTAGTATGGGCCATTCAGTACCTAAAAATAGTCAGAGGTTGCCAGCTTGTCACCTACACAAAAGGGGCACCAAACGCCAAATTTACCAATCCTTCAGTAAACAAACAAACCAACTAAAGGCATGTTCGTGAAATAAAAATACTGTCACAGCAAATAGCTTTTATTTTTAAATTTTTTATTAAAAATCAACACCACAGTTATCTAATTACCAATAAGTATGTGTAGTTCCTCAAAAATGTCTATATAAGCAGCTTATTAGAGAATTAATTATTAATTATTTACCGCAAAAGCATAGATTTTCTTTCAAGCATAGATTACTTTATCCGCCTGTGTGTCTCTCTGACTAGAATTTAGTTTTGTTCATAAAATCCATACGCTTTTAGTTAAATTAACAAAATTCTTTGAGACTTATTTCCTATGATGGATAAATCTTGTGCTGAATGTACGAAATATACAGAACCCTGTGGATGCAAAGCCAACTCGCGCTTGGATGGTTTTATACTTCACTTACAGAATATTCCTCAATAATATACGAAATATGCATCTGTAAAATTATTGTCAAATAAAGACATTTAAAAAGTCATCATCATCATCATCAACAGCTCATATAATGTCCCAACCAAGGGGCTCGAGCCTACCCCACATTAGGGGCGATTAGGCCTTAGTCAACCACGCTGGCCAAGTGCGGGTTGGTTGACTTGACACACAACCTAAGAATTTCTTCTTAGGTGTGTGCACGTGCAGGTTTCCTCACGATGTTTTCCTTCACCGTAAAAGCGTCGATTAAATGTACATATGAATTCAAAATTTGAAAACACATTGGTACGTGGCGGGGATCGAACCAGTGCCTCCCGGGCGGGAGACTACGCTCTTACGCACTACGCCAGCGACGCTTATTTTAAAAAGACGCGGTTTAAAAAGTAGTCGCTACAAATTTTGCAGATCGAGATTCCATCTAGGTACAACATAATTATATTCCCAGATTTATCTTTAAATAATTCACAAAAATTCAATTCGTAATTAGCTACCAATATTTTTAACTGCGGCCTAATTTGGTCATAAAAGACTTCCAGCTATTCTCGGCCCTTTGTTTCACATCTTGAATACAATTTACTTAATTAGATCTGAAGTACCTACCCTGAAAGAATAACGAGAGGCTGTGGGCGAGACATGGCCGTGGAGTACCTCCGTGTTTCTGTTAAACATACTATCCAATTACTGAACTTTAATGGTTCTTTACAAAAACACTTTACAGCGAAACAGCTTTTAGAACGAAATATACACGACACAAAAGGTCATAGTAACCGCGATAAGTACATCTCGAAATTGTTTTCTTCTTCGAATAATGGCGTTCGCGTTATTTATAGCATTTCGCCAATGTCAAGTAAAAATGTACTTTTAAAGTAACAGACAATTGTACGATAGATTGAGGTTAAAAATGGAGTCCCTGAACACGTGTTTTTATAACAAGAACTCGGGAGAAACTCCTTCGAAATTGTTTAAATGAGCCTCTCATATGCGAAGTAAATGTCATGATAATTTAGAATGAATAATACTTTTATATAATTTTGGTTCCCAGTATCTATAGTAAAATATAATTAACAATCAAAGTAAGATGTTGAACAATGAAATGCAACAAGATGTTACATTTAGAGCGTATTATTAAAAATAAATATCTCTATAATTATCTCTTCATGTTCATCATTTTCACTATTTCAGCATTCAAGTAGGAATGATATAAGACTTTAATCTGTAGCTTTATTCTTGAGATATCATATTCATAAAAATATCGCACGCATTTAACAAACTTCGGCAAGTTAGTTATACTTTTTACATACACGAAAGGTAGAGGGGTAATTCGTCACTCCACTACATTTATTGATAAAACATGACATTCGTATAAGTAAGCTGAAAAGTATAAGATATACATACACAAATACAAATACAAATATACTTATATTAACACGCTGCGATGTACCGCGTGAATACTTCCAAAATAAGAAATATACATAGGGTTGGGATTTTTATTTTATAATTAGGTATAATTTTCAAACATGTCAAATTATGCCAAATAAAAATATTAACAAAATATTCCGATACAGCCTTTCATATTAGTGGAATTCTATTTACCCAGCCCTTGCATATGGGATCTAGGCAAACGGCGACAGCTTACCATTAGGCAGACCGTATCCTCATTTGCCAACCTTGTAAATAAAATAAAATGAAAACGACCATGGCCGAGTATTACCATTGTGAAAGATCGCACAACCTTTGTGTTAATAAACTCAGACCATTTTGCCACGATTGCTTTAATCTCATCAGTTGGTGGCAGTTGAAATCAGAATCTATGCTCTCGTCCGGTCGTAAAATCTCAAAATAGACAATACCTTTGCAAGCCCAGTATAGGTACACAACGTCACCTTGTTTCGTTAATAAGAGTTTTGCCACTATCCGTGCGTATATTGGCGATATTATCGGACGCGTATATCTACTGTCATGAATTGTTCAGAAAATGGAACAGGCAGTGGCAGTTTAGAAAATGGAACTCATTATTTTCATTTTAATAAAGAAATCCAAATTTAAATATGGCTAATGTTCTTTCGGAAGATCACGATAAATTCAAAAAACATTTGAGTCGAATTTTACGGGAGCTGTATATATGTTTAATGTTTAAGAAGCACAAAGTTTATTACGATTGTCTAAGCTTACGGGTCCCATATACCTACGATGTCACTGCAATTCAAAAGTCCATTTTTCTGTTAGGTGACAGGCTGGCAACCTGTAACTGTTTCAGGGTACTGTATGGTCCATACTGCCGGATGTAGCTTTACTTGTAACCACATTATGTGCTATGCTCAACCCTTTTTAGGAATATAAGCGTGATTATATGTATGTATATATTTATATGCACCTATGTATGCTATGAATTATCTGGTGCTGAGATGATTTTGATTATAACATCTGTCCTGGTCGTTGGCTTTAGTTTGTTTGCTTAAGAAGGAGTCTCATCCCACCACCAACCCATGGCCTGGCGCAACCTTCCTATTATACGCGCGGAAGAGTGCGCTGCTACTTGCCGGGGGCTCTTTTCGCAGCGCACCTTCTTGACTCCCTACAATTATTTTTGCTTAAGAAGGACTCCCTACAAACTACTTCTTGACTCCCTACAAATTATTTTTGCCTAAGAAGGAGTGTTAATTTTTGGGTTTGGTGCTCCTTTTGTGTAGGCAACAGCCTGTAACTATTTTTGGGGTACTGTGACGACCGCCAGGATCGTCTAGGGCGTAGCTCAATAAAATACTGGATTAGACTTAAGTATATTATTTTATCGCAAATCTCAAATATTTAACAACGGTACAGGGCGGCGGTCGTGCATGTAATGTGAATCTGTCAAATCCTATTCTCTGACGTCTCCTCGCGGATCGCGTTCCTATTTCAAACATATCTCTTTATCGTTAATCGGCAAACTTAACGTGCCAGTGGCGAAAGAGTATCGACTCCGCCACCCAAAGTGCCTACTGTACTGTATTGTATGGCTCGTGCTGCCAGTGTGTGATGCTTTGTGTGTTATCGAATGTTGCCTGAGTCCGTGCTCGACTCCTTTTGGGGTTGTGTGAGCATGTTTGTATGATTTTTTCTGTTATTCGGGAGCGGTGCGGTAAAAATGACCTACGAGCCTATAAACTTAACATTTTTGAGACCAATATTTTTTTTTGATGTCCTTTACAACAAAGTTAAAGTACTTAAGTATTATTTCAACTATTTAAAGAACATAATGGCATTCTTATAATTATTGTACTGGTTATCGAAGTTTCAATCGAGACTTTTGTTCTCGGTTGCGAACGTAGAATATAAAATTAGCTTAATTGTTATCACAGAAACGCTAAAAGCTTTTCGCACAGTTTTAATGATTTAAAACTTTAAATTACTGTATTATGTTAAAAACATTACAATTTTGAAATAGGTGTACGTGTTACAAAAAAATGCTCTCAAAACTTACGGTATTTATTATAGAATTTGTATTATTAAGCATCAAAGCGACAAACATATTCTTATTATTCATAAAATGTCGGATAGTGTGAATACAATAAAAAATTTATAAAGTATCTCGGTAACTTGTGTTCGCTCGCAGGGTAAAAATTGTTAGTTTTCAGCGCCGAATTTTCTTTATTTTTTACTAAAATAGCAAAAGGCAGACATTCAGTGTCGTTTTTTAAATTTTTCGTTGTTCAATAGAAACTAGACACGATTTAATATACTGGTCATATTGACCCACCTTACAATGCTCGTACTATTTTTCTACCATTCAAGCCGGGTTCATCATAATTATGTTATTTCATAAATTGACCTTTTCGTTAAACTCAGTTTTGCCCATTGCTAACTACCCTATATGTATGCCATATCACGATCGTAATACCAACAGGTTTGTGCAGAGCTAAGTAACATTTGGTTATCTACATAAAGTCACATCTAGTGGATGTGGGCCGAAATAGTGACGACTTAGGCTTTAGAATTGTTTGTCCTTGATACTTAATTTGGGCGATAGTAAAATAAATTATATTAATATTATAAGCACTAGTAACTAATATTAACCCGTTAACTTCTTGAACGAAGTTAAGGCTCTTGTGCTTAGAGTGGGTTCAAGTAATCTGAGGTTTGAACTCGGGATTTATTGTTTCCAAACTTGAATAACTATTGATTACTCTTCAAGGGATACAGAAGTTAGTTACACCATGCCGTGATAATAACGTACGATCAATATAACTGTTTGAATCAAGTAATTTTAGTTTTATACGAATATAGTTTATGTATAGGGTGACCTGTCAAATGTTATTATGACATTTTTTTTCCTTTTTATTGGATTGAAATATAATTTACGACCTGCACTCATATCTAACAAATAACACAAAAATCATAAAAACTACAAAATTTAAAAGTTTATGTAACCTCCAACATAAATTTATAGCTAAGAACCTTCTCGATCACGTCAGCTTTCAAACAAAAAAAAACCCTATCAAAATTGGTCCATTCGCTTAGGAGCTACGATGCTACAGACAGACACACAGACATATAGACACACAGATACACAGACAGGTCGAACTTATAACACCCTTCTTTTTGCGTCGGGGGTTAAAAATAGCAGTATCCGTTTCGGTGGAGTGCGGTTACAAACACTGGGACACAAGATTTTTATATATTAGATATAGTTCAAATCCTTTCTCACAATTCTATGTCATTCAAAAGAGGCGAGAAGAAGCACATTGCAAGTCGGAAAGGCGATGGATCCTAGAGCGGCGGCTTATTTCTGGCACTAGTTATCTTCGCATTTGAGACCCCAATTCTGCTTACCCTCAGGTGATATAGTTATTTTCTACACGATTTTTCTAAAAAAATTTAAAGTATTTAAAACTGTTAAGTTTTAAATACTTTAAAAGGATGAGGTCTCTAAATTAAACTGACTTACTCGTTGTAGCTTACTCTCTATAAAAAAGTGTTAGATATGGTATTCTTTAGATAAAAATTGATGCAGTACCTTTCTTCGTTGTACGGTACGGGTTGTTTCTGCAACTGGACTTTCAGTACCTGTTATGTAAGCAGAAGTAGAGTCCAAATATAAAGAAAGCTAGCGCGTAAGTTCAGTCTATTAAATTAAATTATGTAAACAACTGAAATACTAATTTTCGCTTGATTGATATGACGCATACCTACGTTACCAATTTCAATTTATTTTCAATTTCTCTTGATGTCACGAGGTCGATACGGAATGAACGGCCCTTACTTACTGATGCCCTTGTCTGCCCGCCGGCCTATCGTGTCTGGCAGATTTTACTAAGCTCCCATGGTATCAATATACGCTCCGATATTCTTGAATTATTGAGCTTAATAAAGCTCAATGACAATGTAAATCTTATTCATGATAATCACCTATATTATCAAATTGTTTTTTGGGATTTACAGACACATTTTTACATATAAATAAAGATTACAAAATAAACATTAAGAGTAAGCACGAAACATAATAGAATCGGAGTTTCTCCCGAGTTCTTGTTGTAAAAACACGTGTTGAGAGACTCCATTTTAACCAAAATCTACCGTACAATTTTCTTATAACTATAATTGAGTTTTCACTTGACATTGGCAAAATGCAGAATCATTAAGATTTGCGAAGGCCATTAATTAAAAATAGAATAGAATAATAGAATCCTATGCATTAAAAAGGTATAGCTCTCGATTACTCTTTAATTATTCATATGAAATTCAAAAATTGTATATTAATATTTTGTGTGTCACATATATTGTTTGTTCTTATTTACATTTATGTATCGCTATTCATTTTATGCACCGCCTATTGAAATTTCTGTACCTAGCCTTACGTTTGACTGGTAGATAATATATTATGGCATTAACCCTTAATTGGGCATGGTGCATGGGAGAGGTATTGGGTTTTATAAACCCTATGGTATTTTGGTTTGTAGGTATGAGATGAAAATGCTGTACATATTTTTTGCGTTTCTTTTCACGTTTACTTTAGAGTAAAGATAAAAAATCTACCTTTTAAATGTTGACAATATGGGAATCATTCGTCTTTTCACGAGTTATGTAGGAATAAAACTCTTTTAGTCCATATATAATAGTTAAAACAAAAATTATATATATTAAAGTATGTACATTTGACACGTATAACATAAACCTTCTCAGACAGAGCTCCAAAACAAAAACAGTGCAAAAGATCAGTTCAGTACAAGTTTAAGTTCGAACACATTGACAATATCAGAATCTTAGAACTTCTTAAATATCGATCTAAAGTCCGTGTGATAGATCATAATCAAATGCGTGCGCGCCTACGCGCTGGCGCATCTACCGTGCCCTTCTAAATGCGCCTATCGACGGGTTCTATGCTTACCTGGGCATCTGGGTGGGAGTCCGAACCTCCGGAGACCTGCTTTTTTTTGTTAATGCCGGACGTGCCATACTAATTGAATATATTTGTTTCTTCTATTCTTCTTCCATTTCTATTAGGGACCCTATGAGGTACACTCATCTTTTGCTCCGTAACCATCCGTTAAGTGACAGTCTACCTCACTCAAATTATTCGCTTTGTCAAGATGACGTGGGAGCGAGACAGATATTATTGTCCATGTTTACGATCTACTTTCATAAAAGTAAGTTGGGTAGCCCCTGAAGTGGCAGGCAGACATAATATGTCTGACAGTATATATCGCGCGTGTGGCACGCAGACATATTATGTCTGCGTGTTAATTGCATTTTTTATTGTATATAATAACACGTGGTGAGAGACTCCATTTTTAAATCAATCTACCGTACAATTTATTTTTACTCCCGATATATTTTCTCTTGACATTGGCGAAATGCGTAATCTTTATTTTGTGTCGCAAAGCCGAACTTGGTCACCCATCTAAGTACCGACCGCGCACTTATTAGCTTAGCTTTCATGATCGTTACGAAGAACGCACGAATTTTAGATAATAATCACTTTTCTAAAATCTTATAATTTATTACCCGTAACAACATACTGGCGACTTCTTATTGGTTATTACGGCGCAAATACACATTAGGATAATTTCAAATAAAATATGAGGATTTGATAAAGGCTAAAAATAAAATAACACTTAAATTTTAAAAAAGCACTCTGTTAACATAAACACCCACTCATTTCTAGACAAGTAGTCAGTCAAGTAGACAGTAGCAGTCAGTGAATTATCAGTTCGAATTTTTAACCTATGTCCCGTAGTAGCACCTTCATCTTGCAGATGACTATCAGTCGAATAATAATAGTAGAAAGTAACCAAACATGTGGATTAGTGTATGTATCTGAAATAATAATATTTAAAATTTAACACAGTTGCAAAGGGTTGAGGAGGACTAAATGCGGAGTATGGTATATTAAGACTATGATGACATAGTGACAATCTTAATATATATAAATTACGTGTCACGTTGTATGTCCGTGATGGACTTCTAAACTACTTAACTGATTTTAATAAAATTTCTACACCGTGTGCAGTTTGATCCAACTTGAGAGATAGGATAGTTTTTATTTGGATAAGTAGTCCTCATTTTTTTACTGCAAATTCAATGTTATAGGACAATAGTATAACCACAGCAACGCGTGGCCTGGACAACTAGTAAAATAGGTACTATAACAAACGTGGTCCCCTAAAGGCTCGGTGATTGCTTAGTTACTTAACTGTATGTATATTCATTTACTATCCTTTTTGTCTAAAATAAAATAAAAAACAAATTTGTGTTTACACCACTATCGAAACTGCGTGATTTAATTGTTCTGAAAATGTAGTCGTAGCTGTTTCAGTATCGTCTAATAGTTTAATATATGTAATTGCCCTTAACATTATGTAACGTATTGCAAAGGATTGCCTCCCTTGCCTTAGCGATAAGAGTATTTTGCGTTTACAATAGTTTGTATTTTGATTTCAAATCAAACTTTAATGCCATGACTACTTCAGATATCATCCAACGAATTATAATTGGAATTCTACAGTCGATTTGGCGTCAAAGAGCAGTCAATCATAAACAAATTGAATATTATATCGCTTTCGTGTTCAGTTCAAGCTCGGGTGATTACGTAAAGGCTATTTGCCGTTTATATCAGAGGATTAGTATAAAAGCATGGCTTACAATAAAATTGTTATACTTTAACGCTTTTATTGCTTAATAAGTTGTCGATAACTCTATATCTTTCTATAGCGAGTAAGAAGTTAATTTTGTATAAATAAAGGTCAATTAGCTATGTGATGCTGGCAGAGTAGAATATTATCACTCCATATCCTCCAATGGGTGTCGTAGAAGGCGAATAATGGATCAGCAAAGCGGTATTGATTGTTCAATTTCGTCTAGTAAAAGTAGTATTTAACTATAACATAGAAATTGTACGGTAGATTCAGTTAAAAATGTAATCTTACAACACCTGTTTTTACTATGTGTCCCACATGTAGGGTCTTCTGGGTAGGTACCACCGTCATTCTTAATTCTGCCGTGAAACAGTTCGGTATGTTTCAGATTGAAGGGAAAGGTAGCCAGTGTAATTACTGGGCATGGAAGGCATATAATCTTAGTCCCCAGGAGGGCAACGTACTTGCAGTGTATGCAATAATTTAGCCTTAAAATTGCAACTGTCTATAGGCGACGCTAACCACTTAACACCAGGTGAGCCGCAAGCTTGTTTGCCATCTCGTAATATGAAGAAAACAAGAACTCTGATGAAAATGTAAAATTAGCCTATCAATCGACATATACGGTCCCATTAGCGTTAATCTGACATATAGAAACTGTCAATTTATCTGCCAGATATCGCCTAATCGGTTTTTCTCCCGAGTTATTGTTGCAAAAACACGTGTTGAGAGACTCCATTTTAAACTCAATCTACCGTACGATTGTCGGTTACTTTAATATTTTCACTTGATATTGGCGCAATGCGTAATCTTTATGTGTCGCGATCGCCATTCGAATAAAAGAAGAAGAAGAATCACCTAATCAGAATCCTGGCCAGGTCCTTATTATTAAAATTGTATAAACGATGTTGCTTTGCGATTCAGAAAGTTTTCTATTTCAAATACTAGAGACACTGTAAATTTTACTAACATTGATCAAGAGGGAATAGTTAGTTCTTGAAACCCCGCAGTATATCAATTCTTCACACCTCATTTTTTATTTCAGTCGACTCATTTATACACGCCAAGTTAATAAGCTGTAGATAATTTATCCACAGCGATGGTTTTGTTCCTTTAATCTAATGGAAGACAAATGCGAACTGAGACGGACATTGCCATTTATTAAGCTAATGTCTACTTTCACATTATTTAAGTAAAGTCTAAATTAAATAAACAAATTATCATCATTTGCCTGCGCTGCGCACAATTTTCGTTTGGTTAAATATTTGTTATCTTCTCCCATTATCCTCAATCAGTCTTAAATGTTTGACTCATCGAACATAAAAATTTGACTCATTGAACACCAAATAACAAATTTAATGATTATGTAGACCGGTTTTTGTTAATAGGCAATAACCAATACCTCTTAAGAGCTTCACTAATATTTAATGAAGTAATCTTGAAATTTATCTAGCATAGTGTGAATAATAGAAATTTGCACTTCTAAGATCCGACGTAAATATTTTTGCAAATATTTGACGTCCAGTTAAGATGATCATTTAATGTACTCATTCCTTACTTTGTTCATTCTTGTTTTTCCACAAATCCATCATAGCATTCTCATCTTAGCCACACGAAGTCGATTTCCATCTATCTGTTTTAACGCTCAACTTTCTGATCCATACATGACTAATAAATAAACAAATATTCTGCGATACTTAGCTTCGATTTCAAGACCAACAGATTGCATCTACCGCGAGCCCTTGACATATGAGTAGTGCTCGCTCTTGACCGTTTTTGTCGCTGAGATCAGCACAGATGCGAAGGGCAACCATCATCGATCGACCTATTAAGGGCCTTCGCAAACTTTACACAGCGCTGTAACGGCAGTTCTGTACGCTTCGGCGACAATATTGAGGTTAATTTACGACATAAATTACACCCGTTCATAATTCGCTGACGACCTTTATTCGTATTAGTCCCTGTTTAATCCTGTTTAGTCCGATAGAACCAAAGTAATTTCGTAATACTTCTAATACCTACGTCAAGTTCTAATAGTTTTCGTTTGTGTTTAAAGTTGGAGGATTAAGGAGATTAAAACTAAACTGCTGATCCATAAAATTAGCCAAATTAAGTACCTAATAAATTAAAGGTATTGAAGCAATAAAATAACGGTTTCTGTAGCTTTAGATAGTCAAAAGATTTTGGAAAGAAGTGTTTATTATTAACTTAAATCAACCTGAATTAATTTAGTTATTGAATTATTCTGTGTTTATTTTATAAAATTACTGGTATCAGATTTTAGTGGTTTAAAAGTCAAAAGTTCCTTATTTAAATAAATTTTAATTTGTAGGTACTTACTTTAAATTATCAAAATACCTACCTGATGACATCTGTGATAACCCTATCACAGATGACATCAGGTATTTTCAAAATTACGTTAATAACCCTATTACGTTATAAAAAATTAAAGGCTATGCCATTTTTATGAAAATTTATTTAACGGTGCCATCCATCCAAGTTGAGTTGTTGACAGGATTTAGTATTATTTTTTAGTTTCAAATTTTAAGTATTACATTTTTTAATTACCCTAATATTATAAATGCGAAGTGCGTTTGTTTGTTACGCTTTCACGCCTAAACCACTGAACCGAATTTGATGAAATTTTGTATAAAGATTGTTTAAGGCCTTGGAAAGGACATAGGATACTTTTTGGAGCGATAAACTACAACGCGAGCGGAGCCACGAGCGATCGCTAGTTTCAAATAAAAATATGTTCTTATAGTCTTGATAGTGACAATAAGTACTGCTTTAGGATTTGACATTGGATTTCTACAGCCGGCCGCCTTTTTTGCGTCACGCCTGGGCTGACGTCAAAGTTATGTGGGACTCTCCCTACGAAAGGCAGTAGGGCCTACCCACTTAAACCCAACGATGTCCCTCACATGCACCTTGGCGCGAAAATATCAGCGACCTCACCAACTCTTCTTGGGAGCGACTGCTATCTTTCAATAACAGCCTGGACATCTCCGTGCTTCAGAAGAGCTTAGGGTGCCTTTCGAAACACGAAGGGAAAATCAAGTTGAAAATTTTTCGGTCACCCACCCGGGCACTGACCGCGCTTTTGGTTGCTTAGCTTTATTGATCGTAATGAAGAACGCACGGCCGCGGCGCCATTGAACTCTATTTCGATTAAAAATATTCACAAATCCTGTAAAACTGTAGATTGCTTAAAACAAGTTAGTGCGAGGCTGCTCGTGCTCATCTTTTGGTCAGGTTTTAGGCGATAACGCTTATCGAAGTATCCAATGAGCCGTGCAAATATCCTGCATTAACTTTACATAAAGCATTAAGGTAAGTTCGCTGAGACAGGGGAATTTCGAGGTAAAATAATGAGTTATCCGAATTTCGTAGCCCTGGTGAAAAATCTTACAAAGGATCTTTATAGAAAATGCTCGGGTAAATGTGAGAAATAGGGCGTCACGATATTCTCCGTTCAAAAAGAAGGTAAAGGCAGCTCTCAGGAATTCTAGACATCAATCTGGGTTGAGAAGGGAATTTGATTGAATTGAAACAGACGAAATATTCGAGAATGTATTAAAAACAGAATGAAGTATTATGAAATAATTTTTGCGTTTACAAACGCGTAAATATGTTTAATATAATTGCGGAAGATGCTGGGTTCGATTCCCGCATGAGGCAGGACGATGCTTTTTAGTGTGTTTTTTCTAGTACAGAATGAATATTGCCTAGAAGTAGGAATCTAAATCTAGATCACTAAGGAATCTAAAAAACTGTTTAGGATTTGGGATTTTTAGGGGATTTTCCACCAAATTCTAAATTAATTCATTTTTGTGACAACAAGGTTTTATTCTTCACAGTGTATGTAAATGGTGAGAAAAATAGAAAATCTAAAACATCGTGATTGATTTACTCGTACATTGTCTATAACAAGCGAGCAACTACCCATGTTGACTTAAGATTGTTTCAATAACATCTTTTAACAGTTTCCCTTGATATAATTTTCACATATTTTGTATAGGATATTTGTCAAAATCTTACGACTAGTAAGCAAAAAAAAAGTTATTTATCTATAATAATAAGAAATTGTCGAAACCCAGCATTAGTCATAAAATAGTAAAGTGGTATCAAAAATTCTAGTAAGTATGTAAAATAAATTTTGAACTTATCTTTTACTCGAAATATTTGTATGGAGTATTTTACAAGTTCGAATCTGTGACAACATTACCTATAATTATTATTTTATAACAAATTCGAAACTATACAATTATGTAGAGTGTGTAAGCATGGGTAGGTGCCCCTTGTTCCATGTACCAAACATTTTGTACATGGAACAAGGAGCACCAACTTTCTCGAACATCCATTGTATAGAATTGGATGTAGATCCCCATCGCCGCACTAATATACCCACTACTTATATAGTAATATGTAATAAATCGTTTAAAACACATTAATATAAAAAGTATCAAGTTAAAACTGTCTGCATCTTCTCCCTCGTCGTAATTAATTTGCTGATCGCACACAACCGAAAATGGTTAAAATATCATTTGATAAAATTTATTTACGTTAAATGAGCAATAATTGAATCAATTTTCATTTTATCCTCTTTAGTAAAATTATCATTATTGCCTACGCGTTATGAACTCTGATCTCCGTCCAGACAAATTATTCTTGTCTAATTCTAAAAATTAACTCGATTAGCTGAACGTTTCATACTGTAGCAAAAATAACTTAACTTTTTTTATTGGAATAAGAGTGATTTACAGAAAAATTTACGCAAAAAAATTAAATAAGGTGTAAACAAATAATATGAAAATGTAAAGAGTGAATAAGTAAAAATATGTTACAACTAGCTTTTGCCCGCGACTTCTTCCGCGTGGAATAGTTACATTGGGTAGCATTTTTATTTGTTTGGGTACTTATTTCGTAAAAGATACACATACAAACTGCTGTGCATTACTGTAAATAGCTTATTTTAATACATTTTTACACACCACTTTTTTTTGTTTATCCGTCCTTTGCTAACTTTCATGCGATTTTCCATCCCCTATTTCAATGGTTCAATATTTCAAAAACGCTAGAACAAATATCTGCTTTTTTTTATTGCGTGCTATTTAAAATTTCATGGTTTTATCTTTGGTAATGAGAAATCCCATAAAAAATTTCATCTGTTATTTTTACCCCTTCATTCCCTTTTTTTACAAAAGGGAATGAAGGGGTTTTATTATATTTCGAGGTTTAAGTAAGGGATGGATGAAAGAAAGATAAAGTATGTAGCATAAAAGTACGAGAAGGATAAATGATAGAACTAGAATGAAAGAAGAAGTAATACAAAAGGTCCGGCAAATATAGCTGGAGACTGTAGTGTAGTAGAAAAAAAAGAAAACATTTATATAATTTAAAGAAACACTACAATGTATCTAATTGAATTCTCGCACGCATCACAACCATATCACATCACAGCAACAAAAAGTAGTCAAGCAGTGGCGCCATGTTAATAGTGTCGCCGTCACTTGCGTTGTGGTAACTAAGAGCTAACGCAGTGCATACAATTTAGTTGGTCAACTATCGTACAACTAAATTGCGTGCTTCCACAATTTAATCGTCCTTACATAGAAGCCCATTCTTTATGCTATCGGCCGATAGTTGGATGCGATCGTTTAGTTGTGCGATTCAGTTGGATAGATGTGCGGCCTTCTATGTCTACTGCAATAGTCGGCCAACTCAATTGTATGGTCTGCGGGGTCCAAACCATACAATTAAGTTGGCCGACTATCGTACAACTAAATTGCGTGCTTCCACAATTTAATCGTCCTTACATAGAAGCCCATTATTTATGCTATCGGCCGATAGTTAAATGCGATCGTTTAGTTGTGCAATTTAGTTGGATAGATGTGTGGCCTTCTATGTCTACTGCAATTTAGTCGTCCAACTAAATTGTATAATCTGCTGTGACCCTTAAAGTCGATGTGGTTACGTTGTTGTTTATTTTTGTGAGGTGGTCATAGCTAGTGCGTGGTGTTGCTGGTGATTGCTTTGTAGTTACGATGTGATCGATAGCGACCATACGGTTATGGTTAACGGCAAAATGTGATACGTGTAATTTAAACTAGTGATTTTCATTGCGGCGTGGTTGTATTGTGGTTGTGGTACGTGTGTAGAATATCCTTATATAATAATTTTAATATATTTCCACGCTCACGCCTATTATCTAGCCCAAAGTAAGTATCATCAAGAACTTGTGTTATGTATTCTAACTAGATAACGGATATTTTTTAAATATACATAATAATTTTCGATTTTTGTAAATAAACCATGACTTGTTAACAAACATTCCTGTTCGTCACTTTAATATTTGTCGCTATTAGGATTCGAAACCGGGCCGCTTAATGTGTAGGCAGCTATACTGACCACTCCACCACGACGACGGCATCAAATAGCACCCACTATTACTATCAGAACAGGCCTTTTACTAAATGCTAGCCTAACATCAAACATATTAGTGGTTGATAAATTCATACGTTATTTACTGCGAACACATATATGTGTTCGCAGGTTATTTCATATAAGGTTTTTTTTAAATTTCTCCTATCTGGGATAAGTCCAGCTCCAGACTATAAGCAGATCTGTTGTGAGCAGTTTGTCGGGTCGAGGATACTCCCCAGCGGGAGCAGTTACTCGCGTTTGAAGCGTTTGAGGTAGCTAATATTAGACAGCTGGTTTCCCAGTTCATTTGGGTATTTTTCTAGGCGTATTTTCATACAAGGTTACACTTAATAATGTGGCATACAAATTAATATCCAAAATGACAGCTCTCCTCATGTTTCCTTATTAATTTCATAAAAATTTACACGAAGCCTCAATATTTCCGCATTATATTCACGCGAGCGTCGTGTCGATGTTTGGACTAGCCTCAAAGGATACAGCGAGGCGTTACTTTTACTGCTCCCTCATAATTTCATTTACACACTTCTGAAGTTAAGATCTTTATGAAATTTGCGATGAGCAAATATTTGAGCGCAATGAACTTAGCTGGCAAAAGCTTATATTATATTTATAGGAAGCGCGAAGTGTTTTTATACAATTAGATCACCTATATTATATACATTTTATATTTGTTGATAGATTTATTGATACTTGGAACTGCCAGTATTGGTGTCAAAATAGGGAGTTTTAAACGTATTGTATGATATAATTACAAGCAATTTTTTCAAACAACAACCGGGTGCAATATTTCACACTAGTGAGTTATCAAACCAGCAGTGCAAGCATAATGTTAATGATTGACATAATAGATAGACAATTCTATCTTTTCTCTCCTTAAGTCCTTAGGAGTCATTTAAATCGGTTTTTGTTGAGCATTGGCCAGTTTCAATATTATTTAGGTCAAATTTTAACTACATACTGGCAATTTAAATTATCAAAAATACAGATATTTCGTGATATCGAATTTAATTTCACAGAATACTATCACTGTTTCATATTTTATCGAATAAACTAAAAAAAAAATGTTTTGCAATTATTTTAGTTACCAGGAAAACGGTCTATCGAACTAACATTTCATAAAAACTATCAAGTTATCGACAATACTATTTTTAGAAACATGTTTCAATATTTGACGGTACATATTATTTTATTAATTCGTTTAACCACTTTCCTTTGCAATAACGTTTCATCGAACGTGTTGAAGATTTATGAGATAAAATTACGGTCAGAACCAATTTTTATAAATTTAATAAATGTTACCTTTCCTGTCTATTCTAAAACTGAATGCCCCTCCATTGTCTTACTCTTACATGCACAATCAGTGTACAGATGCAACACACTCAAATTAGCTGTAGTCATTGGTCATTCTGAACCAATGACTACAGCTAATTTGAGTGTGTTGCATCTGTACACAAAATATATAATAATTTCAAAAGATCTGCGAATAGTTTTATGTAAATTGAAAATCGTTGAAGTTGATTGCGATAAGGGATGGATTACCTTTGTCGAGATGTCTGCCCTCGAGAAAAGGATATGATATCCCTCACTGTTGAGTTCGGAAAACCTGTCTTACTATTATAAATTTTCACACTCATGACAATTATGTAACCCAAATTAAGAATAATTCCTTAAATGAACTTGTGTCATGGATACTAGATAACGAACTAACAAACTGTTTCCGCCTTTGTTTGTTCCTTTGCCTCATACCTGTAATAAACGTTAATCTATGTACTCGTATGTATAAGTACTGTAACGTGGTACTATAACATTGCCATGTTATAATACCATCGTCTTCGCTATTACTGGCTGTATTTTTAAAATATCAATCAAATTCAAAATTATCATTCATCATGACATTTGGTTCATTTTTGATTCATTCCATTACTGACCGTGTCACAGAACACATAGCTACATTACTAACGTACCTAAGGGTCTCGCTCTGACCTCGGCTTGGGCCTTTACTATAATTCGTAACTACTTATAAAATTATATCAAGGCACTAAATTAGTGCCTTCTATATACCATTTGAAGCTGTTTATGTAACTCAATAAAATAAAATAGTGACGGGAAACGTGTTTGATTAGTGGACCATACTGCCAGAGTTGGACCATAGGACCGTACCGTTACAGTACTACTGTTTAAAATCAATACAGTTTGGTAAAGCCAACACGTTCAAAGCCGCACCTTGTCAATTATTTGGTTAACGTGAGTCGCAGAGGGATTATTAGACGTTATCTGATTGACCCTCGAAGTAATTGAATTTGGCAAAACTAGTAAATATGCCTAAATTGAGCAGCTAGTTTCATTAGGAATTAACTGGTACAGGTGTTAACACAATCAGTCGTGCTTTGCTTTGATGCATGGCGCATACTAATTTTGCTGCCGGATAATAGTGTGCACGCGATACAACCAATTTTACCTCTCGAACTTGTTATGAGATGACATACATTATTTTGTACTGTTTTTATCCATCAATTACGATTTCTGAAATATTTTTAGAATAAAATTTACTATATTATTATGGATCATATTTAATATGATTCATCGTTAAGAAAATCTTCAAATAATCAAAAGTGTCTTCACCTATTTGATTAATAAGACTCATTTCACACATAAATACCGCAACCTCAACATTTTAAAAAATAAATAAATAGTATAATACACAAGGACTATATCATGGCGTCAGACCGTACCAATCACATCGCAACCACGATGGAACTACCAGCAACACCGCGCTCTGACCAGCTCGTAAACACAAGGACAGCGCAACTGCATCGAAATTTTGTAGTTGTCACAACCTTACTGCAAAATGCTGCAACGGCGTTATTCACGCGAAACCACTGCTTGACTACTTTGAGTCCCCGATGAAAAATGATATGTTATAAGTTTGGCATGTGTTGCATCGTAGCTCTTAAGCGAATAGACCGATTATGATGCGACTTTTATTTCTTTGAAAGATTTTTTATGTTAAATGGTTGGTAGACAAGCATACAGCTTGCCCGATGGTAAGCAGCCAGAGTGGCTTATAGACACTTGCAGCACTGAAGAGACACTCTCACGCGGGGTCGCTTCAGTTCTGGCGACCTTAGCTGACGTGATGGAGATCATTAGAATGAACTTTATTAATATTTAAGAAAATGTAATTTAAGTAGTTACATCTATCGAAATTCTCGTCCGCGAGTAATTTAGTAAGAATGAAACAAAAATAAAATTAAACATTTTAAGTAATCCCCGATAAAAAAATCTCTCAACATTTACTGACAGCATATGCTACATCTCCTAATAATTACATACCACCAGTTGAAATAAATGTCAAAAGTGTCACCAATCCCAAATAAAAAAAGTGTGCAGTGGGTAACGCACATAAGAGCAATATGGAAAACACAAAAATAAGTAATAAGGTATTATGCACTGTTCGCTGAAACAAACTCGTTCCACAAATTTCAGCAATCATTTTAAATTCAGGACACCTCATATTTTCATCAGAGTTCAAAAGTTCCGTCAAAAGCGATTTCACCCCAAAAATGCTAGCATACATTTTATGTTAGAATTTAAATTTTGTTTTTGTTCACCATCATTCATTTATACTGAAAAAAAACGTGATTGGAAAACGAGTCAGCAATTAAATAACGTAAGCGAATTTTCTCTAGTTTTATTAAAACTCAATGATATAAAGTAAATAACGTCCGCAATTTTGTTTACGCGAGCCAATTCCCGTGCGAATTGATTGATTTTTAAATTCGTTCGGTGTGTAGCAAAACCTCTGGCTTTAACTTATTTGGTTGGTTACGGTTTATTTTATTGCCTTTAGGTGCTGCACCCCTGCCGCGTAGATTTGTGCGTGCGGTGAATTTACTGGCTATTGTATATTTTGTAAGTTTCATTCGTTTTGCTAGAAATATATCATGACGTCATTCACTTATTGTATAACCAGAAACTTTTTAAAATATTCTCTGATGCGGTTAAACGAGAATTTCCTCCAGTCGTCAAACTTTAAGAAGATTTAATGTTTTCATTCACATAAAAAGTTAAGTCTTTAACTTAGGCTCCGTTCCAAAACTGTTTCGTCGTTACCAGGCTGAGATGGAAGTCACAAATTTAAGTCGACAAATGGTTAGAAATGTTTAATTCCTTTAAAACTAAGTTCCTCGCATAAAACGAGAAAATATATTTAATGCTTTGACAATTGAAAATTTGAATAGAAAAAGATTCTTATTATCTGAATGATACTGTGTTTATCTACAAATGGTTAACTACGGAATAAGAATAAAATAAAGACCATCATCTAACAAGATCAGAAACTAATTTCCAAAAATATGTATTGAGATATTATGCATTTAGTTTCATTTAAACATTCATTTCGGCAATTACTGAAAAGAAAGTAACTATTGGGTGTCATAAAAATGTATTAGTAGTCGTTAAATATTTCTCTGCTATTTCGGTTATTAAATTTTGGATTTTGGCGCACTACTACATGCTATTCATATTATTATGTTAATATTTAATGATAATATATATATATATTAAGTCAGTTAATATTTGTTATTATACAATGTTGTATTTGTATGTAAGTATCAATCTCCTCTCCTTAGTATATAACAAAAAAATAGTAAATAACAAAGTATATTTTTTCTGTATGTACTTTAAAACTATGCAACGGACTTTAATGCGGTTTTCATCAATAGATAGAGTATTAATTCAAGAGAATAAAGTTAAGTACTATCCGTGCGAAGGGGGAGGGTCACTAGATCTCTTATAAATTGAATGTAGGCATAATCAAAATGTCATAGGTATATTTATTTTATTTATTTATTGTCACACAAAATGTAGACAAATTACAAATCACAAAGATACCATAGTACAAAGGTGCTGCTTATTTCTAATGAAATCTTTGCCAGCAGACCTGCGATTGGAAAACCATATCCTGTGAAATAGTACAATTTATTAACTAGGGCTAAACAATAAATTGTAAAGGGCGGTAAAACAAAGAATGTCTCAGATTGAAGTTATTTACAATATGCTATCTGACGTCTTTCTTTTTTACCGCCCGAAAATTTTATGTCACTTCCTGACCAGTAATGCCACTTTCTGCTTATGTGTGGCATAAAATTCTTCGATCCGATCCGCTAAAGCTTCTTGTGCAATTTTTTCCAATAGGTAATACCTACCTTTTTTTGATGACGGTTGAGGTCAAATACATTTATGCATCGTCCCTGCGGGATGGTGCCAACCGCAGGGGATATGTGGGACTTGCGGTAAAGGCGTTCCCTCCATACCCAACTAAACATCCTCCCCGGCCTGATCTCCAGTGCGTTATTGCGGGACGGCTCGGGATCTGCGCACGTGAGCGCAATTACACCGAGACCGTCCCAACGCTGCCCGTCTAGGCACACCTTGTGCACCAATTGGTGACCAGCAGCCCACAGGGGCTACCGACTAACGCCAGCCCCTGTGGGCCGCTGGCCGACGCTGGCCTTATAGGCCGCCTCCTCACCGACGGGTGCTCGAGCTGGCGCGTCCTCCCTCGAGGACCGCACCCGGGGGACTTCAGGCGCAGTCGTGGCCCTGAAAAGGGCCGTCTGGAACTAGCCATGGTGGGAAAACAAAAACAACTCGACGATGGCGTGTGACTTCGAATGCTAAGGGGACACACAAATGTTACCAGGGTCCGCCAAGAGGAGGCTTCCGGACGTGGATCCCAGGTAATACCTACCTAGGTGTACCTGGTATATAATATGATATTAATAATCAATTAATCCTGAAAACTTATTTCTCTTCTTATGGCTTAGAGTTCTTAGATTATTTAAGATTACTTAATTTCTAAAGTTATCCACACCTTTCTACAAAATTGTTTTTATGATTTTTGCTCCTATTAATTTCTCTCGCAAATGTCTGCACTGTGAAAACCATTCAAAAACAAACCTTTTTTTTCAGGTACTTCATTCACTGTGGCGAAAGTAAAAGTAAGTTCACGGGGACGCCGTGACTCCAGCGAGGGCTTATTTAGTGAATAATAAATAGTCGTGCCCACGAAACGTGGATTTTTAACAGGTTTAAGTATTTTATTGCATGACTGCGCATGAAGTGGCACGTGTGATTTTAAAATGAAATTTAAATGCGGTCAAGGATTTGTGTTAAGGCTGCGTGTTAGGGTTACCTATTTGTAATTTTTACATGAAATTTTCCATTCAGTAAGCCTGTTAGGAATAGTTGGGTAGTAAGCTATAAAACCAACTTTTTGGACTCAATCTGGCTTTAACAGGCTTTATAAGTAATTCAATATACCTGCTACATCGGTTTACATAGTTAACTGTGTGAATTATAAGTATTTTAATGCAGATGTGAATAATATCCTGTCCTGCACCAAAAGAGCTCTATGCAAGCAAAAACGCTAAACTATCTAGCAAAAACGCTTTTTGCTACGATATCTTTTTAATGACAAACCATAGAGCTCTTTTAACGATCAATCTAAATAATTTTAGTCATTTCAGTTTTAATTTTTCATAATAATTTTAGCGTAATGATAAATATATTTAAATATGTCTTGTTTTTCTCAACTATAACAATTTTCCCGCTGGTAGAGTTAAAAAGTTGTATGTTTTACACGAGAGTAATTTTTCTGTCTCTTTCGTCACTGGCAGCAACAAATAACCTTGCTTACTATTTTTCCCAACTAATGCAAATACCTACGTACATTTGACTGACTAACGCTTGTATTACAGAAAACAACAGAAAACAATCATGTCTTGAGAATCGTTTGTCACTTTCTATCAAGCACGAAGTGACAGAGACGTACGACGCTACGTCGTACATTCTTGAGACTCATTCTATAATACGTGAATAAGCTTTAACTATCTGATTGTTGGGATCCTTGCATTTCAGAATTACAGCATTATTTTAACATGAATATAAATAATATCCCTTATGTGCATTGCTTAAAGTGTTAAGCTTAACATCGTAGTGCAATATCGATTGTAAAGCCATCAGGCGCGTACTCTATTATCTATGTAAAACGAGGCCGGCTAATCTGTTCGCTTCTAAGTAGAGTGTCTTGTCTTATTCATGAGACTGGATCGAAACAGGACTCCGTTTTGAAGTGCAAATGTAAGTGCCTTAGACGTTTTCCGGTCTAATTTATCCGGCAATTTTCTCACCTTTTCCGAACAAAATTGGAACAACGAACACGTGTTATACGATATGGGTATAATATTAAGAGGAATATGTTATTTACATAAATTCGTATTTCGATATGCGTATAAGAATGACGTCTGTACTCTCACTAACGCCAGTAAGCTAAAACTATTTGTGTAGTTGTATATATGCACATTGACTCTTTAAGGCATTGTCGCAACCAAAGCTAAGCTACGTAGTACCCGGATGATTGAAAGAAAATTTTTGAATTCGCTTTTCCTCCGTGTGTCGGAAAGCAAGTGAAGCTGGTATTCGAAAAATAGCTGTCTTTCCCAAAACGGGTTGTGGTCAGGCAGGCGGCTGGCCGTACAAACTTTTCTGAAAAGTGTGACACACATAATGTTAATACTAGGAAAAAACATAATCTAGCGATACATGCAAACTTCCTTCTATAAGAAATTTAGAGACCTACCTGTTTAAAATCGAAAGTCAAAACCTATTGCTATCTATTATTATTGATATCAAGGCATACTGCACCGACTTCTAGATTAAAGCAAAATTAGCCTCGTTTAATCAGGGTCTATAGACTACAGTGGCTGCTTACCACCAGGCAGGCTGTATGCTAGTCTGCCAATTAAGTATTAGACATAAAAATAAAATAAAATAAAATAAATTGGGGTTACGTTAGGAGAAAGAGATTATCTCTGTATGCATCAGTATACTTACCTAACGGTTGCTTCAGTTCACACGCCCTTACTCTGGGCACTTGAATAGTATGAAAGGGATCTCTACTCTAAATAACCATTTCTGCATTGGACGCTTGTTAGTAGCGCCATGTAATGCCTCACCCGCGTTTGTGAGATAAAAATCAATATACAAACAAGCCACGGGTTTTGTTCGAAAAGTTATAATTTATAAATTGGTTCTTGTTTTGTTTGTCTTCGAAATCAATATTACTGATAATTTTGTTCGCCGAATTATATAGTACCTACCTAACGGTTGCTTCAGTTCACACGCTCTTACTCCGGGCACTTGAATAGTATGAAAGAGGTCTCTACTCTAAATAACCATTTCTGCATACATTTTTACGTTATCGACGTTTGTTAGTAGCGCCATGTCATGTCTCACCCGCATTTTTGAGATAACACTCAATATATAATACTTCTACAAACAAGCATCACGTGTTTTGTTCGAAAAGTTATAATTCCCAAATTGGTTCTTGTTTTGTTTGTCTTCGAAACCAATATTACAGATAATTTTGTTCGCTACATTATATAGTATCTAACGGTTGCTTCAGTTCACACGCCCTTACCGTTAATAGACTTCCGGGCACTTCAATAGCATGAAAGGGGTCTCTACTCTAAATAACCATTTCTAGCATAAATTTTTAAGTTAGCGACGCTTGTTAGTAGCGCCTCGAGTCGGAGGTACTAAGTGACACACGCGAGGTAGATAAAACTAACTACGTACAGCGGCGTTCTGTTTTCCGCAACTAAGAGTTTTCCTGTGTACACATCGGAGTGCGAACCACTAATGCAAAGTACACACAGGAGTAAAGAAGCAAACAGATGTTAAGGACACGCTCCTCGGATAAGGCTAATATAGGCAGTAGGATAATAACTTATTTGTTGTATAATATTATTATATGAAGGGCGGAGTACATAGTAGTCTCAAGTTTATTTACTCGCGGATTGAAAGCGCCTCGACAACTTTTCGCGAAGTCAATAATTCGGTTTAAAATTATAAGATTCACGAGCTTGAGAATGATTGAAAGAGAGATAAGGCACAGCCAAATAGCTCTTGTAGTGTTTTGTTTTTATCGATGAGCAAAATTTTCTAGAGATTGGACGCGCATATGAATTTTGAATCAGCATCGTTTGAGTAGCACATTGTAGTTACATCCATACCAAGAGCTAAGCTAAGTTAGTTTAGTTTAGCTCGCATAGCTGACGCAGTTTTTCATACTTACTAGCTTAGTTTGCAGTCTGCACACAAGTATGAATAACTGCATCAGCTATGCGAGCTAAACTAAGCTAACTTAGCTAGCTTAACTCTTGGTCTGCAACCCGCTTAAGCGTCGGTAGCCGATTGTGAAGGAGGTGGACTCGATTTCTGTGTGAAAGGAGATTGATTCCGGCCGTTTGAGGCGTTAATAGGGGGATGGTTAACAGGATTCATATTAATTTATTAGCAGCCAATTTTAGGCAATTATTATCCGTTATAGCACACTCATAAAGTAAGCCGATTTCGAGTACTATTCCCCCAGGGTCTTCCTGGTCCGCACTTCCGATTCATGAATTATTTCCGTCAATCTCTTTTAGTCATATGTTCTACATGCCCTAGACTATCCAAACATCAATACTTCACTATGTTTTTAAGCAAACCACACATACGTTTTTATTATCATGCCTTGTAATAATCTCATTGTATAATTTTTTTACCAACAATGCTCCTCAAAAATGTCTTATTTCTTCTGCTTAAGGTATTCTTGTTTTTTTTATTTGAGCCAAATTCGATAAAGAATAAATGTAAATAAATAAATTTTGCATTTTATATAGGTTTGTCCCTTTCACTCGCTACCTTTCTTGTTCTTCTTCTTTTTTTACATCAATGGCATTCGCGACACATAAAGATTACGCATTTTGCCAATGTCGAGTGAAAATATATATAAAGTAACAAAACATTGTACGGTAGATTGAGTTAAAAATGTAGTCTCACAACACGTGTTTTTACAACAAGAACTCGGGAGAATGCTCATCGTCATCATGTCTTCACTTATATAAAAATGACAGTGGTTTGTTAACATTTTGGCTCAAGTATATTAGGTAGCTTACCTACGTTACCTACAGAAATATTTAAAAATGGAATGGAATTAATTAAACATTTCATATCACAAATTAACAGCTTCACATTGCCAGAACTACAAAAGGCACCATTGAGACCTGGCTGACCACTGCCTGGTTCAGTGGGCATCAAATAATAATATTAAACCCCGTAGGTACTTCAGATTGGCAATTCAGCTTTACAATGTAGATATTCTGCCGATCTGCGCTGAACTGTTTTATTATGCACACAGACCAAGATCCGCAACAGTCCGCAAATATCGTTCTCAAACGTTTTACATTGTAGAAGAGTTATGATAGTAAATAATTTTAAGAGAGGTAAGAAAGTTGCTAATATTTAAAACGCCTGTTCTAAGTGATTGCTTCCACTTTGCAGATGACTGCAATCATTTGACATTAAATTTTAACTAATGAATCTCGGCAATGCGCAACTGACATCGTGGTATTGCAAGCTTATATTTTCTGCATGTGATCTACTGATTTTATACTTGCTCTCAAAAACACTATCCTGTACTTAAATACTGCATTACCATAGCTAAAATTAGATATATAAATAATAATAATACATACCTAAAATATTAATTTCCCTCTTTAATCACTGGCTGTCAGTTTATCAATAGCTTTAATGCTGCATTGTTGTGTTGCAGCAGTTAGTGTTATAATAGTCATTAAGCAGCTGAAGGTCCAGAGCTCACCTCTACAACGGTAATATTATAATCCAGTATTGTATCTTCATACCAACGGTTGGAACGCGAGTCATGCCAACGTGACCCGAGTTCGGTACACACCTGCACACTCAGTACCACGATCGGCTCGCGAATGTTACCGAGTGCGTGCCGAACTCGGGTCACGTGAGCATGACTTGCTTTCCGACTGTTTGTATGAAGTTACAATACTGAATTACCTACAGAGATTTTGATCAGGTTAGATTCCCGGTTTTGTATGAGAGTTTAAAAACATGCCTTTATTATTAAATCCTAAATCGACGCTATGGTTCCTAAGAACAGATTTCGCTTTCTAATTCCATTTGGATTGATTACCCTGCATAAAAATGTCGAAGGTTGTCATCAGGTGAAATAAACGCCAAGAGATTCCATATCAGTTAAACAATACTATGTCGCAAAGGAATCTGATCAGTACCTATCAAAAACCTCAATATCTGCTAAAATATTAAACTAGCTTAATGAAATAGAGCCAGTATTATAGACACTTTTATAGTACAGACAACAGCACGTTGGGTTACCACAAACTGTCAAATTTTCCCAATCGATTATGCACTTTATATTGAATAGCCTTAGGTTGAAAATCGTTTGGAGAAATTTGACAGGTTTTGTATAGCCCGACGTGCTGTTGACTGTACTTTATAACGAAAGAAAATAAACTTCAATTTAGTTTTTATTTCAAAAAGGATTGTCCAAATATTGTTGAAGTTATCCAATCTTTTATAACGACCCACTATCCTTGCCGTCCAGTTAAATTGAATTTTAAAAATGTTTTTATTCCTGCGTTTTTTTATTGCAATAGTAATATATAAGTTTGTATATCTATATAGATACACAAGTCTTGAAGCTTTGGTACCTAACAGGATTATAACCAAATTTTTGTGGTCGGCGGGTTTGCTAAATTTCTAGAACTTTCTGAAGTGTTCAGTCCGTCTACATACCTACATAGTATTCGTATACATTCCTAACATAAACTCAGGAGGACGAGATTCTGCGAGTTAAAGACAAAACTTCGGAATTTCTCCCATTGTTTTGGATATAACGTGAATTCTAATACAATGTAGATGTGTTCCATTCTTGAACACAAACTTCTTTAATTAGTTATCCGTGGAGTTAAATATTTAGAAGACAGGGAATTTAAAATTAGAATTCGAGTCTTTGAGGGCGGTTTCAGATTGGCGTTTATTCTGTCCATTTCAAAATATGAGCGCTACATATCGTGCTTAAAAAGACCGGATTCGAGTACACGGGCTTATCCCGGCGTGTTCACTCGAACCAGTAGGGGTAAGTCAGTATCAACATGGATTAAACGAACTTATAAGCGCTTCAACGCTCGTAAGAGTTGCTCGTGACGCAACTAGCGCACTATGCGCGTCTACACCCTCTTCTAATAACGAGCGTACAAAACTCTGGTGTGTAACTGCCCTAGTTGAGCTCTGGTGATTACCTCATAAATATTTTCAAAATTCTAATTATGTGTTGCAGTTTTGCACGTATGTCTTTTTTATTTCACCAAGGAAACCCTTGACATTCATGTCACCTGTTAGCGAGTGATGGAAGCAAGCTTCACCTGTAACCCTCAGTCACTGATGGAATGTCTCTCTTATCATTAACTGTCGGAACACATTAGCTCTGTCTTAGCGATTCTCTTTGATAAGATAGTGGTAACTGGCAGGTGGGTATAAATCAAATCAAATATTGATAAACAAATTAATAGTGATATTACTGCAGTTGGTATAAAATTATGGCAAAATATTTTCAGACATAAGCCAATGCTTACTCTTTTCAAAAATTGTCATTTAAGGTTTTTTAACTGTCGAATTTGGTATCATCCCCTTAAATATTGATCGCCTGAGTTGAGGTTCATCGTTACCAAAGATGACGGCCAAAATTTATAACACTACTTTGTATTAATGTATTCTTGTGGTAAATAACGTTGCCCAAGCACTTCTATCGTTATGCTGAAAGCAAAGTCTTTAGCTAATATTACGGTTTCTCTTCTGTTTCGGAATGTAACAGCAGGAAGTTTTTTTTTATCGCATAGGTGATCGTTTTAGACCATTAGGACCGATCGATTGACTATCCCAATTGTTTGAAACCAGTTTCCTGCGATCTTGATTAGGTCATCAGCCTATCTTATTGAGGGTCTGTCTGACCCATGCTACTCCTTCCGTTCTGCAATGGTAGCTAGTTTCTGAGAGAACTTTTCGACGATCGGCACTTTACTTTAGCTCCTCAATACTTCGGACTTTTGGAAATTTAGATTTTCTGCAAACCATACTTCCAATTCAATTTCCCAAATAAGATAGGAGCATAAATGTATCTTACCCTTTAGGTGATTTTGTGCTGTCTTACGAGGCCCATAGTGAGGGCAATAGTATAAAACATTTGCTCTGAGTGTTTGTATCCTACGGTAAACGCTGACCTACCGAAGGCGAAGCATTTAAATTACTTTGTGACTGGCATCTCTGCTTTTGTCTGAGATTGCAAATTTCGGAACGCACTGAAGTTTATGCGTAGTAAAAAGTCCTACGCTCTCAAAATAGGTTTAGGTCTCAAGAATAGTCAAACTTTTGTCAGTTTGTATCAAAAATACTGCCATAGATTTATAGCATTAGATTTGCGGACCTGTTTACGGCCAGTTTCAAGAACCGTTCTTGGGAGTTGATACTATACTTTTGCTAGTATATTATTATTAATTAAATTTCACATTGACGATTAGTATATAATTTGTACAAAGTCCATTTACGAATAAAAATAATGTATTTACTCATTGTTACCTACGATGCTTTTTTGTTTTGGGCTATGGTCCAAAGTCCAGGTATGCCTGGAAATGTTCTGGAGATAATAAAGTTTTTATTACTAAACTTAGTTACTAACACCGAACTTCCTATTGTATTACTCCTGATATTTATGATAACTTCCAAACTATAAAAGACCTAGATATTATAATATTATTATCATTTTCTACAACGAACCGTTTTTCGGATATTATCTACAATTAAAAGTAGTTTTGCAGCTATCTTTTTCTTTCGTAATATTTATGGATTCTACAGATAACTTAATAGCAGGTATTTGCGTGGCTTCCCTTACTTTGATAAATTAAAGAACAAACTTGATTGAAAAAGATTCTTGATATATCGATACATTGTTGCCAGTCTTCAGTATTTTGTGCAGGGTTTATATTGGGTTTCAGCTTTCGTATTATCAAAATAGGCTATTTGACAACATTAAAAATATACCACAAATTAGGGTCATTTTGTCATTTGGTAGGTTAAAAACATGTTTCGATTTATTTAAATTTAAATACATATGTAATATAGGTATATTTTGCGCGGATTTTATGGCAAAATTTTACTGAAACGGAAACGGCTGTGATTGTTTGCGACTCTGGTGACGTCACGCGCAAGTAAATAAAGTGTTCCGTTCAACGTGTATTTTATAAAAACTATTTTTCTAATGAGTTTTATAAAATTTTATTGATACATAGAAGTTATATGTGTATAGGTGGAGATTGTTCCGAGGGCAGACTAAATTTGAATTTGTTGTACTCTGCTAAATCTATATACCTACTGTATAATAAGCAATAATAATAATTGGGTTGGAGGTCCTTGGCGGAGGCATATGTCTAATAGTGGGCGTCTCTCGGCTGAAATGATAAAGCAATAAAAATCTTACATAATAAAAATTACGATCATAGTCCAATACATTTTGCTGTGTTATAACCTCTCGCCAATCGAAACTCAGCACTACAAAACGGCAGTGCTGCAAACAAAAAATAGTTATATCAGTAGTATAGAAGTGGTATTAAAATAATTAAAAACTCCAAGTCCCAAGAACTTTGTACTATACTCGTACAGTCGAAGTTTCTCCTTGAGCTAAACGGGTACAAAATTTAATTAATACCTACCTAGTTTTCAGATCAGTCGACTAACTTCGTTTGAAATACGTTTATTCCAGGTTTATTCAAACAAAAATACAAGTTGGGGATTATTTAGAATGTAACGCAAATATCTGACTTTATAACTTATTTTCATTCCGGAACAGAGTTTTTGATGATTATTAAAAGTATTTAGAGTTAAGTAAAGTAGAATAGTTATAAAGAGCACACCCTTACACAACTTTCATATCAAATAAATATTTTATCATCTCATACAATCTTATTTTAAAACCACATTACACAACTCCCAGATTTTGATATTTTGCAAAATCACGCAATACACGAAAATAAGATGAAAAATATAAAAAGAGTGATAAAAAATAATAACCTCTCGTCGTACAATTCGAACCCAGAAAATGGTTTCTAACTAATAATTAGTAGTCTCATATCGAAATTTAAACCTTAAATATTACAAAACCAATGTGTTATACTATTAATTATAGTACAAAAAAAACAAACCGTAACTACGAATTTATTAGTACTTAGTTCCACGGGTGCCGTTTACAAAAAACAAAGGACGATCGCAAAGATTTCGATCTGCGCTAATTTCATGTCATTTGGCTCCCTCTTCTAATTCTATCCTCGTTCCATTTGCAATTAGGCCAAATTTCTCTTTGGAAATCAACGTTCTAAAAGCGAGTTTTTAAGATCGTAATAAAGATTTGCGACTAATTTAAAAGGTATTTTGTACAGTTATATCTTTCATTTTAAGATTTTAATGCGTATCCAATATGCTAGCCCGCGGTAACGAACGAAATGCAAATTCGATTTCCGGGATCACACGGAATCCTTATCGATTTAGAGATCGTTATTTCAAATGTCGCCAAGTCATTAATCTTACCTATCGATCGGTGTCGTCGGCTGTAGGGAAAAAATAAAAGTGACGTGTTTGAAACAACTCGATTTGAACATTATTTTAGTTACAAATGTTCAATTACTCGTAAGTAGGTACCTGCTATATTTTATATGGTATGTCGTAAATTCTAATATTATAAATGCGAATATGAATTTGTGTACTTGTATGTTTTTATGTTTAAGGTACCGACTATCGTGTCATTTTGTAGACACGTTGTTAGAAGTACAAAATTAACATAGGATAGGTACCCATCATCCAAAAAAGGACTGTTGCTAACGTGTAACAAAATAACTTTCTTTTTCATAGTAATTGATTACCATTTTTTGTTGTTTTACAAGCCCCATCGATTTATTGATGATATATTATTTACTTTTCATTAAATATTTGCTGTTGTCTAAACCCTTTATATTTTTGAAAGACTAATTAGTGTCCCACTATACGAGAATTACTAAAAAAATAAAGGAACATCTTCCAAAACGAGTGTGTGCTTAAAAAAGCAAACTCACAAAAAGAAACCCAAGAATTCTTAGCTTGCATTTCGCTCGTTTCCACATATGAAAGTCAGCGCGCTCGTTGTATAGAAGCTTGTATTATTTTCCTTTCATTTCAGGAAGTAGACCTTGACATGTCATAACTGCAACCTTTATGTGTAGGGGTTAAAAATGTTCTATGCGTATACGGCCTTCGTAAATTCCTCCAAATTAATCACTTTATTTTTTATACCAGTAACTAGCTGTCCCGGCCACGCATTTCTGTGGTAATTTCATACTACTAACCTATAACATTGTATCTGCAGTAAAAAAAAATATGACTACTTATCAAGTGTTTGTGATTATTAGTGCCACACGGAAGCGATAGATGGCGCTGAACCTTTCTACATCGCACGAAATGTATTTTCACCGTGAATGATTCGTTGTCGTTGTAAATAAACGAGTATTGTGACAGTGCAAGAGAATTTTTATTTTAATAATTTTAATTAAATACACATCGACGAGTGAACATTTTGGTGCCGAAACCCTCGAATTGAACTGATAAAATTAAATTAGAGTTAATAAAAGTGAAGTAAAAACAATGAACAGGACTTATAATAATTGGTGAAAAAAATTTTGCAAAATTTATAGATCGTGTTTCTGAATAATTTCATACATTACAATAATTGAGACTTGAATAGTAAGAGACTTTTACAACATGGAGAATTTAATTGGAAAGCAAGAAGATACTTTGAGTAATATAATAAAATCTAGAACTAATTATGGAAAATCACCAAAGGAGAGAATCACTTTACCATACATTGAGTCTAGATTAGATAATTTAGAGAAAGTCTGGATGAGTTTTATGGACGTTCATGACAAAATATTAGACTGTGTTTCGAGAGAAAAAAGGAATACTATTGAATATTTTACTGATGATTATTACAACAAAACCGAGGAAGTTTATTTAGAGTACAAAACTAAACTGAACTCAGATAAAGGAGATATCACACCTGTACCTGTTATCACGTCCGAATGCACTAGTGGTCAAGTCAGTTCGATGAATTGTGAAGTTAAGCTACCGCTTATAAAGCTACCTACTTTTAGTGGTAAATACGAAGAGTGGGAGTCATACTATGACATGTTTCTCTCACTCATACACAACAATAAGAGTTTGAGTGGAGTGCAAAAATTACACTACCTGAAGAGCAGTTTGTGTGGAGAACCTGCAAATCTTATAAAGGATTTAGCTACTACAGAGAATAATTATAACGAGGCGTGGTCACAATTGATAAGACGTTACAAAAATAAGAGATACAATACTAATGAGATACTGAAGAAATTGTTTGCACAAAAGATTTTAACAGTCGAGTCGGCAAAATCGGTTAAAAGCTTGTTGGATACAACAACATCTTGTTTGAAAGCTTTAAACAATATTGGAGTTAATACTGACACTTGGGACGTCATGATAGTTTATATTGTTAATTCGAAGTTAGATAGTGAGTCACGAAAGGCGTGGGAGTCCGAAATAAATACAGCCTCATTAGAAGATCTCCCTACCTGGAGCCAAATGATTCTCTTTTTAGAACGCAGATTTCGTATTATAGAAATGTATGACACTATACCGACTCAGAGATCTTTTCAACAACTAAGAAAACCAGTGTCGGAGAAATCCGTGAGGCTAGATAAACCTAAGAGCTTTCATAGTACTACAACTCCTCAAGAGACAAAAAATCTAAAACTGGTCACTTGTACGATGTGTGCAGAGCAACATAACCTTTATCACTGTCAACAATTTTATAAACTATCACCTCAAGAGAGATCCAACTACGTGCAAACCAATGGGTTGTGTTTCAACTGTTTAGCGCCAGCCCATGCGGTTAAATACTGCAAGAAAGGAACGAGTTGCCGCCGTTGTGGCCGTAGACATCATACTCTGCTCCATTTTGAGAATCAAGACTCAGCACGAATGGTTTCTAGTGATGAGCCCCCTACTACTGAGAATCGAGGATCAGAGTCTTCCGCGGTCACTCCAAAGATAGCAACGCACTTCGCATCTGAAAATTTAAGTATCCAAAGTGTGCTCTTGGCCACAGCTGTAGTTAATGCAAAGGCGAGAAATGGCAGTCGTCACATATTTAGAGCTCTAATAGACCAAGGTTCTGAAGCGTCATTCATAACAGAAGCCACTGCACAAATGCTAGGTCTTAAGAGGTCACCTGTCAGTGGTGTTATATCTGGAGTAGGAGAAGGCCAAATGAGAACAAAGAGTATGGTAACGTTTACAATCGAGTCAATTCAATACCCTGAATTCACAATTCAAGTAAATGCATTTGTTTTGAACACTTTAACGACGCTGCTTCCTTCAAACAAAATTATGGTTGCTAACTGGCCTGAAATAGAGAATTTATCACTTGCTGATGCAGAATACGGTTCACCGAGGAAAATTGACCTTCTTTTGGGAGTAGAGATTCACAGTCATATCATAATGGGAGAAATGATAAAACATCCTTCACTTGGAGGCCCAATAGCACAAAATACTAAGCTTGGCTGGGTCTTGTCTGGAAGAGTGACCAGTCACCTATCTCCATCCGATAAAAGAGTAATAAGCTTACACACGTTATACAAAACAGATACACTACTGAAGCAATTTTGGGATATCGAGACAGAGCCAGATTGCATTCAGAAGAAATTGAGCAAAGAGGAGAGAGCGTGTGAAGACTTGTTCGAGAAGACTACACAAAGAGATGAGGAGGGGCGGTACGTAGTGCGTCTTCCTTTTAAAACTGACAAACCCGAGTGTGTGTATGGTCGTTCCAAAGAAATTGCCCTCAAGAGGTTCATGCTATTAGAGAAAAAACTGTCGAAAAATGCTCATCTTAAACAACAGTATACAGAAGCGATAGAGGATTACATGATCCAAGGTCATGCTACACAAATAATGAGTCGCGAAGAGATTGAGAATCCTATTGCACTGTACATTCCTCATCATGCCGTAGTTAGAGAAGACAGAGAAACTACAAAGACACGCCCGGTATTTGATGCATCATGTAAAGGGGTAAATCACGTGTCATTGAACGACGATTTGATGGTGGGTCCCAAGATACAAGACGATCTGCGGCATATATTGCTTAGATGGCGTAGACACCCAATATGTATTTCAGCGGATTTAGTTCAAATGTACAGACAAGTACGCATTCATGAGAAAGATGCCGATTTCCAAAGGATCTTATGGCGATTTAATTCGGATGAGCCTCTACAGCATTACCGTCTGGAAAGATTAGCGTTTGGTACTGCTTGCGCACCATATTTAGCAGTAAAAGCTTTGCATCAGTTAGCTAAAGATGAACGAGCACTATATCCAATTGCTTCTGAGATAACACTTCGAGATTTTTATGTCGATGACTTACTGTGTGGGTGCGAATCAGAGTCTGAAGGTATTCAGATATATGAGCAACTTAATAAACTAATGAATGCCGGTGGATTTAAAATTCAGAAGTGGTGTAGTAATCATGAGAAGTTACTTGATCATATAAAAGAAGATAATGAAAAAACGAAACAGTCAATGGTGTTCAAAATCAATGAGATGGTTAAGGTGCTTGGTATATGTTGGAACAGAACCTCTGATAATTTCGAATAAACTATACATATTCCAGAAGAAACAAAGCCGATTACTAAGAGAAGCGTTTTGTCTAATATAGCCCGCCTGTACGATCCAATGGGTTGGATCGCGCCAGTTATTATTTCTGCAAAGATATACATTCAGAAACTGTGGAAGTCTGGTTTGACTTGGGATGAACCTTTGACCCCAAGCTTACTACATGAGTGGTTAGACTTTGAAGAAGACCTAAGAAGAGTGAAAGGTATTGAAATTCCAAGATGGATGAACACAAAAAAGAGTAGTAAGATCGAATTGCATGCCTTTGCTGACGCATCACAGTCTGCGTATGCTGCAGCAGTTTATATAAAGGTTATAGATGAAGGCGAAGTCGTTAATGTGTCTTTAGTTACAGCCAAAACAAAAGTAGCACCGATCGAGAAAGAGATATCAATCCCAAGACTGGAGCTTTGTGGGGCATTGCTGGCTGCAAAGTTATTGTACGAAGTGTCGCAAGTGTTATCGGTGCCCAAATCACAATTGTATGCATGGTCAGATTCGACAGTCGTTCTAGCATGGTTGCGCGGAGAACCTAGTCGGTGGACGACGTTTGTAAGCAACAGGGTATCCGAAATTCTGACCATGCTGGATCGAGAACAATGGAATCACGTAAGAACACACGATAACCCTGCTGATTGTGCATCGAGAGGAGTGAGTTGTACCGAACTTAAAGATCATGACTTGTGGTGGCATGGTCCTGTATGGTTATCAGATTATGAATTATTCACAAGTGACGCAGATTTTCACACAAATCAAGAAGAGAGAGCAATAAAGACTTTAGCTGTTACATTTAACATTAAAGAAGATTTTATTTGGACCAAGTATTCATCACTTAATAAATTACTTAATGTTTTGGCGTATTGTCGCAAATTTTTAAATATAAAATTACCCAAAGAAGAAAGAGTTACATTGAACAAAAGTATAACGGTTAATGAGAGAGATTTAGTACTTAAACACTGCATAAAAGAAACTCAAGAATTTCACTTTCATAATGAGATTAGACAGATGAAGTTACAAAAGAGTGTACCCAAGAAAAGTGTTCTTCACTCTCTTAATTCCTTTCTAGATGTGAATGAGGTTTTAAGAGTAGGCGGACGGATTGAAAAGGCCCATGTAGATTATGACAGAAAACATCCAATCATTTTACCTCATGATAGTCATCTCAGTAAATTGATTGTTTTAGATGCTCACAAAAAGACCCTACATGGCGGTCCTCAGATAATGCAGAACTTTATACGTACTAAATATTGGATTATGCGTGCGCGAAATTTGACTAAACGAGTTTACAGAGAGTATGTTACCTGCAAACGGTACTCAAGAGAAAAACATAATCAAATGATGGGGCAACTACCTGAAGTTCGACTCCGTCCAGCGAAAGCATTTAAAAGTTCAGGGGTTGATTTTACCGGATTTATAAATATTAGATTTTCCCCAGGAAGAGGATCGAAATCATATAAGGGGTATGTGTGTCTCTTCATATGTATGGTGACTCGAGCTATACATTTAGAAGCTGTGTCGGACCTTACAGCACAGGGATTCATTGCGGCATTCCGAAGATTTGTATCGAGAAGAGGGATTTGTCAAGATTTGTACAGCGATAACGGTACTAATTTTGTTGGCGCTGACAAAGAGCTACAGCGGATGTTTGAAAGAGCGAAGTCAGATTTACCTAGTGAAATAAGTCAGTTGTTAGCAGGAGAAGGTACTACTTGGCATTATATTCCACCACACGCTCCCAATTTTGGAGGCATATGGGAAGCGGGGGTTCGCTCGGTAAAGACACATTTGAAGCGAGTTATAGGAGAATCCACATTGACGTTTGAGGAGTTGTCGACAGTGTTGTCACAAATTGAGGCGTGTCTCAATTCACGCCCACTAACACACCTGAGTGATAACCCAGACGATCCATTACCACTGACGCCTGGCCATTTTCTAGTGGGAGAACCGTTGATAGTAATACCTGATGAGGATTGGTCACAAGTGAATGCCACTGGACTCTCAAGATGGAGAATGAGTCAGAAAATGGTAAATAACTTCTGGTGCAAATGGTCGCGAGAATACTTGACTACCTTGCAACAGCGATTTAAGTGGACAGAGGATAAGCGTGAGCCAGAGATAAATGATATCGTTATTATCAAAGAAGATAATATGCCACCTGCCAAATGGTTACTAGGCAGAGTCTTGGAGAAACATACAGGCAAAGATGGGGTGACTAGAGTAGTCACAATCAAAACAAAGACTGGAACTTGTAAACGTGCATGTAACAAACTGTGTTTTTTATTTAACAATAACAGATATTTTGTTTGAATTGTTTCTCATTGTTTTTTTGTTAGATAGGGCATTCACGGTGGGCGGTTAACATTATATAATTTGCTTTATTTTAATTGATCTATTCATTGTTACTGTTAGCATATTAGTATTTTTAAATTGTTAAAGACAGAGTCTTTGGTGGGCGGAATGTTTGTGATTATTAGTGCCACACGGAAGCGATAGATGGCGCTGAACCTTTCTACATCGCACGAAATGTATTTTCACCGTGAATGATTCGTTGCCATGGAGAGTTGTAAATAAACGAGTATTGTGACAGTGCAAGAGAATTTTTATTTTAATAATTTTAATTAAATACACATCGACGAGTGAACACAAGATAAAAACTATCCTATCTCTCAAGTTGGATCAAACTGCACACGGTGTACAAATGTGATTAAAATCGGTTACGTAGTTTAGGAGTCCATCGCGGACAAACAACGTGACACGTAATTTATATAATTAAGATGTAACAAACGTCTGTGATTACCAATCAAGGAGCTTATACTAAGAATGGAGTCATTAGACAAATTAACAAAGTGAGGGCAAAAATTTTGACAATACTTGACATTCCAAATTTCACATTTCTCTTTCTAGAAATTGTCGTCATCTCTTTCTAAACACGACTACATAGAAACAAGATTTCCCCAGTATTTCGCCATCTTTCTAAAACAAAAGTAGAAAAGTAGCTAAAAACTTAACATATTGTATTCAATTAACAGTATTTATTATCAATGAAAGAAATAAATATAATATATTTACTTTTAATGTTTAGATTTGTATTTTATTTTGAAAATCATCATTGTGATTCTTTCTATAACTTATGGGAAATGAAAGGATTTATGTAATGGCAGCACTCTCTTTATGTGTCAATGTCCGGAGTGTTTGGCGGGTAATCATGGCGTCTGGATGTCGATCTTTATTTCGATAATTCAAAATTGCTTCGGAGTGGATTTTGTGCAGTGAAAGTGGTGTCGTTTTGTTGCATAAGCATCCGTGTTGACGAACAGTTATGAGGAATCATTGAAATAAAGGTTTTGTGTATGTGGCGTTGAGAATTGTATAGTGGTTGGAAATCCCATTATACAATTCTCATCAGTCACCATCATGAGGTCTGTACCATGCATTTCTCGCCAATCACTCCCTAGATGCATTAAAAAGTGTGGCACCCACATTTTAATGCAAAAATCAAGAAAGAAGATGAAACTAAAGACTTGGCTGTATGGGCTAGATCCCTTTGCCGTCCCGTAACAGGGAAAACTTAACCAAAAAAAAAAAAAAAAAAGTGTCAATGTCCCGAAATCTCAACATGACATAAATTGTCGTAATTGACGTATTCATAAATATCGACTCGCGATTTTATTACGGTTTTTTACATTTTAATAACTATAAATAGTGCAAAATGGTGCATCGCTGTATAGTTCGTGGTTGCAGAAGAGAGTGGTATCCAGGATGCAGTGTGAAATTTCACTTGTAAGTGTTATAATTGCATATTTTTGTTCACCTAAGTAAAATTGGTTTTTCACATGTAATTCCATATGATTATCGTTATTGGGCGAAACTCCATAGGGGAAAGTAATTTCTGATACTCGGCTTTAATACTATCTGAATTTATTTAATTTTCATACATAAATTACTTATTCAAATATGTGTAAACAAATTGACTAGGGTGACTAGGATTTCCAGAATTATTATAAAATATTGACCTTTTTCCTTTCAGAAATGGCAATCAAAATTGATATATATATATTTTTAATCCTTTGAAATAGCTGTTATATAGATATATATAGATTATATATATAGTTTATAGATTATGTATATATATCATACATAAATCGTTCTACCCATTTTTGGTTGGGAACGTTTATTTACAAACAAAACATGTAATTTGTGCAATGTACATTATTTTAATTGAGAAACATATTCAAAATGATTGATTGGATTTTACCAGTGTAATAGTGTATTTTATCTTTCACATTTGCATCTACTAACATGTAACGCAGAGTGCAATATGCACAGTGACCTCAAACTTCACTCGAATTTATGTTAGTAAAATTGACACAGCATTAATAAAATTGTGACTGTGCTATTCAAGCCTATCAAATGATAGTTTTTAATATGCTAATGACGACTTCCAGCCCCCAGAACAAGCCGAATTAACGAAAAGGCTTTAGTACCATTGACCAATACATAAGTTGCAGCAGGTTATACAGAAGACCGAAGAGTATTGTCTGCCAGTATGCTTAGCGTTTGTGGACTATGAGAAAGTCTTCGATTCTGTCGAAACCTGAGCCGTGCTCCAGTGAGTTCAAAGGTGCCAAATAGACTATCGGTACATCAAAATGGTCGTCTCTTGGCTGATATGATGATGTGATGAATTCGGGGTTTGGACGGGGTCGCTTAACTACTATTTAGGTCAGGAAATTACACTATTACGGCTTTAGGAACAAGGCTCTTATCCTTCTGACTTCCTAACTGAGTAACAGGTACAGAAGGTTGATATATATATACGTAGGGCGTTCAATTTAAAGTAAGAATGAGGTACAAACTCTTTGAAACCGAAAAAAGTTAATACGGGCTATTCCAAATACATGGTGTGATACGTTGCGTACCGACCAACTTTACATAGAAAATACTTATCGTTTTATGCATATTTTTTTAATACTGGTTAATACATGACAAAGTTATATACCTTGTCATACGTTAACCAGTATTAATCGAGTTACGAGTAGAAATGATTCTTTTACATCTTTTACCAGTATTCATATTTTTAATTGTTGGTCTCATGATAGAATAAAGTCACATCTGCATAATTCTTACTTTATAGCAGAGCGATTTTAAGTTTGTCTTGTACAAAATTAGCTGTAACTTTTTTCTTAGTTGTTTTACAGAATCGATTATTTTGCCAATCATTATAAAGTATTATGAAACATCGAATGATATGAAAGTAATATATTTTTAGGTCAATATTTTGTAATTTAGAAGTATCTATGTGAATATGTAACTATATTCTGCGGATATCACTGTATCATATAATAATAAAGGATTTTGTTCCTTTAAGTATCAATATTATGTGTATATATAACTTTGTTTTACATAAATTCTTGAGTCACATATGTAATATATGAATGTTTAGATTGTTATTTATGTTTAGATTTAAAATGGAACAGTTCTTGTGATCAAGTTTTTATTAAGGAATAAACTTAGTAAGTTACAGAATTTATAAAACTACCACTACTACTACTTTATTTATTATTAATAACTACCCAAAATATACGCATGTAAAACTGTAACTTAAATTAAATTGATAATTATTTATTGACTTGTATTGATGTTTTGAAATCATTACGAGTTCTTCGCCGGAGTCTTTCGCCATTTCTGCTCCATCTCAGCATAATAATTATTATTTCGTCCCGAAATGGTGGTAGGGCTTTTGACGATTTAAATGCACTTAGCAAAGTCCATTTAATAAAGAGCTTTTTCATTTTCATATTTCGCCAATGTTAAGTGTAAATTTACTTATAGTAACAGACAGTTGTACGGAAGATTAAAACTAATTATTATGAATCATGGTAAACTCAAAAATATTTTAAACTTTGAGTACTAATTAATTTTATTAACTTAACGAAGTCCAAGATTGTCCGTAATTATTTTATCTGCTATAGGCACCCTACTAGAAAGAGACAGATCCTCTCTAGAAATGTCAAAAAATGTCAAGAAATGTCAAGGGTTGTCAAAAATTTTGCCCTCACTTTTTTCATTTGACTAATGACTCCATTCTATAGGTAATATAAGCTCCTTGTTACCAATACACCATGAATAATGTCCTGACCATAGATATAGGAAACTGTAGATTGGCAATCTGAAGGAGAAAGAGCATATTTTTTAAACTTTGTATTTAGTACCTAATCAATATTTTGAGTGCATACCCTGACTTACAATATTCAAAAATCACTGACTTACAATATTCAACAATCTTACATTTGCAATAACTTTAGAGAGCCGAGTTTTATTCTTGTCGATGCTTGACAGATAGAGGAATCCCACTACTGCCTGCAATTTAGTTGGGCTAAATTCAGGCTTAATTTTATTTAGACAACAAAAAAATAACAAAAACTAATGAACAACAAACAATAATTTCAATTTAAGTATGTCTTTTTCTGTACCCCTGACGATAAATATTCTGTGTACATAATTGCATGATGATGATTTGAGTACCTAAATAAAAATATTAATTAGGTTTAAATAACGTTTCAGTAACTATGGTATAAAATACTTGCTTTAATATACAATTATGTTTCCGAGGTCCTAGTAACAGTAAACCCGTTGTAAATAACTATCCACAAAACGTAGTCGGCACACAGCCAGTGGTGCGACTCAAAGGGCCTAACAAGCTGGCACACTTGTATCCAAACTACAAACAGGTGCACGTAATCGTATGAAACTTCGTCCACATAATTTAGTTCCTTCTCAAGCTTGTCAAATGGACTTCTGAATATGTGAGAGAGCTGTAAACAGACGAGTTGACATGACGTTAAAGCATAAATTCGTAGTCTCGTATGTTCAATAACTTAAACATTTACCAGGTGTCTAACATAGATGATTTATATCGTACACATACCTTGATATTAGAATACAATTTTAAACGAATATAAATTTTTCAATTTCATACTATTTATGTGACTATGTTAGCAATGGTAGGTTATATTGTGTACTGTTCCTGTATTAAATGCGAAATGTCATGCAACGTAGAACAAGTCGTGCGACTATTCGATCGATGACCACTGACCGGTCAGTACCAATTAACAATCCTATTCGTTCGACACACGACGCCATGTCATTGTGATTGCAATATTTACACACCAGCCGGCGCGAATCCAAAACAAAGTACTGTGCTTACTCTGCTGTGTGCTTACCCTAAAACGAGGTAAATGCCACATACATTTTGCATGAGCTGTCTCAGCGCTCAGGTAGGTACGGGTTTTAAAAAAAGTACACACTCATCAAAATTTATTAAAAGGCACTGTTTGCCACGCTCCGCAAATATCAGTTTAATGCTCCACACCGCTTGCATACTCACACCTAGCTCGTGTTATTTTGTACATAAGAGTCAAAATACAATACAGAAAAACATGAGGTGGCCGCAGATCAATATGATTTCTGCCTTTCCTTTATTTATGGATACGATAGAATCCGTTTTGAAGAGTTTTTTGCTGGATTTCAATTCTATAATAGTCAAGCCATTTTGTAGATGTTTTGTGGATGCTAGTCAGTGTTTTTTTTATTGATTTTCGAATTTACTCTCTTTGAAAGTTTTTCTAATTTATATGCTACGAGATCTAGTGCTGCTTAGGTAGAGGGCTTAAGAGGATTATACGGCGCGCACGTCTCCATTCAAACTGAGAAAACGTTCTCCTACCCCTATTTCATATCGGATCTTTATAATGAACTAGCTGTTCCGGCCACGCGTTGCTGTGGTCCTTTCATACTTCTGTCCTATAACATTGAAATTGCAGTTTAAAAAAAATGAGGACTACTTATCAAGATAGAAACTGTCCTATCTCTCAAGTTGGAACAAAACACATTTGAAAACAAAACATGTTAAAATCAGGATGCTAATTTTGGAGTTTATACCGGACAAACATTGACACGGGAATTATATATAATAGATTAGAATGTTTTTAATAAAAAGACATAAAATATGTCTATACATTTTATTATTCAAAAAATTCGACATAATGTAATTAAAAAAAAAAGTAGAAATTCATTCAAATTACGTCTTAAACGTTTTCTCCGTTTGTGTTATTTTGTTAAGTGCTTTAGACTGTGATAAATAAGGAACGTAAATGTTTAAAATAAACTAACTGTAACTAGATTACAAAATGAAATTTTGAAACGACAACACTTGGCAAGACACTTATGTGATCGGATACTAGCGATGTATTTTCTTGGGATACGTCAATGTCTATGGCATACGTCATCTCGTAACGTAATTAGAAATGTTACATTGGTACAAAGTCGATTTCTCCCATCCCTAAGCTTAGCAGGAAGTATTCATCCAACTATGGACCAAGTTCAAAGCGCATCTGGTGACAAGAAGCATCACAGTGTTTTTATTGATATTTCACTTAAAAGATTAAAAAGTACTTAGCAAAGTCCATTTAAATAAAGACATTTTTCATTTTATTTATATTTCACTTTTTGGAGCGCCAGTAGCCAAGCGCGCTGGCAGGTGGACTTGGTTTCTGTATGAACAGAGATCAATGCTCCGCCGCCGTTAGAGTACCGAATTGTACCCACTCCTTTTTTATAGTAGGAAATGTTTTATGCATACCCAGTAGCGATAAGGGGCCGCCACAGGGTTATGGGGGACTCCAGGTTCAGACTCTGTTTTCCCACTAAACGCTACTGTACTCTTCATGTGCTAATTTTCCGCTGCAGCGCAGTAGCGCCCCCACCACAGGAAAAGATGTGCACCGAGTACTCATGTGCAACTCCTCAGCGCTAGGGCGTGATGGTAGTAAGTATGAATGCCATTCTAGCACCCACCGGCCCGACATGGCGGTTGGAAAGTGGCATATTGGCGTCTCCGCTACCCGACTCTTCAACTGGGATTAGCGTTTAGGGTCTAGCACAAGCGCATAAACTTAGTTGGAGGGGTTAGCAAGATTCTTATTAATTCTTTCTAATAGTTGCCCGCGGCTTCGATTCCTTCAATCTCGGTTAAATTATAGTCTCTATGTTATTCTGGTGTATGAACTATATTATCATAAAGTTTCATTAAAATCCGTTCTAAAGTTTTGAGCGAAAGTGTAAGAAACACATCCATCCATACAAATTTTCACGTTTATAATATTAGTAGGATCTGTTAGCAGCACAATAATATTAATATTTTTAATAAAAGAAATAAATAAACTTTTGGTCTATGTTTCTTTACATTATAGTATAGATCATAATGATTGTTTCTCATTATGACGTATTATTTAATCATATTGGAGGAGATTATAAAGTCTTGATATACAAAAGATTGAACCTGAAAAATCTACGTATGACAAAGCAACTCGTAACAGGTGTCGTCAATGCTAAAACGACTTACGTTTCAGTTTTTACTTCAATTATTTCTGAGACACAACGTCAGAACCTTTTTTGCTCCGTCTCGACGTTCGCTAATTACGTCACCCGCCGAAAAACTAGAGAGAAATGGGGTTATTTGTTTGTGATCTGCTTTACGTATTTTATATATTAAACTTGGTATAAATTTGACTACTTATATAGATTTACGACCGTGCAAAAAACGGCTTATGTTAGTTAAATAACACGTCTTCAGGAACAAATAACAAGTTCGTTGTAAAAAGAAGTTTATAAAAATCTGACCGATCGAGTCCAAACGAGTCAGTTACATACATACAAACAAACAAACTTACAGGTGAAACTAATATAACCGTGTCAAAAAAATAGGTGTGATATAGCACTGTATTTAATATAAATAACAAATGCAAGTCAAACTCCGCGCCAAAATGGAAAACAGTTGTGCCAATCTAACAACAACCAAAAATATTAAAAATAGAATTTGGAACCATAAACAAATCATCCCTTCCCGATACTTTTTTGACTGAATATGATTTGACTGAACCTAAGATGAGCAAAGTAGTAGTTTTATCTTAATAAATAGAGATTGAAATACAGATAGGAGATTAAAGTCCGCAATGAACTTATTCTTTCAGTTAGTAAGACTTCTAAAATTCCACCGTTATATTAAAGAACACTTCATCATCATTATTTCAGCCAAGAGACATCCACTATAGAACAAAGGTCTTCTCCAAGAATGAGGACCTCCTCGTTTTTTGAAGTCAGTTAATGATGATGAAGAACACTTCATCATCATTATTTCAGCCAAGAGACATCCACTATAGAACAAAGGTCTTCTCCAAGAATGAGGACCTCCTCGTTTTTTGAAGTCAGTTAAAAACAGGACAGTTACGTTCCCTTTCCAAACTGAAAGTGTGCTACAACTTTTATATGTAAGAGAAGCAACCATGAATCGACACAAGAAAAATTCTTGGTCGCTCAGATTGCTAACAACTTCCTAATTTGCACTGAAATAAATGTAAAATACGAGTTATCACGATTTTATCTTGACATAAATTTTCGAACTTATTATTTTATCCGATATTCTTGTTACAAAATAAATTCTTTTCTTTTTGTACCTAATGTCAAGGTTCACCAGATCACGTAATATTTGCCTGGAGAAATTGTTTCTCGATACTTCTTATTGCCTTGATTTGTAAGAAACAAAAGTATACTTGTATTATGAAAATAGAACAGTATAACAGTTGGCACTTCTTTGGGGAACATTGATAAGCTATGACCTTTGCGAAATAATGACGAGAAAAGTAGAGTATATTTGCTTGATTTATTATACGATATTAAAGGCAGATATTTCTGTTGCTGTCAAAATCAATTTAAATTGTATTTGCTGAAACGAAATTCAAATATTGTAAACGAGTATTTCTGTTTAAGCAAATACTAAACGAATTAATGTTTATTATTATTTTATTTTTCTTCTACTTGTATCTATGACATGTTATAATTTGAGCAAGTTTAATCTACGAAGCTTAAAAAAAACAAGTGTACTTCGATGTGCCAACGGATGAATATTTTTCTGTAATTGAAATTGAAATATATTTGGGTGAAGTGAGTCTAATTTTGTGATTAGTAAGTCGCGGGTTTTTATCGCGCGAATTCTGCTTCGTTCGCGTTTTGCTTTCTACGTTCGTTTTCATACTAAAGTGTAGTTTGTGCCACATGACGACGCAAAATGAATTGGTTAATAAAAAATACGCGACTCACAAGTAAGTCATAAAATTACGCTAGTTTGGCGTAAGCCTACAGCCGTAGAGGATAATAGAATGAGGTATTTAAATAATTTTAGGTAGTATAAAATTACCATACATCTAAATAGAAGACAGAAAGCGACGATAAGGGCTGGTGACCTTACCCATAGTGAGTGGAGCATCCCGCGTGTGATATGCAACTCAGGAAACACAGAAAAAATAAATATAAAAATGTTTCCTTACAAGATACTACTTTTCACGTTTATGAATATTTAAATAATCAAATTATCTACAAGATGGATACAGTTTCAAAAAAATAGCGTTTCTTATGACACGTTTTTTTGCGAAGACCTATTTTCAAGAATTTTTTAATACACAATTTTTTTTGATATGTTCTCATGCTGATTTGTTGAGTAGTTTAGTTTCGTAAGTATATTTTTTCTTAGCATGTTGCTATTTATCGCCTCCTTAACCCAGATACTGCGACGGGGCTTTTAAAAGGCCCGAAAAAGGCCTCAATTTTCGAGTAGTTAAAATGAATTCTCAAAGATATTTGCACTGTCAGGTTACTGAGTACCTATCCGTGTATTATTTGATGCGGCTACGTTTACAACTAGACACTTGTTTATTTAAAGTTTTTGTGTCTTTGAAGATTTAGGAGTATCTGTTTCATGATGTCTGGACAAAGGTAAGCTTTTCTCATTTATATATGTGGATGTTGTAGCTAATTCATTTCAATATTTAATTTTAGATATGTTACCTAAAATATCAGGTTATCAATTTGTTTTAGTGCAACAAAAACTTATTCCCTTTTCACGTTTCAAATTGATGGCCTTTTAAACGCCCCGTCGCAATATGGGGGTTGATAATATGATTGTTTTCTTTTTAGCACCAGACCTTTGAGAGCACTCAATCTCAACGAAATAGTTGATGAATTAGAGCGATATGAGGATTCTGATTTGTTGTCAACTCAAATTACAATTTTTCCACCTGAGAATGGTAATGCCGACGTCACAGATGAAGATTCTGGAGATGAATAATTTGTGGCATTGCAAAATTTACCAGGTAAATAATTGTTTTCTGGTTGATATAACTATGTATCAATGATTATATCTTGTTCTGCTTATCTTCTTCTTTCTCCTGGCTTTGGTCCCATTTTTATTTGGGGTCAGCCCTCCTAGTACTTCTGCGCCACACCGTACGGTTGTGTGTTGTCGTTTCATCTGCATTTGTGTATTTTATGTCATTCTGAACAGTCGCCAACCAGGTCATTGGTGGTCGTCCACGGCCTCTTCTTCACTCCTCTATCTTGTTTTGCTTATATGGATGCAATATTTATATCTTTTTATGGTCTCAACTAAGCCGAGGTTACGTTTCATCTGAGTTCCGATGAAGAAGACGATGAATCTTTGTCAAGTTTGTCTAAAAGAAGGCGCACGACGGATTTGACTTCAGGATACTGATGCCGTACCTTCTAGTCCCACTGCATCTCCCACTACTTCAGGTGTGTCAACTAGTTCTACGTTTCAGCCGACAGTTCCCCGAAACCAACCACATATAATATAATACTATTTTTGTCTGTCGCAATTTACGGGTGAAAAAACCGGGCCCCGCCTTTTTGTCGCGGCCAGGCTGGAGAGTTGAAGAGGAGAGAGAGTACTGGGCCACCTTCACCGACCCTTTTTTTTTTTTTTTTTTTTTTGACGGTGGGAACCAATTTACTGGCCGTATCGCACGCTGGCAAGGCGTGCGACGTGTGCGGGGATCACTGGCGCCGAACAACGCCAGTACTACCCGCTAAACGCCACCGGTACCCTCCTAAGCCCTTATGAGGGCGCTTTGGGTTCGGCGCACTGTATGTGCGCCATTTCACCAAAGCGTCCCCGGGCTGGCCCGGTCCAACAGTGAACCGGGCGACGCGCCTGTGGGGGATTACGCTAGGGTACTAGGTAATCCCCAGACGGGGTGGCCTATGCCGACTGGCACCAGGGACGCGCGGTTTGCCAACCGCGCCCAGACCACCTTAGGGCCGACGAAGACCGGCGGTCACAGCCGCCTGCCTTCTCCGGCCCTGCCGTCTACGCCGGAGGGGAGCGGCTAGAGCATCCTCCTCCCGCTCCCTCTCCGCTGCCTCCTTCTGCCCCATCACATCCTCGCAGAAGGAGGCGGTAGCCTTCCAAGCCCTCTCATTACCAAGCATGGCTCTAACCATGCTTGGCAATGAGAGCGCTCCTCCGCCGAGCGCCGCCACCAACGTGCGACGCTCGTTTCGCCAGGCCGGGCACTCGACAAGCGTGTGCTCGGCCGTGTCGTCAGGGGAGTTGCAGTGGTGACACCGCGGCAACTCCTCCCGACGGGCGATACGGTACAGGTAGTGACCGAAGCACCCATGTCCGGTCAGTACCTGTACCAGGCGGTAGGTGAGGCTACCCCGCTGGCGCCCTACCCACTCCTCCAACACCGGACGAATCGCCTCGATCGTCCGGTGGCCAGCGGCTGGGTTGGCGAGTGCCTCATCCCATCGGCGCAGAGCCTCCCTCTGCGCCTGGGTGCGGACCCGTTCGACCTCCTCTCGAACGGGTCGCTCGCCCCGCTCTCTCGCCGCGGCCCTGTGTCGATGCACCTGGGACAGAACCAGGGCATCGACCTCCCACGGGAGCGTACCTGCGAGGACGCAGGCAGCCCCGTGGCTGACCGTGCGGTAAGCCCGCACGGCCCGGGCCGCGATGACCCTCTGCGGTCTCCGCAGGAGGGCCCTCGTGCGGGACGAGAGGCACTCCGCCCACACCGGGGCTCCGTATAGTGCCATCGACCTTATCACCCCGTGATAAAGCCGACGGCACGACGCCTTCGGCCCCCCCACATTGGGGAGGAGCCGCCCGAGTCCGGCTGCGGCGGCGCACAGCCGGGGAGCGAGGAGCCTAAAATGCTCCTCGAAGCTCCACCGGGGATCCAGGGTCAGGCCGAGATACTTCATATGCATCTCGACGTGAACCTGGACCCCCTCTACCCGGGCACGGAGCCCCGGTGGGATCCTGCGTCTTGGGGCATGGAACGCCATGGCCCTCGTTTTCTCGAGGGCCACCTCCAACCCCAGGAGGCGGATGCGTCGGACGACCATGGAGGTGCCGACCGACGCAAGGTGGACCGCCCCCTCCCAATCCCTCGCTCTCGCCGCGACAAGGGTGTCGTCCGCGAAGCAGACGACCTCCATTCGCGGCAAGAGCGAGCCACGCAGGACCCAGTTGTACCCCAGATTCCATAGTAGAGGGCCTAATACGGAACCCTGGGGCACACCTGCCGCCACTGGCCACGACTGGACGCGGCCCTCCGCATCCTCGTAGAGGACTGACCTGTCTCGCAGGTAGTCCTGTACGAGGGTGCGGAGGTAGAGGGGCACTCGATGAAAATTGAGCGCCGCCTCTATGCACTCGTGGGGGATGGTGTTAAACGCGTTCGCGATGTCCAAGGACACCGCGACCACCACCTCCCCCCGTGCTGTGGCCACCTCAGTCCACCTTTTGAGGTGGCCTACCGCGTCCACCGTGGACCGGCCGGTGCGGAAGCCGTACTGGCAATCTGCCAAGTCCGGCCCCGTGCCCTCAATGTGCTCGATGATCCGGGAGGCGAGAATCTTCTCAAACGCCTTCCCGGACTCATCGAGCAACACCACCGGCCGATAGCCCGCTGGAGAGTCCGCCGGGCGGCTCTCTTTACGGAGCAGGCAGAGCCGCCCCACTCTCCAGCGCCTGGGAAAGCGAACCGTCGCGATGCACACATCCAGCACCGCACGGAATCGGTCTCCCAGGGGGCCCAAGGCGATCGCCATCACCTTGGCTGGGGCCCCATCTGGCCCCGGAGCCTTGTTATGGCTCCGGAGTCGGTCCCTCACCATGTCGAACTCAGCGTCCGACACGGAGGGACCTGCGGCCCACACCTCCGGGGCGGAACCGGAGGGCATTCTGGGGGGTGCAAAGGGTCCGGGGTTGGGAAAAAGTGTCCCCAGCACCCTTTGCAACAACCCTGGCTCCATACAGGACGTGGAGGGGGCCGCCGAAGCGAATTTCCCCCTCACAGTCCTGTACGGCCTCCCCCAGGGGTCGCTGTCAAGGATAGCTATATACCTATCCCAGGCAGCGACCTTGGCCCTGCAGATGGCAGTTCGCAGGGCCGTGTGGGCCTCATTGTACGCCCGGCGGAGGCTTTCCTCCTCACCGGGCGTCCTCCGGGCGCGCCTACGACACCGTAGGTAGGCGCGCCTGGCCCCCATACTGGCGGTACGCAGGGTCGTGAGCTCCTGCGTCCACCAGTATACCTGCCCCCTGCTCCGTGGGCAGGCCCGCGCCCTCGGCATGGCGGCACTGCAGACAACGTTGATGTCGTCTGCAAAAAGGTCCGCCATGCCGTCGGCATCCCCGGCGACAGTGTCGGGCACATCTGACCAAGCCCGCACTGTCGCCGCCTCCTCCGCCACATCAGGCTGGAGGCGTGTGAGCAGCCACCTCCTGAAAGGTGAACTGCCCACACGGGGGCCCAGATGAAGAGGGGCCCCAGGGGATGCCGTGGAGACCTCGTATCGGACGTACCTATGGTCCGATAGGGTCTCCATATCCACCACCACCCGCCAGTCCCGGACTCGGGCCGCGAGCGGTGGGGTGGCAAAGGACACGTCGACAATCGACGTGCCCTGCCAGCGGGCGCAGGTCGGGGTGGTACCTCGATTGAGGATCTGGAGCCCCAGGGAGAAAACCCAGGACTCCAGGACACCACCCCGAACGTCGGTGCTGGGAGACCCCCACGCCGTAGATTTGGCGTTGAGGTCCCCTGCCACCAGCACCTGACGGGGGGCCGCGCGGTGCACGACCCCTTCAACCGCAGCGAGAAACCGCTCAAAGTCGGCTCTGCTGCGGTTGGGGGAGAAGTAGGTCGACACCACCACTACTTCCCCCCAGCGGGCCACCACATACCCCTCCCCTCGTTCCACGAAAACGAGGGGAGGGCCCGCGCCTGTTCCCATGATGGCCGCGGAGCCGTCCGTCGCCCCCATCCACCTGTCGGACTGGGGAACGCGGTACGGCTCCGAGACCACCGCCAAATCAACCCCCCACTCCGCCGCCACCTGACACAGGAGGTCCTGTGCCCCGGCGGAGTGGTTGAGGTTGGCCTGCAGTAGTTTCCCCGATGTCCTACTCTGCATTATTAATGGACATCGGGGTCACCACAGGGGTCGCCACTGGCGAGGCGCGGCGCGGCGAGATGCGGCGCGGCGCGGCACGGGGCGCCGCCTCAGGTGCGGCGCGGGAGGCAGTCCCCGGTTGGGGAAGGCGGCCCTTGACAGGCGGGGGGTTACATTTGGCCCCCGCCATTCGGTGCCCGGCTGCCAGTCCCCTGTCCGCACAAATCGCACAGTGCGGCGGGGCTGAGCATCCCTTGGCCTTGTGCCCCTCTTTGCCGCAGCGGTAGCAGAGGTTGCTGCGGTCTTTGTTGGAGGGGCACTTCGCTCCTGGATGCCCCGGTGCCAGGCATCTATGGCACCTCATGGGGCGTCTCTCCAGGAGCCGGACCGTAGCCGCGACCCAGCCCACAGGCAGCCTCCCATCTTTAATAATCTTGGCGATTGCCTCCACCGGGCAGGAGGCAATCGCAGAACCCCCTGCCCTCGCGCCGGAGGATACTGCCCCCACCTTGATCGTCTCCGGGGGGCAGCCGGCCTTTAGGGCCAAGGCCACCTGCACCTCCTCGGGTGTCGCGGCGTCATCCAGCCCCGACACCCGAATCTCGGCCATTTTTACCGGCCGCGTGACCTTGGCCGCCTCGCCCAGGGCCTCGCCCACCTTGGCCACTAGGGTATCAGCCTGTGCCACCGTCGTTCCGGACGGGAGCTCAATGATGCGAGCTCCTGTGACTGTCGTCCGGAACTTCGCTGGGCCTATGCCCAGCTCACCCAGGCTGACCGCCGACTTTGCCCTGGCTAGGGCGTCCTTGTAGGTGGCCCCCCCAGCCACCGCCTCCGGCTTCAGCGCCACCACCACCGCTAGGGTCTTGGGCGGCTTCGGCACTTTGGGGCCTTGTGGGTCCTTGGCGGCCTTCCTCGCCTTTTTCCCCTTCTTTTTTGGGGCTTGGGTTGCCGTGGTGGGCACCGGAGCCGGAGCCTTTTTTGGCTTCCGCTTCACCACGGTCACCCATTCACCCTCGGTAGACGGCTCGCCTCTAGTGGGCGTCGGCGCTGTTTCCTGCGTCTCCGCCCTCACAGGAGGGCGGGGTGGGGCCGACGGAGCTTTAGCCGACGGGGCAGGGGCCGGTGGGCTGCTCTTGCCCTTGCCCTTCCCTTTGCCCTTGGCCTTCGCGGGCATATTTGCTGGCGGGGCAAGTGTGGTCGGGGCCTCCCTACTGCCCCCAGCCGGCTGCACAGTCCTCGGCGGCTGCGGAACTGTCGCCCTGGTATCAGCCGCCAATGGTGGGCGGCGGGGGCGCTCCGCAGCTGGCAGCAATCGGCCATCGACCTCCAGGCCCTCCAACCTGGCCTGGAGCATATTGCCGAGCTGCTGCAGCATGGAGCTCTGGCTGTCCCTTATTTCGGCCCGCAGCTCGTCTCTCATAAGGGACAGGTCCTTTGCCGCACCCACAGGGGTATCCACCACAATGGGCGCCGCCGGTCCCCTGCGGCGCCCCTCCCTCGACTCCTCGAAGGCCCTCCTAAAGGCCGCGAGCTCGGCCGAGACCTTACTGAGCTCTTCCTGCAGGCGTTTGTTATCCGCCCGCAGTCGCTCCATCTCGTCGGAGGTCTCTCTCCGCGCCAACGCCCGGACCATCGCCAGGAGAGACCCGGCGCCCGACTTAATGGCCTTCTGACAGGTCCCCTTTAAGTTTCTCGACTTTTTCGCCACAAGACCCACCTCCTTGCAGCGCTTTTCCGCCTCTTTCACCAGGGCCTCCGCCGACATGCGGCCCGGTTGAAATTCGCCCTCTCCGTCGCTCAGGGCGTCACTAAATTCGGCGTCGGAGCCGGAACCGGAGTCCTGCTCTCCGTCCCGCAGCTCCCTACGGGCCTGGGACACCCCCACCGAGTGCGAGGGCCCGCCATCGCCGCTCTTTCCGCCTCTGCCCCTCCTAGACCGGGGCACTTTTGGCTCAGGCGCAGCCATCGGTGTGCCCTTGAGGAATGAGGACGCAGCCGAAACCCTCTTCTTGCCGGCGACCCGCCCAGCCTTCGGCTCAGCCACCGACTCCGCCTCTGACGCGGTCCCCAGGCTCACCCTCGACCCTGACAACGAACCCGTCAGGGAACTTGCCCGTCCAGCAGGCACTGGCACCAACAAGCGCAGCGATTGACCAGACCTGCTCCTGGTCAACCTCGCACCTTCCTCCTGGTTCGGAGGAGTCTCCGCAAAGACAACCTCCACTCCACCCTCACTCGTAACAGATTTCACACTGGTCGTCCGAGACAACGACGAGCGCCCGTGGTCAGCGGGAGAGTATGACCTCGCTTCAACTGAAGCGGCGCAGTCCCGGCCCCCCCCAGATACGTGGGGCCAGCCGCCGGCCGAAGCCGACGGGAGGGGTTCTCCACCATCGGTGGTACCCTCCTGGGGTAATGTTTTTTCAAGATCTGCTTTTTCCATTTTTTGTGTTCGTTTTTTGGCGAGTAACGGCTCTCGCATCTCCACACCCTAGTGCTAGGGACCAGACTCCCTCTGGCCATTCAGCCTATCGCCACACCCACAAAGCTTAGGCTTGGGGCTTTTTTATTGAGGTGTGCTCCTCTCAGGCTGGACCTCAATGGACCAACCCCTTGGCCCTCTCAATGAGGGTAACAAGTTGCCCGACGAGGCTCTGTCATACAGAATCCCCGCCGCGCGACAGCTCAAAAGCCGTCCACCCACTCGACACACTCACCCCACGAGGGGGTGAGTTCGCGACCACTGGCCGCCATACACCGACCGACAAAGGTCCACTGGCCCCCCAAAGGGACCCCACGACACCGGCGAAAATCGCCACAGGCAAAAATCGCCTCCTCCACTGGAGCGCTAGCGACCGGGATTACTCCCCCGGCCATCCAGCCCCTCGGCACGCTCCGAACCTTGGGCTTTGGAGGATTTTTTATTGAGGTTTACTCCTCTTGACCCGGACAAACGCCCCGCCGGTCCCCGGCCCCTCAATTGGGGTAACGGGTTGCCCGACACGCCCCCGGAATTCGGGAGACGTGTCGCGCGCCTACATCCCGACCGCGCTCTGATTAGCAGAGTACGGCGGGAGCAGGAGCAGTTGCTGTCCGCGCCGGCCGAAGCCGGTACCCCCCATATCTGGAGGGCGTTCCCCTATCCGCAACCCGGGGACGCGTCCGATAGCGATACTGCTGGATCGCTTCCCTCTCCACAGGGAGAAGGCGGACCTTCACCGACCCTAGCTGTTCCTGGCAGACTGCAGACCCTCCCGATCACCACCATTGATCCACCATCTCAGGGCAGTACTCAACCGACCTGACTAATTTGGAAGTAGTGGAGTGTAGTGCAACCGGCGGTAGACCTTGCGACCCCTGAACACGTTCTTTTAAATAATTTTTGTCTACTGGGGTTGGTTGTTTTACTTGAAGCAACCCCCTATCGTAGCATACTAGCCCCAACTTAGTTAAAAGTCCTTTTTGTATTTGCCAAAAGTGTAAAAATCATTTACATCCTAAGAACTGTTTCCTCAAATATCACACTAAAACTCAGCAATGTTCACCAAGTACTGTTGTTTTATTGTGATATTATATCATTTTCTATAATTATTGTGTATAATTATTATTAGATTTATTAATTAAAAACTGATATTATAACAATTTGTTTTATTATTTTTAGACCGCCACATACATGTAAACAACCCCCATACTACGACGGGACTTTTAAAAGCCCACCTTTTCCAGGCTTTTCTGGAAATATGTTATTTTTTTTACTATTTTTCCCAGTTATTACGAGTAATTTTAACTATCATTTCCGAATATCACCAAGATCGGAAACAAAAAATAGTTTCAGTAACATCTGGGTTAAGGGGGTGATAAATGATAACATGGTGGCGATAAGTGGTAATATTATTTGCAAATTACAAAGAAGGTGCTAACAATATTAACCGAGCATCTTCCGCAATCCGGGCGGCTGCGTTAACCACTACCTTGCCTACTTCGGTAGATATATATTTCCACGCTCACGCTAATTATCTAGCCCAAACTAAGTATCATTTAGAACTTGTGTTATGGATACTAGAGAATGTTTTTAATATACGTTTTAGATAATTTTATAAATAAACTTAAATAAATATATAGACAACCATGACTCGCCAACTAATATTCGTGTTGGTCACACAATTAGCCGCTACCAAGATTCAAAACTCGGACCGCTTAATGTCTACGCATCTATACTGACCACGACGCACAGTGTTTTATTTCACCTCAAAATTACCACCCCCTTGATTATACCTGATTAAGATAAAGCTCTTTATTAATAACACGAGACTAAAACTCCCACGAATCTAAATAGAATAGTTTTGAAGAAATCCTGTATTACATTTTTGTCCCGTATTTGGGTAAAAAATAAAAAAATAATAATTGTGTCTAGACTATTAAAGTAGTTTTATTTTTTATATTGCCTACTAAAAGGTCTTATTGATAACCATATTATGAGTCCTCGCTAAAGCTAAAGCAAAAGCTCGTAGAAACCGAAATAATTGCTATTTTGTGATTATCGTTTTAATTTTTTTGTGCCCACATTATGTAATATTAAAGCGTCTAATTTGCTTCAAAATCTAGTTAATAATGTTGCCTACTAACACACAAAATTACAAGCTTTAGTTCCGTGGAATCTCGAATATATTAAGAATTTAAATTTGTGGGACAATTTGTCCCGCAATTTTTTGAAGACTTGTAATTTTGCTATTTTAATTCTTAATAAAAATTATCGAAATAAAATACTGTGCGACGGCGTCAAATCGTGACGTTGTCTCCATTTATTTCTTAGATATAAAAATATTAATAATACTGTATACTACGAATGCTTTCGTATGTTTCTGCGTATAAACCTCAGCAAAGGTTAATGAACTTTACGCACGTTATACAAAATCAAGTAAATTAAGTGTGCGTGGATATGATAGATTCCCGTTTACCTTCGCCGATGACACTGAATGATGGATCTGTCCACACGCGACTGGTATTTATAATATACCTGAAATATGATAGCCATGAATCACATACCAACGCATATTATCATGTTTTGTATAATCAAATTGGCCAGTTTCATTTTATACATTAAGTCGATATTTATATCCGACAAAACTAACGAAACTGATTTACATCAGTCAATCCAGAGTAAATAGACTTGACACTACACAATTGTGTAACGCATTATTTCTACACGGAATGGTTGTTAACAGGTGTCATTCTCTAAATAACAACAAATTTTTCCAAAAGAAATTCACAGAGGTAACTTTATGTTTTAAATAGCCCTTTGTGCCCCACTACTAGGCACAACCTTCTCCCATCCATTACGCACTGACAGAAAGAGTACTCCACAAAAGGCTAATGTTATTCGACTCTTCTAGAATATCTCAGTGTGCTCCTAAATTCGAGCAGTTAATTCACTATTCCATGGATTCACCGTGCGGATGCCGGGTACAAAGTGTTGCAGAGAGGGCCTGAGAAAATGTGACACAAGTCCACACACATCCGTGCCGTGCCCGGGACGTGAAAGGGACGTGTTATCCGTCAGTGATAGTCAAAGTTGTGTACTTTTTATATGAACTCGTTCAAACACGTCCGTGTCAGGGCTGAGACGGAGCTTCATAGCAAGAGCATCCACCCATCCGGCCACGGGCACGGCCCTAAGGTGTGTGGATAGACCATTAAGCGCCCCCCTTACGACGAATAAACACTCATCTCCACTATCCTCTCTGCCCAGCCTTTTAAAAACTGGTTTATTTTACCATCACTTATGGTGTATGTATTCAATTACAGTATGGTGCATATTAATGAGTTAAGAGCACCGCACAACACACATCCTATGTGCGTTGCTCTGCAGACACGCGGTGCGGTGCGGTTTATCGGCAAAGCTTGCTGACACTTCGTGTTGACGTTACCACTACGGACGCGGCGCGGCGTAGGTAGCAACCACAGAACAAAGATATCTATGTTCTGTGGTAGCAACCGTCCGCGCCGTGACCATTCTATGGCGATCCATATACTCGCATACAAAATTCGCCAGCCGTGGTCGTTGCGCCCGTGCCACACCGCATGCGATTAGCGGTGCTCCTTAGGAGAAGTAAAAGAATACGGATTAGACTCTACAGAAAAACGAATAGAAAGAAAACGAAGTGTAAATTTTAATTGTGTATTTTGGCAACAGTCAATAGGAACATTTTTACGAACGTTTTTACTATATTGGAAGTGGAAAAGTAAATAGATAAAACTATTATTTATACAAATTACAAATACACCATTCAAGAATGATAATGAGAGAAAATGTGTTTCATCTTAAAATTTCGAAAACGATTTTTTAAATCTGTGTCTAGCTATCATGCGAGCGATATTTATGAACATATGTTAAAATTACTAATTTCTGTTCAGCTCGATGCTTACAGCAGTCCGCAGTAATTACGTTTCCATTTCAACTCGTATACCTTGGACTCACCTGACATTTCGTTTAATTTCCAATTCGACGCTATGGGATTGAATTTCGATGTCACCATTGCAGTAATGTTACGTACGTGCTTGTAAAGTTTTATATTTTCTAACTTAAAATCGCCTACGAATTGCTGTAACGCGAGACTGTTAGTAATTATTAAGGAATAAATAATAGTTTATGTTAATCAATCATTTTATAATTTAGTTATTATTTTGAATACGATCATACTTTTTCCTTCAAGAGATTATTGCATGTTTAAATGTACCTAAAGATAATGCACTTCAAACATACGTAAACACGGGACTTAACTCGATGTCATTACCTTATGTTAACTGACTTTTGATCGGTGGAAATAGGTATGATGTGAGACGAAAATGAAACGAGAACTCATAGTATTCCATATATTCAATCGTTTCCATCGCGTTACAAAAAGGGGAGCCAGTAGCAATGACTCACACTTGTGTAGGTTGGGGACAACCTTATGACTCATGAGTACCTACTACCTACTACTCTGACTTCTTTCTGCCTTTAATTTATAACAAGCTTCGTATTCCTAGCAAGCTGTGCAAAATAACGTTCAGTATATTAATGACCTGTTTGAGACACGGAATTAATGTGAAGAAGGAGCCGTCACTTTGATTTTATTAATTGTAGCCAAATAATTGTACCTATTATAGTGACGTGTATGATGATTAATGGAGTATGGATCGCAAAGGTGACGCTAATGATGTGTAACTAATTTACGACCTCACAATGCATCTTAAAATTAGTCTTTCAACAAACAGAATAAAAATAAATCACCTTAAATCATCAGGTACTACCTGTCTCTCTTGGATATGCAGAAATAGAGTCAATTTTGCATAGGAAGAAAAATAATGTAGAAATTAATGAAATTATCGTGAAAAAATGGATTAACAGCAAGCAACCCAGCAAGCGGCTTCCTGAGATATACATTAAAAAGTTTCCCTCACTCGGAATAATGGACATTATATTTTTAATCCTACAATTTATTAAATTTTATTCTTAAGATTTTGTTTAAAGTATTCCATTGAAACTAAAATAAAGGTATTAATTAAGTATGTAAAAATGCATATGTAAATGTATATAAAACTTCTCTTGTTTTCCGTCGTCTCTTATTAACAAATACAAATAAAAAAAATTGCCTTAGAACACAGTTCCAACCAAGTAAGTATAAGTTACAACAGACTTGTGATAGGTATAACTAGTAATTAATAATCAGTCAGGCATAATTACGTAACAAAGAACCGCACATACAAGATGATACACCAGTATTTTTCTCGTTAAAAATATCCTTTCGCGGAAACTATTATTTTTCCAGCGAAATTCACATTTAAGGAAACCCCAGTAGACTTATAGACCGTTTAAAGTCAGACGTATTTGTGACGTCAGTTGTGTTATTTCCAGAATAGGTGAGTATTGATTTGAGATTGTTATATGTATGGCGTGTTTACCATGTGTTTACATTAATCATTAAGCAAATTAAACGGCTGAAGGCTTTCTAATGCTGTGCTAAAGGCAAGGAAAAATGAACTCTATTGAAGTATGCCGTACCATTGTTAATACTATTGTGAACGTTTGCTTAATATTGGCGTTTACCTTTTCTACTACTGTGTCTAACCCTGCAAAAGAGACCTGTTATCTTCTTGATAATCAAGTAAAATCTTAGTTTATAATAATAATAAACACTTTTATTGCACAATAAATAGAGAAATACACAATATATAGACAAAAAGAAACAGTACAAAGTAGGCGGCCTTATTGCTAACAAGCAATCTCTTCCAGGCAACATTGGAAGAAAGGAAAAGAAGGGAAAGTAAATAGGGTACGGGTGCAGGAAAGGGGAAAGAATATTTTTACGATCTAAAACAAATAAAATAATAATAATAAATACAAACATAAGTTACATAAGGAAAATAATATAGTATAGGGACAACAGCTAATGAGAGGTGATCAGGAATTGACTCCAAACTTCGCTTTTGAAGGAGTTCAATGAGCGAGCACACCTAATACTCTCAGGTAGAACATTCCATAGCCGAACTGCATGCACGGAAAAGGAATAGGAAATATTTTCGACAATAGCCACCCGCCTAACGTGCCTTCCGAAGCACGAAGGAATACCGAGATAAAAAAGTGTTGTTCACCTATCCAAATACTTACCGTAGTGTAACTTACTTAACCTTAACGATTATCTGTAAATAGCTTTCAGTTGTGGAATAATTTTATTTTTGCGTTTACAAACGCGTAAATATTAATACTAGAAAAATGCACTGCAAAAGTGCATTTTTCTAGTATTAATATTTACGCGTTTGTAAACGCAAAAATAAAATTATTCCATAATGTAAGTTAGTTTCATCTTAACTGGGCGCAAATATTTGCAAGAATATTTCGTTCGGGTCTTAGAAGTGCATTTTTCTAGCTTTCAGTTGGCAATTATCCGCTGTAAAATTTTCATATGATGTAATAATACATAGATTTGTTATTTGACACTCCTACTGGTATACTTTCATTTCACTTTTAAGGAAAAGCTAGATTATATTTGAAGAGTAAACTCTTTAAATATTAGCGTATTCAAACAATCGCAATGCAACGTACAAATTGTATGAATGTCTACTGGCGGTTTGTCACATACTCGCTTAAATCCTTTCACAGCGGTACAGCCAGTGGTGATTCATACCCGCATGTTGTGATAGCGTAACGGTCGGAGCACGGTTGTGTGAAGCCTCTACTATTTACTAGTGTGCCGAATGCGTTTTACTTTTTTCAAAAACTTTCTCCTGGAAATACCGCTGTGCTCTACTGGTCATCAATTTTCTTCATTTTTTAGGAAAATAAATCTTTATATAAAGAAGTATAAACAAGAATATTAGCATATTAGCTACAAAACGACACTAGAATCATTGCTTTTACGTACATAACTATTGAGTTCTTGTTGCTTGAACAACTCTTTTACGAATGCGCTAAATGTTGACTGTCTGAAATTGGCAAAAATAAAACACATACAACTGTTGACAATTTTTAATGACATACCAAAATCAAATTTAAAAAAAATGCTCAAAATGGCTGCCTCTGCTCTGAAGACAGGCCAGTGCTCTTATGGCCACTTTTCCAGTGGACCTTAAAATCACGTTGGGATACTATTCAAACAACAATACCTAAATAGTTACTTGCATTAGAGCAATGATTTTGGTTCCGTTTTGTAGCTAACATCCTTGTCAATTCCAACATGTACTTACGTATAAGCTGTCTCCGTATTTGGGCTGGACCTTCCAGTTAAGATAAGGTAGGTCATTATTCGTCCTACTTCGTATAGTACTTACATACTAAACACCTCTGAAAGTGGAACTTACGTATTTTGTCTTTTCTTGAAGTTGCGGGCGTAATTTAAAAGAAAATTTTCTTATCGTAATTATGCTAAATATTAATGTTACTAAATTGTAATCTTTCAAACAATGATTTTCAATGAGTCAAAGTTTTGGAACTAAGAAATACCCACGTAACTCTAAGGCTCTATCAATCAAATGACTCTTACTAGTTGGAGTTTGTATTGAATAGTCTAGTTTTAAGAGTCATCTCGAAGTAGACCTCGCTGGTAGCTTGGCAGAATATCAAATGGTCAAACTTTTAAATGGTATCATTCTTAAATTGCCATGTTGGAGAGAAGTAGCAATACACTTACGAGACAATATTGAAAAGATGAGATTAGACTCGTGTATTATTAAAAAGATGGATTTAGAAATTTTTTTCTAAATAAAAAAATTTTCAAGTAAAAAGAAATTTTAAATTCGACTTCATTTTCACCATCGCGTAAAAAAACCGCTTAAAAAAATTATCTTATAATTCATATTGTTTTTGATACCTTCATACAATCTTTTATATTGTATGAGTTTATTGTGCTATTAAACATAAATTTCCGTTATTTGTCTTAAGAAAAGTCTCCACGTACTTAGAACGATAAATACTTTACACGACTGTTACCGACATAAGACAAGATACCGACAAGATAAAAGTCATCACGTTCTAATTTTTTTAAAATACGAACTATCTCGTTCATGTTTATCATATTTGGTATAGGCCTTACGGTGCTTCAAAATACTGTTATCATGTTAACAGGCTATAGTCTAAATAAACGAGGCACAAACATCAACTACATTCCGTAAGCCAACAGGGCAGGTGTTACACTAAATTATTCGGCAGCTCTGGTTTCTTAATAATTGTAAATAGTCGTAGGACTTTTTTCAAGTCCGGATGGCTAGCTTTTTATCAAACTTATATATAGCAATCAACTCAAATGGCTCCCTATTCGTGAGCGAAGAAATCTAAGAGTTGTTTGTTTCCTGTTCAACATATTGTTCGATCCACGGGCCCCTGATTATTTGAAATCCAGGTTTCAATATCTGGGGTCATCTCATAACCTCAATCTTCGCTCCAGTAATACCCTTAGGCTTCATACACCGGTACACCACACTACTTTTGTCTCCAAGTCTTTCACCCTTACCGCTATTCGTCTTTGGAATGCACTACCACCGTCCGTACAAAGTGCTCTTAATAAGGTCTCCTTTAAAAGGTTAGTACGACATCACTATCTAAAATTGACATAAAATATATATCTGACAACAAAGAATATTTGTTTTAACATTAATAAATATATTATATATGTATGTAGTATATATTATGTGTGTATATTATATTAGGTATATGTAGGTATCTATTTGTATGTATTATATGTATATGGAAAAGGTATTTATGTATGAATTGTATAATCGTATATTTATTTATCTAAATATTTATTCACATTTTTATTAAATATCCTGCCTTCAACACTCTCTCTCACGCACCTTACTGGTTGACTGGTAGAGAATAGTGTTGCCCAAATGCAAGAACAAGACGAGACTTGGCTAGTCTTGGTCTTGGTCTTGCACCAATACACCTGGTCTTGGTCTTGGTCTTGGTCTTGCGCTCCCAGTCTTGGTCTTGGTCTTGCAGCAAGAGTCTTGCAAGTCTTGCAATTACCTATTAGACTATTGCTATTTATTACAGTTTACTTTAGATCTTAGGAATTAACATAGCCATAGTAAAGGCCAATCAGATTAATAAATGTCTGAAGATTTGATAAGAAATTCGATAACTGCCACATGGTTATCAACTGAGCTATATGCCGTTTTCCATGGGAGTAACTGTTTCTTAATAAACATTTACGCTTTATAAGCTTACATGTGCTAAAACATGTAAAAAACAAATTAATTACAATTAATTGACTGTATTTTAAAGAACAATATCTCTCTAGAAAGAGATTGAAACCTCAACTTATATGAAATTTAATAAAAGAGTTTTACGATTTATCATTTATTTCAATAAAAAATAAAATACAATAATGTATTCGTTTCCATTCTAAGCACACTGAAACTTATTTATTCTTTGGAACACCTGTGCTCTTAAAACTATACCTAGGCCCTGTGGCGGCAATAAATTAGTGTCAAATGTTGTGATTTCAGCGCGGCGGCACCGATTGTTGTATGTGATTTCAAAAGAAGCCGCCGGCGCGTGTATCATCACCATGTACTTCCGAAAAGCGGCAAATTTCTTTGAGAAGTCAGTACAAAACCTTTGATGCCGCATTATCAAAGTGCCGATGGTTAAAACAAAACTATGCATGCACTCTGTTTGATTTTAATGGATATTTTTTTATTCGCTATGTATGTTTATGGTAGGTATTGGTCGTAATGCGCATAGGTCCAGTTTTTCATATTCTTTGATACAGTTTTTTGCGTCTCATAGAATTTCTAAGCGTACCTATACACAGAACTGTTATACCTAACTACTCCGTGAAATAGCGCTAAGTCCTAGCTGCAAGACGCAAGAGTCTTGCGGGATTAGTCTTGTTCTTGCTCAAGTCTTGCACGGTCAGTCTTGGTCTTGGTCTTGCTAAAAATACGCGGTCTTGTTCTTGGTCTTGGTCTTGCATTTTTGCAAGACCAAGACCAAGACTGCAAGACCAAGACTGAATTTGGGCAACACTAGTAGAGAATGCTGTCTAGCATTAAGTCCGCCATTTGTACTTTCTTTTGTGCAATAAAGTTTTTAAATAAATAAATAAATAAATATAACATGTATAAACAATACCCTTTTTATATTATACCATGTTTTTATATCTCTACATGTTTTATATTCATACTTTGTACAGTCGACCAAATTGAATCATGACCCACCTTAAGATCATTTTCCTACAGTTATTCTATACAAAGTAGGTTGAAATTCGCTTGAACATAGATATCTTAAGTAAAGAACCTGTTATCAATTTATTAGACACTGACAGTCACTGACTATGATCGCTATGATAAATAGATCGGAGTATTTGAGTATTGCACGAAAAAGTTTGTACCAATTGAGCACTACAATCCGAGCCCTTTGTTCTGCCAAATTAGCCATTATACGATTTGTTTTGGTATAATATTGTCTAAGATTTTTATTTTATTCAATTCAATTTTGTTTTATGGCTTTTTAAAATTTTCGCAGACTACTACTTCTTCTTCTTTTATTTTATGGCTCTCATTTTCACGAATTCTGCCAATGTCAAGTCAGTCATGGGAGTGACACTATGACATCTGACACATAACTTCATTTTATTTTTAATAATATTATAGTTTTTCGTTTTTCTCAGTAGTGAAAAGAGTTTAGTTTATGAACGACATCATATTTAAAATTCCAATTGAGACTTTAGTGCAGTGATAACAAAGATTAAAGTTGCATAGATCTATGACCCGTAATGACGCATTTTTGTTTATATTTAAAACGTACTAAGTGCAACACGCATGATAGCGAAGAAAACCTAGCTAAATTTATGATTCTAAAGGAATGATCGGCCAAGTGGGTCATGATTCAGTTGGTTTGACTGTACATAGCATAGATATCACCTTGTCATATTTTATATTCTTAAAACAAAAGTGTTAATTAAAAGTCAGTGTCCAACAAAAATTGGTTTCATTCACAATAATAATTATGTTTACAATATCATTCTGTTCCGACAGTTAATGATAACATAGCCAGTCCCTCTGTGGTTGAAGGTTCCAGGTGAAGTTCAGTGTCTTGTAAAGTCTCGCATCTACGTTCACTTCCGATTCATATATCCTGTGTGCGCTAAACCTAGCCATAAGTTTCGTAGATTCTACGTAACACAAAATTAGATATCACCATAGGTCGTAATGTTTTGCTAGCATCTTTTGAAGTGGAGATAGATATCCTAGGAAATCAGCAGCCACACCGAACACCTAAGTATATGTTCATAGCGCGGGCGGTTTATGACGCGCGTAAATCCTTAGAACAGCGGTAGGAAGCCTTCCAGGTATCAAAGGTTTCAGAAAGCGGGAGACCAGGAACAGCGAGTACGTGTCTAGTCGAGTCACCGTCAATTCGTAGACCAGCAGAACGCAGCGTTAGAGCGAACACTCTTATAAACTAAAATCTGGGTAAGTTTTAATACATGCGTTGAATGGAAAGTTTTGAATGCCTTAATTGGCGTGAACTTTATCTTATTCGTCAATCTGATATCACTATCACCAGACCTTACTTTTACACGACTATACATTCTTAATTCTTATCGACATAGTGACAAGAATTGATTCTTTCAAACCACACCTCTCTCTTATCTGTAAACCCTGACATTAAATTTTATCTCAAACATGCTCCTCAAGGTTCTCGATTCTACTGTAAGTAGAATATTCTGCTTTCATGCCTCTTCTTTCCATAAGGCAAACTATCATTTCCATATATCAGTGTTCCGACCAACACACCCTCATGTACAGCCAGTCGTGCCTTTTAGGACAAAATAAATGTTTAACTAAAATCTGTTAACAAAAATCCGGCGTTCTTTTCATCGCAACATTTTAACTAAGATATACTATTAAATTGAATATTTATGATAACATTAAAATGGAAGCTAGAAGAGAATTTTTACTGTACACCGAATTAATGAAATTTTCCTGGAAGTAATAACAAGCGAACATGAAAAAATAACAAGCCATTTCTGATGTTTTCAATTTAAATAAAATATTACGGTTTATTTTGCGCTTTGTTTACATAGAATAATATGTTTTTGTACATACATTTGTGCTTTCAAATAAAATATTATTTGAATTGTAAATGTCTTCGACTTTATGATTCATTTCCAATTTACATAATCTAAAGATAAATTTTCGTTATTATGTTTTACGTTTCTTACACCTGCTTAAATTAGACATTAAAATTTGATTATTTTGTATAAATTGATATTTGGTTGTTCAAAATGAGAAATAGATGAGTCAAAGACATTGCTTACCGCTTTATGTCACTGTGTGGGCTAAATACTCTAGTAAAGAAGAATATCTTTACTCTATCTATCAATACTTAATCCAACTATTTCTTGGTCACTTTCTTCACTGCTCCCGTGCTTAAATACGATTTATAAACATTCTTGTTTTTTTTTTAATAATTTTAAGCTCACTATAGTGCAAGCGCTGCTTAAATTCACGAAAGACTTTTTTATTAACTGTGTTTAGGTAGTAGTTTAGGTAGGTATTTTAATATTCAAGTCTTGAAAATAGCGCGGTGGTTATACAATTTTACATTAAGCTTCTCAGATTTAGTATAGGTATATGATAATAATTCTAGCACATTCTAGATTTGAAAAATGCCTTTCCCGTATAAACATAGCATTTCATAATAGCAAAATTTGTATAGTCACGATCACCTTCCAAGAATTTTAAAACAATGTTAGCTTGAATGATACATTTTTATATTAAAAAAGCACAAACAATATATCAAAATCCCTGGTTCCATTTTCATATCCAATATCGTAAAAGCTTGGTGTTTTTCATTGCCAGCTTCTTTATAGATTCCTGTTCAAGCTCCTTCAGATCTGACGAAGAGATAATCGTCGCAGAACTCTTTCTATTTGCTCCGACTGTAGGAGGTATGACCTTGAATGTCTTACAACAAACCTTGTAGCCTCTGGTGCAGCCAGGAACGGAGGCGTCAAAATTTAGCGAGCGACAATCACGTAAGTCAACGCATACCCCGCCGCGAGCCCAGCAGGTTGCAGACGTTGAGCCTGTGCATAGAATTTTGTACACTATTTCATTGCGATATGTAACACTTTTAAATGGCAACATAATCCAAAATAAATCTTTTATTTCAATTGTAAACATACAATTTGATTGTTTTAGAATAAAGCGTTTTTCTTTATAAGGGAACTGTGTATCTATCATTCTCATTACCTTGTAGATTAAAAAAAACGCAATGATAATGATGCATACGTAAATCTATTTTAACTTTTTAGAATAAAGACATTTTCACTCCCACAACTTCAGCAGAAATAAGTAAATAATGTTTTAATGAAGTCCATGTTAAGCTTTTATAAGCTCGGCATTTTTGATGAGGTCTTTGACGTCAGTATCCACTTTTTGTAATTCGTTTTTATTTCCCAAATGAATTAATGTTAAATTGTACTTTATATTTACCAAAGGTTGGCTTTCCACCATGTCCGGGAAGGAAAATGTCCGTAAATTTCGATCGTTCTGCGAAAAATGCCTTCTTCGTGTTCTTGGAGATTTTTCCCAATACAACTGAATTTGCAACTGCTATAATAATAACGCCAACTATAGTATTCTCCAAATACATTGTAAAGAAAAATATTGTTAATTAAATATTCATTATGATTATCACCACTTCACTGACTTCTTTTGATTGAAACTTTTATTTACCGTCACAAATTAAATTCAGATAAGAAGCCGCTTGTAGTAAGAAAATATTTATTTCAAAGTGAGTTATCAAATAATATTTGTTTGTAAGTGATTGAATTTACTGACAAAATACACGATTTGCTTACGCTAACGAACGGTCTATTCATTCTTAATTCAGAATGAAACAAGTAAAATTAATATTTTAAGTGTGATTATTTTAATAAAAGTCGTGTATGTATTTTTTTTATATATTTAATTTGATCTGATGACCAAAGCCAACGCGCGGCTACGAGTAGTATGTGTTCTGTTTCTTTTGACCCTTCTCTGCGGTTTAATAATCTTGTCGACGACGCCTTTTCCCCCAAACTCGCGGTTTGTAGACCACGGCATCGCTACGTTTTCTATATCATAATCTCTCATGTCTCTTACACTATATTTGTCCCAGACGAAACAACAGACCTTCATCTTGTCTTTACAACCTGGCACCTCGGCTAGATAATTGTATCCAGTGCACAGTTTGTAATTGATGCAAATTCCGTTTAGTTTCCAGCATGGAGTGGATGCCAACGACCCTGAAAATCATATGTTATTCAAAATACGTCTAGAAGACACAGTGCTGCATATGTATTTCAACCCATATTCGTAGCAAATGAGTATACGCTCCACCTGTCGAAAATGCTGACGTTGAAAAAACATTCATTTGGAAAAACGACAGGGAGTTCATTTTACTACTTAAGCTTATTTTTGAAATTAGAAAATACAATGAACAAAAATTACTCCATACTTTATGTAGTAATTTTATAATGAATTAAAATATTTCTAGAATATTTGTATTTATTTCGACTTATTTGTCATTTATTAAAAGTTACAAAGATTTGTGAGTGAAGAAGTAGAAGTTAGGTCAAAGAGAATAATAAGCATTAGTTTCTAAAAATGTTGATTGTTTATGCTTTATTATTACTCTTAAACAGACAAATAATTGTATTTTTAAATAAAGTAAACTAATAATCACTAATTACACTTTCCTTAGCATGATCATTCTTGGGGTCTAAATCCCACAAGGCTTGCGGTGCAACTTTTATACATGTGGTACACGAAGGGTTAAAATATTACAAAGCTTAGTAGACAAATTGGGTGCAACGAAGCTTACAAGCGACTGCTAGTTATAAACGGTATTCATGAACTAAGTCAAATGCTTTGGGATACTGCATTAAATATGTATAAAGGAATTATACTTACTTCGACCGTCGGATGCGAGAGAAGCCAGCGCGGATCGGTACGCTAGAAATTCTGCTCTGAGATCTTCATATTCATCATCATCAGTCAAATCTAAGTTAGCATTGCTCCTCAAGGACTCAGCCAAATGATCACCCAAATCATTATCCTCAGAATAATCCTCCTTGGCCACAGTCAAAACACAAATAAATAAATTCAACTTAAAAAATAACACCAACATTTCTCTGTTGCGGGGATTTTAATCTATATGAATCCACTTTTACGGGGTTTTTATGGGCGAAAATACATAAATTTAAGATAAGCTACGCGGCCACGAGATTTTATAATCAAAATGTAAAACTGTAAAATATTTGTAAATGTCTTACGGAGAACAAAGATAGTATATTTGTTTATTTATTTATTACTTCTCATTTAAAAATAATTTGTTTCGTTATATTTAATCGAATAACAATTGCACGCCAGTATTCCAATAAATTAGATGGATGTGGTTGCTCTGCTTTTCGTTATATTTAAGTAATTACATTATTTAACGTTTTACTTTCGTTATTAAAATCAATTTAAAGTAGTTTGGGCCATTAGGAAAATAATAGGTTGGGGAAAAAGTTTCTTTGCATTTTTTAAGAAAATTCAAAACATTTTTTAATATAGTTTATTTACATTTAACTAAAGTATGTAGGTACCATTTTGTTCGATAACTTTTTGCCATCTTGTAGGTAGGGACATGATCCCATTGCTGTAGAAATTTTGGGACTTCTGGTCAAAATACCGCGACAAGTGGTTTTGGCAGTCCTCTCGTGATGTTAACCTGACACTGCCTAAAGAATTCTGAAGAGACCGAAACAGTTGGAAATCTGAAGGTGCAAGGTCAGGACTATACGGCGGATGCATTAACACCTCCCAGCCAAACTCTCTTAATTTTTGCTGAGTGGCTAAAGATGTGTGAGGTCTAGCGTTATCATGATGAAAAACCACACCCCTTCTGTTGATTAATTCCGGCCGCTTTCTCTCAACTTCTTGCTTTAATCTCATCAGTTGTTCGCAGTAGAGTTCAGAATCGATGGTCCTGCCTGGTGGTAACAGCTCATAATGAATAATGCCCTTCCAATCCCACCACACACACAGCATCACCTTGTTGCGAGTTAACCCGGGTTTCGCCACAGTCTGTGAAGCCTGACCGGCCTTTGACCACGACCTTTTTCGCACGTTCTTGTCGTACGTGATCCACTTTTCATCACCAGTTATCAGCTTCTTCAAAAATGGTTCGGTTTCATTACGTCGTATTAAAGAATCACAAATGAGTACACGGTTCATTAGCTTTCTTTCAGTGAGCTCGTGAGGTACCCAAATGTCGAGCTTTTTTGTGTACCCAGTTTTTTTCAAATGCGCCAAAACTGTTTTGTGGTCAATTCCCAGTTCTTCAGCTACGTCGTAACTACTGACATGCCGTTCTTGCTCCACTTTTTCAAAAATGACATCCATTTTATCTGTAATAGGGCGACCAGAGCGACGTGCATCTTTGACATCAAAATTTCCGGATTGAAAACGCTTAAACCAAATTTGTGCTACTTTCACAGACACTGCACTAGGTCCATAAACATCGCAAATTTTTTTCGCGGCTTGCGTTGCATTTTTACCTTTTTTGTAGTAAAATTTTAAAATGTATCGAATTTCTTCATTAGATTCACTCATCTTGGCGGTACGAAAAACAAATGAAAATCACACATTTTCCTAATTTGAATTTGGAATTATGTTCTTTAAAATTTAAACTTTCAATGATACCAAAACCAGCCAGATACAATAGTATAGCCAAAGAGATTTTATTACAAGTTTATACATACTATAATGCGAAAAGACTTTTTCCCCAACCTAATATTATACTTATTAAATCTCAACTCCGTGTCTCTATTGTAGTAAATATTAAAGACTTTAATACTATATCTGAATTTTGGGTTTTAAGAGAAGAGTGAACGGTGGTAGTAATCAAGGTAATCCAGTCAATCTAGGGATCGACCCTTACTCACTTCGTCGAAAAGCTAAAAGGAACTTTGAAAAGAAAATCCAAAAAAAGGGGCGATAATGAAATTTAGTTGGACCAATTCATAAGTTCGCCATTAGCTGTATATACTGTTTACCTTCGTCTAACTTCTCGAAAGAAAAATAGTAGTTCCCCCGAATCCAATTTCACTTATGTGTGCGAGTCATTAATTTGACACTTAGTTGAATAGCAGTAGTAAAAGTTTTATGAAAGTTCTTCAAGATTTAATCAAAAGTAAAGCGTTCAAATTCCGAGTAGCAAATGCGAAATGGGGAACACATTACCTCAATATAACTTTAACTCTGATGTAGATAAAAAGTTTCGTATTTGATCGATAGCGCAGTTTGTTCACGTCATCGTTTCAACATGGAATGCATAAATTTAATTGAGTAATGTGTCTACTGGAGCTGGAGTGTATTTCGTGATGTGGCGTATCATGTTATAGTGGTACATGAAATCTGATAAACAAAGAGCACGTTCATGTTGGGAAATAGAGTTTAAAATTCCCTGCGCCTCCAAACGTAACATGATACCAACATATACACATCTACGTGGCAGGTCATCCTACTCAATTATTGAAGAGCGACTCGGCAAATCAATCGCTCCTGCACGAAGCAACGTAGCGTTCAAGCGAAAAGATTTTTACAAACATTTTCTATTCAAGGTACAAAGTTATTGACGGCGAATTTCTCCTCTGTCCAACAATTGGCAAACATTGTAGATAAAAACCTACGATCGACACAACGTTTGCTGGCGGTGAATTCATTTCCCGAAAACACTATTCAGCGGTTGTAACTAGCTCCCTCAATCCCGCTGAAAGTTTGAGATGATTCAGATGCAAAATATATTTCCAGAGTTGTGTGCGGAAAATACGTTTTAATTAAAATTGTTGGTGTCCGTGTAATGCTCGTATCTCCTGGTGTAGTTAAAAAACAAAAAAATACATCAGCACGTATGTAGATATGCTACCAGGCAGCGTTATCTTTAAATTTTGCATTTTTTGTGCTACGCCTATGGAACCGAAATGGTGTACCAGGCTCCCGAGCTGGTAACGTCCACCCCGTGTAGTTATGTAATAAATGTAACACGATGAAATTTCGACTGCGGTCTTCTGTAAGGTGGAAGGCACTGCCTAGTGTTAAGAAACTCCAAATTTGAATTGTTAATCCGCAGTGCCTTCATTAGGAGGCTCATTGTAAGCGGCCACATTTCGGTTCCATACGTCGTCACTGGCTACACAGACGAATTACTTTCGTCTTGAGACACTGCGGTAGATGGGCCGAGAATATTGACGCGTAGCTTCCCGATCACTGGCCCAGACGAGTAGACATACAGACACATAGACCTACAGACCCACAGACACAAAGATACATAGACACGTCAAACTTATAACACCTCTCTTTTTGCGTCGGGGGTTAAAAAGAGATTATTTCATACCTTTCAAAGTGCTATTTTAACATCCACAAAAATCCCACATATTATACTTCTGTCTAAAATGTAATAGTCTCATCAATATCTCTCTCTCAATAGTCACACCAAAGCATTTCGGACAGAAATTAATTTAAAATAAAATCGTATGGGAAGGTAACTTTTTAGTGTACAAACTTATTGAATAATGTATTTTCCCAACAAGAAAATAAAAAATAAGATATTGTAAACAATCTCTACAACAGCACCAGAGAAAATTGTTGTCATCTCGAAGAAAATAAGTTAGCTTTCAATTATTTTTTACAACCATACCAGAGCATTCCAGGTTATCTAATTTCTGTACCTCTGTGACAACTTTTATTATCCTCAGGATACCTGCCAAGAGCGGCTATTAGAGCTGAACAATAAACACCGAAGTTAACGGTAGTAAAACCTCCAAATTATATTAAGGGCACGTCCTCTGACCTTTCTAGAAATTGAACACACATGACACAGCAAAGTCCTTTATCTCGTAAGTTGCAATTCTAAGGCACGCCCTGTAATGGTTTCTTGTTTGTCGTATCCATTCTTGCGAGGATGCTCAAGATAGATGGGGTTAGATCTATACACATTAAGCTCAAACTGAACGCTTCAGCATTAAGACATAGGGTTCAAAATCAGTTCTCTTAATTATTGATGGTCGTAATTATTAGGCCCTAACCAAAACAATACCAGGTTAGTAGTAACTTTATGTGATTATAATCTTGCAATTTTGATTTTGTAGTCGTTAAATAATCTGTCTTTAAATTGGCCCTTGTTTTAGTTAGCGATATTGAAGATCTGATTATAATTTGTTCAATTGTTAAAACAACCAAAAAAGATTTTAACATACAGCTCCTAAAAATTTTTATAAGGTAATTGTTAATATGGATAATTTAAGTGTAAGGAAATCTCTATGCAACATGACAAGCGGACCTGCGTCGCCTGCGTCCCAGCAAACGCTTAGCCTGATTGATGTGTGTGTGTGTGAGTGGTGTTGCTTTGCGTATTTATTTCAGCCAAATTGTAATTGTACTGAACGCGAGGAAGTTGTATTACATAACGGCAATGTTTTTCAATCCGGCACGCCTTTTTGTAATACGGCGTGTTATACGATACGGCTGCGACATCGATATCACGACATACTGCACCGACTCAGAATAAATTGGGAGTATTTTATTGCGTCAGTTGTTCGACTCTTTTTCGTACTAAAGGTCGTTTAATATTTACATTGAACTATTATTATGTTTACTGTTACATCGATATGAGTTTGCAGATCTTATAAGAAGAAACTTCTAAAGAGATGTTCAAATCGACCGTAAAACACAATTCACTGAGTAACAAATAATGTCACCAAAACCTATCCTTTTATAAGGATTTACCCGATGTAATAAAGGACAATCTTTTATTTAAGTTTGCAAATGATAAATATTTACAAAGATTCTGTACAGTATTACTAAAAAAAGAACTTAAAGGTAGGTATCAAAATATTTTATAATTATATTGTTATCTTAACTATTATCTTACCCAAATTAAGTATCAAAAACTTGTGTTATCGAAATTAATCAAACGTTCATTACAAATAAGGTACCTATTTTGCATAAACAACTACTATGACTCGTGAGCAAATTATTTTTGTCAACACACAAAGATTGGTCCTTATCAGGATTCGAACATCGGCAGCATTACGTACTGACCACTCCACGAAGTCTGTGTCAAACTGTATTTTTTAAATAAACTGCTCCAAAAGCATATTTATCATTCGTTTAGTAAAATGGTCCTTTGAGCCGGATAGAAACACAAAACCAGCGCTACATTTAGCTTGTCGAAAATATGTAAGTAATTATTTTATAGAAAGCAAATATTGAAGCAGCGCTTTACGCTGCATTATGCTCTTTAGGTACTATTGGTGTGGACGCACGCAAATGGAAGACCCAACTTATGCCTCGCCGAGTAGAAACTTGTATAAATTAAATTGGATTCCTTGGTGAAACTTCAAAACAATTTGCCGGGTTTCTCCTTTTCGTTAATTCACATTGCATAATAACTCACAAGATTAAACATCAATGTCTTTTCTAGTACGTCATTTTACTTATAGGGAAGCTACTAATAGCTTCGTAGTAACATCTACATACATACATTCACTATATAGAACAAATATTTCTTAAAAAATAAGTTAGGATTCATTTGTGACTGTAAATCAAAATCATCTGTTAATCCGGCAAAATTTAAGAATGGTAAGGTGCGACGACGAAAATGCTTTTGCAAATATTTGACGCCCAGTTAAGATGAAATTACCTTATATTATAGAATATTTTTTGCGTTTGCAAACGCCTAAATATTTTTAAAACAAGAAAAAAAATTACGCGTTTTCAAACGCAAAAATTAATACAAGGTAGTTTCATCGAAACTGGGCGTCAAATATTTGCAAAAATATTTCGTCCGGATTTTAGAAGGGCAAATTTCAAAGATTTGATGAAACAATGTTTACCATAAAAACATAAGCACCAAGCACTGACAAATTTCGACAGCGAAAGCAATGTCCCGGTAGCGTAATGGTTAACGCAGCTTCCCAGATTGCAGAGAATGCTGGGTTCGATTCCCGCCTGAGGCAGGTCGTTTTTTTTGGGTGTATTTTTTCTAGTTTTATAAATATTTACGCATTTGTTAACGCAAAAATTATCCCATAACCATATCCAAGTTTCACTTGAGTTTCTATTATATTAACATGTGTTGACTCCACTTATAGCTTAATCTTAAACCTTAAAATTTACTAATAGAATCTTTTACTTGACATTGGCTAAGCGAAGACATTAATTAAGAATATATCCAAATATTGCCTAAAGTTCTATTCTACCCTTTTGGAGTTATAGTCGTGATATAAATTGTTAATATATCATCATTATCATTTTAGCCGAGAGACGCCCACTGTTGGACACAGGCCTCCCCCAAGGATATCCAACCCGATCGGTTCTTCGCTACCCGTATTCAGTGGCTACCTACGACCTTTACCAGATCGTCGGTCCACCTTGTGGGGCCTATACCGACGCTGCGTCTCCCGGTACGAGGTCGGCACCTTTCCGTCCAAACGGCCGTCAGTCCTCCTCTCTATGTGCCCTGCCCACTGCCTCTTAAGGTTCGCAATCATTGAGGCTATAACGGTGACCTTGGTTCTCCTGCGGATTTCATCATTTCTGATATGTTCCCGCAGAGAAACTCCGAGCGTAGCCCTCTCCATTCCATTGTAAATATAATGTTAATTAAAAATTACTTATATACTTACCCAGTATCACAATTTCACAGTCACACGTAAAGCGTGCGAGCTTTTATATGAAATGTTATCATTATCAATCCTGGATTTGACGCAGACATTTAATTTTGCTTGTACGAGACACTCATTTATCTTGTTCCGCTTTAAACCTATGTAAACGTGGTATTAGTCCCAAAATAACAGATGATTAAGACATTCTTGTTAATCTCAATGCTGCGGTAATACTTCAACCTCCGTAACGTACTAATAATCGCTGCTTTCACGGCATGTTTAATTTTAACATAATGAGGTAGGGGTTACTCGTAAGCGTCAAAATGCAATTTAATTTTGTTACTCTTTCACGCAAAAATTACTCAATGGATTTTAATGAAACTTTACAATTATATAGCTTACTCAGCATATTATCATAAAGGCTATAATTAATACTGATATTGCGCAGAAGAAGTCGCGGGTGTTAGATTTAGCTTGCAATTCACTTGATCTTTTTACTATGTATCGCTTTTTTTTGACTAATTTCGCAGGATGTCTCTGTTGAAATTCTCGTAGTCAATGGGGTTTTTTGGTGAAGGTGAGGATCTAGACGGGTCCTCTAGCCTATAAGTGGAATCACCCTGCACCTATTATGATATCTAAGGAGTTTGAGTCGGACGGGCGAGCTGTTACTTCGCAGCGGCCCTCTTTTATACTGGTAAACAAGGAGCTGACCACGTGGTGCCAGCAAGTGGCACATCCACCCACGGAGCATTTGAATTACAACTTTTATTAGAAAATTTCACTGTATTAATTATTATTATTTTACAATAATAATCTTATTAAATATGATAAATACATTTGAATGAAAGAAAACGGGATTTAAACCACGTACCTTTGATTTTTGGTTAATCCCATATTTCGGCGCAGTTACATGCGCCATGATCACAGATGAACTATCGGATTAACCAAAAATCAAAGGTACGTGGTGTAAATCCCGTTTTCTTTCATTCAAATGATAGTGACCACGTTAGCTTAAAACAATACATTGATAAATACATATTTGAAATACATGTCTATAAAGAGGAAAGACTTCTATGTTTGTAACGAATGAACTCAAGAACCACCAAAGCGACTTCAAAAATTCTTTCACCATTAGAATGTTACATTATCATTGATGGAGATTGGCTTTAATTAATTATAAGTTTGTGCATAATCTATTACGGGCAGAAGCTAGTCTTACTAATATTAATTATGTCTGGATGTATAGATGGATGTGTGTTTATTACTCTTTCACGCAAAAACTACTAAATGGATTTTAATGAAACTTTACAATAATATAGCTCATACATCAGATATTATAAAAGCTATAATTTATACTAATCCTGCGCAGACGAAGTCACGGGCAGAAGATAGTAATTAATATAATTATGTGCTTCAATTCAATATCCATCGCTGTCAATAATAAATTTTGTTGAAATAAAATAAATAACGTTTCTGCCGCTACATACTACTGAATAATTAAAATTTTATATTGAATCGTCTATGAACATCTATGGTATTTCGGGCTATGTTACATTTCTAATACATTTCAATTGCGTGTCTTAATTTTTTTTTTATGTTTAATATTATTTAGCAGACCTGGTTTGTTAGATTGTTTTACAACACCAAACGTTTAACCTATTATGTTTAAATGAATATAAATAAAACAAAAAACTTCACTTTTTACAAAATCCACGAACATTTTATTGATAATAATTTAAAAAATATTTTTCAATGACTATGTGTGCTAGATTGCAGATATTGCAAACATATTTAAAAACATTACAAATATTGTAACATCAAAACTAGTGGGTGCATTTAGTTTAAAAGATAACGACATGTAACATAAAAGATATTATGATTATTCAGTGATAAACGACAACATTATATGGAAAAGGTTAATTTTTCACGCTAGTTAAGTTATATGTATTATGTATTATAAAATATTAAACTTTACATTTAAAATCATAGATTGAATTTATGAGCAATCTACTGGTGCTATCGCCATTTTGAATATAGTTAAAACTTGTATCCATAAAGCATAATAAATTTATCAAACATTTTCTATATTATTCTTGTAACTTTTGCTGGCCAGCCACTCTACATAGGACTCGCTTCATTTGAATGCGTGCCAAATTAGTCCACCTCGGACCGAGTACCTTTCGGCGAGGCTATCGGAAATGTTCTCTCGTATATTACCCTGGCCCACAAAACTACTCTTGCGTGAATGTGCTTTCATTTACGCATCATTATTTCTTTTCTTTCAATATTTATTTAGTATTCTAAATAAATATTGAAAGAAAAGAAATATATACCGATAGTAATACATAGGGATTGAGCACAAAATTATTATAGAGGCCTTCGAAGATAGATTTACGTCTTTGTATTGAATCTGATTCAAGTCAATTAATAGTCAATATTTTTTGTTTCCAAGTATTTTCTGATTTGACATAAGACAAGGATTTAAAGGCAAAAGCAATAAACGATGTTTTGATTTAGGTGAAGCCTCTTTATGGATTATATTTTCTCGACTCCTTGTGAAGATGACAAGACCATAATATAAACGACATTTAGGATATTAAAAGTGTCCATTAGTTAATGCTATTCTCGTGCCTGACATAAACTTTCTATTAACAAATACAAAATATATTTATGTTACGTCACACTACTAATTAGGATGATATCTTATATTAAAATCGTATTTTATTAAAATCTGGTTACCAAAAACCGCTGTCACGAGTGAGACCCTTCTTTAAGCTGTCTATAGGCTACAGGTTGTACTATAAGTGACTAGTTACACCCCGGTACCATGTCATTTAGAGCAACTTCACTTACACCAAAAATAATTCGAAATAGTGATGGGTCGAGTATACATTTTAGTGATTTTGTCAAATTTATTTCAAGATGTTCAAAAGTGATTATAGAAACAATACTGAAGCTTCAACAACCCCATACACTTTAACCTAGAAATTTAGAATATTTGCAGAGTAATCGGTAACTGTTCGATATTATGAAAATGTGCTAAAATAGAACAACCAATATTGTATTTTTAAGAAACCCAATTTCAAAGACATACCTAATACCTACTCGACTTACTACTAATCAGCGATAACTCTCAATTTGACTAACTCTGACATTTTCTGTTAGATATCTATCCTAAAGATAAAAAAAATGAATTATATGAAATTTAACGATTGTCACGAAAAGACTGGCACATATTAACTTTGCTTGCTAGTAGCAAGACAGTCTAGTGCAGATTTATTTTATAACACCCTATTTGCAGTTCTCCAATTAATTTATCAAGATCTTGCTGCCACTTCTGCTTGCAAAATTAAAACGACCACAGCTTCAAATAAATTGTAAATGAGAAATGACTTTTAATTAGAATAACGCTTAAGCATAAGTTTAAGAGGAGTTGAATATTCAAGTCTTTTTATAGCCATTAAGTACACTGTATAAATTAAACGAACCCCTTTTCGGGTTGTTTTTATGTCAAAAATGAATAAAAGTTGGATATTTAAAATAGGCATTAGCGCTAATCTAAAATACAGTAGAGTTATATTTTAGTGTATTTGGCATTGTCAACTTTGTAAGTATAGCATTTTTGTTTCACAAATCCGCGTAAACCATGACATGCTCATTTTGTCTGTGTGCGTTAGTGTAGGAGCGCTCGGTACAGGCACTGACATAAAATAAAATAATCGTAAAATTACCCAACATAAATAAACATTTATTGCAGATATTAATTACTAGCTTCCGCCCGCGACTTCGTCCGCGTGGACATTTTACCCCCTTTGGGGTGGAATTTCCATAAATCCTTTCTTAGCGGATGTCAACGTCATAACATCTACCTGCATGCCAAATTTCAGCCCGATCCGTCCAGTGGTTTGGGCTGTGCGTTGATAGATCACTATTTATGTCAGTCAGTCAGTCAGTCTCCTTTGAGTTATATATATTTAGACTATTACTTGATACTTCATAGCAGATTGTGCTAAAGAATAATAAAAAGTAATTAGGTATTTTTTTCCACTTTCCTGGATCAGCCGTCATCACAACATTAGCACTCTTCTTTGCCATATTATCATCTTTCACAGAGTCTATCCATCTTTTCTTCGGTCTTCGCCGCCCTCTATATCCATCCACTTAATTCTCATTTCTTTATTGCTCGTCATCTCTTCCACGCCAATCTTACCATGCCAATCTATTAGGGGTTTAAGTATGAAATTGCCGTTTTGTATGGAGAATTTAACGAAAATTTCATTTTTCAATACAAATATATTTGCGATTTTTTAAGGAACCACAAATCTAAATTTTATGTGATTTTGTGGATATATTAAGACAACATTAAGCTGTAGGATACATAGAAAAAAAAAATGCGAATTGATATCTGTAAAAAAATATTCATATTTTTATAACGGAAACGGGCACCTCTTAGGACAAGCTGTTTTTGAAGATGGATTTCTAGTGAAAAAAATTAAAATAAGAATAAAATTTTATACATAAATATAAGTCCTTGTAATGAAGTTTAAAATAAAAAAAGAATAATGGACATAGCTATTGTATTAAAGGAATTATAAACTAATGAATAATGAGGAAAAAATCGGCAATTTCATACTTTAACCCCTATTATTACCTGTCAGTGTTTCTACCGCTGGTGCTACTTTCAAACTTCCTCTAATGTATTTTTTTAATCATGGCCACATTCCCGACATACTCATTTTTGTCACTTTTTCCATTCTAGTTACTCCATACATCCATTGTAGCGTTCTCGTCTCAGCCACGTGTAGTCAATTTATGCATCCCAAATATAACAGCGTCGGTGGCGTAGTGCGTAAGAGCGTCGTCTCCCACCCGGGAGGCACTGGTTTGATCCCCGCCACGTACCGATGTGTTTTCAAATCTTGAATTAATATGTACGTTTAATCGAAGCTTTTACGGTGAAGGAAAACATCGTGAGGAAACCTGCACACACCTATGAAGAAATTCTTAGGTTGTGTGTGAAGTTGACCAACCCGCACTTGGCCAGCGTGGTTGACTAAGGCCTAATCGCCCCTAATGTGGAGTAGGCTCGAGCCCCTCGGGGGGGACATTATATGACCTGTTGATGATGATGATGAAATATAAATATATAAATCGAAATAACTACCAAGCAAGAGTCACCGAAATATTACGTAATATTGTACTTTTTTGCTCTCCCACCCAGCTTTCAATTCACAAGTTCAACCAAACTTAGCTGCGGAGAGAAGCTAGATTTTAATAACGAAAAAATGACCCGCAAAAGGAAGCGGCCCTCTTACTATAAGAAACACGTCCGCAATTTATATCTGGAAAAATCCGAGTCATTGCGATCCACCAGCCCTGCGATTATTGGAATGGCGATACAATCTTCACATATTAATGAGAATTTAAATAATGTTCGGTTATTTTGGATTTATTTCTATTTTCAGTACCCACCTAAGTCTTTAAAAACTTACACTACGTTTTATTTTATTTACTAATAAATACTGTGAGCACAGATACTGCTGATCAAGACAATAATATAAGAAAAACAAATCTGAAATAATAATAATTTATTGTGTATAAATTTGGGTACATTATTAGCAGTAACATTTGCTATAAGTAGAGACCACCAAATCCTACCTTTACAGGTGTATACACATATTCTTTTAATTCAAAAATTACAAATATTGCTAAGCCTAGAACACTTTCACAAAAACTACTTAATTCTGGTACTTAAATACTAAACTAATAAATTATAGTCTGTATTCCATAAACTCTTTCAAGCTATAAAAACAGTTATTTAATAACCATATTTTAGTCAACCTCTTAAATTCACTTAAACTTAATTTTTCATCCTTAAAATGATCTGGTAATTTATTAAATATATCTATGCACATAATAAAAGCATCTACAGGCAGTTTTACACATGTTTTTTGTAATTTACATAAATATTGAGAACGTACTTTTCTATTAGTGACGTCATGTTTCTTTACAAAAATAGACTTATGTTTAAATACAAATATAATAATTTCGAATACATATAGACAGGGAATTGGAAGAATATTATGTTTTTGAAAATATGGACGACAGGAATCAGTTTTTTTATTGCCAACTATAGCTCGTATACATCGTTTTTGTATTAAGAATAAGTTATGGATATCTACAGAATTCCCCCAAAGAATGATTCCATAACGTAGAATACAATCGATGTAGCCATTATAAGCTGTAAGTGCTTTCTCAGACACTACTCTACTTACTTTTCTTAGAGCATAAACGAATTTATTAACTTTAGTACATAATTCATCAATATGCGCTTTCTAGTTACAATGGCAATCAACATTTAATTGTGTTAGGTTGATACCAAACGACAGTTTTACGTAACGATTGCAATGGATAGGCGATAGGATTACTGGTATAAGTTTCTAATGTTTTTTCAACTTGGTTTTCAGAAGCTGGCTAGGTTAAGATAAGTGACCCCCCCGATTGGAGATCACCTTGTCGTGGTGGGGGGGCTTACGGTAGGGATGACGCTTAGGGCCTTTAACATCTTTGCCCACTTTTTCGTCCTTACCAAACGAAGAGTCTCCAGTGAGGCTGCTCCTGGCATCCCTCTGTCCTCAGAGGGAGCACAGGATGTGGAGGTGTGGTGCTCCTTCATGGAGAAGCGGTCTTTGGACGGAGTATGGCGGCCAGTGGTCGCGGACCCACTTCTGTGGGTCAAGTAGTGGCATTTCGCCTGGTGCATTGCACCTTCTGTCGTCACGCTCCATCTTGGAGCAGTGGTCATCGGACGTGGTATGGCGGACTGTGTCCGCGTAACATTTTGTTGGTCGTACCTCACTCTGGGGAACACTTCAGCGATAATGTTATTCTGTTGGTGGTCGGCGTACTCTGCCCACGTGTGGAGTTTCGCAGTCAACGGCTTCTGCCACCACTGGCCCTAAACCCAAGGTCGCCCGGGGTGCTGATGGGTTGAGTGGCGGGGGGGTGCCCCGTCCTAAGCCCCGGGATCAATCCCTATTCCTATCCTCACCTCAATCCCGTCCTGGTCCTAGGCCTTTACTTCCTCGCCCCATCCTGGTCCTTTTCCTTATCCTTTTCTTGTCGATGATTTGTGGGAGAAAATAAAAAAAGAAAAATTATGAAAGCAAGTACTAAAACAAAACTACCCCAGGAGGGTACCGGTCGCTCTGCGGCCGGAGAATCCCTCTCCGGGCCTTCTGGCTCGGGCAGCCCCACCGTTTCTGGGGGGGGGCAAGGCTTGCTCCGGGGGCGAATTTCGCCTCTGTTTTGATAGTCGTAGGAGTGCTTCCGTCACAAGCCTGGTGGCGGAGAGCGAAATTACTGGTTCTGTAGGGTTTGGTAGTGGATCGGAGTTCGAATCCGATACGACAATTGGCAGCTTAACAACCGAGACTGCCCAAACAAAGCGTCCGGCGCGAAAGCGCCAGAAAACTGGAAGTTCAAACTCCGGCTCGGAGAGGTCACGTTCTGGTCGCAGCTCGCCCAATGTGCGCGATGAATTTGCGACTCCTAAAGAGACACCTGTCAAGCGGAGACCCGGTCGCCCACGTACCACCGGAGAGTACGTTGGATGGACTAAAGAAAAGGAGAGGTATCGCAAGCCTGTGCTCGAGCCCGAAGAATATGACTTGAGCGACAAGGTTAATATGCTCCTCAAAGAAGCTGATAGGTCAAAGGAAAGCGCCTTGAAGGATCCTACTCAACGTATCCAACCGATTGACGTAGCGGCGCTCAACAACGACACAGCGGGTCGTTTGGTCGATAGCGCCTTAAAATATATGGAGGTGGTCACAGTTGCGGCCGGCAAGAGCAAAAACCTTAAAGGTACAATACAGCGCGACATAAAACACGCTGCTCACTCCATGGGCGCGATCGTGGAGGCGCTCCAATGCCGCACAGCTAGCGACGAAAATATAAGACTAACTGCTGAGAACGCCAAAATTACTGCTGACAACACACTGCTAGTCGCAGACAATGCAATGCTCAAGAAAGAGGTAGAGATCCTAAAATCCGACATGATAGAGCTAAAAGCTACAGTTCTAGAGCTGAAGAAGTCGCAGGCTACTTCTAATACACTAGCAGCAATACCGGATGAGACGATGGATGTAGTCGAGGTCGTACACTTGCCCCTGACTCAGGCGCCACCTTCGCAGCGGCCCAAGAAGGCCCCCAAGGTACAGTCCGGGCCTCCAGCTGAGATGACACCTGCAGTCTCCTCTCAGCATCATAAAGGGGAGTTAACAATAGACGGTAGAGATAGGGCCATCATCGCAGAAATTAGCCGAATGTTGGATACCAGACTTGCTGTGATGATGGGATCTATTGAAAAAAGGCTGGGGCTATCCCCCGAAGAGCCTGTGCCTGACAGAGCTCGACCGCCTTTGGCTCATGAAATTAGGCGGACGGCTGAGGATGCTAAGTCGAAATCTAGTGCCGAGCCAAATACAGGGAAAAAGACCCCAAAACTGACGGCAAAGACATCCACTTTCGCCCAAGTCGCGGAAGGAACATCCGCATCTGTGTCCGATTCTAGGGCGGACTCGGAAGGCTGGGTCACGGTGGGAAAGAAACCGAAAAAGGCCAAATCCAAGACTGACAAAGCTGGGCAGAAGGCGTCGTCGGTCCCAAAGGAGCTTACGTTGAAAAGGTCTAAGGCCAAAAAGAAGAGAGACCCGTTAAAGACACCCCGTTCTGCGGCAATTGTCTTGACCATCACGGACCAGGCCCGGAAGGACGGGGTTGATTATGCGAAGGTGTTGCAGGCGGCCAAACAAGCCATTAACTTAGAGGAATTGGGCATGCCACTTCCTCGCATCCGCGAGGCTGCTACCGGTGCGCGCATCTTAGAGGTCAGTGGCGAGAACGGTAACAATCAAGCCGACACACTTGCCAGCAAACTCCAGGAAGTGTTGGGATCAGGGGTTCAGGTCACCAGGCCAGTTAAGACTGCTGACCTCAGAGTGTCAGGTCTAGACGACTCTGTTACGAGAGAGGAGTTGGCATTCGCAGTAGCTCGTCAAGGCACCTGCCCTGCCGAAAACGTTCGCGTAGGTGAGATAAGGCGAAATCCTGGTCGCATGGGGGTAGCCTGGGTACGGTGTCCGGTGCCTGCGGCCAAAATTCTGGTAGAGGCTAGAAGGCTTCCTGTCGGCTGGATCATGGCGCATGTCAAAATGCTGGAGCCCAGACCGATGAGATGCTACCGGTGCTTCATGGGGGGACATACTAGGCAGAAGTGCTCCTGTCCTATCGACAGAAGCAACCTATGCTTCAGGTGCGGGGAGGCTGGGCACAAATCTGCCGAATGTACAGCACAGGCACACTGCCCCGTCTGCGAAGAAGCGAAGCGCCCAGCAAACCACGTGGTGGGGTCAAAGGGGTGTTCACCCTCCCGCCCAGCCTCTGCTAAGAAGAATGTACCAGCCGAACGGACCAAGGCTGCAAGCAAGACTGCTGAGCAGGGTAAACTCCAAACAGAGGAAATGGTTACGTCGTAATGGACCCAGGACGAACTATACAATTTCTCCAGGGAAACCTGAACCACTGCTCCGGAGCACAGGATCTCTTCCTACAGTCCTCGAAGCAGTGGTCAGTTGATGTTGCAGTGGCATCTGAGCCCTATTATGCTGTGCCAAACTCTTTCTGGGCCTCGGATACACAGGAAACCGTGGCTGTTGTTAGTTTGTCGGAGGTGGATACGTGCGAATTAGCCCCTCTGGATAGGGGTGCTGGATTCGTTGCAGTCTCCTGGAGCGATATAGTCGTCATCGGCGTTTACTTTTCGCCCAACAGATCGCTCCAGGAATTTGAAAACTATCTAAGCGACCTAATGGGGGTGGTTTGACGGGCACAGGCGCATCCTATTATTTTGATGGGGGACCTTAATGCTAAGTCCACTGCATGGGGATCCCCATCGACGGATAGACGAGGGGACCTGCTGGAGGAGTGGGCTGCCACGGCCGGGCTGACTCTGCTCAACCGCGGCACCGAGTTCACTTGTGTACGGCAGCAGGGGGGGTCCATTGTGGATGTATCGTTCGCAACCCCTGCTGTTGCAGCTCGAATTCGGGATTGGCGGGTTATAGTAGACGAAGAGACGCTATCCGACCATCGGTATATCCGTTTCAGCGTCTCCTCCAATCATAGTGTATCGGATAGCGGCCGCATGAATGGTGGAACATCCCTTTTCCCGAGATGGAGCATAAGTAGGTTGCATAGGGACCTAGCGGTAGAGGCTGCCATTATTGAATCCTGGGACCGACGCACTGTAGCCCAGAACGTCGACGAGGAGGCAGTGAGATTTAAAGCGGCTCTAACTCGTATATGCGACGCGGCCATGCCTCGAGTCACTCACCGTCCACCTAGGAAGGAGGTCTACTGGTGGAGCCCTGAAATCGCGACCCTTCGCAGGGCATGCATTCTCAAACGCAGGGCTCTAACCAACTACCGCAGAAGGAGACTAGGTCGAGTACCCGAAGTCGAAGAGCAGCTAGCTGAGGCGCTCAAAGCCGCCCGAAAGACTCTTCAGACTGAGATACGGCGAGCAAAAGCTGCGGCCAGGGAACGGATGTTGAGTCTGCTTGACAATGATCCGTGGGGACGCCCTTATCGCGCCATACGCTTGAAGTTGTCCAAGGGCCCCCCAGTTACGGTGTCACTCCATCCGACCCTATTGAGGGAAATTGTCACGAAGCTGTTCCCAGAATGCGGGGAGTTTGTTCCGCCGGAAATGGTATTCGGAAGGCACAGGGCTGATGCTGATCAGGAGGGACCCCCTCCTCTTATCACGGATGGAGAATTTACCGCTGCGGTTGCCAAACTTAAGGCCAAAAACACGGCCCCAGGCCCTGATGGAATCCCTGGCCGAATGTTAGCTCTATCTTTGGAGTCTCTGGGTGCCAAGCTCCGTGCATTGTTCGATGCGTGCCTGGCCTCTGGAAGGTTCCCGAGTATCTGGAAGGAAGGTCGCCTCGTTTTGTTGAAAAAGCCGGATAAGCCGCCTAACAGTCCATCGGCTTACCGCCCAATAGTCCTCTTAGACGAAGCAGGGAAGCTGATGGAGCGGATTATTTCTATGAGAATCAATTGCCATTTGACCGATGTAGGGCCTGATCTCTCCGAGAATCAGTACGGTTTCCGAGAGGGTAGATCCACTATAGATGCCATCTTGAAAGTGAAGGCCCTCTCGGAGGAGGTTACTGGGTTGGGCAGGGTGTTGATTGCCGTGTCGCTGGATATCTCCAATGCATTCAACACCCTCCCCTTTAGCTGCATAGAGGAGGGACTTCGGTTCCATGGCGTACCCGTCTACCTCAGACGGCTTATATACAACTACCTCAGGAACCGAAGCATCCGCTGTACTGATAAACGGGGTCGTGTAATAGTCAGAGAAGCGACGTGCGGTGTTCCACAGGGATCGGTCCTGGGCCCAACCCTGTGGAACATTGGGTATAACTACGCCTTACGCGGCGCTCGCCTACCGGGTGTCAATGTCGTCTGCTATGCAGACGACACTCTTGTGGTAGTCAGAGCCAGTAATTTTAGCAATGCGTTGCTACTCGCCAATGCGGGCGTTGGACGCGTGATCCGGAGGATACAGAGCCTAGGATTACGCGTCGCAATTGAAAAGACGGAGGCGATGTATTTTTGTGGTCCTCGCACTAGACGTCTCCGAAACGCGCATCTAGATATAAATGGTATGCGCGTACCAATCAAAGCGCAAATGCGTTACCTTGGGCTTATTTTAGATTCGCGGTGGAACTTCACAGAGCACTTCACGCGCCTGTGTCCCAAGCTAATATCGACTGCTGGTGCCCTAGCCAGACTCCTTCCAAACCTGGGCGGACCGAGTTCGACCTGCCGGCGTCTTTATACAGGGGTCGTACGGTCCATGGCCTTATACGGCGCGCCTGTGTGGGCGGAAACCCTGTCTACCGAAGCCAAAACCCTTCTGCGAAGACCACAAAGGGTGCTGGCAAACAGGGTCATACGCGCATACCACACTGTGTCCTATGAGGCTGCGTGCGTGCTCGCGGGAACCACCCCTTGGGACCTAGATGCCAAAGCGTTGGCACAAGTCTACAGACTGTCGGCAGAAGTCCGTAGAGACGGTTTACGCCCGGCACCCGATATAATTCGGCGATGGCGCCAGAGGGCCCAGTACGTCGTAATACAGGAATGGTTGCAGAGGTTGCAGACTCCCACTGCGGGCCACTGGACCATTACGGGAATCCGGCCTTATTTAGTCGAGTGGATGGCCCGGCGACACGGCTCCCTAACATTCCGACTTGTGCAGGTAATGACTGCCCATGGGGCTTTCGGCCACTACCTGCACAGGATCGGAAGGGAGCCTGATACACGCTGTCATCAGTGTGGGACTAGCGACGACACGGCGCAGCATGCCTTAGAGGCTTGCCAGGCTTTTGACGCCGAACGACGTGAACTCGTCGCTGTCGTGGGACGTGACCTCTCGCTGCCGACGCTGGTAAGAGCCATGGTTGACAGCGCGACGTCCTGGGAGGCGGTCGCCTCCTTCTGCGAGCAAGCGATGCTACAGAAGGAGGCCGCGGAAAGGGCTCGAGAGGAGGACCCCTCTGCAGACCCTATCCGCAGGCGAAGAGTCGGGCGGCGGAGGCGCCAATACGCCACTCTCCAACCGCCAAGTCGGGGCGGTGGGTGCTAGAATAGGGCTCTAGCATCCACCATTACCACCATTACGCCCTGGCGCTGAGGGGTTGTCTATGAGTACTCGATGGACAACCTCTTTTCCCAGTGGGGGCCTGTGAGGCCAAGTGCTGTTCGCCGTGTGAACACCTGCGCTAATGCGCTTACTCGTGCGGCAGACAATTAGCACGTGAAGAGTACAGTAGGTTTTAGTGGGTAACTGGACTCCGAACCTGGAGTCCCACTAACCCTATGGCGGCCCCATATCGCTATTGGGTATGCATAAAGCATTTCCTACTATAAAAAAAAAAAAAAAAAAAAAGGTTAAGATAAGTGAGTGAACGTCTGCAACACTGGGCGAGACTCAGAAACGCTGTATCGCTGCGATTATTAAGAAAAGGCAGAAGAACCGTTCGGTATAATACGTGAGCCAAATATTCTTCTATGTGTCTATCGTATACTACATCGCCATCTTACCTCGAGTTCCATTTTTTCAAATCCTTTTTTGTGTTTTCAGCTGGATGTAAATTGGTTGATGCACAATAAAGCTATATTCTATTCTGTGTGTATGTATTCCAAACAGAAATATTTTGCTGCAATAATGAATACAACAGATTGACCGATGTGAGATGCACAAATACAGATGAAGAGACAACACAAACTGTACGGCTTGGCGAAATACTAAGAGTGCTGACACCAAATCAAAACGAAAGTGGAAAAAGAAGAATACTTATAGCAGATCCATGCGGTTCATCTGCCTTTTGTTTAGTAATCTTAGCAGTGAATTGGTAAAATGATTCCTAAAAAAGTATTACTTACCTTACGAAATTCCCAAAGGGCCTCTAATACGACGACTGTGTCTTACAAGCCCAATAAATACTCACATGACCAAATGACGTAGAAACAGATGAGTCCAGGATGAAAAAAGAAAAGTTATTTAACGAGGTCCCAATGGAGATTAGCTAAAGATATCGGAATTATCCTGCTCGGGAAAAAACGCGTAGTATCATAGCAACGCCATTAAAGATGAACAAGGTAAATTTAAGTAAAAATGTTATAAAAGTAGGCTTACGTATAATGGGTAATTAATTACTTTCAACGGATTTTATTTAACGCGCCATGCTACTTTGAAGCGTCGGTGGCGTAGTGCGTAAGAGCGTCGTCTCCCACCCAGGAGGCACTGGTTCAATTCCCGCCACGTACCAATGTGTTTTCAAATTTTGAAATCTTATGTACGTTTAATCGACGCTTTTACCGCGAAGGAAAACATCGCGAGGAAACCTGCACACACCTATGAAGAAATTCTTAGGTTGTATGTGACATCGACCAACCCGCACTTGGCCAGCGTGGTTGACTAAGGCCTAATCGCCCCTAATGTGGGGTAGGCTCGAGCCCTTCGGTGGGGACAATAGATGAGCTGTTGATGATTATGATGATGATACTATAAGAGAATCTTGTAAGACACTAATTTATAAACAAAACAAAAGAGAGGTATCAAACCAAACATAGGCTTAGCTTAGTGCAATAATTTGTTCATTTACAATATTTCAAAAACTTTTAACGTGTGTGTAATAAATAGAAAAAATGCCCCATTTAACTTGAAATTATCCTTCGAATATGAACAATATTTATTTCAAATTATTTATAAAATCATCTAATTATTAAGTGTTATCTGTACAAGTTATTAATATTACATTTATAAATCCACGTTAGCGGACCGGATCCGTTCATTAAAGAAGAGATCTAGTAGTAGGTACCATATTATATTACCTGTGATGATACGTAATTTGGGCTCAATAATTGGTTTGAACGCCGACATATAATATCTTGTAGTTATGTATTAACTTTTTTTAGTGGGATACAGAGTAAGTTAGTTAGTTACCTATTAATAGTTACCTTAGTTTCCTATTAATAAAGTTGCTTGAATGCGCGCTTTAATGTTAAAGCTTTAAATTAAATTTTAAAAATGAAAAGAGTAAGATAGTTGTACTGTTTGGGTAGGCATATAAAATAATGTTGTTCCCACGTTTCTTACTGAGATAGCGAATGACTTAAGTGAGGATTATTAGGTCGTAGTTGTAGTTGTAAGAGGAGTTGAGAAGTGTGTATCGTTTCGGCTGTCAGCGCCCACGATCAGCGTGCGGTCAGCGTGACTATAAAACCAGCCTTTTGCCTCGCCGTCCACCAGTCGTCAACTATACGTAAGCATGTAACCAAGTTGGAACAGCGGCGACTCAGCTACGGTGAAGCGACCCCGCGCTTTCAAAGCTACAAATTCAATAAACTACGTGCGCTACACAATTGTATGTTGCCTTGTGATTAAAAGCACGTTTGGCGACAGTAGTGTGTTGCAGGTAGGTCCCGGAAGGGGTGAGGGGTATGCGTGAACGAAAAGATGTTGGTGCGCGTACGGAGACAAGTGGCTGCTGGCCACCAATTGGTTCAAGGAGTGCCTAGACGATGTGATCCGATGTTGTAACGTTACTGACAAGTGTTCCTTAATTTCATATAAAGAATCCTTAACGGTTCGAGTTGAGGCGAGGCTGATCCGTTTCCGAGTTGATAAATGTGCTACGACCTTTAACCTCCCAGACCTTACAGTTTCTCTGGAATTAAATTGATCGGAGGAGAAGTTCTGCTTGGAATTTTTTATTAGATTCTGATAGTCAGTTCGTTTTATAAATTAAAACCACGAGAGTCGCAAATACATACTTTCTGCCTGTTGGCAAGCAGTGCCGTAGCTTTTAGATAGTTTCAACACAGAGTGTTGCCAACCGGCATGTTGTCAACTGACAAAAAACCTTACTGATTGGAAAAAATCGAGTACAACATTACCAAAAATAAGTGCTACACTGCGGTCTTTTGCAAGAAGATAACTTTCTCAGAATTTCGAGATGCTAGGCCGCACTCCGTTCAGTCCTCCTGAATGCTACATTTTTTTTGTTAGTAAAACAAAAGCTCTGAAGACTACATTATGATAGTAAACAAAACAATTAGCTTCCAGAATTCACCATAGGTGCGGAAATTGAGTGGAAACTCAATAAAACTAGGGCTGCTTAATCGTTTTCCATTTTCCTCTTGAAAGCAAAAGGCCAACGTTAATATTTTCATTAATAATAAATCGTCAGTTTTATATGTGAATTCTGAATATTAATAATTAAGATGATTGCAATTATTACTGAATACACAATAATAAAAATACATTTTAATGAGTCGCATTGAATACGATGTAAACTAGTTTTAGTTTACTTCAAAGTATAAATATTTTTGATTCTGAAATAATAGATAACATTATATGAACATCATATCATTCACAGCGGACATTTAGAAAACTTATAAAATTAAGTTAGAGCTAGAAAATGCATTATAGGTAAGTACTCGTAAGTACTAAATTTCTACTAAAGTTTGAAGACTATAGTGTTGATTCAATTCATATTCATGCTGTGCGCAAGAAAAAAAACTGTTATATCTACTCGTACAGTGAACTCGTATATATAAAATTAATGACTGCCAAAAAAATAATGAGACCGTCAATATAAGCTATGTAAGGGTTCCGTCAACCCATATTAAGTCAGAGAAGCAACGTATGCCGCAGATTACGTCCATACAAACGATTTAAAATAGGTTGATTGCCACATTTTTATTCGTGGCTTGGGTTCAGCCCAACAAATCCCTTTTCAAATTAGAATTGCCATTATAAAACAACCCTGAACCTTATTATTACTTGGTGAATCGTTATTGCGTATTTAATTATACTTTTTTAAACATATTTTTTAGCTTGACAGGAAAGCTCTTCACTTTCATCTGACCTGATGGCATGTGATGATAAACCCGAAGCTAGAAAGGAACTTCACCCGGACCTTCAAACACTGATTAGCAATCTTATCATTAACTGTCAAACACAAAGAAAAAAAAAAGAAAAATGAAAAAGCTCTTTATTTAAATGGACTTTGCTAAGTACTTTTCTTCGTCAAAAGCCCTACCACCATTTCGGGACGAATAATTATTATTATGCTGAGACGGAGAAGAAATGGCGAAAGAAACTCCACAGCTTACAATTTCGTAATGATTTCAAAACATCAATACAAGTCAATAAATAATTATCAATATAATTTAAGTTACAGTTTTACATGCGTAATTTTGGGTAGTTATTATATATTATACAATAATGCTTTTAACACTTTTATTTTGCCGACAAGGTCGATTGCCCCGCGTTTGTCCGTTTTTCGTAACGATCTCAAATGCTAAGCAACCAAGTGCAAGGCACAAAATTTAAACTCTTTAAATGTAATCAAATGTTATCTAAAGCTTGCGCAAGCCTTTTAAGAGGATACCTCGCAAATATTCAACATTTTCATCATGATTTTTCAATGTCGTACATACTATCGCACTCATATTACTAAAAGAGTTGAATTATTATCATCGTACAGCCTTTATAATTCGACCCACTGCTGGGACACAATGCCACTCCTTGCCATCGAAAAAGTTTTAGGCCAGTAGTCCACCACGCTCGAATGTGTACTAGCTTTTGCCCGCGACTTCGTATGCGTGGAATAGTTACTTTAGGTAGCATTTTTGTTTTTTAGGCTACTTATTTTGAGAATAATACACATATACTGCTGTAGATTACCGTAAATAGCTTATTTTATAAAATGTACCCTAGCTTCTTCCAAAAGCTCAAGTCTATATTTGTACCAAATTTCATCAAAATCGTTTAGACGTGAAAGTTAAGAAACTGACAGACAGAGTTACTTTCGCATTTATAATATTAGTAGGGATTCCACAATTGGTTACGTAGCTCGTTCAATCAAATCACTCTTAACCAACATCAGACAGAAATTGTGATTTAAAACAAACGATACATTCTAGATACATGTCTGGCAGGCTTTCAATTTTTAAACTCGTACACGCGATTGTAAACCTCAACGTTCCATTTTCCTTTGGCTACATTCTGACCCGGAGAGCGCGCCATCTGGCGATATTCGCGAAATAGTAAATTATTCGCAACGTCTCTTAATAAAAGCGAAACGAAATTACACTAAGGTCTTGGGTCGTGTAATAAATCGCTCTATAGGCAGGTTAATTAGACAATTCTTCCAAATGGCCTCGCGTAAATCGGAATAGCCCCTTCCCTCGACTTGTAACGAAACGATTTCCTGAAAACAAATGCATTGTTAACACGGCTCGTCAATTGTGATCGCGGCGGGGATGACTGAGTAAATACTCACCTCAAGGTTCTAACAGCTACCCATATTTAATGCCAACTACATTACCTTGACCATAAATATTGAAATAGAAATCAGCGCTGAGTATATTCGCTATAAACTAAAGTCGATTTTCTCATCCCTACTAGGTTTAAAGGAGGCCCTATTTAGATGGATCGGAAAAGCGAAAATGTAAAATACTAGCTTGTGTACAATAATCTAGTAGTTACCATTCATAAATGTACCCACACAATCAATTATGAACAAAAAGAAATTCATGATCCTACAACGAGAAACTTTACACTTAAATGTTAAAGAAAATGACAGAAATATTAAAGATCAAAATTAAAAACAAATATTTTTAGAAGTTCTTACTGCTAAAGGTTACACAGGCTCAACCAAGCTCATGAAATTTAACTAATTAAGAAACTTAAATATTTGCAAAGTATTAACAGACTGTTTGTTTATAGTCGCAACCAAGTAGACTAAGCCAATGAAGACGACAGCTATTTGTTACAAAATGTTAAATTCCTCTTTTGTAATGCGCAAAATTGAGTCTTATTTCGTTTCTATTGAATTCGAATAAAAGATCATTTATTTCTTTATAAGCGGACACCTCCTCGTTAACAATAAGTAAGGGTACAGCTGTCGAACAAAATTTGTGGGTGTCATTGAGAGCATCTCGCAGAAGTGCCCTTTGTGAGCTAGCATTATTTGTGTCGTTAATGTCAGCATCTATTTCCAACGAACCCTTAATTGGAACGGATGTTTTTTCCCATTGATACAAATGTTAACCTAGGGTTAAAATGTCCTTTTAATACTTATGACCTTGTCCCGTAGAGACAAGATAAGCAGAGATAATCAGTATGCTAACCAATAGGTAAAACTTCCAAAGCGTTTTTGCGAATATTTGATACGATATGCCATTGCTGTTTCGTCATAAAATATATTCTATGCGTAAAGAAATAGATGGAATATATTGGCCACTTGTCTAAACACTCTGGAGCGGCAAGACTGTTTTGACAGTACCTACTACAGTTATTTTAGTGTGAATGGTAGGAATTATAATTATAAATCCAACATCGCTTTCAAAATGTTAGCACACATTCCCTAGAATTATATACTCCTGAATTTGGAGTCCTTCATCGTTCATGATGTATTCAAAAACTTTACCTCTGTGGTACAGATCGTTGTGCCTTCACAATATTTTACCGTTGTCTATTCAGATTTTTAAATGGACAATTCTATCATAATGAAATAGACTAAGTATAATTAAAAATAGCTCAAAGACATCTTCCATTATTTCCTTATCAAGATTATGTCTTTCTGGTTTAATTAATAATAAGCTATACTTAATTGATATTATTGTACTAGTAATTTCAATTCATTGTTCTAAATACTCTAGTATATACTATTTTTAAAATAGTATCATTCTGTAAGAACTCAAAAAGATTATTTTGTTTTAAAAATACAATGAAAAATAGCTGTTTATTCAAGGGTTTGTATGTTTTGATTATTCCTGGAAATCAGCGCTATTGTGCCAATGAAGAAAAAAGAAGTAAGCTGATGCCTTTTTCAGCTTAACGATGGAACTCGAAGCACATTCTCGTTTCGCTCCCCATGCAAATTCACCGTACGCTACAATACGTTTCGCTATTTGCGTCTCGCTAATTGCTTTTCCTTTCAACGTCGAAAGGCCGCACTTTTTTCTTTCGAACGGACACCTCGGTACTGACAATTAGTTTTCTAGTTCACTGTTCAAAGTCGTACGAGCGAACAAATTTAGGGGATCTATTTGAGTTACGCAAACGGCCTTGTATTTTACGTGCAATATATTATTTGACTCAATAGCAACTGCAAACAAATTTAGTGTAAGAAAATTGAAGCCTACCAATAGAAGAGGTCGATAGCATCGCGGTCGTGTGATCATCGTAACGAGAGTAATTATACTTTTCGTTCATCATTTAGTTTCTATACTAAAAAGTTATTTTTAACTTTTTAGTTTTTTATTTAACATAAAAGCATGTTTTTTAGTTTTTTTTAAACTAATATTTTATTTTCCACTTATTAGTGCGAATGATAACCGCTGATGAAAGTACTTATTTAATGACAACGCCATCTAGTATGGCTGAACTAACATTCCAAACGTATAATTTATTAGTCCTGGCGATTCTAATCAGGATAGTGGGATATTCTTCGAATTATTGTAATGTCATCGGTCTTTGATAAGTCTATAAAGTTTACATGAAATCTAACCGTTTAAAGTGGGTCAAAATCGAGTCCAAACGAGTCAGTTACATACATACAAACAAACAAACATACAGGTGAAACAAATGTAAGCGTGTTAAAAAGAAATAAGTTGGTAAACACTGAGTAAATAACAATAACGCTATCATTTACCACCCCTGAATTCAAGTCTTGGGTGATTAGGAATCACCCAAGACTTGAATTCACAAAATCTAGCCTGGTCGTAACTTCGTAAGTGAAGATGTGGACTGTATGTAGGGTGATACGTTATCACTCAAACTCAAAGTATATTTGCGTTTATTTGAAAATGTATTTACTTATTTATAATTTAAGCCAGCTACTGTTTTGTCTTCGTAATAATTTAATTGACTTGTGCTAGCAAATTTCAAATTCGTAGTTCTTTTGTTTAGTCTTTATTTAAAACAATAGTCATCATCATCATAACAGCCTTTATAATTCGACCCACTGCTGGGAAAGAAGGCCTCTCCTTGTCAGCAAAGGAGGTTTAGGCTGTAGTCCATCACGCTTGCCCAATGTGGATTGGTGGACGGAGTATAAGGTGATCAATACCCCTTTGCTGGTCCATTACTCGTCTTCTACGACACCCATTGGAGGATATGGGGTGATGCTATTCTACTCTGCCGGCATCACGCGGCGCCGCAAAACAATAGTACTTATGCCAAATTAAAACTCGAACAATTATTACCTGAATAAAATACCTCCAAAATTAAATCCGACAGTGTCTTAATAGTTCTGTTTTCGATGACCAAGTAACAGTTCACCGACTTCCTGTCACCGTACCTCGCCACGTCATAAAACATAAATGTCAATTCTCTTTTATAGACAAAAGTTGGACATTAAAACGCGAACTCGATTTTCAACTTTGTAGCCATTGTTATCTGTAATCTTTTATTACTCAAGTTCGACATTAGTGACACCATTAAACTAGGTCACAGTTACATTACCTGCATAAAATCAATAGGGACAACAAATAGTAGGCGAAATATTATTACCAATGTGTCCGTTTAGCAATATCGTTGGGGACGATGTCACTAGTTTATCGACATTAAGTCTTGTGTGAAAAAGAAGGTGGTGGAATCTGTTCTATAATATGGGGCGCACTAAAAGTATCCGGAATGAATAACAAAAAAATACTATTAAAGGTCAAAAATTAATTTATTGTTTCTCTAAATATCCTCCCTTTGCGTAAATGCATTTTTTCAATCGATTAAACCAATTTTGAAAACTTTAGTGCCCTTCTTCCGCGGTGACCACAGAAGCGCGGTTTTCAACCTCTTCTGGTGATGAAAATCGTTGACCGCGTAATTGTTTCTTAATTTTTGGGAACAGGTGCCAGGACGGGACTGTATGCAAGATAGCTCATAAGTTTTTCACCTTCAAAAATTCGTTTGTCTGCCTGGCCGTGTGGGAACTAGCATTGTCGTGGTGCAAGATGATACGGCGCTTACGATTATTTTTACGGAAGTTTTTCAATAATTTCCGGCAAACAAAAGGTCGTGCACTAGTCACTATTCACGGTACGACGATTCTCTGAAGCAACAGTAGCCACGTGTCCAGTTTTATTAAAAAAATAATCAATCAACCGCTTAGATGCATTTTTCAAGCGCGTCGCTTTGGATGGTTTTGGCTCAACTTGAAAGACTCATACGTTTTGGGATCGTAGCAATAAATCCATGTCTATGTCCCTTACCAAATTTGACGCACTTTCGTTGAATCTGGTAAAGATGGCACTGCACCAAGTGACGCGGTCTGTTTTTTGAGCCTCGGTCAAATTGTGTGGGATCCACCACCATGCCTATGTCTAAGGATGCGCGAATCTCATGGTAGGTCACATGCCTGTCTGTTTCAACCATACGGCGCACAGCATCGATGTTTTTGTTGTTCACAGCGGTGGACGGGCGACCACCGCGAGATTCGTCACTGAGATTGAGATTGAAAAGCAGATTGAAGCCGAGCGATGCTCTATTGAGCTGTCAAATTAAACTTAAAATCTTAGATAATAATACTACAAAAAAATTCCCGAGTTAAATCCATGTTAATCTACACACGCAATTTTTAAAATGGAGCCACAATGTAATAACAATTGACAGCCAGATGAAACAAACGCATTTTACAGCCAAAGAGTTCCATTTTCAAATGTTGTAATTACTTTTTAAATATTGTTTATGTAAGTGGCCAGTTCCGGAAACTTTAAGTGTGACCTATGTCACATACATCGAGCAAAAGTCTCACCATATAGATATTCCCGATATTCCCGACAATTCCCGCCACTCGCATCCGTCTCCACGGCCCCACTTGACCATACTATTTTTTTTTATTCAAAGGTACATCTTTATGACCTGCCCTGTACATTATACAAGCAAACAACGTCTCATGATCAATAATCAGTATTCATCACAGAAACCGGCTTTCGAATACGGAAGCAATGACACATTAAATGTATTTCGGCTATTCGTGAACATGGAATTCGTAACAGCAAAATATATTTTGAGTTAACAGCATCAAATGAAATAAAATAATATTCAGAATTTAATCCAGTGCCGCACGTCAAAGCGAAGCAAAGAGACACTTATTTTAAATATCTCCTTTTAGCTGCTGTCGCGAGTAACCGTTTATTCTAAATATAAACTGATTTTCAGATGAGGGATGTACGCTATCGCACACCCTTCCAAACATTTCGCAAACATTACAGAAATAAGATTCTTTGCTTATTTGTTGTATGTACGTGAGAAATATTTTAGCGTCTTTTTGCAAGAATAGTATACCTAATAAGAAAGGAAATAAAAGAACATATTCTATTCAACGGAATTTTATCTGATTCTTTCGTAATCAGTGTTGTATTTCATCATTGGTAATATTGAATACTTACCATCAGATTACAGAATGACTCCCATTTAATGCCCGCTAGTCCCTATAAAAAACGATAACTTTTTGCAAGTTATTGTTTTAATACAGTATTAGTAAATGATAAACAATTTTCAGAATGATAATTTGTCATTTATATCAATAAATTATTCATGAAAACTTATAAGGCGTTTACACACTATCATTTTTATCAGCAATGCAAAAGTGATGCACTCACTTAATGCCGACCAGGGCATCGCGATGCTATGCAAACGAGCGTTCATAATCATGTTGCAAAAATTTGCAGTGCATAAAGGGCTTAAATGTTCTATCAAAATTAAAATATTTCTAGGAACTAAACGGAAATGGATTGTTAGTAACTGTTTGACGAATTAGTACCGTCAGACTTAACCAACCCATTGCTAAATCAAAGAAAGTACTCAATCAACATATGTAATTAAACAGGCGTGTGTTGGCAACATACTTTGTAGGTGTACAAAGTAGATGTCTTAATGAGCCTTTTAACTAATAACTTATATCTTTCAAGCAAATATGTTACAGCCATAATCATTAAATAGCTATAATACATAATGACTTGTTATATATAATGACTGTTCGGGGAATGCCTGTGAGCGTTTCTGGTTACAAAAAAAATCTTGATATTATAAATTGCAACGCATGCCGCGTGCAGCTAGTATCTAATAAAAGTTTTATTTATATTAATTTATTATACATAAAAAAGAAACTTTGTAGGTAGGTACTCCTTTCTAAGCATATTTTAGTCACAAATAGTGTGATATTTGGCCTAAGTAAAATTCATACAGAAAAGATGTAGAAAAATAAAAATTATGTGTTACAATAAATTTGATTAACTAAAAGATGCGGTTTTGCTGACGAATCGGTGACTAGTATTTATAATATGTACAAAGGGAAAGGGCCCCCTTTCCTTTAGGAAAAGGTACTCAATCCTTTGGTCCCCCGCTCAGTAGATATCTACCGCGAGACAATTAAAAACAATTGTGTCTGGATTTTATTAAGATTAAGGAGTTAATATAGTAATCAGGTACTAGCAATTTCACATCACCATAGTTTGCTTTACACGACAAATATCATTTTTTTAGCAAAAGGTTCCTTGCTTACAATGCCACGTCTGACCTCATTCACGTCATTCTTCAGTGCCATTTGTTATGCAAGAATATGCGGTATGAAACGAAACGTCTGCAAGTAGTTTGTATAAAACACAGTAATAATGCGTAATAGAGGTTTAAATATGCTAACAAGATCGTGGTCTATATATAATATTATTTAATTCAAAAACAAACATTTGTTTTCTGTTCTTTTTTCTAAAAGTCGTAGTTGCCCTTTTTATTGTAGCTCCTTAAAATAAAGGTAGGGTTACTGTTTTGTTATATCCCTCATTAACATATATTAGACATAATGTTCAACGTTAACCAGTTTTTATTACAATATAATGCATACGTTAGTTACGTGTTATATATCACTGAAAGCCTTTGAGCTTTTTAATAGTCAGATTTGCAAAAAGGTTCAAAAGAGATTTTGTAATTAAGCGTTATTGCAGCGCCACTTAAAAATCTAAAAAGTATAAAAATCTAGAGTTTAAAAATCCTGACTTATTTTATTATCTGCCAGATAGTTTGCTGCTCAAGCAATTATATTTCTTAGTTAATTAGTTGGGTTAGTTGGAGTGGTAAATAATAGAGAGGTATTTTTGTGTATTTTTATTTTATAAAGACGCCGAGGAAATATTAAGTATTTTAAGACAATTTGAAACAAAATCTATGTAACCAATTTAATGATAAATGTCCTATTGTTTATTTCATTTCGTTCTTGTTTGCTCGTTATTATAATATTTATTAAAACTCACATACTTCAGTAGAAGTTCTAAGAGATGGCCACCGTATGACAATAACGGCCGGAGTTTATGCCCCCAGAGAGAAAACGGGCGACTTACGATCATCTGCAACTTTGCCAAACCGTCATGGAAACCATTTGTCTCAGGTGTGCATTGGGACTATTATATGTATTATATTGAATCCATTACAATACCTAGATTATTTTATTTAAAAGACCAAGCAGATGGACTGACTGGTAAAGGTCGCGGAAAGCCGCTGGATGCGGGCAGCATGGGCGTGTTTCAGCTGTAATGATGATGTTCAGATATTGCAATGAATATAATACAAGTTAGGCAGCCACAATTCCAAAAATAAATAAACTCATATAAAGACTTTACAACACACAAAACCCTAAACACGACTATCGCAAACCTACAGCAATAATACGTTGCGCTGTCTAAAATAATCTTTTTAACACTGGCTATTGTTGTTGTTGTTTAGAAGCGTTAATAGCACACTTTGAAAAAAGCACCAAGAATTTAGTGTATCTGCAAAATTAAACGTTAACACCATTGACTATGATATCAATTTCAGTTGCTTTTGCTTGTAACCACAATTATATGGCCTGGATATAATACTGTGGCAATTTACTAGCTCTAAATGTTATTTATTCTTATACAATAATTTGCTGTACGATCCTTCGTTCAACATAGCAACGATCACATTAATATTTATTAGGGCAAGTTCTCAGGAGTTAAATGGATACAATCAAAGTTGTGTCTTCAGGTACCGCGCTGTAATGGGTCTTTTCAAATGTCATTTGTTATTTAAGTCCGTCTACAACTGTTCAAGATTACTTGATTTAAATTAATTTTTATGAAAGGTTGCTAGAGAATGATTATTGCATTTCTTTACAATTATATTTGTTACGTTCAATTCCTTTTTAAATTGTATCTTATCATAATCATGTGCTGAGACGGAATCCAAAAAATATCACATCATATTGAAGATTTACTGTCTTCGACATTATTAGGTTGATGTCAGCTTGTGACACAATGAAAGACGAAAATCTTGTATGTCGATTCCACAGTTCATGTGTAGCTCCGTTGACGCAACACTTGCCTGTATAGTAATAATGATAGGTCTAGAGTTCGCGTCTCATCTCAGCACTCATGCACATTATGACAAGACTTTTATCTTGTTACTAGCGCTCTGCCCGCGACTTCGTCCGCGTGGAGTATTTTTTTAAGTAATATAGCATTTAGCCTTCCTTGATGCATGGACCATGCAATACAAAAAGAATTTTTCAATTCGAACTAGTAGTTCCTGAGATAAGCGCGTTCAAACAAACAAACTCTTCAGATTTGTAATGTTATATTAGTATAGATTCGTTTTCTGATTCAAATTATTAGGATTTACGACCTACCGATAGATCTGTCAAATTAATGGTAATCTTTAAATAGATTATTTTAAAATAATTTAATGATTGAGAATGTGTGAATATTCCGCTCGCGAAACGGGAGTCCTTTTTGGAATTACTCGATCAATCACCACGTCAAACACCTTTTATATCTCCACACACACGCTACTTGACCCAATTAGATATAAAACTCCCTTGCTTACGAAAATAAATATTAATTTCGATATAATTGAACGACCAAACGCATAGACATATTTATTTAAATTTTGTAGTTAGGCCAACATTTGTTTACGATTCACTGTTTTAATTTGTATGTATATATAGCTATTAAATGTACATTAAATAGAAACATTATTAAGTCTAGGTAATTGGTGTAAACGACGTACTAAAAGCGGGTGCCTAATTTTTTTTAAAGAATAATATTAATGTGCTGGTAACAAATAAATATTAATCCTGTTCAACCCTCCAAATAAGCTAAAATACGTTTGTGCTAGGAGTGGGTTCACGTTGGTAGCCTATTTAACGGCGGCCGGGGATCGATATCCGTTCCTATCCGAAACCAGTACACTTGCCTGCGCGCTTGGCTATCTAATGTACGTACTGTATATGCTTAGAACAAGCTTAGAAGTAGTAAATAAATTGGGAAGTCTAGCTCAAAATCGTTGAATTCTCCCCCCTCGCATGGCTCGCTACGGCGTACGATCATTGAGCTAAACTTCCCAATTTATTTACTACTCTTAGATTTATTTTGATTTTATCAATTATGTGAGATAACTTTTGTTGTACAATGAATACCGCTTTACTATAGAGACAATTTAAATAAAATAGGCTTTGAAAAGAATAATATTAATGTACTGCTAACAAATAAATATTAATCCTGATCCTTGTATAGAAAGAAAACAGACACACGTCTCGTTATCGAAACACATGCTCAAAAGAATAAATAAAAACGGAATAGTGGTTTCTATTCTAGAAAACAAACGTATGTAGCCGAGTAATTCCAGTTCGCTTCGTCTGAGACGCGTCGCTGCAATCTGCCAAGAAACAAAGTCGTGACATAAAACAAGGGCATTGTTCTTATCTAGGGCCAAAAGAAATGTTTCGTTGGCCAACTTCGGGAAGAAAAGAAAATGAAAAACATTTCCGATTACCCTCTCCCTGTATACATGCAGCTGTAACTGTCTTTTGTCAACATTAATGTTGTATCAGCGCTTAATTTCTTCTATGAAAGAATATTGGATAGCGTTCAACCAATAAATGGTCATTGTTTATGACTATTTATTTGTTTGGAAAGGGGTTATCAACTGAATTGATACTAACAAACAGTAGGTACTTAAATTACAGACATAGTGCAACATTTACGAACAAAATAATTTAGTGTCCAACTAATCGGAGAACAGTGATAATGATTATTACGACTATTGTAGTGCTTAAGTTGCGAATATTTTTCATACTTTGTGGTAAGTCAGTTCCCATTTGGAGTACTGCTTTCATTTTTCAGTAGCAACAACTAAGATGCCATCAAGGTCCAGTTGACGCAATCCAAATTCAACGGATAAGAATTGGCGGAAGAAGGAAGGAAGAAATGCTCACCGGTATCACAGATCTCAATCTCCTTAATTTTAATTATATATTAAGCAACATAACGGAATGTGTTTTGGGGAGCTATTTAGATATTTATGATAACAACGGTGACCTTCGATAATCGCATATTATACTGCGTGTTTTACCTATTCTCTTAGATAAGTGATGTAAAGATGCAAACTGCCAAATCATTTGATACTCGTTCTTATTGGGCTTAATTTTAACATAAGAATGTTGGACAATTATTATCATCACATCGCATCATTTCTCTTAATAAGACAATGCCTGACAAGGGATTTCATTCCACATACCTTTGCTTGTAAAATAAATATATAACATGTTTTTTTTTAAAATGAGAATACAGCACACTGCACACGTCCAGCGATAACCGGTTAACATAAATTGTCACAGACGCAGGATAAAAAATAATAACAAGCTTGCCCCAAGCCTCCAAGCCAATTATTGTATCATACAAATCGTTCGTTTCCGTTCTTCTTAAGCCAATAAAATTATTCTATTAACGAGCTCGGGCAAAAAATAAATTCTCATAAATATCACGATGTTGTTCTGATCTGCTCGTTAGCATCATTATTGTCCATGTTTCACAGACCCAATATTTGTAATAATAAATTTTGCATATTTTCGTCAAATCTCTGTTTATGATTTTCGTAAAGATTGACGCGAATTTGGTACTACTTTTTCTTTGTATAAGTGTATTATGTTCGGATTTCTTTTTTCTTACTTATGAATATAAAGAAATAGGTAACTTTTTGACAGTTCTACGAATTGTACAACATAATCGAGAAATAAGCATAAAGCCTATTGAAATATTTTTCTAGGAACAATTGCGAGTGGCTGGCTTGCTGTCCTATCGCTCATGCCTAACCTTAAACCTATGTAATTATTATGTGGTTTTATATGCTTGACGAGAAAAGCCCTATTATGACAGACGATAAGACTGAAAGTCGAAGTCAGCTTCACCCGAATCGTCAACTGATAGACTGGCAATCGTTTTACTTTTTTAAAATTAAATAAAGTCTAATTTAGCTGTGTGATGCCGGCACAGTAGAATAGCATACCCCATATCCTTCAATGGGTGTCGTTGAAGGCGACTAATGGACGAACAAAGTGGTATTGATCACGTTCGAGAACAATTAGAGGCAGATAAAGGATGTTATGATATGATGAAAGTCTATGTTACTCAATGGAAATGTAGCATTTTACCGGTGCAACAATTTTTAAAACACTACACTATATTTTGAGCCTATTCATGACAAGTATACAAATATTTTCTCTTTATATTATGGTGGAAAACTTGAATATTCAGCTAAAAGGTATTATTACATTTGTAAAACCGACTATGGTATGATGTTTTATTTAGAGTGTAACATTTATCCTTCTTGTTGATTCACTGAAGATTAATAATGAAAAAGACTTCCTCTGTACTACGTATACGATAAAGTAAAAATTACATATCATGAAACTACTGGAGATATTTTCATAAAATTTATTCATCTTGTAAATAATTTCATTATTTAAATATTCATATGAGAAAAATAGCATCTTGTTAAGAAAAATCAATAGTTTTCTCGTTTTCTGTGTGTTTTGTGAGTGTACTATGCAGGCGCGGGAGGCTGCGCTCATTATGGACAAGGTCGCTTTTGAAGCACATATCGAAGCTTTCAAGCGAATTATGCAGTGCAAAGTATGTCAATCAAGTTCCCATCGCACTGCTATTTATAATGGGCAGTTTACTAGCGTTTCTGCTCCACAATCTATGCCCATAATTGCTATAAAACTGTTCAATGAACCGGAGTCCACGTCAGATGTAAGCTCATGAATACATAATGTATTAACACGGACGATGCATGACAGCGCTATGGAAAATCAGTAATATTGCTATAGCGCTATAGTATTTTTATTTTACGAAAATGAATAAACCATGATTGTTTGCATAGATATACAGATTGTCTCTGTGTGAGTTGGTACCAGCACTGAGCTACAAAAGAAATAGATACAGTATGTGGGTTCCCTACATCGCGCGCAAACTGTCTTACGCACACATACATAACCGCGTACAGCGATTTCGGTATAATTCGGCATGTTCGAATCAAGGCTACGCGCACTTTGATGATGGTAATAATCTTGTATTTTGTGTGAGTCTCGTGTTTAGTGTAATTATGTTGCAATAAAATAATATCTACACTTCATTAATTGAAACGAATATATATTTTTTAAATAAGTTAAATAAGGCTATCTGTTGAATATTTAAATATCATCCTGACACCTTAGTTGAAACAAAGTCATTTTAAGTACGTTCTAGACAAGCGGCAGTGTGTCCAGCCAAGTTAAAAAAAACCGGAACTAGTAACGCGCCCTGTGTAATATTACACGAATCATTTCAAGTTACTTTTAACCCTTTAACAACTCGTTAATTATTTAATCTACATAAATTAAATTTGGCACATTTATTAAATCATGTAAAGAATTTAGAATTTCATTAATTTAGTTCAAACGGTTATTTATATATTAACGTTAAAATCCGGCATTTGATGTTATGACTGACATACTTATTCATAAAAAACCTAACCAACTTTTAGATGACCTCTTGATATTGGGTACCAAGGTGGGTATATTATTATGCATATATACAAAGGAAAAAAACTGAAAACCAAAATTATTGATAATTAGTATCTACAAAGTAATAAAAACATCAAGTATGAAAGTTAGGACACAGATAAGATAATAGTTACTAAGTGGTAGGTGAAATACTTATACATATTATTGATATATTTTTTTACAAAAAGATCAAGAGAATCAATGTTGAACTTGGCTCTTTTTTCACATTTGTGTTTTTGATTAGATAGCACTATACAATAAAAGTGTTCAAACATCGTGGTATGAACATTGAGTTAAATAGTGATGATGTTATTATGTTCTTACGCTATGTTAAATTTCGTAGTTTATTAAACGTTACTAAGAGCCGATGGATATTAAACAGTACACTGCACAATGAGATTATTATTCAATAAATTCATTGAGAGTACAAAAGGAACCTATACAATATGTTTTACACATTATGATAATCAGTACCAATTAACGAATAGACATTTGAAATACACTCACTTGCCTGAATACTCGTAAAGACATAATGAGAACAAAAGTACACGTTCATTACACAAAAAGCTTTCCTGATCAGAGGTTGAGCCCGCTAGCTTTACGGACCGACAACTTCAATTACCACGCGATTATATGTAATATTATTGTGTACAAAAGAAATGGCATTTTCCTTTTCACACATGCCGCTAATGTTCCCTGGGTACACCTACGCTGTAAATGTCACATTAGCCGAAAATACGCAGCATTTCCTTCGTATCGTCCATTGTGATGTACAGTCGTGGTAAGAAAAGGTTCGTCACCTTAAAGTCGATATTTGCTTGCACCATCAATTATGCCAATATTAGGAAACTGTGTGCGATATACTCGTATCGTTACTATTACCCCCATACGTACATTGTTAAAACTTATAATTTTCCTAATTGTTGACTTTTGTTTGTTTGTTTACTGAAGGATTGTTGCTTTTTTGTTTGGTGCCCCTTTTGTGTAGGCAACAATCTGTCCCTATTTTGAGGTACTGTAGGACCCTAATTATCAGATGTGGCTTTATATGTAATCAAATGATACCTAAAGCTCTGCTCAACCACTTTTGGAATTATGGGCGACATTATATGATTATGTGTTACTGTTTTATGTCATTTATATAATTATTGTATTTTATATGATAACTAGCCGTCCCGGCCACGCGTTGCTGTGGTAATTTCATACTACTGACCTATAACATTGTATCTGCAGTAAAAAAAATTGACTACTTATCAGGATAAAAACTATCGTATCTCTCAATTTGGATCAAACTGCACACGGTGTAAAAGTTTAATTAAAATCGGTTAAGTAGTTTAGGAGTCAATCGACATGTAATTTATATATATTAAGATTGTCTTTTGGTGGGTTTCAATAACATAACTACCAACGGTTTCCCTTCTTCTTCTCTTAATTTTGGCATCGCGGTAGCCATTTAGCCAATGTCTAGGGAAAGATGTTTTATAACATAGAAATTGTAAGGTAGATTGAGTTAAAATGGAGTATCACAACATGTGTTTTTACAACAAGAACTCTGTTGAGTTTGATATATTTTTAAGCCTAGTAAGCAAATGTATAGATAGATAAGTTATTGAAACCCATCAATAAGAGCTTAATAGAAGTAGAAAGTAAGTAGGGCACATCAGATTATTTGCTCGAATTTAGAACGCAGAACATCACAGTAAAATTGATCTACATTTTATCACATTATAACATTATTGTCTGTGAATCTCTGTATTATATACTTCGTATGTTTCAAATACTAACTACTTAATTGGGTAACATTACCTACCTAAATGATATAGTTGTTAACAATTAAATTCGTAGTGTCAACTTGCAGGCGACGATGTCGTTGTTGCGACCTCTTTGTATTCGGAACTGCAAAACAAAGTTCCTCTATTCATAGTCAAAGAAACCTAGTTTCCGTGCATCTGGTGAGTGGTAAATTTAATTATGTTCCTTCCACATCCGTCGACGCTCCATGTAACCGCAGTGTTGTGGGAAGCCTATATTTTACCTTGGGTCCATAGCACACATGCGACTCTACGTTAGAAAATTAATGAATTTTGCTTCTCGACAAGCGTTAGCCAAATTTATTGAGAGAAACCTCGTCTAGTTACCTAAATGACAGATGATGTAGGCTTTTAAATATTTGCGTAGCTGAAAATTGTCATTGACAGGTCGTTCAAAACTTAATATCGAAATTCTAGTTAAACGTCATGTTTTCATTATATTTCTAATATAGTCTAATTGGTTTATTGATAAAAGGTTTCTCAAATTATATTGTTACTCAAATTTCAACTTAAGAAAAGTAAATTTCTCGTAAATAGTAATGTTTTTGAATGAATAGAAATATCGGTAGTGTAAGTTTTAGCAACATCATTGTATCTAAAACCAATTAATTCGTTCTAAATTGATTTCGTTCGTAATATGATTATTTTTTAAATAGTGGCGGACATATGATTTTTATAATAAAACTCGGTAGGTATTACGTTTTGTGGTGCTTTTTGGTATATTGATGGAGTTATATTAAAGTTTTGTACTTAAATATATCTATATCAATTATTATTGCTTTCCTATCAAAATATTACCACAACATGTTACTCAGTTTCGTGTAACGCCTTTGATCCATATTTTGATATCGCACTGTCTCATATACGGTATAAAAATATACCATGCCAGACATATTTCACTATATTTAACCGTAGGTACAACAGTATAATCAAAAGCTAGTCGCCCGCAATAGGTCTGCTGTAATGGTTAATGTTCTGAAAACTGAGCTGGACATAATCGGGTCGTAAATTGAGCTTTTTTACGACATCACCGCAACTGTGGTGCATACAATGTAGTATTGGCTTTAGCAACATTTTAAAAGGTTTCCAGGATAATAAACTGTCTCGCCTGTATACATTTCATCTTAGTTTAAGCTAAGTATAACATCGGCTGAATTATTATTATATTAAAAACAATAATTCAGCTCCGCCGCCGACCCCGACTTCATCTGCGTGGTGTTTTTTTATAAATAAAATACAGCCTATGTCACTCTGTCATTATGTAGCACATTATGAGTTTATTCGTTACAAACATTTCTTCTTAATAATATTAGTATATATTCCAGCTTAGTAATAAGGCATCATCATTCTCTCATCATAACAGCCTTTATAATTCGACCCACTGCTGGGACACAAGGCCTCTCCTTGTCATCGGAGGCTTAGGCTGTAGTCCACCACGCTTGCCCAATGCGGATTGGTGGACGGAGTATAAGGTGATCAATACTTCTTTGCTGATCTTTGATTTTTCGACTGATGATTAGTCACTTTCAACGATACCCATTGGATGGCGCGATGCTATTCTACTTTGCTAGCATCACATGGCAAGTATAATTTAAGAAAAGCAATACTAAAAAAAAATAAAAGGAAGACTTAATACAGGCTGTATGGACTTGATATCCTTTGCCCGTTCCGTTAGGGATAAAAGAACCAAAAAAAATAAGAAATCTTACTGTCATTAAAGTTATGGCATGCCAATTAAACTAAGCAATTAAATAACAATAAAATAACATTTACAATAGAGCACCGTAATATTCATAGTGTCACTCCCATGACTGACTTGACATTAGCAGAATTCATAAAAACGAGAACCATAAAATAAAAGAAGAGGAAAAACATTTAAAATAAAATCTACAATTTTTTAACATACACTTTTTTGTGAATACATAAAAAAACACCCATATGAAGACAAATAAACAATGCACACAAATTATTTTTAGTCCGTGTTAGTTTATCTTAGTAAAAACACATTCAAAATTAACTTTGCCATTAATTAGTCCACACGCAGCATGTTCAGATTTGGTACGTTTTGCCTCGGTTTTCTAAATTAACTGTGGTATTTGCCTTAGCCTATTCAATAAATTAGCAGATGCGCGAACTACGGTTTTAATTGTGGCACCATTTCGCAGCAAATATTTACGTTGTACAATTTCGTGTTCGGATATCCTTTTTTGTTTTAATGAAGTACAGTAAAATATTTAGGAAAATAAATATAATATGTGTAATAAATAATCACAAGTTTATACTTATGATTATTTATTTCACGTATATAAATAGCATTATTGCTATTATTAAGTTTATAGTCTAACGAAAATAAAATCTTTGTACAAAATCAACAACATCCTGAATCATTTGAGATGAAAATGGTTTAGTTTAGTATTAAAAATTGAATTCACGAACAAAAATAGTTTGTGTTTACCTATTTACAAGGAGGCATTTATGAAATGGAACGTAAAATTGGGAAAACAAGATTGATTGATGTTTGTATGTGAGAAACAACGTGGTTTCTTTGTAGCTTTTTGAGGCAGCCTGAAGTAGGTATTTTTTCAGGGTAATTATTATTGTTCATAAAGATTAACTAAGATATCTTTACTGTATTTAGTTTTTTAATTCAATTCAATTCTTCATTCATGTTCAACACCTTCTTTATCACATGATTATCATCCGTATCCATATCAATTGAGAGATTGACAATTGGCATGGTTTGGGCATGTAACGAGAAGACATGCCCAAACCATGCCAATTGTCAATCTCTCAATTTGGTGCTACTTTCAGACTGCCTCTAATATACTAATTTTTCACCTTCTCCATTCTTATTACTCCACACATTCAACTTAGCATACGCATCTCAGTCACATGCAACCGACTCTCATCCGTCCGCTTTACCGCCCAACTTTCTGATCCGTACAAGGCAACAGGTCTTATTTATGGTCAAATATATTTCCCCCTTTAAATTAAGGGGAATCCGGGTTACTATTACCATACTAATAATTTTACAAAGAGGAAATATTTGTATGCTTGTAACAAACAAACTACTGAACCTAAAAAATCTTTCACTATTAAGACGCTACCTACATGATTCCTGTTTGACTTAAGAAATTAAAAAAATTGCCTGCAAATGAAGTCGTGGGGGAAGCGCTAGTCAAGACTAAAATAATCTGAATTCTTATTCTCACAGATTCTTACCTTTTATTTAAGTAATGAGCTGCAGCACGCAAATAAATACCATTATGAAATTAAACTCGCACACTTACGCGTCAACTGACAGCTACGAGGTATGGGCACAGTATACCAAGAACAGTAATACGTCTTCATACAAACTGGCCGCTATCCATTAGAATGTGTACGTGCGTACTCGGCGTCGTGTACGCACGCACTGTGACGCACACATGACATAAAAATATGGGGGCATAAGGTGGTCTCGTCGTCTCGGTGTGATCGCGCGTTTTTATGTCATTGCACATTCGCTCGCCGCTCGTTCCCGCCCGGCAAATTTACGATAGCCCTAGCGTCAATGCAGAGTAGGCTAATAACTCGCCGACAGCCCGAAGATAAACTAATGTTCTTGGTATACTGTGGTATGGGTGTGGGAAAGTGGGAAACCGAGAAGGCGGCTCTCAATTTAATGTAGTGGCCCTGACAGTACGCGCCATAACTATCATCTTACCCTTAGTTTTACCCCTGTCAAACTTATATACTAGATCAAACAAACTGACATGAATATCACAGGCAGTCATATTGTATTAGCTGGTTAGAAACTTGCCTACTAATTTTGAGGTTTCGTTTTAAAAACTCATTAGGTATGTACTGTTTTTTGGTTAGTTTCATCTGGTTTACGAGTATGTACTCTACAAATATTAAATACGTAAACATAGTGATTATCAAGCTCATAATACCAAAAGGGTTTGAACAGAGCTTAAGGCAGCTTTGGTTACAAATAAAGCCACATCAGGCAGTATGGACCATGTAATGCCCCAAAATAGTGACAGGTTGCCAGCCTGTCGCCCATATAAAGGACTATTAAAAACCCAAAAAGTACTAAAGCCTCATTGGTTCACAACAAACAAAAGATTAAACAGGACACTCAGTAGTCCGGACTTACAAGTGATAATAGAAATAGTAATATTAATTGTCACTAATTACGTAACTAAGCACTTTAAGCAGAAATAATTTGTTTTCCTATCCTTGTTTTCGCCATATTCTTAATTTGTCTTCATTATTTCAGTATCCCTGATTTATTTAACGTACTAGCTTTCCTTGAATTCTAATAGATTGTATGGTGTGAATAAAACGAGAAACATTAGCTTTCTTGAGGCCTTATTATTTGTTTTATATTGTAATTATTTTGGCCTTTGAAATTACAAAATGAAGCCTTATAAACAATAAACATCTACAGCCGAAAGATAACAAACCAAGGAGGATCGGTGTCAGGCAGTCTTGAAAATCTTTCACTGCAAAGAGATTTAGAAAAGACACCGTCTAACCAATACCGTTGAGTTTAAAAACTAGAGCCGCACTGATTGAACTTTTAGTTTATCACAACTGTTAGCCATAAGAGAAAGTTAGATTGAGTTATTCCCTCGAAAAGCAGACTAGAATTGTTCTTAATGTTTTTTACTTCCGTACTAAGATCCAGTGGATAATCTGATTTACTGCGGAGAATTAAAGACGATCCGTTGAAATAACTGTAGGTGTATTACGGTGTTGTTCTGATATTTATGAAGTTTTTTTTAGAAAAAGACACTTTCAATGATAGTAACCATAGTCCAAGGTCAAAAATACCTTGTGCGATATTGTAAAAGTCACGCTATCCATTTCGTAATTGTGCAACAAACTAATAATTATTGGTTCACTTTTAGATTGAGCTTACAAACAAACTGGTGTAATAAATACTAGAGTCTATTTTTTGCAATATTTAACTAGTCAACAGTCTCTTTAAATGTTTAACACTAGATTTGCATGAGCTCGTGTTAATGTAAATTTAAGTTTTATTTTTGCGAGAAAACAGCTTTTAACCGCTATCTATCTGACATCCATACCTTGTTTGGATGGTGTACGAGTCGGATTATTTGATATTAAAGTAAGATTTTTTTTTAATACGTAGAGCGTTCAAAAGAAAGTGAGATTAAGGTACAAACTCTTTGAAACCGAAATAGTAAAGCTGGAATACTAATTAGATAGAAAAATATTATTGGAATATCTTTTGTTTTTTTTAATGGAAGTCTTTTGTTTGCTATCTGTCGTAGCATGTTGTCGAAAATGGGAAAACAAATGTATTGCGCGCGGTTATTAAATATCTGCTCTTAAAAATTTCACTACGGAACTTCAACATATTCCACAGTTGTATGTTAGTACGCCGAATTTAAACGTGGAAGAACGTCCATCAAAGATGACCCTCGCTCGTACCGCCCCCCAACGGTGGGCAACCTTTCTTTTCTGGGATAGTAAAGAAGTGGTCATGATAGAAAATCTTGATCATGGAGCTACCATTGTGGGCTCTTTGTATGGAGAACAAATAAAATTGCATTAGAAACGGAGAAGCAAATTAACAAAAAAAAGTTTTGTTACATCAAGATAATGCTGTAATAAAAACATTTTTTGGTTCACTGGCTCACTGGTCCGCCGCCGCCGTTGCTGTCGCTGCGATTCGTGATGTTCTGGCTTCGAAATACACCTGCATTCTCCATATTCACCCGACCGAGCCGAATGAGTTCTATCTATTTTCAAAGTTGAAGGAGTCTTTGAGAGAACAGAGATTCGAAAATGGTGCAGCAGTGGTCGTTACAGCACATGAGATTTTTTTGGTGCTCAGGATGAAGAGTTTTTAGAAAGTAATTTTCAGCTCAGAAAAAAGATATTCCAAGTGTATTATGCTAAAATGCGACTATATCCAAAAATAAAATAACATTTAATAAAAGTTACCGGCAACATTTTCATTCTCACTTTTTATTGAACGCCCCCCGTATACTATTAGGTAGCTGAATGTTACAATATTACTTGAACCTTGAACAGATACAGTGAAAATTATAATTCTAGTAAAGGTTCTCTGTGACCAATGTGAGCCAAATTCTCGGTTATGAGGACCATTGAGTGTTATTTTTACGAGCGAACCAGCAAGGCTGGAGTTATTAGGTGGAGTTTTACGCAAAATACAAATTAAATTAATAATAACAACAGATACTCGTAGATTTTTTTTACCTCTTATTCATATTATAATCTGTTAATGTCTATAATTGTGGTTTGATTGAATGATTGAATGTTTTATTTATTATTTTTGTTTTAATGATTCAATAGTAACCTATGTGTCTACATTTACTAAAATAGCAGCTTCTTTTTACTAAATCATTTGCTTTAGATGTTGTGTTTCACAAGAATCACAAATAGTCCCTATGCCTAATAAATTAGTTTAACTTTTTCATTACATACCCATGTCTTTTTAAATAAACACTAATCATGGAAGCATAGTGCATTAAAGTCTCGTTATTTTTACAGGACAAACACAAATGCTGTCATTAATTTCTCATTAACCAGTTTCTTGGTGTCTTTTTCTAAACTTAAGCTTTTGTTGATATCCGACAACATACCCTTTGTTTACAAAACCTTGGATAAATTTACCGCTCCCACATAATTATATGTCCCGCTGATGTATATAGTTATAAATAATTAATACGCTTATAATTATAACTTTACACGTTATATAATATTACAAATGATACAAACATATTTTAGTTTTGAACTTGAATTTCCAAAATTCACCCGCCCTATTATCTAAACCCAAATTAATTGTTATTATAAACTTATTTTATGAACACCAAAGAACGGACTAATACACATAAGCATACATTTAATCGCGCTAATTATTCTAAAAGGGGTTGAGCAGAGCTTTACGTAACATATAGTTACAGAAAAGCCACATCTGGCAGTATGGGCTAGACAGTACCTACTCCGAAATAGTGACAGGTTGCCAGACTACCTACACAATAGGAGCACCAAACCCAAAAGCAACTTAACCTTCAGTAAACCAACAAAGCCAACAAACACAGATATTATACTCATTACTCAGCATTCCGGGTATCCTTATATTCTCGTACATAGTAGTTTAACCCTTAGCATGCCTAGTGAATAAAATAGTGACCCACTATCTATCTAAAAATAAGTTTTTAATAAAAGATAAAGATAAAGGTTTTTATTATTATTTATTGGCTTATTCCATCGTTTTATATGAAAATAAAATTTAAAAAAGACAGCGTCGGTGGCGTAGTGCGTAAGGACGTTGTCTCGCACCACGGTTTGAACCATGCCACATACCAATGTGTTTCCAAATTTTGAATTCATATGTACTTTTGTTCGACGCTTTTACGGTGAAGGAAAATAGCGTAAGGAAACCTGCACACACCTATGAAGAAATTCTTAGGTTGTGTGTGAACTCGACCAACCCGCACTTGGCCAGCGTGGTTGACTAAGGCCTTTTTTTTGTCGGGGAGGTCAAATGCATTTACGCATCGTCCCTGCGGGGTAGTGCCAACCGCAGGGGATATGTGGGACTCGAGGTAAAGGCGTTCCCTCCACTCATTAAACATCCTCCTCGGCCTGACCTCCAGTGCGCTATTACGGGACGGCTGGCTCGGGATCTGCGCACGTGGGCGCAACTACACCGAGACCGTCCCAACGCTGCCCGTCTAGGCACTCCTTGTGCACCAATTGGTGGCCAGCAGCCCACAGGGGCTACCGACTAACGCCAACCCCTGTGAGCCGCTGGCCGACGCCGGCCTTATAGGCCGCCTCCTTACCGACGGCTGCTCGACCTGGCGCGTCCTCCTGACAAGGACACCGGGAGCAGCCATTGGAACGCACCCGGGGGACTTCTGGCGCAATCGTGGCAAGTCCGGAACTAGCCGTGGTAGGTAAACAAAAACAACTCGACGATGGCATGTGACTTCGAATGTCAAGGATACCCTTGACATCAAAAGCCACACACCCGCCGAGAAAATTTCCCCACCACGTTACCAGGGTCCGCCACGAGGAGGCTTCCGAACGTGGACCCCATGGTTGACTAAGGCCTAATCGCCCCTAATGTGGGGTAGGCTCGAGATCCTCGGTGGGGACATTATAAGAGCTGCTCTGATGATGATGATGAAATAAAAAACAAATGGTTGTAAATCTTTATTATTAAAACAAATAAACCTCTTGCAAATGACTACAAAAATTTTACATTTACGTTTAACATTATACAGCTTACATTTGAGACTGAGATCACGTTCTTTTACTAATTACTTTTGGACACTATTTAATGTTCATACATACTAACAACAGATAGGAACTATAAAATTAATTCATCAGTGTTTTCATGGTCGTCATCTGCCATACAATTTCTGTATACAAAATCAGTAGGTATGTCTTGACAAATGTGATTATTGCAAGAGACACGGGTACATTTTGATTTGCGATCTTTCTTGGCTGGTCACAAATAACAACGCTAGAATCAGATTTCTAGCATCAGGGCTCAGCGGGGTCGCAGAGGTAAAAAAATACTTATTGAGGCGTCTGTCTGATAATGACCTAGGCAGGTCTTTATTGAAGCAAAATAAAATTCCATTGGAAATAATCCCTAAATAAGACAATAATAGTCTGTCAGACCCTACTAAGCATGCCAAGGGTTAAACATCTTTAGAAATAAACTTAAGTATGAACTACAAGTATGAACTAATTATCACTCGTGAACAAATGTTCATCACACAAAGATTTATGTCTACCAAGATTCAATCCGAACTGTTTGATGTGCAAGCAACGTTACTGACTACTACGTCACAAATTAATACGACGTAGGTATTTCTATTTTTAATACCTCTTTTTCTAACACCTTCTAACCTTTTTAATTTGAACGTATTTCTGCGCTCATATAAGAACTTATTATTGTTATTTAAGGACAAAGATTCGCAGCGGTACGGGCCTCATCAACAATGTTTTTTACGAGGGCTCTGGCAATCCTCGGATTTGTGGATTTGTGTAATGACCACCTAAAATAGGTAAGAAAAAATAAGGTATATTAACCAAGTGCAGACATATTATAAAGAGGAAATATTTGTATGTTTGTAACTAAAGATATATAATACTCCTTTATCTGCATAAATTTTAACTGTAAACAATTTTTGAAACATTAGATTATAATTCTATCTGACTTTATGAAAGAGCGCAAAACGTTCTTGTTTAATTGATTCTAGAGTGGATAATTTTCATCTCAATCTCCTCAATGGTATTTTATGAGTTTTCTTCTTAGTATTTGTTCATATTTTTTCTCCTATCTAAAACTACAATTATTCAGGAATTGGTATTTAATCAAAATTATAATAAGCGCGTATAGTCGAATAGGCAGTAACTGTCAAAAGCAAACAGCATGAAAATAAATACGACTCGCAATCTTATAACCATAAGTGAAAATTAACTTCGAGCATTTTCCCCATCAACCACATTTTCAAAATCTATTAACGTTTATCAGTTTTATCCAATCAGCTGCGCTGAAAATATATTCATGTTATATTGGGTGCTTGCATTAAACCCGATAAAATTTAACGACTGACCACTAATTAAATATCAAACTTTAACCAATATAATACTCCTGAGCTAAATTTCATATTTTGCCACTCACTATTAGACGTAGCGTTTCAGATGTTGTATTGCTTCCCAAGTTGGTCAGAAACTTATTAGATTGTCCCGATCTATTGAATAAAATTACCATTAATATATCGAAAAGAACCCGTGACAATTCATACAAACCATTTAGCATTCCTTTTGTACATACAAACTACAGACGCAATAGTTTCCTCATTAGAGCCTGTATGACTGTTAACAAATCTAATGCCGACATAGATATTTTTCGCGATCGTATTAATACTTTTAAAAGGTTACTATTTGCGTTAAGTGAAGACCAAAACTGCACCTAGCGCTTTTGTTTTTTTAAGTTATGAATCAATATTGATATTTATATGACCACATAATACTTATGATTTCCTATTATTTTAATGTTTAAAATCTGTTAGCTATCCTCAAAATATTTAAATAAATATACGCTTTGAATTTTAGTTGGTACATTTCCTCATAGGAGTATATAATATTATTGAATCTCAGAACCTTCGCTACATACTAAAATAAATAGGCAATCGTTATGATGACCGGGTCTGGACGGAGCTGTGGATCCTTTATATGATTTCCGTGGAAATTGCGCCAATAGAGGGTCTGATTGCATTAGCTGCTTTTGAACCATTTTCTGGGGCCAAGTGGGCAGTCTTTAGGGGCGATGTCATTTTTTGCTACTTTAGCCCGATAATGGATTGATCGGTTCACCAGTTTTGTAATATTCCACAAATTTCCCCGAGTTAGGTACTAATAGGAGAGGTGCCATTTGGGGCAAATTGCTTTCTGCGCATTTGTATTTATATTTTCTTTTTCCTTTTTATTTCCAAAAACTACACTTACTGCAATCAATTATATTGTTTCTTTTTTTACACAAACGGTATTTGTACAACGATGTGGTCGGTATTGACCACATGGTTTTGTTCGACGGCAAAATGGGGTTCGTGTGAATATTGTATTTATATTCCTACAAATTACCTCCCGTCCACACGTGATGTCGCTGTGCCGTTGTGCTGTGGTTGTGTCACTTACGATGCTTGGTATTATTGAAGTATTTTTCATTTACGTTTTTTGTATCAAAGCACCTTCTCGATTCCATTGTTAAGGAGACAGGTTTACTAATTTGCAAAAAAAAAATAGAAACGAGTCGCAGAACTATCTGTCACCACTGAATGCGCTACCCAACTTACGAAAATTGAAACCTTTTGACCTGAATTGAAATATTGCTTTGAAAGGAGGAAATCTGGAATGCGATTTGAAAAATGATTGCGAAGGCGGACGTACTGGCTTGCTAACAAAATATCGAGTTTACCCAGACCGCGACTTGTTAAGGAACTTTCATTCGCTTCTACCGTCATCTGTCTTTCTAAATTGCTGCGACAATGAAATTTATACAGCCACAACAAGACATGATTTATACAACTAATTTACTTTTAGTTAGTCACAGTTGAGAATGGGACGTAGACGTGATTTAATGTCGTGAATGCATTATGAAGCTGAAACTTTATATCCATACATAATTAGCATACAAAACATGCCTTAGTTCCCCTCTATCATTTAAAATGAGAGAATTACTTAAATTGCTCTATAAACGAAATTTTGTATTCTTAGAAAAATCATTAGTCTAGGTAACATTTAAGTCGAGCGTATCAATCACAATGTCTTACCAACTTTTCCGCACTTCTTCGTTATGGAATTAATTAATGCGGCAAAATCTACTTCATTGCAGGTTTTTGGTATCACGACTGATCCAACAAATCATACATGGTTGATAGCCTGGACAGTGAATGGAATACTTTGAAACCAGTTTTAATTTTTCCAGTTTAACACACAGGGTTAGTTATTTTATAAAATTAATCTATTATTCCGTCTAGGTGGACTGAGTAAATGAAAATCAGAAAGAATAAATCTATTGTTGCTTCTTGTTACTCCATCAATAAACATGTTATAGGTGAGTCTTCATCCACCTGCGATCTTGGAGTAATTCTGAATGGGAAACTTAGCTTTATCGAAAACATTGATAGCTTAGTGTCCTGGAGAATGTTAGGTTTTGTGAAGCTTACATGCAATAATTTCAAAAATGCGTTTGATTACTATGTATTTTTTTTAATTGATAGTAATTTAAAATATGCCTTAGTGATATGAAATCCTTCCTACAAAGTTCATATGAATACAATCGAACGTATAAAAAAAATCACCAGTTAACCACATACAGAATTCAAAGTTACCCATACTCTAAAGATTACAATTCTAGACTTTCTCATCATAGCATAACTTTACTAGCCGATCGAGGTAAACTGTTATATTTGATGTCACAAACTTCCTCATGGCCCCAGAATGAGTATTCAAAAGAAAGTGCAAGGAATTACTCGCCTTGCTTAACTAATAATTGCATAATATATAAGTACTTAAAATCACGCTCATCCCTAAAGGGTTGAGTGGAGCTTTAGATAACATTTGGTTACTCATGAGGCCACATCTTGCAGTATGGGCCATACAGCCAACCTGTACAACTGATAATTGTAGGTAATTAATCTAGTTAGTTAGTGGTTCGAACCCCGCCACGTACAAACGTTTTTTCAAATTTTGTATTCATAAATGTACATTATTTTAATCGACGCTTTTATGGCGAAGGAAAATTTGTGAGGAAACCTGCACACATCTATGAATTCTTAGGTTGTGTGTGAAGTCGGTCAACCCGCACTTGGCCAGCGTGATTGACTAAGGCCTAATCGCCCCAAATATGGGGCCCCCTCGGTGGGGACATTATATGAGCTGATGATGAATCTATTTAGTACCTACTTAAAATATTTTAATTTCTTATTGTTTATCTTTGTAGAACGTTGTTTAGTAGTTACTTTTATTGATAATGTTGTATATACCTGCTAAGACATATATTTTATCCTAAAATATTTGCACACATTTATCTTGTGTGTCAGTGATGGTGTATCTACCATAATAAATAAATAAAAGACAACCACGCCACAGTATGCTACAGTAAGCGACGTTACGCTGCATTGCGCTACGGTATGCTACATTGTGCTACGGTACACTACTACAGATTGCTACGGTACGCTACGATTCAGTAAGATTTATATTGATAAGAGCTCCGCTATTTATCTTTGGCATGCGTTCTTGAAACTTATTAAGGTGTGTAGCTAGTTGAAAAACATATTTTTTGCTGTTCAGATAAATTATTACGTATAGACAAAAATTTATGATTTGCGACGCAAATTACTGGTGTACCTATTATATTTAATCTCCACTTCCTAAATCAATTATCTAGGCCAAAGTAAATGACGTTAGGAACTTGTATTATGGACACTAGAAAACGGACAAACACAATAAACAAATTATTAAATATATAAACTGACCGCACGATGTGCAGACAATGTTACTATCGACTCTACCATAACAGTGCCCAAATTAAAAAACGGTGTGCAAATTAAAATAGAAGTTATAGTTATTCATAAATTGGTGTTACATTTGCAAATATATGGTCTACCATATATTAAAGAAAGCTCTTAAGAAACAAAAAACACTTATTAGAACCCTGTTTTATTATTGTAGATCTCATTGTTGATTTTTGTTGATTATCTTTAATGTAAGAAAACAACTTTCTCTTTAAAGGCCAGAAAGCCATTAAACAGCTTTGAGCTGCGGGAAACAATATCTCCGAATGAAAGAAAGCAATCTAATATGCAATAAAACCGCTTCGACAATATCGCAACATGAACTGACAATGCCACAGGGCGCCGAGACACAAACGCCCTACATTCTATTATCTATACGGTCTCCGAGTCTAGGAAGCAATAAATCATACGGTGGAGATGAGGTCCCGGCTTCGTAAACGTCTAAATTATAAACTCTCACACTAGAACACTTGATATTGCCTTTGATGGATCACTTTGAACTCCCATAATTGTCTTATTAAAAGCAAACGTGATATTATTGGAACCAGTTCTTTGTTGTCACGAACAATAAAGCTTCTTTGATTATGTGACAGGCGCTTTTATTTTCACGATATTTTGCAAAGTTAAACGGAAATATTTTTTTCATGAAAAAACAAGAATAATTACTTCCTCGAAAACAATTTTATACCCTTTTCGTGTAGGTGCCTCAAAAGACCCCATAGTGCGTGAAAAACGGTGCAAATCGTTTTCATGAATAACGATCTCCAACACCCTAACACTTTCTTAAGTGATTAGATACTGCCGATCCCCGTAGTATTCTTATACAGGAGATAGTAACTGTAGGTAGGTATGGTAAGAAAAGTTTTAAAACTAAAAGCGTTACATAAAATCAGCGCAATCCCTTTTTCTGCCATTCAAAGACGTCAAATTATATAAATTTATAGGAGGAGATAAAATGCGTTGAACGTTCGTGTGTTAAACATTTTTCTTTCTACCTGTCTTGATATAACTTGAGTCAAACGCTTTAGAGCGAATAAGGAAACTGAAGATAAATTCTTTGTTCCAATATACTGATCATTTCTTTGTTCGCTGTCTCTCGATATATTTTCTTAACGAAATATCTAGTTTTCTAGTACAAGCATCTACGACAGCCCATTCTGTTTGGTACTGACTCTATGTGGAATTTCCAAAAATCCTTTCTTAGCGGATGCCTACGTCATAATATCTACCTGCATGCCAAATTTCAGCCCGATCCGTAAAGTGGTTTGGGCTGTGCGTTGATAGATCACTATGTCAGTCAGTCAGTCACCTTTGAGTTATATGTATTTAGATTATTATTGCTGTCTACTAAGTGTACACGAGTCAACTAATGCCACCCTTACATTTTATTTTACAATTTCAAAATCGAATCAACTTGGAAAAATGTAAAACTGCCAAAATACTTTTAGACGCGTGCCAAATTTATTGACTAACATACGTACTACGAAATAAAAGTCATGTGTTGCATACATTTCGATTGCGTAGGGTGCACTTCTGTCTGGAACTCCCATAGCAAGACTTATTTGTATCGACTTGCACAATCACACCTTGATATATTTGTCTTGGCTAAAAATCACTCTCAGGATGTTGTAGGTATTTATTCTCCTCTAATCGAGTTATGCGAGAGTTAAAGCTTCCCCAAACAGAACGCGCATTTAGCAGTCGTCAAAGTGCTAGTCTGACGCCGCACTTGCACTGAATTGTGTTATAGTATGACAGTATACTGCCAAATAGAATGTCAGTGAGCATCAGCGCTAGCAGGATGCAACGCTCTGACACGCTAAGTACACGTTCTGTTTGACGAAACCTATGCATAATTTTAGATAAATTTATATAAATAACCGGCTCTGTGGCTAGTAATTTGCCTTCTAGAATTAGGTCCATAAGTCCGGGGCTTAGTACTCAGGACTTAGAACTGTGTGCTCGAATCTTCTCTAAATATCCTATTACATTACAGCTTCGATTTAATAAACCTAGATGCTTAGATTTAATAAAACTAGATGATAATATTTCAATAAAATATTATTATATTATATGGAACCAAAATACAGCTCACGCACATATTGTGATAATAAGCTACTACAAACTTACGGCGTTAAATTGTCTCACTATCCAAGTAACAATTAATCTAAAACAGTGCTGCAAAATGAACAAATCATGACTAATGGTGTCGATTGTAACCCGACCACGTTTAATTTCACACCGTTCCCTTTGATTGATCACTAGCGATATTACAATGGGAATAAGCTACGAATCATTAAGCTCTCATCTCGCGCAAACTTCGAGACGATTACCGACCATTCCGCAGACACGAGCAAAATTCCCAGACTCATTCGCAACTGAGATAATATGAAAGAGTTTTTCAAAAGTTACAGAGATGGAATCTTTATTTTTTACTCATTGTGCCCCGAGCGCCATTGAAGTTTCACTCCCGGTATTCGAGTGCTACCAATATCAAAGTGAACCCTGCATTATTGGCGGAGACCTCTATATCTCTGGAACCAATTGTTCGTTTGGGCACAATAGACACGATATGTCATCCTCCTAAAGTTTACCAATAGTAAAAATTGATGACGATTCGTGGAAAATTGATTTTCTTATCTATGCTACTGCTACTTTATACCGTGCGGTGTTAAATTAAGATAAGGTCCTAGATATAAGTGCACTCCACACTTCCTTCTTTGGACTACGCGTTCTAGGTTACTTCCAAAGGAAATATGGCTACCATTCCAATACAAACTACAAAATTTGGCAACTCATCTCTACACAATCAAAACATTGAATTCTCTGCAAGCACATTTACCTAAGGCTCTGCTCAACCCATCTTGGGGATACTAGCGTAATCGTATGTTTCTGGTTTCATGGTTCACCAACTTACTTCAGAACAAGAGGTACCGTGCTCGATCTCCAGGGAAGTACGTACTTGGTTTGTTTATTGCCAGAGCTTGTTCGAAGCCCATCTGGTAGCTACCACCAGCTTATAATAGTCAGTAGCCATAACAACTATTGTTACAAGCTTTTGTGTTCTGACCACAGAAATAATAATAAAGAGGATTGAATTGCTTTGGTTCACATTTACTACCGGAACCAGTGTAGCCGCTTTATCCCCTCTACTTACTATTAATGCACGCATTCAAAAAAACGAAACCTACTACGCAATCACGCCCACAATTTACCTTACGTTTAGGAGACAGCGTTGAGTAACACTCATCATAAGTCACACTCACACTTACACAACGTCGCTCTTCATTGGTCGCGTCGGTATTATGGCTGTTATCATGTCCGTTCGTATGGTATCTGTACCATGAACTTTTGTGCTAGAGAGAAGGGTTATTGAAAATCACAATACATTGCTGCATATACTTCAAAACGCTCTGCGTTTTTAAAGGCATGAGCAGCAATGGTTATGAAGTTTTATCTTAATTACGCTTAGAACAATATTTCACAGTGAAAGATTTTCTCAAGGTGTACACACTCTGGATGAGTTTCCGCAATTACCAATGCGTCATAACACCATTTTAAGGCATTCTATCACACCACGGTTCGAGCAGCAATGAGCCGCAAGTCGCGCGCTTGTGTCCTAAAAAGACACAAGTGCGGCACCAAGTTCACGCGCCTAAGGCACTTCTATCCTCTTTATTATTATTTCTGTAGTTCTGACAGTCAAAAGAAAGCCAGTCCCTCTAGCTTTGAGGATTCTGGATTTGAGGACTTTGACAGCTTTGAGCGAAAATCGCTTCCACCTACTGCCTTATCATCACTTAACGTCAGGTGAAAGGAAGGCATAAGACCTTACCATTTAAAGACAAACAAAATTATCAACATTTTAAAGTTTTAACGGCTTAATATCGTCAAGGCAAAATTGTTATTACACCGTTTCAACACAAATCCACGTTCCCTTTAACAATTATCGCAAACTGCCCAAGGAGTGCTAATGCATCGTCGAGTTAAGTGTGATATAAAGTTTAACGAGGCGAGGGCAAAACCTTGTTTACCACCCACTCAACAAAAAATATTTCTACAAGGTACTTTAACGGTTTAAAAAATATTTTTATATTTTTCTTATTAAGTTTCTTTTTTAGAAGATACTTAGATTACTTAGTTAACTGATACTTTAGCCATACGCTTAGGATATTAAACCACGGTCGTTCTGTGATAATACTGGTTATTAACTTCTTTTTTTAATAATTGGCTACCTTCGCCATATTAAGAAACGCATTTTGTGACCGTTATGTGAAAGTATTGGTAAAGAAATTAATAATATACGGTAAGAATTAAAAATGGAGTCTCACAATTATTTTCATTAGGTGACTTGGGTGAAACTTAATCAGAATTTTAAACATGAAAATGACATTGAAACTCATTGAAACCTTTGTAAATATAAATTGTATTTATTTCATTTTTAGTATTGAATTTGTCAATCGCCATTCATGTGAACTAGAAGGCGGTACGAAGTCTCACACAAACATGCCTCTTCCTAATTTGTAACAGGAATGTTTTATATTGTCTGTTTGTGATGAGAAAATAATAAAATATTATTTACTACTATCAATAATTATGTTCTCGTATATTTTAGCTTATCTATCACATTTCGTGCTTATTTTACCATACAAGCCCGTGCTGCCAATAGTTGCAGTCTAACCACGTTGATCTAAAACCTTATTGACCGACAAAAAAAAAAGTACGAAAGACTGCTCTGGAAGGTTAAAGTCTAATTACGACGAACACTTCGAATTTGACGTTTCGAACTGATAGGTTTCTGCTATTTTCTCACATAAGAAGTTAATACAACTTTAATGAGTGTAATTTTTGAATAAGCAATGATACTTGACGATAGAGATTTATTCACCTGCTAGAGTTACGTAGCAAAAAGCTCGGGTGCAGGTTTTATGAGAGGCGATAACAATAAGTAACATCGTGGGTAGACCTTAATCTGGCAGACGAACCCAGATAAGCCTGTACCCCAAGTATGAGATACTTTATGTACATTTTTCGTCATTTTGTTATATCACACCCTCGGAACGTGAATTCTTAAAAATGCGTTCTTGATGCTTAAATCCCAAATGTTATTTTGTAACTGAGGGGATATAAAAACTTCGTGGCTTTAAACATCTAACTAATAGTTGACAAACATTATACTTTTTAAAACAAAATATGGTTTACTGTACGGCATAAAACACTAGACAAATAAAAGTTGAGACATTTTCGACAAATAATATATAGCCTTATCGCTAAAACCTTATAATTAAGTAACTAAAAACCTTATTTTAGAATAGATTATTATTAAAACTTCATACATGACTTCCAATATAGGCATATTGGAAGTCGTGTATGAAGTTTATTTTTTGCAAAAAAAACATAAACGAAATTTAATAAAATGAAGATGGCCCAGATTTGCTTGCGGGATATGCTTATACGAATAATTATTGATGAAATAAATCAGTAACGTCAGACTACAACTCCCTGGTATATTTAATTGTAACATAATGTGACTTTCACGCATAGGTACCACTTTCATTTCAATAAGCAATAACAGGGGTCCTTTTCACATGAACGCCCGCAGCGTAATTGTAGCCTCCCTCACCCTGATGGCAGATCATTTACAATAAATCTGACATACAAAATTGTTTGTTACAGGAGAAAGCATGGAAAATGAGAGAGGTGACCAATGACAGCATGTCCCCGCCGCGAGCGTTGACCCCGCAGGCCGGGGGTCGCGCGCCAGCAGCGGCGGCGGGGCCCGCCCGCGCCCGCGACGCGGCCCTACAACCAACGATGCCATATTTTATAGAAAATTTCACGCTTATTAGGCTATGTCTACAATCTCTACGGTTGATACCGCGTTTATATCGCCACGCCTCATTCCCGCGGGTGCGCGCGAACCTTAATTTTTCAAAGCGTCCGCTAGTCAAATTAAAAGCCAACGTGGCTAGTTTTCGAACTAGGACATTGTGTTGTGTTAAATCGTTGTTAGTGAAAACATTAGTGCAATTATTCGTTGTTGCCAAGTGGGTTGTGTGCGGTCGCGGGCGGTCGTGGCGTGGCGGCCGACGGGCGCGGGCGCTGCTGATTCTGTGGCTGTGTGGCTTCGGCTCGTACAGCGAGGGAAGGCGCGACAATGATCTGCACATTGGGGGCATCTTCCCTATGGAGGGAGAGGGTGGCTGGCAAGGCGGGCAGGCCTGCAAGCCCGCCGCTGAGCTCGCGCTAGCCGATGTCAACGCTAGATCGGATTTACTATCCGGCTTCAAGCTACTACTACACAGCAATGATAGCAAGGTAATTATATTCCAGTCTTTCAATTACAATTTATTAGTCCCCAACCTACTTTTTTACATGTCATTCCATTTAAAACGGCGCAAATTGTTTTCCATGCTTACTCAAATAGCTAGCAACTAATTAAGAACCTATTAAAACCAACTTATTTATGGCTCAATTAACGCTGTGAAAATGTAAAGTACCACCGGAACATGTCGGCAAAAGGTTGTCAACTGAATTTACGAAGTTAGATCACGTACCTAATTACATTTGGCTTATACTTTTGCCTTTTCCCCTCGAAAATTCGTTCCAAAATGCCAATTATAATTTCAATCAACGTAATGTGCATAACGTGTTGCCACCCGACCGGTGTGTCAAGTACCTAATCCATTAAGTTTGAAAATCGAACTCGGGGGCACGATAATTAACAAAAAGGGACCGCCATCCGTCGGCGGAGCCAAACCATAAATCTGGATGAACTAAAATCATAGGCTTATCATATTGCAACCGAGAGTGAGCCTGACGTTCAATTCAATTACTGAGAATTTATGAATGGTTCACGGAAGAAAATTTTATTGGTTAGAATTTCCGATCTCGTCGTCGGGTAATTTCCCATTTTATCGATTTACCTATTGGAAATCATCGCCAATTGACGGTTCCGTACAATTTAACGTAGAACAGAAAAGATGGACTGTTCCCCGATTGAGTATTGTTCACGGAAGCAGTGAAATTTTTAGATCAAAAAAAGCAGAGGTCGTTTCACTGTGCAATATTCTAGATAGTAACGTTTTTTATAATTATTATTATAACTAACGACTATCTAGAATACTGATGAAATGAAATCCCATTTAAACTTTGGAGTTCGCAATTAGATAATTACTGTATTTGATTTATTGTATTGTATCTAGTTTCAAAATCATTTACATTACATTACAAATAATTGATTATTGTTTTATTTTAATCTTTGTTTTTGATATCCGAATTAAAGAATATCCGGACTGCTCTGATGATTTTGAGTGTAAAATATGTCCAGGTCGTTGACTTTAGTTGGTTTGCTTACTGAAGGATTGTTAATTTTTGGGTTTGGTGCCCCTTTTGTGTAGGCGACAAGCAGTATTTTGGGGTATGGCCCATACTACCAGATGTGGCTTTGTGTGTAACCAAATATTTATAATTTTTTTTTTTTTTTGCTACTGCTTTCTTATAATGGACATTAATTTTATGAGTATTGACCTGTATCGACAATTTTGCCGCTTCTAAAATTGTTACAAAATTTATGAGATTTGCCTCGTCTGTGCCGTGTCTTTGCCTTATGCTTCTTAATAAGATAACCAGTCTTTCAATGATTGAGGGTTCCGGGTAAAGCCCGATTCCATCTTTGGAATTATCATCACTCTCCATCAGTTGAGTATGACAGCCAAGAGCTCATAAAAAGGGTCGTAGTGAATCTTAATTATATAGAGTGGTCCAATGATATTGTATTTTAATAGAAGCGAATATGTCATAAGCGCATTATTTTACCCACTGCTGGAACATAAGGTCTCTTATTGTCATCGAAGGAGGTTTAGGCAGTAGTCGATCACGCTTGCCTAATGCGGATTGGTGGACGGAGTATAAGGTGATCAATACCGATTGCTGGTCCATTAGTCGCCTTCTACGACACCCATTGGATGATATGGGGTGATGCTATTCTACTCTGCCGGCATCACATGGCTTAATGTTTACACTAGAAAACGTCCTAATTAGAACGTCTTGCTGGCTTGTCTGTGTCGAACGCAGTCAGGTGCTAGCCATGTCGTGGTACTTGCGTCTTTGCCAATATTTATTTGTGTGTGTTTCGGAAGTTACTGTCCACTTTAATTCTGTAAATGTTATTCTTTGCACAAGAAAACACTTGACAGTTATAGATTGCGCGGCTAAAGCAAATTACTATGAACGTAACATATCTATAGTTTATAATATCATTGGGGTATTTCCATCCGAAAATGCCCCAAGTACCAGTTATTTCCGCATTTTTAGTGCTAAGCGAAGTATGATAAATTAAAATCTTATTTAAATATAATATTTTTTACAAATGCATTATATTTAGTGTTGGTAAGGGCATTTAAGTTTGTACCAACAGTTCTAATGATAACATTCATGTTGATGTTAATATATTAATAAATTGGTTATTTGTCGTTTGTAAAAATGTGTATTTACATGTCAAAGTTACGATCATTATTATCTGTAGAAAGCTTAATTATTGGTATTTTTATAGTCTCAGGATGAGATATTCCAAGTTTTCCACAGCACGAATGCTTTTAAGTGCTGATAGAAAGTATACAAAAAAAATATCGTAGCATATAAAATGCGCACATGGACACAAATACTATTTAATTGCGCTTCTCCGCCGTCAGGTGAAAAGGCATTGGACAAACTGTTGATACTAGCCCTTAGTTTTCGGGTACCCATGAATACATGTTGATTCAGCGGTTATAGGCAGAATAGGATGCTTGATGGATCAAACCAAATACTGTACTGTTCTGTTGTGTTCTCTGTACAAACAAAATGTTTGCAATAAATAAGTATTTCAATCTACACTAATTTTATACAGACAAGATTTGTTAGCTTGTATATTTGTTCACAATACGCTCAAAAACTGCTGCACCTATTATTTAAAAAAAAAGCTTTAATTTGTAGAATACAATTTTTTCTCCGAGTATACATTTTCACTCGAAATTGGCAAAATGTGTAATCTTTATGTGTCGCGAACGCCATTGTTATAAAAGAAAAAGAAGGTACAGTGTATAATTTACCATTTTTTATCGATTTTGGCATTTGTTAGTTGGTTGGTTCCCAAAAGATTCGTTACCTTTTTGGGTTAGTCGCGAATGGAAAGACATCCATTCGTCCAAACTTTCGGATTTATAATAGTAGTAATATAATGATTTTTGACTATTATATCCGAACCAGGTCAACAGCACAATTCCCACTCTTATCTTATGAAACACAGACGAATGAGGAAAAATTTTACCCATAAATTTACCGAGACATTAAATCTCTTGTTTCCAAGTTACGCAAGGTTTTAATTAAATTTGACCCTTAATGTACCTTAGCAACAAACATTGCGGTCCTAATTAGTTTTTGCCACGAACAAGCTGGACATAATAATATATATTATCTCCTTTCAGGAATTTTTGTTTTTAATAACTTCGTGTAAGCAAATACTCGGAGTATTTTGAACAGTGGAATGTCGAAGTGCAAACTTTTTTATATCAGCCTTTCTAATTCGACCCTCTGCTAGGACACAAGGTCTCCTCTTGTCATTGAAGAAGGTTTAGGCAGAAGTCCACCACGCTTGCCCAATGCGGATTGGTGGACGGAGTAAAAAAATATCAATAACCCTTTTCTGATCCATTAATCGCCTTCGACGACACCTATTGAAGGATATGGGGCGATGCTCTTCTACTCTGCCAGCATCTTATGGCTACAAAACTTAACTTACAATATCTGTATGACAGTAATGTAAAGAACTATCATACAGATATCGTAAGTTAAGATACTAATTGTAACAATAATTACCCAAAACAATACGGCTGTAATTTTAATCATGTTCACATTTCTGCAAAACTTCTTTTTTTAGAGCCTTGAGGTTCTCGAGCCTGTAATTCGAACCATCCAAGAGAGGTTTTCTAATCAGCTAGTATCTTCCGCGGGAGAGTATCTATGCCTATTAGAGCCTCTAAGGTGTTGGAGTCGGAAGGGCTCTACAAACCTTCATCTACACTGTCACTCAGAATACATCATCTTAGCAAAAGCTAAATTATTGTCGGAGAAAGTTGTGTGAAATGAATACGATTTGATAGACTTATACTCGGCGTAGTTATGTTGGACTAAAATTATGTGTTCCCTATTAGTTTGGTAACTTTGGTACCATAAGCACGAGTAGTCGACAGCGTGCCACTGTTGTCTGTTTCTCGTAACGACCAATTACAAATTGTGTATCATTTCTCGTGTTAGTGATAAGATGTTACACAAGTTCAACATTAATGAACCCTTTAACGTACTGCCAAGATGTTTTATAGTATTCTGTACTGGTTGTCTGCTTTTGTCAGCTGGTTCCCTGAAAGTTTCGTCACTTTTATGGTTTTGGTGCCCCTTTTATATAAGCGACTGGCTGGCAAAAATATCTTCACAACCGTACTTTTTCTTATCTATTAATAAGGGGCGAACGGGACCATTTATTGTTTCAAGGGGCAAACGGGTTCATTTATGGTATGAGGGATGAAACTTAGGGGGCGAACGGGTCCGAGACCGATTTTCCTCCATGCTCCGAAAAGCATCTTAATCTGGGGGTTCCGACTGCTGTCCAAAGATAGCAGTCAATCCCAATCAGGGTTGATATCAGGCAGGCAAGATTACTACGGCCGTAAGCCTGCAGGCACACGGCCGTAGTAATCTAATGCCGAATCCTTGAAAACAGTATTCATCATTTCAGCCCAGAGACGCCCACTGTTGGACATAGGCCTCCCCCAAGGATCTCCAAACCGGTCGGTCCTGCGCTGCCCGCATCCAGCGGCTTCCCGCGACCCTTACTACATCGTCAGTCCACCTTGTGGGGGGCCTACCAACGCTGCGTTTCCCGGTACGTGGTCGCCACTCGAGGACCTTTCCGCCCCAACGACCGTCAGTCCTCCTCGCAATGTGCCCTGCCCACTGCCACTTAAGGTTCGCAATTCTTTGGCCTATGTCGGTGATCTTGGTTCTCCTGCGGATATCATCATTTCTGATATGATCACGCAGAGAAACTCCGAGCATAGCCCTCTCCATTGCCCTTTGGGTGACCTTGAGCCTTCTTATGAGGCCCATTGTAAGCGGCCACGTTTCGGTTCCATAAGTCATCACTGGCAACACACACACGAATTAAAGACTTTCGTCTTGAGACACTGCGGTAGATGGGCCGAGAAAGCAGTATTATCGATATCAAAACATGCTGCAAAGACCCCAAATAAATTAGGAGCAAGGTAGGAGAGTAGGAAGAAGAAAAATAATGTATCATTATTTAATAATAATAGGGTACGAAAGCGATGTGCTCCTATTTATAAATTGCCTCGACACACTGTCCGTTATTAGTGTACAAAGTTCAGCAAATCAATACTGCGACATAACTCTGGCGGACTTGCACTCTGTTATTAGCTCAACGTATGATCACGTTGTTGTAGCGCATAAATCACACATACCACAACTTGACGGGTCATATCTAATGTAGTAAGTAGAAATTGCGGTAAGCTATATGTTGTATGAAAATTGCTTTAACAGTATCGCTACATCTTTGTTATTAAGGAAGTCAACGGTCAGCGTTCGTCCCATAGCAGGTCTGTGTGACCGAGCGAATGTGCATGCAGTTTGTACTGTCGTAAACAGCTATATTTTTAGATACAAAAAATATCCTTACGTCTAGACTGCGTTGAGTAAAAAATATTTCCCAAGAGAAGTCAGGCTGTATCTCTAAATTATTAAAATCGTAAATGGATTGTTTTGTGTTCGAATTTATAACAAATATTTGACAATTGCAATCCAAACAGCAGTCCGAATGATACATTCATTTCATCATGGAATTAATTTTAGTTTTCTATAAGTTACGACCCGCCAATACGGTTTCCGTCGCGGTCGTTCAACTGGTGATCTTCTTGTGTATGCCACCCATCTTTGGAGTGAGGCCATTGAAAGGTATGGAGAGGCTCTCGCAGTGTCTCTGGACATCTCCAAGGCTTTTGATAGGGTCTGGCATTCGGGCTTATTAAGCAAGCTTCCCTCATTCGGATTTTCTGCTGGCCTTTGTAATTGGATATCTGACTTCCTGAGAAGACGTACAATTCGCGTTGTGTTGGATGGGTACACATCCGATCAACACGCAATTAACGTCGGAGTTCCTCAGGGGTCAGTTCTGTCCGCAACACTTTTTTTGCTGCACGTCAACGATCTGCTTGTGCCCGGCACCTTTGGGTATGCAGACGACAGCACTGTTGCGGAAAGATACCTTACGAGTGCGAGGGCCGGTAGAGAGGAGATCCGGTCTTGTCGAGAGGCTTTAATTGAGCGTTTGGATCTAGCCCTACAGGATGTCTCCAATTGGAGCGATCCCAATTTGGTGAAGATCAACGCAACGAAAACACAGGCGTGTTTATTCTCCACAAAACGGAGCCCATTCCACCTGACTCCGGCTCTCCATGGTGTATCCATACCGGTGACTAATCACATGCAGCTACTAGGGATGAAAATATCATCCGATCTGAACTTCGGCGAATATATCGAATCCATAGCAAAAACTGCTGCCAAAAAGCTGGGTGTACTCTCGAAGGTTAAGCGATACTTCACACCACAGCAACTGCTTCTTTTATATAAAGCACAAATCCGCCCGGTTATGGAGTATTGCTGCCATCTTTGGGATGGATCGGCGAAATACCAGCTTGCAGCTTTGGATTCGGTAGAAAAAAGAGCTATGCGACTTATTGGCAACCCAAAACTTACTGACGCCAAGCTATCAAGTCTCGACCATCGTCGAAAAGTAGCTAGTCTATCGGTATTTTATAGGATACACTTTGGAGAGTGTGCGACGGAATTACATGAATTAATTCCACCAGCCCCATTTCACTACCGGGACACAAGACGCAGGTTAAATTATACCATCCTTATGTTGTTGATGTCCCTACCATCCTCACAAAGCGATTTGCTAACTCTTTTATAATGCGGACAGCTAAGGAGTGGAACTTGTTGCCTGTTGATGTGTTTCCTGATACTTATAACTTGGGTGCCTTCAAGGCAAGAGTGAATAGGCTATTTCTAGTTAAGCATGTAACATCGTAGGTCACATCTTCGCTTAAGATCAGGTGAGAATGTGGTCAAATGATTTCCTATATCCACTAAAAAAAAAAAAAAGTTATTTGTCCGTTTTCCATTACAATCGTTAAATGAAAAAAGACAATAATGAATATAATTATCTTTAAGTACGACGTTATTCTCTTGCAGATTCTATTTAAAATTATATATGTTAATGATCTTCAAATAAATATCTTTTGTTTCCATTTTTTAGTTTGTGACATCACTAATCATCGTTAATTGAGATATACATCTCGGCCTTCTTCACCTTAACTTAAGTGATGATGAGATGAAGAGAAAGCGAGTTTCACCGGGAACCCTCAACCACATTGGGGCTATCTTACCACTAGTTATCGGAACACACACTATTGTTGTAGTAACAGACTTTGATTTGATTGAGACTTAAACCACCTTAGGAATATGCCAACGTTTAACGGGGACACGACGGGGGTTCCAAACCCAAAAATCGCCCTATGGCTCTACACCACCATTGTCAGGTCTTCAATAACTTACGCCTGTCCGTTATGGGTTTCAAAAGCACTGCAAGTATCTGCGATCAAAAGCTCCGAACTTTCAAAAGTACCGCGCACATAACAGCCGTTAATTTTGGCTGTTTTGTGTTGCCACATTGATTTATAAAACTTCGGTTACAGAACACTAAAAAAAAACCAGTGTTAAATATCCGTAGAGAACAAATTACATTCAAATATGACACAGAATACCAAACAGAAAAAACTCTAGAAGAAATCAGTGTCAGATTACGCAATTCGGTGTTCGGAGCGAACGAAATGTTGAGTGTTGGTTCAGCAAGAAAGTTGGCCCCACGTGGTTTCCGCAAACACGTTTAACAATCCACTTTTATTAATGCAGTATTGTACTTACTCCTCCACTTTTATAAGCTTAAGGTCTTATCGCATTTTCACAATTCATTTTCATCGTTGTACACATAAGACGTGACTCCTCGTCAAAACACGTATTACCTTTCTGGGTGAAGCAAGAAATATTATGTAAACGAGTCGTTTTTGCTTTTTTACTTTCTCGTATACGTAGTATAGAGGAAGTCTTTGTAATCGTTAAAAAAATTCGACCTCGAGATTTTGACGGATTTACACGTTTTGGACCCTGGAAAAAAATATTTTTGGACTCAGGAGTCCAAAAATATTTTTTTGCAATTATGTTTGTGTGTCTGTGCGTTAGCACGATAACTCGAGCATGCTTTAACTTATTGCAACCAAATTTAACATACGGGTTTCTATCAAATTTTGAGCCTTCGATCACGAAAGTTAAGCAACCAAGGGCGCGGTCGGTACTCGGATGTGTGACCAAAATTTAACATGCCTGTATGACATCAAAATATAAGGTTTCTATCAACCGTTTTCAGTCATTTCCGGTATACGAGGAAGTCAAGGGAAGACCACTCCCGATTTTTTTTACTATGTTAATCTCTTCTGCCTTTACAGCTTGATTAAAAACTTATCTTAAAACAATTGCTATAAATAAATAATTAATACATATACCACCACCACATAATTAAAATATTAACTTAAAATCAATAAGTCCTTTAAAAAGCATGTCCGCATGATGCTTATTTTTTTTAGTTTTGAAAGGGTTGTTAATTAGAACTCTTTCGACTTTGAAGAAAGAAGGAACAGACTCTAAACAAAGAAAAAATAATTTATCCATATTAAATGGTATTGCTTATAAGTACAAAGGAGAATGTTCACTTTCTATAGAGACTTTGGCCACTCGTGAACAGACTTTACTAGTAATAACAACTAATAAGATAGTCAGTTTATATCATAAAAAGAAATAATTTAAGCATATAATAGTATTAAAATGTATATTTCAGTATAATTTGTTAATTAAGTAATATAGGTTATAAATTAAATAAAACTATATTTTTAATATGAATTCCGTGCAATTCCACAAAGTACACTCTCCAGCAAGCACTTCTAAGATGCATTTAAATGTGTGACACCCACAATAAATATTTTAATGCAAAATTCAAAGAAGGAAATTAACGAAAACATGGCTGTATGGGCTAGATCCCTTTGCTTTCCACCAAACAAAGCAAATGACGTTTTTTTGACATTCAGTCAGACACGGCATAATGATGTCTTTTGTCATTATAAAAATCGTAATCTATTCTTTTGGAAATCGATTATATTTTTATATTTTAATTTGATATTGCAAATAATCTTGAAAGTGTAAATTAATTAATAGTATGTTCTAAATGATCGTAACTCTTCAAAAATAAATTCATAATACTTCGAAAACTATTAATAAATACTGTGAATTTGCTGAATCAATCGATTGTCTTGATTTTACAATTATGTTTACCGCACTAGTAGGAAATTAAATGGCGGAGAAAGTGTAATCCAATAAAAGTCTTTTTCAAAAACAAATTGTAGAAGTTCACATTTACACTAACTTACGTTACGTTATACTCTCAAAAATATAAATAAAATTATTGGTAAAATTACTTTTTGTGTACAACTGTGTTCACAAATGGCCAGAAATGGACATTGTCCTTTTACGCAGACAATGAATTAATTTAAAATAATCTTAAAATAAATAAAAAAATATCAATAATGCGTACAATTACAGGGAATTTATATTACTCGTCACAAATATGACTATTACTTCTCATGTGGGTATCATAAAGCTGACAGGAAGACCCCGTCCACTGCACCAAGGCTTGCGCGGTGGCGAGTAAACCAACCCACAGCATTCCAAAGGATTTTTTGGAAACCAAAGTCTTTTTTTTTCCTACCATACTTGTAATTTATTTGGATTCGGTGCTGTCTTCTATCTTATCTTCATCTATAACTCTTTATTACTCGACCCACTGCTGAGACACAAGGCCTCTCCTTGTCATCGAAGGAGGTTTAGGCAGTAGTCCACCACGCTTGCCCAATGCGAATTGGTGGACGGAATATAAGGTGATCAATACACCTTTTTCTGGTCCATTAATCGCCTTCTACGACACCCATTGGAGGATATGGGGTGATGCTACTCTACTCCGCCGGCATCACACGGCAATATGTCTTCTATAATGATAATATATTTCTACGCTCACACCAATTATCTAGCCCAAATTAAGTATCTTTAAGAACTTGTTATGGATACTAGATAACGGACAATTTTAACATAATAATTTTTAGATATTTTTATAAATAAATGATATAAACGACCATGACTCGTCAACAAATTTTCGTGTTCGTCACACAAACATTTGCCGCTACCAGGACTCGAACCCGGACCGCTTGATGTGTAGCTATGCTGACCACTCCACCAAGACGGCGTCTTGCTATCGATATAGTGCTAAGGTTTAGACATTTGATTTTTACAGCCAGCCGCCTGCCTGCACTGAGAGAAATTATGGCTAACAAAGCCACAATAAAACCGTTGTCATTATTTTTTTGTGTATGCATCAAAATACATAGTAATCGCATTTAAATTAATTTATTTGCTAGCGCAATGCTTTTTTTGTCAAACTTTTATGTATATGTAGGCAATTTTACCGACCACAAATAAATAAGACTAGGGTACAAAGAAGAAGTGAAGACTATTATTTTCTTCTATGTAGTAGAAACAATTTCCAAGCTGTATTACCTTTTAAATTTTTCACTTTCGACTTGGCTCAGTTATTGCGATGCGCCCGTGCTATTTAAACTGCTTCGTTACAACAGTGTTACCGTGAATAACCCTGATTAACATTTTGTCGAGAAACTGCAATTTTCAGTCCCATAGTTCTAGTAGTTACCTCAGCCTGTTAGAGCTACGTAACTTTATTGAAACTACTTCACCATATTGAATGTGCAGCTTACAATTAATAAAAAATGAAGATGCGACAAATACTTACCCTTCAGCAAGCCCTATAGCAAGGTAGCGAGTTATAAAATAAAAAAAAAATACTCCTTAGTTTACATACTCCCAAATGAGAGCTGAGGTTTAGATGATCCTACTAATATTATAAACGTGAAAGTTTGTATTGATATATAGCTATGGATGTGTGCATGTTACTCTTTCACGCAAAAACTGCTGAATGGATTTTAAAGAAACTACAAGAATATAGTTCATAAATTAGAATAACATAATGAAATACTTTCAGTTGACATTGGCCAAATGCGTAATTACCGCGAAGTCATTAATAAAAATTAAGATTAATTCCCACTTACACGTCCCTTGGAAGAACATTCAGTGTCTCTTGGAAAAGTGTCCAATTATTTAATCTCTGCAAAGTTTATTCCATCGTGTGTCAGACGTTTACGCGTTGACATTTGAAACCTCTGTCGCCATTAATTGTTCTTTACTATTACATTACTATCTTCAAACAACAGCTACGTGCCATACGAAGCAGGGAAATCGAGATGAAAAATGCTTATTCTGACTACCAACACTGAGTGCGAGTACGCCTCTTATACAGGTTCGCCCACGTAGTGATGTCCAAAAAATGTTTGAAGTTACTTTATAAAAGCGATGGCTGATTCTTGCGTCATGTCTGTGAACAGGTGCCACCAACGGGGCCTGGTCATCTTTTGTTTTCTTGAACTTTTTATTTTATTTGATGTAAATATAGACAATTTAGTTGTTTATTTTTGGATGGATAATTGTATGACACATGCAAATAATAGGACAATTTTGTTTGCAGGTTGCCCCACGTAGTGATTTACAAAAAATGTTTTAAATTGCTTTATAAATTTGAGAATTAATTAGCTAGTTGTCAGCTGAAGGTTCTAAGTGGAGCTCAATTCTATCTTTGCCCTTGTCGTCACTTACCATCACGTAAGATGAAAGTGTCTCAAAAGCTATCCTGTCGAGCATTTAAAAAGAAAAAATCTTACGCTCGGTGCGCAGTCCATATTTAAAATCAAGGCCAATCGATCGATTGCAGATTGTGATTAATCAATACCTACAACTGATTCAATGGAATTAATAATGCAGTAGTTAGATGTTATTTTTATAACTCCAAAAACATTTTGAACGGCACTATTTAGACCAATCTGTATTATATGCAACAGCAATTTTACACTTATCGTCTATCTACTAAAAACTAATTCTAACATGAATATTTTATTCACCAGTGTGAACCAGGCTTAGGAGCGAGTGTGATGTACAACCTACTCTACAACCCACCTCAGAAGCTGTTGCTGCTTGCTGGTTGCTCTACAGTCTGCACCACGGTCGCAGAAGCGGCTAAGATGTGGAATCTTATGGTTGTAAGTAAACTTTTATTAATTTACCTCTAAAATATTTTTTTTAATTCAAAACGATTTTATTAAATACTTTTAAATCGTCAAAAAAATTAAAAGAAACATACATAATATTTGGTAGCGACAACATCTCTCTGTGTATAGTACGTGAACAGAAATAATATTACAATATTAAAATTAAATGTCCAATGTGCTTCACGCTATTATGAAACTAATAATAAAAAATGCTATAGTGATAATTCCTCCAAAAAGAAACAAAGAACTTATCAGCTCCAAACTCGTACAGTATATTTTGTTAGGCACTGTCTTGTTATTTTTCAATTTGGGTAAAGCTAAGTGTACAACCGTGGGGTCGTAGACGTCAATAAAACTCCAATTCGGTAGTGAAACTATAATTCACACACACTATGCAAATCGTAGAACGCAGAACAACAATAAAATATGTAAGATAAGTCTTAGAGAAATCTTAGACATAAACGATAGCGTGATTCAGTTGGGTTCAGCGCCATCTATTGGTAGCTTTTGGTACTAATACATTTCGAAGTTTACTAAGATAATTAAATTATTAAATGTTTGTATTGGCGATTGTACATTCCGCCCACCATGGACAGAATGCAAGACTGTCCATCAACACTAACTACTATTAACAAAATAATGCTTGATAAAATAAAAATAACTTTTAACAAATAACAATAAAAAAAACTTATAAACTAATTACTAATTGGTAAAATACATAGTTTGGACACAGGTCTTTTTATGATAATGCCCTTGCATCTCAAACTTACTACACGCGTAATATTGTCCAAACCTGTATGCTTCTGAGTAATCACTCCATATAACCATTTAGCGGGTGGTAAATCATCTTCTTTTACCAGGACAACATCACCTAAATTGGGTTCCGGAACATGATGAGCCCATTTATACCTATTCAGGAATTGAGTCAAATACTCTTGTGACCACTTGCGCCAAAAGTCTTGAACCATCCGTTGTGTCAACTGCCAACGTTTAAGACTACCAACAGATGAACTTTCGTAGTTGTTTTCTGGCACGAGCACAGGTGGTTCGCCGATCAAAAAATGACCGGGTGTTAGAGGAGTAGGGTCTGCAACATTATTGCTTAACTGACTAAGGGGCCTCGAGTTCAAGCAGGCCTCTATTTGAGACAGCACTGTGTATAGCTCTTCGAAAGTCAAAGTACTGTTGCCAATGACACGTCTGAGATGGTGCTTAGTTGATTTTACTCCCGCTTCCCATAGCCCACCAAAATTGGGAGCATAGGGCGGGATGAAATGCCAGGTGGTTCCATTATTGCTAAGCCAATCTGCAATTTCCACTGCGACTTGGGATCTTTCTGCCGCAAACAATTGTTTAAGCTCTCGTGCGGCGCCAACAAAATTAGTTCCGTTGTCGCTAAATAAATCGGAACAGTGACCTCGACGTGCGACGAATCTTTTAAAAGCAGCGAGAAATGCCTGCGAAGTTAAATCACTCGCTACTTCCAGATGTATGGCCCTAGTAGCCATACAGACAAAAAGACATATGTAGCCCTTATATGCGTGGTGCCCTCGTCCTTTGGAAGTACGGATGCTAATGGGACCAGCGTAATCTACCCCACTTTGACGAAACGGTCGACTTGGTGTCACTCTTGATGCTGGTAGCTGACCCATTAACTGGTTGTTTGTGCGAGAAGAATGACGAACACAAACAATACATTTACGACAGACCAACTTTGCTTGATTTTTAACATCTAAAATCCAGTAACGCGACCGCAAGTGAGTGATCATTAGTTGCGGGCCACCATGTAGCGTCTTAAAATGAGCGTCCTGAATAAGAAGGTCCGTGAAATGTGTTTTAGCAGGAATGATGATCGGATGCTTCATGTCCTCACTAAGTGGTGAACTGTTCAAACGACCACCTACTCTCAAAATTCCAACGTCATCAATAAAAGGATTTAATTGGGTAAGTCTACTCTTTTTACTTAAATTTTGCTTGCTTTTTAATTTGTATATTTCATCTTGAAATGCTTGCTCTTGCCAATGCTTGATACATAATATTAAAGATTCTTCTAATTCTTTGTTAGTGAGCCAAGAAGTGAATTTATCTGCACGTTTTGCTAATTTAAAAAATCTTTTGATCCAAGCTATTACCCGTAATTGGCGAGATAAAGACGAATATTTTGTCCAAAGGGGATCAGTGTCGCAGATATCAGTAATTATAAAACATTCATTTTTGGGTTTCCTTTTTTCTACTAATGTTTCGAAACTCTTTCTCTCATAGTTGATTGTCTCAGCATATAACCAACTTGGACCTTTAATCCATAATTCAAACTCTATAAATTCTGAAGGTTTCATTCCTCTGGATGCGCAGTCAGCTGGATTACACCTGGTTGAAACGTGTGACCATTGTTTACGTTCTATAATCGACAGTATTTCTGATACCCGATTAGCTATGAATGTCTTCCATTTGCTTGGATGATCACTCAACCAAGCTAACACCACAGATGAGTCTGTCCAAGCATAGATGTTGTCTTTGGGGATCTTTAAAACTTCGCCTACCTCCCGTAACAGTTTCGCTAGCAACACAGCACCACACAATTCCAATTTTGGTACAGATAACTGCTTTATTGGCGCGACCTTTGTTTTTGATGATAGTAAATTTACCTTGACCTCTCCTTCATTGTGTACAACTCGTACATAAACTACCGCCGCGTATGCATCATTAGAAGAGTCACAAAATCCATGAATCTCAACCACTTCATTACTTTTTCTTGTGTCGATCCATCTTGGAATTTTGAACTTGCTGAGCTTAGGTAATTCACTATAATAAGTATCCCAATCTTTTAATAAATGTGGAGGTAATTCATCGTCCCAATCTATACCGGATACCCAAAGCCGTTGTATAAATATTTTTGCTATAATCATCACTGGTGCTAACCACCCTAAAGGATCAAACAATCTAGAAATCTGTGAAATAACCTTTCTCTTTGTTACAGGAGAGCCGACTGGATTCAACGTAACGACATATTCGAAGACATCGGTGGAGCGATTCCAGGTAAGTCCTAGTATTTTAATTACTGTATCTATTTTTATCTCTAGACTTCCTTCTTCCTTCTCCTTTGATACTTCTGTTAAAACTTCCTTTGCATTGCTAGACCATTTTTGTAAGATAAAGCCTCCCTTTTTCAGAATTTCAGCAATATCCCTGCATAATTTAATTCCTTCCTGGACTGTCTCACAGCCTGACATTAGGTCATCCATATAGAAATCCTTAAGTATTATTTCAGATGCTTCAGGACTCAACGCTTCATCACGAGCAAGCTGCTGCAACGTTCGAACCGCCAGGTAAGGGGCCGATGCTGTACCGAATGTAACCCTTAATAACCTTAAATGTTTGATTTCAGACTCTGGATTATCACGCCAGAACAGCCGCTGTAGATCTGCGTCTTCTGGAGCCACCTTCACCTGTCTGTACATCTTAACGATGTCTGCCACAAAACACACTGGATGCCGACGCCAGCGCATAATAATATGACGTAAGTCATCTTGCAAGGTAGGACCTACCAAAAGATCGTGGTTTAACGAAATTCCGTTTGTTCCAGGGCAAGACGCATCAAAAACGACGCGTAACTTTGTTGTGCTTTTGTCTTCCCTGATGACAGCATGATGTGGCAAATAAACAACATCAGATTTGTATATCTCGTTATCAGGTACGTATTCTATATGGCCCAGTTTGATATAATCATTTATAACATCAGTATATTGTAACTTAAATTCTAAATTCTTAGATAATTTCTTTTCTAACATGCTAAATCTTTTTCCAGCAATAACCCTTGAATTACTGTGTTGACATGTTGAATTTTCACGTAACGGAAGCTTGACTATATAACGCCCACTAGCATCTCTCTTAGTGGTGCTAGTGTAAATGTCTTCACATCTCTTCTCTTCCTCCGTTAGAAACCGTTGGTTGGTTACGGACGGTTCTGATTCTATTTCCCAAAACTTACGTAGTAAGTATTCTTCAGACACCTGAAGATGCATATTGACCACACGTTCATGCTTGATATCCTTATTTTTAGATTGAAGCTTGCCAGATAGGATCCAGCCCAACTTAGTGTTCTGAGCTACGAGATGCCCCACTGGACCCTTGATTAGACCCTCTAATAATATCTGACTATAAACTTCTGCTCCCAACAAAACATCAATTTTGTTTGGGATGTTATATTTGGGGTCTGCTAAACATAAATCTGGAAACGTTGACAACACATGAAACTCAGCCTTTTCTGCGGGTAGAAAGGCTGTTAGCTTGCCGAGTACATGAGCTTTGACATTAAGACCGAAATTTGGATCGTGGAGTGATTGTATTTTTAAGTTAACAATATACCGTGAAGTCAAAGACTTATCACTTCCTAGTCCCGATATTGTACTTCTGCTTGGAAACTTCTTCAGTCCTAGAAGTTGGACTGCAGACTCCGTTATAAACGAAGCCTGTGAACCTTGGTCTAATAAAGACCGAAGAGTAATATCGGAACCCGACCGAGATTGAGCCCTTACCAGTGCTGTTGCCAGTAAAACTTGTGATCTGACATTGGCAAAACAAGTAGTCACAAGTGTGCTTGATTGATCCTGCGTTGACGTTGTTGCCGCAACAACATTTTCTACCGATGGGTTTACATTGCCGTTTGATTGTGGACTGTAATTTAAATGCAATAAAGAATGATGCCGTTTTTTGCAAATTTGACAGCTCATAGGATGACGGCATGATGCTACCGAGTGATTAGCTCCTAAGCAATTAAAGCATAAGCTTTTAGTTTGGACAAAATTACGTCTAGTTTGAGTATCCTCCTTGGCAAACTTTTTGCAATTTGCCAATTTGTGGTGATCTGTGCAGTAAGCGCAAGGTGTGACGCTGACATGAAATGATTTAGTATTAAAAGATTGACTTGGATTGTGACGAAATACATTTTTGGTGGACTTAGTGTCTAAAAATTCTAATGCTCTAAAACGTTGCTCTAAAAAACTATTAAATTGACTTAACGTTGGTACGTCGCTTTTTAATTCTGTTAACTTGGCCTCCCAGTGTTTACGCGATTCAGAATCTAATTTGTTACAGAGTATATAAATTACAAGTACATCCCAGTTTTCTGTATTGATACCCAAATTGTGCAAGCCATTTAAAGTTTCATTTGTTGTGTCTAAGTATTCTTTTAGTGCACTAGATGATTCTGAAGTGATAGGTTTTAAACTCATAAATCGTTTTAAAATACAATTTGAAATATAACGCTTATTACTGAACCGATCCATTAATTGTTGCCAACATAACAAATAGTTGTCACTTGTAATTGGGATGTGCCTCAACAGTTGATCCGCCTCGCCGCTAAGATAACCTTTAAGATAGTGAAGTTTTTGAACATTGTCTAAACTACTATTTTTATGTATAAGCGACTCAAAAAGATCATGAAAGGTTGTCCACTCCGTATATTTACCGGAAAATGTGGGTATCGATATCTTCGGTAACTTGACATAGGAACGATCAACTTTTGATGCTTGCCCATCTGTACTTAATGATTGACATTTATTTTCTACCAAAAACATATCTAACTGTTCTTTCAATTCAGACTTATACTCTGTATACAATTCTTCAGTAATCTCAAATAAATCAGTTTTTACATAATTAGAATTCTTATAGACTTCAAATGGAATCTCAGAAATTATCTTTTGATGTGTGTCTTTAAATATGGACCAATATTGTTCTAATGACTCTAATCGTGTTTGTACATATGACTTGGTAATTCTAGCCTTTGCCGTTTTCTTATAATTTACTTTGGCTTTATTAATTTTAGTATGGGTATCATCCTGAATTGCAATAAACTTATCCATTTTTTAATTTTAATTGAAATTATAAATTAATTTAAGCACCGAAAAATAACACAATAATGTATAAAATAATTCTAAGTAGATATTGTTCTTCAAGTAAGTTCACTTTAGAAATCCAACTCTTCACATAAAATTGATCGAAATTTTTATAAGTCCAATCTCCATACAAATTGAACCCAAAATTTTCTAAGTCGAATCTTCATATAAATTAACTCCAAATTTTGCTAAGTTGAATCTTCATACAAATTCCAGCTGAATTTTTCTAAGTCTTTTTGCAATCAAAACACTTGGGAAAAATCGGGCATAGGTTCCCCGTATGATCACTTTTTGCAGAATTATTCTAAGTCCAAGTAAATTACTGTATAATAATTTCAAAGTTAAATTGCACCTTGCAATAGAGTTCAAATTACTAAACTTATAAAACTTGTAAAGTACTCACGTCACAACACTTCACTTACTGCTACTACGTCACTCGGCTTGCGTCACTGCTGGCTGACAGTGATATGCTTGATGCGCTGTCACCGGTACTCCCAACCTCGTCACTCTTGATGTGGTGTCACCGGTACTTTTCGCTCCGTCACTTCCAGTGGCTTCTGTGCGCCCCAAACAGCGATCCACTGTCTATAGGTACGCCTATTCTTCTCAAAAAGATCCTTCCAGCCTCCAGCTCGAATAGGACCATGTACAACCGTGGGGTCGTAGACGACAATGAAACTCCAATTCGGTAGTGAAACTATAATTCACACACACTATGCAAATCGTAGAACGCAGAACAACAATAAAATATGTAAGATAAGTCTTAGAGAAATCTTAGACATAAACGATAGCGTGATTCAGTTGGGTTCAGCGCCATCTATTGGTAGCTTTTGGTACTAATACATTTCGAAGTTTACTAAGATAATTAAATTATTAAATGTTTGTATTGGCGATTGTACACTAAGACCATAAATCAAAAGAAATTGGCTTACTTTCCTTTGTTCGTACAGTTGTAGCCCTTTGACAGATAATTCCAACTCAATGAACTAAAAACATTTAGAAATTGATTTACTTACCTTTTTTATTTACGTTTTAATAGAACATTCCAAGCCATCGAATATTAGAAAGCTTCTAAATGATATCTGCATTTAGAGCCTTTTAGGATTTTGTAGAAAAATGTTATAAGTATTAGGAAACCCTTTTGGCGTCGTCGTTTTTGTTTTGCCTTCGTAGTACATTAATAATAATAATAATATATTTTCACGCTCACACCAATTATCGAAGAAAGTATCATTAAGAACTTGGTGTTACGAATACTAGATAACGGGTTTTTTTTTTGTAATATACATAATAATTTTATATATTTTTATAAATAAACTTAAATAAATATATAAACATGACTCGCAAACAAACATTCGTGTTCGTCACACAAACATTTGCCGCTACCAGGATTCAAACCCGGACCGCTTAATGTGTAGCCAGCTATACTGACCACTCCACCACGACATTGGTTGACTCAATGACCGATATCAGGCCTAAGGTTTCGGGTTCAGTCACGATAATTGCGGTTTGCAAGAAAAGAACGCATATATCCTAATGTTTGTTATTACAATATACTTTCTTAACGGACATCTATAAATTTTCAAATCAAGCATTCTTAAAAACTAATCATGGTCATATTAAAGTCTTTATCTTTATTTCCATCTGCTTGAATGAAATTTAATGTAAATTGATATTATACATGAGATTTAAAACCACGAAATATTTAGTAATGAGGCCAATCGATTCCAATAAACTCTTAGCGAAAAAATATTTAATGTATGAAACTGACAAATTACTGAAGACTATGGCGACCGTCGTGTCAAATGTAAGTACGTTCTTAATCGCAGCTTAAAACACTCTGGTATAGATTCGTGCCGAATTTTTCACAAGTCCACAACTGTTCTTTAACGTGACTTGGTTAAAACTGTCCTATTTCGCCTGCATCTGGGCCACCTGCTTAATGTACCAAAGCACGGGGGAAAAGGAAAAGTTCTCGGAAATATTGGCGATCACCCATCCAATTACCGACCGCACACTTAGTTGCTTAGGTTTTGTGATCGTTACGAATAACACACGACCGCGGTGATATCGACCTTCTCCTTTTCATGTTACAGATTCTTCGAAGAATTAGTAATAAATCTATATCGCTTTTTCATCCAACTTCGGTCTTCGGTGATTGAATCTTTTGTGGAACTTGGTTATTGTGTTATTGCATTCCAGTGTTCGAAGAGTTGCGTAACCGGTACAGGCTTTGTAAGGTAGGGATCTATAATAAGAGTTGATTTTTTCATTTGCTTCAAAGGTTCAAACAACTCGCTAGGCAACCAATTTCATCTTATTCATGTTACAAACACTGTTGAAAAAATATATTAAAGCGTATCGGAAATTCTCTTAATGCTATAAGTGTACATACACTTGTATGATTCCCTCTTCATTACTTCCATAACAATTTGCACGCAGCCGAAACAAATTAAATTTAAATGAATTTACTGAAAGTACTTTTAAATTAAGAACCGAATTTTGCGTTTCTTAGGGAGGTGGAGAGTAGGGGGAGAGGCTGCAAACCCCCTCCTACACTTTCTAATTATATTAACACTAGCTGTGCCCGCGACTTCGTCCGCGTGGATTTCCCATTTTTGCAACATTTTTCATTGATGCTCAACTCCTATTAGTCATAGAGTGATGTTATGGAGGTATATAGGCCTATATCAGGGTTTCCCATACTGCGCGTCGCGATGCCCTGGCACCCCAGGGTTCGCGGTTCTATCCCGGGGGCGTGTGTAGTGAGACGATCCACATAGAATGGCTGTCTAGCTGCTATGCGAGCTAGTCGAACGAAAATAAATGTCGAGAAAGAAATGAAAGTCGCGATTTCAAAACTTGAGCCCGGATCGACTGTCTAGGGCGGGCGAAAAAATCGAACACAGCATCTTTCGCAATCCGGGCGGCTGCGTCCGTTTTTTTTTGTTTTTGTAGGTATGTACTTAACTTGGCTGTTACTATAACGGGGGGAGGGCTCGTAAAAATTGAAAAATTCCTAAGGGCGTCACTATGAAAATAAGTTTGGGAAGTCCTGGTCTTCCTCGATAAATAGACAATCAAAGATTTTTTTAATTTGAATCAGTAGTTCGCCTTTTTAGGCTTCTGTACCCAAAGGGTAAAACGGGATCCTATTACTAAGACTCCGCCGTCCGTCCGTCCGTCTGTCCATCTGTCACCAGGCTGTATATCATTGACCATGATAGTTAGTCAGTTGAAATTTTCTCAGATGACGTAGTTCTGGTGCCGCTATAACAACAAATACTAATAAATAAATTAAAATAAATATTGAAGGGGCTCCCATAAAATAAACGTGACTTTTTTTGGTCGATTTTGATAACGGCAACAGATAGACGCTTGAAATATTCACAGAATATTTAGTTATATTATTCACTTTAAAAATAAATAATTAAATTAAAATAAAATTAATTTTTAAGGGGGCTCAACAACAAACGTGATTTATTTCTCGGTGTCAATAACGATAACAGGTAGAAACTTGAAATATTAACAAAATATTTAATTTAAAATTCAAATAATTTTCGGACAGTTTTGATAAAATCTATGGCACGGAACCCTTCGTTCACGGGTTCGACTCCTTCACGGCGGTTTTTTTTACTATTTTTACAGGATGTCTCTGATGACCTTCTTTGAGTCACCAGGGCTTTTAGTAAAGAACAGGACCTCGGTGGCTCCTCAAGCTTTAAGGTCGAATCACTCCAGAGAGGATTCCTGACCGGTGAGCATCTCCCTCGGAGGAGTCTCTGAACCTATTAGAGTCTCTAAGACGTCCGAATTTGACGGGATCAGTAGTTCCTAAGATAAGCGCGTTCAACCAAACAAAAAACAACTCAGTATAGATGCGTGCGTAGTACTTGAACATTATTTAGCGGCGGAGTTATTTTAAAACTATGATATCTTGGAAGATATTCATTGAAATCTAATGATGTAAAGAACAATTTTGTACAAAATTAAATACTTGTGATGAATAATGTATTCATTTTGATAAGGAATAATATTATGTTTACAAAAATACCTTCGCATCTAATGCATTATTTTAGAACAAAATTTATTAACAAAAATAGGTTATAGCGAGTCAACCTTAAGAGATAGATAAATGCTGTCTGGAACTTTTTTGTAGAACTTTTAAAGGAAAATAATTCCGTCATACATATTTTTTGTGTAACTTTAACCGTTTACGCAGCGCACGCAAAGAAATCTCTGAAAATCAAAATTTATAATTTTCCGTTTATTTCAAACTATGATATTTCTTAAGATATTCATTGAAATCAAATGAAGTCATGAACAATTTTGTGCAAAATTAAATACTTATGATAAATAATGTATTTATTTTGATAAGGAATAATATCATGCATACAAAAACACCATCGCAGATAATGCATTATTTTAAAACAAATTTGATTACCAAAAAGAAAGGTTATAGTGAGCCAACCATAAAAGATAGACATATGCTGTCGCGGACTTTTTTTAATAAAATTTAATAGAGAACAATTCCGTAATACATGATTTTTCCATAACTTTAACCGTTTACGCAGCGCACGCAGTGAAAGCTTTGAAAAGAAATATTTTTCTCCCGTTTTTGCAACATTCTTCATTGATACTCAGCTCCTATTGGACATAACGTGATGTTATATAGCCTATAGCCTTCCTAGATAAATGGACTATCCAACGGAAAAAGAATTTTTCAATTCGAGTCAGTAGTTGCTGAGATCTTAGGGTTCAACCAAACAAACAAACAAACAAACAAACAAACAAACAAACAAACAAACAAACAAACAAACTCTTCAGCTTTATTATTAGTATAGAAGATAACTTGCGTTTAGAGAAATAAAAATTAGATTCTAAATATTATTTAGTCATCAAGAAACTCATACTGAGTGGTGAAATTACCTCACAACATCTGCGAAATTGGAAAAATATGCAATTTATGAGTGAAAAACTCCAGAAAACTTAAAAATACCAAAAGTCTCGTAATAGCTGTACAGAAAAATACAGAAAATTCGTATCTGGCGCTACGCTGGCCGCTGCCGCGGCCAGCTACTTTGCTCGCCCTCCTCGCGAGCATAGATCTCAAGTCGTTCACTTAAGATTCATATATCCTTTTCGTCAATCTACTTCCTCACATACTTTCCTCATGACCGAACCATTTGAGCACGTAGGTCCAGTAGTAGTTATTTTCAGACGGACAATTGTATGACACATGCAATTAATAGGCTATTTTTACTTTCTCGTATACGTAGTATAGGAAATTCTTGTAATCGTAAAAAAATTCGACCTCGACATTTTGACGGATTTACACGTTTTGGACCACCCTGAGTCTAAAAATATGTTTTTTGGAATTATGTCTGTGTAAGTGTTTGTGTGTCTGTGCGTTAGCACGATAACTCTAGTATGCTTTAACTTATTGCAACCAAATTTAACATGCATGTATAACATCAAAATATAAGGTTTCTATCAACTTTTGAGTCGTCGATCACGAAAGTTAAGCAACCAAGTGCGTGGTCGGTACTCAGATGGGTGACCAAAATTTAACATGCATGTATGACATAAAAATATAAGGTTTTTATCAACTTTTGAGTCGTTTCCGCTATACGATAAATTCAATGGGATACCTCTCCCGATTTTTTGTGTATACTTAATATTGTATAAAAATAACTAATGCATTTTTTTGTATACCACACATTGTATTCTTATAACCGAAGGATCATAAATGTATGCGTAGCACCTAAATTTAAAGGAATGTATGTACCTATTTAACATTATCAAAAAATGGTGGGGGGTATCAAAAATTAAAATACTTAGTTCATTATTGATCAATTGAATTATTGTATAAGATAAATGATTATGTAACTGATCCAAATGCGTGGGAGTAATAACTGCCCAAAATTTACACATGTGAAACTGTAACTTAAATTATAATGATAATAATTTATTTACCTGTGTTGATGTTTTAAAATCATTACGAAATTGTTAGCTGTTGTGCTTTTTTCCGCCATTTTTTCTCCATCTCAGCATAACAATAATTGAAATTAACAATTGTTCTTTAAATGAAATAATTGTTTCGCCCCGTGATGTTAATAAAGTTCATTAAATTATAGACCTTTTTCATTAAACCTAACCTAACCTAAGCCAATATACGTTTGATCTTTTGCGATGGCGGGGTCAGCAAAATTTGGCTGAAAGTAATAACCTCCTTTTGCTTTACCACTAGATAATATTTTAAAACAAAGTCCCTTTTTCCCATAGGGACATTTTTCCCACTTGTCTTCACTTGCTACGATCCTTATTTTATTTATATTTGCAAATTAAACAAAGTTAAGAGACAAAACTCGCTTCAAAAATAGCATTGCAGATACCAAAAATAATTATATTTTATTTTCCAACGTTGATGCCACCGTATACTTTATATTTAAATTTAACCTTTGCTTAACCACCGTAAAATTGTCCATTTATTAAGGGACAGACACTAATTCTTTTTTATTTTATTGAAATATCGCTTATCTCAAGTGGCCGCGCTGCTGGTGAAAATCGTTCAGTTTTTCACGGATCAAGCTGAGCTCACAACCTTCTACCACATATTGATAAAGAATAGAAGAAGTTTCACTACAAAGACAAATCATTTTGGCCGTCGCACTTAAAAGGCTGCGTCTAAAACACGTGGGTAGTTTTTTGCTTACAAACTAAGAGGTGATAAAATCGGATGGTTATTTATTTTTACAAAGATTATATATAATTATTTACCCTTTGAACAAGACTCATTTCTTATTTGATTTACTGTCTAAATTTAAGTACTTACCATGAAACTAATTCGGTACACGGCCAGTTGCTAAGAAGTCAACTTATATGATAGAAATGGGCTGCTCCATTTTTAAATATAAGCAGCCCCGTACTCATCATTTTCCTTCCCTGCTCCCAATTTATTTGAGGTCGGTGCAGTATGCTTTTATATCGACAACACTGCTTAATTTGGATTTGGCATTAGATTTTAACGGCCGACCGCCTGCCGTCTTTCGATAGCACCCAGGGCCACCAATTTAACGTCCCTTCCGAAGCACTGATGAAAACCGATTTGAAAAATTTTCGGTCACACATTCGAGTACCGACTGGTGGCTTAACTTTCGGGATTGTTACTTTGAATGCACGACCGCGGCGCCATCGACATCCTCGCGCAGTCCCATAATATCCTCTTAAAACTATCATAAAAATCAATTAAGAAATAAGGGTAGTAAAACGTTTTTCATCCCACCACCTCGGAAAGTGTAATTTTGCGCTTCGAAATCTGGCTGGAAAATTCTATTTTATTCGCTTGAGTGGCAAAGTAGATTTGAATTTAGAACATCACATATAATGAGTACTCAATATAATTGTAAATTCAAAACGTCATTAAACCTATTTAATGTAACCTCTATGGTGCCAAATTTATGATTAGAACTTTTTAAATTGTGAAAAAATTCTTTTTCATTTTGTCATTTCCTCGCTGAGGTGGGATGAAAAGTTACGTATTGCACTCGAGTGGAAAGATTTTTCACCTTGTGCTCGTTTGTTTCCCTCGCTGACGCTCAGGATTCTAATTTAGAATCACTCGCTGCGCTCGTGATTCAACTTTAGAATCCTTCGCTTGCTCGGTCATCCAAATCGAGCACGCGGTTAAAAAGGAACTTTCCACTCTTGTGTAATAAATAACTATTCTCAGTTTGTACGGAGACGAGTTCGCCGTATAACACATGATCAAATATCTCTAGTTCTAGTATGTGTACTATCCTCATAAGGATTTCATATGTATTTCTATTAATATATTTATTCATCTTATTTATTTTTGTTATAATAATTACTCTTGTTATTTTAATAAGTATGTAAGTAATTAAATAATACCACAATCTATGGCACCAAGTTATGAAACCTCTTTCGCTATTAAAAAATATTAATACACGTTTGTTTCTTTAATCTGTGTCACTTGATGATTTCCCGCGCAATAGCGGTGACTTTTGCCGTCGCGCATGCGCTACGCGTGCAATAGAAAAATCGTCTTTTGTTTTTTGATTTTGACTTCATGTTGGCTAATATTGTTAATTCTTAATTTAATTTGTTAAAGGGTTGCCTATACTTATGATTAATTAAAGTAATAGAAACAGTCAAGAAGGAATTGATAATAAAATTACTTATTATTACATGCTACATGTGTAGGATTTTATAAAGAAACAGTTTAATAATATCAGAATTGTTGGTAAATATCATTATATAGCTCAGATTGATGAGAATGGTTATTTTTTGTCAATTTTATTAATTGATATCAGTGTCAAGAAGAAATCGTTTTTATTAAGTATTTAAATGCACAACTATAGAATACAATTTGATATATTTCCGATATGATAGTATGCTACGGTTCATATATTTATTTAATTTACATAAAAAATTAATTCCGATAAATGTTCAAATTATTTTTGTATCCTTTGTGGCCTATTGTAAATTACTTTATTATTTCCAGCTGTGCTACGGTGCATCATCTCCAGCTCTCTCGGACCGCGCTCGCTTTCCAACGCTTTTTCGAACTCATCCATCAGCAACAGTCCACAATCCAACGCGAATCAAACTAATGCAGAAGTTCGGTTGGTCTCGCATTGCTATCCTGCAGCAAGCTGAGGAGGTCTTTATTTCGGTGAGTTTCTTGCATATCTGAAATACCTACCTAATAAAAGAAAGTCTATAGTGGTAAGTAACTTTTGGAATAACAAACTCAATTTAAGTTTTGATCTGTTTAAACTGTTTATTACGGAAGAAAATGTTCGAAATCTAATAGTCAAGAGCCGTTAGATGCGTAATATTTTCTAAATATGTTGGCTCTATATACTTTTGTAATCAAATATTTTAAAAAAGCAGTACCTAATACAGATCATCTTATGGTAGGCAATAATGTGGTGTCCTCTTATTACTATTATTTGGTCCTATCTTTTGCGAACAGCTAACATGGATTACATATTTTATTTTTATGATTAAATGCCTAGACCCAATTCTAGGATCTCACGTATCTTTCAACAAATCATATAAAAATCAGCTTAATTTATATATACCTAAAGGGATTAAACTTTCTTTTGTATTAACACTTGATATAAAACTCCATTTTTAACTCTACCGTACACTTTATTGTCAGTTTAGATAGGTACATTTTCACTTGACGTTGGTAAAATACGTAATCTTTACGTATCGCGAAGCCATTCATTGAGAATAGAATAGAACAGAAAACTTTTAAAGGCGTAACAAACTAACCAAATCCCCCTCGCAAATAAATATTAACTAGCTTAAAGCTATTGATCACACTGTCGTAATAAAAAAAAATCCATCATGATATTGGTATCAAGATCACTTTATTACCTCTGATATTGACAATCCCGTGGGCTCCAGAAACAACGTGACACAAACGTAGGTTCAGTCAAGTATTCTCCAACTTATTAGAAGCTTTTGTGACACCTTATACTTTTACTCCTTATCATCCTTAAAGATTCTCGTCATTAAATTTCTAAGGACCTTGTTTCGGTTGGCTGGAATGACAAGGGTCTACACGTTTCTCCTTATTATAGACGTTACAGTGTCCAAAAATTAAGTCTTAAATAAATTTTGTGCGACAACGTGCTTTAAAAGTAAAAATTATATTTAACATTACAGTACAGGGAAATTTATCGTTCTATGTATATAAACTTTCCATGGAATTTAGTATCACGATATGAGACCGTTATTTACTAAGTATAATATTCACTCTTGAGTGCTTTCAAATTATATTTTCCTAAAGAGAGTCTGTAAGTGTATTACTTCCATTGATGCAAGAATAGCACAAACCGTTTTCCAAGTTTGCCTAAGAACTAAGGAAATAGTTATGTCGCCACTGAATCAAGGACTATGCGCCGTCGTTGGAGCTTGAACGTTCAATTTTATAGCGAAGTAAAGTTCGCTTCTCGTTCTAGGTTGTGTAGTTTTTATTTTATTGGATCATAACGAGTGAGCTACATGATACGATACATTACACAGCATATACCTATAGAAGAAATACTAGGTGTCCCGGCCACGCGTTGCTGTGGTAATTTAATACTACTGTCCTATAACATTGGATTTGCAGTAAAACAATGAGGACTACTTATCAAGTCATCTTATACTTATAAAAACTATGCAATCTCTCAAGTTGGAATCAAACACACCTTTTAAAAAAAGAATTAAAATCGATTTGTTAGTTTCGGAGTTCATCCTGGACAAACATCGTGACACGAGAATTATACATAATAGATATACATTTGTAAAAATAAACCAAATATGAATTTGCAATTCCAATAATAACACATAGTATAATAAGTTTATTTGTGCTAGTCGAATTTGGATTACTTTTTCATGTACTTTCTGACTAAACTAGAACTTTTACTGTTTCAGGTTGAAAATCAATATATCTATACTTCTTTATTAATATCTTTATTAATATTATAAAGATGAAAGATTTGTATGTTTGTAATGAATAAACTCAAAACCTACTGAAGCGATTGTAATGAAATTTGGTACAAATATAGATTAGATGTTACGAAACCATAAAGGCTACCTTTCCTCCCCTATTTCATCCCTACAGAGGTTTCAACGCCTATTTCATCCCCACAAAGGGCAAAGCAAGGTTTCAAAAACGCTAGAACAAATACTTATTTATTTCATAACAAGTACCTAAATTCTAAATTAACCGATATTTTTTTAATAATTATTTAAATAAAATTATTCACCACTCAAATAAGCCAATTCACGCTCTCACGTCTCTGATTTTAAATTTCATTAAATTCAGAGACGTGAGAGCGTACAAAATATACTAGACCTTAAGATAGGATTTTCTCCTACCTTTTTCGGAAAATAAGGTCACGAAGGGGTTGAAATAAGTGATGAAATTCTTCATTGTCGAAGATAAAACCATGAAACTTTGATTGTAGGCAATTGATAAAAAAAATATATTCGTTTTAGTGTTACAAAAGTTCAAACAAAGTCCAATGCTACCTGCTATATGTGTAAATATATTATTATGGATAAAAATATAAAATTTTATATTAAATATATATAATTTTGAAAAAGAAAATACATAAAGATACATTTACTATACGTTTATCCCAAAATGTCCACCCGTGCGAAGCCGGGACGTTGTGCTTGTTACTTATAAATTAAATAAATAGGTACCTACTGAACTATTATTCATTTGTGTTACTTCGGCACATGTACTCGTACCTATATATCAAATCAAATCAAATCAAATATCTTTATTGCGTATATACTTACATACCTTAGAATAAGATATAATATATTTTACCTACCCATTTGTTCGTATTATATAAGTATGTAAGTAATTTGTGTGTGATGATTCAAATAAATACCTCTTAAATATTTTTAACTAAATTAAAATATATTTACTTTCCTGATTTCTAACACGAGTAGGTACCTATGTGATATCAGATCCTTTTGGCTTACCTAAAATGGACCTACTCATTGTAATTTATAAAGACTTTCTTTCGTTTTGAATAAAGAACAAAATGGAGAACCGTGAAAATAATGAAGGCTACAAAGTTACACAATTCATACATGCCTAGAGCAGACAAATAAGTAGGTACCTACAAAGTAAATTGTCAAAAGAACATTCTACGCATAAAAACGAATAGGTTGATCTCGTGCCATCTAAAGTCAGTTAATTTACTTTTACCTACACGAAAATACACTTCAATTACGAATCGATTCAACGTCTGTTATTATAGAATAGAATCGAGCGACTCTCCTTTGTTCCATTGTTATCTTTATTTTAATGTAATCTTTACAGTCTGATAATTCAACCTGTGGAGTATGTCGAGTAGTGATAATAGTGAATCGAAATGCTTATATCGACATTTGGACTTGCGTGACTGTAGTCGTTTGAAAACAATAGATAGATAGATGTTATAGTCGATACGATAGGTACTTAGTCGTATCGGCGTCAAGTGGAGTATGACACGCCGCCGCGCTTTGTCTGCGGATCGACAAACGGTCTACGTGATTGGCCTTCGATGAATCGACGATTTTCGATTTCACTGTATTGGGAATCAACGGAGCGTATTATCGGATATTACTACTTGTATCTTACAAGAGACTGTTGTAGATAAAGACTAGATTTAGCTGGAATAATGTTATTTTAACGTGTAGTTTGAATATATTTTAATAGCAGCTTTAAATAATGTTTTAATTAGATAGAAACAAATATGTTCAAACCTTTAAATCTATTGCAGATATGAGTATTGAATGAGGACATTTTTATGTTATTTGGCTTGCAGACATATTTATTTGCTCTAATAAATAATTTGACGCCGTCGTGGTGTAGTGGTGAGTATAGCTGCCAGCACAACAAGCGGTCCGGGTTCGAATCCTGGTAGCGGCAAGTATGTGTATGACGAACACGAGTATTAGTTTGCGAGTCATGGTTGTTTATATATTAATTAAAGGTTATTTATATAAATATTTTATTATGTTTATTAAATATGTAGGTTATCTAGTATCCATTACACAAGTTCTTAATGATACTTACTTTGGGCTAGATAATTGGTGTGAGCGTGGAAATATGTTATATTTTATTATTATTAATTATTGTTAAAAACTTTCATCTTCCGTAATTGTTACTAAATTACTAAAGTTTTGGCATATTTGACGCCCACATCGTACTTACACGAGTCAATCGACTAGTACCGTATAGTTTTGAGTACTTACCGACCTAAAAATTCATTAATTATTTTTGATTTAACTAGTCTTACCTAACTCACCCATCTTAAGCAAGATATATCAATTTAGCATTTTTTTAATTTGAGTAAACGAAGAAATTGGTATTCTGTGCAGATAAGATAAAGTGTGCCATCGAGCGTAACGGGCAAATGACAGGGGAGCACAAATGAAAAAACGAACAAGAATGTGAAAGTTTCAATTCTGCATTTTGCAAACTATTCAAAAACTCCATTTTGTATCAACGAAAATTATGTCTAAGGCACCAAAGTGAGCAACCTCAAAGTTCGTATGACATAATCAGCCATAATCTGTCTGCACTAGATAGAAAACATTCTGTAATACAGGTCTGAATCGGTTTTCAGTCAGGAGTTTATTATCATGTTTTAGACCCAAACGCTCCAGGGCTATTCGCTAACTTTTTTTGACAGTTGAAAGTGATGATCACCGAGTGAATTACACATCAATTGCTGTTTTTAGACGATAAGTGCTATAATAGCGTGTCATGTAAAACAGCAATGGATAGGGAATTCACTCAGTGATCATCACTTTCAACTGTTAAAAAATTAGCGAATAGGCCTACTGATCGGTCGTAGTGTACCGTGATGAATCTCACGGACTAAGAACTGTCATACTGAAACATATCAACCTTACAGACCACAGTCAAATAACACATAAGGTCGCCAGAGTCCCACGAGGTAGAGAAGAGGACTAGGGTTGGCAGCGCGCGAACGTCACGTCACTATTGCAAGTATCTAATATAGTGTGATGCCGGCAGAGTAGAATAGCATGACCCCATATCCTCCTATGGGTGTCATAGACTGGATCAGCAGAGGGTATTGATCATCTTTTAACGTGGTGGACTTGTGCCTAAACCTCCTTTGATGACAGGGAGGATATCATAATGGCTATTAATTATTTAAACTTGTTTGTACACAAAAGGATACAAATCGCGGAAGGCATTAATGCCGTAAGGCATTCTCTACCAGTCAACCGGAAAGCTGGGTACATAAATATCATAAAAATTAACATACAAAAATATCTTACTCGGTATTCAGATGTTCATTATGTAATTTTCCTCGTCGTGTCTATGTTATACTTTCATATGATAATGACCTAAATTTTACTTTTAATAATAAAAAATTTAGTTGTTCGTTGTGGGTAACACTAGGAAAGATTTCCGATAAAGCAACAATAGAACCACGAGATCAGGGAAATTGAACACGATGTTATTGTATTAGAATTCGTGTGTGAGACTATTCATTACAATAGCTTTTGTAAAGGGCTGACTAAGCAATATTTTCTTGGTAAACATAAGGCAACAAATCTCATTGCGGAACCGTGTTTGGCAAATTGTGCTTGAAACTTCTTTATGATAATCCTTATGATATATTTAGAATGGTCTGGTACAAAAAGAGCTCTTATTAAGATAAAATCACCTATTCCAGCCCAAGAATTGAGCTCAAAATAGAATGGAACACATCCATCCATGTATACGAAATGATGAAGAATACAACGTCAAGATAACAAAATCCACGAACCCGTTTTCGGAATAGCCATTTCCCTTAGTATTTCGCTGACAAATGAGAAACAGCACGAGGATCGTAGATGACACTTAATACACGTCCTCGTATTTTTGCGAAAGCAATTGAGAAACAGAAAAATGTAAATAGTATTCAATTTCAAGAGCTACGCTTACATTTTTCCTTGAGTCGATCCTGACGGAGTGTCGTTCAAATCGGGCGGTTTAATACAAGTGATAAAATTGAATGGTCGAAAATTCAAGACCAAGTTGAGGACTCAGTATAGTGTCTCAATTACTCTTTCTTATGGCAACGAAACTACGTTATTATTTTACGTTTTATTCAAGATTAACCAGTTTTTCTACTAAGTACTATTTTCGATAGTGTTGACAAGCATGGTTCTTCATACTTTTTAATGTTTAGGAACTACCATAGTAAAATAAGAATCAGTGCCATCTTTTTCTTGGTTTCGCTAAAACATAACTGTTAGTGTTTTGTCTTTCCTTGTTAGCCACAGTGATATTACGTTTCAGAAACTATGAAGTTACAAAAACGATTGGAACGTTTTTTATAATAAGTTTCCAACAGAATTATTTACATACATACATTCATAATATAATCACGATCATAAATCCCAAAAGGGTTTGAGCAGAGCTTTAGCTTTACATTTTGGTTACACATAAAGTTTCGAAAAAAAGTAGGTACCTACGATATATTTATTAAAATGTCTAACAACACTTTAATATTTTTTTTTCATAATTCCTTTTAAAATCTTTGAAGTTTGTAAAACTATATTTCAGTAGAGATCTATTTAAAAGCTTTGAAATTATTTTTTCTTAAGTTTCCAATAGAACGATTTAAATCATAAAAAAGATCTTTTTGTGAGATTATTCGTATTGTTTTTTCAAAACACAACAAAACTTCTTGTAGTTACCTACAGTATAAATTAAATTTCTATAAAGAGATGAAGAATCATGACTACGAGTAACGGTTCGTTTTGAACATAATATATCAAAAGAAATATCTAAACACTCTTATTAAAATTTAATGTCCTGTTCATTACATGGCGAGTCGTTGGAAATAATGAGCAGCGCTTTTTACACCTTATAAAAGGCAAAATAAGTAGATAAATCTCATTTTGGCTACCAACTTCGTAATTTAGGGTTCGCAATAATATTTTTCCTCTGGATATCTCTCGCATATCTACTTTTTTTAATACCAAGAATGTATAGTATTTTCAAAGTATGTTCTTTAATCTGATTACTTCAAAAACTTTAGCATAACAAATAGTTATGTAAGTATTACAAGTTGGTACAGTCAAAAATAGATGACGAAATCAAAATATACGTTCAGTAAGGGAAAGCTATTGTTTTTGATCATTAACGTCTGCTGTTGACTATAAATTAAAATATTTAAGGCAGGGGCGAGTAACTCTTAAATTGTAATAATAAATAATCAAAGCACTGTAATCTTAAAATATGATACGGTATAACCGTATAATTGTTTTTTGTACCTTCATAATGCTTTCAGTATTCGATTAGCTCTCCTATGAAAAATAATACTTTCGTTTGGTATGAAATACAAATACTAATAAAGTTTAAGAGTCGAAATTATAAAATTCTGTTTCAAAATGTTGCATGAACAAGGAAATAAACTCTATACTCTTCTACGTTGGTCATGCAATTCAGGAAATATATTCTACAAAACTTACACAATAGCTTTGATGCTCATACTAAATAGGAAACTTAGCCAACTGTGTTATTCGTCCTTATCTCAGAAATGAAGATATTTCTCTAGTCAGCCGACCAACAATTTAAGCTTAAAATATTTGAATTTCCTCCTGTAATAAACTCGAAACTAAGCTCAGCCACAGGCTGGAGAATGTCGCCCGTTCAATATCGCTGTACATACATTTTTACGACACTGTACACTGGTAAGCTGTTAAAGTGTTGCAACATTTTGCTGTATTATTATATGGTTTAAAAAATGCAACCTTATTAGTACACAACGTGCTTGCCGTACCGTACTATCCTCTTAAAAATGCAATTCGCTGCCTAATTGTTTTTATTAAATACAGTCGTTACTAGATAGTGAAATATATTCCGATAATTCTGCTACCGTACAGTTACGTGATACATTTTTAAGTTATACCAGTAGCGAAATTATCTGTTCATTTACAACGTTATTATGGAGGCGGTGAATACACTATTGTCGTAGAGTCCTGTAAGCACGAACCCTACAACAACTAGGCCGGTATTTTCAGCATAAGTGGTCTTAAAATGCTCTTTCATCGTTGTTTTTCTTTCAACGCCAGGAAATTTATTTTCTGCGCGCTTAACGATGACAAGTAGCGACGAAAATGGAAAGAGGACTTTAATTCCAAATGAAAATATTAGTGCTAAACTCAGTACTGAAAATCATAGTGGTGTGGAATTATCATTTATAATTCCACACCACTATGCTATATACATTATTATATGCACTTCTTCAAATGTAAAATAGAGGACAACTTGAAACTTGGCAATGTGTCCCTCATTGTAAAAAGTGTGTTATAATAACATTCCAACGTTATAGAACTATTTTACATGCAGATGTACAAAATGCACACGAGGTCAGTGCTCTCAAGGAGCTGTGCAGTATTGTAGACAAAAACTCTTGATAGTCTTGTTAAGATACGAATAAAAATAAAATGGATATGACGTATTCATATCAATCGATATTCAAAAACCTTACAAAAATAAAAGCGTTATTACACGGATTGATATTGCTTTCAATTGCAATGCTTCAATAGCATCGATACATCTACGAGTAAATGCATTCCAAGTTTAGATAACAGGAAATGCGTGCAATATTCAACGCCTTTCAATGTAATTGCTGCCAGTTTAGTCCATTCCACAATTTTCACTATTAAATTAGTAAGCTGTGGTGGTTTATCTTCTCTAAGATAATCACTCAATTCTCGAACGGATTGGACTTGGCTGGACCACAGAGATGACACTAATCGATACCTATTCTGCAAAGGGAATGAAGATATAGCTCAAGCATTAATAGTTTATCTTTTAAAGGTCATCGTTATAAAACAGATACATGCATATTGTCTCTTTGAACATCATAGTCAGTGCGGAAGCACTGAGTACCTACCGGGTATTGACGACGACGCCCGTAGAGGCAACATGGATGTATGGCTGTTACATAGTGATTAAATAGCTAATAAACATGATGACTGGTATATATGATGACTAAATTGTTTACTCAATGTGATAAATTTATTACTTTATCCGGATATTATTCATAATAACAGGTCAATGTTAGTCAAATTAATAATAATGGTCCGACTTGCTTCTCTTACTCTCCCAAAAACAGTACACTTCGCAGGGTCATAAAAAAATAACCCTGAACATTTCACTTGTTTTGTTACTTTATCCAAGTCTTCCAAGATCTTATATAAAATACTTAGTTAATATGATTAGTTTTGTGGCAATTAACATTTTATCTAAATCGAATAGATATTATGCTTAATGGTTTAATAGTTTAAACAATATCCGGATTAATTACTTTAATTCCGATCTATGACATATCTATACAAACCATCTAGGCTCCTGAGTGAGTTATATATAAAACACTATACCAGGATTTGCTTGTTGCCCCACACACAAAACTCAATTTTATTACTTAGTAGGACGCTCACCTCTGCGTCTATAAACTTTTAGCAAGTTGAAAATGTCTATTTATAAAGTGAACGCGAGCATAACGAGGGTGCACTGTAGTATTATATAGTTCCCTGAATGAATGGGCCGGGCCTTTCACGCGGGATTCAATGTAATTAGTGCGCCGGTTTTTTTCTGCATAAGTGGGATTCAAGAGCTTGAACGTTGGCAGAATATATTACTTACAGGCCCATGTGACAACAACTGGTTAGTAACAATGGGAACGAAAAACTGTAACTATATTTTAGCATGATTTATATTTTACTGTAGTTGTGCACCATGTTAAATGATACTATCTATAATATATGCGTGCGATTATCATTTTATCTACGTTAACTAGCATTAATATAACATACTAGCTTCTGCCCGCGAGTTCGTCTGCGCAGGATTAATATAGATTATAGCCTATATATTATTCCGATGTATGAGCTATATTATTGAAAATTTTCAATAAAATCCACTCAGTAGTTTTTGCGTGCAAGAGTAACAAACACACATCCAGACAAACTTTCGCGTTTTATAATTAGTAGGCAAAAATTTTACCTGTTTTTCGTTTTCCTAATTATATTTTATTATTTTCTATCCCAAACCGTGTAATTATATTACCAGTTAATAAAAAATATGAACTGCGTAAGTATACATTCCAAATAATATTATTCCCGTTTTGAGCAAAGCGATTCTGAAAATATAGTCATAAAAATGTCGTTGAGCTCTAAAAAATCCTTTTCCTTCGTTACGGAGTAGGCTTCGTTTAATCCTAATGAAATAAATTTCGCCGCGGCTGTTGACTGCAAATAAACATTTCATATTTTGGTTGCAGTGTTTATTGTCTTTTAATAGTGTGGTGTTATGCTAGTTTTCTAGCAAACAAATAACAGTTATTTACGAAATAAAATGTGTATTATAGCCATAATAATAGGTCTTATAATCTAACTATGAATTTCCTTTGGTTCAGTAGCTGTTTCATTTTTTTATTTTTATTATGAATAAGGACTACATTGTTACAGATTTGCATGTAGTGAAATTATATTGAATATTTTAATATTCAATCTTGTAGTAAAAATAAACTAGCTCTTTTATTTGGTCAGCGAATCAAGGCCTCCTGGTAGACTCTCGAACCGATGGCATCAAAATTGACTTTCATAAGTGTACAAATTGTACCTAAATGAATAAAGTAATTTTGACTTTGACTTTGACTCTTACAATCGCTGTAACTTATGGACGGACAGGCTTATTTTTTGTCTAAATTATTGACGCTATACTTATCCAAGTCTTCGCTCAATTATACACTTCAAGTTACAAAAGATTAGGTAATAGAGATTTTTTAGAAATTTAAAATAACGTTAGAATGGAAAATACAACTGTTTTGTAATACTTCATAAAAATTAACGTTTGTCTATACTAAATCTATTTTTCTTAACTATAAATCCTGATGTTATAAAATCAGGAGGTAACAAGGAGGAAATAAGCGAACGACTCTTGGTTAAGTCTAGCATCAATCATTTAAGAAAAAAACAAGTCTTTCCATGAGTTAGTACGAATAAAATCGTCAATTCTGATGACAAGATTAAAGAGCCATTTTCGCTTTTATTTCAGAATTTAACAATATAAATATAATTTAGTCGCAGTCAAAAATTTTATAAGAAGCGTAGTTTTAAAAATAATAATAACAGGAACCTAAATAAAGCAGCTATAATATAGCTAAATTGCAGGCTTAGTTATAAGAAAATAATAAGGCATCTTCATTCCAGCATTATGGAGGTTACTAAATTATGCACTTTATTAGAGAATTACCCCAATAGCAATATATATCGAATCAATGAGCTGTTGTAGATGAGTTCGGTGGGGCAGGTGACACACCAGTGTTAAGAGGGTCTATTGATTGCCCATATAACAGATAAAATAATTATATTAAAGTAAATGAAAAGCGAAGGTTTATTCTGTGTAATATTGGTATGCAATTATTAAAAATGTATGTTACATCAGTTTATTCTGTCATATTATTCATTATATCAGTCTATTGTTATGCAACTATTAAAATTTATTAACTCTTTATTGCACCTAATAACATAAAAATAACAAATAAACAATGATACAAACGAAACTTATCTCTAAAAGAGATCTCTTCCAGCCAACCCAAAACGTGGGTCAGATACTAATTTGTTAGGAGGGATGGGAGATACAAAAGCACATTACAAATTTCAAAAAAAAATTTATAATTTATATTCCAATAAAACTTTGAATATAATATTCTAATAGAATATCCACTTCCACAGACCGTTGAAGACTTAGAAGCGCACTGTAAGAAAGCGAGCATAGAGATTGTGACAAGGCAATCCTTCTTGTCGGACCCGGCCGACGCTGTGCGCAACCTTCGCAGACAAGACGCAAGAGTCATCGTGGGATTATTCTACGTTGTAGCAGCAAGGCGGGTGCTCTGCGAGGTGTACAAACACCGACTTTATGGAAAATCATATGTGTGGTTCTTCATAGGTGAGTCTCGTTGTCTACCATTTGTACTAAGATAAGTTACGAATTAACTAACAACTAACAGTAGCTAACAGCATCAATAATGTGTCAATTTGTAAGGTTTCTCAAAGCAGTAGTGGATAGGATCAGGAATGCCGCGGCGCGTATGGCAGCATAATGTTACAAGAAGCTTTTATAATAATATAAGCTACGGTAACTTACCAATCGGTGGGCTGGATTATTGTTTGCCATCCTTGTTGTATGAAAAAAACATCAAAATAATTGGCGTAGTCATCGCACTAAATCGTCTTGATTGGAATTGCGTGTATGTAATACAAAATGTTGATACACAATAGTAAATGACAATGGACGGAAAATAAACAATGTAAAAGTTTTCGAAGACAGCTGTGCCGTATCGTATTATAAAGTATCTGTTTTAGTCTTTATTCTGTTATTGTACAAGAACTTTTATATCAAAATTCCGAACAGAATCATAATTTGCACAAAACAATAGAACGCGAGAGAAATTTCGCTTACAAAATCAGTATAAACCGAGCAAAACGGAAAGAAACGTAAAAATATCATAAAATTAAACGAAATTGCGCCATTTGTGAGTCCGTGACATATGATTCCGTTTATTAAGTCTCTCATATTATTGCGTTCGTGCGAAGAGAATTTAAAACAAAACAGCATTGAAACAAGCGAGGGTGGCAGGAGTGACGCCTCTGTCACTGACAAGTACCAGGACCGAAGGGGAGACGTGAGGCTATGTCTTTGCTCGAGTTGAACTCGTACTTTGTTTCTGTGTTGAGGTCAAAGCTTCGCTAATTACTTACTTCTTGTACTTAATATTAATTACGTGCGCTCGCTTTTGTAGATCGCGTATGTTATTTTCCACAAGAGTAGTTGATAATTACTTAAATTGTTTTGTTGGTTTTCATCCCTTATTCGTCATCAAACTTATTAAAATTCCACCTTCTCGCTGTACTAATGTGGATTGGTAGTTTTAAGCACACTACTATGTGACTGGGTCTCGGTGATGTACCAGAGATTTATGTGTTTTTAAGAAATCAAAAGCAAAGTGTGCGACATTTATGTCGTACATAATGCAAGTAATTTTCAATCATAATTACTTACAGTAACAAAATAAAACCTCCTTTCTTAACTAATAAAAATACTTACAACAAAACTAAAAACTTACACTGTGTCCATAATCCAGGAAGTCTCTTGGGTAGTATTCTTTAAATATTAAAAATGATAACATTTCTGTTGTGAAACAACTTTTAAATTTACTTTCCGTAATAGCTCCAGTAATAATATCCCGTGGTAACTCTTCACTGGGGATGAAATAAAAGTTCTCATAATTATTTATTCAAAAGTGGTTCTTAAGTCCATCGCAAAAGATGCACTATTAAGACATAATGGCAGTTCGCAACTGTTTCTTTTTACAAACGTCTCTCGGAGGGATAGAGGAGATATTTATTAATGAATTTCTCGGATGATACCACTGGGAGTAACCACGGTTCGCGACACTAATGGAAGTGAGAAAAAATGCTTAGACAAAGTGAACAGTGGGCGGGCTAACGACCCGCAAGAGTGCAGTAAAACCTGGAGATGTACAAAGTCTATCACGACGCATAACTTTTGTTTGGATTTTTTTGTTTCTAAAAGAACATTCGAAGCGCACAATATTAGGTTAGTAATGACCTCGGTGAAGTGTCCATTAACTGCCTATACACCGATAAGTCTCCGCTTCAAATCCTGGCAAGCGTCAAACGACTGTGTAATTAAGTCAAGTACATATTAATTTAAGCCATGATTGTGTAGTTATTTAATTTCTATACATAGTATTAAAATTTACACTTACATATTTGTTATCTAGTATGGCCATAGCCATAACACAAGTTCTTAAATAACTAACAAGTCAGTAAATACATTATTTACGTATATACATAAGTCTTAACTGGGGCTAGTTAAATAACTTATTAGCAGGAAATATTGATTAGGATCAATTTTAACAAGAACTAGCTTGAAGTTTGTCAATAATTTATATTTATTTTCTAGTAAAAAAAAAGAGAACACAAATTCCGTCTTCAATCTAATATTTAGCTATTTGAGTGGGTTTATACTCGTGTACAATGTATGTATTTCAAGTCTTTTCACCGTACAATGTAATTTAACCAATAAAGCATTTGGAAAAGATACTTCTCGTAAAAATAGAGTAGCTAACATCTCTTACGAAACATTTTAGTTAAGTTTATATATTCCCTTTATATTTCTAAAATACCTTTCGTCTGTCACGTAGCAACAAAGTGTACACGATGCTTACACGATCGTAAAACGAATATCAGACATTTTACATTTATGTATAAAATACAGATATAAATATTGTGAAATCAGCTTAATTTCGCTTCATTGCGTACAATGTAACCAACAGTCTTATGACAGACGAATAGTTATATAGATTTACAGCACATAGTCATCGAGGTTCATATATTTTTTTTAATATAAAACAAACTCTTTTTAAGTCAGTACGTAAGTACATTAAATTTATCAAGAACGGTTTACACATTGAAAAATGATTACAAGTATGTAGTTACTTTTATCAGATTTTTTGCATAATACAAAGTACCTGTCATTTAATAAATTATCACTATTTTAGGTTTTAGGCCTTTAGTAAATCGTGGCTGGGCCTACTCACATTTATTTAAAAATCAATGTACAACCATTAAATAAGTTATGAATTAACATTGCTATTAATCCTATCTAATTTTCCCTCGAATCTGTTAGGTACCGTAATCATTTATCTCGTGACCTTTAACAAATGTCAGACTTCAGAGGCAAACCTTCAGTATTGGATAACGTTGGGATTTATCACATTAAAATAAGCTGCTATTTAAGGTACCCCGTTATAGATGTTATATATTTCTCAATCTGAAATCATTTCCACATCCTTATTTCTTTCATTATACTAAGCGCTATAATCACAAAGCAGTTAAATATTTATTGTGATTTCGTGTTAGATAGAAGTATTTAAATCTAAATTTGGGCAATGTAATTACCAAGACATCGCGCATGCTTGGTAATTTCCTTCATTGTTAAAAGTTTTTCAGATAATTATTTCAAAAAATGGTAGATCATTAGTAAAACTAAATCTTTAATAAGCAGCCTTATTATACAGACAAATGCGTGTATTAAAAAAAATAAACCTTGACAGAGTTCGTGAAAGCCCATCCCACTGTTACAAACTTTTCAGGTGAGCGTCGAATGTTTTGTTAATTAGCAAAATGAACACATCGGTAACTTAAAGTTTCCAACTTTAAGCAGCCGTGAACAAATGCGGTAGACTAATCTAGGTAGTTAGCTTTACAACATTATAGTACATTTATTATCTTTTAGAAATTGACCCAATATATTGCAATGCTCTGGGTGTAGTCACTGGATAGGTTTCATAACACGCTAGTCTCTAGTAAGATAAGATTATAAAGTTTAGTTTAAATTACACATAAGCATAGGGGAACTGATCACACATGGTATGCTAAAGGTAACTTGGCTTAGTAAAAAGACTACCTTATATTTAAGTACCTTCATTAGTAGACTACCTTATATTTAAGTACCTACTACCTAATATTTAAGTACCTTCATACTAAATATTTTCTCTGCCTGTCTAATGCTGGGGCCGCACTTGCGCCTATCGTGCCGAAGTAATGCGTGGCGATACTTCGTACGATACACGCAAGTGCGGCCCTAGCAAAAGTTATCGCGATAAAGCATGTGGCATTTTATTATTGCACGAACTATCGTGCAATAATCCAAGATGGCCGAAATCATTTCCAGATGTTTAACTCACGTAGTAGGTATCCTCTTTTTCATTTAACTATGGACGATCACTTTCTTTACTTCTACATGTGATTCGTTATTCGCATCGCTTCGCTATTTTTGAAAATTTCAATTTATAATTTAACTCTAATTTAATTTAGAATCCTATAAAGCTTGTTTTTCAATTTCGATACAATATATTCGTATACTGCATCGAATACATTCGTGAAATTAACGATCAGTTTATGTCACTGCACTATCACTAAAGAAAAAAAAGATTAAGAATGTAACTGTTTTTATGAAGTTTCTGAAGATTAGAAAATTACATTTAGCTTTAAATATTATGCGAGAAAAATAGTTTTTATTTTTATTATGACATTTTATTTATTTGGCTAAAATATGATTGTATTTGTATTACTGAAAAATGCAATAATATATTTTTATTATGTGCTTGCGTCTGTTTTGATTGCGTCCCAGTTACATCTAGGAGGTATCTATCTGTCAAAACGGGCCTATTATATTGCGCGGACTAATAATGGAAAACAACCTCCGAAATGAACAACGCATGTCTGACCACACAGCGCGATAGATTAACGCGCTAAAACCCTGACGTACCGCCTCCCGGCCGATAACGCACAAGCAACCCGAATATTCGCGACGACAGCCGATAACGGCCGGTCACATCTGCGCGTATCGTGTCCTAGCACGAAGCTTCGTGACGATAGGCGCAAGTGCGGCCCCAGCATAAGACGATGTAATAAAGTTAAGATTTCTATGTGATATAATGAATATAAATGTGTAAATTAATTCAATCTAACTCAACAATGAAACTTCATAATTTTAGGGTACCAAGCCTCCATTAAAATCTTCCTTAATTTCATCTTAGTCTACAATATTATCAATTAATAAATTCTGTACAAAAGGCTGATTTGGATGATTTGAGGGACAATATCCTATAAACAAACAAAAATCAAATTCTGTTCGACATAATCTGTAAGGCCTAAAAGTTTCTCATTCACATATACTAAATTTGAACGCGTATGAATCATCTAATTATAAACCGGGTACGGGTCTTATGCTAAAAGTTACTGTAGCCGAAATCTATCTATGAGAATTATCAAACATTCAATCTATTTAATAACAAAACTTACTTAATAACGCTAAGACTTGTCGTGATTTGTCACTTTAACTTTCAACATCCAAAACTTTCGAGCGTTATTACGCTTTCAAATAATATAAAGTAAAGTATTAATGTATTAAATCTTAATTTAAAGTGGTAATTAATCTATTAATATAATAAATTCTATCCCACTCTCAATTCAATTCCCAACTATGATAATATGGTGGTGTGTCGGTATTGGATATGGATGGCTATGTATCCTTACTAACCTCAGGCTTTTGAATTAAAAAAATATGATGTATTAAACATATTATTTATTATCGATATAGTTTTAAAAACCATAGTTTCTAAAAATAGCGTACTGCTGTAGAATTTGATAAAATAAAAATATTAATAAAATAAATGCGAAATATCGAAACTCCACCTAAGTCAAATATTCCATTTCTCAGTCTAGTAAAGTTCTGTAATACGAATCCCACATTTAAGCTACAGAATAGAGGTTTCCGTTGTGTTGATATCATTTCTCTATAGACAATACGTAATTGGCGTCGACAGAAAGTACCAGGGTGTGACTTACCTACTCGTGTAATATATGTAAACATTACGCTTTGTTTGTCCTGTGGTGGGTTAGGTGTGGCTTTGTAATAATTTACGGTACCCCCCTAAAAGTTATGTTTGAACCCGACAAATATTACAGAAGGACCTTATGCATATCACAAAGGCATAGTCACTTTATGTCGTTGTGGATAACGGTTTATATTATTTAAAGATTAATATATTAATCTTTAAAGTTTGAAAGGGTTATCAACTTTATCAACCTTTCATCAGGTATTTTTAAAATTTTACAATATGACTTTACAATGAAAAATATTGACGACACCCGGAAGGTAATTAAAGCAGATTTGTGTATTCATGAATCAGTATTGGATCAGGCTCTCGTGACATTTAATTCGTATTGTACCTTTTCAATCATTTGTTTGTGCTCTTTATATCACTTTTTCAGCTACTATTATGTATGACTTATTGTAGTAGGGTAAAGTCGTTAAGTGACATCGTGGTATTATAACTATTATAATCTACATAATCATAAAGTTTATAGAATGTGGTGCGCTTACCATCAGTTTGGCTTCTGTGTTCTGTGAGTTTGGCTATATGTAAGTATGTTTGCCATCTTTGGTATACATTCATCGAAAATGTGAAGGGATCAAGCACATTTTTATTTATATCGCTATTACACACTCTTGTAGGAAATAATATATCTATTTTTAATTAAAATTTAATTAAAATTATTTATTCAAACAGTGAAATTAAAAAGAAAAAGAACCAATAACACTCCAAAAAAGTTAATTCAATAATACTCAATTGTAGCGATAATTTAAGTGGTACTTGATGCCTATATTTTGATGAGTGTATAAAAGAAAACCTATTTAATTAGTAAAAGCTCCAAAATTCATGTCCTGTGAAAAACAAGATGTACGATTTACACTTAAGCCTCACCTAAAAAAACTGTAAGAGTCGGAAAACCATTTTAGAAAACAATATTGCACTTTATCGTTGTAAATAATTATTGTATTGAATATAGAATATCAAATTTATAACATGGACCACCACAGAATATGTAATCTAAGTTTCCAGATTTTCAATTTACCTTGGAAAAATACGTCCAAAGATTGTAGTTAGGTCTCTCGAGCCTTAATTCGGTAGATAAGTGTATACACTTGTGCTCCGGCTGCTGGCATCACGCCAGACTTACGTCAAGCCGAGTTCGGCAGGTTATCAACGTCCGTTTGACCTTAATACGGGACCGGGAATCTTTTCTTTTCCGCAATAAAACTTTATTACGACCCATAATATTCAGCAGTAAAGAGATCACTTCATATAAAAATAATCGACACACTGTAATGGAACGGGAGCATGCCGCGTGCTTGCATATTTTTTATGTTACCGAGACATTCCGCGCAATAAAACCGGGTTATAAAGATAATATTTTCTTTCAATGGAACGTTCCCCTTACATTGTGTTTACCTGAACAGGGCGTATTATTTAGGCAAGCAGATGCTTGAATATTACATCCTTCCATTCCCTTGAAATATTATAACAAGTTTGCGAACATAAGGAAACTATCGAATACACGCTCTATACAAATTTATAATCATCTGCCAAGATAAATTCTAACTTTGCAATTGACTGTTAGAAATATTTTATTTATTTGAAACGTTTAATTTAGAATATTCCAATTTTTACTCTGAGTCCTATTTCATTTGCAATGGGATAATCATTCAATTTTTATACAAGAATAGTAAGTAAAAAATGACAATGCTCAAGGCATTTAATTACTTTTACTTAGTTTAATACCTACCATGTACAATTATAATAAAAATAAAAAGTAAAGTTCTTTAGGGTTATCATCAATAGTAGTTATTTATTATAGTACTAGAGAAGAACAGTAAAACAGTAACATACCGCTATCTATAAATTGTTTTTCAGTAAGCAGTCTGTTATCTAGTGAACAACATTCTATGAAGATTTTGACCGAATAAGTAATAGTCTAATGCCCGTATTTACAGAATCACACTCGAAAATCAATCATGTCTTGAGAATCGTTTGTCACTTTCTATCAAGCACAAAGTGATAGAGACGTATGCCGCTCAGTACGCCGTTGATTCTTGGGGCTCATTCTATAAAACCAGCCTAAGAGCTAGTGAACGGCTCATCACTGCAGCTGAGAGACGCCCACTGTTGGATATAGGCAGCGGGAGTGAACGGCTACCAGTATGTAATTGACCAGACCTGGATTCTTGTACAGTGAATATTTGAAATGTCGTAATCTGCTGGTGTGTGTAATCAGCACGAAGGTATAGTAAAATATAAGCTTCTTGGTACTTTTTTTATACTACGAGATGGCAAACAAGCATACCTTAGCCCATCTGGTGCTACGTGGTTACCGTCGCCTATAGGCACTTGCAATATTAAGGGTAAATCACTTAACACTGCAAGTGCGTTGCTATCCTGGGGACTAAGATAATATGCCTTTCATGTCCAGTAATTACACTGGCGGCCCCTTTAATCCGAAACACAGTGAACTGCTTACTCAGTAATAACTGGTACTCAGGAAAAACGTCTACTTTGATAAATATAAGCTTCTGAGACTAGAGTGAACATAACTTTAAAAACTTTAACTTTACAATAAATAACTTTAAAAAATCCTTTCAACAATTAATTTTTTTGTACCTTCTAAATGGTCCGCAGGATGATACCCGCGCGATAATTTTCAGCCATTGCCATTTTCAGTAATACTTTTAATATATTTTAAAATATTCAAAGTGCAGACATGGACAAATTCTTTGAAAATTAGTCAAATTTTGATATTTTACATACGTGATATTATACAGGCGCGGCAGCCACGTTGGGCTTTGCCAGCCCCCACCTCATGTATGATATGTATAGGGGAGTTACTGTACAAAAAACCAGGTCTGATCAAATACATACTGGTAGCCGTTTACTGGTTCTTAGACTATAAAGTAAAAGAACATTCAGAAAACACTTTCGCCAAATTAGACACGATACAAAAAGTTTATAGGTATTACCTGACTAGGTAATTGGTGCTAAGGCAAGCACGCCTCTCGAATTAGGGAGATTTTTTTCAGTCAACTATTGTTTAGCTTTTGTGAGTCTTGTAGGGTTCAGAATACATTAGCGAGCGTAAGTGGAGCACAAATATTGGTTTTACTCTCTGGAATTCAAATTTGTACCGAGATAAAAGTGTCTTACTGCCAATAAATATCTAAATAGGGGGCAATTTGGGCTTGCGACGCGTTCGAGAACACATGTTTCTAACTTGGGTATTACTTTTATTTCTTTATAAAGCTGAAACATAAAGAAATAATGACTGAGTTACTTTTAATATTTAAGCAACGCTTGACAATTTCGGAAGCAGTTATTACACACGGACGTACAAGGAAAAAACAAATTTGGCGAGAATATTTTCTGTTTACGTCGCCGTCAGTTTATAAAGGCATAAACATTGCCAAGACAATATTTATCATCATTTTCCCTATCAAGTAGACAAAAGTTTAATTTAACTTCATACTTTATAAATCTAAAAGTTTCTGACTTGATAAAGTAGAATTCTTGGCATTTGTTCTGATAAGAATATTTCTTGTATTTGGAAATGTCGGAAAAAGGTAAGAAAGTTATATTGCTACTTAGAAAACATTGCTTTAAAGTTTAAAGAAAGTACTTAACCACCAGCAAAGCGGAGGCACGGTAAACACACATTTGTCCCGAGGCTCTCCCGACAAACAGGACAACGGAAATGGATAGGATAAAGACATAGGAACAAGATAAATAATGACCGATTGTAACATATCAGCCACATAAAGAAAATTATTTTTACAATGGGTATTCAAGCATAACATAAGCTTTTTAAGTAGATTTCTTACTTTTATTGGCTTATATTATTTAATTTATGCTTTAAGTTTCTGAGAATCAGTATAAATTTCAGAGTCGTCGAAAAGTCATTCTTTAGGCTGATTAGAAGATCGCATGGTATAACACTTTCTCATTTGATTAATTTTCCCTGACGATGGGTGGCAAAGATCATCCAAATGTACAGGTCTCTGGTCTTTACTCCATTTTCCTTATTAGATATTTTTTTAATGCTAGAAAAATACAATGAAAAAAATCGACCTGCCTAAATATTGACGCGTTTGTAAACGCAAAAGTTATTACATTTTTACAAAAACGGACAACAAGTGTGACAAACAAACATACGACCAGCTCAAGGTAAACCGTCATCGTAAAGTAAAAGCTTCCTATACCAGAGTCGTGCTGATCCTTATCCAAGCCTTGAGAACTAAAGACCGACAAACAGCAACCGACTGTCAAACACTGAAATGGTGGTGTTATTTGACTGCGATCTGTGATTCCCTAGAAATCTCACTACGCTGTGTGCTCTTACTCTTTTAAAACATGACATATTATCCCTGAAAATATTCTCCGAATCAGACTGAAAATTGCTTTATATAAATTCAGGCACAGCACTTCTGTCTACGTTGACACGTAATTACAAAGTTGGACAATAGGCCAGCGAGTGAACGAATGTTCTGTTGATGGATCCTTTTTAATGTGTGCACGAAAAATCGAGCATATAGCAAGCTTTCTAGATGTAAAAAAAAACAATTCTAATGAATACCTAATTTAGAAATCAGTACAGGAAAGTGAGACATTACGGAATAGAATAGAATAATCTTTATTGCACACCAGTAAAAAACAGGAACATTAAATATGAACAATACAAAAAAAATGTACAATGGGCGGTCTTATCGCTAATGAGCCATCTCTTCCAGACAATCTCTGGATGGGAATAGCAGATACATTTTTATTTTTATATTAATTGATACACTTAAGTATTAAACAAAATTTATCAATTAATTTGGGTTTTATCTACCTGATCCACCATAGATATAGGAAACGTCAGTAATAATTAATCTATGTGATCCACTAACAAAAAGTTCATCATCATCATCATAGTAGCCAACGGAATCTAAAAGGAATGATATTTTGAATGTTCCAATGATATTTTGACTTTTTTATGCTTTACATCTCTTGATTTGAAGGTGAAAGAGCTTCATCTGGGATCCTGAACCACTGGGACACTGGCTATTCTTACTATTAACACAATAATGCTGTTAATACTATTTTCGCCATCCCCTATTTTATTTTATGGGTATATAATAGGGGAAGGATAAGGTCATGGTGACTAGCCATGCAGGATTCAAAAAAGCACTCACACCACAGATAATATAATACTAGCTCACACTAACCAAAAAAAGCACAAATTAATATGTATTGATACATAATATAGAACTGATGTGGCTTGGACCGGGAAACAATCTGAGAAGTATTTTTGGTCACATGAGGATTCTGCTAGGAAGTCAATTTGGTTATTTTATTTTTTATGATATTTAACAAGATGAATCCAATTACACAGTTATAATTAGAATTATTTATACGCCATAAAAATCGTCAAATACTACAGTAAAATTTAAAATATTCTCCCAAGGATTCTCCATGCAGACAAATGTGATTTCCACTGATCATGGAATATATAATAAAATATTTCAGTTTGTAACCTTAGATAACGACTGTTTGACATTTAAAAAAAAACACTTTTTGTTTAGGTTGGTATGAAGATAACTGGTTTGAAACGAACTTGGAGCGTGAAGGCATCGAATGCACAGTGGAGCAGATGCGAGAAGCGGCCGAAGGTCACCTCACAACAGAAGCTCTCATGTGGAATCAAAATGCCAATCAGACTACTATATCTGGCATGACTTCAGAGGACTTCAGGTTAGTTCCATTCTGTTTTATATAGATACAGATAACTTCAAATATCACGTCTCTTTATTTCTTATTGCATTATATACATTCTGCATGGACTGCGGATTCCATTTCATCCTTTGCTTTTTTTGGATACATTCTCCCTTGCTGTTATTCTCGTATATGATTTCTATCCGTAGGTAGTAAAAAATAATGGTGAAATCGTCATAATTTAGTAACATATTTAGATTACATGATATACATATTATATAGAAGCAACATATTTCTTCAAACTCTATATACGGATATGAAAGTTTATTTATTTTAGTTATTGAAGAGAGCTGATGAAAAATGTATTATTCGTTACATTTGATAGAAATTACATCCGTACAAAATAACAAATTAAACGACCTTGTTTGTCATCTCGTAATATATAAAAAAGATAAAATTAAAAAGCCTTAATCGAAATTTCTTTCCTATAAAGTTAAAGAAATATGTCACTTTATCTTTATAGAGTTCGCCTTGATCAAATAAACTCAAAATTACCATAATTAAATTGAAGTTCGTAACAAATTTACATGCATCGTCTTGTTTCATAAACGACGGGCACTGCTATGGCTGATTTGCATTGTAAATTAATAAACTTCAATCAGTACTTTAAACTTTTAAATTATGCGAACAAACTCTTCTTACTTTTTAACTATCTGCATTTGTTCAAAACACAAATATTAAACCAATTCCTGTGTAAACGCTACGGTGAAAACTCTGCTGATTTTGAATTATTAACTTTATATTATGTTTAACAAAAGATTATATAAGTTCAACTTTCATTGTATTACATAAAATGAAAGGACAATCTGCTTTGATTATGAAAGTAAGCCAACTTTAACCGTAAAGTTTAATGCTCTCTAGCTGGCAATCATTTCCTTTGAAAGCGTACGACATTTATAAGGTGCAATCCCAAATCCTCTTGTCACAACTTTTACGCAGCTGAACATAATATCCTATTCTTCGGACGTGAGACATTTAGAGTTGAAATGTGCGTTATCGCTATTCATGCTGGGTTTTATTGTTATCTGGGCCTGCGGAATCTTTTGGAAATCCCTTGTGCGACGCACAAAAAGCGAAAACGGATATTACCTATGTAATACTCGGAAACCTGATGAAAACGAGGTGTTAACGAGGATTCAAACAAGAAACGAGTGTCAGATGCGACAATTAAATATTTAGAAGCCAGGACAAGCAGACGTTGAATGGAAATTTTGCTTTATACGTATTTTTCTGAATGGCGCTGAAATAGCTATAAGACATTCTTTGAACAATAAAATAAATACTCATAATGTCCTGCAATTAATAGCCCTATTTTTGATCCTACCACCCCGCTTTTCCGAGTGAATTCAATCTGTTTTAGAATCTTTGATGCAATATCAATGTTTCTAAAACAGATTATATTTCGTATTATTGAGATTCGTAATAATAAAGTAAATTACAAAAACACTAAGATTTAGTAGCTCGACTTTAAATCGATATCGATTCGGTAAAGTTAGAGTCATGACTAAATGTATAGTTTATTAAAATTCATTATTATTAATCATTGCTAACTCACAGGTAGTTAAATATCTCTCATCATTATTCATTACTTTAAAATCAGTACAATGTACTCACGAATTGCTGCTATATTACCCGCATCCAGTGATTTTTGCGCCTTTTATGATAAATGTTAACCTATTTCATTCTGATCAAACCAAAAGCGAGATGACCTATAAACCAAAATACTAGTCGACTGCACTAAAATACCGCGATGCTTTTGGCTTTATTATTTGGCAGCGATCTTGATATGACCGTTGGTTCCACATATGTGAGCCTAATGACCAAAGTAACCCGGTCACTAAATCTGAATAAAGTTGTTTCTTGGTTCTCAATCATATAACTTGTCATTTAACTAACATTAATAATAGGGGTTAAAGAATGAAATTGCCGATTTTTTCCTCATTATTCATTAGTGTATAATTCCTTTAATACAATAGCTTTGTCCATTATTCTTTTTTTATTTTAAACTTCATTACAAGGACTTATATTGATGTATAAAATTTTATTCTTATTCTTATTTTTTTCACTAGAAATACATCTTCAAAAACAGCCCGTCCTAAGAGGTGCCCGTCTCCGTTATAAAAATATTATATTTTTTTATTATATTAATATTTTTTTACAGATATCAATTCTCAAATTTTTTCTCTATGTATCCTATAGCTTAATGTTTTCTAAATATATCCACAAAATTACACAAAATTTAGATTTGTGATTCCTTAAAAAATCGCAAATATATTTGTATGGAAAAATGAATTTTCGATAAATTCTCCAAATAGAAAACGGCAATTTCATACTTAAACCCCTAATATTCTGGTACATTTGCCAAACAATCACACTAAAACCAAGGGGAATGTATGAGAATTATACATTATGATTCCACGTCCTAACTCTTCTTAGAAAAGCTTTAAACCATAAATAATACTGTATGGGATGTAGGTTGTTTACCCCGACAAACCCCTGAAGGAATACTCTATGCCACTTAAATACTGGTAAAAGCGTTTCTATTTTAAGCCTCTGTTGCTCTCGAGTTTCCGCGCCATGTAAAAGCAGGCGGTAAGTACAAGCATCATTTCAACGGAGCGAAGATTGAAGAAGAACCCCAAGGGACTACGGAGCTTATTCCCGACAATTTTCATTGTCCTCGGAAAGCGAGATATGAACATAACGCTGTAACAGCCAAGATTCGAGTAGACGAGCGGCTACGTTATAATATCATACACTAATAAATTGCATAATCCGAGCTTAAGCTTCGACAACGAGCTAACTAAACTTAAAGGCCCATCATCTTTTCTTATAATATCAAGAAAAGATATAGATTATGAAAATTATATTCATTATTTCTATTAGCCTATAAAGTATGATCCTATGAACTTCTTATCGTAGAATAACTCTATGTTAAGGAGTTCATAGGTTTATACTTTAACATAGAAGCTCTAGCTCCAAGAATCCAACTACTTGCTAATGATTGCGGTAAATCGAATAGTACACTTGCCCCATCAGCCTTCAAGTTCTATTCAATGAGCGGTTTTCGAATATTTAGTGCTTTGCGGTCCACATGCAACCGAAACGCCAGCTCGTCTATCTTAAACTGTCGCAACAACATTACGTCCAAATCGTACTGAGAACGCAAAGTGGGCTCCATAACTGATCTCAGCATTTTATTTGTACCAACAGTCTAAGTCATAACGAGACCGTTCCTTTTAATGAGTAACATGAACCTCAGCCATTAGTATTGAATGTAAGGTTCACTGCGGGTAAGCATTGCATCCCGAATGGAACGATTGTATACCCAGTTTGCCTACAAATTGGGGCATTAATGAAAACGGTCAAGCGTGCGCTGTTAATTTCGAAAGGTTTCCTCTTAAATTTCACAGACGAATAATTTGAAACTCGAACGCTTCTGAAATTAATTGACTGTTGGTAATTAAATTGCTGTGGTATTATATAATATAACGGCAAAAACAAATTGTTCTTTGCTTATAATCGTTCTGTTGCCTACGACTTACTGCTCGATACGGGCCTTTAGATGACAGATACATATGATTAGATTGGACAGCTATGCTGACCTTATGCATATTGGTAAGGAAGAAGGAAGTACCATTCAGTAAATTTCTCCCAAGTTCTGCTATTCGTTTTTATTATCTTCATACTATACAGGGATCTAAATTTAGACGAAGAAAACATTTATTAATTATTAAAAATGAAACAACACTGCATTTAAAATGCAATCGTTAAATCGGGACTCAATCAATTATTATGAATATTATGATCATTCTGTTTGGTACCGTACTTACAAGTTATTATTTTTTGTATTAGTATCACTACGATTCTCGTGAGTATCATTTTATATAAATAACGTAAATATAGTTTAGGCAATTTAAAAAATATATAGGAATATTTCCTAGGAGTAAAATTTGCGATCATGAATATTCGATTTTTTCCAGATGTAGTTATAATATTTTATGCTGTTAATAAAATACTATTTTTGTTAAATTAGTTTTTTGTTCTAAATCTTAAAAATAGCAAATTTAATAAAAAAAAATCAATATGATTAATGTCATACTTACAAAAAATGTCATACTTGGACATAATCGGATACCATTAATTTATTTTATTGGATTGGCACATCATGTTTTACTTATATAGTATAATGCTTACGAGTTTAGTATTTGTGGTACCAATTCCACACGGCATTTAGTATTTGTGGAAAGATATAATCATTATTTAATTTTCAAACAATTATTTCAGTTTTTTAAGTATTTTTTTTACTTCCAAAGCGGCAGAAAATAAAAATCAATAAAAGGTAAAAGTATTTTCGATACTTAAATGTGTTATAAATTATTATTATTTGCACTCAGATCGCGGTTGAACGAGGCACTGAGAGAGGCGGGCTATGACATCGACGGGGAGAGATATCCCGAGGGCTACCAGGAGGCGCCACTCGCATACGATGCTGTTTGGGCCGTCGCTCTGGGTAACATTCTAAATTTACGAGCTAAAATGTAGTTGCCTCTGCTTGTAGAGGTTTGAACGAGGAGAAATTGAACATCGCCTGTTCAAAACTTACCTTGTAAAGCCATTTTGCTATAGGCAACTGACGATGGTCACGTTTTACTGTGAATCGCCCGATATTCAGAGTTCTGTTTATTTGTACGAAGGTTTGTCGACGGGGCCGGGTATACCTCCGTTGGTTGTAGCAAAGAAAACAGTTTTCACTGGCTTAAAGAGACAAGTTGCAAACTTGTTATGTCATTCTACAAGTGAGACCTCAAGGCATCGAGGATTAGTGCCAAAACTGAAAACAAAACTTGTGTGTAATTTAATTAATAATTACATTTGAATTAAACAAATAAAAGCACCTGAAATAAGCACAATGTGGATCGTGATACTTACATGAATGGAAACAAAGCAAAGCCACATAGAAATTTTGTGGCGTACAGGGGCTGCTCATGTTTGAAGCAACGATACCGGTATATATGGAAAATTGCCTGATGGAGGAGTATCAAACACTTATCCACTTAACGAAAAGTTCTTACGAGCATGCACTATCGAGCAAATAGAATCCTAACCTACTTGTCACACTAAAGAGAATGGTATTATTGTTAAAAATCAGTTTGATAAAGATGAACCTACTGTGACCGCAATGCTTTCGAAATATCAAAATGTTTAATTATTATGGCATGTATTCTCATAACAACATGTATAATATTCTCACGCTACCGGCACCGTGTCATATGACTCTAAGATACTGTTACGTTATTGATCCAACCCGAAAATTTAATAACCTCCCGTGACGTCACGTCTCGAGTCTGCATCATGAAGGGGCACATTCCAGAGTTTTCAATTTCCCTGGACCCGGCCAACTTAGGTTTGCCGTACCACAAACTTATAAAACGCTAAGTTAACTTGTACAATTTAACTTAGTACATTAAGCAATCCATTGGATTAATTCCTTTGTTAGTATGTTCGCTGAGTTGGCCCGGAAAGTCTATATTAGGATTATGGACCTACATTGAAATGGTTCATTATAAACGTGAATAATTTCATTCGTAGCGTTCAACAAGACAATGGAGAAACTCGAGAAGAGCGGGCTCAGCTTGAAAAACTTCACTTATACCAACAAGAAGATTGCCGACGACATCTACGAAGCGATTAATTCGACATCATTCCTCGGTGTATCGGTAAGTGCAGTTTCCCCTTGACGTCCTTTAGCCGAGTAGCCAGCAAAGTTTTTCATTGTTCAAAGTTGCATTGTTCGCCGCTCGCTAACGTCATTCCAACTTTGCGGAATTTCGTAGTTTTTGTTTTACAAATTGCCCGCTAAAATAAATTGCAAATGTATTCAAACAATAGTCCGAGAACTAGACACCTTTCGCGTCATAATTTACTAATGTTTATAATTTGTTAAAATGATCGCAGTAACGATAAGCTAAACACATTAACGGACGGTTTCAATATTCACAGATAGAGATCGCGCTACCAAAGTATTTTTATCAAGTAACCGCTGTTGTTTTTAGTACTTTGACAATATCACTAGGCAACAATACTTCAACAAACTTACTTGTTAGTGATCATTTCAAAATTTACTCATCTCAATAAACTTCCAAACATATCAATATTAAAAACATAATTTTGAATCTCTAAATGGTTGAATGTGGATTCTATTGAATATGATCAAACGGTATCGTAATTGTATTGTAATAGACTGTCTGCTATTATAATACATAGGTACTTCAAGCCATCCGTTGCTCTATTTTGAACACGCAAGACTTTTTTCCTTGTTCTTGATAACAAACACTAACTAGTTTTACTTCTAACTCTATTAAAAATCATAACATTCATCAATTTTAAATACGCAAATTTTAACAACCTTTAAATTGGATTTTTTTTATTTTGTATCATCAAAATAATAATTTATAATTATTCTATCGGTTTCAGAACGTATTAAAAATTATTTGGGCAATGTTATGAAACCGTGTATTGCCAATAACGAAATTGATGATATCATTATGATAATATCATTCATTAAGTGATAGATATGTCAAAACTTTGCTAAACATAATATTTAACTCTAACCTTCAGAACTTATAGTAAAGCTTTGTCAGTTCGCCTTTTGAATATTTGCTTATTATTTCAACTACAAACTGTGTATGCCTTCTCGTAAAATAATACGAGCACTTTGAAGTCATTTGCAATGCTTTAGCTCCACTAAGGGCAATTTAATTACGTATTTCTGCACTCAGTAAAATTACTCGTAGGGTGGAAATGTTTATTCAATATCTTCCATTTGTGCAAATGTTTATCCAATTTCATAATAGTATTACACACACAGTAACACTATTTTAAATGCACAAAATACATTTTGAAAAGATTCTTAGATAGAATTTATTCATTGTTTATATAACATAGACTAACAAGAATTAAAAGTACCAATTTTTTTGTCTCGATTTAATTGAAACTAAGTTAATTATATCGACTGAAATTAAGTGATAGGCTCGAAATTGAATCATTCAAACCCATACACCAGGCTATCTTTTACGAAATACGATAGACAGAAGACCAAACTGTCTATATTGGATCTAGGTTAGAGAAACTCTATAAGGAAATGAAGAAAGTGTATACATTTTCATCCTAATGGTGCCGCATATCGGCATACAAATCGCCTGGGAATCATGAAATGACTACAACGCCCTTGGGGCTCAAGTCTGAACTATTCAATCAATTACAAGATCCATTTGGCATAACACACATTTCGTACTGGCTTAAGCCAACGCCGCAACGCACTCGGTGACAGGGACACGTGATTTTAAGTCATTAGTGTAATTTAGTTGTGATACTAAGAGATGTTTATTTTATATGTTCATTTCTTTAAACTGAATAACTAGAATACACATTTTTAAAATCTACAAAATGTACTAAGAATAACTGCTAGTATACCATCACAGTTTTTTCCTGCATTGACCGAAATCATAACACACATCAAAACAGATTACGAATATTTTCCGTCTACCTTTGAATTTTATATGATAATACAATATTCATATGCGCATTTTTGTATAAGGTCTTACTACTCAAGTCCGGAATGAAAAAAACATGAGAGCGTTTCTACGACTACTGAGACCTGACAATTTGATTCGACAGTTGTGAACGTCAGATTTTCACACGTGATATAAAAGTGACCTATTTAAATAAAGATGTTTCAGTACTATTTCTGATGCGGTCTGCTAAACTTACATTAAAGACGCACGTGCACACGAACATTTAAGTACCTAATCTCCATTCGAGCTAAACTCTTGCCATTAATATTAAAAGTCACCCAGTAACTCACTGTCGGAACACTGCTTCACTTCCGACTCCAAAAATAGTCAAAAAACTAAGTTTCGTGACTTACACTAATGGCTAACAGCTACTTATTGACAGCGCTGAATTTTATAGAGCAGTTCGACGTTTATACCAACTTTGATTCGGGAAAGTGACTGGAAATAATTTTACGATTGAACGCAGGAAATCGGAGCCACTGTTTTTATTATCGTGGTTTAATAGATAGGGCGAATTAATTCTTTGGAGCATATTAATTCCATGGAGTATTTTATGAGCGATATTGTCGATTTATTGTCCAAATTGTATTTAATAGAGGATACGTACCTGTGTCGGAAGAGCATACAAACATTTTTGTCTTTTTGAGACATATTGATTATTAAGTTTATAATAGTAGTAAGACGCGTTGCTAAATTATTTTATGAGATTAAAGATGAGTTTGTATAAAGTAAAACATAGATAAATATGCAGCTCGAGTTGGAAAGTAGAACACCTGCGCTCGGTCTATGCTGATTTCTTTTTATGTTTTTTGCATACAGCTTCCGAATACATTTCTATGCCATACACTATAAAGAATAATGTTTGGATATAATAAAAAAGAAATGCAAATGAAAATAAAATATTCTCTGTAAATATCTTAAGACGTATTAATATTTTTTAGTTTTAATAGGCAAGCATTGTTACACACTCACTGACGATGCTAAATGCTTACCTAGAAATAGGCTATTCACTTTCGCCTTGAACTTAACGCAACGAAAATATAAGAAACTCAGCAAGGTTGTTCCTACAAATGACCAGATGAAACTAAAAATAGTACATTGCTACCGAGACCTGAAATAAAACAACTACGACGGTCCTTGTGCTTTGATTAAAGTTTTGATAAAGAAATGCGCATTCAACCATTACGATACCAAACATTGTATAGCCGAAAACACCCAAAATATCTTTATCTTTATACTTTGAAAACCTTCACTAAGCACTTGAAAAATATTTGAAGAAAACTGTCAAGCTATTTTACGTATATTTCGGTTATTGTGTTAAAAATTGCTACCCTGTTAATTTTTTGCGTACAGTGAACGCATATTACAAAGCATTTGTTTATGGTAGTTGCAGTTGCGTACCAAAAAGGACTGACGGAAAATTTGTTTTTGTTTTTGAAATAATTAGGAAGTCAGAGAAAAATTAAGGGAAACTTTTATTCTTATATAGTTTAAAATACTTACTTTTCTTGAAGAAGATAAAATTAAGCTAAATTGAATATATTACAGTTATAAGAGAAATAAACTTGAAACGTATCTACACAAAAAATAAACAGCAACTATGTACCTAAAAAAGACTGTGCCTCTTCTGGGGCTTGGCAAGGATTTGCACAACCTTTTCTCATAGAATAATTTATGATTGCTTAAAAGCAAAAGGTACTTAGCATGCTTTGTGTGACTAAAACCAGCCAGGCAGTAAAAATAATAACGTCTTACTTAGAAAAATCGTTATTTTCCAACACAGCTCCAAGTGCAGCTTTTTTATTAATGTCTCTCAATCGTTGTGTCTCAGCGCTCGGTTGCTGTCATGTTTGTATACTTTACGGGTTCTTTTAGGCCGCATGTTCACGGCAATGGACAAGGGTCCGTTTTTACAACGAACAATCCATTGCTCAGTGTCCTGTAGATTTGTATGAAAAAATGTTCACACGGCGAACATTTTTCCATTAGCTTTAACAAAGACAAAAGTTTCGCACGAATCCGTCATTTAACAAAAACAGACGTTATCATATGACCTTAGGAGCTTATTTTTCTAAAGTTGACGGATTGACTTAAATCTGTACACAAGTGTTTCGAAGTTTTCATGGAAACGGAAGGTTATATGCATTTCGGATTGACTTAGATATAATAGACACAGCAAAGCGTGAGTTTCATAAAATAAAATTCACTTGCTAAGAAATAGAAGTATTTGAAACACCATCACCGTTACTTTTACTGCAGGTATTTATAGTTTTATATCTCATATCAAAATGTGCAATTATTTGGAATAATATTATTTTTTTAGGGTTTAGTCGCGTTCTCGTCGCAAGGTGACCGTATAGCACTGACGCAGATCGAACAGCTAAGCGACAACCACTACGTGAAACTCGGCTACTACGACACCCAGGCAGACAACCTGACGTGGCTCGACCGCGAGCGGTGGGTCGGTAAGTTAATAAACCTAATTAATTAGCATAGTTGTCATTTTCGTATTTTTATTAATATCTTATCGATGTGGAATCAACAAGAAAAAGCTAAAGAAAAGCTGTATGCTATACACTACTTTACCGATTCTAATTATTGCATTTTGGTGAATATCCAGTAAGGTTATGTAAAGTCACGAGCAAAAAATAGAAATCGCTGTCACTTGATAGTTCAGCACCTTTATTAACTACGGGAAAAGTCACGAGCTATCAAATGTGGATACATATTATTGCCCGTGACTGCATGATCAGCCTCGGAAGTAGATTAACCTACATTTTCCTAATAATTTTCTCAAATATAGAATTTGATTTGATTTGATAATCATTCATACCGGAGACAACTATTACGAAAGTATTGGCAGAGAAGTATTCCTTTGCCAATACTTCTGAGGCCTAACGTATATTTATAATTGATTTGTGTATACTCTTAAATGATTATTAGATACTAAAATAATTATTATGCAAGTGCTTAGAATTATTCATTCTTAGGCAAATTATAATTAATATCTGCTACATGGAATCAAATTCGTAATGTACATTGCAGCAAAAAATACGGTAACGATCAATAAAATGGAAACCAATTATGTATTAAGTGTATAGGTAAGTACTGAACACAGTGTCAACGCGAAGGCAAAGCAAACTTTATAAAAAGTGTTAAAGTGATACCAGGATAGATATATATTGAGAAATTCTGTTGCTAATTGATCCTGATAAACTGAAATTTATCATCTGCAGACTCATCTCTATATTACTTTCTTTTATTGGGCCCTAGCGAATGAAGAACAATTTATGCATCATGTTTATCTCTTATTTAAGCAAACACTACATTTCTTACATAAATTGGTACCAGATTCATGGACAACAGTTCCACGTTCCTTTTCTTCTTTATTCCGCCCTATTTAAGTTCTCTGCTGCGCTCTGCGATGTTGATTCTGTCGTAAGACCATACGCTCTACCCATTACGTTACTACTATAAACGAAAAGAAAATAGCTAAGCTGGCAAGATCCCAATGAAGCCGCGGCCACCGAGCTAACTCTTCTTGAGAAAATGCACAAATTATTCAGGTGGTAGTATAACAACTGCAAAGCCAAAACACACTAAGTCGACCAAAACTCCGAATAAATTACACTAACGTGAATAAATGAGAGAAAACATTTATACTGAGAGCCTCGTGTAATACACGGCTCTCGAAATCAGGCTAAGTTAGGGCTGCTACACTGGATGCATTGGAAGCCTAAATCACTCAAATAAGATGTCATTGAATTTGTATCTTTAAAATAACTAAAAAATTAAGAAGGAAGCCGTTAATAATTATGGCATCTGAACCCGCTGCGAACTAACTTATTTCTATTTAATGGGCAGTTTTAGTCTAGTAATAAGCAGTCACCGTAGCCTATAGACGCTTTCATCACTGACGTGACACTCGAGCGCTGCCAATTCTAGTCTTCTGCTTTACCTCGTGGTGCTCTGGCTATTTTACTCACCCACCGAAACACAGTGCCACAAAAATATAGTGTTATTTGACTGTGGACTGTAAGGTGGATGTACTAGCCTTTCGGGCTGCTCCAAATTCAAGTGGCTAGTCCGCTTTGCCCATCCTCGACTAAACAGAAAAAACAGTCCCATTACCCAGATAGCGAAATGCTCGGTCGAAGAAGACTGCTTTCTCGGTAGATTTTGAGACACTTCCAATAATCAAATGTAAACACATTGCAATTACAATATTTATTTATTTATTTGGGAAACAAACAGTATCATATGATAATATAAAATAACACAATAAAAAAAGTACACACACCAAAAAAGTTTCCACTAAATGAATAATCACATTACTATGCGTAGATTAAACTTAAGAATTAAAAAAAATACTTATTAACATCACTATTTAACAAATCGATTAAATTTCTTCTAAATACACTAGCAGAAAGGTTAAAAACATCTATAGAAGATAATAATGAATTATATTTACTACAAGATCTAAACAAAACAATGTTGCTTGCATATTTAGTTTTAGTAACTGGCATATTAAACAAATGATTATTTCGTGAACTCAACCGGGGACATTTAAAAATAGCACTTTTGAGGAGATACGGGGAATCTAATTGACAACTAACAACTTTATAAAGAAACGATTGGTCCTTAATTAATCGGCAATTTTCCAGTGACGGCAATTTAAAACAACAACCTCTATGACAGATGCTTTATAAATTTGTTTTGTATATTTTCAATTTGATTAATGTATATTCTATAATGCGGAATTATAGATATAAGTGCTAAGTAATAAAGAACCACAATTGTTTTACTTTTATGAATTGACAAAATTACTCCATTACTCAAGAGTCCTTACATACTAATGTGGTACAATGAAAAAAATGACACGCCATTTACGAAATGGACTATTTTTGTAACTGAATAATTTACGTGAATCGATTATGGCCCATGAATCGTGATAAATAATATCCTTTTTGGATTAGGAAACCATTTAACATTTTTCCTTGTTTTGTTGGGTAATTTCATCACTCCCGAAAGTACCATATTCTGTTTCTGAAATTACAATAGGCACAGAGACGATAATTATAACGGGCTGGTGAGTTAAAAGCCCTGTTCTAGATTACACCTAGCAATGGTGTCAACGATACCTACGTCTAGATTGAATGTATTAAGGTACTAGTAGGAAAAATATCCTAATCTTTCCTAACTTTGCAATTATAATAAAATAATTCAGTAAGTACCGAGCCACGTTTTACGGAAATGTAGACTGTGAAACGGCTTATTAAGTTTCAGCCACTGTAGACGATTAGCTCGATTATAATTTCGCAATTGAGATTTACCTTTTTCGTGTACCTACGAATAACACCTTAAATTACTTTACACTTTTTTATCTCAGAGCCTCCGACTTCGTTAAAATGTTTTTATTACATTGGAAAAAGTTTACATTATTAAAAAGGCCAGAGATATTTCGGGCTGTGTCCTAAGACAACAAACATTTTTGTAACTCCAAAGAGAATGACGGTCGCTCTGTAAATTTCGGAATTAAATTTTGTACTTTATCGGTGAAAATGTAAATTAATTCTAATAAGTAATACATAAAATATTAGGGGCCTGTGTCACAAGATCTATGTAAATTCCCATTAGTATTTATTTGACAGATAATCCATACCAACTTATCAATTTAACTGCTAGATATCTCCTAAGGGTGTCTGCTGTGTTGAGCTGGCACCCGTGTAGGATGTCCACGTGACCTACTTTTGCATCCAAATTTACAAAGGCGTCCGCTGCGTTAAGGCCTATTCAGATTACAGCGGTATATGCTACCTACGTGGGTAGCGAAAAATATAAAGAGATATTCCTTCGGAAGTATGAAGTTTCGCTGCCAGCGCGAAAGCGCTATTATCAGAGAATACCGCATACCGCAGCGATTTTCGCTACCCACGGTGGTAGCGAATACCACTGTTATCTGAATATGCCTTTATGCGGGTTACCGCGCCAGATTTCCGCGCAGCATGACTGTTTATGCAAATTCATAGAGCTGCGCTGCGTGAGGCGGGTCGCTCGTCACATGTAGAGCGGATGACGGGGCATGCTGTCGTGTCATGAGGCGCATAAGAGAGTTTTCTGAAAATCTGCCTGATTGGCTACGTCACCTATTATGTGCGTTTAATCTGAGGGACCACAGGATATTTCACAAAATAAATTTCGTAGGATTTAATAGTAGACTTGCATCAAATTAAATCACATCTAAAAAAATAGACTAAATATATTAAAAAATACAGCCCATAAAGTACGGTCCCTCAGTCCTCACATACCACCAGCCAGATATCGGAAATTATCTGAAAAATTAAGGTATTGTGACTACAGACGTTTAGTAGAGAAATTGTAAAGATGTATGTCTAGAAAAAATAGCTTTTTAGTCTAAGGCCGCCCATTGTAATGAAATGAAATGAAAAAGCTCTTTATCTAAATGGACTTTGCTAAGTACTTTTAAATCGTCAAAAGCCCTACCACCATTTCGACGAAATAATAATTTTACTTAAATAATTATTATTATGCTGAGATGGAGAAGAAAGGTCGAAAGAAACTCCACAGCTTACAATTTCGTAATGAATTCAGAATATCATTAAAGTCAATATGAACAAATTACAATTTTAAATGCGTAAATTTTGGGCAGATTTTACACCCACGCATTTGGATCATTTAAATAATCATTTATCTTGTAATAAGCTTTTTTATATAATTTATATTTTACATTTTTGTTTAATTTGTTATCAGGCAAATCTCTAATATTCTTCGGAAGCTTATTGTAAAAAAAAAAGAGAAAAAGAAAAAAGAGTATACAAACACTTTTTGAACTATGCCTGTAATTTTTATTTACTTTTGGTGTATAATAAAGTTTATTCATTCAATGATAATGTCCATTAAAGCATCAGCTTGACTCATTAAATTAGGTACAACATTTTTTCTTTAAAAAAATAAAAAAACCTATAACACAATTAGCACATGTGGCCGCCACCGGTGGCAGCCACAAATTGTACCCAGCGAAAACAACCCTGCAAATGACAAGGTTGAATCTGACCAAACCCAAGTACCAGAAGTAACTCCCCGTGATAGCCAGTTACCGCTGCTCTCCATGACAAATAATAACGGTGACCTTTATCGCCAAGACGGTCTAAGAGGAAACTACCTAAGAAATTAGAAGACTGTCATGAAAGACTAGTACGGGAGAGTAGTGTAATATAACATTAAATTAACCATACAACCTTGTTTTCATTTTGTCTAGTAGTATAATGAAGTATACAATAGTACAGATTAAAAAATAATATTAAATAGATGTAAGAAATACAGAATTTTAGATAGGTACCTATTATTTAGAAGAAGCTTTAAAAGTTGAGTACATTAAACTTTCGGATATATCTCCCGTCTATCAACTGTACGTACATGCACATATGTCGGTGGACGTGAGGATTGAGTGACCAGTTTGTGATTCAGTACATATCTTTACAACATCTCTACTAAAAGTCTGTGGTCTCTGCCCATGATTTGATAGCCAAGAGCCTCGATAAGCACCTTAAGAGGCTCGCGTTAGGTTGTTGGATCAAGAGTCAGATGCAGAAGGCAGTACTTCTAGACACGGCCCGTATAGTGAGAAGATTCCTGTCTCTGGATCCTTGACCACCGGTAGCCGGGATCCTGATCTTGCTGCCGATGGGGAATTCCATTTTTTTAATTTTAAATGTTATATTTTTAGTCTTATACATTGTAAAAATCAAATAGTTAGAAATGTAATTTTGTATGAATTTTAAATGAAATAAAGGAGATAATAATAATAACATATACACCAATTATCTAGCCCAAAGTAAGTCTCATTATGAACTTGTATTCAGGATAGGTATTAGTTAATGCGTAGGATGCCGCGGCATTCCACGAGATATTTTGACCTATTCGTGTAAAATAAAAGAATGTAATTACTTATTCCATTTAAATAAGGTTGAAAATCATTTGTCCACGGAAAAATCCCTTACAATGCCCTTCAGTGCCGCGCCGTTTTTGTGGGCGCATATTGTCCGCGACGGAGGCAGCCACGGGTGCTCGCGAGTGACCACCCGGCTCAACGCTGTAGATGCCTTAATAACCTGTGAAACCGGCCCTGAATTGGTCGACAAATAATGTTAATACAAATAAATTACATTATTTGTTATCGAATGTGGAAATTGTAGCTAATTATATCATAATGCAAAAGAAACGCCTCAAAATTTTACTAAGGTATGCAAATCATTCTATGTGAGTGTTGTTTAACAATTGTAGGACGGGAGTACTACACGTATTTATTTGTAATTATTGTTGTTGTTTATGTATTTGATCGTAATGTAATTATATCTTTCTAATAAACGGTTAGTGTCGAGTTCAATACACTACTTTAGTTATATAGACATAGTGAAATAAAACGTATAATCATAAAGAATAATTTTATCGACTTGTTCTGTTGACTGGTTTCCATTTATAAGGACATTATGGCTAACGACTACAGTCTGATAGCACCTGCTTTACACATTTGGAACACATGCTTCCCAAGGTCGCTAACAAAATTACTTGCTTCTAGGTTCATTAGAAACATTACAGTAAAAGACAAGAGGTAGATATCTCTTGGATAAATCTGCTGGTTTATGATTCTTGATTAATAAAATATTTACCTCTTTCTTCAATTTACCGATAACCTTATTAAAAATAAATAATGGAAAATAGCTTAGAAGTAAATTCTAATTATTACAGCTGTGTTCAAAAATCGGTATATTGAAAGCGGATAATTCGTAAGTAAATAATTTCAAATACTCTTGAAGAAAATTAAACCCAAAAAGACGTTGTCTATAAACTCTTTTTAATATTATCTCCGCGGAAGATAATATTAACTAAGTATACAAGATTGACGCAATATTTTTCAAATGAGAGGGCAGTCGCTTACGACTATTTTAGTGAACGAGACAAAAAAAACCTAACCTATTTTAATGATAAGTTTATTGATAAAAAAATTAATATACTCTCGAGTCAGAAACTGGAATGAAACGAAATGAAATAAATAACCTAATACCTCTACTCGATGTAGCAGAAACTTATATTTCCTGTTTGCTAATAAAGGCGTTACATTACTACTTCATTTGATTCAAGTTACTATATAAAGTATGATTTTTAATCAAGAAAAGTAAAAATGCTCCGAATAACTCGAATAACAACAATCTTTACTAGAAAAATGCACTGAAAAAAAATCGACTTGTCTCAGGCGGGACTCGAACCCGCATCTTCCACAATCCGGGCGGAAGATGCGGGTTCGAGTCCCGCCTGAGACAAGTCGATTTTTTTCAGTGCATTTTTCTAGTATTAATATTTACGCATTTGTAAACGCAAAAATAATATTATTCCATAACAATCTTTACGTCAACAAACTCATAATTCATATTAAATCTATGTACGTTACACACATTTCCTCTGGCATCTTCAATTTGTCTTTTATAGCCCAATGCTCTAATTTTAAAAATAGCAGTACCTACGTTCTAATCCTATTGTTATTTTACTACGTTTTTACGAGCACACATGTTATGGTGCCTTCACGTCTGCCAATAAGCTCGTAAAGGGCCTGCTTTCACGCAGTCACGTTACGAAATTATTGCCCACGAATTAAATAATAATACGATTCTGGAGGTTTTCTTTGAATAAATTCAACGTAGGTATTAAATATTAAGTTCTCAAAATAAGCTTTTGGGACTTAATTTAATATTACCTATATGTACGTAAAAAAACTCTAACATTTCTTAATAATGTTAATTGTATAAAAATGAATGATTGTGATTTCTTCTCTATCGGTTTTACTAGCCAACGATATCATATAATTGATTTTCTCGTTGGCTGGTGTGGGGCTGATCTGATTTATTTTCTCTTGGACCAAACTACATGATAATTATGGTCTTGTTAAATTTTAACGTAATATAGATTGTAAGCATTCATTAATTCGACTTATTTGTAGTGTTGTAATGCAATCTGAGGATAACGTTGCTGGTTATGCATATAATAAGTAAATAAGTTAGTATTAAGTCATTTGATTGTAAACATAACTGTTTAACGGTTTGCTGTCCCAAATAAAAAAAAATTAAGCATTTTTCTAGTATAAACATTACTGTATTTTTATACACAAAGTCAGGCGAGCCATGAATGTTTGTTTAGATGTAGACTGTTTCTGTCTCTTCGGTCACGTCTCAAGACGAGAAAACCAGACAATTGAGTGATTGGTTGTTCAGGGTGGATGGTAATAGACCGAGAGGCAGATCATCCATGCGATGGACCGACCATATAAAATCTACTGTGGGCGGCCCGTTGCATGAATGCACAAGAAGCGCTACACATCGGACACGTTGGTGGAATATAGTGAGGCGAGCGACAACAGCCCGTGGTACTCCCTCATGACGACCACGACCGCTCTGTCAAGAGCGAAACGAAGAAGAAGGCTGTTTTTTGTAGAGTATATACAACATGTAAATTAAATAACCAACACCCTGAATACAGGTGGTTTGGGATCGGCTTCTGAGTTGATTTCAAAATTTTTTTTTTTTTAAATCTATTCAGAAGCCGATCCCAAACCACCCTTATTCAGGGTGTTGGTTATTTAATTTACATGTTGTATTATCTCTGTGTCCATCAGTGTCAGCACTGACTGCTCCATCACAAATGCACGCAGGCTCGCCGCGTTTGTGAGATAAAAATATGATACATGTCAGCTCAGCATTCTGCTTTGCATCACACAAATCTAGGACTGTAGGTCACGTAGAGCGCCTAAGCAATGTTAGTGGATCATAAAACAAACCATTTATTTTCAACAGGCGGAAAAGTGCCACCAGACCGAACTGTGGTGGTAAATGAGCTGAGGACCGTGTCTTTGCCGCTGTTCGCTTGTATGACGGCGCTTTGCATTGCTGGCATATTGGCGGCAATTGCCTTGATTGTCTTCAACTTAATGCATCGGCACAGAAGGTATGTTCACAACTAACGTCTTTTTGATCATATTTTTATAAATATTTAAGTTGTTTTAATTCTTACGATAATTCGAGCTGTACAGAAACTTACCGTGATATTTTCGATATTTTAAATTGAAATACGAAAATTTTATTTTATTTTAATGTGCTTTACCTATAATTAGTGATGCAACGGAAGTGTCTTAACGGAAGCAGAAACGGAAACAGATGTCAAAAGTAAATTTTTGCGGAAGCGGAAGCAGAAGTGTTAATACTATGAAGAAAAAGCACAAAAAACACTAACATTTTTTTTAATGTTTGATAGGCTGAGCATTTGTCCACTACCTCACCTGATAGAAAGCGAAGATGAGGCCTAAGATGGTACACGCTCGCCTGAAGGGGCTTGTTCACTCTGGCCTTGAATATCCAGAGTACATAGATCCGGAAAAACAGACCTTGGCAACGAGTTCCACTCCTTAGCTGTTCGCATAATGAAAGAGGAAGCAAAGCGTTTGGCGCCGATGGGAGGTATATCCATGAAAGCCTTCGCCGCGTCTGGTCGTCCGGAAGTGGAAAGGGGTTGGGGGGATCAAATTATGAAGAACCTCCGCACGCTCCGAAATGCAACCGATAAAAGACCGAGGGGCAAGCTACACGCCTTCGGTGGCAAAGACTCTGGAGATTAGCCTCAGCGAGTGCCTCACTGCCAATGAGTCTCCTCGCTCGGTGCTCCATCGAATCCAGTGCATCCAACTGATAACGTGCAGATCGTCTCAAAGATGACAACACGCTGCTGCATGGAGATGCAGGAGCGTACTTGGGCTCGATAAAGGGTTAGGAGCTGCTCAGATGTAAAATACCGTTTCACCTTTGAAAGAATGCCAACTTTTTTGACTGCGTTTTCAGCAATGGAGTTGACTCATCATCATCATCAAAACAGCCTTTATAAATCGACCCAGTGCTGGGACCAGGGTTGCCAGGTCTTTTCCAAAAAAATACCGAACAGTGAACAAAAAAAAGCTCCTCACTTGCTGTATTGCCGATCCTTCGACTCGCGCACAAAAAACCGACACACCGGGTTTATGAAAATAGCTTCACTATGTCGAAAAATTGCTACACCCTTATCTTATTTTCTGAATTGCATAGATGAATTTGTAATTCAGAAAATAAGATAAGGGTGTAGCAATTTTTGAGTGTTTTATATGGAACTTCAACTAACATAATTTCAATAAAATAAATTACGTATAAAAATGCTAATATTTCGAAAACGTTGCATGAGAGCCAAAAATAGATAACGGAATTTTTGATCCCCTTCCACACATGAGCTCATAAATAAAACGCAAAAGTGCGAATTTGATTTTTTTTTATATGTGCATGCACAAAAAACAAAATAATTATGAAACAATACTTTATGGAGCCCCGTTACTACAAAGTACTCTGTGCCTGTTATTGTGATTTATAACCTATCAATCATAGTGTAAGTGTTAATTCATAACACACTTTACTTGGCCTATTAAAGGTATCGCAACTGGTCCAGCATATTTTATGACGACAGCCTTATACCATCCTATACAAGTAGGCTATTATCGCTCGAGCAGGGTCTCAGTCGGCGTACTTGTTTACTCATACTATGGGACACTGTCCAGTCGTCCACGCGCCTCCCACCCCCGCGCTCCTCTCTGTAATCTCCGTTTAGAGTTCTGTTAAAAAGTTTGCGGAAGCAGAAACGGAAACGGAAGTGGAAAAACATGCGGAACTTCTGCAGAAGCGGAAGCGGAAGCAGAGTTCTGTTGCAACACTACCTATAATAGTAACTAATCGGTACCAAACAATTAAATAACAAACAAAAATTCAACGAACAATTTAACAATCGCTTTTTTGTCTAATTTTAAATCCTATTGAATCATGTGTCACTATCTTATATGTGGATATTTGTAAATGCCATTGGCTATCATAATTCAAAAATGATAACAGTGAATATTTTAACTGTAAACCTAATTTTATTTTATTAATAACTGTGTGATTACATATTTAATAATACATATTCTGAGTTTTCGCTATTGAATTTAATAAATAAAGTACTCAAGGAGTACTTACATAGGTACCTACTTATCTGGATAATCAGCTATCCCACTTTGTGTCAATTTAAATCCTATTTGTTAAACTCCCGTCTGCTTTAATCAAATTAAACATCCAAATTCTGTACAGCTTAAGTAATTTGGTTTTACTTCATCACGCCATTTTGTGCGATATTTTTAATTTAATTCCAAACTTGTCGTAATAATTTATTTGGTAATTATTTTATTTTAGGAGTAATTTATGTTTATCCAAATATCGTCTTTGAGTTCGTTTCCTGCTTGTTGAAGAGTACTTGAAATGTCATAATAATTATCTTTATTTATTTATCGAAACAACAAAAACACAAATGAATAAAGACTGTCCCAAAAAATAGAGTCGATCGGAAGTCCAGAGATAAAGGAACCTTTGGGGTATCCGAATTACCACGATTATTCATAGTTTTTGAGTTATGCATTTTTTACTAAAAAAAAATCCGAGAATTTTTGACTTGAACTGCTTTAAAAAATTCTACACAAAAAGTAGAAGACTTTTTCGAGTTTTTTTTTTCAACTGAATTAATGAGTTGTATCGTTATGCTTAAAATAATTAGCTCCGTAACTTTGAATGAAATTTTAAAAAAGATGGTATTAAATAATAAATAACAGTTAATTTCAGTTTTATCAAGCCTGCCTTTTTTAAACTTACGTGATCACTAACATTAAATTGTAAGAAAACGGGGTTCATATCCGAGGTACGTGGTATAAGTCCCGTTTACTTACAATTTAATGTTTATTTTTTACTTAGATAATTTTTTCACCGAACCGAGCTCTTCCGTAGGACCTTCTTTATACAGGGTGTAAAAGACATGAACAGTCAAACGAGAACCATGTATTCGGCTCACCATCATAACATTTTTCTTCCTTCAGACTATACCTGGGAAATTGATAGTTACGATTTTATTGAAGGTCAAAGTCATAATTTTTTTTTTCGTTTTTTTATGAAAACGTATTCTATACGTTATTTCTTAATTATTGTCCAAAGAAACATTATCATTTTTTTTAGTATTTCATAACAAAAAATGGTTTCAAAGCGTTAGCGTTCAATGTAGCTCACTCGATGCGCACGGACACTAACGAACGGGGCCGCCGTCTGGCAAAACTATCGCGGTTTTGCGAGTTGCGTGCGAGTTCAGCTCTTTACATTGCGCGGTACAATTTGCAATTTTTTTTAACACCAAAAAATAAAAATGATTTCCCAGCAATATTTTTTTTGAAATATGTCTTATTTTGATGTATAGAATACGTGGTTTTCGTTTGACTGTTCATGTCTTTTACACCCAGTATATCTAAACTTTTCTTAGTAAATTTTAATTGCTTAAGTTAGTTAATCTTAGGAATGATAAAATGAAGATTTTTTTTAAGTTGTTCGAAAATTCTCTAAATTTCAGTTAAATTTTATAGCTCGAAAACTATAAAAAATTGCGGAACATACACGACATACACGACTACAGAGCAAAATTCAATGATAATGCATTTCATATTCGGATCAGCCCTAGACTATAGTGAGAATATACCATTTTCCTACAGTAGGTACTGATAAAATTAAATTATATGTTGATGTTAATGTTAATTTATGCATTATAATTTTTATAATAGCTTCAAATATATTGTAATGTAGTAAGAGCTGTCCTTAGCACAGAAATTAATTTCTTATAAAAGATGAAGTCGATTAAATTGGATTACTACCAATAAGATGACTCAGATCGTTTATAAGAAGAAAGCCCGAGAGATTAAAGCAATTGGGGATCAATCGATCGAAGATGAAGCAGTCACTCACGCTCTCCAGCCCGTGAAGTGGTTAATTTTTATTCATCGGAGCATTGGGCGCCTTTTGGATAAAATTGATTCTGAAAGCGCACTTCCATTATTCCAAAATTATATTCCATTTGAAGAGAATTTTCGACGACCGTCTGCAACTAGCTCTAAGTTACTAAGACGTAGTAAGTGCACTATGTAGTTAAAAGAAATAACAAGAAAAATCGCTTTGTATGTAAGGTAGCTAGATATAGTGTTCGGTAAATAAACCTAGATTTCGAGTTAGCGTGCCTTCGAGCACTACTTCTGAAGAGAATATTGCAATTCCTTCGCCAAATTTAAATTGTTGTTGGGTAGGTTCCGCGACGCTCACGAAACGTCAACCACCTTACGTGTTGAAACTGAATCGGTACCAAAAATACTTCAAAGCAATACACAAACTAACTTCGAACTGCATATGAAACTCCATTGCTTTGTTCGCCCGGAAATATACTACGACTTTTCAGAAATGAAATACGGTATGGGTACGGTAGATGCATTGAAGTAACTGCAATACCTACTTTTGAGACGTGCTACTATTTTCATTATACCAATGGCACGAATGAACGTAAAATATCCGTGAACTTCACTAAATCAAGAATAAGCTAGAGTCAATCTTCTGTTCAAAAAATGACCTGAATGTGATACTACCCTTTAATAACGAAGCAGGAATTTGTTCCCTACCAGGGTGATCCAATGGTCGCACCCAGCATGTAATACAGTTATGCTATGCGGTTGCTGCATATGCTTGGGGGCGGCCGTTGCACTGGGCGTGGACGGGCGGTGGGTGCATCCGGAACACTTCCCGGGGCTGTGTGCGGCGAGGGCATGGCTATTGGCGACGGGCTTCTCCATGGCTTACGGGGCCATGTTCACCAAGGTGTGGAGGGTACATCGACACACCACCAAGCCAAAGGCGGACACGAAGGTAAGATTTAATCGGATTATATCCTATCTTATGAGATGCCGGCTTTGTGTATGGGTTTCTAAGAAAAATGTTTTAGCTTTCAATCTAATTTCTTAGCAACTCCTAATGCCTTGGATGTAGTTTCTAAATCAATATTTTTTTGTTTATCTCACAAAGTTGAACCATTAATAGATATTTAGGAAAAATATTTCTGCAAATGTGAACACATAAAATTTAATAAAATATACATATTTTCATAGAACTGTTGAACATAATACAGTGTACCTAAGGGATTACATGTCATCAATTTCATATGTAAAGTCTTAATGTGTCTTATATCAAACTACGTTTCAGATTCTAAAAACCCTATTAGTTTCTTATTTTTTATGTACACTTAAACTAATTTTAATATTTATACCTACATTTACATTAAATGTTTTGCTTTATTAAAGATAGGGATTTATGTTCAAGTTTCTCATATCCCTTTTCTAAGTTTAATTTACAATGATCATGTCTCGTGAAAATACTTATCACACAAACATCGTGAGACGTCCAACTGTCCGACCCTTTAAGAAGCTTAACATAACAACAAACCATTTAATAACAACTTCTAGTTCGTATAGTATACAGCTTAATAATTCATCATTCCACTCACGTTGCCACTTGCGAGCTCCTCTGGGATTAGCGACCAGGTGACAAATTATATATCCTGCAAGACTAATACCCGTGGAAAGCGACAGGTTCAAACTCAAGGAATAAAGAATTCGTTCGGAAAATTAACTTTATTTTTTATATTAGGTACCCTAATCTGTGATAAAATAAAAATTGTTTCTTAAAATGCATTTTGAGACGAATGAATTAGTAAAACCTTGTGCTGGGCTCCAAACTTTAGCTTATTCCAAAAATCCTTACTAAGATATCAGCACCAGACCTTTATTTGCTTTTTCAATAAGTAGCATCAGCAGGTATATTGTTATTTTTTATGACCAAGAGTGGAATATGTCAAGATTTAAGGTCGTATCACACTTGGGGTCCATGGCCGTAAGTCTCCTAGTGGCGGATTCTGGTAGAGTGGTGGGGAAACTTTCTCGGCGGGTGTGTGGCTTTATATATCAAGTGAGTCCCCTTGGCATTCGAATTAAGTCACATGCCAACGTCGAGTTCTTTTTGTTTTCTCACCACGGCTAGTTCCAGACGGCCCTCTTCAGGGCCACGACCGCGCCCGAAGTACCCCGGGTGCGGTCCAATAGCTGCTCCCGGTGTCCTCGTCAGGAGGACGCGCCAGGTCGAGCAGCAGTCGGTGGACGAGTGGCTGCTGCATCGTTGGGATGGTCTCGGTGTAGTTGCGCTCACGTACGCAAATCCCGAGCCGTCCCGTAATAGCGCACTGAAGGTCAGGCCGGGGAGGATGTTAAGTGGGTATGGAGGGAACGCCTTTACCTCGAGTCCCACATATCCCCTAAGGTTGGCACCACCCCGCAGGGACAATGCGTAAATGCATTTGATCTCCCCGTCAACAAAAAAAAAGGTCTTACCACACTTATCAGCTCGGAAAGAGAACGCCTCTTATTTTAATATGAACGCTACGGAACAGCGGCTACGAGACGGCTGCGGACCGTAGCTAGTGAAAAGATGTGATGTGACTTGTATAAGCATACAGTGGTTCGACGCCTTTGAAGTTGAGGAAAATGCCGCTTTTGTCTAGACAGCATGCAGTAGACATGCAGTGAACCAGTGTCTATCGAACTAGTGTATAGCAGTTCGGTGGCGCCATTGCACTCGTCCCACGTCCCCCTCACGATTGCGCTGTCTAGGCGTGCCCGTTGGCTGACTGTAATGCTACGGCTGCACACATCGCGATGTAGCGAATATTCGTGCTATCGCGATGTGTGTAGCCAAGTATTCGGCACCGTGCGAATTCGCAGGGACATCGCACCGTTGCCGGTAAACTGGCGTACATCAAAGCGTTTTTATTACGATGAACTTGGCTTAGGTAGCCACACATGGTCTTCAATCGGCCCACAGACATTGTGCTCAGCAAACGTATTGGTTTAAACTAGTTTTCGACTATGGATTGTAATAACAGTGTCAATCGATAATTATTATTTATTCCAGACACAATAAAAAATAACTATACCATAAAATATAGACCGACCGCGGCGTCCATTTTGTTTTTGCGTGTGTACATCGTAGATTGTACAACGCGCAATGCGTGGCCGTGTACATTCGCCGTTGGCAGAAGAATGTTATGTTAATGCTGTCGCCTGAATGTTATCGCGAAGTGTGCGGCCGTAGCATAAGAACATATCGTCGGCTTACTGGTAAAACCAGATAAATGCACTTTTTGGCTGATTTGACTTAAAAATGTAGTTACTTTTTTTCGCTCTATAGACTGGTACATACGAATAAATGCTGCGACCTATAGCTGTAAAAATAGTCAGTTTCAATATATTATATATACACTGTGATTTAACCAAAATCCTACTTATGCTACTTATAACAAATGTAACTAAAAGTCTGGTGGGGTTTTCATAATATAATAGGGATTTTTGGAATGGAGGAAAACTTTTCAATATTAAACTTACTGCGCCTCTGACTTACCTTGTACCTACTATGGGTTTTTCGGCATTCACTTCAGTACTGGTATTTGCTTTAACTACTTTAATTACATTAAATTTACAAGATAGTACTAGAAACATCCAGTCAGACTATAAATGTACTTGTCCCACGTAGAAGCAATAAATAACTATATTATTCTGAACTCCCAATAGCCTTTATAGTGATAGTATTTATTTCCTTAGTTCCCTTAATTGGTTGCTTAGGCTTTAGGGCTTTTGCAAAGACGGGAAACCATCGGAATACCTAAGCGGAGGTATTCAGGAATTTCTGCTTGGAGGGCGTACACTGTAGTAACTCAATGACATAAAATCCGGTCATAATCCTGAAAGGTTTCCGAAACATTTTATTTCTGTCCGTTATTCGTATTTTTATTTTTTTGGTATCGTGCTAAACTTTTAACGAGCCACTTTTGCTTAAAAGTATCTTAGCTACTTTACTTCCGATTTCGTCGGCTTTTACCTTGTTTTGGAATAAGTACTCGTCTCTAATGATGCTGAGAATTTTGAGAACACATAAGTGCTTACATATTATTAGCGTGTGTTTATTTGCCATTATTGTTGCTCGTTTCTACAAAATAGGAAAATATAATTCCAAATAGAGTGACAAGTACTAGAGATGCATAGTGTAGTAGAAAACAAAGTCAGACACAGCATAGTTAGACAGATAATTTAATATTTTGTGTTGAAAATATCGAATAATTTTGATAATTTAATAGAGTAATTCTAAAAATACGTAAACGCTTTTATTTTTATGTCTGTAAAATATGAATAAGCCAATATAGAAAACCCAGTGTCAAAAAAGGCTATTCATTATGGCAAATGAATATTCCGCAATCACATACATCATCGGTACACGTTAAGTGCACATATCCTACACCTGAACGATAACCATAAAAAAGGCAATCAAGGAAGATGAGAATAACAATGACAATAAATCTGTCCTGATGGGCGCACACACGAAGATAAAACATGTCCATAACGTAAAATTATATTCAGTATGATTTTTTTAAATTATAGGTACATAACTTCTTGAATTATTTTAACCTTTATAATTGGTGGCTAAAATAGACAGATCGTATTTGACGGGGCAGTAAAATAGATTGATTAAGATTACTAAGTGTAATGAATAGCCCAATAATTAGTACCAACGAAGACAATGACTGATTAAGTTTAATTTACATACCACATTTTTTTGTAATTTACTAGCTGTCCCAGTCACGCGTTACTGTGGTAATTTCATACTACTGTCCTTAACATTGAATTTGCAGTAAAAAAAGGAGGACTACTTATCAAGATAAAATATCTTATCCTTCAAGTTGGAACCAAACACATATTTTAAAAAAAGTTAAAATTGGATCGTTGGTTTCGGAGGTCATCTCAGAAAAACATCGATTTATATAATTATAATACACTAGCTTTTGCCCGCGACTTCGTCCGCGTGGAATAGTTAAATCAAATCAAATATCTATATTGCGTATCACTTGCTTTCTTGCAAATAGTTACTTTAGGCAGCATTTTATTTCTTTGTATATGTACTTATTTTGCAAAAAATACACATAAAAACTGCCGTGTACTATACTGTATATGGCATTTTTACAATCTATCATTTTATGTTTTCCCATCCTTTGCTAACTTACATGCAACCTTTCTCCCCACGTGGGTCAATATTTCAAAAACGCTAGAACAAATATTTGCTTATTTCTTATCCCGTGCTATTAAAAATTTCATGGTTTTATCTTTGGTAATGAGGAATCTCATAAAAAAATTCATCTCATATTTCAAGCCCTTCATTCCCTCTTTTACAAAAAAGCTTTTATTCCATTTCGACGTTTAGTCTATTTTTGTACCAAACATCAAAATCGGTTCAGGTATGGGCGTGAAAGTCATTAAGTTAAAAAGTCGCGTCCGCCATCTTGGATCTCAAAATGGATAATCCGTACCCTATAAACCACGAAAATGATATCCTTTTTAATAATAAGTTAAAAAGTAGCGTCCGCAATCTTGGATCTAGAAATTGATGATGTATTTGGAATCGACTCCCGAAAACTATTAAAATGATACCCATTTCGATTTTATGTTAAAAAGTCGCATCTGCCATCTTGGATCTCGACATAGATGATGAATTAAGAATCAGGACCCCCGAAAACCTCGAAAATTATACCCATATTCCTATTAAGTTAAATAGTCACGTCACGCCATCTTGGATCTCAAAGTCGATGTTTTATTCGGAGTCAGAACCCTCCAAAAACCACGAAAACGATACCCATATTGATATTTTGTTAAAAAGTCGCGTCCGCCATCTTGGATCTGAAAATGGATCGTGTATTAGTAATCGGGACGTCCCAAAACCACGAAAATGATATCCATATCGATTTTATATTAAGAAGTCCCAACCGCCATCTTGGATCTCGAAATAGATGTCGTATTCGGAATCGGGACCCCAGAAAACCACGAAAATGATACCCATATCGACGTTATGTTAAAAAGTCACGTCCGCCATCTTGGATCTCAAAATGGATAGTGTATTCGGAATCAGGACCCCCAAAAACCACGAAAACGATATCCATATTGACATTTTGTCAAAAAGTCGCATCCGCCATCTTGGATCTAGAAAAAAATGTTTTATTCGTAATCCGGACCCCCAAAAACCACGAAAACGATACCCATATTGACATTATGTTAAAAAGTCGCGTCCGCCATCTTGGATCTCAAAATGGATAATGTATTCGGAATTAGGACCCCCAAAAACCACGAAAACGATATCCATATTGACATTTTGTCAAAAAGTCGCGTCCGCCATCTTGGATCTCAAAATAGATGGTGTATTCGGAATCGGGACCCCCGATAACCACGAAAATTATACCCGTATTGACATTTTCTCAAAACGTCACGTTCGCCATCTTGGATCTCGATATAGATGTTTTATTCGTAATCCGGACCCCCAAAAACCACGAAAACGATACCCATATTGACAATATGTTAAAAAGTCGCGTCCGCCATCTTGGATGTATTTTTGTACTGGGGGTTCTTACGACCTTTCATCCCCTATTTCATCCCCACGTGGGTCAATATTTCAAAAACGCTAGATAAAATATTTCTTTCTTTCTTATTAAGTCCCTAATTTCAAAGTATCATGGTTTTATCTTTAACAATGACGAAGTCCCATACAAACTTTCATCCACTATTTCACCCCCATACAGGTCTAAATTTCAAAAATTTTAGAACAAATATTTCTTTATGTCTTATTAAGTGCCTAAATTCAAAGTTTCATGGTTCTATCTTCAAAAATGACGAATTTCCATACAAACTTTCATCCCGTATTTCAACCCATACAGCCTTTTTTTTCGCGATAAAAAGTAGCCTATGTCCTTCCCCGAGATCTAATCTATAGTTGTACAAATTTTCATCAAAATCAGTTCAAAGTATCATGGTTTTATCTTTAACAATGACGAAGTCCCATACAAACTTTCATCCACTATTTCACCCCCATACAGGTCTAAATTTCAAAAATTTTAGAACTAATATTTCTTTCTGTCTTATTAAGTGCCTAAATTCAAAGTTTCATGGTTCTATCTTCAAAAATGACGAACTTCCATACAAACTTTCATCCCGTATTTCAACCCATACAACCTTTTTTTCGCGATAAAAAGTAGCCAATGTCCTTCCCCGAGATCTAATCTATAGTTGTACAAATTTTCATCAAAATCAGTTCAAAGTATCATGGTTTTATCTTTAACAATGACGAAGTCCCATACAAACTTTCATCCACTATTTCACCCCCATACAGGTCTAAATTTCAAAAATTTTAGAACAAATATTTCTTTTTGTCTTATTAAGTGCCTAAATTCAAAGTTTCATGGTTCTATCTTCAAAAATGACGAACTTCCATACAAACTTTCATCCCGTATTTCAACCCATACAACCTTTTTTTCGCGATAAAAAGTAGCCTATGTCCTTCCCCGAGATCTAATCTATAGTTGTACAAATTTTCATCAAAATCAGTTCAGTGGTTTAGACGTGAAAGCTTAACAGACAGACAGACAGACAGACAGACAGACAGACAGACAGACAGACAGAGTTACTTTCGCATTTATAATATTAGTAAGGATTTACAAGAGAGAATAATCTACAACAACGTAGAACATTACAGAAGTTACTAATACTTATTTTTGTCTAAATGTTAGTTAATTTTAAGTTATATTTTAATTTATTTGGAAAACTAATAACTTTTATACCAATTAAAAATTATATCCAGTGAAGTGTAGTAGGTAATTAAATCACTGAAGTTTCCATAATTAAATATTACAAAAATTCCATACAAAAGTTTTATTATTAAATAAAACATAAAATGAAAACTCAATGTTATCACAAAACATGCTATTCACTTGCTTCTTGAATTGAGAAGTTTCAGTAGAACGAGGAGTTAATTTCTTGTGAAACAAATTACAAAAAATATTTTAGCTGTTTACTTTTGTTTTAGAAACGAATGCACGGCTGGAAGCTGTATACAATGGTAGGGGGTCTCCTAGTGGTAGACGCAGCACTGCTTACTGCGTGGCAACTACGGGATCCGCTTCAGAGGAGGGTCGAGATATTCCCGCTAGAAGCGCCGAGGCACCATGACGACGATGTACATATACGACCAGAGCTGGAGCACTGCGAGAGCGAACACAATACCGTGTGGCTTGGTAAGTCAACTGGAAAATTAAACAAACATAGTATAGTTACTTGACGTATCTACCTCTGCCATCCTCGCCTATCTGCAGTTCGAACTGTCGATCAATATATTAACCGATCGATTAGCAGATTTTTTTGTTACCTACCGAACTTTATCTGTAACCACCCTCTCGTGTATTAAACTACCCTCGACAATATTTGTTGTAGAATATACGACGGCCCATGCTACCGATATTGTTTTATGTTGAAATGGACAAATTTTCACGCACTACTGTTTCATAGAAGCACCCTTCAAATGTTTAATAAAAACAAACACCCTATTCCTTTAGAAATGACAGTTGACTGACGGGGACTAGAACACAAACACAAGAATTGCCTAGAAATTAATTAAGTTGTCACGTCTTACTATTGATATTTACCGTGATATTTATGACGTGATAAATAACAAAATTTCATATTAAAATTACGAGAGAATCTGAGTTTCAAATTAAATAATTAATCGAGGTAGGGCACAGCGGACTAGTCGCACTTTGTAGCGCTCAAACTGGGATAGCACCTCCCAACCACAGTCAAATTAGACTACACTTTTTTTCTGTTTGTGAGTAAGGTTGCCAGAATTCCATGCGGTAGGGAAGGGGAGTATGGTTAGCAGACCGCGAATGTGTTACAAGTGTCTATAAGCTGGTCTGCCAACCAAATAATACAAAAAAAAATATGTGTGTGTCAGCTCCGACGCACGACTGGAGTTTACTCCGAGACAGGTGAGATGGCGCACCTGCTATCATCCGTGTTTTGACAATTAGAAAGTTGCGCGACATAGGATGCGCACCAAAAACGTAACGAGGTCATTCGAGGTCATTCATCGATAGATTTTACTCCTCACATTTTTCTCATACCGGGCCCCTTATATATGCAAATCGATTCTTAAGGAGTAAACTCCAAAAAACATAGGCTATTAAAATAAAATGCATAATTATGGAAGACAATTGATTGTTACCTGGAAGCAACTAGCTTTTGACATACGATACAATAACTTATCGTTGTATCAAGAGGTACGGCGTAAAAGTGTCAATAAACAATTTTTCGTTTTCACAAATTGAGTGCTTATTTTTCTTTATACTTTTGAAAACCTTAGTAATAGTCTTGGCAAATTTTGTTTCCAGAATGATTTATTTGAAGCTGTTCAAACTTTTAGTGCCACTTCAAACACATCCTGACACTCTAAAATATTATTACCGTTCAGACCGTAACTTTTCCAGAAGTACCTAGGTAATAAAATTACGCAGCTAAATTTGTAATACAATGTTCATTTAATTAATCAAAGGTCTATTATACCTTTTAATAATTATCTCAGGTCTATTAACTTACGCAAATTTTGGACTAGCTTATTTAACTTTAGCTGATTATAATTAATCTTCTCAATTATGATTTTATGAGCTTAGTAATCCGCAGCACCTGCCCGGCACAGGGTGCATTTAATAATGTACACAATAAACAAGAAACTTTCATTCACTTATAAGCGGCAACATTAATTGCTACTAAAAAATTAAACAACTCAAGCCCATCTGGTGAAGCCGCAACAGCAATAATTATGAAAGATGTTTTAATATGAAGTAATTTAAGACAGCCCCTAAACAATAAATTATGTTTTATAAATCTACGCCTGCCAAGTCCTCTGGCACTCATTTCTAACTTGCTGGTTTTAAGTAATGAATGGAAGAAAAGTTATAAGTGGGTGTAGCTTTTGTATGATTAAAATGTTTAAAACTTCATTGAAATTTCTACCGTTACCATTTTCTGTAAATACGAAGGATAAGAAATATATTTTTTTGAATAATCAGACTTCATTAAGGTTCTTAATATAAAATGGGAATATCTAATCTTATCTGTAATAAAAATTCATTTATTAGCTTAGCTATATTCATAATAGTCATATTGTGTTTGTATGTAACCTATGATTTTTGTTAAGAGTGTTGGCTCGTTTGGAGAAAAATCAAAATCAGAGTCATTTTCTTGTCTACAATTACTTAACTGCTGAAATGAAATGAGAAAGTTTGTTACTTTAAATATACTTTGCTAAGTACCTTTACATCGTAAAAACCCTAACACCGGTTCGGGACGAAATAATTATTTCACTTAAATAATTACTCCTACGTTATTATAAAATACTGTCCTTTATCTTATTTAGGTATACTATAAACCTTAATATTATTACTTTTTAAATTTTGTGTATAAAACAGTTTATTATTAATAATAATAAACTAGATATCTTTACCAGATATCAGTGGCATCAAATTAAAGTAAACAATGGTCCTATGCGGTTGTCATAAAATACTAAAATATTTTCATACAGTCATTAAAAAGAAATGAAAATTAAGTATCACTGTCCACGGCACGTAGCTTCATACAGGCGTATTCGTCATCACACCTACGCTTGGTCCGGCTTGCTGCTTGCAGGCGTACATCAAGCGCATAATGACGAATACATGGTGTACGAAGCTACGTTTCATGGACAGTGATAGTTAGACAACGCATCCTTTGCAGGCGTAATGTACGGGTACAAAGGGTTGGTGCTGGTATTCGGTCTGTTCCTCGCTTACGAGACGCGCTCCGTGAAGGTGCGTCAGATCAACGACTCGCGCTACGTGGGCATGAGCATCTACAACGTGGTGGTGCTGTGCCTGATCACGGCGCCAGTCACGCTGGTGATCGCGAGCCAGCAGGACGCCGCCTTCGCGTTCGTCTCGCTAGCGATCGTCTTCTGTTGCTTCCTCAGCATGGCGCTTATATTTATTCCTAAGGTGAGTAGCTAGCTGTACGATTTATATGCATTTAGAACTGTGCCCCAAGCGCGAATAGTAACGTAATCGTGTCGAGAACTTTCTTAAACTACAATATTAAACTCTAAATCAGGATTTCATTAACATCTCTAAATAAAATAAAATAATTATTAAATTATTTTATTTAAAAAAAATCAACGTCAATTAATTGCTGTTGAAATATAATAAATATTTCCTACGTTTATGAAATCTTTATTGGTACATGAACGTTTTCCGTGACCTTCTTGATTTTGACAATGACAGCTTCGAGAAATTCATGATAACCCTTAATGGCCCTCCAGACTCACGCGAGAAGTCTCGCCGAGACTTGACCCGAGAAACGAGATGGTATCTACACTCACGCGACCTTCTCACTTGCGTTCTCGACCGTCATGCGAAATGGATGACTTTGACAGTGCAGCGGCTTTGGTATTTATTGGTCTGAGGGTATTTACAGTAAACCACAGCAGTTTGTAGGATCGAAAAAGCGAAGGAGTGATATTATAAAAATTAGTACAACCTAACATTATAATTATATCATCCGTTTGGATGATTTAATGTTTACTAGGATATTGGTTGTTTTAATGTTGGCAATGAGCTGTTTTAGAATATTTTATAGAGGATACCAAATTAAATAGAATATAGAAATAACCTCTCATGGATAAGTGCTGAGACGGGACTTAAACCTGAACGAAACGCTATGAATTTCGATCTTAACTAAATGCCAAAAAAAAATTAGAAGCAAAATCAATGTTTTAAATAGAACATTTAAAGCATGAGTGTAGATAAAATTAATTATTTAGACAGGCCCTGTTTCAAAGCTCAGATTAATAAAATAATAAATGCAAAGCACACACATGCGATGGAAATCACTTCCTACATCGCAGTGAGGCCGAACGAGAACAAACGAGAATGTGATACGGTTCTCTTTTCTCGCCCGAGAAACCCTTTGAAGCGGACCAAAAAACCGACACCGAGAACAGGCGAGCCCGAGAACGAGAACGCGAGAAACTAATCACATTCACGCTTCTCGGGTGTTCTCGGGGGTTCTCGGCGAGAGTCTGGGGGGCGCATTAGAATCTAAGATGATAACCGTTCCTTAAATAACATTAATTCATAAACGTTCAAAATATTTATTTGTTTTCATCAGCTAATAAAGTTTTTTTGCTATATATTATATACATAATTCTATACATATTAAGTAGGTGTTTATAATTTTACTATTAATTTAATATAATTTACCAAGAAATGTTATTTAAATACTGAATAAGATTTTATTTTCTGTAATTTTAGAATGTTTCTCGATACGATAAACTTACGAATCTTTCAAATATTCGTGCTTGAACCAGTGTGCGCTTATACAAGTGGCAGACGTCCAAATCGTTTCTTCGAGTATTTAACACGATAAAACACGATGATGTTTCGTCCATCATTATATCAATTTCTTACATTTTATTCTATTCATAAAGCTTAGATAGAAAACATTGGCCACTTGTCTAAGCACTCTGGATCGATGAGCATGAGATGAATAAACTCGTAGCTCGTTCGAATATTTTTTGGTCTTCGCAATAAGAATTTCTTCATTAATTTATATCATACATTTATTAAAATGCGTATTTCCTTATTATTTTTGTGACTTTCCAAGACAAGAATTCATTTGTCTTGAAAACAATTTCAGTGCCAAAATTAAATGTAAAAACGCAATATAATAAAACAAAGCTTAATCATTGGACCAACGCGGTGTTTAGTCTTATCGACAGATTTAAGGTAGACATTTATGAGCAATTTTTATGTTTAGGTAAAAATGCCTATATTCTCGTAAAAAAAATGGATTATTGTACATCTACAATCTGTATTACCTAAACTCATCACATACCAAACTTACAGCGCCGGAGGAATTTTTCGGAAGACTATACAACAAATAAATGTCCTCGTTGATTGGACTAATACACATCAACACAAAAATACACAAAAAAAAAATCTTGCTTATTACTTAGTATAAAACGTATAAACATTGTAATAGAATAAGTAAAAAGGTTTAGCATAATGGCAAATCAATGAAACTCATTTCATTAGTATCGACGTATTTTTCAACAACCTCATTTTACAGTGAGGCTGACCGTAATAAAAAACGCGCTCCAGTGGCGCCATAATAAAAATGTAATCTATCGTCAATTTCATGACAAAATCATTCAAAATTAAATTACTGTAGGGTGTGAGCAGATAGGTAGAATATAGATATGAATCTATTTGACGCGGAGGGCCGTAAGCCGCACTAAAACCGTACTGGTATTGAATCAGACCCGAAGCCGATTATCTGCTAAATTCAAATTCTAGGGTGCGAGCTCTAGCCGCAAGGTAAAGTGTGAATTAATCTTTACATGGCCGCTGATGGGAGGTAAACCTTTCATTTCGGAACAGACGCTTCAAACGAGCATACTAATGACCTTGTTTGTAATGTTTCAAACCCGTGAAAGATTATAAATCATAAACTGAATACTAATTTTTTTATACACGCGGCAGAAAATGTATAATTGTATGCACACATTTGTGTCATAAGGGCGATATGTAACGCACAAAGTAAATATATTATTTTTCATCATAATGAATAAACGTATTTAAATAGGCTATGTTTTACCTAATATAAGTACTTAACTATAAATAGAGAAATGAGTTTTGTCATCAAAAAGTCATTAATAATCTCCACCAGTTTTAAAGGCCAATAAGTACCTTTGAAACGTTATCCTACAATGTCTCTCTAACTTGAAAACTGATAAACATTTTCAGACCAAGTCTTTGAAACTGACAGAACCTCAAGGGCAATATTCAGTGGTATTAAATTGTAGGACGCTCACGCTTGATGAGTTAATCGTAAAGATTTAAATATTAAAGCATCTATGTATTTATAAGTTTAATTATAACAGTAAATTGTATTAAATCATCAAGTAAATTTGTCTAAGTTTAATATAAATATATGGGAACATTGTAAAAATAACTAGAAAAAAATTGTTTTATTAGGTAAGTACCTACTCGTGAATCTGAATTCCTTGAAATGCAATTGTCAATGCGTATTTCAATTTTGTGTAGCAAAGAAAAAATTTTTATTATCAAACTTTTTGTGCGTCATCTTCTACTGCTATTAAAACTTAAAGACTAATAGATTAGTAGACTCTGTTACCTAAACAGTAACAATGTAACATTAAATGATAATCAAATTACATTAAATTTGACAATATAAATAAATTAAATAAAAATGCCAATAAATCTTTACGCGAAAGTTCAAAAGCAACAATTTACACCTACAAAGAAAAGTGCTTTATGGCAGTAGATATAACACGTTTTTACTTGATTTAACACAATTAACGGTTTCGCGAATCAGTGGCTCAAAGAGATAAGAATGGTTTATGGGTTTCGAAGTGTCAGTCGCTAGCTGGTATTTTAGCAACTTAGTATATTTTTGTTCTATTCATAATGTTACATACCTATAAAGCAATTGAATACTTTATTTAAAAAACCACCTTTGTCAAAAATTTCATGATGAGTTAGTTACGCCATCTTGTAGAGAAATTCGTAAGTTCGTAGTATTTGAAAAAGTCCAAAATATGAAAAATGATAGATAATATAGTGCTAATCATAACAAATAGCAAATAAAATATACTTACTCAGTTAAGTGTGAAGATGTGAAGAAGTTTTTTTACTCTGGTATAAAACTAACAAATTTGACTTAGGTGGTTTTTAAAATAATGTCTTCAATTTCCTTCTGTCCTTTACTATTCAGTGCGTAGTTAGCAACACCAAGGTATATTGATACATAATTTAATTTATCAGTTGTTAGCTGTTCATAAGATAGTTCACCGTTAAGAGAATTTTAATTTTAATTAATTGGTAAGTAGGACTGGATGTAAAAATGATCGTTGACATCTACCAACATTTTGATAATTTGAAATTTCTAATAAATGATCACCTTGATTCAATACGACAGAAATAATAAAGGCGATGGTACCTATCCAGACAACCCTTCATATGGGTCTACCACCTAGTGCTCATTTAATGGCAAATCAATGAAATAAAAGTCCTAAAGCGCCAGATCTTAGCCAGATTAAGCTGTGTAATGTTTCCCAGAGAATAAATAAAGTAGAACTCCACAAATAAATTAAATCATTTTCCTTAAATCAATAATGGTATGGTTGATAATGGTGGTATAATATTAGATAGCCATCTTTAACTTTTGTAGCCAGGGATACTAATTGTTAAATGTTGCTAAACGCGAAAGAGTAACTTTCAGCTATACACGAGTTGCACTGCATAATAATATAACGTTGAAGTAACAAATGTTATCGATTGTCACCACATGTTGACAGTTTTCAAAAGTTAGACAATGTTACCTGACACAGAAACAGACCCTAACAAATGGAAACGCTGCTCCTCAAAAAATAATAACTGCAGTGTGAGCGCACCATAATAACTAATAGTCAAGCTATCATACATTCCATAGTTTAATGCGCATAATTATATTATTGCGAAACAGGTGATAGAAGTAATAAGACACCCGACTGAGAGAGCTGAGAGCGGCCGAGGATCGGGATCAGGCTCGGCACCCGCCGACGAAGAACGATACAGGGAACTTGTGAAAGAGAACGAAGAACTGCAGAAGCTGATTGCCCAGGTAACATCTTAATAACTCTTATTACTGGTTTTACAACCCTTGCTTGTTGCATCTTTTGAGCCTTCTTTATAAAATTGTAATACCTTTTTTAAAATAAAACAGTTTATTTTTCTGTTTTACTTTAAAAAAAGGTCGACGTCACATGCTTTTAAAGTAACGTCATAATTAGAAATGATATTTGTAAACAAGTTCTTTTACCAATCTTTTGTTCTGTGATGAAAATAACTATATGAAATTATTTAACGAGCTCTCAAGGAAATTACGGAGCTCTTAAGGAAAACTCCATATCCAATAATTAAATTACGTATTTAACGTATTTAATAAATCATCTGCATTTCATAATGTTACCACCGCTATGTCACTTAGACTGCATCCTTCCTTATCTGGTATCAAATAATATGAACTCAATGCCATACTATGCTAAGTCGGAAATATGCATTAGTAACTTACTTTAAGAAACCTTTTCCTTTAATGCATATTTCACTACACATTCATAAAAAAAATCCTTTGCCTGAAGCTGAAGCGTGTTAGTCAAATAAAATATATTTCTTTATTATGTCCAGCTAAAATAGAAATACCCATAACAAACAAAACAAGTTTCATTTACCACAAACGTTTCATTAAGTGTTTACAAAGAAATAAACCATAAATGCACTATTCTCTTCCGTTCAAATAGTTCTTTGTAATAATTGTAGTCGAGACTTTTACCATCTTTGAACGACATGAACAGCTATAGAGACCTCATTTTGTATTACAGTTTAAGTAAATTAGAAAAGTGCAGTAAATTCTTATTTATTGAACAGGCTATCTTTTTATTTTAATTTCTTTTCAGCACATTAAATGCAATTTGATGTTCAGCAAATGCAATTTCAATGATTTGCATTTGAAATGTTTGTCAAAGAAGACCCGCTCTTTCATTAAAAAGAGTTAATTTTAACAGAGAGAATCCTAACTCCTAGTAACGTATCAATCCTGTTTCATTGCTCTTCAGCTGCAATCACAAACTTTGCACAATTGAGTTCGACCATGTTTGAAAATGATTATTTGGTCAGGTGCTATTTGAAACAAAATTGGACCATAAAAAATGCTTTATGCTTAATGTTGTGGTAAAAAAATTCAGATAGTCTAAACTCTGACCAGAAAGAAAATAGTTAAACACTTAAACTAGAGAAATAATTGATCGTCATTCTCATTGAGTATCATAAAGTAACTATCTATCTTCACTATGAGGAAAGTGTTGATTTGACATTCAAGTAAATGTTATTAATATTTCTTATAAGTGTATTCAAATATTAATAATACTGCATAGTGCTTTGAAATATTTGTTTGAATAGTTTCTCAAAAAATGTAAATTTAATGTCTGTACAGATGTGCTAAGTCGAATTTAATGTCTGCCTGATCCAAATACTATTTGGAAGAAAATAGATTCGACCTCAATTTATTTACTTTTTACATTACTGAGGTCATATTTTCGCTGCAAATGATGATTGCGTTTCGCGTAACCATCGATTTTGTATCATAAATGATTACTGCCTCCTCCTAATGGATTGAATACCATTTCTAGGTTAATGTTCAAAAATAGAAACGCTGGTTTATTAGAATATTTATATTATTATTACCTCAGCTAAAAGAATTAAAAGTAACTTATTCACCGATGGATTTTAGATAGATTAAAATATTAGATAGATTAAAATATTAGATAGTAGTCATGTCGTGACGGCGGAGTAGAATAGCATCACCCTATATTCTCCAACGGGTGTCGTAGAAGACGAATAATGGATCAGCAGAGGGGTATTGATCACCTTATACTCCGTCCACCAATCCGCATTGGGCAAGCGTGTTGGACTACTTAAATCTCCTTCCATGACAAGGAGAGGCCTTGTGGATAACTGTGTGTCTTGTGTTTTGATGTATACATCATTGAAATAGGGAATTGTAAATGCCATTTACGCAGGACCGACCAGTTTTTTTATGGCAAGTGGTTTGGAAATTCTTGGGGAGGCCTATGTCAGTGGGCGTCTCTTGGATGAAATGATGATAAAACAATAAATGATGAAGTTACAGCTATCAAACAAAAAATAAAACTAATAATAAGGATAAGGATAAAATAAAATGATACATAATTACCGATTGTATGTCCAGAAATAACTGCAATGATGTTTTTAATTATTTCAAGTGGTGTTTAAATGAACCCAAACATAATGTTCGCCTAGTAGAAGTGCTCATCGAAAACCAGACGAAATGGTGTTCAGTGTTGTACCCATTTAAGTTTTACACAACAAGATTACATAAATTGTTACTAGAAATTATATTAATAAACCCAAGTTATTAAGCTAAATTTAGAGAACAAGTCACAATCTATATATATAAAAATGTTATGTTGGTTTGTGTATGCTTCAAAAACTCAAAAAGTTCTGCACCGATTGAGTTGAAATTTTAACATGATATAAAATCCGCATCAAGGATTGTTTTTATCTATTTTTTTGCATCAGTCACATATCAGCGACCGCGAGAAAACAGTTTTTTTAACGATCAGCTGTGTACCAGTGACCGCGCCATCTGCCAGAAGCGAGGAAAACACTCGCTGACAACCGCAATAGTAATGTAAAAATAACAACCGTAACTAGGCAACCGCCATCAACGTCAATCAAAAAACTATAGGGGGTACAGGGTACAGCTAGAGTGTATATTGCGTGTTCCCGATTCGGCAAACCAGATAGTCTTTATATCTACGCAGACAGTGGAAAAACAAAAAATATTGTATGTCCACAAGTATTGCAAAATTAAACTTATATGAAAGGTATTCTTTGTTTTATTTCTCATTTCTCAACCATTCAATCACAATGTATACAGTTTGTTATTCACTAGATAGTCTTCTTTGCTAGTGACACAGAATTATTGTGCTTATGTCTTTTTGGATTCACTGATAAATCTGTATAGCAGTACACAATACATTGAATAACATAAAATAAAACGTGTATTTTTATGTTTATTCAAAACTCAACTGCGCAATTATGATAATAGTACTATAGGTATATTGGCAATATTGTGCTTATTACACTGAAAATTATTTATTTATTACAGTTCCTGGAAAAAGTGTTCTTCCTAAATAATTCTACACATAACCAAGCATGCCTACTTCAACTTTGCAAAGAGAGACAGTGGATCGTAACTATACACCTATTTAACATTCGCAATAAAAAAATGACCCGAATATAAATAGCATATGGACTTTATTCAAAAACATTGATGAATGCGTGAATGCCTGTCAATAAATCTATTTTATTTTGATGGTTAATAAAATGAACACTCTTGGCTATCAAATATCAGAAGTTTTGATGTATATCTTAGGGAATGCTTAACTTTTTGAATAAAGCCTTTTTCCGACTTTCCCCGCCGAATAAATTTTGTTTGGCTCAATGTTTTCCCGCAAACTTTTTCGCGAGTGGCAAAATAGTTGAAGGCGGCGGTCGTAAAGAGGTGTTTGGATAATAAATAGTAAGATACGGTGGTAACACGGTAACGATAACTGATGCGATCCCGAAGTCTCGTTGAAGGATTTACTTCCTTAGTCCTTTCGGTGTTTCGGGGTAACTTTATGAAATGCAGACGTTTTCACTAACTTTTCAGCGACCCTCGCATAAGTTGGTTAAGGGTACTTCACAGGGGTAAAATTAAGGTTCATTCTCGTTTTTCGGTATATTTATAAGATTCCAATGCATTGATTCAGAATTTTATTGTATTTGATTTACCTACTGTGATTTATTATTTTCAAACGTAAAATTTTAAATACATAACTTATAATAAAAATATACCCATATCCCTTTTCCTATCAAAAGTCCAATAAGCTACCTGTGATTCTGTTTTAAAGTAAATCTTACCCAAAAACGTATATTCCCTTTAGTTGTTTCTGCTTTAACGTTTTAGTTACTTTTATTGTTGTTTTTCCTATTATGCTACTTAGGTCGTGGCCGCACTGCAGAAACGACAAGCGTTTATTTGTGAGGAAATTCCCCGCCGCTGTTACCGTGGCAGCTAAGGCGTCTGCCTTTTACATTTATTTTACTTATAAATTATTTTTTTGTGTAATATTACTACACCATTTTTATTTCCATTGCATTTTTTTATAATTATCTAGTTATCCGTAATAGAAGGGGCTTGTGTCAGTGCTTTCCAGGAACATAATAATAAGATTTAATATTTTTTTTTTTAAATTAAGACTTAATCTTTCTTATTTGTCCATATAAAACACTACCCACTTTACTTACTGTCGGAGTATTTCTTAATAAATTATTTACTCTGTACAAATTTATATTGTATTGATTTTAATACAGTAGTGGGTGGTCTACTGCGCAAGCGACTGTACTAAAACTGAAGAATGTTCACAGAAAGAAGAACGGATCCGGGTGTTGAAACAGAAGCTAGTGGAGCGAGAAGCGGCCGTGACGGACGGCGTAACCCAAGGTACGGGCGGCGGCGTGATCGCCGACCTGGCGACTGCCACCTCTGACTATGGCACGTCCACCAACTATACGCGCTCCTCTCGCGCCTCTGTATCCGATCTTGACTTTTCAGAGAGCTACCTTTAAACGCACTTCCCGATACCCTTAAGACTTTCCCAAACAGATCGCATACTTAGTGCGTGTCAAAGCGTCATAGCGTTGCGAGCGAGTGACGCTCTGTTTAACACTATAATACTGTCGTCGTCCTAATTGGCAAACAATCGTACAACAATCGTACAAGATTTCTTCAAAGTGTCCTGATTGACGATCGCAAGCCATCGCGCAACCACAGAAAATGCTTAATAATAATCGTTTGATGAGTTTAATCGTACGATCATGGAATCAAAGCAACAGATCTCTCTATAGTGTCCTGATTGGTCCCACATCATCGCGGGAGCACAGTAATATGGGGATCAAGTGAAGATCGTCATCGTACGATCTATTAGAACCTGTTGAACCATCGCACAACTACTTTCATCGTGCGATGGAAAAGCATCATGTCCCCGTACGACCTTTGCCAATTAGGACGATGCCTTAGACAATTGAGCGCTACAGCGCTGCGTTAGACTAACGCTCTGACGCGCGCTAACTACTCGTTCTGTTTAGCGAAGCCTTTAGATTTCTTTCAAAGCAACATTGGGCGTGGAGCTAAATATAAACGGCAGGTTCACTGTCATTGTGTTTGGCAAAATATCCCCATAATTGCGCTGTTTACTTGTTCTGACTAAAGCACACCTTATGTAATAAATTACTACCCTTACACTATTAATGTCATGCGAATGGAATACGGAGTGACACAACGTAAAGCGGCTGCTAATCTTCCTATTGACAATACAGATTATAATGTCAGTGACCTGAATCTGTTTAGGCCACTCGAATAATAGGCCAGCGACAATGGAACTATACAAATGAATACCTATAAACCATCCTCTTCGCCGCATGAATAATAAAAACAACTCGCGACCCTTTCACGCCTGTTTGACCTCGGCCTACAGAATGCGACCTTTAACTCACTTGGTCATTCAATAAAACCCTCAATGTAAGAATACGGAATGCGGCACAAAATTTTATATGTATTCTAAATTCATATCGATGTGCTTATACTCTTGAGTTGAGAACATGGTTATCAATGTATTTATTGTTACTATTTTAAAATTCCGAAGAGATACACTTTTAGGAAGAAGTGTTAATATTCTTCGGAAAGGTAAATATTTCAGTTTCCCACAGCTCCAAACAGTATCTGAATGTTGGAGAATTTTACCGACGTAAAACTTCTGATATTGATAATTTCCGTTCAATATCGTGACTTGCTTCGTCAAGTAATAGATGATACGGGAAATTGAGAAGTTTCAATTTTCCTCAGCAATTTTGATGTTTTTAAAACTAATCCCTAAATTTAAATTTGACTGTTAAATTTCTAGTCATTGCGTATATTGCGGACGCCATTGAAATAGTTCCTAACAAGAAGGGTGGTTTAGTTTCTGACAAAATGTTAAAGAACGCTTTTTCGATGCCATTTAACACCCCTTTAGTCGCAGCCATTTTCCAGTACTTTCTCTCAATGGTAGCAATTTCCCACTTAGACATACCTTGCTTCTTCAAAATGACTGCACAAAAGGCGAAAAAGAATCGAAACGTTGGAATTCCCTTAAGACTCCATTCGAAGTTTTAAATTCCTGCATTCCGTCCTATAGAAGATGTACAAAATGATCAAGATAGTCCTTTGTTTGAGCTTGGAATTTTGCTTTTAGTTGAATTATTTGGTCTCGGAGCTCTCTATAGGCAAATAACTATTGTACAATGAAAAAATATAACGATAACGTCAGCTTTATAGAAGTTTGCTTAACACGAACGCTGTTATTCCTCGCCCGTTCTGTGTTAATAAGACTAAAATATATTAAACATTCATTTTAAATAACGTAGTATTTGTATAGATATGTTTATTGTTATCTGTTAGTCCTAGAACAAACAACTCAGAGAAAATAATAAGCTATTTACGGATATATGACTTAAAAAAAAAACCGATAATGTACCTACCCTATAATTAAAATATCAGAGCATAAGTAGAGGAATTTTTTTGTGCCGGTAAGGGGACGAAATTACAATTTCTCAGAGAAACTTCCCTAATAAACTAAACGGGCAAATTCAAAATCGTATAACTTTTAGATCAAAATAAAGCTCCCGGTATCTTTGTAAACCCCTCCGTCTAATTTGTGGATGTATAAAACTTGTTATGTTTGTGTCATACAAGTTTTAACTTCAATAATTTTATTGATATGAAAGAAATAAGAAATATTATCTCAATTGATTTTCTTCAATTGAGATAATATTTCTTTGACTGCGTTTTAAAAAACAAAAATTTTTCGCCTTTACACAATAAACGCTTTCCTTCATACCTTTTCATTTCAAGTACTATGACAGTCCCAAAGCGTAACGAAAACTTAGTTGTTTCTGTAAATCTCTCAACCTTTATACCTCACACATTACATGTTGTTATTGTCGCACATGTCAGTGTATTTTATACCTACCTTATAATCCTTCTAGACTGATTTAGGAATACTCTTAGCGATACTAAGTCTATTTCTACCTGCTCGAATGTATAAATTTAGCTGTACCAGTTACTATCGTAGCTATAATTTCTGCCTCCAACGGGCCTAGAATTAAGTACTCTACAACGATTGTTCTTTACGCATTTTAAAGAATTATAATAAAGTACACGAATGTCTTCAAATTATCACATTTTATATTTTATTCGCACAAGTTAATTAAATATTTAAAATAGATTTTAGGCTCAAGTTGTCGTTGGAACATAATTTAAAGTAAATCGTTGTTTTAGTAGATTGTTAACTCGTCCATTTGCCCATTCCAGCAAATATTTATAACTTTATTTTTAGTCGCATAGTTGTTTATCATATTATTAGAATTAGAATTCATGCAGTCAAATCTCGTTATAAGGCTGTTATGTTACGAATAAATCTGTGAAACATTTGAATATCTTGATGGGGAGAAAAAGATCATTGTTATTACATTTAATAATGTTGGGAGTTCTGTCTTTGTAATTGAGTGTAGGCACGTATATGTTACAGAAACCTATTAGAAAGCAATGTAAGTAGTTTGAACTTGTCGCCCACCCCTAGTAGCACCAAATATCACCCTTGTCTCCCTGTGTACCTATTGTTTGTGTAAGAAGCTCAGAGAAAAGTAACATTCGTATTAACCGTAAACGCCACAGCTGTTTTGAAATGAGTGCCGTTGAAGTGGAATTTTGAAGAAACAAAAACGTGTTGTCAAGAAATGCTGGCCATGAAAATAGCAACCAAATTCAGATTCGTATTTAAACCACAACTTTAGACATAAAAAATACAACGTATTCAGAACTTTCGCCACCAATCACGTAGATGAATTAATTTTATAGAGCTTCCCATTTTTGCGCTGAATATTTTCTCGTACCGCGAAATAATATCAGTTGAAAAATGAATTGCATACAGATTTTAAAAGTGTTGGTTTTTCCGATTTTTCTCTGAGCTCCGATGCATGGTACCTACCCCTCCGTCGCACTTACACCTGCCACTGTTTCCCTTAAAACACTTGGCTTCATAATCTATTTGTATTTTACAGTGGCAAAATATCGACATCGAACGAGTTGATTAATAACGAATCTATGTTGCAACTAGAGCAAGTCGCGAATTTGTCAGTACGTGGTAGCTCAGTGAATAAAAGAAAAAATGAATGTTAATCTAATAAAAAGAAATTACCAAGTAACGAGATTTCCTTGCATGAATGTTATTAGTATTTTATAGTTTCTACTTTTTTTTAATTAAGTACAGGCTTGCTCGTAGTTTTGAACGTGTGCAGTATAAATTATTTTTTCATTAGCTATGTTATGCTTGTGAGTTAGTTCAATAATATTAATAAAAGAAAAAAAATACTGCAAAAAAGTTTACCTAAAATTAGTTTGTTTGATGCTTTAAGTTGCTTCCTTAGTAAACTATATGATTTTATGCGTGAGGGTGAAAACTGTAGTTGTTTTATATTATTTTAATGTTCTTTTTCTCTCTCACAGATGTACAGGACGAACACATCTGATCGCCCGCAAGGCAATCTTCGATGTATAGAATATTATAGACCTACTTAACCATAGAACTCAGACGAAATGCGTTTTAGGAAATCTCATTTGTAATTGTAAGAGAATAAAGTGTTCTTATATAGTTAGAAAACAATGAAGTTATAAGTGATTTCAAAGTGCGAAAATGTAGTGCATATTAGTCCACGTGTTTGTCCAGTAGACGCATGAAGAAATAAACGTTCAGGAGTTATGTGATATTTATTTTAAATTGAAAACAGACAGATATCGTCATGTACACATTTCTTCAAGTTCTCAATCTTGTAACTCAAAGAAGTTATTAATTGAAATTTATAAAATTGTAATAGTTATATTGTTTACATTGTTCTTATATTATATTTAAATCTTTAATGTTGAATATAATATTTGTTTTTAGTATTTATAAATTTTATTCAGTTTATATTGTTAATGTTTGAGATATCTATTAAGCAAATTTAATTCCGCAACTTCCTTTCTAGAAAAATTGCTTTTCTCACTCGAAGGGTTAACAATAAGACTAACAAATTAATAATTATGTTGTTTATATCATCAAAATTTATCAAGAACGCAATTATATAACAATCAACCGTGAAGTAAAATTAAGCTGCATTCTAAAGTACCTACTTGTACGAAATTGTCATTGATTCGTTATAATGTTGAATGCAAATCACATTGTTGTTAAAGCCTTCACAAAGTAAAATGTAAGAAACCATTCCTTAGTCAGCGTCTGAAGTGGCTCAATCTCAGTGATAATCGATGCCAAAGCATTGTAAATAGTTTTGAAAGAACCGAAAGAATATTCTTCTAAGAATTCTTAAAGTTATCTAGTCAAATGTCATTTATGTAAGGTCTAACTGTCCGTCATCAGTTAAATTAACTAAAATTATACAAATTTCTATTAAGTACAGATATTACAGCACTGCCAATTATTATTGATAAGTAGAAAATGTTGTACCTAAGAAGACAAAACTAGTCCTAGACTTTTAGGTAGTAAGGTAATAGCTTTACTTTCACGTGTTTTACAGCACTTATATCATTTTAGAAGCCTTTTTGGTAACAGCTAGCCGGGTGCGCACTGTTTATTTACAATTAATAATATAATTTTGCTACCAACATTTAACAAAGAAATAAATTAATTTCCAATAACATTTATTTCACAGCTAAGTCCCATATATTCGCAATAATAGACCAATCAAAATATTATATTTATTTTTGAAGATACTTAGTTAAGCGGCGTTTTCCTAACTTCTAGAATAAATTTCCATTTACACCGAGTTACTTGATAAACTCGAACATTATTTAGGCTAATTCGGAATTATTGGGACTTCTCTGTTTATATTTGTAAATTGCCCAACATACTTAAGTACTACGGGATAAAATCACTTGATTTAATAACATCAGGTAATTTATTTACACATGTTTATTACCGAACAAATATTTTGATTTACATTTTAAAATTAGGACTGAGAATAATAATTTATTGGTAGCTCTATCTGTCATTGAATGAAAGAAGAAAAAAATGTATTCATGTCACCTAGGCCTCTCGAAGTTGAGTACATGTATGTGGCCAAATTTAATGTAAGAAATATATTTATTTATTAAAATGTTTACGGTGTTTGATGCAACCCGCTATTTTGTACCCGTCTAGCTATCAAACAGTACCGATATTATCCCAAAAACCTGTCACGAGCTGAATAAAGTATTTATGTTGAGTTGTTTTTAAATACAATGGAAGTCTACGCACAGAATAACTGCATCCGTTTCTGTTGGCGTATATTCAATTTAAACTTAGTTATGAAATATACGAAATAGTAAATGACAAAGAAAATACATTTTTTTGTATTTTTTTTGCATTGTTGGTTTCAAAAGCCTTTTAGTATTATTCGAATAGGCAATTTCGATAACAAAGTTCACTTTAACAATTGGGAGTGTTGACACACTCTTAATTCTCCATCCGTAAAGCTTAGATACTATGAATTTGAATACAAATTAAGCAGTGTATAGGAAGGTTTAAATTCTAAAACATATCCTCTCGGCAGTTCATTCATATGCATTCGGCCTTAGTCAAGATTTGACTGCATAGAATTAATGATTCATCACAATCACCATAATTGTTATAATTAAGACGCGCTTCCGTCTGACGATTTCAAATTATATTGTTGCAATTTGTTGAGAATTAAATAACACATTGTTCATAATGATCAAACGCTAGTAACATAGTTAACAATTTGAAATCACCAGCGTGGATAGCGCTTACGTTGTAAATATTGTTCCTTAAAGTTAAAAAATATAGGAGATCGTTGACATTCTAAATTTTATTACATTTTGGAATAAAAATGATTTTGTAATCTCTGCAATGAATTCGGTAGTAACCGTGTTCACTGCGGGGAAGTTCCGTTTCTAGATTCATAGAATGTTGGTAGATATTCAAATTCAAATTCATTATAGGCTTCGTAAGTGGTGATTTACTTCCCTGTGATTTGTGAATTTGGTTGTACTGGACATCTCACCAAAGTCATCACTGTGTAAATAAAGAGTCATCGAATGATCTGAATGTAAACATTTGTTTCATTCAAGCTCCATCAGGCACCGATGTAGCTTGTAAACTTAATTAAATACCTATTGCTTTTCAGTTGTTTAATTTCTAAGAACTACTACGGTAATTACTGTGTAACTAACATCATTAAGTTTTAAGTTTGCCTTAATATTTGATCTTGTTTTCATCTTTTCAGTTGACTGTGTCTTTTTATGCAGGAGTTTTTTTTTTGTTTTTTAAATTTACTTATTATTATTTTTTACTTTCTGGCTATTATTAATATGGTCATAATATACCTTTTTAAAAACCTATTGATAAGTTCTTTAATTTGATATCTAAAGAAAAAAAATTTCACTTCTAATAATTTTACAAATAAACATACGTACAAGTTACGCGCGTAAAACATAACCTTTCCCTTGCAGTCGGGTAATGATTTGGCAATGTTTCTTTTAAACTTGCTTTGAACTGAGAAGGTATTTTGAAAAATCATAAAACTCTAAATTGAATGTCTTTAGAAAATGTGCTGACCAGTCTCAAAAGTCGCATACGCACTTTGCGAGTAATGTCGCCGTGAACGATAGAACTAAGGGAATTGTGTACTGCTAGCGCACACGGCTGAGGGGCAAAATGCTGCCCCGCGGTGCTGCCGCACTTTAGCAACAAATTTAATTTTATTATTATTAGTATATGACTGAAAACACACATATATGTAAGTATGTATTACTTTCTGTAATGTTAAACACTCACCGACACGGAATCTTGGTCATGCCCATAATTCGCGGCGGCAAAAATTTTAAGTGTTTGTAACAAATTAAAGGGGAGAGCGGTTCCTGCCCAACCGTAAAGTCTTCAAGGAGGCTCCATAGTGGTGTGGGGAAGAATAAGTTTCGATGCACGTACAGAGTCGGTTGCCGCTGACAAACGATTACCAGTGACTAGGTACATTGGAGAGATCCTTCAGGAACATGTTGTGCCCTTTATGGGATTTATTGGGTACGACCAGTTCCTTTTGATGCACGACAATGCTGGTCCACGCGTAGCACGATGCGTGGACGAATACCTTCATGGCGTTGTAACCTAAAATTTGCAATGGCCTGCTCGAAGCCCAGATTTAAATACCATCGAGCACATCTGAGACATGCTAAAAAAAGAGAATAAAGACTTCTCCCCACCAGCTGCAAACATTTAACGAGCTCCGAAGTGCAGTGTCAAATGCTTGGAACAGCCTTTTGCAAGTAGATGTACGTAACATCATCCAAAGCATGCCAGAAGGCATGCAGACTGTTATCAGGGTACGAGGAGGAAACACTCGATATTAAAATGCATAAAGGACAAAGAAATTAGAAAGACATTTAATTATGCTGCGTTTGATAAAAGGGTGTTAATTTTCGTGTAAATGAGTGATTTTGAATTAACATTATTTTCTATATTAAAATTTCATTAGAAGACATTAAAAACCGTGTCCATTAGGTTACACATAGGTATTGAACAAGTTTACATTAATTTAATTGACTCAAAAGATATTAAACATGAACCACATCGAAAACTTAGGTTGGTTGGCCAAGTTTCCATGCCAGTGAGTTTATTTTGCGAATAATTATAATTTAAAAAGTTAAAGAGTTGAGCATCCATGTAAACCAACCCGTTCTGTAGATACTTGTCTTAATCTTAGTGTGACAGAAGATTGCGATATTGACTCGATAGAATAGATACATTTTCATGTTATAAACAAAAAAACTCACGCACATGCACACACAGATATACACTCTCCTAAAAAAAGTTGTCATGCAACATATTTGATAATATGGTTTAATTCTAAAAGTTCCAAAATAAAAACTAAATTGGTATATAGTTGTAAAATTGAATGAGTACCTACCTACTAGTACTTAACTACCGGGAATTGAAATCCCAATAGTCCAGTCATCCAGTGACTGGACTATTGGGATTTCAATTCTGAGAAAAAAATACCAGTAGTCCCATTATGGGATTACTCCACTAGGACTAGTGGGAATACACGAAAAATTATTGTTGTTTTGATTTTGAAAATTGTATTTTCAAATAAAAATTCCAGCCTTGGTACTACTTAGACCAGAGATTATCAAACTTATTTATTTTACCGCCCCTTTTGAAAATCAATTATTTTTCACCGCCCCCAATTTTTTATACACCTAAAACTTAAAAACCCCAATTTCATTGCTTTAGTTACACAAACACGCACTAACTTCTGCACCTCCCTCTCTCCTGAGGGGGCGGCTGCTTCCGATAGCCTTATAGCCACTTTGGTAATAGGCAAAAAGGGGGTGTTTAGTCAGTAAGAAGGAGTAAGGCACAAACTCGTCTATCTCTTTCGACGCTCAATCGTACTGAGCAAGTTAGGACAAGTTTCGATGAACCAGCCCCATGCTACCGGATTGCACCAATAGCGTTATTTAAGAAAAACTTGTTACAACTTGATTTGATTGACTTTTTCGTAGGATAGCCCGTACGCCGTTAAGTATTTTTAGTTTTATACCATCATACAGGGCAGAAATATACACTAATTATTCGATATTGAGTAGTAGGTAAGGTAGGTTTTAATATTAGTGAATTTTACAATATAAACTAAATAAAATTACAAATCAACCATCGCCCTCCTAAACTACGCCAACGCCCCCCTCTAGGTCTCCAACGCCCACAAGGGGGCGTATCGCCCACTTTGAGAAAGACTGACTTAGACCGATAGTACACGGCGTATTTTTAACAGGCCGTCGACGCGCTTCACATGCTTCATAGGCAGTAATCAACATTTACGGCGCTGAAAACGCGCGTACCTAAAGCGGTTGTTCGAGGCTCGTACGACCCATACTACACGAACTCGTGTTCGACGCGTGCTCGGCTCGTTTAGCGTAGACGCACCATAAGTTTTCAATCTTGCCATCTGATAAATAACCAAATGAATTTTTTACTTTAATGTCAACAATAATGAAAAATTTATGCAAACGCCTATTTATACAAATAAATACTCCGTTTAACTTTTTTTTATTGCTTATCTAAGGATATAGTGGTAAATTAAATTTACGTTCTCAAAACCTCTTTTTGTTTGCCTCTTTAATTAATGTGCTTAAGACATTTACCACAAAAGCTGAACAACTTTTCTCCTTTTTTTGCAAATCTAAAAAGTTAATTGAAAACTTAATTTCTAATGTTCGGTCGAAATAATTTTTTTTGGTTAAAATCCAAAAAATTTAAAACGTATAAATACTTACCTAAACCGCTTATTTTTATCTTCTACTAACGTTCATATAATTATGTCCGTCCTTTTGATTTTTTGATAAAATCAGTAATAAATGTGTTTAGCTGTTTCATCACAGATTACCAGAAAGGGAGGACAGAGAACATAAACTTAATTTACCACGAGTACAACCCCAGCTAACCCATAAAAAGATAAGATAAACGGTGTATTTACATAATTAGACGGAAACCAACTGCGTTTTACATAATGATAGGACACAGAAGTTTTAGCTACTCGTTACGTTTGCTACTATGCTACAATGCTACGATGCTACGACGCTACAGTTATATGTACTGGTAAGGAGTAAGAAGTTGTACGCATGCAGGTAATATAAATATCCAATAATCAGGTAAGTAAATACCTATTAACCTATTTACAGAAAAGGGTAATACATGGTAAACTAAAAGTTTTACACTAGTTTCATAAAGCTACGATCGAGTAAGTAATGATATATTTTTGCTCTATTGGTAAAGTCAATAGAAGTCAGTTTGAATAAGACAAGGTTCAGTCAACCGTATAGCTTGTTCGGGTATTACGTCTCTCCCATGAACATTTCGCTGAAAAGTCCATAGTCGGTTTTACAAATATCTGTACAAAAACTTGGTTTTCCTTGATAAAAAAAATAATTCCAGTTATCACAATTCGCTTATTCACACTAATATTTATATAACCGACTAGCTGACCAGGCGAACTTCGTACCGCCTATTTTCTTTTCTGTTGAAATTTTTCCTGAATTTTCTTTGCTATAAACCTCACGGAGCCTGAGACCTTTCCAACGAATGCAAAACCGTGGAAATCGGTTCGTGCGTTCTGGAGTTATAGCGTCAGGAAGGAAAACCCGACTTATTTTTATATAGTAGACTATGGGTTTTCGGCAAAACGTAATTCTGGATCTAGGTACCCATGGATCAGCAATTAATTTGCTCCAATCAAGATACTAGTGTGACACTATTAAGGAGCTTGACTCATTCCTTTTATGCCTAAACTATAAAAGTATACAACGGTTGCATTTTGAATATTCCACTACAAATGATACATAAGAGTAAAGAAGTTTAAGTTCAGCCCACCTTTTATTTTAAAATCATTACATACATCCTTGTATAAAGGTTAAGGCGATTAACACACTGCCACGCACCAAGCTGCATGTTGCGTGTCAACGTACCGACCCGCGTACTTGCGGGACTGCAGATCTGCATTATCGTGCGAGTTTATTAATGCGTGGCAGTGTATTAATAGCTTTTTAAACGTCACTTACCCTTTACAATAAAGGGCTTATAATTCAGTGGTGTTATTTACAGTTGGTGTGATATTGGCTGTAAGTGACGACTTTAACTCCCTTGTATATTGCAGACAAAAGCAGTATAATATATGCGTGATGTGCAGCACTTTGCAGCAGTGTGACACAATTTCACTTGGGAAAAATAAGTGAAATTCGCCCAGACATATCCAGAGGTCGTAGGGGTGATTACGTTTTGCTTCTTTTATGTTGTTGGTTAGTGGTAAGACTTATTTTGAGTCAATTTGGCTAGATAAATTTTAATCATCTTACCAAAAATTCAAAACATTCCTAAAGGCCATAAAATTCGGATGTAATTTGAAATTAGTTTGTAAGAATACGTAATCAAAATCAAAAGCAGAGCGAGCACCTAATTACATATGGTTTCTATTCTACTCAATGTTCACTATTGAATACACAAAACTCCTCACTTCGGCAAAGTAATGTATTATTTTTAAGTCATTACTTACATTAGATCTCGCCGCTGGCTGACTGGCTACATTTTAACGTAAGTCGAGCTAAAACAACTGAAAAGAGTCTGCTCTATTAAACGGTAAAATGCAGATACGTACCCAGTTTGCACGAAGGAATGATGACCGTGCCCGTTTCCTGCATACAAATTAGAAGTCCTAGGTACAGTCGTGCCCAACAATTGATTATAATTATTCAAGGGTCATAATTTCAATTGAGAACAAGAATATAATGCTGCTATATATTTTAGACCATCCAGCCTTATCGGATGTTGAAATTGCACGATTCCGTTGGTATTTCCTTTCATTTTCGTAAAACTCAATGTTGGCTAAGTCTATTAGAAATATCTAAATATCAGTATTCTGTTATCGGTGCTAAATATAGTGATAATATCAAATTATTTACTATGGTAATATTAAATGCTCAAAACTGAGCGTTAAATAAATTCACAGAAGTACTCTGATAGCATTAAAAATACAATAGACTGTACAAAGAAAAGAAATATTTTTGACACAGGAACCCCCTAAACCCGCAAACTAATTAAAAAGAAACGTGCTCGCTGAGCGGAAATATCGGACTAAATTTTCGTGTTAATTAGATACGTGATTCTGCTAACAAAGCCTTTTTTAACTCTATGACCATTCCAATTACGAACCTGAATCAAACCTTTCCAATCAGGTGATTTAGTAATTGTTAATTTTATTCGGAAAGTTAAATGTTCAAATTGTCTAAAGTTTGACTCTGGAGCGAAAATTGGAGAGATCTTTTAATCTGGCTCTCGAAATGACAATGCTAATTGAAAACCCTCTATAGCATGCTTACAATAATAATTACTATTAATCGTACTTTAATTATATAGTACATGATTCGAATTGGTGTCTTTCAGAAAATTTACAAAATAGTACTGTTTATTTTTACTTCACTGTTTATTAATTTAAAAAATCGGGAGTGGTCTCTTCTTGTTTTTCTCGTATACCGGAAACGAAACAAAAGTTGATAGAAACCTTATATTTGTCACCCGTCTGAGTACCGACCGCGCACTTGGTTGCTTAACTTTCGTGATCGATGACTCAAAAGTTGACAGAAATCTTGTATTTTGATACCATACATGCATGTTAAATATGGTTGCAATAAGTTAAAGCATAGTCACACGCTAACGCACAGAACACATACACACAGACACACACACAGATATAATTCCAAAAACGATATTTTTGGACTCAGGGAGGTCCAAAACGTGTAAATCTGTCAAAATCTCGAGGTCGAATATTTTTGACGATTACAAGACTTCCTCTATGTTATAGCCTAAGAGCCAGTGGAAAGCTAGCTGTATGTATTTGACCAGACTTGGGGTTTTGTACAGTGAGGCCCCTATACCTACCATATATGAGATGGGGGTTCACTAAGCCCCAAGCGGTGGACACAGCGCGCGCTCAGGTAAGACAGGTATCGATTTTTGGCGAATTTTTAATGCATTTGACGACGTCTGCCGTTTTGAAATTTGATAATATATTATTATTATTATCTAAAAACAACAATGGCAGACCATTATCGCGCGTTTAGCATTGTAGCAGACAGTTTAGAAAGTGCTGAAAAAAAAAATTTGAATTTAATTGAAGAGATCTGCCATTGATATATTTTATTTATTAGGGTCTTGAAAACTTATATTGATTACGGCAGACGACTTCATAGAGTACACACATCAGCAGACAACAAAATCTTTGCTACTATCCGGTCAGATGTATGTGTATTACGTTTCCTATTTTACATCAATATGAGCTGCTCAATCCCGGTATTTACGGGACTGCACATTTTCGATCCCACGGGATCCTGGTATTTGAGTGATCCCGCGAGATTCATAAAATTTCACAAATAATCGCACATAGAAAACAAAACTCGTACGTAAACAAAATAGTACTTTATTTGGGTGTCCCTCTTCCATGCCGCCCTCGCGCGCCCGTGTTTCTAAGTGTAAGCAAATAATCAAAGCGATCATCAGTTGTAGCGTAGCCATGCGCTATGCTGACACATCAATTTCGCTTCTTTAATATTTTACCATCGGGATTAGTTCTGCACATGGCATGCGGGATCCCAATATCCCGGTATTGTATTCCCTAGCTGAGATGTTTTGAGTGTAACATCTGTCCTGTTCGTCAGCTTTTGTTTGTTGGTTAACTGAAGTCTGTTACTTTTTGGGTTTGATGTTCACTATATTGGGGCACTGCATGGTTGCTAGATGCAGTTTTATGAGTAGCCTAATGTGACCTAAATCTTTTGGGATGACTTATTACTTAACCTAAAGTTTTTCGTTAATTTCATTATTAGGACGCCGCGTTATGCTCTTTGATTTGGGTTGCTCTTTTAACTGTTTGTACACTCAATCCGCATGTTAAAATGGCGGCTTGCATTTCATAATATTTGTATATACCACATAAGCAAACTGTTTTCAATGGTGGTACGATGGGAGAGTAACCGAAAACAATGCTAAAAATTATCATTGGAATAGTCTAATTTTGAAACTAAATAATAGAGTTATAAGTAGTCGGCTCGATTTATGTAGCCTCCGAGTGAAGAATACTATTGTTTGATTTCCGGTCTAATAATGACTACTAGAGTAATGACTACGAGACTAATGATGAAATGAAGTAATATTGTGTCACCTTAAACTTCTAGCTATGTGAGAGAGTAACAATTATCTAAGAAGTGAATAATTAGTGCATTTTTATTACCAATAATAAACATGTAACGTAATCGGTGCCTTATTTCTTGGACCCGTAACGTTACATCATAAGTTTAGGTATTAGAATTAGAGATATTAATAATTACTTTATATGGAAGGCATATCATATTAGTCCCCAGGATGGCAATGCATTTGTAGTGATAAGTGTCTATAGGCGACGGTAGGCTGCAAGTTTCCCCCAAATCCCAGTTTAATTGATACCGGGTCAAAATTTTCAGCTTTAAGTACTCCAACCCAAAAAGATTATTAAACAACAATAAAAATAGGAACGGGAGTTCTGAAAAGTTTCTGACTCCCTTATTAGGTTGGCTCGGCGGAGAATATCCGTTGATGAAATTATATCTGCCGGGAGAAAAATGAATTTACCGATGCTGTGTCACCACGTAATTCTTGGCGGGATTTAGTTTTAATTCGCTAAAAGGCGGATTGTTTTAAAGGGCTGGATCTGTTGACTCTGTCTCGAGGGCGTTTCAACAGAAGTACTAAAGCTCTAATTGTATGCATAGCCTGCTTATTAACTGAATAGCTATCTATACTAATTTATTAAGCTGGAGAATTTGTTTGTTTGTTTGAACGCGCTAATCTCAGGAACTACTGAGTCAAATTGAAAAATTATTTTTATGTTGGGTAGTCCATTTATCGAAGTAGGCTATAGGCTATATAACTTCATAACATGCGAACAAAGTCGCGGGCATAGCTAGTTACTATATAAAAGCAGTCACCGGTGTTCCTGGTGTTGCTATGGTTCGGAAACGAAAACAATGAAAGAAAGAGAATGGAAACGGATACGTTCGAAATGTGGAGTTGGAGGTGAATGTTGCGCATACTAACACAAACATTTCTATTGTCCAGGAGCACAAGGTCAGCAAAGACTTTCGGCAATTGTACATTCTTGGATCTTTGGCCACGTTATGCACAATCATTCTGATGCTATGGAGAGACTCGTTGTTTATGGTATGGTGAACGGCTCAAGATCCAGGGGTGCTGACCAAATAAAATACATCACAGAGCTACCCCTAAATATGTGTGTCCGAAGAGCTTCAGATAGTAGCTTTATGTCCTCGTTTGGGTCCAAACACTATGTATGAGTGTGGGTCCAGAAACGACGCACCGCTACGTCACTATATTTTATTATTGATATAAGTAGTAACTATATAAAGAAATTAATAATATGGTAATAAAAGGTAGTAATAAGGCACTCTGAAAAAAATAGAAAACACACTGTAAAAGCTGAACATATAAACACTAGGTGGTAGACCCATATGTAGGGTCGTCTGGGTAGGTACCACCGCCTTTCTTATTTCTGCCGTGAAGCAGTTCGCTGTGTTTCGGATTGAAGGGAAAGGTAGCCAGTGTAATTACTGGGCATGGAGGGCATATCATCTTAGGTCCCCAGGATGGCAAACGCACTTGCGGTGTTAAGTGATTTACACTTAATATTGCAAGTGTCTATAGGCGGCAGTGACCACTTAACATCAGGTGGACCGCAAGCTTGTTAGCCATCTCGTACCATAAAAAAAAACTTAAAATAGATACACATAAATATAAAAAGGCTTATTATAAGAGGCAAAGGGTACTTAAATTTAATTAGTGCCTTAAGATAATTATATAAGTATTTCATAATAAGGTACTATTATTACTATATGCACAAAATATGGGCGGCTCCAGAGCGAGACCTCGGTAATTTAACATTAATGTATAATCAGGCACGGTCAGCAATCGAATGAGTCAAAAGCAGGAAACTGAACCAAACGTCATTGATAATTTTCAATCTGATTACATATTTACTTTTATTTCAAATATAGGCAGTAAAGTTTTATATGGTAAAAAAAAAACAATCAAGTCGAATAGAGAACCTCCTCCTTTTTTGAAGTCGGTTGATAATGGTGATAGGTTACAAGTTAGAGAGAGATAGCGGGATACAGAGCCGAAGGCCGTGTTGTGACCACCATGACCACGACTACTCTGGCAAGACTAAACGAAGAAGAAAATTACTATATTATTACCAAAAACTGTTTAACTATGTATAAACCAAAATATCTTAGTTTTTATTTGGATCAAAAACATTACAAAACTAGTAAATAAATTTTCTAAGTACCTCTTTACATCATATTAGCATTTTTTGTAGTCTTTTTGATGAATGTAGGAATACTATTGCTAAGTCATTGTATTTTTGAGCAAGACGTCTTATGTCTAAACCTAAGGTCAAAACACATCCCGAAAACCCCTATGTCATTGGAAAACCCGCTCAACAAACGTCATAAGCTCAGGTCATAAAATTGATAAATGAGAATTTATTAATAAGATAGTAATGACAGATAGAACCCCACAGAACATTTTATAAAAACCTCATTAAAAAATATGTGTTTTATACACGGAAATCATATTTAGTAAACTTAGCGGTCACGAAGATTATGTGTAGTAATTGACATTTTAACACAATATTTGATTTCATTGGCTAAAACTTAGACAATTTAATATGGTCTAAGGACTAAAAGTAAAATATTTATATTTGAAATTATCATTATTATATAATATGGTAATAAAATAAAAATACTGGCCATTCTCGGTTGATAAAAGATGAATCTAGGCGCAAAAACACTTCACTCGGAAGGCTTTGGCAATAAGCCGAAACCTCTTCACTCACAAGTACCTCCTTATCTAATTCTGCTGAACGTTATTTACCTGTGATGTTGTAAAAGATGAAGTGTTAGGAGATTTCGCACATTCGAAATAGAATTATCCTTTTTTGACGTGTTTTAAACATAGATGTACAATTACTGAGGTTTAGTTTTAAATAATCATGCTTCTATAGAATCTCCGAGTAGAATATATTTAGTTTTAAATAACTATAAATATTTCTAAAACATTTTTATTAAGTGTTTTATGTTCTGTTAAATATGAGATTAGTTCTTCTAACATTTTGCGATTCAATCCTATTTCATCTGCCTAATGGACGTGACTCAGATAATAATCCAATTACGATTGGCGCAAATGGCATAGATTCTTAGAGCTTTCCTTAGGGATGACAACGTTAGCAAACTTCTGTTATAATGTCACTTGGACGAAAAAATATACAAGTCATATTTTATGACCATTAAGCATACGTACATACACACACATACCATCACGCTCGTAGTCCCAAGAGGGATTCAGCAGAGCCTTACACATAAAGCCACAGCCGGCTGTATGGGCCATTGAGTGCCTCCAAATAGTCATAGGTTGCCAGGCTGTCGCCTAAACTAGCGCATTAGCAAAAATTTTGGGAAAATAAAATTTTTATAGAACGAAAATAAAATCTTTGCCATCGCAAACATGCTGCATTAGCGAAAATTTTGGGAAAATAAAAATTTTATAGAACGAAAATAAAATCTTTGCCATCGCAAACATGCTGTTTCAGCTGAGACAATTTCTACGGTGATTCATTGTACTACTTTTTTTGACAAAAGGTCTTGTTATGAAATATTTTACGTACCTATAACAATATGAGGGGAAGCTATTTTTATTATTAATCAGTAATATAAACTACGGTTAGGCCTAATTTTAATGATACGATGTTAAGCGTTTCACACCCTAAGTAAAACAAGTCTCTTTTGCCATTAATTTCAATTTACCTCATACTAAACTAGTTAGAACTGTGTAATGAATGCAATTTATTAAATAAACAATTGTACTCACTTAGATTTATATTTTTTTTATGTTACGAGATGGCAAACAAGCTTACGGCCCACCTGATGTTAAATGGTCACCGCCGCCTATAGACACTTGCAATATTAAGTGTAAATCACTTAACACCGCAAGTGCGTTTGCCATCCTGGGGACTAAGATGTTATGCCCTCCATGCCCAGTAATTACACTGGCTACCTTTCCCTTCAATCCGAAACACAGCGAACTGCTTCACGGCAGAAATAAGAAAGGCGGTGGTATATGTGTTATTGTTGGTCACTATTAGAAGTATAAAAAATCTTAAGATAAAGGCAATAAATTCAAGTGTATTAATAATTATGTATCAATTTTATATTCCACTTAACTCCTCTGTGCGTCGATGGAGTGACACGCTCTCCCCTATCAATTTTCGGAGTACAAATATTTCGTAGTTAAAACGAAATCAACATAAATAGGTTCATAATTTTGTTTTGTCGTTTGACAACCCTATCGAAATATTTCATTTGCCCTGTCATCACTTTTGAAGTAAGATATATACGGATCGAAATAACTCATGACTTGTGATACCTACTGTTTGTCTTGTTTAAAATAGTTATACTTATTTGAAATTATTTTATCTTATTATGTGTGATTTTTATATAGGTACTGTCGTCGCATCGTAGAATAATACTTATGATCAAGTTATTGAATAGTTGCAGCACCATTTTTACTTTATTTCTTTTCATCATCATCATTATATCATCCAAGAGACGTCCACTGTTGGACATAAGCCTCCCTCAAGAAAACAAAGTCGTATGACGGGAAGTCCTCGCCGCCCGGGGATTTTTCGCACCCCTGGTCCTGCCGCCTCACCGACGTCCGTCATCGCCGGGACGGCCTCCGGTACCGCCGGGCACTTGGGGCCTTGGGTTAGGTTTAAAGTTCATTTTGGGGGGGTTTAGGCCTTATCCCACCACGCTGGCCCAGTGCGGGTTGGTGGGTAGCGTCAGAACCTCGTTCGTTGTACGGCAGGGTGCACCGCGTGCAGGTGAGGTTGGCTTATGTCCAGAAAGATGTTGTTCGGGACCCCTTACACCCCCTTTTTTTCTTTTGGCCATCCCAAAGTCGCATGGAAGAGATCGGTCTTATACTACTGCTCCACCTGCGCCGTAAACGCGCTACGTTACACTACTAATACGGGACTTGTGCCATCCTCAGGTGTCTGTTTTTTTGACTCATCAAATGTTTGACGGTTAGCTCCTGACGGTGTTGGGCAGTAAGTATAACCAAAGCGCATTTTGCGTTATGCGTTACGTAACGCATAGTTGGACATTAACATTAACAATAATGTTAACACAGGTAGAGCAGTACCATTAGGGCCGCCCATTAAACTCTAAAATCACCAGTTCAAGGTACACATTTCAAAAATAGTTCCACCATTTTTACTGACTTTCACATGTTTCATAATAAAGTTATTCTGCGAGGATATGAATGGAAGAAAACCAAATATACGCGAGTTTATACGTAAGAGTAGTTTACAACAAAATCTTTTTGAAGTCAACGCAGGTTACTCTCATCAAACGATTTTAAAATTTGGCAACAAAAATTGACTCCATTCGAAACGACAGTACAAAGAGTCGAGATACAAAGAAACACAAATTCAGATTACCCGTTCGTTTTGAAAGCGGTCAAAAAAGTTATAAAATAGATTATGACTGTCTTGTGATCCCTAATGAATATGTTCACAAAAAACGTTGTGCTCCGAAAACTTTTGTTTTGTGAGGCCATTTAGATCATTGCCTCCTTAAGGCCGGGTCTTGATATGAAATATTTTACGTAACTACAACAATATGAGGGAAGCAATTTTCATTCTATATTGGTAATATAAACTACAGTTAGGCCTAAATTAAATTTTAATGATAGGATGTTTAGCGTTTCACACCCTTAAGTAATTAGTAAAATACTTATTTTACTCTTTTGCTATTAGTTTCAATTTATTTTATACTAAACTAATTATAATTTGCATTGAATTGCAATTTATATAATAAACAATAGTACTCACTCTAGCAATGTATGTATTAATAACGCAAAATAGTGCAATATTAACACACGGCAACACTGCCAGCGGACAATGCGGCGAAGCGGCAACACCCTCGGATTCTGACATCTGAGCTTCACGCCATAACGAAAAATTATTTATATTAGATAAATAAATAATTTGAAAGAAATGGGCATCACAAATACTTAGCTTCAATATTATTTTACGAATACGCAGAAGTCTTATTTCAACAACATCAAACAAGGCCGCGAAGAAGAGGTGAGAATCTTGTCATTGAACTCAACCAGGAGCTGGACCTTGTATTTAGAATAGGTACAGCAAATTTTGTTGACTTCAATGACAAGAAAACTCAGGTGTGCGCATTGACGGCTAAAGCATCGCCATTCCTTCCTCTTACCTCTCTTCATGGCACAACACTGACGCTATGGAGATTCGCAGCTACTTGAATCCAAAGGGTTAAATCGAAAGCGTGATAAAATCTGCCTCACGGAAACTAAGAATCCTGAACAAGATGCAGCGTTTTTTCACGCCTGATCAACTGTGCTTTGTATACAAGACGCAAGTACGGTCCTGCGTAGTGTTGCTCGCGCCGCCGCCGATTAGACTGCTACGCGAAGTACTTACTCGATGCTTTGGATAGGTTACAGCGTCGCGCGACCCGCATCATCGGTGACGAAGAGTAGTAATTACACTGGCTACCTTTCCCTTCAATCCGAAATACAGCGAACTGCTTCACGACAGAAACAAGAAAATCTTGAATAAGAAGGTGATCTTAGCCTCTCCAATTGGTTCGCGATGTTGCGACATTGTGCGCGATCTTCCATCTATACAACGGAGAGTGAGTTAAGGAGCTTTTTCCTCTAATCCCATCATCTCTCTTCCTTTGTATGTGGGGCAACAATTCCTACGTGAACCAATATCTATGTCACACAATCAAGAAATGGAATTCGCTGCCAGCACACGAGTCCCTCCCTCCTTACACTGGGAAATTCAAAATATGCGTGATGCATGACCTTGCAGGTCAGCAAGGCAGTGGTCCACGTCCGGAAGCCTCCTCGTGGACACTGGTAACATGGTAGGGAAACTTTCACGGCGGGTTTTGATGTCAAGAGTGTCGCCTTGGCATTCGAAGTCACATATGCCATCGTCAAGTTGTTTTTGTTTTCCCACCACGGCTAGTTCCGGATGGCCCTTTTCAGGACCACGAACGCGCCCGAAGTCCCTCGGGTGCGGTCCGATGGCTGCTCCCGGTGTCCTTGTCAGGAGGACGCGCCAGGTCGAACAGCCGTCGGTAAGGAGGCGGCCTATAAGGCCGGCGTCGGCCAGCGGCCCACAGGGGCTGGCGTTAGTCGGTAGCCCCTCACTTTCATAACTCGAGGTAGTAGAACTCATTATTTTTGCAAAATACAATAAAATATGTACTGAGGTAACAAGAACAGAAAAGTAATTCGCGCATTTTTGTTTTTTTTTTAGTTATTGCCGTGCAGCCAACACGTACCAGCCAGTAATTCATACAATTTGCGTTCGATTTCTATGAATGATATATGTTCTAAATTCAAATCACTTTTACGCCCGCTAAAAAGTTCTTATCGGAAAAGAGCTATTTTGTTCCCACTTATAGAGGAACAAAGCGACACTTTTCGAATAGAAGGGATGAAATAGTAGATTGTATAACAAGGGAGCAAAATAGTATTTTTATGGCGAGGGCCCTACTTTGAAGCACGAGCGAAGCGAAGGATTCTAACGTAGAATTCTGAACGCAGCGAGGGATTCAAAGTACATCGCCCGAGGGAAAAATAATTTGCTCTCGAGTTATATACTCTACTTTTCATCCCCTTTCTATGAGAAAATAAATAAAAGACGCTGTTATGTAATTAATGAATATATTTAATTAAAAGAAGACATGTGAAATGAATTAAAAATAATTACAAATTTATATTTATATTGGATACGCTAGCTCAATTATTAAAAGTTATTGTCACTGTTTTATTTGGGATCGATATTGTTGTCGGTTCATTTACATTTTGAGTATTTGTACGACGTTGTTAGCTTCTATAGTCATTGTTTCAGGAGTTCAGGAGTTAATGCATTATCACTTTCATAACTCGAGGTAGTAGAACTCATTGTTTTTGCAAAATACAATAAAATATGTACTGAGGTAACAAGAACAGAAAAGTAATTCGCGCGCTTTTGTTTGTTTTTTAGTTAGTGCCGTGCAGCCAACACGTACCAGCCAGTAATTCATAAAATTAGCGTTCGATTTCTATGAATGATATTGTTCTAAATTCAAATCACTTTTACGCCCGCTAAAAAGTTCTTATCGGAAAACAGCTATTTTGTTCCCACTTATAGAGGAACAAAGCGACACTTTTCGAATAGAAGGGATGAAAAATCTATTTCTAACGCGGCACCGCCGCCGCCGCCAGCGGTGTGCGCGCGGTGGCGGCGGTGCTCGGCAGCAGGACGCGCGCCGCGGCACTACATGCCATTGGTTCGCCATTGGTTGGTCAGTGTTTCGCAAAACATCTGCAACTATATAGTATTGCATAATCATAATCTCTTTATAGTTTTATTATAGGTACTGCTTATTTCAATTTAACAAGTCTTTGAATGTTACTCACAAGTGTAGTAGTAGAACTATGTAACACTTGGGAGAAAGTTCGATTCCCAACTCGGGAGTATTGTGTAATATCTTAGAATAAGAACATCGCTACAAAATTTTAGAGTTAGGATCTGGTAACTAGAAAGTGTAAGTGTGGTTGCGTTGTCATTTGTTTCTGCGAGGTGGTCTACTGTTAGTGCGCGGTGTTGCTGGTAGTTGCGTTTGAGGTTTTAACAGTTCGTTGTATCGATATAAATAAGTTTCTATTCTAGTTTAAATTTTTTCATAATCCAACTTTATCTTCAGTGTATACTAATTGTATTTTAATAACTTATCTCACAAATTCCAATGAAATTAATTCGAAATGAATAATTCTAGGAACTTATTAAGTAATACATTTTCATATAATAAGCTTTCATAAAGAAGTACATAAATGAGAATAACGATATAACAATCATAAATTTGTTTAGCCTAAATAGAAACGAAGTATAAGTGATCAGTCAAACTGTTTTCTACTTAGCATGATGCTGCAGAATCCAGTAATGGTGCAGCGCTGGTTTTCAATAAAGCCATTATTATACGAAAAAATATTATCAGCGATTAAGCTTTACCATCAAGAAATAAATACTGAAATAAATATTTTTATATAAAAAGGTAAAGGAAATGACTCTATTTCACCTGATCGTAAGCAGATGTTGAGTACGAATGCAAAGATAGCTTGTGCGAGAGATAAAACAATAGCAACCCTTGCCTTGTTGACCTTTTTTTTGCTGTCGGGGAGGTCAAATGCATTTACGCATCGTCCCTGCGGTGTGGTGCCAACCGCAGGGGATATGTGGGACTCGAGGTAAAGGCGTTACCTCCATACCCACTGAACCAATATTTCTATGTCACACAATCAAGAAATGGAATTCCGCCAGGTCGAACAGCCGTCGGTAAGGAGGCGGCCTATAAGGCCTGACCTCCAGTGCGCTATTACGGGACGGCTCGGGATCTGCGCACGTGAGCGCAACTACACCGAGACCGTCCCAACGCTGCCTGCGCTCAGGATTCTACGTTAGAATCCCTCGCTACGCTCAGGATTCTATTCTAGAATCCTTCGCTTCGCTCGTGCTTCAAAGTAGGGCCCTCGCCATAAAAATACTATTTTGCTCCCTTGTTATACAATCTACTATTGATACAATATTTCCTCCCGATAAACACGTTAGAAATGGAATTTTATACAACTTTTCGTCCCGCATATTTAGGTTGAAGAAAAGATCAACTTTCTCTTTTCAATTTGAGGGAATAATAGCTACTGTTCCGATCAGGTGTAGTATAAACCTATTTTTTTTACGAGTATTTTGATGAACTTTTTAATTTCTTTCTCTCCTTGTATTCGAAATGAAAAATGGAGTTCTTAACAAGAGGCAAAAGGAATCAATTCCTATTCGGACTATAGCCTAACTACGTCCTCATATGGGGATTATTCCATTCCACCCTTGTCAAGCGATCTACTATCTTCTATTTGTAAAGGAACGTATACGTTGCGTACCGACTAACTTTAAATAGCAAATCCTTACTGGCTTATCCATATTTTTTTAATACTGGTTAGCACATGACAAGGGATATAACGAGTACAAATGATTCTTTTACCGGTATTCATATTTTTAATTGTTGGTTCGTACAAGACGTGTATATGGGCGGCGTACCGGTTGTATTTATTTGATTATTGCTTTTTGTAACCTTTTTAATTTAAAAAGTAGATTTAAGGCTATATTTTTGTTATTTAGGAATAGTATTTAGTCAATGATTCTTTTCTGTTACCTTTCTACCTTAAAAATAGCTTTAACACTGTAATATTGTCAAACTTCCGCAATTAGTTACTTCCGGTACAATAATATTTAACAAAAAGGCATGAAATGTAATTTAAAAGTCGTAAATAATATTTATTTGAATTATCTAGTACTTTTTAATATTTTTATGAAACAAATCAAATTACTAGTGACTGTACTGTTAAGTAAGCCACGCAGAGTGGAGGGAGGAATGGTAGTGGGGACGTTTTGTCAGTAGCAGTAGTCGAATAAACGATTCATTATGTTTCCATCTTCATTCTTTGCGATTTATAACATAGTGTAGTAGTGTTGCCACGCTACAGCCTTGCACACGGTATTTAAAAGACGTTTAATTTAAAAATAAAAGTTTTAAAAGTCACTCAACTGACTACACCAGTCATTATCCCCACTACCCCCACCATCTACAGTGACAGCTCGCTTGCCCCGCTTCCGAGTTTTGGCTCATTCTGTGTTTCCGTGCCGTAGCCTTCGCACGTCAACAGTCACTCGTCAGATTTATTAAAAAAAAAAAAAAAAAAAAAAAACTAAACTACCGTCTCTCAACATGGGGAAGAAACGAAAGTATGAAAAGATGGATGAAGAAAAAATATTACAAAAAATAAGTAAGCTGCAAAAAGTATTAAGTAAAAAACAGAATGACGACGGAGAAAAATCGCCAGGTATGTGAAAATTGAACGTTATTCTACTTTAAATGCGTAACTGCCGCACCGGGCTTTTATCATTTATTACACTAGTAGAAATACGTTACTTTAGCGATATAGCTAACTAAAAACCATTGTCAATAATTATTGGCATCACTTTAGTCACGTAACTGCCACACCAGGCTTTTACACTTTTATTGAAAAATGATGCGAGTTTACCACACCGGGTATTCTTCTTCATTAATAAAAGCGAATCTGGGCTTGTTTCAGATCCATATATGCCGATCAACGTCGATCATACATTAAATGAGGAGATCGACTCTATATACTTACCACCAAGTGAATGGGCCGGCACTCTTTCACCAAATCATGACCTATCACATCCATTTGAATTATCGGATCAGCTAGAGCCTCCACAGGTCACCCCAAACATGTCACCGCGACCAGGCCCATCTTCAGCGCCTGACGAAATAGTACCAGTGACAGAAAAAGACTTAGATGAAACTATATTGAGTCTGCTTGGTGATGTACCTATACCCGAAACTATGTTCGGATGCAATATACATAAAGATGTTGTCTCACGGTGGCAAGAGATATTAGCTAAAGGGTTAACTAAAGAAACCAAAGAAAAATTGATAAGCGAGTACTTACTCCCTGCTAATTGTAATTTATTAGTACCACCAACCTTAAATCCAGAGGTTAAAGTGGCACTCCCAGAAACACACGTTAAAAGAGACTTCTCTTTATTGAGCAAACAAAAGCAGTTAGCAGCAGCATTAGCAGCTCTGGCGCAAGCAACCAACATGCTAATTTCTAATGATTTTTCACGAGAAAATTTATTGAAACCAATAAGTGACGCGGCCCGTCTCCTCTGCGACAGTCACCAATTGGAAACAAGAACGAGGCGAAATTTTGTTTTATCTTCAATCAACCGTAGTCTGAAAGGGGCACTAATAGATTCAACCCGAGATAAGTATCTTTTTGGTGAAAACCTAACTGAAAAATTAAACGCCGCCAAGACTATACAAAAATCAGGCGAAACTCTAAGACCTCAAGTTCGTCCTCAGGCTAACAAACACAACGACAAAGACAAGCCAAAGGGTAGGTTAAACGCCAAAGCCCTGCATCCGAGACAAGCGGCGAACAGGTTCGATGCAGGGCAGATTCGGTCAGCTGCGTACAGAATGCCTCCAGGGCCCAGGATACAGCCGCAGCCATCGCGACGGGGCCGATCGCCGCCACCGCCGCCGCCGCCGCCAAGAACTCACCAGCAGTACCGTCGTTAAACGCATGCGAGGTTCGTTACGCTGGCCGCTTAGCGAGTTTCACTAAAAAATGGACTGAAATAACTGATGACGTAACAGTTCTTGCTTGGGTAAAAGGTTATAGTATACCGTTTAAATCAATACCTTTTCAGTTTACGCAACCAAAAGTTTATCCAAAATGTGAACAAGAATCGTTAGATTTTGACATAGTTATCCGAAAACTATTAAAAATTAATGCCATTTCCAAATGTATTCACATTGAAGGGGAATTCGTTTCTAGTGTGTTTTTAGCTCCTAAACCAAATGGAGAAAAAAGATTCATTTTGAATTTGAAAAACTTAAATAAATTCATTTCTACCCCTCATTTTAAAATGGAAGATTACAGGACATCTTTGAAGTTAGTTAGCAAAAACTGTTACATGGCATCAGTTGACATAAAGGACGCATATTTTTTTATCAGCATTGAAAAATCGCAAAGAAAGTATCTAAGATTTAATTATAATAACACGCTTTATGAATTCAATTGTTTACCATTTGGCCTTTGTTCGGCACCTTTTGTTTTCACTAAAACACTCAAACCGGTCATGCAGTACTTGAGATCCAAAGGTTTCTTATCTGTTGTATATCTTGACGACATACAATGCATAGGACGTACATATACAGAGTGTGAGGAAAATGTACACTACACGGTATCAATTTTGCAGTCATTAGGTTTCATCATTAATAGCGAAAAAAGTAATTTGATACCTAGCACCGTATGCCAATTTCTTGGATACGTGTTTAACTCACAACAGATGACACTATATTTACCAGATGCCAAACGAACGAAAATAATAAAGATAATTACACATTTTTTAACTTTAAAAAGTTGCAAATTGCGTGAATTTGCTAGATTACTTGGTTTGTTAATATCCGCTTGCCCATGTATCGATTATTCGTGGATGTACACAAAATTATTAGAACGACATAAATACCTATACTTGGTTAAAAATCCTAGTTATGAACAAAAAATAACAATTCCAAACCAACTTAAAGAAGACTTATATTGGTGGACTAACCACCTACAACGTGACGTATCACGAATCCGCTTCAATAACTATTGTGAGGAGATATTTTCAGATGCATCATCATCCGGCTGGGGTGCATACTGTGATACAAAAGAATCTCATGGTTTTTGGAAAGACGATGAATTAGGACTTCATATAAATGAATTAGAACTCCGAGCTGCTTTTCTTGCATTAAAAACGATCGCCAAGGACTTGTTTAATTGTGAAATTTTATTAAGGATTGATAACGTTACTGCAATAGCTTGTATAAATAAAATGGGTAGTGTACAATTTCCTCACCTAAACAACATAACTAGACAAATTTGGCAATGGTGCGAGACGCGTAAAATAATTATTTTTGCCTCTTACATTAACACAAAGGACAACTATGATGCTGACAGATTATCTCGAAAGAAATTTAGTGATACCGAATGGGAGTTAGCAGACTATGCCTACAAACAAATAAAAAATAAATTAGGAAATCCTAATATAGATTTATTTGCTACTCGACGGAACACAAAATGTCGCTATTACGTGTCTTGGAAGAACGAACCTGATGCATGGGCTATAGATGCCTTTACGATATCATGGCAAAAATTATTCTTTTATGCCTTTCCTCCTTTTTCGCTAATTTTAAAAACCATTCAAAAAATTATTAACGAAAAGGCAGAAGGCATTATTGTCGTACCCTATTGGCCGACACAACCTTGGTTCCCACTTTTTCAAAGGCTTACTGTTCATAAAGGGTTAATATCATTTGAACCCAATATTAACCTTTTGATATCTCCTTTCAGACAACCACACAACTTACATCGCAGCCTCCGATTGGTTGCCGCGAAATTATCAGGCAAGCTTTATTAAAAAGAGCGTTATCTACAAGATCGGTGGAGATAATGCTTTCTTCCTTGTCGGAAAACACATACAAACAATATGATCCTTGCATAAGAAAATGGGTAGACTATTGTAATTTAAATAATTTTGATTATACAAAAGTATCAGTACCGATTGTAATAGATTTTTTAACAAAAATTTTCGATTCGGGCGCTAAGTATGGAACCATTAATTGTTATAAGTCAGCCATATCCTTATTAACCGGTAATAATATCCTCTGTGATGATAGAATTAAGAGGTTTATGAAAGGAGTTTTCAGATTAAGACCAACAAAACCAAAATATGATTTTACATGGGACCCTAGCACTGTATTAAATTATTTAAGTCAAAAGTGGCCTAATGAAAATCTTAATCTGGAAACCCTTTCAAAAAAGACTTTGACTCTATTGGCTTTAGTAACTGCCCATCGAATGCAGACATTTGCACTGATAAAACTAGAGAATATAATAGTTAATAGCAACGAAATACTTATAAAAGTCCCTGACCTTATAAAAACCTCTAGCCCTAATGCATTACAACCACTACTTAAGCTCCCATTCTTTCATGAGAAACCTGAGATATGCCCAGCCAATTGTTTACAGGAATATTTAAATAAAACTAAAGACTTACGTAGACACTCTTGCAAATTTTTATTCATTAGTTACAAAAAACCTCACAATAAGCTTTCCAGTCAAAGAATGAGCCACTGGATTAGGGATATCCTTGCTGAAAGTGGTGTTGATACGTCCTTATTCACAGCACATAGTACACGTCACGCGTCCACCTCTGCGGCTAATAGACTCGGAGTCGGTTTAGACGTGATAAGAAAGACCGCTGGTTGGTCAAACTCTTCACTCACGTTCGCCAAATATTATAACAAGGATGTGATCCCTCTAGATAGTAATCGGTTTGCAGTTAATGTATTATCGTCTTCTTGAATAAATTACCAAATTATACGGTAACACCTGTAAAATAAATTGATTTATCACAAAATATCTTCGTTTTTATTTCGCACTTACCTTGGTGGGTATTATTTTAACAAAGTTTGGATTTCATTGTTTTCACGATGACATTTTATTTTATTCAACTCTGAACAACTACACTATGTTATAAATCGCAAAGAATGAAGATGGAAACATAATTGGGAATCAAACGAACTTGCAAAAGTGAAGTTCGATACCAATTATGTGACATCTTCATTCGACGCGATTTATATACACCTACCCAAACAATTATCTGTTATATAAGTGGAAAAAAAAAAAAAACGCATAATATCCCTACCCTAAAAAATAAAATAAAATGTTTAATGTTTTATTTAAAACAGGTACCTATTAATTTGATTAAAGTGAACAAATAGTAGGTACTTAAATAAAAACAAAAATAAGTCTTTAAACTAAATGAGCCAAAACTCGGAAGCGGGGCAAGCGAGCTGTCACTGTAGATGGTGGGGGTAGTGGGGATAATGACTGGTGTAGTCAGTTGAGTGACTTTTAAAACTTTTATTTTTAAATTAAACGTCTTTTAAATACCGTGTGCAAGGCTGTAGCGTGGCAACACTACTACACTATGTTATAAATCGCGTCGAATGAAGATGTCACATAATTGGTATCGAACTTCACTTTTGCAAGTTCGTTTGATTCCCAATTCTTGTTTGAACTCTCGCATAAGGTGTTACTCTGAGTAAAAGTGATCTACCTACTATATTTGTTTTCTTCATTATTCTTAACAATTATGGATAATTTGGACGCTCGTGAGTCCTCCTCTGGAGCTACGCCGACAGCAGCGGTGGGATCGGAATCCCCTATACTTCAAGTCAGGGCACAGAAGCACAAGGAACCCGAGCCTGCTTTTTCAATCGAGCAAGTGATGAATTTACTGACGACTGTAACGAAGCAGGCCACTTCGAGCGCAATCACAGCAGCCATGACTTCTACCCCGATGTATCGTGATTGCGGCAACTTTTACCTGCCTCCGTTCGATCCAGACGTTCGGTCCCATGATATCAGGGATTGGTGCGCAAACGTCGATGAAACAATAACCGCCTTTAACGTCTCACCCCAGGAAGCACGCATGAAGGCTATTTTACAACTGAAAGGAAGAGCTAAGATATGGGCTGACACTTGGTCTTTACAATCCACCACCTGGCAACAAGTGAAAGAAGACTTGATTCGGACATTTGGCAAGGAATTCCGTTATGCTGACGACGTTCTGAAATGGCGCAGCTACACATCTGATCAAGCCTCGAGTTACAGCGAATACGCCACTACTGGATGGACACTCTTCAAGCGCGTTCGTCCTGAAGCTTCGGACGCGGAGGTTATCGATGCACTAATAACAGGTATTTATCCTGAACATGTTAGACCTGAATTGTTAAGAAACACACCTGACTCTTTGCCCAAGCTAGTTTCCGTTTTGAAAACTTATCGCAAGCGTAAATTTGATGATGTTGAGAAACCTTTTAATAGCAATATTAAAAGGTCGCGAATGTCAGACTTTTCATATAATAAACCAGGTCATCGTTTTCATAATTATAATGAACCTTTTGTTCCCTCCCCTTCCCCAACCCCGAAACCGAGTTCATCTAAGGATCCTGGCGTTCCTAGTAACTCTCTCAGATCAGTTGAGTGTAGATATTGTCATAAAATGGGTCACTTAGAAAGAAATTGCTTTCGCAAACAAATTGCAGATCGTAATTCTGCTTCAAGTAGTAAATCGATAAAGGAGACGGTTCATCGTGGGCCAAAATGTAACAACATGAAATATACTTTATTTAAACTCTTATTGCATAGTAGTTATATGTTAAAAAAATCAGCCTTATCCGCAATCTGAGAAAAGAGAAAATCAGGTTTAAAGTTAGTCATATCGAATGAATCGAATAACATGCAGTAATCGATTACATTTTTTTTCCGTGATAATAGTTTTACGTCAGCTAAACTATAAATAACATTTTTGCCACACTCTCACGCACATTAAACATTGATAATTATAATATATCTTGTCCTAAACAATTAAGAAGAGTTTCATAAAATGAATAACTATCTGTTATCGATTATTCATATCTGTTTTCTTAAATACTTTGGGGTCAGAGCTGTAAAAAAAAAAGAAAATGTCAGATGTCACTCGACTCATTTGCTTCGTTTTATTCGCTACGTTTTGAGTGTGCTCTTATTGTTTTTCGATTTTTCTACGATCTTTGCAATTCAATACGGACATCAGTGACCTTATTTTTGGAGGATTAGGATTGTTACTTTTTGGATTTGGCGCCTCTTTTATGCAGGCGACAGGCTGGCAACCTGTCACTATTTCAAGGCACTGCATGGCCCATACTGTTAGATGTGGCACTGCTCAACCCCTCTCGGTACTATGAGCATGATCGTATGTATGTATTATTTGTGTATGTCCGGTTTACCACAAGCAGCTCAGATCAACTCTAATAGATTTAAAGACTATTACATTAATCTAAAAAGTGAGTAGGTAGGTACCGAACACTAAATCTCCAGTACCTAATATAAACTCAATAATCTTTAGCAACATAAAAACAAATTAAATGATAAAAATATAGGACTTTATAATGTTATTCCCTGAAAAAGCGCTCTGTTTCAACATCCGACTTTCATAACCCCACTTTTTATAATCTTTAATTTCTCAGATCTCAGATTGCCAATTTTGGTCCAATTTTCAGAAACCGTTTAGTGTCCTACTACCTTTCAAATAATACCACTTTCATTGTGTTACACCCCAGGCCCAAGGTTCTATGGAGGGTGATCCGTCTCCTTTTTGTAATTGTGTAAATCGCAGCACTACCCAAGTGAAAATCAGCAATAAACTTTATAATTGCCTGTTCGATACAGGTGCAGATTGTTCATTGATTCGGGAACGGTTCTCTGGTTCGATTCCCGGAAAACGAAAAACAGTTGATGTTGTATTTATGGGTATAGGCGGCTGTCCCGTACGGTCAACACAAACCATTACAACAATAATTATCGAGATTGATGAGGTAAAGGTAGAGCTGGAATTTTACGTGGTAGGAGATGATCAGACACAATTTGACATCTTGATCGGTTATGATCTTTTGAAAATACCAGGTCTCAGTGTTACTATGACTAATAATGGAATTTCAGTAAAACGAAATTCTAATCTAAATGTGAGTATTGTGAATGAATGCACTATTCCAGACATTCTGTTTAACACCGACATTAAGGACCCACTAGTTCTTATTAAATTAAAAAACCTTGTAAATAGCTTTTCTCAATACTTCACAACAGGAAATAAGGTCTCAAAAATTGTTACGGCTAAGTTAGAGATCCGATTAAAGAACCCTGACAAAATAGTACAGCGCAGACCCTATAGATTGTCCCCAGAAGAGCGCGAAAAAGTAAAAAATATTATAGAAGACCTCAAAGGTAATGAAATAATCCGTGACAGTTGTTCACCTTTTTACCCTATTCTGCTCGTAAAGAAAAAAGATGGCACCGACCGACTATGTGTTGATTTTCGAGAGCTTAACGCCAATACACTTAGAGATCATTACCCCCTACCTTTGATCGCGGATCAAATAGACAAATTGGGCAAAGCACGTTACTTCACATGTCTAGATATGGCCGCAGGTTTCCAACAAATATTATAACCGACAAAGATAAAAGTATGACATCTTTGGATTTCATAAAATTCTGTCAAGATTTTGGTATAGAACATCATGTCGTAGCTAAAGGTGCTAGCAGGGCTAATGGTCAAGTGGAACGTATAATGAAGGTGATTAAAGATAACATGTCTGTGGTGGAGCTTGATAAACCATGGCACAGAGCAATCCAAGATTTACAGTTAGCTATAAATTGTTCAGTTTCTAAAAGTACTGGCAAAAGTCCCATGGAATTACTGCTAGGTAAAAAAATGTTCACCGCCAGCTATCAAACTCCTCCAAGTTGATGATGACGAACCTGTTCAGGATCGTATAGTTGTTAGGAACGCTTGTAAAGAAAGGATGGACGAGCGATCTATTCAGGACAAAATTAGGTTTGACAAAGGTAAAGCCCAAATCAAACCTTTTAACGTTGGAGATTTTGTTTTAATGCGCATTAATGAACGTCATACTACAATAATTAGAAGGCCCAATGGAAATTTTGGAAATCCTTCCTAACGATCGTTATAGATTGAAGCATGTTAATTTACGCGGTAGTTCTGAAAAGATCGCTAGTCACGACTATCTCAGACCAGCTCCTACTGGACAAGCAGATCCGTTTGAGGAAGATGATTGCGAGTCTCCCGTATGGGCGGAAGATTTGTCAGAAACCAATTTATAAATTAGACAAACTAATTAATTATTAATTTATGTTATAGTTATGTTAATTTAATGTTACTTAATCGGTACATAATGTTGTCTCTATTTATTTAAACATGTTCCTAACTTCCTTCCTTAACGTTTGGCTGGCCACCAATACGCTTCCTTTTCCCGGTCTTGAAGGCTAGATCCCGGAATGGGTGATGCCATATTTTGAGGCTAGATCCCGGTATGGGTGATGCCATATTTTGAGGCTAGATCCCGGAATGGGTGATGCCATGTTTAGAGGCTAGATCCCGGAATGGGTGATGCCATGTTTAGAGGGTAGATCCTGGAGTGGGTGATGCCATGAAATGGAGCTAAGTACAGCGCAGGGAACGCGCTGGAGCAGAATGGCCGTATGGGCGGCGTACCGGTTGTATTTATTTGATTATTGCTTTTTGTAACCTTTTTAATTTAAAAAGTAGATTTAAGGCTATATTTTTGTTATTTAGGAATAGTATTTAGTCAATGATTCTTTTCTGTTACCTTTCTACCTTAAAAATAGCTTTAACACTGTAATATTGTCAAACTTCCGCAATTAGTTACTTCCGGTACAATAATATTTAACAAAAAGGCATGAAATGTAATTTAAAAGTCGTAAATAATATTTATTTGAATTATCTAGTACTTTTTAATATTTTTATGAAACAAATCAAATTACTAGTGACTGTACTGTTAAGTAAGCCACGCAGAGTGGAGGGAGGAATGGTAGTGGGGACGTTTTGTCAGTAGCAGTAGTCGAATAAACGATTCATTCTTGTTTGAACTCTCGCATAAGGTGTTACTCTGAGTAAAAGTGATCTACCTACTATATTTGTTTTCTTCATTATTCTTAACAATTATGGATAATTTGGACGCTCGTGAGTCCTCCTCTGGAGCTACGCCGACATGTACGTTCTGTACCGTCCAATTTCGTCGTATCACTTAGGCGTGTTATTAATAAGGTACAATTAAAATGTCGAGTACTAAATAGTACACTTTTAGATGACTACATGAAATAATTTATTTTCAAAAACAAAATTTGGTCGGTACCCAGCGTATCACACCAAAGGTGCTTACCAAAGTTTAATTTCCATCCACTTTAATATTTGAAATTACTATAAATACAAGCACAGCTAAATAACAGAAGACGTTGTACAAAATATCTTATTCTGAGAACAGCTTGTGCCAACCAAAATGGAATGTTAGTAGAATAGTTGTCACTAAAGAATATAAAACTTAGCTAGGTATATACATGCTCTCCCGTAAAGTCACTGCAGCATTAAGCTGCTGCTCCACTGCGGTACACGGAGATGCTACACACGTGTATCAAGCTTCGCTTTGTATGAAAATGGTAGTAATAACATCCACTGCCATCCACGATACACGTCATTGGTACACACATGTACTGATTGGTTACGCCACCTACACAGCTCAACGCTGCGCACGTTACACACAGAGACGCTTTGCACGGTATCTGCGTCAATCGGTCCCCAAATATTGAAACACGCCCTCGGCTACGTGGAGTGCACAGCGCGATTAAAAACGCTCCGCGTGCGTCACGTGTATAGCGTGTGGCGCGTTGAACTGCGTGGGTCAGTCCATGCATGTGTACGTGACGCATCCCAGCATTATATCACAGTATACCAAGAACAGTAGTTTATATGCAGGCTGTCGGCGAATTATAAGCCTACTCTGCGTTGACATTAGGGCTATCGTAAATATGCCGGGCAGGAACGAGCGGCGAGCGAATGTGCAATGACATAAAAACGCGCGATCACACCGAGACGGCGAGACCACCTTATACAGTGTATAAGGTGGTCTCGCCGTCTCGGTGTCGCCGTCACGCACACATTGACATAAAAATGTGGGTGTATAATATACACCCACATTTTTATGTCAATGTGTGCGTCACAGTGCGTACGTACACGGCGCCGAGTACGCACGCACACATTCTAATGGATAGCGGCCAGTTTGTATGAAGACGTGTTACTGTTCTTGGTATACTGTGATTATATGGGGCCGTGGATGACTACGAATTTTATTAGTAGTGGACACTTCAAACCACGTATGTACGTTGACAAGCGGACATATGGTAACTAATGTGGGCGTGGACATCGTGCACCGCGTGCGCTGCAGTGGAGTAGCGGCTTTAAGCAAGCCAAGTGTCTATTGTTTACTAGAGCTGTGATGACGTAAATTCTTCGCGTGTTTATTCTGAAAGCATGGTGTCCGTAGCTGAATGTTTCAACTGAAATTATTCATTTGAAACTCGCTGACGTTTTTACGAAAAAGGACCGTGCCGAATTGTTGAACAAAGCGGTTTAAATATTTTATTCCTTGTGTTTGTTTCATTTCGCCGTCCTGTCTTACCTATAAAGTGATGGGATTACGAATACGTATTTATGGCTCATATTTTATAGACGCTGATCTTTTGCGTATTGAAATTTCACAAAACATTTATTTTGTTAAATATATTCGTATTGTGGTATTACACAAGAAGCTTTTCATGTTTTTTTATACTACAGCGAAATATTTTGTCGACACCACGTCTATAGATCTTGTAATACATGTCGGTAAATAATGTATTAATAACGGATTGGTAATAAAAAAAATGTTTAACAATATCATCATTTCAGCCGAGAGACGCCCACTGTTGGGCATATGCCTTAAAAATATACAAGTATGTTATAATACAATAACAAATACAACAATTATTTTTAAATATAATTCCTATATTTGTAAGTATATTACGTATTTTATGTTTCCAAAAACAAAAAGGTATTTTATGCTTTTTATTGTTATTTTCTTATTGAATGAATTTTTACGTTGGTGTTGTTTATCTTATTGAATAAATTAAAACTTCAAACAACTTCCTCTTTCCTTGATGATTTAAAATTGTTCGTGAATAATACAAACAATAAGAAGTAACTTTACCTATTTTGTGTACTTTCCAACATGTAAGTACAAACAGGGTATACTCATGCCATGCGATTATTAAAGGAAAGGTCGATAAGGTTTCCTTCATGATGGATGGAGGCAAGGGGTGACAAACAAACAAATCAATTTTCCTCACTAACTTTCAACCATAAAAAAGTCGGATTACTATCTCAGGTCTGTGATTAATATTACTAGTCTGTTTTTTTCTGAATAGTCGCTTTTTGGGGAAGTTATTTTGTTAATTTTAAATGCGAAAGAAGAAAATAATGTTAATCTTATTTTTTCTTCATTTCGTACGTTTTATTCGTTTATTAACTATTCAAATGCTTTATTAAAAGAAGGACAATGCTTTTTTTAAATTTAACCATTTATATGTTACAGTTTTGTCCTTTTATATGAAAATGTATTGTATTATGGAATAATTTAATTTTTGGGTTTACAAACGCGTAAATATTAATACTAGAAAAATGCACTGAAAAAAATCGACTTGCCTCAGGCGGGACTCGAACCCGCATCTTCCACAATCCGGGCGGACGCGTTGACCATTACGCCACCGAGACACTGCTTTTTGCTGTCGAAATTTGTCAGTGCTTGGTGCTTATGTTTTTATGGTAAACATTATTTCATCAAATCTTTGAAATTTGCACTTCTAAGACTCGTATTTTCTATGTATTATATGTTTATATTGAAAATGTATTGTATGTTTATATTGTATTATGTGTATGTTTATGTTGTAATAAAGAAAAAAAAATTAAAAATTAAACCGACTTCAAAACAGAGGAGAAGTAAAAGGTTTATGTTTTAAACGATCTCAACGTCAATGTGTCTATTTTTTTGAAGTTGGTTCCAGCCTTAGTTTAAGTATGAGTACCTAACTACTGCATATTTACACAGTAGGTATGAAAATTGAAAGAAATTTGGAATACCAAGAGGCTGGCACCGACTAAAAAAAGTATGAGGCATATTGACTTTTAGATTATTTCAAACATAAAACTTTTATTTCTCCCCTTTCAGTTTTGAGGTCGGTTTAATGTTTTTTAATTTTTTTTGTTATATTATATTAGTTGTTATGTTATGTGTAAAATTATTCATAAAATAACGATATCATTTACAAATTTTGCTTACATACATTAACATGATAACTTTGTACAAAATTAAGTAGTTAACACGTTTCGATCGCTAGGGTCACGGAAATTGATATCAAACCAACCGTTTATAAGGTTAATTTAAGAACTGTCTTAAATACGAGTATTAACTTAACAAACCCCAGCGCTACGAACTGTTATCTTGAGATACGAAATAAATGCTAGCCTGTTATTATCGGAGGGGCACTTTTCCCTGTGACATAAAACCATCACTTATGGTGTTTCCTGCAGTAGATTGATGACAGTGGACGAAATAATGTGTTCGTACCAAATAATTTTCTCTCGGTAGGTACGCTATTACGATTTCTCGACAGTTTATTTAACACTATCCCATTAAAGTCTGATAGTGATTCTACTGTTTCTATATGCCCATTTAGTTTCGAAGGGCTACATTTAAATTTTCAGACAAAAGCCCTTTGTCCTAATAAGAGATACAATGTTACTCGCCTTTGAATCCCAAGGATAATGTAACTAATCATTTATTCCATTATTCTTCAAATTAAACCTATCTCTATCGGGCAAATTCCTTTTTATTCCGAGGTGGGTCCCCTCTAAATGGGAGCTCGCGAGAGCAATGATCAATATTGACTCAATTTCTTTATTCAAATGTAAAAATAATGGAAGTTAAATTATGTGAAGAGGTAATTGGGGCATCTCCTTATTTTAGGTGTTAATTTAGAGTTACCTGAGCTGTGAAAACATAATGTATTGTTTTAGGATGACGGAATTTTTTCTGTGTGTTACAAAACTAGTTGTACAACAATCACACCTCATACGGTAACATAATTGTAATAGCAAATAGCACTATACATGAAAAGGGTTTATTAAAATATGAAATATAATATCCTATTGTTGTCGCCAAACGTTGCCTGTAAAAATATATCTGCTTCAACCACGCAAGGCGATTACTGTAGATACTGTTGTATATGTGATGATAACCTGATGATAACTAAACAAAGTCTCACATCTATTAAGAGATCGGACTTTACTGAGTTGAGATTGAAATTCTGAGCAGTTCTGAGCTATCAACATTGTTGATACACACGTCAAAAGGGCCGCAGCCCGGTAGTCCGGTAGTCGCCTCCACCTCCCCTTATAGCGACATTACTGAGCTAGTATTCTAAGTATGTCCTTGTCTGGACCTGAACAATTTATCTGAGTCTCTAAACTGAGAACCACCTGAGAACACATAATTATCACCATACTGTGTGCTTGAGTTATAACACTGAGATAACAGTAGGTAGGTATGTATTTATCGACCGATAAATTCACCATAGGTATATTCAATGCAAAAACATTGAATTAAAGTACATTCGTAAAACACTAAATTGTACAAACTCACGGTTCCTTGAAATGCACCGTTCGTCTCGGTTAATCGGATGCGTATGCGTCACGAACGCAAAACGTCCGCTCGCCCTGTCGTTGGCTACCGCCAATCGAAAATAATAATTCTACAGATTATGAAACTTCGCGGTATTCGCGACAATTGTCTTACAATATCTTAAAGTCACATGACACATTTGTTCTATTTCTTCTAAACTGCTTTTTCTTAAACATATAATTATGGTTAGTAAATATAAATACCGGCAGTGAAAAGGCATATATTTTAATAAAATATCGAAGCGATGTAAAGCCTAAAAAAACTCCTGTCTTCCAATTGAGCTACATAGGACTGTAGCAACAGGACAAATTAGCTCCAATCTATCAAAAATGTTGAATCAGTGCAAATAAGAAAAATAATAAACATAATTATTATTGTATATGTATATATTTCAGTGATTACTTACTTAAAAACTTCCTCTATCTTTTTTTTAAGTAAAAGCTAAGAGAGCTTTGCCTAATTAAAGGAAGATAAATTACCTATAGATTTACATCTTTCTCCAAACCATGTTATTTAACAAGGAATCAAAAAATAACACTAGCTGCTATTTCAAATAATAGATACCTCAAAAGATTAAAACAATACTTTTAACGCTATTAAAACATCTATTCCAAACAGCGCACTTTCATCCGAATCTGCCTTCTAATTTATTCAAAAAGAATCAGGCATAAGACCTCCAATTTTGCTATTTCCATACAAATAAGATAATTGCGACAGTGAAAATAAGGAAAAACTCCCGAGGCCAACTCGCCGACCCACATCTGAATAACAGATCGCCACACTCCCGCTCGCTGCAATTTGAAACTTTAGATTTTTATTCAGTTCTAGCTATGTCGCCCGAGCGGTGTTGTAGCTTGAAATACAGATAGATATTATAAATTACAATTTTTGTTTTCAAGATGGAAATACGCGACAAAAAATATCAACTATAAAAAATATTAGTCTTAAAAACGTTCCAGTTTGGGTAAATAACAAGTATATCTCTCTCTTTATTCGTTCTACTTTTGTTGACGGACAGTAAAACTTCAGTGTTATTCCTCATATGACACTACTAATTTTCATACATTGCCTATAGGCGTAGTGTCGCTGTGCGACTATATGTATTTGTACCGAAAACACGTAGGAACACGAAGCGTACCGCAGGTGCATACTACGCGACTGAGTGTATGAAAACACAACGCCCACAGGCATACTGTGCGGGGAAGGGTGAACGGAATTCTATCTATATGTGTGTGTGTATCTTGACGTTTCATTAAACTGTGTACGATGACAGTACGAAAGCCGTATTACTTTTGCGGTGACACTACAACATGCCCTTTGCTGTGAAAGTATAGAAAATCAAACTGCCTAAGGCGTACTGATTTTAAACAATTTAAATCTCGGACGCCCATAGGCGTCACTGTCCGTCAACGTGTACAGAAGCGAAGTCCAAATGCGAAGATAGCCAGTGCGAGAGAAAAACCGCTACGTTAGCTATCCTCGCCTTTCCAATCAGCAAGGTCCTTGTTGAGACACAGGCTTCCATATACGCACGGGAGGAGACGCGCGGGCGCTGGGGGCACATGAAGCCACCGCGACGTGGTGGGAGCCGGGCGCGGCTCGTATATAAGCAGCGCGCGGGCGCGACCCGCTCTCTTGGGACCTCCGGCATCCTTAATTATAAAATATCTTAGATATGTCTGTATATTGTACTGAAGACTGCAGTAAAGAACTAGAATAAACAAGTTACAGTCCATTATTTAATACTAACGTCCCCATAGGACCCTAACATCCTTCTTCATGGCTCTTTTGAATGACCCAGGATTGTAGGTAGGAGGGACGTGGACCACGTGTGCTGTGAATGGGCTGGGAAGAAATAGAGTTTCTTGATTGTGTGGCATAGAAATTAGTTCCAGCACCAGCTATTCAGTGCCAGCACACGTGTTTCCTCCTTGTTACAATCGTGGGTAATTCAAAAGATTAATTGACAATTGTGAAATAATAGTAGTTTATGCAACTGTCATATAATGAAGGGTATTAAAACACGAGTGTGAGTTTATGAAACGAGCGCAGCGAGTTTCATAATAGTAACGAGTGTTTTAATACCCGTGTTATATGCAGTTGCATACACTACTTTATCTACACTCATACATAAATTCAAATAAAACAACAGAAAAGACAAATATTTTTTTGTATGGGTTAGATCCCTTTGCCTTCCCGAGTATTTAAGAAAAATAACTATATCATAATGAGTCGAACCGGTGTTATAATTTTCATTATGTTACAGGTTGTTTTTTTTTAATTTTAATTTTGATTATCTGTATTAAAAAGTATGTCATTTTATGTTCACCTTTGATATCGTAATTCGAATATTATGACATGAGTGTAGATAATAGTTATTTATTATACAAGAGTGGAAAGTTCCTTTTTAACCGCGTGCTCGATTTGGATGACCGAGCAAGCGAAGGATTCTAAAGTTGAATCACGAGCGCAGCGAGTGATTCTAAATTAGAATCCTGAGCGTCAGCGAGGGAAACAAACGAGCACAAGGTGAAAAATCTTTCCACTCGAGTGCAATACGTAACTTTTCATCCCACCTCAGCGAGGAAATGACAAAATAATCTTCATTCTAATCATAAATTTGGCACCATAGAGGTTACATTAAATAGGTTTAATGACGTTTTGAATTTACAATTATATTGAGTACTCATTATATGTGATGTTCTAAATTCAAATCTACTTTGCCGCTCAAGCGAATAAAATAGAATTTTCCAGCCAGATTTCGAAGCGCAAAATTACACTTTCCGAGGTGGTGGGATGAAAAATTGATTTATACTACACCTGATCGGAACCGATCGCCGCAGCGCGTGCAGCGGCGCAGACGGTGGCGGCGGTGCTGGGGGCAGGGACGCGCTCTGCACCAACGACAGGCCATTGGTTAGCCGGGGTTTCGCAGAACATCTGCAACTAGTGTTGCATAATCATAATATCTTTATAATTTTATAAAGGTACTGCTTATTTCAATTTAACAAGTCTTTGAATGTTCCTCACAGGTGTAGTATAAAGCACTATGTAACACTTGGGAGAAAGTTCCATTTCCAACTCGGTAGTATTGTGGCCCGAAGCGCAACCTAGGGCCACAAACTACTCCCTCGTTGGTAATCTGTCCCTTTCGTCCCGCGGTGAACAATGTACTATTCTTAACGCAAGGCTTAAAGTTAAAGTGAGGTATAAAGTCTAAAAAAAAATCCTTTAAGTATTTTTTCACACTCAAATTGATTTTCCTACGTTTATTATAATTAAACCAAAACACTTATATTTTCCCTCGCACTAGCTATATCTGCATTTAGACTACTTCTGCTTACCATCGGGTCCCATAGAGTCATTTTCTAGCCCTTTTTATGTAAGAAAGTATACTTTTGGAACGATGTATATTCTGTGCTATTGGTGCAAACACAATTTTTCGTATTGAATTGAATAATTCTATTTCGTATCGAAGCTACCTACACAATTAATTCAATCTTGTTGCTTCTACCTACTACAGAGTGAATGTTAAAATCCAATCGGCAACGTAATTACGACGATGTTTTCAATATCACTCTTAAATTTATTTTCCTAAATAATTTATTTGATAGAGAGGCACGCTTGTTAGTTGTACTAAGCTTGTAGTATAAAACAACTCTCCCTACCCTGTTCACAACTTATTTTTGGTCGGTGCAATAAGTCCCCATACTGTAATATTCTTCCTAACCTGACCCGGTCGCAGCTTAGGTTTGGAACTTCAAAGGGTTGACAATATTTGTTCCAAACTTAACCCTGTTCCTAGCATCACCCGACGTATCACTCCCTCAAAGGCTAGCCCCGCTTCGTTATAAAAAAATAACTCTGAACTTACCTGTCATGCAGATATTTAAGTACTAGTAGGGTCCGGTTAGACACAGGGTTACGTTTGGAACAATAATTGTACCTTTTAACAATTACAAAACAACAAGCTCTGTTAGAGTTAATACAAACAGTTCACAATCAATATAGCACTACAACCTATTTCTAGAACGTTTCAATTAAAATTTCAAGCTATTTGATTGGCTGTCAGTCCATTGACAGCTTTCGTCAGCCAGTCACAGCCAGCTGTATCCAAGGAGCTTATATTACCTATAGAATGGAGTCATTAGTCAAATGAAAAAAGTGAAGGCAAAAATTTTGACAACCCTTGACATTTCGTGACATTTCTAGCGAGGCTCTGTCTCTTTCTAGTAGGGTGCCTATAGCAGAAAAAATAATTACGGACAATCTTGGACTTCGTTAAGTTAATAAAATTAATTAGGACTCAAAGTTTAAAATATTTTTGAGTTTACCATGACAAAGAATTAACATTCATAATAATTAGTTTTAATCTTCCGTACAACTGTCTGTTACTATAAGTAAATTTACACTTAACATTGGCGAAATATAAAAATGAAAAAGCTCTTTATTAAATGGACTTTGCTAAGTACTTTTAAATCGTCAAAAGCCCTACCACCATTTCGGGACGAAATAATAATTATTATGCTGAGATGGAGCAGAAATGGCGAAAGACTCCGGCGAAGAACTCCACAGCTTACAATTTTGTAATGATTTCAAAACATCAATACAAGTCAATAAATAATTATCAATTTAATTTAAGTTACAGTTTTACATGCGTATATTTTGGGTAGTTATTAAAAATAAATAAAGTAGTAGTAGTGGTAGTTTTATAAATTCTGTAACACACTAAGTTTATTCCTTAATAAAAACTTCATCACAAGAACTGTTCTATTTTAAATCTAAACATAAATAACAATCTTAACATTCATATATTAGATATGTGACTCAAGAATTTATGTAAAACAAAGTTATATATACACATAATATTGATACTTAAAAGAACAAAATCCTTTATTATTATATGATACAGTGATATCCGCAGAATATAGTTACATATTCACATAGATACTTCTAAATTACAAAATATTGACCTAAAATATATTACTTTCATATCAATCGATGTTTCATAATACTTTATAATGATTGGCAAAATAATCGATTCTGTAAAACAACTAAGAAAAAAGTTACAGCTAATTTTGTACAAGACAAACTTAAAATCGCTCTGCTATAAAGAAAGAATTATGCAGATGTGACTTTATTCTATCATGAGACCAACAATTAAAAATATGAATACCGGTAAAAAATGTAAAAGAATCATTTGTACTCGTAACTCGATTAATACTGGTTAACGTATGACAAGGTATATAACTTTGTCATGTGTTAACCAGTATTAAAAAAATATGCATAAAACTTAAATTGAACGCCCTACGTATATATATATCAACCTTCTGTACCTGTTACTCAGTTACGAAGTCAGAAGGATAAGAGCCTTGTTCCTAAAGCCGTAATAGTGTAATTTCCGCCTAGGGTCTTTCGGAAATCTAAAAAGAAAAGAAAATTTTATGTATACAGGCACTTTTAACTTGTAATTAGCATATTAAAAACTATCATTTGATAGGCTTGAATAGCACAGTCACAATTTTATTAATGCTGTGTCAATTTTACTAACCCAAATTCGAGTGAAGTTTGAGGTCACTGTGCATATTGCACTCTGCGTTACATGTTAGTAGATGCAAATGTGAAAGATAAAATACACTATTACACTGGTAAAATCCAATCAATCATTTTGAATATGTTTCTCAATTAAAATAATGTACAATGCACAAATTACATGTTTTGTTTGTAAATAAACGTTCCCAACCAAAAATGGGTAGAACGATTTATGTATTATATATATATATACATAATCTATAAACTATATATATAATCTATATATATCTATATAACAGCTATTTCAAAGACTTAAAAATATATATATATCAATTTTGATTGCCATTTCTGAAAGGAAAAAGGTTATTATTTTATAATAATTCTGGAAATCCTAGTCACCCTAGTCAATTTGTTTACACATATTTGAATAAGTAATTTATGTATGAAAATTAATTAAATTCAGATAGTATTAAAGCCGAGTATCAGAAATTACTTTCCCCTATGGAGTTTCGCCCAATAACGATAATCATATGGAATTACATGTGAAAAACCAATTTTACTTAGGTGAACAATAATATGCAATTATAACACTTACAAGTGAAATTTCACACTGCATCCTGGATACCACTCACTTCTGCAACCACGAACTATACAGCGATGCACCATTTTGCACTATTTATAGTTATTAAAATGTAAAAAGCCGTACCAAAATCGCGAGTCGATATTTATGAATACTTCAATTACGACAATTTATGTCATGTTGAGATTTCGGGACATTGACACATGAAAAGAGTGCTGCCATTACATAAATCCTTTCATTTCCCATAAGTTATAGAAAGAATCACAATGATGATTTTCAAAATAAAATACAAACCTAAACATTAAAAGTAAATATATTATATTTATTTCTTTCATTGATAATAAATACTGATAATTGAATACAATATGTTAAGTTTTTAGCTACTTTTCTACTTTTGTTTTAGAAAGATGGCGAAATACTGGGGAAATCTTGTTTCTATGTAGTCGTGTTTAGAAAGAGATGGCGACAATTTCTAGAAAGAGAAATGTGAAATTTGAAATGTCAAGTATTGTCAAAATTTTTGCCTTCACTTTGTTACTTTGTCTAATGACTCCATTCTTTAGTATAAGCTCCTTGGCTGTATCGATACAACTTGCAGTTAGGTTATTTAAAATCAGTAATGTGATTTGCTGTATAAAATTTATGTTTTACAATTCTTCTCCAATGTTTTGTAAAACTAATATATTTTTTAAACAATGCATTAATTTCAGAATTTGTATTCGCCTTAAATATTAAATTACTTTTATAATTAGTGTGTTGAAATTGAAACCACAACAGTAAAAAGAACGAAACATTAAGCCCTGAATCAGCTCAGGATGGGTAATGTGGTGATGATGCGATTGTTAGGGGGAAAATACACAACTTTTGAATTCCCCTTCAATTCAAGGGGAAAACTACGAGTATAAAACCTTATTAAAATCTATCGCCCTGTATGAATCAGAAATATTTAATCATGTGTCAGAATGTTGGGCGGTATAGCGGACGAATGAATATCGACTACATTTGACTGAGATTAATTGAGAGATAACAGACTATCGTCATACAGATATGTAATGTGAATATATAATGAGCATATAACAAAGAAACTAATGAGCGTCAATGAAGTTTCGGATTAGTGGCAAAGGAATACATAGTATATCCTGGCCACAAGTTGCTGTAGCTCAATTTACACTGCCACCTTTTAGAAACTTACGGTACTTTCAAATAACTGTATGCTATTGTCCTATAGACACTTAATTTAAAGTAAAGAATTGAGGTCAGTAACCGATATTAAACCATCACATATTTTTATGATGGCCATATTTCACACAATATTAGCATTTCATAAAAAAATATTCAGTACTTTCCGAGCTTATCCCGAACAAACACTGTGACACGAGATTTTTTATTTAATATATTTTACCTTATTATTTATTTAAATAATATTCATGTTCTATTTTATGATATCTTTTGAAACCCATCTACACAGCCGGCAAAGCGGCTTTCATAACTGAAACTGAAACATGGGCACGAAATTGGAAACGGGTTTACACTTAGAGAAGTTAATTATTAGTCGTTTATTAGTTTTAGACATTGACAACTTATCTGATTGAATAAAGTTTACCGGCCCTTAACTTGCAATTTAATATGTAGATCTTATAAATCGATTATTTATTGATTTAATGTAATATGATGACAAAAAATACGTCATACAAGGTATAATTGTCTCTGTAGCCTGCTATTGCTGTATGTATATTATTAAAAATCTAGTCTTCTGCGGAGTTTGTATATGCACAGAAGAAATTAAATGCTATTTATAGCACCATAAATCAAACTTAATATTTAATTTACTTTTAAAAGAGCCGAGTTATAATCATAATTCTATGAAATTAAGTTATTAACTACATAGGATTGATTAAAAGAAGTAATTTATTTAATGTGAACAAAAGTCAATTTATTGTCAAATAAAATATTATAATGTGAAAATGTAAATTACATTCCCAATTTGTCTATGGGAACTAGAGAGCGGGTAATAATTTAGTTTTGTTTTATAAAATCGGACAAAATTTTTGTTAAATTTTTGCAAAGAGTCATTTGTCTCTGTGGTAGATTTTTTTTATGTTATGAGATGGCAAACAAGCTTGCGGCCCACCTGATGTTAAGTGGTCACCGCCGCCTATAGACACTTGCAATATTAAGTGTAAATCACTTAACACCGCAAGTGCGTTTGCCATCCTGGGTACTAAGATGATATGCCCTCCATGCCCAGTAATTACACTGGCTACCTTTCCCTTCAATCCGAAACACAGCAATCTGCTTTACGGCAGAAATAAGAAAGGCGGTGGTACCTACCCAGACGACCCTACATATGGGTCTACCACCTAGATGAATGGTAATTAATAAAACGTGAAAACTACTAAGATTTAACTAAAATTAATATATGGATACTATTGGATAGTATAATTTGTTTTTTTAAAAAGGCAATAAACTATTTTTCTTTCTTCTTTCTTTCTTTCTATAATCCCTGTGAAATCCCTGTGCGCAGAGTACATATATTATTCTATGGTTCGCCTTATTTAAAATTTTATTTCGAAGTACTACTTATTAAATTTAAAACTAACAAATAGTTTGTGTGGAACATTCCTGTGCATCTAAAAGGCTGGATCCGTAGCACCTGTGTCACACGTCAACAAAGGTAAGAGCCGAAATAAAAATACACGCGGTGTATCGAAGAAATTCTACTCGTAGTAACGATGTCTCCTATTTTCTCTAGGAATGTATCAAAGCAAAGAGATTCTGTGTCTGTTCGATATTAGTTCTTCGTACTGCTAACCGAACATGTCTCCGTCGCTTGGCGTGCTCTTATATTCGATAGTGGTGCGATACGACGACGTGGCCTAACTATTAGGTAATGGATATTCAAGCGCACTAAATTTCTGAATTTGAAAATTAACCCTTAACACCACTTGGTATTTTCAGCTTACACATCTACACTCGTGGGGGACCTAGGTCCCCACTATTTGTATTCAATATTAAAGTAATTTAGCATGAAATATATTAGGATAAATTTTCATAAAATAAACAAGAAACATATATTTAAGTGAAAAAACAGGTTTAATCGTATTTTAAACATAAAAAAATATTATTTCTAGCTACAAACAAAAAAGTTACTAAAAAACATTTATAGTGTTTTCTTCACAACCCCAAATAATATTGAAAATTAGTATATCAATAAAAAAAAACTGTTTTCTAATGAATCAATATACCTATAAACAAAAACAAACATGAACTCTTCAATAAGTTTAAGAACATTAAAAATCACAATAGGAGTCGTGGGGGACTTAGGTCCTGTAACGGCATGTACCTCACAAACACAAATGTGAACAGCGCACACGTTCGTCCCCTGCTAGCTCTCGGTCGTCACTGGGAATACACCGGACCGCAACCGCGTCGCATTTTAAATAATTATGTTATTTGCAAAAAAGTAGGCGGTGGGGGAGCTAGGTCCCTCACGAGTGGTGTTAAGGGTTGAAGAAACGTTCTATCGTTAATTTTCGAACAATATAATTTAAAGTTTAAGCTACACTACAACAGAATGTAAATGTCTTAAAATTATACTACTAATGAAAATCGAAACCCGTATACGAATTGCGAAATGGTTACTTACATACAAAACCTCTGTAGTAAGTAATTACCTCTGTTTCTTTGACACCTAAAAATATCTAATTTCCAGTTTATTGTCGTATCTTAAAGTAAAGATCATGTAAGTTGCTATGCTTAGCTTAATTTCATTTGTATTTTTCTACAATCCTAAATATTGAAACGATAATTTAAAATACTTAAGAGCGTGCATTTGTCGTAATACCAATAATATTTTTTTATGCTGTATTGTTGTTAGATACACATGTCTAAACATTGTTCGCAGAGCGATAAGTCCACTAGCTAGGAAGACCCGGGGTGTATGATCGAAAAATGCCCGCCAGCTCGAATTTAGACCATTTTTCATTAAATTATTAAAAATATCTGAGGGTGTGATTATATGTGTTTTTATATAATAAGGACATTGATTACATTGTTAAAATCTTCATTAAAATTTACCAATTTATAAATATTTGTGGTATCCTTTTTTAAAATGTTACCTCAATTTTTTACTAATTTGGGCTCTATAGTAGTTTAGAATAGTATATTTTCTATTGGAAAATCAATTTTCGAAAAGTATTATTTGCCATTATAATGCTGGTATTTTATCTGAAAGATAGCTCCATTTTCGTAAAACTACGCTATAAGATTAGCCTTGCTTTAAAAAACTATAAGTGTAAATTAAAATATCTCTCTATAGTGGTTTTAATCAAGAATTAATCTTCCTATAATATATAATTCCTTTGCAAAGTCTCTTCACATCGCTTCAAAATTTGGTCTGAATAATCCACAAAATGTGAAAATTTCGACGTAAATCGGGTGCACGCTCTTAATGATCCAATTCTCGATTCAAGGCCACAGAAGTTGATCAACACTTAAGTACCATGTCATAGCAACCTACAGTAACAGTGACTACCATTATGTACCCATGATTATTGTGACAAGATACTAAGCTGTTAATATACTTCTGAGGCCGACCGTTCTTTGCACAAAATAATTTGCAAAATCACGGTCCACTAATAATGGGAGATACCGTTAGATCTGGGAAATATTACGTTGCAGAACGCGAAGCTAACATATAAAGACTCGTGCACGCTGCAAACTTAGACGAGAGAACAAACTTTGAGCACTTCGAAGGCGGCAAACAAGCGAGATGATTAATAAATACACCAACTCCATCTTGAACGAAACTTATTACTGTCACGTAAATTTTATATGGATTTTCAATATTAATATTCGAATTGAGCTTACACACCTTGAAAGCATTATCAAAGACGCGCTCAATGTAAATGCCAGGATGACATTTAAGAAATTTGCCTGGGTTGAACACACAGACCTAAAAAAGATTTGAGTAGAATTCAACTTTTATTACCGCGCCTACACACGCACTACAGGTAACCACTTACATTAAGCTGAAAAAGGTCACGATGTGTATTTAATAATTCGACATAGGTATATAACGTTTTTATATTACGTTTTTACAAAAAGCTTCCGAAGAATATTAGAGATTTGCCTATTAATAAATTTAAAAAAAAAATTAAAAATCTAAATTATTACAAGATAAATGATTATTTAAATGACCCAAATGTGGGAGTAAAATCTGCACAAACTTTACGCATTTAAAATTGTTATTTATTCATATTGATATAACTATTGACTATAATGATGTTTTGAAATCATTATGAAATTATAAGCTGTGAAATTTCTTTCGCCATTTCTTCTCCGTATAGTCCAGCGTACTAAATAATTATTTATGTGAAATAATTATTTCGTCGTCGAAATGGTGTTTTTTTTTTTGACGATTTGAAAGTAGTTAGGAAAGTCCATTTAAATAAAGAGCTTTTTCATTTTCATACCTCTAAAAGTAAGATAATGCAGCAAAAGTATCTATATATAGTCCAAAACAAAGTCGCATTTTCTCTCTGTACGGTTAGATCTTATAAATTGCTTGATTTAAGAGGAAGGCAATGCAAAAAAAATACTCTTTAAACTCGACCAAGTATACATTTTAAAAACATAAAAGCTTCATATATCCATACTAATTCTGCATTCTTCACTAGGTGGTAGGTACCACCGCCTTTCTTGTTTCTGCCCTGAAGCAGATTGCTGTGTTTTGGATTGAAGGGAAAGGCAGTCAGTGTAATTACTGGGCATGGAAGGCATATTATCCTAGACCCCAGGATGGGACCGCACTTGCAGTGTTAAGTGATTAACCCTTAATATTGCAAATGCCTATACCTATGCAATGGTAACCACTTGACACCGTGGGCCGTTACTTAACCAGGTGGGCCGCAAGTTTGTTTGCCATCTCGTAGTATAAAAAAATGCATTCTACACTATAGACTACTAGTAGGTCTATATAAGACTTCGAAACATTTAATTTATATCTTACGTTTCTTTGGTAACGGTTGAACGGAGTTTTGTAATTTTCGGATGTGTGAACCGGAGTGGGGCAGCCTGCATACGTCCAAAGGTATTGATCACGATTTGCATATAAATGAGAGGAATGGTTCAACCTGCCAACGGGCCTGCCGTTCAATTTCTCTGTAGATAAACGTCTATTCCATGCGGAATCTATTGACTAAAGGAACCTTGCCACAGCCATTCCACGTTAAAGGGATGCCTCTCAATAAAGCTGACCACGGAATGAATTGAATGTTCCGTCTTAATTATTCCGCTACGATTTATATTTGTCCTTTCACAGACTTGCGAAAATCTACGGTCCTCAAAGAAAGTGGGACGTTTATAAAAATTCAATACCTTTCAAAATAATTGACCAATCCTTTTAAATTAAAATCTAAATTAAAGTTCATTTCATAACAAATATGGAAATAATACAATTTTATTTCATAAAGCTAGTTTCAATATTTTGCAAGTAATGAAGGTTTTTGTTACCGTACGTTTTTCTTTTTGCAGCTCAGTGTAAATAGGTAAATGTATTCACTTAGAAACTTGTTGGAGAGTTTGCAAAAAGTATGAAGCACCCTAAAATACAACAAACTTACTGTATTATGTCCTAAACTAAAATGATGTTTGGTGAAACCAACTAAGAAATAACTTCATTTATTAAAATCTCAATATATTATACCGACATAGTTGGGAAACTAATAGAGCATAAATAAAATGCGTATCCCTCACATTGGCTGTATCTCACCCTCCACTTAGACCTTTTCATAATGCCGTGTGTTAATCCATTAAGATATTCCATGTTTCGTATATTACTGATATATTGCCTTAGGGAAATTGAAATTATTGTACTATTGTTTAATACAGTCAGTGTCAATATTAGTCCTTATTAATACAAGGTCGTGGTTTTGTTATGATTTCAAAAATTAGTCGATACAGGTGGCGAGTCTCTGATCGATTAGGTGTTCCCTCCTCTTATGGGCCACTCAAGAGGCGCAAAGAAGCACCGTCAGGAGGTCGGCAAGACGAGAGTGCATAAATATTTTATCTCTTGCATAAGTTATCTTTGGATCTGGACTTCAGCTTATCGTTTTACATCTTATTTCATCGAAATGTTTTTTTCTTTTCTTCTTACAATACATTAACATAGGGGTTGGGATCCCCTCCTCGCTACGCTCGGAATTCTATTCTAGAATCCTTCGCTTCGCTCGTACTTCAAAGTAGCGCCCTCGCCATAAAAATACTATTTTGCTCCCTTGTTATACAATCTACTATTTCATCCCTTCTATTCGAAAAGTGTCGCTTTGTTCCTCTATAAGTGGGAACAAAATAGCTCTTTTCCGATAAGAACTTTTTAGCGGGCGTAAAAGAGATTTGAATTTAGAACATATATCATTCATAGAAATCGAATGCAAATTGTATGAATTACTGGCTGGTACGTGTTGGCTGCACGGCACTAACTAAAAAAAAAAGCGCGCGAATTACTTTTCTGTTCTTGTTACCTCAGTACATATGTTATTGTATTTTGCAAAAATAATGAGTTCTACTACCTCGAGTTATGAAAATGATAATGCATTAACTCCTGAAACAATAACTGTAGAAGCTAACAACGTCGTACAAATACTCAAAATGTAAATGAGTCGACAACAATATCGATCCCAAATAAAACAGCGACAATAACTTTTAATAATTGCGCTACCGTATCCAATATAAATATAAATTTGTAATTATTTTTACTTCATTTCACATGTCTTCTTTTAATTAAATGTATTCATTAATTACATAACAGCGTCTATTATTTATTTTCTCATAGAAAGGGGATGAAAAGTAGATTATATAACTCGAGAGCAAATTATTTTTCCCTCGGGCGATGTACTTTGAATCCCTCGCTGCGCTCAGGATTCTACGTTAGAATCCCTCGCTACGCTCGGGATTCTATTCTAGGACCCTTCGCTTCGCTCGTGCTTCAAAGTAGCGCCCTCGCCTTAAAAATACTATTTTGCTCCCTTGTTATACAATCTACTATTTCCCTAGGGCGATGTATTTTGAATCCCTCGCTACGCTCGTGGTTCACAGTAGCGCCCTCGCCGTAAAAATACTATTTTGCTCCCTTGTCATACAATCTACTTTTAATATCTGTTATAAACTTCAATCAAATAATTTGTCTTTCATTTTACTCGTAGTTATCATCCAGGAGCAAGTTTAGTTCTTATCTCGTCATCGCAATAAGATTTAATTTATTTCGGCACATAATGTTTTCAATTTAAAGTAGATCACCTTCCTTCTTTATTATTTGTCCTTCGGTGAACAATATAGACTACAATAATACGATTGCACATTTATTGACTTTTGTTTTTAATAATTTTTCTTCATTATCGTGCATTATGAATGGCTATATAATCGAAATTCTTTGTTGCCGTTATAGAACCAACTAGTCAACATTTCTTCCCAGTGATGGAAGCCAATTTACTCTTAAATCGTTTTGAATATTACGGTTTACAGGAACCCTTTCAATTTGGTGAATATCGTTTTATCGCCTAATAGTAAGAGGAAGCGCGAATTTGTTATGAAAATTTACGAATATGTTTACGAACATGAAAGGGCGGTGATAACAATAACGGCTTTAGCGCCGTTACTTATCTGAGCGCACCTGGTGCCTTAATGACGCACTCATATACCTGAAAAACATGTTACATCTCATTCCTTTATTATACATAGTTATTTTCTAAAGCCCCTAAAATAAATTAGTAGTTTTAGCTGGACAGAAGTATGATAGTATAATAGGTATGTTTGCTATTTATCTAACGTGGCACTCGCGCTGTCAACCCTAGTCTCCTTTCTTACCCCGTGGAGGTCTGGCAACCTTACAAAAAGTGTAATCCTACCTCCTGCTATCCTTTTTTTACGATGAAAAATCCACTTACGGACCATACCGCACACTGGCTGGGCGTACGGCGTGTGCGGGACTCACCGGCAAGGAACAGCGCTGGTCCTGCTCCGCTAAAACCCACTTGTACTCTCCTAAGCCCTTACTGGGGCATTTTGGGATCGGCGCCATTACACCAAAATGCCTCCAGGACCTGCTGCTATCCTACTAATATTATAAACGCGAAAGTTTGTATGGATGTCTGGATGTGTGTTTGTTATTCTTTCACGCAAAAACTACTCAATGGATTTTAATGAAACTTTACAATAATATAGCTCATACATCAGAATAACATATAGGCTACCTTTTATCGTGAAAAAAGGGGTTGAAGGGATGGGCATGAGTGTTTTTGAAATTGACTCATGTGGGGATGAAATGAAAGGTCATTTAAAAGTCCAAACGCTTCCACGCCTCCTATTTTGATGAAATTTGATACAAATATTGACTAGACGTTGGGAAAGGATTTAGGCTGCTCTTTATTACGTAAAAAAAAGGGCATGAAGTGGTTGAAATAAAGGGATAAAATTTTGCATAGAAGTTCGTCATTTTTTGAAGATAAAATGATAAAACTTTGAACTGAGGCACTTGATAGACATTTTAACTCATGTGGTGATGAAATAGGGGATGCAAAGTCGAATGGAAATCCAAAATAAAAAAATCTGCCCAAATTAATTATTCTATGCGGACGATGTGAAAACTAGTCTATATACTAATATTATAAAGAAAAAATATTGATATATTTGTAATTTGTCATGAATAGGCACAAAAACTACTTGATCACTATTAAAAATTATTTCACCGTTAGAGTAAGTACTACTTTTTCACTAAGTAACATACGCTATAGTTTATTGCAAAAATCTTTATGCGAACAAAGTCACGGACGGAGCGCCAGTGTTATATCAACTGTGGTGTTCTATAATGTGGAGGTACTACCTGAGTTAGGGCGCTCCAAATCCTTGCTGCTATTCCGCTGTGTTCTATCTCGACTACAGGGTTCAAGTATGATTTTGAAGCTGTGTAACATCTTATTACTAACACGAGAAATAATAAATTTTGATCGTTACGAAAAACACACAACCTTATCGGCTCCTCTTGCTTACTGTACCAAAGTTTCCAAACTAGAGAATACTTAATTTTAGTCCAACATGAGCCGAGAACAAATCTATCAAATCGTATTCATATAACACAATTTTCTCTGACAGCTTAAGTTTTGCTTGACGTATTCTACTGAGTATTGAAGCGTTGAGTGTCAGAAATTGCAATCGACAGAAAATCCTCCAGAGATGTAACTAGAAAGCTAGTCCCGGTAGCCGCAGCAACCCGACACTGTATTTACAAGCGGCAAATATACGCCAGCACTTTTGATGGAAAACGTACCCAAACTGAATATTGGATTAGAATCGAGTGTCCCGGAAAAGTAGCTACTCTCGTTTAAGGCTTACGCACAGAATTCTACCTATATGAAAGTTGAGCTTTTTATGTGAAAGGTTTTATGGGGCATTTTGTTCGGACCTGTGACCCACCAGCGACCACTAAGGTTACAGTCTGAGTATGTTGGAATTTATGGACGTATGTCATAGAGCTCATATTGGAAACAGCGAAGGAATGTGCGGATCGACGGAAATGGGAAAAAAATGGAGGAAACAGACTGAAAATCAAGAGACTGACATGTCAACAACATAGAGTAATTTGATAAGCGAGAAAAGAAATTGTTTACATTCTGCATTTAATATCCACATTATATATGTGGACGGTCATGAAGCGGTTTGGGTTCAAAAACGATTTGAAAGTCTGGGTTCAAATCGTTTTTGAATCCGTTTCATGTAGGGACAAATATTTACGTGATAAACACGAAAAATTGTTCACGCCAGAGTGGTTTATATTTTTGTTTAAGTGGAATTATAAAAATATTTTATGAGTAATACTTTAATTTGTGCTTGATAATTGGTGCGGGCGTCGAAAGTATATTTATTGTTAAAAATATATCGTTACCTATATTTTAATCTCGAATAAAGAGTCGATACGACTTATCATTTCTCCTATAGCAAAATTGTCGCTTCAAAATCTCCTTCACATCTCCAGACTTTCGCTAACTAATAATCTCAGCCGCCATAAAGGCTAAATTTTTAGGTAGATCTTATACAGGCCATCTTCGAAGAAAGGATTTTTGTAATTTCCCATGGGGTACAAGTGATCACACGGACAAAGTCAGCGGCGTACGCTAGTAATACATAAGTAATACACGGGGTGAGGAGAAATGCCTGTTGTTTTGTTGCAATAACGCCTTCGTGGTGGTCTAAACATCAAGCGGTCCGGTTTCGAATCCTGGTAGGTATAAATGTTTGTGTGATAAACTCGAACATAGTTATTTAAAGGTACATTTATAAAGATATCTAAATTATTGTGTATCTTTGTTCGTTATCTAGTAGCTATTACCACAGTATAGCAAAAACAGTAATACGTCTTCATACAAACTGGCCGCTTTCCTTAGAATGTGTGCGTGCATACTCGGCGCCGTGTACGCACGCACTGTGACGCACACATTGACATAAAATATTGGGGCATAAGGTGGTCTCGCCGTCTCGGTGTGATCACGCGTTTTTATGTCATAGCACATTCGCTCGCGCTCTTCCCGCCCGGCACATTTACGATAGCCCTAGCGTCAACGCAGAGTAGGCTAATAACTCGCCGATAGCCCGCAGATAAACTACTGTTCTTGGTATACTGTGCTATTACACAAGTTCATGATAATTAATTTGGGCTGGATAATTGGTGAGCGTGGACAAAAAATGTTACTAGAAAAAAGATACAGACTGCTGAGACGTTTGCGTATACCATGTGGCCCACACTGTATGGTACTAGAGGGTTGTAGTTTTTAATAGACTTAATTTGCTTATTACCAATGTGGTCCCTCAGTTCACACGCACCTTTTTTTTTTTTTTTTTTTTTGTTCACTGGGTTGAGATACTTTTTGACTGGGATGCCTCTTTTATGTGGGAGTCAAACTGGTAACTATTTTGTAGCACTGCGTTGCATGGCCCTTACAAAATATAAAGCTTCTTGGCCCTTTTATCAAAATTTTGCTTAACTCAGGCTTAACACTTTTGAAATTGTGAGCGTGAGTGTATGTATGTATGTAGATTATCTATAGTAAAAGATTCCATTATGCAAGTTTTCAAGATAACATCTGTCAATCTATGGAAAGTAAAACAGCATCTAAATCTCCGTCTACCTGTGAGTCAACATCTATCAATTTCAAAGTGTAATTTCGTTTGCACTAATGCTTTTCGCTTGAAATGTTCAAATTAATATAATTCATCACGATCTTGTACACTGGGCCATAATAAACGAGCACATTATTTGAGAAACAAATTTTAAAATAGAGAAATATTTAGGACAATGTAATTTGATTAATAGTTAATAAAACTAATATAATGGAAATTGCTCTTTATTTAAATGGACTTTGCTAAGTACCTACTTTTAAATCATCAAAATCCTACCACCATTTCGGGACGAAATAATTATTTTTCTTAAATTATTATTATTATGCTGTACTATGGCTGCAATTCGAGATGCTGGCTTCGAAATACTTGTCCAGATCCACCCGACCTTGCCCCTATAGATTCTTGTCTATTTCCAAGGTTGAAGGAGTATTTGAGAGGACAGAGATTCTAAAACGATGAAGCAGTAGTCGCTACAGTACAGGAATTTTTAGATGCCCAGGATGAAGAGTTTTTAAGACCATGTATTTTTAGCTTAGAAAAAGATATTCTAAGTATAATATGCTAAAATGCGACTATATTCAAAAATAAAGTAAAATTTAATAAAAGTTCCGGCAATATCCTCGTTCCCATTTTTTATGTATTTAGCAAATATTTTAATTTGTGATGTTTGGCAATGAATAAATATTTTCTTTCTTTCTGTATTTAACGACTACATAAATACTACTATTACTTTAATACTTTAATGTTAAGCGATCATATTCCTAAAAAAATATTAATTTTTGATCGCTACAAATAGTTTTAAAAATAAAGTGTACTATTTTAATTGTGTTATTTAACTGTAAACTTATTATTTCTGTCTTTATAGCCCAACTACCGATGAAAGAAAGCTTTTCATCGAATTTCCTCTTATATCTATGTTCTGTGGCGATAACTCATTTCGTATTCTGAAATTGAATGGCTAAAAACACAAAATAAAGAATGAGAAATGGCACATACATATTTATTTTATTAGACATAATCTGCGTTATTTGTTCAACAATGACGTAGTCAGAATTAGAAATACATTTCCGAAGTGATATATTCACTGCTTCAAACGGTGCCAATTTTTTTTTTACTTTGTGTATCCTTGTAACCCAGCCGAAATGTCGAATAAAATAGGTCTAGTGTTTAAGTATTTTCTATGATTAGAAAAGCTTCTGGTTACTCGTATCATTACTTTGAGGCAGCCTTCTATCCGCAGATAAAAATAAGCTTAGTGAAGTTTTCTTACCTAGCAATTATTGTATTAACCTGCTAAAAAAAAGGGAGCGTCGGTGGCTTAGTGCGTAAGAGCGTCGTCTCCCACCCGGGAGGCACTGGTTCGATCCCCGCCACGTACCAATGTGTTTTCAAATTTTAAATTCATATGTACGTTTCATCGACGCTTTTACGGTGAAGGAAAACATCGTGAGGAAACCTGCACACACCTATGAAGAAATTCTTAGGTTGTGTGTGAAGTCGACCAACCCACACTTGGCCAGCGTGGTTGACTAAGGCCTAATCGGACCTAATGTGGGGTAGGCTCGAGCCCCTCGGTGGGGACATTATATGAGCTTTTGATGATGATGATTCTAAAAATAACACAACAATACCGTGGTAGGGCAATCTGTATTTGTCGATTGGATTTTGAAACTAGTCGTAAGCGTAGTTAATAAAAGTGACTGTGAGTACTTTTATACAAAAGTTCAAAAGAATGTGAATACATAGTTACGTCTTTTTGGTGTGTAGTTATTTCATATTATATAAAAATCACACGCTACGCAATACCCAATTGAGGAAAATCCTCTATTTGACCTTTGAGAAGAACTAAAACGTACGTATCTTTAGAAGTAAAGATTCGTAGTCCTTTCATTATATTTTATTGATAAGATCACGGAATAGATAAATAAGGTTGCCTATTCCGTGGATAATATAGTAAATTAATGTTGATCCTGATTTACGGCGGTCCATATTTTTCCTAAGTTTATTCAAATTCGCATAAATGTATTCAATGTTGGATATTTCTTATTTACATTCAGATGGCCGAGTTTGCGGAAGATATAAATAAGGTGTCTTTGGCAAAAATATTCCTTTTGACTGGTACAAAAATGTCACGGCGATAAAAGTGCTCCTAAATATTCATCGATCACATAAATTACAATCCATCATTTATTTATTCAGATTTATTCTGAAAAGCGTAGTTGCATTTCTGTTAGTTTAGTATCTTTGTTTCGATATACCTAATAGTAGCGTAATATTATTTCTATGAATACATTTAGTCAAAAAAGTATCGGGAATGGATGATTGGTTCCAAATTCATTTTTTTTATTTTTTTTGTTGTTGTTAGATTGGCACAACTGTTTTTCATTTTCGCGCGGAGTTTGAGTTGCATCTGTGATTTATATTATATGCAGTGTTGTTTTTAATCTTATCATATCTAGTGTGTGGAATAATTTTATTTTTGCGTTTACAAACGCGTAAATATAATACTAGAAAAATGCACTGAAAAAAATCGACTTGCCTCAGGCGGGATTCGAACCCGCACCTTCCACAATCCGGGTGGACGCGTTGACCAATTTCGCCACCGAGGCACTGCTTTTCGCTGTCGAAATTTGTCAGTGCTTGGTGCTTATGTTTTTATGGTAAACATCGTTTCATCAAATCTTTGAAATTTGCACTTCCAAGACCCGAACGAAATATTTTTGCAAATATTTGACGCCCAGCTAAGATGAAACTACCTTACATTATGGAATAATTTTATTTTTGCGTTTACAAATGCGTAAATATAATACTAGAAAAATGCACTGAAAAATTGTGGAAGGTGCGGGTTCGAGTCCCGCCTGAGGCAAGTCGATTTTTTTCAGTGCATTTTTCTAATATCTAGTGTGTTTTACGAATTTCATAATGGACAAAAACATCGAACAAATAGTTTCTCTTAAATTTTGCATCGCCAATGGAATTTCGTTTTCGGAGTCACTTAAAATGTTGCAGAAGGCTTACGGTGAATTGACTTTATCAAAAACACCTGCTTGTTATTTATTTAAGAGCCAAAAACTGTTAGCATTCCATGGGTTCACTGAGTAGATGTTGGATCCATTGTGTTGAAGAGAGAAGCCAGGAGCAATTTCAATGCTTGGGGAGCCAGGTGTAGGTCTCAGGGGTCCTAATGGGCACTAATGCATTAGCAGTTACACCATTCGCAGTCATCAACTCGCCATTTTGAATTTTAATTTTAATTTGTGTGATGAGTTTACTCGCCATCTCAAAATTTAATAAATCAAGCTACTGTTACACCAAACTTTCGAATTTATAATATTAGTAGGGACTTATAATGGTGTATTTTTTTATTTATTAGTCATTTGTAGTAATATGTCGGAATCTTAGGCTAGGACGATGTGTGAAAATGGACGAAAAGTTTCTTACCGTGTAATTTTTAATGCTTAATGGTAGCATTAAAACTTAAAAGTACCCTAATATGTTTTATCACTTCGCAACTTGCAAGTCATAAATATATTCTTATATTTTAAATTTTTCTCTGAGGTGATGATAGGGCATCGCGAGTGAGCGATCCACATAGATTGGCTAGCTGTGTGATGCCAGTGATTCGAGCTATAAATGTAGAGAAAGAGATGAGAGTGGTGATTTCCAAACTTGAGCCAAATCTGAAGACTTGGCTGTATGGGTTAGATCCCTTTGCCGTCCCGTAACAGGGAAAATTTAAGGGGAAAAAAAGGAACTCTTTTGGCTGTAGAATGCAGTTCGTTTCATCTGATTGTCAATTGTTTTTACATTGTGGCGCCATTTTCAAAATTGCGTGACTACACTAACATGGATTTAACTCGGGGAAAATTTTCGTAGTATGATTTTCTACGATTTTAAGGTTAATTTGACAGCTCAACCGAGAGTACCAACCTGGCACCTTGTGACTTTTTTCTGTTCCCAAAAATTAAGAACCAATTACGCGGTCAACGTTTTCCATCACCAGCAGAGGCAGTTGAAGAGTATGAAAAGCACGTTTCCGAGGTCACCACAGAAGAGTGGCACAATAGTTTTCAAAATTGGTTTAATCGAATGAAAAAGTACATTTATGCAAAGGGATACTATTTTGAGAAATAATAAATAAATTTTTGACCTTTAATAGTGTTTTTTATTAATTCCGAAAACTTTTACTGCGACGTGTATTCATCTATTTAAATTATTTCATTTTTATTTTTCTCATTAGTAGCCAGCCAACAACGTAACAAAGTAAAATAAATACTTTTCTAGGACTTATTTTCTAAAATTATAAGTGAAGTTTTTGGCATCTCAATGAAAATAAGTGTGGGAAATCCTGGCATATATAAATGTCACAGTGCCATTGAAATATTCGCGATGCTTTATATTACATAAAAGGAAGAACAAAAAAATTCACTCCATTGATTCTTCATAATCCTTGAGATACATAATATAGTACCTAAATATTTTTGGTAAAAAAGTTTCCAATTGACAACGGTGAGGTACATAAGAAAAGCGGCTTATCAAATTTCTCCCTCAAAAGGATTCAATTATCTCCGAACTATTGGCAGGCACGAGCTACCAAAAGCCCAAATTCTACAAATTTCCATCAAATATGTACAAGACGATTCCGCAGGTGCTCCTCAAATAAGGACCCCTGTTTTTCTATCCAACGTCTGAGGAATTGTAATGTATCTAATACGTTCCTTGTAAACTCCCCAATATCGCACTGTTTGCGTTAACTTGAGAGGGAGGTGTAGCGGTAGGGCTGGGGAGAAATTTTACTTTTAATCGGTACCTATTTACGTCTCTAACAACTAAGCTTTAATTTCCTTTAGGGATTCTAATCTTAAATAAAGAAAAAAGCTCTATTTTCTTAGAAATAAAATTTTGTATATTATAAAAATATTTTTCTTTAGGGATTGAATTTTTGTTTAGTATTATAAAATTCATAACAAATTCCAATCAACAGCCGTTATTTAAGGCATTTGATTTGAGAGCCTTTTGATGACCCTTTATTTAAGCTTATTAATACCTTATAAGTAGGCACTCGATAATAAAATGAGTTAACAAAAGGGGAAACCAGTCAGACAACAAATAAAATATAGATATTTTATTTTTGTACATAGGAACTCATTCATTCAAATAATATTGTCCATAGGGTATTCACGCCAGAAGGGAGTGGCATACTTCTGGGTGACTCTAAAGGCTCGGGTCTCAGTTGAAGTAATTCGTGGAGAGATAGAAGTGAAACCTATTATTACAGGCACCTGTGGGCTACAGTGATTTCCACTGAGAAGGCCTTCAGTAAGCATAACCTTTATTGCATACAAAGTAGAAAAAAAAAAAAAAAAAAGTAAAACTATAGCTGTTGTTTGCCATACATGACACGCAAAAACACCGTTCGACCAAAACATAGATCACCATATCAACAAGGGACCAACAGAGATCGTCTAACCCATCACTAGATTAAATAGAGAGGTCTAGGGGCAAACGCGTGACAAACCCCACACCCACAAGTTTCCCTTGAATTAAGGTGTTCGGATCAGCCCTCTCAGTTTGTATGCCAATAAGTCGAGAAAATTCTTAGAATTCTATTTGAGTAAATGTTGAAAGAAGCTTTGAATAAATAGTTATTTTTTCAGTAAAATAGAGTCAGGTCACTTCAGAAAATATATACGTATTATCTGTTTTCAACTTATAATAATAATAATATGTTTACACGCTCACACCAATTATCTAGCCCAAAGTAAGTATCACTAAGCTTGTAATAATATAAACTTGTATTATGGATACTAGATAACGGACATTTTTTTTAATATACATAATATTTTTAGATATTTTTATAAATAAACTTAAATAAATATATTAACAACCATGACTCGTCAACAAATACTCGTGTTCATCACACAAATATTTGCAGCTACTTTGCCTACTCGAACCTGGACCGCTTGATGTGTAGGCAGCTATACTGACCACTCCATCAAGACGGCGTCGGCAAGGCGGCGGCGGACTTATATTTACTTACTACATTGTATTTTAAAATACTGTGAGATATATAAAAAATTGTGTTGCTTTTTTCTAAACAATGTTATAACCTCATTTCTTATGATGCGACTATACCTACATAGTCTTTACTATAACTTCGTGCCTACATATTATTTTTATATTAATTTTGAGGTTGGAAGATGCTCAAAATGCGAAAGACGAAAAAGTATTTATTGATCCAGCAGTTTATTTACTGTTCTTTTATGAACAAATTGCACGACCAAAGTATTATTTTTTACTTTTGGATTTAGAACAGATAAATAATTAAGCTATGAATACACACAAAATTTCATCTGTTATAAAATATTATAAATCTAATTTTTGAGTAATAATGTCCTATCTGTGTAATTCAATATTGTAACGTGACGTTTGTGGAAAGCTATATCCCGAAGGGACGACCCGGTCAAACAAAATATATTTTTGTATCAATTTCTCCGTTATTTATATTTGCAGACAGTTAACTCGGGGAATGGTGGAGCTACAAAAACGAAATATAAACCACAAAACATGAGCGCATTATGTCGGGCACCGACTGCTAATAATTGGGTTTTGCGAACGTATGTCGTGAAGAATATAGGCATATTATATTAAAGTTTATTGTGTAGTATTTTTATTTCAAGAACGCGGTTGTGTCATGTCTGTTCCTACGTACAGAGTAGAAGTAAGTAATGGGCCTGAAGGGAAACCAGTTTAAATCCATAAAATAGATTATTTTACTTAGTGGTAACATTCTCTTAATTTTAAAACGAAACAAAACTGCTCAAAAGATTTTCTAAATTTTGATTGCACCCGGGAATCGACCCCGCTTAAAACTCAAAACTATTTTATTCTACGTAGGTATGTTCTCCGATTGCTCGAAAACGCCTGGACCAATTTGGAAAATTCGATTTTTGTTTATTACTTCCATCTTATATACTTACTATAATTACAGACAACAGCAGATCAGACCTCAGACCAATGATTTTATTGGTCTGAGGATCAGACTATCCAAAACTGTCAAATTTCGCCAATAAATTTTCAGCCTTAAACGTGTGTTTATATAAAGTACAAAATTGATTGGGAAATTTTGACAGTGCTATTGACTGTAAATTATCTCTGTATATCTAGGTTAGTGCGGGAGCACTCAGTGCCGGTACTGACACATACAAAAACAATTTATTATGTATATATATACAAACAGCGATGGCTCATCCGCTGTCAACGAAACCTAAAAGGAATTTATAAGTAAGCTCTAAAACATAGGTACGGGATGGGCCTTGCGTTGGCAGCGTGCGAGTGACGATTTTAATTCTTTAGGTTGGTACCTACTGCCCAGTTTGGGCGCTACAAATTCTAGCGGATTGTCCGCTGTGCCTTACATCTCCTTATCCTTATCCTTAATTATGATACTACCTATACTGTGGGAGATTCCGTATTAATTTCCTTTTGATAAGTTTTTTCTGTAAAGTTTGACGTCGAGATATTTGAAAGAAGATAGAGTGACTAGAAAAGAGATATAGCAAATGGTTCGGTCAAGAAAGATTGTGTGAAAGTAGATTGACGAAAGACCAACAAGGAACATCTAGGCGAACGTTTATTGCTCAAAACGTGAAAATGGACAAAGCTCTTGTCAAAACGTCAGTGACCATTTAGACTTTAAACAAATGTCTTAGAGCACCATGATTTTCAGCTAATCCTACAAAGTCTCCTTCAATTTCTGAATTATCACTTTGTACCACATCAACTTCAACCATCTCAAAAGTCGTCAAAACCGCCGAGCATTATAAGGACTGTGGTGAAAGGAGATCAAGCAAAAGAAATATGTAAGGATTTTAGAAAGTGGAAACAAGTGATCGCTGTCTACACATATAGGAAAAAAGGCGTGACTTTGTGTATGTATTTCTGTAACTAGTTAGTTACAGAAATACATACACAAAGTAACGCCCGTATTCACAAACAATACTAGTATTATTAGTATAGTATTATATTATCTGTGCTAGTACATATGCTATGCGAAATAAAACATTTCTCAGTGCGTGCTATATAGCAAGCCTTTTGAGGTTTCACAGTCCGCGTGGACGCACAGGGTTGTAAAAACCTATTCATAGACAATACTTAAGGAAGGTTCGACACTATGCGTACTTTAAAATGAACGCACACCTAAAATAGTTAGCTAGCAACTATTTCACTAGTAGCTATTTCATAAGGATGTAAAAATAATATGTTTATGAGGTAAATCTTAATATCTAATAAGATAAAACTTTATATTTAGTATAAAGGATCATTCTAGATTTTATTAAGTAAAATCTATTATAATTTCGTTTCTCGACATAATTTTAAACATAAAAATATTGAACGTCGCTTGCTCAACTGAAGGAGGAATGTTTGAAGAATGCGCGTAAGTTACGTTGACCGGTTGAATGAAATGCTTAGGCAGGAACACTGAACAATACCTAAGCGGGATCAAACTGAGAGCCTTATACGCAGTTCAAGAATCCGGTAGCTTCACACCACTAGTATAATGCAGAGAAGAGCTGTTTTTCTCCATCACAATAAGTAGATAAACTTTTTGTATTACGCCACTGATACGGCCAGAAGTATTGCCTACTTCGTAATAAGATAGACGAAGCTATTTGGCGCGCGCTCTCCTAAACGATAAACAGGAGCTTCAGCTCAGAATTCAATTTGTAAACTATAACTCCTACAATGATGGACATGAGTTTTTCGGCCTTGTTTATTTGGGTCAAGCTCTAACGACGACATGTGAAGTTCCGAGGAACTACTAAACAAATGTTGACTTTAGGGAGCTCCAAAATTACATTAGCTCTCCGAAATGTTGCGGTGAACTTGTCTTTTGTAAAGAAAATGTTTTTCTTGTAACTTTTTTATTCATTTTTCTAACCTGTCCCCAATTTATTTCTGAGGAGTGCAAAATGCCTTGTTATCGACAATACTGCTTAAGGATTTGGCATTTACGGCCGTGTGCCTGCCTTACACCAACCCTCCTTGAGATCGACTGCTATCTTTCGTCAGCACCTGAGACCACCAGCTTAACGTGCCTTCCGAAGCATAGAGGAAAATCGATTTGAATAATTTTCGGTCACCCATCTGATTACTGACCGCGCACTTGGTTGCTTAACTTTTGTGATCGTTACTAAGAACGCACTACCGCGGCACCATCGACCTCCTCTCTTGTAACTTTTTTATTGTTAGCTTTAAAAAACGCTTTGTGTATTTCTTTTTCATTCCGAATTTTACAATCTTTCCTGTTACTTAATAATATAGGCTATTAACCAGGACCACTTCTAAGGTTTAGTGGAGAGCGAGGTGCCCAAACGGTCCAACTGCTGAGGAACGGACCTTCACTAAGATTATTGGTCCAACTTTTTTTGTTGTTGAACTAACAACTCTCGCAGTCCAATTTATTTAAAAATATATTACCATTAAGTTTTTCCAGAAGAATTTTTCCAGTCATGTAGTAGTGCGCCACTTTGAATTTAGTGAAATACAGACTTCCCCCTGAGTTACCAAGTTAGTCTGCATTTCCAAATTTATCCAAGAGTATTTCCAAGAACGGTGAATAAATATAAAACGGTTTAGAGGCTATGCAGCTATTGCAAGAATCCGAAGCAAATGAAGCATGAAAATGATCTGGTTGGACGCGAGCCCCGCCCAACCCTCCCTCAAGCCGGCTAGTTGCGTGGAATAATTGGATCTTGCCCAAAACATTACTGTTCTAAAAATAGTCGGAGCGTATGATAGGCTTTATTTAATTCAAATGTCTAAAATTAAACATTGTTAGAAATTGTAGGCTTCTAAAATTATCTATTTCGGGTCATTAAAATCGCCTAAGTCTGGCAATCTGTCACTATTTAGGGGAACTGTATGGCCCATACTGACAGTGGCTTTTATGTGTAACCAAATGCTCAACCCCTTTTTTCTTTTTAGGTTTCCGCCGTACCTCAAAAGGAAAAAACGCATGACTTTGTTGTCCGTCTGTCTATCAAGACCCTTTATCTCGGGAGCGAATGGAGGTATCGAGTTAAAATTAAAACTATATACTCAGGTCTACCATCCCTTGAAGCTGTATAAAAATAAAACTTCTTAGTTAACACAAAATAAAGATACGGCCGTTATGCCCCAAAAACGTATATTTCGACATTCTCGAGGGAATCAAAAATCATAGGGGACTTTTTATGTTATGTGGCTGCCAGACAAGCATACGACTTGCCTGTTGGCACGCCACCATCGGTCGTAGCCCACAGACGCTTGCACCACTAACGTGACACTCGCGCGCTTTATAAAATAATACGAATAATCATAATATATATTGTGAGCATCGGTATATGCTCGCCGTGCTCGCTTATTCTACCATGTACGGTCAGCACCACAAGTAGATAAACACTTTTGTACCATGTCGTAGCTCAGCAACACCAGCGGTTGTGCAGTGATATTTGACACCACTATTCTAATAATATTATAAACGCGAAAGTTTGTATGGATGTCTAATTGTATGAATGTGTGTTTGTTACTCTTTCACGAAAAACTACTGAACGGATGTTAATGAAACTTTACATAATATAGAGCTCATACATCAGAATACCATATAAGTAAGCTATAATTTAATCGACATTATATTATTAGTATTAATTATGAAAAGGTACTAAAGTGTTAATCTATTTCTGACGCTGACTGTACCATTCAGTATATTGATAGCAGACTACGTTTAAATATGTAATTATGAGTATAAAGTAATAAGGACGTGCATTTTATTTTAATTTTGAAAATACATATAGAAGACTGTTTATACAAAAATGTAATTTGCTGTCTTCAAGACTCCACTGTGTGGGATGTAACATGCAATATATATGTTAGGAATTCAATTTTCTAGCTACATCAAAAATTGTTAAATATTCTTGGCTACGTTACTCCAGCTTGCCACGTAGAAACATTTATGAATGTTTCCATATTTTATAGTATCTTCGAAATACGTTTTATATGATAAAACTGATTTTTAAAATGATAAATGCATTTGATAGTGAACGTAACTTAGCAATATTTTTCTGTGAGCCTAAAAAGTATTCTGCAGTTTTTTATGAAAAATATAAGAAACTAGGTTTTGCTCGCGACTTCGTCCCCGTGGGGTTAAAATTCAAAAAATTCTTAATTAAAGCCGATAAGCCATATACCAATTTGAATGGATTTTACTAAACAAATTACGGATTTCCCATACAAACTTTCATCCCCTTTTTATCCCCTTAGGGATTGAATTCCGAGAAATCCTAAAATACTCCTATCTTAATTTTCAACGGAAAAGCCATATACCAATTTGTACGGATTTCACTATAAAAACGATGGATTTTCCACGCTAACTTATATCCCCTATGTCATCCCCTTAGGGGTTGAATTTCGAGAAATCCTAAAATACATCATTCTTAATTTTTAACGGAAAAGCCATATACCAATTTCTATGGATTTTAATATAAAAATTACGGACTTTCCATAAAAACTTTAATCCCCTATTTCATCCTCTTAGGTGTTGAATTTTGAAAAATTCTAAAATATCCCTTTCTTAATTTTTAATCGTAAGGCTATATATCAATTTTTATGAGTTTAGAATTTTGAAATAACGGATTTCCATACAAACTGTCATCCCCTACTTTACCGATTTTCGAAAAATCCTTATCCTTTGCCTACGTCATAAAAGGAACCTCTTTTCAACTATCTAGGCCCAATGGCTGGGCGTTGATCAGTCAGACAGTGAGTCAGGACTTTGCCTTTTATATTACTATGGATATAGATTAATTGACGTAGGAATAAAATTTAAGAAAAATAATGTGTATTCATGCTACATTACTAACTTGTGACAGTTATAAACGAACGATTCCGCTAGTATAACATAAAATATATTTTTCTTTCTATAAGTTCTCTTCTGAGAAAAACGTCTTTAGCCACTCATCATAATATAATAATTAAAGAAACAAGATTATAACTAAACTAAAAAAAAAATACACTCACCTTCTTATAATCTGTCACGAATTTCTCCTCAATTCTCTCTCCTGCTCCACTACTAAACTCTGTTCACCTAGATAGTATCTATAAACTATTCATTGAGACTAATCCTATAAGCGCTAACACGATAGCTCTTCTGTAATTTCATAACGAGTATTTTGCATTTATGCTGCCTACTTTATTAACGTTATAACACACATTCATGGGTTGACTGGAAGAGATCTCTTCGAGGGACAAGTTGGCCCTTACAAGCTATGTTTTAGTGAAATATATCTGTAAATTTTTATGTGCAATAAACAGTAGATTCCGGACGGCCCTTTTCAGGGCCAAGACCGTGCCTGAAGTCCCCGTGTGCGGTCCGATAGCTGCTCCCGGTGTCCTCGTCAGGAGGACGCGCCAGGTCGAGCAGCCGTCGGTGGAGGAGTGGCTGCTGGCCACCAATTGGTGCAAGGAGTGCTTAGACGGGCAGCGTTGGGTCGGTGTCGGTGTAGTTGCGCTCACGTGCGCAGATCCCGAGCCGTCCCGTAATAGCGCACTGAAGGTCAGGCCGGGGAGGATGTTTACTAGGTATAGAGGGAACGCCCTTACCTCGAGTCCCACATATTCTCGCGGTTGGCTCCACCCCGCAGGGACGATGCATAAATGCATTTGACCTCTCCGTCATAAAAAAAAAACGTATACATCAACATATACTCTTATCATATCTAAGCACACTCCCGAACTAATTACCTTAGTACGATCAGTATCAGATCAGAAGCACCTAGATTAACACTTTAGTACCTTGTCTTAATTTTTCACTGATAACGGTGGCAAATATTACTGCACAAGCGCTGGCGTTGATAGGACAGGGTACTAAAATATTAATCTACTTGTAATGCCTGTGCCTTTCAAAAAAACAAAACTAAACCATGGTCGGATCATCAGTTTGAGAGCTACGATGCAGAACATACGTAAAACTTGTAACGCCCCTCATTTCGCGTCGGAGGTTAAAAAGACAATGACGTATATAAACAATTCACAGCAATCACGTCTGCTCCAAAGGCGTGCAAGCTTTCATTATCGCTATTATCTCGCCCATTTACAAAGATGTCACGTGACCGAGAAAATGAAATTCTCGGCGTACAAGCTTTACACGTATTACTATGCTCGTGTCATATAACACAGCAAGCGTTGGAGCCTCATAAAGTTGGCAGCAACACGAGATCGATTGCCTATATAGTTCGCGCAGATATTATTTAATTACCAAATAATTATATCGTTATTAACAATACGGAGGCTTAATTGCAATCAATGCAATTAGATCGTAAAGCATTTACACGATAAGTAAAATTTGAGGCTCATTTGATTTTAGTAGTCATACGCGAAAAGCTAAGTGATTAAAACCTATTTGTAATAACAATATTGAAAAAAAAATGTTAAATAGAGTGGATGAGGCTGGCATTTTAACGATGCGTAGCCATTTTAGCTTAATAGCAGTTATAATTAACTGCAGCATAAAGACGATTACGACTAGAGGATGACTTTTGCGCGAAATATCCCGAACCGTCCCGTAATAGTGTGTGTGTGTGTGTGTATGTCATCATCAACAGCTCATATAATGTCCCCACTGAGGGGCTCGAGCCTACCCCACATTAGAGGCGATTAGGCCTTAGTCAACCACGCTGGCCAAGTGCGGGTTGGTCGACTTCACACACAACCTTAAGAATTTATTCATAGGTGTGTGCAGGTTTCCTCACGATGTTTGTCTTCACCGTAAAAGCGTCGTTTTTTTTTTTTTTTTGTTATGAGATGGCAAACAAGCTTGCGGCCCACCTGATGTTAAGTGGTCACCGCCGCCTATTGACACTTGAAATATTAAGTGTAGGTAAATCACTTAACACCGCAAGTGCGTTTGCCATCCTGGGGACTAAGATGATATGCCCTCCATGCCCAGTAATTACACTGGCTACCTTTCCCTTCAATCCGAAACACAGCGAACTGCTTCACGACAGAAATAAGAAAGGCGGTGGTACCTACCCAGACGACCCTACATATGGGTCTACCACCTAGTAAAATTAAACGTACATATGAATTCAAAATTTGAAAACACATTGGTACGTGGCGGGGATCGAACCAGTGCCTGCCGAGTGGGAGACGACTCTCTTACGCACTACGCCACCGACGCATCTATTTATGTATGTAAATTATATTTATGTTTTATGCGAAGTTGTGTTGTATGTTTTATGACAAGTGTATAGATCACAGGTTTTTGAATAAATATGATGTTGAAGTGTGACTATTTAATGTATGATTCAATTTTAGCGACTTCGTGCAATTCTAGTATAAAATAATATTACTACATGCACAATTTTAACATTTTCCACTTTTCGTTGCTTTTTTATATCTTTAACTATTAATACTTTACCCGATTCATACTTACGTAATGTACTTGATTGAGTACATTTCTTCTGGGGAAACCGTAAATCTGCAAACGTTTACCCGATCATTCGTCTACATTTTCTTATCCAATTTACTTACCACATAAAACAGTTTCATTCCTAATCATTGTTGGAAGATAAAATAAATCAAATACGATAAAAGAACATTATCCACAAAAATCTCACATATATCCCGTACATACAAGGAAATGAAATTCCCGGCAACGAAGCGACAGACTCGTATCACGGCTGGATAGTAACCGAACAGTTCCGGCCCAGTAATTCGGTCGCTGTAAAATGAAAGTGTCACAGTTTATCGATAAGATAATATTGAGCGCGGACCATCACTAAGGTTTTATAATGCATCGTAGAGTGATTTTGCATCTCGACATTTTCTTAGTTAAGATATACTGTGACTTTGCACCAATCAACTAGACTGAAGCGTTACGAAAACGAAATAGCGCTTGACGGGTACAGATTGAAGTCAACGAAGAGGCGGACACGCCCTGACATGTGTGTCGTGCCATGGGCACGGCTCTGATGTGTGTCGATCATAGATTTAAAATTACATGTCGATAGACCATAAATCGTCTGAAACCCTACCACCATTTTGGAATGAAATAATTATTTCACTAAAATAATTATTATTGTACACGGAGAAAAACCAGACCGGTTTTACTCCCACGCATTTGGGTCGTTTAAATATTCATTGATCTTGTAATAAGCTCATCATTTCCTTTACTGTGATAAGGTTCTACCATGGGCCAGGATTATATTTGCTCAATAGTGCTTCGCCTATATTGTCGTGAAGACTCTACGCATATTGCTTTCTGTCACTCACTTAGGACTACGGCTAAGATGCATAACATACTCGTATTATGATGATATTGCCACTCGACCCGACTTTTATTGTATAAAAATTTATAGGATTGTACAGGGTAGAACCATACTCTACCTCTTTTAAAATAAAATAATTAAATATACAACCTGTTTGATCACCATAACATGATAGATCTCTGCAATAAATTTGAAGAGAAATAAAATTTATTTATTTCTAATATTTTCTATGATTACAAATGTAAAAAAATATAGTAGAATAAAACATTTACAATGTTTTAAAAGACTTTTGAAAATAAAACATTTCTAATCAATTTATGTAGTAAATTGATTACAAATGTTTTATTTACGTACGGTTATCATAATAAATAATTACATAAAAATAAAGGTTATAAAAAAGGCCTTCTACCTTACGCTTGCGGTCACAATTCCGAGCCCTGCCTCTGGCTCCCTTCTCTGCAATGCGATGGATCCGGAATCTATACGGTGAATACATGGAATGGTAAGAACTTTAGACTCCTCTCACCGTAAACACATCTTTAATGCACTTACTGCTACAAATGTGGTTGAACCATTTCTCTTTGTGTAGATATTGTCATCAGTGCGGGAGGGTTTATTGCCACCATAGTATAAGTTTCCTTATATTATGGTGCCAGCACTGACGCACAGCAGATAATAATAATAATAATATATTTCCACGCTCACACCAATTATCTAACCCAAAGTAAGTATCATTAAGAACTTGTGTTATGGATACTAGATAACAGACTTTTTTAATATACATAATAATTTTAGATATTTTTATAAATAAACTTAAATAAATATATAAACAACCATGACTTGCAAACAAGTATTTGTGTTCACACAAATATTTGCCGCTACCAGGATTCAAACCCGACCTCTTGATTGGCAGCTATACTGACCACTACACCACGACGGCGACTGCTTGTAATATACGAGTATACACACAGTCATGGCTTTCGTGAGATAAAAATGAAAAACAAACTAAATCGATTTTGAAATAATTTAAATAGATTTTCCAATTAAAACTTTTTTGCACATGAAATATTTTTTACTCTTAAAATTTTCTAAATCAAGTTTCTGTTACTGTTTTACAAAACCGATTAACTGTAAACGGCATTCGTTACAGGAACGGATTTTAGGGCCTCAACTGGATGGCATGAATCTGGACGATAATAATATGTTGTATCAGCAAGACGGCGTCACCTGCCACACTGCCAGTGAAACAATCGATTAATTGCTGGAACGAATAATTCTAAAGTCAACTGGCCGCCGATATCGACCAATTGAATGAAAAGAGTAATGGCTTATCAGTCAGAGCGTCAGAACCGTGATTGCCATAGGCCGGTTATTTAATTACTGAGACAATCGGAACATGTCTTCTTTACAATGCAATATAAATAACACAACTAAAAAAAGGTGTTTTAATTTGTAAATAATCTTTTATTGAGACATCCTATATCCTATATATATTATATAGTCCTTTTTTCATTTCTCGCACAATATGCTCAGACCTTTCAAAGTAACATTGAAGGTAATTGAAAATAACTTTTTTCATAAAAACCCCAAGAGTCCACATGTCTATAAGGAAATGAAATTTCCCGGCACTGAAGCGTCGCCTATATCACGGTTCGATGATAACTGTTACGGATGACTAACCCATGTAGTTTGCGTGTAACGTCACTTACTACTCCTCTGATTTTACGTCACTCATCGGACCATCTTTAAATGAATCAATTATATAATTTGCTCTTGGTACTTTTTGTTGGATTACAAAATCTTAACCATGAAATCATAGAAGTAGACTTTTCAAAAATAAAACTAAAATATTTGATCTAATGCTTTCCTTTTTATGCTTGACTAGAATTAGATTTTGTGTAATATTAAAAAAAAACTTATGATTTATAAAATGTGCTGTAGGTACATCTAATATATAAAAAATCACGTGTCACGGTGTTTCTTTTCGAACTCCTCACTCCTCGAAATATGGCTCGACTGATTTTTATGAAATTTTTTGTGTAATATACACAAAAAATGGTAGGTATAAGGTATGATAATAGGTCGTAAAGGCCAAACCGCTAAAATATAGATCGTTCTATCGGCATCGCACGATCTATTCAAACACCCCCATTGAACCATTGCACGACTACTGTCATCGCGCGATGAAAAAGTATCGTGTCATCGTGCGATCTTTCCCAATTAGGACGATGACGCCTTGATCCTCCGGGTAACTTATATCGCTTTTGGACCACTCCATCCACACTAAAATATTTTATTAGTTCATTGAAAGCTTTTTCTCAACCAGCACAAAAAGAATAAACAATGTGTTTCATGTTTGACTTGTAAAACTACTCTTATCATAAAATCTGCTTATAACAAAAACTGAGAAGGTACAGAAATAGCATTCACGCCATAAATTCAAAGCGGCGTAGCGCGAACCACATTGTCTATTTACTCACAAAATACGCTACGACAAAACTTTTAGCAAACGTGTTTGAATATAAATTTGCAGACGCAACGCGGTCCCCGATCCCCAATAATACTTTTATCTACACACCACCAAAGAAAAATTCATGAATCTTCATATTTATTCATGATAGGACCGCAATGCGCTGGAAAGATGACAATTTCTTTGTTGCGATTAATTCGCGAGCGGATTCGCAATTATAACGGGACGAAACAACGATGAATTGCCCTGGCGCTACTCATGAATACCATAGGTAATTTATTTGTTTGTTTTGTAATTTTATTTATTTTATGAGTGGCAAACAAGCTATTAGCCTTAAGCCTAATGGAACGCAGCTTATAGTCAATAAGCGCTTAAATATTAATTATATGTACGGAGCATAAAACGGACAGTGTATTAGTTGTGTCTAAGAATCAAAAGAAAATATTACAGTATGGTAAAAACGGGTCTAGTTCACGACAACAACAGTCACTACGTCGACGGTTGCCGTATCGAAAACTTTCCATCGATGGGTCACTACATCGACGGTTCACCATATCGTTGGTACGTTGTATCGACAGGTGGATATTTTGAATGGTTTTCTGGCGCTTCGCCAGCCGTTGCCGTGGCACGTTCGCTTCGCATACTCGGCTCGTGCTTTGTTTACATAATCTTTCTGGTTTTAACAAACGCACTATCGATACGGTGTACTGGCAACACATCATCATATCAGCCGAGAGACGTCCACTGTTGGACATAAGCCTCTCCCAAGGATCTCCAAACCGAACGGTCCTGCGCTGCCCTCATCCAGCGGCTTTACCAGATCATCGGTCCACCTTGTGGGAGGCCTACCAACGCTGCGACTCCCGGTACGCGGCCGCCATTCAAGAACCTTTCCGCCCCAACGGCCGTCAGTTCTCCTAGCAATGTGCCCTGCCCATTACCACTTAAACTTCGCAATTCTTTGGGCTATGTCGGTGACCTTGGTTCTTCTGCAGATCTCATCATTTTTGATATGATCACGCAGAGAAACTCCGAGCATAGCCCTCTCCATTGCCCTTTGAGTGACTTTGAGCCTTCTTATGAGGCCCATTGTAAGCGGCCACGTTTCGGTTCCGTAGGTCATCACTGGCAACACACACGAATTAAAGACTTTCGTCTTGAGTACCATTGTAATGGTATACTGTCGATATAGTGACCCTTCGATGGAAATTTTTCGATTCAGCGACCGTGGATGTTGTGAACGGCACCGGGTAAGAACTAGCCAACAATGTTTCTGCGTCGTCGTTGCTTTTCTCAAAAAATCGGGAGTGGTCTCCTCTTGAATTTCTCGTATACCGGAAACGACTCAAAGGTTGATAGAAACCTTATATTTTGATGTCATACACGCATACTAAATTTGGTTGCAATAAGTTAAAGCATGGTCGACACAGATATAATTCCAAAAATTTTGGACTCGGGGAGGTCCAAAACGTGTAAAACCGTCAAAATCTCGAGGTCGAATTTTTTGACGATTACAAGACTTCCTCTATGCTACGTACTAGAAAGTAAAAAATACCTATTTTATATTGACAAGGAAGCTCTTGGCCCTAATCTCACCTTAGGGTTATTGACCTCAGTGATTGGGGTTCCGAGTGAGCTTCACTCGGAACCCCAATCACTGAGGTCTGACTATCTTATCGTTAACTGTCGGAACACAATAATGCTTTTAACATTTTTACTATGACGACAGACTTTGATAAGATGGTGGTACCTAGCCAGAACCAGATCCCAGAGCTTTGGATCTAATTCCGGTGGGTGAATTACATGCAGAGGTCTTAGGACCTTTCATACGTTGAGAAATAATTAAAATGCTGCTTCTTGGGTCGCGAACAATACAATTGTTTCTTAGACAAAAATCTAAATAGTCTGTGCACTTTTGTTTATTTTTATTGTCACTCGCAAAATCTCCTCTTTGCCGTCTAACGGGCTTATATTCTGCTCGGCCATCGTATTATAAAATAAAATTTTCAAAAAACCAAATTAAAACTCACTGCAGAAATCCGGAAAAACAAAAGACGGTAGTTCTAAGATGCGCTTCGACGTCGTCGGCGTAATCCGCGGTCACCGGTAATGAGCAGCGTCGGGGTCACCAGTAAGGAGCAACGTCGGGGTCACCAGTAATGTGGAGGACTCAATCCCACATTTGTACAATTAGAAGGAAATTGTTATATGAACAGAAACTATTTTTGAATTGTTGACCTTTTTTAAGTACCTAAATGAACAGATTTAAATTAAGTTTGTCTGTCGATTATTCTGTTACCCTTATCATTATCATTACTTCGTTTGGGGTCGGCCTTATATGTTTTTCTTCTTCCACTCTCCTTGAGTAGCCGTCATCTCTTCATTAACTGATCTAACGACCTAACATAAGGCGCAACCTAAACAATCATAAAAACCGAAATTCGAGTAAGCACATCTTAGCAGAAGCATTATCCTTCGCGTGCAGATCAGCACGGATAACATGCTTAAGAAAGATAAAGGCGCTATTATGCAAAAATATACCACTAATGAGGTTAACATCTAAAACAACAAAAAGAGGGGTAAAACTTAATGCCATTATTCAACTCTGCGCAATTTATTATGGAAATCGTACCGTCGTCGATGTAACGAACTCGGACCAAATTTCCGGCGTTAAAATTTAATCGTTCGTTTGCTACTGGATTTTGTGTGTAAGAGGAATTAGTAAAGTGCATTATTGATTAAACTTATAAATAATGATGAACTTTTTTTTCACACAAAATAGGAAAATAGACAAGACAGAGAGACATAAAAGAACAGCACATAATAGACGGTCTTATTGCCAATAAAAAAAGTCTTTCAAGCAACCTTGGTTATAAGAAAATATTTTCTTAAAAACTAATAACAAAACATAGGTACAGAAAATAAAATTGGTTATAATCGTACGAATGATTTTGCGATTTCCCGAATATGAACCACACAACTACTGATCTTTTGTAGAACGCACAACTGCATCACTATAAACTGGCCTTCTGCGTGTATTGTGAATCAAGAGAAATATTACGTACAACCAGATATCACTAACATTTTAACATTTCATGCCATTCATATGGTCTATCTGAAAATAGAGCGGCCACGGAAATTGGAAAAGGATAAAAATGTCAGTTAAAGAGAAAACATAACTCTGTAGCTTGCGTATCCGGCTAGCGGACATCGATCTCCGTTTGTCACAGAAAAAGGGATATGCGCCAATTATCCGGTTTGAAACAGGAATTCTTTTCTTGAAGGAACACGTTCACTGATGTTGTTTTAGACGTCTCAATTCAAAGACTTTTGTTTTTTTTTTAGAAACATAAGGGCATAGTAGTGTTGTAATATAGATGAATGTTAACGTACCTATATGCCATGTTTGGGTAAATGCAGATCTGTGCATGATTGAGTTATTTAAGGTGCAATTATTTATAATAAATATATTTCTACTTAGTTATTTGTTAGCAAGGCAAAGTTGTTTTTTGGCGCGAATACTTGTATTGAAATATGAGCAATCGCAGGATTCGTCAGAGGTTCAAATATAGAATCCTGAACGTATTGAGGGTTTCAAGGGTAGGAGACGCAGAATCACTTTACTGACGAGCAAAACACACTCATTTTTTTACCTCACTACAGTGAGGAAACGTAGCTACAAAAAAGAGAAGGTACAAAACAGCTTAAATAGGTAATATACAAAAAAGTGTTATATATTATCAACCGTATTACCAATTGCAGTAATTGTGATTTTAATCTTTAAGATTAAAATTACAATTACTGCAATTGGTAATACTGAAAGTTCAATTAATTTCAGATACTTCAATGAAGTATGATAGCAATATAGTCTCCGAATCCCACCTTTAGAATGTAATGAACAAATTGTACGCACTATGTACCGCTTCCACTAACACCTCAGGTGTTAATCCATCGACGATTATTAATATCCAGACACAATTGATTTTAATTGTGTTCTCGCGCTCCTGAGCGCGAACGGGGCTTAACGAGTTAAATTTATACCTTAGACGCTGCTGAAATCGCTCATATTTTATGATTTCTTACGATTTTATTAAAAACCAAAATGAAAGATTTATAAAGAAAAGATTTTTTTTATCATGGAATCTCCGTGCTGACCAGTGCCATTATTTTAAAAATGAGGTTGGCGCACTGACATTGTGTGAGTATTAGTGCATTTTCAGTGGACTGGCGGTACAGGAAATTATACAAAATAGAAAGGATCGAATTTTAAAAACTCTCTCCACACTAGCAATTAAATTTTGCACTCAGATTTCGAATGATAAACAAAATCTTTCTGAGGTTGTGAGGTGCAAAAATCTGTGAGCAAATATTGTTTCTTTGTTAATAATAAGTTCAAAGATTCTAGGAGTGAGTGAAAAGTCTAAATATATGAAAAAGTAAACATTGTTCTACCCTTGCTTCAAGAAAAGATACTACTCTAAGACTGTTCGTGACATCTCAGAAGCAAACACTTTGCGTACCAGCTCAATACTCATCTGTCTTGCTACGGATCCAGCTGTCTGACGCCTGACAGGCTCTGTTCGACAGCGGAAGATAGCTAGAAATCCAACGCATTGTTTTATTCCGGATAAAGTAAGATTCGCCTCTATTTCTGCACAGACTGACATTATCCTTGGTGCGAAACAAAAGGATCTAAAAGAAAATTCAATGCCGCGAGAAATTTAAGATACCTTAGTTTTTTTATGCTAAAAGTTTGGTAAACCAGCATATGCTTGCAATATTCTTCTCTATGGTCTAGTAGCTTGCCCAACGTTATATTCACGCACAACACGTGACTGGCGTAATTTCAAAATGCCATTAAAATGCAGCATTACGGCAGTCGTGTGTTCTTCGTAACGCTCACTGGAGTTAAGCTAGGCGCGGTTGATACTCGAATGGATGACCTAATATGCCGAGTAGTGACTGACAACTTTAGGCCGTGACCGTTTAATTACACTGTCTGTTACTCTCGTGCAATAAAAAAATAGCATAAATGTTGAGGTTGCTAGGCAACATAGAAAAATAATAGACTTGTCATGTTTTAATTTTATCTTGTATGTTATAAATTTTGTGGAGTTACAAATACATTTTCTTTTTATGTAGCTACCATTTTTTAGGGTTCCGTAACTCAAAAGGAAAAAACGGAACCCTTATAGGATCACTTTGTTGTCCGTCTGTCTGTCTGTCTGTCAAGACCCTTTATCTCAAGAACGCGTGGACTTATCAAGCTGAAATTCACATGAAATACTCAGGTCTATTGTCCCTTTAAGCTGTGAAAATATCAAACTTCTAAGCCAAGTCAATCAAAAGATACAGCCGATTATGTCGATATTTTCAACAAATTTCCGACACTCGCAAAGGAATCAAAACCTACAGGATACTTCCCGTAAACTCAGAATCTTGAAATTTGGCATGAACCATTGTCATATAATGCAAATATAGGAAAAATTGCGAAAATTACATTTTTTTAGTTATATAATATAATAAAAATATTTTAATAAAATGAAACTTACTACCTTATTTCTCACGAACGAATAAAGGTATCAAATTGAAATTTATACCAAATACCTAGGTCTATTGTCCCTTTAAGCAGTGAAAAAATCAAACTTCTAAGTCAACGTGATAAAAAGATACAGCAGTTTATACCGAGGAACCCTCGGTGTGCGAGTCCGACTCGCACTTGGCTGGTTTTTTATTTATTGAATTAGAAGGGCCATTTCGGATCATAACAATTATGGAACCGGGTCTCCGACAGTAAACAAGCTCATGTCAATGAAGTATTTAATTATTGACGAGTGCATCTCGTATTCCAATTGACAAAGCTGCACACTGCCACAGCATACCTCCCGTGCTTTTCCAAGCACTTGTGTATGAAAATATTTTCTCCAATCTTCCTTCATTCAAGTTGCAACTAGTTGTACAGCGAGAACTTACGACATGGTATGTGTATGTTTCTTGGAACCGTTTCACTTGGAATGTTTATTTTGTTTCCGTTAAGGGAATACCCCGCAAGCGCATATTGAAGGCTAACTTTTCCGTCTGTATTTTTCTTGTTTTAACTTTCATATCTAATAAAAGGGTTTGTTATTTTTATTGTTTATTTTATTCAGTACGTATTTTAGTTGTAAGTTTTTCTACTTAAACATAAGACAAAATATATAATAAGACAAATATTTAATAAACCAAACGCCGTCAGGACGCCGTCTTGGTGGAGTGGTCAGTATAGCTGCCTACACATCAAGCGGTCCGGGTTCGAGCCCTGGTAGCGGCAAATATTTGTGCGATGAACACGAATATTCGTTGACGAGTCATGGTTGTTTATATATTTATTTATGTTTATTTATAAACATATCTAAAAAAAAATATGTATATTAAAAAAAAATGTCCGTTATCTAGTATCCATAACACAAGTTCTTAATGATACTTACTTTGGGCTAGATAATTGGTGTGAGCGTGGAAATATATTATTATTATTATTATATTTAATAAACCACCAAAACATTTGACTAATGAACAAAACATAAACAAATTCACAAATTAACTAAAACAATATTTATTAGAGAAAAGTTTTTATGATATGCAAGAGTTTTTTAATGCTTGCAGGTGTTAATTGAAATTGATATAGTATAAATAATGTTTTATGTTGTGTTTACTCATGACAATTTAATTTAAATATTATAAGTAGTACCTAAACCAATTTTAATATAATATTTAAGAGCTCTTACAGGGTTCATGTCGGCTCTAAAAATATAACATGTATCATCCTAAAACCACATGAAGCAATAAAGAGTTTGAGTTTGACATTTAATTTTAAAAGAAATAAAAAACATGTAAAAAATAAGTGTGTACATTAGATGAATGGTAAATAACCTAATAAGAACAACATAATTCGGGTAATAATCGCGTGAGCACCGCACTTTATGTTATTACTAGCATTACTAGTATCTAAGCATCCTTCAACTGAAGCTCACAACTACATTTTATATTTTCTTATTACTAGAGAGCAGTTGGGTAAATGTTTTGCTTACACATCAATCGAGGGTATTTCCTGTGGGACGAGGTACCCCGCATTGTAACGTTGATTTTCTCTGAACTCGGCTGGCGTGGAATTTGTGCTTTGATAAATGACGGGAAAGTGGGTAAATAAGTTTTGTTTACCTTTAATTTACTTGTGTCAAGAAACCAGAATTGTATTTGACTTAAGAAAGAGTAGAGTATAAATAGTAACATTAATAACTACACACCGACTTCCATTCCCCATAGTTGCAATAAGTGTAGTAAATGTAAAAGTAGATATTAAGTAATCTTTGCATTATATTTGGTTTCGTAGCCTATAAATATTTATTTATGTAAGAGCTATGGAAGAGCAAAATATCCCAACACAGGCAAACGCTGTAATTTCGACTACATGTCATTATTTCGCCTAGCTTACAAAATCCATACTAAGATTTTCATTTCTACGGCAAATAAGGGCATGTAGGTGAAATTCCAGCATCCTACGCTACCTACTAGAAGATCCTAGCCACAGCAATCACATTTGGATATTACAATAAAATATTTATGACTTTTAGATTTCTATAATAGCTAGCTAATATCTGACATTTTACTTTTACTACATGAATGGTAACCAAGCATATGGCTCGCCTGATATTAAGCGGTTATTGTAGTCTATAGACGTAGATAATGTAGTGTATGTATTGCACATAACTTGGTATTAAAACACGCGGGGATACTCTTATTCTATCTATTCTATTCTTAATTAATGGCGTCGCGTCACATTAAACGTACGCATTTTGCCAATGTCAAGTGAAAATGTAACTAAAGTAACTTGATTTGGGTTAAAAATGGAGTCTCATAACACGTGTTTTTACAACTAGAACTCGGGAGTAACTCATACTCTTGTTATAATAACCCCTATTATGTGACAGTTACATAAACTACTATTTATTGTGTGTTGTTTTATCATTACAATTTGTATAATACTAAAATAAATAGACGAATAATTAAATACCCGCTTAAACACTAGTTTAGACAAAGAAAGAAAAACAGTGCTTCTTTACATTTTCCTCTGTGTTTTTCCATAATAAAGCACGAAATATGAAAAGAGCTCTCTGCTCCCGTGGTATATTTCACTAGAAAAAACTAAGAACACTCCAGTTTTCTACATAAAAAATCCGGTTTGTTTTAACTTATCTGGCCTAAGTAATATTCTCTAGGTGGCAGGATCCTTTGTTGGCTCTTATCATGAACTATTTCCATCGTGACCCTTTTATATGAAACAATGGTGGTGCTAGTTGCCTTTTCTTTGTGTTTAGAATTAGATTATAATCGTTTACTCTCGAACGTCCGTTAGAGTATTACTCCGGAAGGTATATATGTATTAGGAAATTTTATCAGCACCTTGGATTGAATGGATAGTAGAAAGAATAAAAATTTTTTTGTGTAACGATAGAAATTCTTTTGAAATGGCATTGTAGCGGGTGTTTTTTTCTAATCTGTATTTTTTTAACATCTAGATCGGTAAACCAACATAAGGGATCTTCTAGGTGGGTAAGGTTATAAAATAAGGTAAGGATATAGCTATCCCAGAGTGGATGGCATAACCAGTGTGCTATACTATACCTCTATAGTTATCAACGACAAATACTACAAATACTCTGTCACATCAGAACTGATATTATAAGAATATACTATAATAAAATATAGTTATAGAAAAAAAAATGGTTCCACCTTTTCCAAAAATATTTGTCATTAATCTGATAAACATGAATGTTGTTTAATAGACTAAAGATCTTTTGGCCGGTAAAGGGATAATCAGGGTGGTTTGTTTTACATGATGGTAAAAATGTAGATTTAACTAATTAAAATAAAAGCAAAGTTAAGAAATTATAAAAGTACTTAGCTATTATAATTTCAAACATAGTGAAAAGCAATTTTTTGTAAAGCTTTTTTGAAGAAAAATAAACTGCACTTCATCAACTACAAAAACCAGCAAATTAGATGAGTGGACATTTTTCTTTGAAATTTTTATTTTAGTCTGTGTGATATGTGCGTGTGTGTTATGTGCATATTAATGAAAATATATTTACTTTTATGGCAGCAAAATGTTACATTAAAAATATTTCGAGAACGATTTTTAACGTAATCATGGCGAATAAATTGTCGCAAGTAATAAATTAATTATTATTTCATATTATACATAAAGAAACGAACAGAAACAGTGATAATATTGTATAGATTTTGAACAGAATCCCATTCAATGACGCCAAATATTTCCATATTAAAGACGTTGAAACAATAATCATAAAAGACTGCATTCGCTTGCCAATTTCGCTTTCATACGAGTAATCAATCAATCAGCCAGCATTCATCAAATGTAGGACATGAAAGTTCCTCTCGTTCGCCTAAACGCTCCCATGACTTTGATCTAGTGTAGTCCCCGTACGGAAAATAAAAAAGAAGTCCGTGCCTCACATAAATATTGCCTTGGGTAGTTCCGCATCTGCATACACTATCTGCAAAGCTATAGAGCTTAATCAAAAATTGTGTTGTGAGAAAAGAGTGAGAAAAGAACAGATAAGAAGAAATTTAACAAAGTGCTGATTAAAATACTTATATCTACTATTTACTACCCTAGTCGCAATTTATTTGAAGTCGGTGCATTGTTTTACACTTGCAATATATATCACGATACTTCTATAGATTTTGGCATAGTTTTATAGCTGGGTGCCTGCCTGACATCAATAAAATTAAGTTTAAAATTATTAATTAATTGCTTCCGAGTTCTTGTTGTAAAAACACGTGCTGTGAGACTCCATTGTTATTCAATCTACCGTACAATTTTAGTGTAGAATAACTATTTATATTAGACATTGGCCAAATGCTTAATGCGAAGCCAATTGTATTCTTTACTGATACATAAAAACAATGAAAGAAAATACATTAATAAAAGCATGTATAAGGCGGAGATTATCTCTAAACGAGATATTTTCCAGCTATTGTATGATAATTAAACTTAAGTTACGGTTCAGTTACTAATAATAATAAATGGAAAAACAATACTTTCTTCTTTCCTACTTTTTGCGAACTAAACGCGCGGGTGAGAATTTGCGAATATCCTTCTTTGTATTTTTTTTTAACTTATTATATTACAGACATATTATTATATACGTTTATATATTTAAGAAGGTTTATATTACCTTTTAAAATATAGAAACGTAAGTACCGAAATAGTGAATATACCTAAATAAGAAATTACAAAATGGTAGTGCACAAAAAGCGGCAACAACTCCTCGTTATTTCGGCTCTCCACAAAAGCACTCCTCAACTTTACGAATGAAACCGCAACAATATTGCTGTGTAACTGTGTGTATTAAACATTTTGTAAACACACTTCGCCGGCCATCAACATGGGTATACATTTAATATGAAATAGGCCACCATAAAAATGGACATCCTGGCTTTCGAGTCCCGTACGTGACTCCGTCTCAGTTCCACTTTAAATATTTTACTTGGTGCGGCTACACACTAAATAACCGTGGCTCGCCTCGTTACGTAATGTTTGACGGATTTATAATACCTTTACATATTACTTATGATGCGTGTCTTTTATGTGCATACGAAGTAATAAAAGTCTTTTGTTTGTCGCTCTGTTATCTTCCTTTTTCTGTATCTGTTGTTTTTTCAGTATTTTTAATTTCTTATTTAGTTTCTTGGCTTTAGTGATTTTCAAACCAAATATTATGTAATATATTATAGGTAACTAAAAATATATTAATCATTACATTATTTGCAACATAATCACTTAAGTGCGGTCGCGGAGCTGAGATATTTTTTTCTATATTTTATTGCAGATTGTCTCTGATGACATTTTCTGCGTCACCGGGTTTTTAAGAAGGCGAAGACCTTGGGGGGTCCTAAAGCCTGTAGGTCGAACGTTCCTAGGGGATTACTGGGCGACCGAGCATCTCCCCCGTGGGGAGTCTCTCGACCGCCTAGCGTCCCTAGGGCGTCCGTGTCGGAAGGAAGCGTCATGCCCGAGGGTGCCTCTAAAGGTCGGCTCGGGCACATCGTGTCGTGGCGGAGGCGGGGAGAATGTAGACCGGGTCTTCGCAAGCTTGTTCGACGAGTGCGGTGTATAACAAAAGTGTGTCTAGTGCCTGAGTGTGTAGTGTTCATCTGAGTACTACTCGAAGGGATCGGAGTGATCGGAGCGTTTGCGCTCGAAATCGGGTCATCTGGGTCCAAGAGGACGTTTTTCGGACGGCGTTGTTTTCGTGTGACATTCCTATTAGCGCAGTAATCGGAAGCGTGGACTACTAAAGGATTAGGGGCGGAGCTGAGAGAATTTCATTGACACGTTACACATCCTTGTCTCTCCTGCCCAATTATGTTGCTGTCACGCTCATACAGGTATAGTGACTGCCCCTTTTAGTGATTCTAAACCTTTTGAATACAGCAATGCCTTCTATAGGCTGTGGTCACAGAACATAGACTTATATCTATGTTCTGTGGCTGTGGTGATGCGATGTTTAAGTTTCGTACACGTTCGATAATAGTTGCAACTTAGAATTCGTTAGCATATTATAAATACTACTTATTAATCAGAGTTTAATTTCACTAAGTAAAGTAAGTATTTTTTGTCTTAATTATCAGCAAATAGGTACACGAAATGAATGCTTCTTTGCTTTTGTATTTATAATAGCTATGGCTAGTTGATCACAAGCCCGAGCTCCGTAGGGTAATTCTGCCAGTTCTCGGCCAATTAAGCGAAATTTCGACTTCTGATTCGTATAACTTTCCAAGCATTCACTATAAATAAAAATAAATAATACCGTATGAACGGGAATTTGATATAGTTATCTATTGTTTAGAAATTAAATAAACAAATATTTCCATTTATTTTTTATTTACAAAAATATAGAAAAGTAGTAAATATGCCAGTTTTCGGCCATCTATATCAGTTATCGGCCGCACCAATGTGCTAGTTGTCGGCCGCTTTGTTTTCCTTCAATTATATTTATATTTGTTTAAGTATAGGTAGGTCCTTACAAGAAATAAAGAATATTATTGTTCTCGTATATTTCAAAGTTTTTATTTAGGAACTTGACAGTTAAATTGTAAAACTAACTAATCAACTAATTTACATCAACTTTCTAAATGTCCAAAACAACACCAGTCTCTGCTTAGTTTTCATGATTTGGGATAAACTTCTTTTAGATTAAGAAACTGGAATAACAATTAACATTATAAACGAAATAAAAAGCTCTGTTTGTTAAAATATTATCAACATCTATTACATTCATCACTATCTAGAAACTTTCCTTCTATGACTATCACAGTCTGTTTAGTGTCTTAAAAATAACTTTGTAACATCTATCATAACATTATCCACTATCTATATTGTAATACACTGTGTTCAGTCTTCATGTATAAACTCTTGGTACTCTCTCTCTCTGGACTCTCTTGGTATAAAATATAATCAACATAATTAAATATAATCAACAAATACCAATTATCTTTAATGCAGTCTTCGTGATTTTAAATTTCTCCTAATTAGTTTCTTAACTTTTACTTTTAGCTTTTTATGTGCGTCTTCTATTTCTTTCTTCTTCTTTTCTTCTTTGTTTCGCTTCTCTTTTGTGTAAGTAATCACTAATCAAGTCTATTAAATACTGCTTTGAATTATTTATCCTCTGATAAAAAAGCATATTTTAAAATTAATACTTAAGTAGTTTGTCTTTAATTTAGTACTGGTATGTATGTAATAATATTATATTGTGTGTAACAGTATCACTCACCTTACATTGATTGAATTATATATTAAATACACTTGTATTATTTTTTTCTTCAGGAATCATTGTGTTTAATTCTTCTTTTATTATAGAGTCTGACATCTGGAACATATAAAATTTGGTATTTATCAACCTAAAACTGGATCCGGACCTGCTTTTCTCGGTTTCCTTTGATAAACCACAACTCGCCCTGATAATCTATCTTGAACATGAACAGTAGCCCGATGAACATCATAATCACGACAGACCTGTCTTACACCGATTTTATCAATATTTATGGCATCAATTGCCCTTTGTCAATCTTCTTCTTTATAGTTAAATAGCTTCCTCTTTTTATGTATTTTACCTCCTCTCTTCTTCTCTTCCGTTACACTTTTCTGTTCTTTTTTCTTATCTCAGGTATCACAATGATTAAATTTTATTATAGATGGGTATCTGTAAAAAATTTAATCATTGTGATAAAATTTTAACCTTTTCGCAGATATTGGTCGACAGATGTGTTAGCTAAAGCAAATTCTCGACCACTAAAAAATTATTGGCCGGTAACTGATATTATTGCACCCAGTTTTCAGCCGTTGCTGTTTTGTATGGCCGATAACTGAGCTGGATAGTGCAAGTTCTCGGCCACAAGGAAAGTAGTGGCTGAAAATTGGCATCACTGCACTCAGTTGCCGGCCTGTGCACGATGTTGTGGCCGACAATCAGAATAGCGGCAGCGGGTTCTCGGCCACATTAGAAATGGTAGGCCGACAACTTAAAACTTCGCTACCGTTTGTCGGCCGCTATTCGTTTTATGGCCGAGAGCTCACATAAGTGCTGTCGTTTTTCGGCCACTCATTTTAGTCAGAAGTTTTAGATGAGTTTGTGTTAAAAATCAAACGAAAAGGAAGCTTAATGCTTGAATAATAGATAAACCTATTGAATAGGAATTATTTTTAAAACATGTTCAAGAGATTAATAATTATTTGTTATGTGTACATTCCTATAGATATACATAGGCCGAGAAAAGGATACAAGAATGCCTCTTTTCGGCCGCCAAAAGTTATCAAATTCAAATACCTTTTTCTCAGTTTTTTTGTATGAGTCCTTGTGGCCGCAAACTGGAACTGAATCTGGATTTTTGTTATAATTTCTTCATTAGAACTGAGATACTAAAAAAAATTCAATTGTTGAAGATATAAATTAATGAAAACCTTTAAGGAACTGCCGATTGTCGGCCACCTGGCCGAGAATTCAAAATCTTGTTAAATATGTATTGAGTTAGTCGGCCACGTAAAATTTCTAAGTAAACCTTATTTAATCTCAAAAAAAATGTACTGTCATCAAACTTTAACAATCTAATAACACAAAAAATTCAAACAGACTCAGAAATTCATGTAACTAACCCTTTAACTTACCTTATAACAGATTGCCGCGCACTATTTTTTTCGTTGATTTTAACATACATTTTCACTCCTTGAACGTCAAAGGTACACTGACGTTACAAACAAGATTTTATTACCCTGCAATTTGGCAAGGTTACGCGTAACTAGTGTCTTAGTAATATAACGTAGAGTTTTCAAATTGGAAACGTGTATTTTTCTTATTCCTTTACAAAACATCCTTGATGGCCGAGAACTAGCAGTGGCCGGCGAACTGGCAGAACTACCCTATATCATTGTGAATAATGCTAATAATATACATATAATGTAATTAAAAACATTAAATTTTACATAATTTTATAAATTTGACCATTAGTGAAAATGTACGAAATTGTCTGCTGGGCGACCGTACAATAACAAAAAAAAATCAATATTGTGAAATATGAACAACAACTTATCCTATAAAACGATCAACATAGCATCATAGAAAATTCAGTACTCTTTCTATTCTATTCTTAATTAATAGCGTCGCGATACTTAAACGTTACGCATTTTGCCAACGTCGAGTGAAAATGTATCTAAAGTAACAATAAATTGTACGATAGATTGAGTTAAAAAATGGAAGTAAAAAAGTGGAAGTCTGTCGACACGTGTTACATATTATTACAACAAGAACTCGGCAAAACTCCAATTCGTTACTCCAATTCCTTACTCCAATTCATTCGAAATCTTCAAATACCGTAATATTTATGAATAAAAAAGTTAGATAAATAAACTCCACAAGTCACAAGACTCGCAGGTACTTCAAATGTAACAATTCCCAGCTTTCATTTCGCAAAGTAAATTTTCCGATTGCGCTTAAATTTGTTTAGGGCGTTTGGGAGAACCCGATAAGGTAAGTAAAGATATTCCCACTCGTTAACTGTAACTGTGTTTGTTCAGTACCTAACCTTGGCGTTAATTTTAACGTTTTTTTCTGGAAGTTTCATCAACATTTTTATGGCTAATGGCGTGTCGCAATCAATCATCGCATATAAAGTTCCTATTATATACGCGTATAATGACTGTTGAGTCAACAACAAAAAGTGCTTACTTTTACTTACTTCTTGACGTTAAATGACATGATGTAGTTAATTAATATTTTTATAGATGCTTTATTTTGTTCTTACGCCTTCGGTTGCAAAAAACAATAAAATAAAAATAAACCTTCATCGTATTTAACCTTCAAACAAATTTTTTAAGTTACTTAGCGATATTATCTCCAAACTCTTGTATTGTGTGTGACACTCAGTGTGACATGAGTTCGAATCGAAGATCGTCGGAGAATCTGAGATTAAAGTCACCTACACACTTCATCAGATTTTTAAGACGAAATCCTTGTATGTGCTAACTGTTTTAATATCACGTGATACATTGCCACTTCTCAGTTATGTACAAAAATAAAATTTGAGTGAAATCAAATTATACTTTTATACGCTACAGTTATATGATAAATTTAATTTAATGATTATTTATATAACGCAAATAAACGATTCTGATTCTGATTACCAAATTGAGTTGAATTAATCTAATCAAACGACACATCCCGAAAGTTTTGTCGTCTTAAAAAAGTCTTAAGGTCTCCATTGCGCACATTTCAAACCAGACAGTTGAAATTATATAATTATGAACAACTTTATTTTCTTCAATACGCCTTCATTGCAAAGTACCTAATAAAGTTGCGTCAATAATAAGAAAGAAGTGAATTCTCTTTTATAATAACTTTATTTCTCAAGAGACGTATATTTGAACCATTAGAAACGGATAAAAAATTCGAGTACGAAATTAAATCGCGTGCGTTATTATTACTGAATACTTACTGCTGCCGTTATAGATACGTAATTTTGAGGAATTCAATACTTTTGTGTTGTATTTTAACTCTCCCTGTTAAGGGAAGGCAAAGGGATCTAGCCCATAAAGTCAAGTCTTCAGTAATTGAAGTTTGTATTGAAATATGGGTCTGGCATCTAGGGAGTGCTGGCGAGAAATGTATGGCAATCAAATGGCAACAAAGCTCATGAAGACGACTGATTAGGTGGTACTACCACTATAAAATTCGAAACATGACGTTTCACACACAGACACACCAGATTGCCTTTTTTAACGGAGAGGTCAAATTCATTTACGCAGTATCCCTGTACTACGTTGCAACTGCTGCTCACAGCTCCGCTTGCTCTGAAAATGGCCTTTCCCCACGTCCCCCATAGTGGAGCCAACGGTGGCTTGGGTGAAATTCAGCGCAGTTTAAGCTCAAAGCCTACGCCATATCTTCCCCTGCCCTAAAGCTGCAGCCATACGTCATACCGATCCCGCACCTCGTGCGAGATCGATTGGGCTTGGTTGTGTCGTGTAAGCACCAAACACTGACTTTGATAGATCGGCACTGCCTCCCATGACTCCACCGCGGAAAACCAAGCCAGAGGTCGCATCCAGCCACCCCCTCTGAGAGCAGAGGCGTGTCAGGGTCGACAGACCACCCAGTTCAGCTGAAAGTGGCCTACCAGCATATCAACCGACCAACCCACGACACGGACTTGAAGACCTAAATACTTAGTACTGTAGACATTACGTACAAGAAACTGCGGTCTCGAAGGTTAAACGGATTTCTAGCGTTTCCAACATACATATCTCAGTCTGTTTTTACATTTTTCTTCTCGGTCTTCTTTTAAAAGCAGGCGTATTATCTATATAACTTTTTGTTTGCGAGCTATCTATAAAATTCAAATAGCCGGATAAAGTTCACGAAGTTAAAGGGGCTTGGAGAAAATTCAACCTCGCTCAGCTTGCTATGTAGTTTATTAATTAAAATTACAGTGAACCCTATCTTTTAAGGGACAGAATTCACATTATTGTTTCCATAAAGTGTCCCTGCCATTTATTTTGGCATTCTTGAAAAGGGTTTTCAATAAAACAACGGCCTCATTATGTCAAATATTCTTCAGAGTTAGAAAGTCACTGTAGGCAATAAATGTATTTAATTAAATATGCTATACTATTTTTTGCAAATAAAAATACAAAATAAAAACTATTAACAACGCTGTTAGCAATAACATGCTAAAGAGATCTGTTCCAGTCAGTTCATAAATGTACGTTATGATTCTGATATTGATATAGTAAGTGACGCAACTGCAAAATAAAGGTAACAAAAATGAAACACATTTATTAAACATTACAAAAAATACATTTAAATATTGTTTAATCCCTAAGTATTTGCTTTGTTAGTTTCAAAGAAAAACTCCAAGGTAGGCTGAGAATCAATTTATTAGAATTCCTTTAGGAAGGTCATTAAAATGGAAAAGCTTTTAACACCGTCGATTATACAATGCACTAAAACTGGCAATGCCATCTAGTGTTACATTTTGTAAATAATCTATCAAATTACCATAAACTAAACCTCAAATTAAACTTTGTATAAAATCATATTTATGGACGCTCAAACAAGTATGTATAGCTACATAAAATTTATCATTTTAAACAACTATCTTACCCGGACTGCCGAGTAATTTAGAGTGTAACATCTGTCCTGCCGGCCTATTCGGTAACTTTTTTTGACATGAAAGTGATAATCACCAAGTGAATTACATATCCATTGCTGTTTTTACACGACTAGTGTCATAGTAGCATTACAGTAAAGTAGTAATTCACTCGGTGATTATCACTTTCATGTCAAAAAAAGCGAATAGGCCTTCTGGTGGTTGGCTTAAGTTTCTTGGTTCACTGAAGGCTTAGTTGCTTTTGGGTCTGGTGCCCCCTTGCCCCTTTTGTGTAGGCGACAGGCTGGCATCCTGTCACTATTTTGGTGTCACCCACACTGCCGTATGTGCCTTTATGTGTAACTAAATGTTACCTAAGGGATTATGATGCTGGCACTTCACATGGCCGTATTTGGCAAAACATTTGTGTTGCATCTCTATCATAATATATACAGAATGAAAGAGATGCAACACAAATATTTGCCAAATACGGCCATGTGAAGTGCCAGCATGAGCGTGATTATTATGTACCTATTAAAAAACTATCCCACATCATTTTCTTTTGATAGTTTAAAATATGGAGTGAAGTAGACAGTAAATAAAATAACTAAACAGTTTTGAATGTTTGATAAACAATTATGCTATCGCTATATCATTAGGATATCCAAATAATATGGTTCATGGCTTCCCTAACATAAGGAGGTACGCGTTATTCGTTCACTTGTCTGGTTTTCGGCCTTCATACATATGCAATTATGCACCATATAATGTTAAGGGTAATAGGACCAATGCAGGGAAAACGACGATTTTCTCTCTGTACTGAAGTCCACGTACCTACTTGTTATACATTCAGTATTAAATGATGTATTGAATATATAAATAGTAAGTTGAATAAAATAAAATAAAGAGTTCTACTTATATTATCCATAGAGGTTTGATTACTCGTAGATGTTTTCAGATGTGATAATATGACAAAATTCAGTTAAATAATTTAACAGTCCACAAACAATTCAATACAAATGAAATACTGCTCTAAAAATACAAGGAATGAAGTGTTGAACAGAAATGCAATACAAAACGAGGCATAACGTAAAATCGTGCATATGAAACGGAAGGAATAGAATTGAGCAAGAAGTTTGAATCACATCAAAAACAAAGCAATCGGATGATTCGCGATGAAAAGTATTTATCGATATTCGATAGTCTACATTCAGTCAAAAAAGTATCGGGAATGGATGATTTGTTCATGGTTCCAAATTCAATATTTTGTTTTTTTTTGTTGTTGTTAGATTGGCACAACTGTTTTCCATTTTGGCGCTGAGTTTGAGTTGCATCTGTTATTTTTATTAAATACAGTGCTGTTTTAGTTAAATCATAGTAAAATCTGGTACTTATGTATCTTAAATTTCTTGTTCGGAGTCACTGAAAATGTTACAGGGGACTTACGGTGAATAGATTTTATCAAAAACACGTGTTTTTGAGTGGTACAAAGCGTTCAAAAGCGATCGAGATGTGATGGAAGATTTGCCTCGCTCTGATAGGCCATCAACGTCTGCAACTGAAGTTAACATCTCAAAAGTGAGGGAAATAGTGACTGACAATCCTCATTCAATTTTTAAAGAGATAACCGCCAATCGTTCTGTATCTCACGAGTCGATCCGTACCATTTTAAATAATCACTTGGGTATGAAACATGTTGCTGCTCGGCTAGTCCCAAAAGACCTGAATTTTCTCCAAAAACTCAATCGGGAATGAGAGTCGCCGAGGACATGCTAGAACGAGTCAATTCCGACCCAACATTCAAGGAACGCATTGTTACTGGTAACGAGACGTAGGTTTACGAGTTTGACATACAAACTAGTCAACAAGCTTCGGAGTGGCGCCTTGCAACTGAACCGAAACCGAAAAAAACCACGCCAAAGTCGATCAAAACTCAAAGTCATGTTGACTGTTTTCTTTGACTCTTGCGAATCTTGTGCACTCGGAATTCCTGCCGAAAGGTCAAACGGTAAATAAAGAATTATTTGAGCACTATGCGGTGTTTAAGAGAGCAAATTTGACGAAAAAGGTCAGATTTGTAGAAAAAGAAAACTTCGATTTTGCACCACGATACTGCGCCTTCGCACAAGCCCATCATTGTCAGCGAATTTTTGATCAAACACTCAACAAATACCATCGAGCAAGCAACATATTCACCAAATATGGCTCCAGCCGACTTCTTTCTTTTTCCTAAACTCAAATAACCACTTCGTTACACCCGTTTTCAATCGGTAGAAGACATAAAGGAGAATTCGCGGCGAGAACTAAACTCAATTCAGGAAACAGCGTTTAAAAAATGTTTTGATGATTGGATTATTCGTTGGCGTAAGTGTATTATTTCTGAAGGAGCATACTTTAAGCGCTTGATGCATTTGGGAATACTTGAGTAGTTTAAAGGTGATAAAATAAATTTGGATAAATAACTAACATTTTGTGTATTATTGATCTTTCCCCGGTACTTTCTTGATAGAGTAGTATATACCTAATAGCTATTATTTCACTATACCGTTGGTAGAAATGCATATGAAATAAACTTGGTTACTTCGTCTAGGCTAAGCGAAGTTTGCCGACGTAGTAACTTCGTGCCAAGTTATTCTCTTGCACTGGGTTTGACAAAGATAAGTAGGCTAGATCTAATACAATGAACCATTTCTGTTAACTACGATTCTACCAAGCTTTTACAATACGTCGTAAAACGTTACAGACAGAGAAAATTTGTAAACTAAATCTATAGTATAAATATATATGTATATGTACCTCTTTCTGTCTGTACTTTTAGAACTTTTAAAATGCTGAACGGATTTCAATGCAGTTTTACCAACATGATTCAAGAGGATTGTTTAAAAGTATAATTCTTAAAAGTTAAAATAAGTACTTACTCTAAGTATAATCCGTGCGAAGCCGGGCGGGTCGCTAGCGTGTGTTTCGTTATTATTCAACTATACAGTGTACATTTTTCAAAAAAATTTAAAAAAATAATGATCATCGCTTTGATTATCATTTCAACCAAGGTGGAACAAGAAATATTTTATTAAAATTTAACATTTTCCATTAGTTTCCCATATATCATTACTTCCCGGAAATCGATCCTTTTTAACAACACTATCGAATGGTGTAATAACACAGGCGGTGTGATTTTTCAAAAATCCAATGATGTTTTTGTTTTCATCAAAATCGGGCTCGCGACTCCTTTAAGCATTTTTCGATATTCCTTATAGTTTAGGTTTTGGCCCTGAAGGCCCACTTGAAAAATTCAACCTGTATATAGCTTATATGGATAGCTTTTGCAGAGCATTAATTTCTAGAACATTAAGCTATAAAATTACTTTAGCTAACTATCTTTAACTTTTATAGCTACTTGTTGAATGTGTTCCGTTTCAACGTCTCATAATACCACAGCAAATTTAATTTTATGCTACCGTGTTGTGAACAAAAGTTATCGATTGTTACACTGTTGATTGTATTAAAAAGTTAGGAAATTTTACTTTTTTTATTTTTTTTTTATATACGAACACGGCAACAAGTACTAACAACGAATAAAAATTGCTATCTAGTGTTGCTGAGCTAAATCTGGAAACGTTCCTGCACAAAAAATAGCTGCAGTGTGGATGCACCATTAGAAACCAAATTCGACTGAATAAGAAAAACGACATGTCAGAAATACTAGTTACACTCCGAAAGGGAAATAATTCATGGCTCAAGGAAGCGAAAATAACGGGTATTATGCATCCAGGTAGTAGAATGGAAGGAAACTGTAGAAAATACTTACGCGAAACCGTTACAAGCGTCACTGTGTTTCACTATAAAAGTCCTTGGAAACCATGAAAGACATAGTGTTTCAATTATGATATGTAATATGGAAAATTATTACTTTTTTTTAAAAATAAGAGAAGCTGTGGTTATGTAGATTTGATTGTGATGAGGAATTGTGTTGGACCTAGAACGCTTCCATTTTCTTCGTCATTTTTCTTTCTTAGATAATACAATTATCTATCGAATTAAATTACTCGCAACGTTAATAAATTATCCTGATCCTGATACTGGCAATAGATAGTACATTGAGAGCCGCTCGTGTGTTACAAAGCCTTATAATTTATACAGTACTAAGACAATGAATTATCTACTCGTAATTCCATGCATAGCAAATTAACTAACTAATATAAATTACTGATTAATTAAAGATATACGTATATGAATAAAATTATACTATTAAAAAATAGTTCTTTAAATAATATTAAATTACCTAACAATTATTTTTATCTCCTCTCCTATTCCTCCTCTTATATTTATAAGACTATAACGTTCAATCGATATATCCACAGAACACAGAAACCTCTTTCTGTGTTCTGTGGATATATCTATAGTTTTGTTCAATTTCAACTTTTAATTTTCAATGGTTATTTTTAAGATAGTAAACATGTATTGTATTGCCTTGTGTTTTACTTTCTCGTATACGTAGTATAAAGGAAGTCTTGTAATCGTAAAAAAATTCGTCCTCGAGATTTTGACGGATTTACATGTTTTGGACCTCCCTGAGTCCAAAAATATTTTTTTTTAAATTATGTCTGTGTGTGTGTCTGTGTGTCTGTGTGGCATGTGTCTGTGCGTTAGCACGATAACTCGAGCATGCTTTGACTTAGTGCAACGAAATTTAACATGCGCGTATGACATCAGAATATAAGGTTTCTATCAACTTTTGAGCCGTCGATCACGAAAGTTAAGCTACCAAGTGCGCAGTCGGTACTCGGATAGGTGACCAAAATTTAACACTCATGTATGACATCAAGATATAAGGTTTCTATCAACCTTTGAGTCGTTTCCGGTGTATGAGAAAGTCAAGGGACGACCACTCCCGATTTTTTCACCTATAACAATTTTGTTTGTTGTTCAATGTTTCACACGAGAGCAAAATTTTTGGCTCGTGCCTTTAAATCACTCACTGCGCTCAGTAGTCTATTTATAAATTAACTTCACTGGTTTGTGATTTAATATCGGCACTTGCAAAAAAAATTTTGCTCACTTGTTGAACAAATAACTATTAGCTATTAGAGAAATTGGAAATAATAAATTGGACATACATACATAAACAAGCTCAACGTTTAACAAATAAGTAACTGTTTTTATAATTGTCTGTTGCTGGCAGGTATACGATATTATACAGATTAATATACAAGTTTCGTTAGCAGTTACGACTGCGGAGAAATTGAAAAAAGCGTTAGTGTGGAAAATTCATTTTATTTGAAAACCTTCGTACAAAAAATCGGGAGTGATCTCCCCTTGACTTTCTCGTATACCGGAAACGACTCAAAAGTTGATAGAAACCGTATATTTTGATGTCATACATGCATGTTAAATTTTGGTCACCCATCCGAGTACCGACCGCGCACTTGGTTGCTTAACTTTCCTGATCGACATCTCAAAAGTTGATAGAAACTTTATATTTTGATGTTATACATGCATGTTAAATTTGGTTGCATTAAGTTAAAGCATACTCGAATTATCGTGCTAACGCACAGACACACAGACATACAGACATACAGACACACAGACATAATTCCAAAAAAAAAATATTCATGGACTCAGGGAGGTCCAAAACGTATAAATCCGTCAAAATCTCGAGGTCAAATTTTTTGACGATTACAAAACTTCCTCTATACTACGTACACGAGAAAGTAAAAAATAATTTCATAGGAAAATAGTTAATACTTTGAAATTTACCCTCCATGAAAATAATATAAGTAATATCAGTTTCAAACTCCAGTACATTACTTTGCTGAAGTAAATTCTCTTCTTACAGCTTGCAAATCGTGCATTTTATTTTTACTTTGTTCGAGGTGCGCTCGCAGGACTTACCTAGTTGTCGCTCGGATCACGTATCTCTTCCATATTACGAGAGTTCTGAAAATGGCTCTATAAAATAATGTATCCAATACTTGATATTATCCAGATTGCACAGTCCGGTACTACCTTTTATTATTACCTCATTAACACTTATTATGCATAATCAAAAGCGTATTTTGTTAGCACTAAATGTCGGATTAACGCGTACACTAATCACTAGCGGCCGGCGCTCGTTTTTTTGATATAACATAATCTTAAGAATGTACTGAATGTTATAAATTGTTTATATTTCAACTCTGGTAACAGCGCTTCATACTAAGAACATTTTTAAGCTATCTCCATTGAAATGGACACAATTTCCTCATTACGTGTATAAATTATTACGGATCACTCTATACTTTTCGGGAATATTTTTTATTTCTTAATCAGCATTATTTCCAATGGTAACAATAAAGAGTTGGCTCTTATGGTCTAGTAGTTCACTCGGTCCAAAGTTCGATGCACAGGGGTTGATAGTAGTGCTTGCTTTAAATCCGTTGGGCTAGATACTAATAGTTAACAGCATTATTAGCAGTCCCGCCTGAGGCAAGTCGATTTTTTTCAGGGCATTTTTCTAGCAACCAACAGCTAGTGATCAGGTAACCAGTCAGAAAATGAAAAAGCTTAATGTGCATTTACTATCAGGTAACATGAAAGACATAGGCCAAAGAATTGCGAACCTTAAGTGGCAGTGGGCAGGGCACATTGCGAGGAGGACTGACGTCCGTTGGGGCGGAAAGGTCCTCGAGTGGCGACCACGTACGCAGCGTTGGTAGGCCCCCCACAAGGTGGACTGACGATCTAGTAAGGGTCGTGGGAAGCCACTGGATGCGGGCAGCGCAGGACCGACCGGTTTGGAGATCCTTGGGGGAGGCCTATGTCCAACAGTGGGCGTCTCTTGGCTGAAATGATGATGATGAACATGAAAGACAAGAACTTCTCTGTCAAATAAAAAAATCGGGAGTGGTCTCCCCTTGACTTTCTCGTATACCGGAAACGACTCAAAAGTTGATGGAACACTTATATTTTGATGTCATACATGCATGTTAAATTTGGTTACAATAAGATAGCCATACTCGAGTTATCGTGCTAACGCACAGACACACACACACACACAGACATAATTCCAAAAACGGGTTTTTTGGACTCAGGCAGGTCCAAAACGTGTAAATCCGTCAAAATCTCGAGGTCGATTTATTGACGATTACAAGACTTCCTCTATACTATACGAGAAAGTAAAAACCGGCCAAGTGCGAGTCGTACTCGCACACCGAGGGTTCCGCCGTACAAACGTAGCATTCCCTAGCGTGTGACGGAAATTCGTCTAAGGTGTCGGTATAAACTGCTGTATCTTTTGATTGTGTTAACTTAGAAGTTTGATTTTTTCACTGCTTAAAGGGACAATAGACCTAGGTATTTGGTATGAATTTCAATTTGATACCTTTATTCGTTCGTGAGAAATAAGGTAGTAAGTTTCATTTTATTAAAATATTTTTATTATATTATATAACTAAAAAAATGTGATTTTCGCAATTTTTCCTATATTTGCATTATATGACAATGCTTCATGCCAAATTTCAAGATTCTGAGTTTACGGGAAGTATCCTGTAGGTTTTGATTCCTTTGCGAGTGTCGGAAATTTGTCGAAAATATCGACATAATCGGCTGTATCTTTTGATTGGCTTGGCTTAGAAGTTTGATGTTTTCACAGCTTAAAGGGACAATAGATCTGAGTATTTCGTGTGAATTTCAGCTTGATACGTCCACGCGTTCTTGAGATAAAGGGTCTTGACAGACAGACAGACAGACGGACAACAAAGTGATCCTATAAGGGTTCCGTTTTTTCCTTTTGAGGTACGGAACCCTAAAAAGGATCAGATATAGATTATACATTGATCACTTTTAGTGTTTTAGAAAACTGACGGTATTTAGATGGGTAATGTAATTTTCATCTCGATTTTCCTCCATGCTTCGAGAGCTAGTGATCTCGATTGGACATATCACTGGTGAAAAACAAACCTATCAAGGACCTTATACGTAACAAAAAATAACGTACAACCATAGACATAGGAAACTGTAGATAGGAAACGTTGGTATACTATTGGTCTCGTTTCATCTCTCTCTAATATACATTAGAGAGAGATAGATAGACGAGACCCACGTAAACGTAGGAGACGGCGGCCTGTCAATTCATAAGACAGCTGAAAACGAAATAGTTATCTATCGAACGTCGACCGCAATTTAATATGTACCCCTAGTATGAGTTTTGTTAGTTTTCGAGCTCGATCAAACGTATCGTATCTTTCATACATTGCCCACTAGCGCCTCCAGCGTAAACTATCAGAAACAGTGGGCAATGTATGAAAAGAGACGATACGTTTGATCGAGCTCGAAAACTATCAAAACTCATACTAAGGGTAATGGTTACGTGTGCAGTGCCTGGATGTAATTCATCTAGAGATTAAAATATTTATTACACAGGTAATTACGACTGAAATATTTAGCTATTTCTATACATTAATTTAATAGCTGTTAGATTATTTTATACACAAATGATAGAGAAATTTTAGTATATTTCAGTATATTTAAGTTTTAAATGCATAGTAATATAGTTAAGCTAAAAACATGTACGTGAGATCCCTCCTATTGCTAGCCCCACTTCTGTAGAGATTGACACTTGTCGATAACTTTTTATAGGTATCGATATTTTCTAGGAGTTTCTCCCGAGTTCTTTTCGTAAAAACACGTGTTGAGAGACTCCATTTTTAATAACCTCAATCAACCGTACAATTTTTGTTACTTTAGAGCAGAGATTATCAAACTTATTTCTTTTACCGCCCCCTTTGAAAATAAATAATTTTTCAGCGCCCCCTAGTTTTTATACACTCCTAAAACTTAAAAACCACCATTTCATTACTTTAATTAATTTAGTTATAGTGTTATATTATTCAGTCCTGATGTTTAAATTCTAAATTAGACATTTTTACCAGTGAGAACAATTAAAACGCAACTTTATAATATTAAGAATATATTTAAAAATCAAATTAAAAGAAACAATGTAGATAGGTAATCAATTTTAATTTTATAACGAATCTAATGAGATGGATGAATTTGATGATTTTTAACAAGTTTGTTGATATCAGGTTCGATTTTACTCAAAAACAGTCTTAAGTCGCCGCGTTCGGTAACATGCAAACGATTTCTCTTTTTAGTAAGCAGCGTTGTCACAGCGCTAAATCCACGTTCACACAAATATGACGATGGGAATGCTATTAAAAATCGTTGAACGATCGACCACAATCCAGGATATAACTGCGAGATTGATTTTTGTAGCCAAAATTCGTGGTAACCACTTTTGAATTTGATTTTTAATTCATCATTCGTTGTCAGTTCTATAAGTTCTTCTTCCAGTTGGGGTGATATACCTATGTTGACATTTGAAAAAGGATCTAACACCCAGTCTGGTATTTCCAATTTCAAAATATCCTGGAATCTTTCAATGAAATCGCTGTGAAGATTTTCCAAATGTTGGCAGTAGACAAGCAAGTCGTCGCTGTTGCAGGATACTGATAAATTGGGAAAATTATGGAACTCACGTCTGCCGATATTCTTCTTGTGTAAGAGCAACTTGGCTACGAAAGCAGCGACGACATTTTTTGTTTTTATTAAGTTCAAGTCATCGCCTTGAAGTTGGAGATTCATATCATTAAGCAATTTATAAAGGTCTGTCAGGTATGCGATATCATTCTTTGATGTGATGAGTTTGTCGCGCAATTCTGTGTCTTTGTTTTCCAAAAACTCAATGACAGAGTCAAACAGATTGTAAAATCGAGTCAGACAATTTCCTTTTGATAGCCAACGCACTTCTGTGTGAAAAATCAATCTGTTGAAATCTTCATCATTAGCAACACAAAGCTGATTAAATAATCTGTCATTTAAAGAATTGTTTCGGATTTTATTGACTGCTCTGATGACATATTGCAATGATTGAAACAGTCGTTCACTTAAATTTCTAGCAACTAAATGTTGTCGATGTATAACGCAATGTACAGCAAGCACATCTGGAATTTCGTTTTTTAAGTACGCTATGAAACCTTTTTGACTCCCCGTCATAGCTGGAGCACCATCTGTAGCAGCTGATATAATATTCTTCAAGGGAATTCCTTTTTCATCACAAAACTTTTCCAGTGTTTTAAATATGGTTTCTCCTTTTGTGTCTGTCTCTAAATTTCTAGCAAATAATAGTTCTTGACATATTTTTTCATCTTTAATAAACCTCACGTAAGACAGCAACAAAGCTTCATTAGTTGGTAAAGTGGACTCATCCAACTGAATTGAAAATTGACTAGTCTTCAGATGATTGCACAATGACTCTTCAATGTTATCAGCCATTTCATCAATTCGTCTTTGCACAGAACTATTGCTCAAAGGAATTTTTCGAATTATATCTGCAGCAGGTTTATGAAGCACAGTAGTTATAACTTCTTTTATTGCCGGCAAAATTAACGTTTCTCCTATGGTGTGTGGTTTACCTGTTTGAGCAATTAACAAAGAGATATTGTATGAAGCTCGAAGTCCGTCATCGTCTTGCTTAGTAGCCACCGAAAAAAGTTTCGATACACTTGGCTGAGCATTATGCTTCTTTTCCAGGTCTTGAAAATAGGCTACATTTTTGTCCTTCTTATCTGGATGCATTTTATTCAAATGATCTTGAAGTCTTGAAGGCTTCATCGCTTCGTTTGAAAATGTTTTTGAACAAAGAAGGCACATAGGCAAAGATGAATTTGTCGGATTTTCTATGAATCCATATTTAATATATTCTGCACTGTATTGCCGTTTCTTCTTTTTTGCTTCCGACATGACTTTGTTTTTACAAATATGTAAATAAAGTGTTGACCTTTTTAGGAAGTGTAGGTTGAAGATTACCACAGTCTTTCTTTATTGCGATCCACTCGGAGCTCCGTGCACTCGACGAGGTACTCTGTTTCAGAAGATCGATTAAAGATTGCGCACGAAACTACTAATGAAAATTTAAGAGATATTCCGAGCTTTTATATAGGATTTAAATACGGCACGCACCGACAGGAATAAAACAAACGCGCACAAACTCGTTTATCTCTTTCCACGCTTAATAGTACTGAGCAAGTTAGGACAAGTATCGATGCACCAGACGATTACTACCGGATTGCACCAATAGCGTTATTTAAGAAAAACTTGTTACAACTTGATTGCGTACGGCATACGGGCTATTCTACGAAATCTATAATAAATATTTTTTAGTTTTTATACCATCATACAAGGCAAATATATAAACTAATTATTTGATATTGAGTAGTAGGTAGGTTTTAATTTTAGTGAATTATAAAGTAAATGAAATTACAAATTAATCATCTGATAACCCTAAACCACGCCTGATATTGAGTAGTAGGTAGGTTTTAAGTTTAGTGAAATTTAAAATGTTAAGTAAATAAAATTACAAATCCACCATCGCCCCCCTGAACCACGCCAACGCCCCCCTTTTTTTTCTGGGTCCCTTAACGCCCCCCTCTAGGCCTCCAACGCCCACAGGGGGGCGTTATCGCCCACTTTGAGAAAGACTGCTTTAGAGATATATTTCCACTTGACATTGGCAAAATGCGTACGCTTAATGCGACGCGATGCCATGAATTAAGAATAGAATAGAATAGAATAGATATTTTCTTAGTTGACAAAGGTATCAGTCGTGTCCGGGGAAGTAGTAATAAAACTTTAAAGCGCATTCCTCACCGGAAGCCGCACCTCGGCTCAGTACGTTTCGATTTTGGTCTCGCCCTAGTCGATTCAATGCCAATCTAAAGTCAGTGAACGTCAGTAATTAATTATATATCTATCCGTACAACCACCTTTTACGTAATAAACAGTAGAAACAAAATACTATTTGACAAAAAGAAAATATAAAAAATATATACATTCGTTTAAGACTTCCTCTAACAATAAGGTTGAAAATTGATTGAAGAAAATCATAAAGGGAATAGTGCCTGACAAGCACTATTCCACGACTATTGGAAGAGTAAACCATATAAGAGCAAAGGGAACAGATTTTACGCAGCGCAGACAAAAGAAACCTCAATCTCGGAGATAGTTTGCCTACGAACAACCAGCCGGACTTAACCAATATTTTATCTATTCGAGAAGAACTCGATTGTAATATCATTCCGAGTTTAAATACCTTTAATTATTTGCGAAAGATCTCGTTAACTCTGTAAATACAGGTCAGTGACTACGAAGTTACTACCTCAACAAAGACAAACAAAAACATTGTTATCAACAACAGATACCAATTTGTTAAAGATTATCCAATTCCTAATTCTCTTTGTGTTCGTACAGTCGAGATCAAAGAAGTATTGTTACTTACGGCCCAACCGTAAGTAACAATAGCAGTACAATTTTAACAGAAAATAATAGCGTCGGATACTGGCCAGTTGTAATTTGAAGAATTATTTGCGAAAAGCGACTATAATCAAATGTAAAAAATATTTACCGATGTTTCGATTTCATTTTTCCAACGTTTGCGTAAGCAACAAATAAATTAGTTATTATACAAACAGTCAACCAATTCTCCTTTCAATGCACGTAGAACAAATATAAACAGGCTTCCAGCGCAATCCCATTATAGTCGGCCACTTCAATAATAATAAATTCCTTGTAATTAAACCTAGTAAGGTTAATACAATGGCCTGGCTAATACAACGGAGTGCAATATGTAAAGTGTGCCTTGGGAGCTTAAAGCACATTCTACGTTATTTGTTGTAATTTTATTTCAGGAAACTGTGTTCAAATAATTATGCATCATATAAATGTTACTTTAAAAAAAATACATATATATGTTTACTTGTTCTATTTTATTAGAAACAATAGTTATTTTATGTTAGGTGCTTGGCAGACAAGCAAACGGCCGACCTGGTGATAAGCAGACACCGTAGCCTATAGACGCTTGTAACACTGAAAATCCCCTTCCCTTAGTCCGGTCAATTTAGACATAAAAATAGTGATCAAATAACAAAAAATCCCGTAGAGCAAAATTAGGTGGAGAGCTGAGGTTTTTATATTATTATGTATGTATGTATTATTATGTCTATATTGACCGGACTACCATGAAGCCCTGACGTTTTTAGCATAGGGGACTATATTTCTTGTCACCAAAATTTATATTTGTAATCAAGTCGTATCACCTAAATAAATGGATGGAAGCCACTTAAAGGAATGGAAATATTTTCGTTCTCAGATAAACAAAAAGTGTTTCCAGGTATGAATTATCAAATGAGATGGATTACCAATAAAATTGTAGTGCATTAGATGAATATAAACTTCGTTCTTATAATAATAGTTTTATTACTTAAATAATAGCTTTGTGCTCAGAATGGAAGATCTGTCTTCAAATAAATCTATTATCGATCCCTGTCTGCGACCCCTTTTTATTTGTTATTTTGTCACTAATAATTTTAGAACTTAATGAAATTTTCTAGTGACATAATATATGATTTATTGGCGATCTCTTTAAATTAGTTTGCTTAAATACTTATTAGGACAAACCTAATATAATACATACAAAAACATTTGGTACTAGACCCCACAGAACATAGTCTATGTTCTGTGCTAGACCCTATATCTCCATGATTATTGGTGATTTATTGTGGAATTGATTTTATATTGTTTGGTAACTACATTTTGGTGGCAAATCTACTATTTTGCGGGCAAACTATTATTTAAGAAAAACAAAACTAGGTAATTAAATTGGCGATAGCTTAAATGATACCCTTTGCAATATAGCAAAAAATGCAATAACATCTCATTACGTCTGTAATTTGGATGTCATTGAGTCGAGTCGCTATAGTGTCTACTTATTAAAATAAATCCTGGAGACCAAGAAAGTATGCGTTGGTGTGATAAACACGAAAATTTTTTTACAAGCTATACTTAATATGCATTAACTAACCATAAATCTTTTAATATCTACTACTATTACATAATCCCGCGGAATTCGGCTTAGATAAGAGTAAGTGGCGCCAGGCTAAGCAGAAAACCAATTACGGTTTTTATCAATGCAAACTAAATAATACGAACCCACAATCGACTTATTGGGATTATAGCAAGAAAATATCAATTATAATATCGAATTAAATATCGATACAATGCTACGACTTAATACCGTATCTAAGACAACTAATGTTCTGAAGAAATATTGAAAGCTTAAAATTATACTACACGGACTGGCGGACTGCAATATATGTCCTAGAATTTGTTTGTTAGATTACTTACTTTTTGGGTTAATTGTCCCATTTATGTAGGCAACAGGTTGACAACTTGTCGCTATTGAACACTGCACGCTCCATACTTCTAAATGTGTAACTAAATGTTACCTAAAGCTTTGCTCAACCTCTTTTGAGATTACGCGCGTGATTATATATGAAGTTATAAATTAGGATATCTAATGAGCCTAAACTACGAATAGAAAGTACCATTTATTTTTATACCGGATATTTAAACAAAAGAAAACAATGCAAACAAGAAGTGTTATACAAACATTGTTACGGCATTTCGCGAGGCCGGCATTTCGGCAGCAACATTGGATACCGTACAAGGAAATCTATTCTCGGATACGGATAAGAACGTGACCAAAATTTAGGCGCTGGAGAAAAATATAACGTCACAGTCCGCTGTCAAAACAACCCCATAAATATTACCCGACCGTTGTTTGCGCTAGTTACGACTGTTTTACAGTTCGGGGCTCAATCATAGAATAGATTTTTATCGCGCCCCTTCTAGTAAATTCTTTTCAAAATTTAGCTTTATTTAAGCAGGTACCGTAAATCAGATTTTGTTGAGAAAGATATAGAGTTGCTTATGGAGCTCTTGTTAAATAGAATGTAATTGACATTTAAATATTTTTTATGATACTGCTTAAATAAATTTTCCATTTAGTGTCATAAATGTAAAGTATAAAGACTATACTTTTATCATCTACGGTGATCTGACGTGCATCTCGTCGTCCATAATAGGCACTATTTTTTTCCTTTTTCGAATTCAAATAATCCTGTCAAATCCCTTTAAACGTTTCTAATTCAGATAGTCTAGAAAATTAGTACGTACCTAACCACTATTGCAATGACAAGAGTTATCAATAACTTATTGAAGAAAAAGTTTTGACGAATAAGATAGCATCTTCATGAACGCCCGGTCAATATCCATATGATTCCATTCAGGATAAACACGGCCAGTGGAAGTACTACGTCAACAGCACCTCAAGTCTGATTGGAAAAAGTTTTCGAATTGAACTTCTGCCGCATCGGGAACTCATTTCTATTAATTGTTAGCCTTCTGTTTGTTGACCTTAGATGCAGAGTCGGAGAATAACCTCAATGATACTAATTTTGGCAAATGTCGGAGTACTTATATATACGTATTTACATAACGCGCATTGAATTTTGTCAGCTGTGTAATACCCTATAATATTGAGAAAGGTTTGATAACCTTACAGAATATTTATTTGCATTGGTCATTGGATTTACTTGGCGGGGAACTAACGAATTAAAAGTACTAGTAGCATAGTATAGTAGTATCACAGATCAGAGATATGCGTTGTTCTGTGAGTAGTATCCCAATTAAGAATATTGCTAACGACTAAAGTTTGTTTTAAGTTATTAGTACATTATTGCAAAGGCCGCGAAATAGGCAATTGCAGGCCGAGTATGAGTTTAAAGGCAGAGCCGCAGGCGAGGACTTCACTAATACAAGACAGGCAATTGCCAATTCGGCCGAAGGATATATAGTGCTTTTCTCAAAAGAATGCAGGGAAATAAAACATACTTTACCATTGTCGCTAAATATATATCATCTGGGGCTTTAATTAAAAATTGCTTTATATTTTTGCCTTTAAATCCGGTCGATTGTCGTATAAATCTGGTGAAGTAAAATCAATATCCATTTCACTCTCTGAACCATCGGAACTAATTTTAATTATTAAATTTATAAATATATTATTATGTAAATACAAATCAAGACGAATTTTCAGCTTTGCCACCAATTTTCTATTTATCACCAAGACAAACGCATTATGGCTATACAGCCACGAGAACGCAATGTGTACATACTAAGCAAAGAGACTTTAGTATGCCAAGATTGTTAATAGAGATCCAATCAAAGAGTATTTAATAACTCCAGCACGCCGTTTCATACAATATTGCTGGAGCGTTATAATGATCCAAAATCAAAAAACGCTCCAGCAATGGATTTGGTTTTCTTTGTCCGTAAATTCGATACTTCGCGTGTTCTTTTTTAGAAAATAATGACAATATTTCCATGCATGTTTGAGAAAAATATATTATGTATGTGGTACAGATTTGCATACACCACCTGTGTGGTCTAGTACCCTTTAACTTATAAGGATGTATTGTGTGAAAGATGATACGGCAAAGAAGGGTTTTAACGTTGACCATATCTCAACATTACCCTTCTTTGAGAAGAAGGGTTTTAATGATCGAGAAGAGTCGAAGAAGAAAACATATTTTACCGACCACTAATAAAATTGGGAGCAGAGCAGGCTAATGATGATTCGATTACATGCTAACATATTTATGTACTAAACAGTTAGAGTTAGCGATAAACTATTGTCATTGTATACAAATATCTATTTCCTGTCTAAAGATCTTGGAGGGAAGAGGTTCATGCTGTAAATGAAATAGAGGCTTTTCAGTTCAATCAAAAGTCTCTCACAATATTCTGACGTACCTAATTTTGTAGTTTGTGCAGAAGAAATAAATACTTATTTGCAATGAAGAACCCACAAACATAAACAACTTTTACTTTTAAGTATTTCACAAAAAGCAGTTATTAGCACCGGCGACAGAAACCAGGAAAACCAGTGAAATAAAGTAATGTGGAATTTATTAAACAAAATGGTTTAGTACCTACGTAGCTTATAACAGGTTATGATGAAAAGAAAGTGTAAAATATAGACGCTTTTACTTTAGAATTTATAACAAAGACATATTAAAATCTCAATTTATCAAAATGAGGACTGTTTACAACGACAATCATAATATTTATTTATTGCATGTCAGTGCGCTACTTAAAATTATCATTTGGCTTTCGATTTCTTTATAATATACATTAACGTCATTATGGCCATGTTTATGACATAAACATTGCTAATGACAAACAATTTGTTATCTATCGATACCGACGGTCATTAATACTACGATATTACTATTTGTTGTTTAACCAACAGCTGTTCTATATCCTTAGTATGAGTTTTGATAGTTTTCAAGCTGGACACAAACTTATCGTCTCTTTTTATACAATATCCACTGTTTCTGATAGTTTACGCTAGAGGCGCTAGTGGGCAATGTATGAAAAGAAACGATATAGTACGAGAGCCCACGACCAAAACCATGTCTCATAGCAATACGGCAAAAACCCTATAAAATCGTTAGATTGTATGATTCTGAACCCGACTAGGTGTGTAGTAACGGTCGAAAGTGTAGCAACTGCGTGGGAGGCCATTTCTGCTGTGTCAAAAAAAAAAGACAGTCGGTATTATAGCAATACGTCTGATAGTGAAAATGTACATAGATTTTATAATTGTATTACGAAAAAGTTTGTTTTCAGACATTTTGCGCGTAGCATATAGCCTGAGCGCATTTTTGAAAATGTCAACAAATTTAGCCGACCTGTATCATAGCAATACGGATAATTTTTTTTTCAACTTTTCATATTGCTACCATGATTACCAAAAACCTGTTTTCAGACACTTAAAGTGTAGCATATACTCCCAACTTCAACTTCATCCCAGTTTCCTTTTGTGCGATTTATTTCAGTCCTTCAACTTCAATGTTACGGTTTGGGGTAAATTCTTTGTTAATTATCATCTAATAAATTCAGGGTCGCAACGTATTCATTGGTTTGTAACAGAAAATTCAAGATGCCTCAATACGATTTTTAAATGATATCTGAGTATCGAAAAGTTGTCTGATAGAGAAGGTGCTACACTTAATTTGTCTGATATAAATTTTTTGCACATGTGGACAACTTATTTTATCATGTCCAACAATTTTCAGACATATTGCTATGATACCGATCGGTAAAATTTGTTATCATTTTCAAAACGGTCTCAAAATTTAATGCGTTCACATTTCCGTCTGAAAATTGTTTTGTTCGCATCAAATAACCAAAATTTACTAATAAAAAAGATTTTCAGACGTATTGCTATGAGACATTTCTTTTGTCTCATTTTTAATTTTTTTAAGTGATTTTACGGGTTTGCGCTACACCACTAACGTCTGAAAAATATGTTTCCGGTATCTCAGAACTATCATTCAACTACAGTCTGCAAATCAGACATATTGCTATGATGCAGTTCGGTAAAATTCTTTGACAATATTGAAAATTCGGTCAGATCAAACGCTACGCGGAAAATGTCTGATATTGGTATTTTCGAGTTCAGGATAATCGTATCTATCGATTTGATGCGGTTTTGGCCGTATTGCTATGAGACAAAAATTTTGGTCGTGGGCTCTCGTACTAATACGTTTGATCGAGCTCGAAAACTAACAAACTCATACTAGGGGTACTGATCGAAGTTCGTACTTTAATTAAGATTCTGAAATATGTCACACGAACGGATTTTCAACTACAGAGTTCAAAATCAAGTATGAATAGACTTGCATATTATATTTAAATATTTCTTTGTGAGTCATGGTTGTTTATATATTTATTTAAGTTTAAAATTATTATGTATATTAAAAAAATGTCCATTATCTAGTATCCATAACACAAGTTCTTACTTTTGAAACTTACTTTTTATTATTATTGTATTATATTATCACGCTACGAGTTGAGCTGAGTAATAATTAAAAATTATACATATAGTCACTTCTGGCAGGGCCATGCAGTGCCTCAAATCATCGACAGGTTGCCAGCCTGTCGCCCACCTGTATAAAATAGTCATGAAATCCAAAAAATATACTAAACCCTAAACATTCAGTGAACCAAGCAACATAAGCCAATAAAAAAGATGTTACACTAAAAAACCACAGCAATCTTGGTACGAATGAAGATAAAGAGTACGATAACACTTTTAAATTATTTATTTCTATAAAATAATGATCCCTAACATACCTACCTGTAAAATTACTAGCAATATTTCTTATATCTGTTCTTGTAAAAGTGGATATTGTAATATATGTCTGAGATTATTCATCATAGACTTTAGCACATACATTCATAGGTCGTCGCTGTCGACTTTGTTATAACTGGCTATTATGCACATCGTGTTTCAGCGTATATCGCATTTGATGCTAATCGCATTGCCCGCAATAAAAACTTTTAGCACGGATATTTTCACGCTATTGGCAAATATACACAGACGTGTGCTGAGCTTTGCTAGTTACCAAAAAAATGTAAAATGCTTTTTATCTGAAAAGATACATATTGAATTTTTCAGATAGGATAATAAAGTTATTTGCCATATAAAGGATGCTATAGTCAGTTAGTGGATATCAGAGAAACTTTTTCGATTAAAACATCTTGTATGTCCAAAAAATTGGCACGACCTACATACACTGCGACTTTTAACATTGCGATATTTTAATACACTCGTAGCACAGCTCGTAGTATAAGAACCTGCACCTACCAGCGCGCCGCCGTTGCGACGGCGCAGAACGGCATGGCATGGCAAGGGAAAGTAGGCAATAGTTATTTATTATACAAGAGTGGAAAGTTCCTTTTTAACCGCGTGCTCGATTTGGATGACCGAGCAAGCGAAGGATTCTAAAGTTGAATCACGAGCGCAGCGAGTGATTCTAAATTAGAATCCTGAGCGTCAGCGAGGGAAACAAACGAGCACAAGGTGAAAAATCTTTCCACTCGAGTGCAATACGTAACTTTTCATCCCACCTCAGCGAGGAAATGACAAAATAATCTTCATTCTAATCATAAATTTGGCACCATAGAGGTTACATTAAATAGGTTTAATGACGTTTTGAATTTACAATTATATTGAGTACTCATTATATGTGATGTTCTAAATTCAAATCTACTTTGCCGCTCAAGCGAATAAAATAGAATTTTCCAGCCAGATTTCGAAGCGCAAAATTACACTTTCCGAGGTGGTGGGATGAAAATGAATTTTCTACCTCATTTGAAGGAAATTAGCACTGACATCTTTTATTTTACACGAAAAGGTCTAAATATCTATTCGTGTAAAATTCCACATTCGGGATTCCACACGACGCCGCCGCAACCCTCGGCGTCCAACGGCACGTGAGCTATTAGCAATTTAGCAATGAAATTCTTCTTGAGCTGTTCCGCGGTATCCGGAAGCGTGCCGCGTCGCGCCGTTTCGCGCCGTCAATGGGCGCCAGCCCTAAGCGTGGGGCCACACTAGCCGGTCGTTCTTTGCTACCTAGAAAAGACCATAAAACCGGAAGGCAAGAATGCAATACAAAATGTACTACTCATCACACACCAACCGGTGTGAAACGGAAAGAACGCCCGATAAGCAAGCAACGGGACCACGCCCCTCGGCGATTTTGCTTCATTCAGTACGTCAGTAGCTGTGCTCCTGCGTGGACTCGTTGCAGAGTTGCGAAAAATGGCGGGATCGACAGAATCTCTTATTTTTCATATTCATAAATTCCCGTGTTTATGGGATATGCAGTATGTCCTTTTTTACAGACTTTAAAAAAAGAGGCATTAGTTCATCATCGTCCATTACGATTTTTTACGTATTATTACAAATGTACACGAGTACCTCTCTTGGCAAGCGCTAGACTACGACTGGGCGCCGATTAAGAAAGACCGGCCACCGGCGAGTGTGATACGATGAACCCGGTTTTATGGTCTTTTCTAGGTAGCAAAGAACGACCGGATAGTTTGTGGCCACCCTAAAGGTTGGCATTAAGGCCGCGGACTCAAAGTCAGCGACGGGGTGGATCGTGATCCACTGGCATCGAAGGCAGCGGCACGGGGAGTGACGCATGAGCGATGCGCTCCAGTCAAGCGGCGCATATTAACGTAGAGTTGTGCATTTTATTTATTGCTTTTTGTCGACCAATTTTTCAAAATGTCCGCCGACGACGTCGTGGAGAAAATTATTACAATTTAATGGGACAAAGACACTAATTTCTCATAACACAAAAATACGCCGTTCAAGCGCCGCGCGATCTGCCCGCTGGCTTCGAGGCCGGGTCGGCGTCAGCCGCTCCGCTGCTGCCGCGCCGCCGTCGCCGTCGCCCCCCTCGTCGCTGGCTTCGAGTACGTGGCCTTAGCGAGAGCATAGATACATTTTACGACGTATTATGACGTGTACGTACACGCATATTTACCAACTTATACAAGGTGTTTGGTAAATGGGGTATGCGGCCGGCACCTACCCATGCTAACATAGTCATATAAATACTATGGTAATATTAAAAATTCAAAATTGTGAAAATATTTTTTTTCATTTTCCATAAGTACATTTTGTTTTTTTTATCGAATTATTTTGTATGGGGAATTCAATTTTTTTTACAATTTATAGTTTTTGATATCACCATAGTATTTAAATGAGTATGTTAGCATGGGTAGGTGCCGGCTTCATACCCCATGTACCAAACACCTTGTATAGTATAAAGTCAAATAGATACACCATTCATTTGTTTTCTTCCGAACCAAGATTTCTCATCATTTTTCCTTGAAGAATAGACTACAGAAAACGATTGATATGATAATACAATAAAAAAGAAACATTCAAAAAAGGTTTATTTCTAAGTGCTTCCTACTGAAGAGTTACTTGAAACGGAAACTGAGGGATGCAAATTTGAATCGTCATAGCAACACACCAAGTCGCGCGTGTAACAAACACGGCTTATGTATAAGAATTTCTTTTCATCGCACCTGCCTCTTGGTATACATTCCCCTTTCTTTTGTTTGCATGAGGGATCTGAAAAGTAAACGTCTTTAACCTCTCACAAGAAACGGAATATAATAAAACGTTAAACAGCTTAGTTTTGTTACAATAGATTTGTTGTGTGACATTTCTTAACTCAGATTACGCTGAGGAGACTATATAAGGTCCGTAACATCAAACCAGTCATTCGCTCAAGACAATGAAGGAGCGAGAGAATTATTATTTTCTATTTGAGTTGGTACCAGGCAGGCAGCTGGTTGTAAAAAAGCACCGGGTGATTTATTAACATCAGAAAGGCACCAGATGACCTGTTACAATCATAAAGAAATATTTTGTTTGCCACGCTCGTAGTATAGAAAATAACATTACACAATCTTACGTATATTTAGGGCGAAGAAGATCTCTTTTCCTTTATCACTTAGTTCGTGAAAAACGTAATCCCTGTACAACTGTGGATATTTAGTGTAAGAGTAGTATTGTAGATGACGCGGACGGGGTCGTGTGACGTCACGTAAATTATTCCCTTGGCTAGGAAGAAAGGAAATTAAAAAAATCAAAACCACCGCTCTCAACATGTTCGCCAAAAACGCGGTGAAATTATTAAAACACACAAACGAGTGGTAGGCGCATGGCAGAAAATAGTTTCCGTCCATTAATCAATTAATTGAATCGAGCCTTTAAAACGGCTAATGGGAAATTTCGCGGCAACTTAAAACTTTAATGGCGCTTCAATTTGCGCTAAAATACTTTTTGCGGTAACTCAATTTTGTACTGTACCCATTGGTAAATTGGGACCATTTTTGAACGTAGAACTGGTGGCATATAATTAAAATTTAATTAGAGTATTTAGGGGGGGGGGTGGTAGTACCTATAACAATAACGTGTCTACTTGGTTGTTTTATTACACGTGTAAAATCTTTAAGCCGCATTATGTTTATTATAATTGTAATTAAATAAATTTATAACTTAGGACCTCCACTCACAGTCAACACATTCAGATTACAAATTGTATGATAAGATAATAAAAAGTAACAAAAATTCAAATCTGATAATAATAGATAAGTAGTATAATAGATAAGTTTAAAGCAAACTAATCTTATTATAACAATAGGTAATGGTTATCGAAATTATCATAATATATTGTCTCCGGAAATTGACTCTTGTAGCCTATGTTATATTATACACCAAAATTGTGGTACACAAGTTGCCGACGTCATCAAGTTAGGCAATTTTACGACGAACGAAGTCAGAACAACTCATAAAACTTTTATATGTGTGACTTCGACCCAAAACTTTGTCACTACCCTAATATAGTCCACTCTCACATGCGTGTCAACCAGAATCACACTACAGTCGTAAGGTTACGATTTCCCACTTCACTGTAAACACTTTCATTGATATTGAGGACTCGTATTAATTATCAAGTAATAAGTATTGAAACCGGTAATCCTGGTAGAGTCAAATGTGTCAATGACGAACACAAACATGTTCATTGATCGTGGTAGTTTAATTGTTAATTTATTCAATTAATTTATAGTAATATTTAATTTAAATTTGGATGTTTCTCCCTAAGTATCCTTAACACAAGTTCTTTACGATGCTTAATTTGGGTTAAATAATTTTAGGTGAGTATGTAAAAAAAATCTGAATCCATCCTTTTGAAAATTTAATACGTTTTGTGTTGCATACTCTGTTATCAATTTCAAAATCAAGAAACAAGTTTTGCCAGAAAATTATAGAATAGAATAGAATATAACTTTAAGGCAGGCGTCGGTGGCGTAGTGCGTAAGAGCGTCGTCTCCCACCCAGGAGGCACTAGTTCGATCCCCGCCACGTACCATTGTGTTTTCAAATTTTGAATTCATGGGTACGTTTAATCGACGCTTTTACGGTGAAGGAAAACATCGTGAGGAAACCTGCACACACCTATGAAGAAATTCTTAGGTTGTGTGTGAAGTCGACCAACCCGCACTTGGCAAGCGTGGTTGACTAAGGCCTAATCGCGCCTAATGTGGGGTATATAGGCTCGAGCGCCTTGGTGGGGGCATTATATGAGCTGTTGATGTGATAGACATTGTAGGTGCAAAAGTTATTATTTGCTGCTTTATATGTGATGTCTCTCATGAAGCTTTCTTAGTTCTTTCTTAATACCAATTCCAATGTTAGAAGTTCTATGTAATTTTTTTTAGTTTTTATTCCGATTTTTTATCTTAGATATGCATATCGTATTAGCCATAAGACCGCATACGCACACTTGCAATCAGGACCTTAATAACGCCTCCGATATTATGTTATCGGTTGATACCAATAACTGCAAAGTGATACAAAATGCCTACACGCGGCCATACAGACACAGATAATAATTACACAGCATAAGATTCCGTACAAGTAAGAAAATTCTAATCTATTAGGTTGGGGAAAAAGTCTTTTCGCATTATAGTATGTATAAACTTGTAATAAAATCTCTTTGGCTATACTATTTGTATCTGGCTGGTTTTGGTATCATTGAAAGTTTAAATTTTAAAGCACGTAATTCCAAATTCAAATTAGGAAAATGTGTGATTTTCATTTGTTTTTCGTACCGCCAAGATGAGTGAATCTAATGAAGAAATTCGATACATTTTAAAATTTTACTACAAAAAAGGTAAAAATGCAACGCAAGCCGCGAAAAAAATTTGCGATGTTTATGGACCTAGTGCAGTGTCTGTGAGAGTAGCACAAATTTGGTTTAAGCGTTTTCAATCCGGAAATTTTGATGTCAAAGATGCACGTCGCTCTGGTCGCCCTATTACAGATAAAATGGATGCCATTTTTGAAAAAGTGGAGCAAGACCGGAATGTCAGTAGTTACGACGTAGCTGAAGAACTGGGAATTGACCACAAAACAGTTTTGGCGCATTTGAAAAAAACTGGGTACACAAAAAAGCTCGACATTTGGGTACCTCACGAGCTCACTGAAAGAAACCTAATGAACCGTGTACTCATTTGTGATTCTTTATTACGACGTAATGAAACCGAACCATTTTTGAAGAAGCTGATAACTGGTGATGAAAAGTGGATCACGTACGACAAGAACGTGCGAAAAAGGTCGTGGTCAAAGGCCGGTCAGGTTTCACAGACTGTGGCGAAACCCGGGTTAACTCGCAACAAGGTGATGCTGTGTGTGTGGTGGGATTGGAAGGGCATTATTCATTATGAGCTGTTACCACCAGGCAGGACCATCGATTCTGAACTCTACTGCGAACAACTGATGAGATTAAAGCAAGAAGTTGAGAGAAAGCGGCCGGAATTAATCAACAGAAGGGGTGTGGTTTTTCATCATGATAACGCTAGACCTCACACATCTTTAGCCACTCAGCAAAAATTAAGAGAGTTTGGCTGGGAGGTGTTAATGCATCCGTCGTATAGTCCTGACCTTGCACCTTCAGATTTCCACCTGTTTCGGTCTCTTCAGAATTCTTTAGGCAGTGTCAGGTTAACATCACGAGAAGACTGCCAAAACCACTTCTCGCGGTATTTTGACCAGAAGTCCCAAAATTTCTATAGCAATGGGATCATGTCCCTACCTACAAGATGGCAAAAAGTTATCGAACAAAATGGTACCTATATACTTTAGTTAAATGTAAATAAACTATATTAAAAAATGTTTTGAATTTTCTTAAAAAATGCGAAGAAACTTTTTCCCCGACCTATTATATAATCTATGTAGATTTTCTATCGACACAATTTGAGAAATATGTGATTGTTATGCTAAATAATGCAATGTAATTCAAAGAGTCGTGGTTGGCTCAAATTATTCACCATAAGTACAATGTTTCGCCATCTTTCTCTATTTGCTGAATTTCTGGACCATATAAACATAACAATCCATTATATGTTTGGAACATATTTAAATAATTACGCAGTATAAAATACCTCACTATATTTTTGTATAATTTTTACTACTATCAACAACAGAAATAAGAAAGCAGTTTTTTTATATTTCAATTAAAATGCCAAAAGAGCGCCTTCAGAAGTTCACAGCCAGTTTTACAGAATCCTAATCTGATAAACGAGCAACTCCAACTGATTAAGCCATTGTGTACGCAAACATTCAGTGAACAGATTGTTCGTCGCAAATACCAACGTGTTCGTACGAGTGATAACAGCGATGTGGGATGTGTTGTTACTCATTGTTGTGAGCGGAGTCGCGTGGCTCTTTTACAAAGCCACTGGAACTAAACACAACAAATACAAGTTTATGATAAAATTTTTGTCGTTCTACTTCTATTCCTCTTTGTGGTCTGCTTGTGTTTGGCCCTTCTTCCTCTTGAGGCCGAAGAGTGTGCATAACGCAAGGTAAGTGACTCTTCAGAGTGCAATGACATATTATTTATTATTATCTTCGTCACATAAAATTGTAAACTTTATAATTCAACTTTATACCCGTAATAAAATGTGGTATTTACTTTATCTACGAACGTAGTAAAATATATTTTCGTATTTCATTCATTAAATAGTCACAAGATAATTCAATTAACGAAACCGGAAATTTAATAATATTAAAATAATGTTTAAAAAATAATCACAATTAAAACTTAATTATTGCCCTGGTGTATACATATTTGAACATTTTCATTTGTAATTTGGAGTTCAATTTGAAAACTGTTAATTTTTATACATTTCGAATTTACACCTTTTATTATTAATTCCTACAAAAACTACCTTAGTTTGGTGGATGGATGTCATGTTGAATTTATGAGTTAAATTCAATATTGTTAATCAATTTTGTTTATGAATGAAATATTGTTAATCAATTTTGTTTATGAATGAATATAAATTATAAACATATTCGTACATATTCCCCAAAAGTTAATACACATCCTCATACATGTACGTATATGTTACCTCGAATACACTTGCATAAATAACGTAATTTTCAATAAATTAGGCTATTAAAGTAATGATAAATCCAAACGTACCCGAAGATTCATATCAACCAGACTTATTATAGTCCATTTTAACACATTGGCCGCCAACAATGTGTTAAAATGGACTATAATAAGTCTGGTTGGTGCCAGTTGACAGCTGGTGTGCCTCAAGGTGGCATACTTTCACCTCTTTTATTTTTAATATTTTTAAATAGAATATGCGATACTATTTCTTCCTCCTTCCATTTATATGCCGATAATCTTCAGATTTATCGGCATTCGGGACTATCTGAGATCACTGAGACTATTTGTGAACTAAATAAGGAGTTATCGGCTATTCTTGCTTGGGCCAATTCTTTCGGATTACTGGTTAACCCAGGAAAATCGCAGGCAATGATAGTAGGCAGCAGTAGATTAAGAAGTAAACTTTATTTCAACTTATTGCCTTCACTTGTTTACAACGGTACCACCATCCCATACTCTGACAAAGTGAAGAATCTTGGCTTAATAATGGACTGCCATATGTCGTGGAATCCTCACATTAACGAAATTAGTAGGCGAATGCATTACTCATACCATTCTCTCAAGCGGCTTCAATACTTTCTCCCTTTTAACACCAAAATTATGCTAGCGCAATCTCTCCTTCTCCCTATTCTCGACTACGCTGATATCTGCTACTTGGATGTGACCGAGGAACTGCTAAACAAGCTCGAACGACTTCAGAATATGGCCATTCGGTTCATTTTCGGTCTACGTAAATATGATCATGTATCTACTTTTCGCTCCGAGCTTGGGTGGCTTCCCGTTCGGGACCGGTGTAATGTGCACATCCTTTCCTTTCTTTATAAGATCCTTTACGATCCTAATGCCCCTTCCTACCTTCGCTCTCGTTTCCAAATATCTCAAACTCCCTCTCGTCCCAGACGTCATTGTGTCACTAAGATGCTGGGATTGCCTAAGACCAATACAAATTTCTTTCTTCACTCCTTTTCATTTCGTGCTGCTCAAATGTGGAACCATCTTCCAGCCGCTGTACAAGACAGCCCATCCATTACTTCTTTCAAAAGTAGAATTAAGAAGTTCTATATATGTGTATTATAGTATTTTATTATTTATTATATAAACATATGTAGGTATATATTTATATGTTTTATGAAGATTTTTATATAAGTATCATATTTATTACTATAGTGTAATACTGCTGTCTATTTATAACCTTTATTTTGCATTTATGCTGCCTACTTTATTAACATTATAACACACATTCATGGGTTGACTGGAAGAGATCTCTTCTGGACATAAGTTCGCCCTTGCTAACTATGTTTTAGTGAAATATATCTGTAAATTTTTATATGCAATAAAGAGTATAAGATAGACTAGCTTTTTTATCGTTGACGGGGAAACTCTCCTGGCCTCCATCTCAATTATTATTGATGATACCTTTTTTACGGAGAAGTGTAAAATCAATGCATTTACGCATATTCCAGGTGTATGTGAGACTCATACATAGGTAAAGGAGTTCCACCTCTACCCACTAAACATCTTGTCTGGGCATCCTGCCCAGTACACTACGACCGGGATCGGGAAGCTTTCACTTTCACCGGGAAACCATAGTGCCCAGCCTTTCGACTCCAACTTGTGCATCGTTCAATAGCGTATTCGCGTCTGAAGCCTGGCATAAATACCGAACAGTGGAAACCAGTCCCCACCGAGCCGTAAGCTCCGCTGGCCCTGAAATATGCCTTTTCCTGGGTCCCCCAAGAGGTGCCATTGGGTGGCTAGAATGAAAGCACAATTTTAGCAAGATATCTAAGCCGCCTGTACCCCTGCCTAAGGCCGCAGACAGCCATCATATCTGTCCCACACGAGGGAGCGGTTCGATAGAGTCCAGCTGTGTCGTATAGGTACCAGGCACTAACTTCGACAGGGTTTCACTGCCTATCGTGACACTACTACGGAAAACCAAACCAGAGGTCGCATCCCTGATACCAGAGGCGTGTCAGAAGCGACTGACCATCCAGTTCCGCTCAAACCGGCCCACCAGCCTACCGGCCGGGCAACCCATGACCCAATGGCACGCTGACCCTGAAAAGAGTATATCACATATCACCCCCAACTGAGAGTATCTAAGTGCATATAAGAGCTAAGGTGAAAAAAAAAGCGAGTATCAGCCAAAACCCTCAACGACTGATAAACCAACTCTCATATATCACTAACTGTCCAGACACAATCATGTTGTTAACACTATTATTATAGCAACTGACAAAATGATTAAGCTGTGTCATTCCAAAAGTACAAAATTGTATATTTTGATTACCTTTTTGAATAAGGTAATGAAAAAATAACTATAAAAGTTAACTATAAAATATTAGTTAGTATTTTATGACTAAATATTAATAAAAAGTCCCCAGATATAGATAGTATCTATTAGATACCCGGACTGCGGAAATGATTTTGAGTGTAACATCTGTCGTTGGCTTTTGCGGTAAATTTATTATTGTAGGATTGTTACTTTTTAGGTTTAATGCCCCTTTTTGTAACCTGTCACTATTTGGTGCTACCTAGTACCTACTGCATGGTCTACATTGCCAAATGTGGCTTTATGTGTAGCAAAATGTTACCTAAGGCTTTGCTTAACCCCTCATGGAATTTGGAGCGTGATCGTATATGTATGAATAAAAAGCCCTACATAGTTTGATAGTCGTAAATAGCAAAACATTTATTAGAATTTAGTGCTAAGAGAAGTTAGTACAAATTAACGAAGTAGGTACCTCGGTGATTAATTTATTTGTTTATGTCCGTAATATTTGTATAGTCTCATTATAAATTCTACCAAAATTTACATAAACATTCGTAATTAATTAGCATGTATATATTTGTTCGGGACGAAATTAAAATCTCAGTCTTGATTAGAAAGTTTATTAATGAATCTATTTAAATACAGCTTTGACATGAAACTGTTAAGTTAATACTTAGCACTTAGAAGATTTAATCTAAGTATCCTATCTATATTACCTACTAACTATAAATCCCAATCCCTCAGCTTAAAAGACTATAAAACTATTCAGTAGAATATAAGTTCAGAATTGACAGTTCACAGATATTCTACTGAATATTCTGTATATAAATACCGGAAAGCGGACCGCCAGTCTTGGAGACCGACACCTAAAGAGCACGATACTCTACTACCCCTGAGAAGAGCCTTTTCCCGGATCCTCCACATTGGAGCCTAGGGCGACTAGGGAACTCAGTGCAGTTTAAGCCATATATCTACGCCGTCTGTCCACCTGTCCAAGGCCTCAGCTATCAAACATCGGTCCTCAGCGGTCCGAACAATGCGGCCCACAAGCCTATCGGCTGGTTAATCCACGACCTAAGGCTTTATGCAGACAAAACAACTTTAATCTCCGTATTGCGGCAACAGGCAACTCGCAACTAGCTGTTTATATATAAAGAAACTGCGCAGACATAGCAACTCTAGGTGTGAGTTTCTATGATCGATGTCAGATTTCAGTTGCTGCACTCGAGGACAGAACCAGATTCAAATTGAGCAACTGTAAAATTTGTACTAGTTATTTAGCAAGTAATCGAAATGCTATAGATCTATAGATGTTAGCCACACTGACTATTGAGTTGGACCTGGATTTCAAATGTTTATTTTGAAAGGCGGCAACAGTAAGCTGGTTCTTTTTGTTGCTTCCACTTGCAATCTTCATCGAAAACTATTCAAAATTTAATAGTTACTTCAACTAAGTCAATAGTTACTTCAACTAAGCAACTAGTTGCTTCGACTATTTGATAGTGACTTCAACTAAGTTATTAGTTACTTCAACTAAGTGTCTTCATAGCGCCTAAAGGTCTGCTACCCAGTTTCCCTGGGTGCACCGCGGATAGGTCTCGGAACAAAGCAGTAATTACCCTACCGAATATCTGTTCCAATACAGTAGATTCAATGTTGAATAATGTTACAATCAATTTTCTTTCAGTGAGAGCACAACATCTCCATACATTTTGCAAACCAACTTGTTGGTATAATACCTATACTACCTACTTTTTATAAAAGAAAAAACTTGAAATTAGATTAATTTACGCTTTCAATTATCTCTGCGAATGCCTAACAACTCGCATAGATGTATTCTAGCATGAAAACAACAACGCCAAATTAATTTCAAGTATTTTGCTAATTACGACATGATCATGAGCGGTTAACATGGGGCTACCCAGAATATTTTTATCGGAGCTTAAAATTCAATTTACAGACACTGAGTATCATTTTAAGCCCAGTTCGTACTAATTTTCAGCTCGAGGCGGTAACCGTTATCTGTTTTTCATTTAATAATGAAAACTGATACTTATTAAAAGTAACAAATGAAATTGGAACGACAATCTGACTGGTGTTAAAGCATATTCGAAAAACGTATATTTCATGGGCTGATCTTATAGTTGGGCATATCGTGATATGCCGGCGTATCGTGAAAGGCTATTGGATAATAGCTTTTGCTCGTGACTTTGTCCCCGTGGACATATACATATTTCCAATATACGCTAGTAAACATAAGATAGATTTGTCAGACTTTCATTCCGTTTTTATTTTAAAACCCTAACTGTAGTGTGTAAAATGTCTTCCTTTATTTTTAGCTGAACATTCATATACCATTTTTTTTGCATTTTACTACAAAAATTACGGTTTTCCTATACAAACTTTCATTCCCTATTTTGTCCCCTTAGGAGCAGAATTTCGAGAAACCCTAAAATACTTCTTTCTTTATTTTTAACCAAAATGCCATATACCAATTGTTAACGAGTTTACGACAAAAATGACGGATTTCCCATACAAACTTTCATACCCTATTTTATCCCTTAGGGGTTGAATTTCGTAAAATCCTATAATACGTCATTTTTAATTTTTTATTATACCAGTTTTTATGGACTTTATTGGACCACAAATCTCGAACACAGGTAAAGTAACCCATTTTTTAATGGGTGGTTTAAATGGTAGTGGTCATTCGTGATCTGCTACCGTCTCTTTTATGACCAAGCGGGTGGAATGTTTTTGTTGTGGGGGAGTCTATTTGCCTATGACATAATTGCGGCGTATTACAATGTGCCCGGGCATATCACGAATTCGCGAGCTGCCCAACTATACGATCGGAGAATAGAATAGAACTATACGATCAGCCGACGAAATATTATCATTTTCCTACACGGGTCTCAGATTTTCTTTCTTCTAAATTTGCCATTTCATTTTTACGACCGGCCGTCTGCATGACACCGACCCTCCTTGTGAACGACTGCTATCTTTCGACAGCACCTGAAATCTATTGAATTTTTTTCTGTCACCCATCCGAGTACCGACCCCGCACTTGGTTGCTTAACTTTCGTAATCGTTACTAAGAAAGCATGACCGAGGCGCCATCGACCTCAACGGCCGACGACATTTATAAGGGATAATTATATTTAAGACTTAAATAGATGTATTTAATAATAATTAACAAAGTTGTGGAATTCGTGCCTTTTTATAATAGCTTACGAAAATATTTTAAATGAGACATAAATAAACTCAAAATATATAATTAATTAAACCAAACTCTCAAGTAAAAGAGGCTAATTAAGGAGGGCGTAATCTGAAAGTACGTATCTAAATTGCGACCCTAAAGTTAATCATAACTTTAAGCTAACCAATTTTGAGGTAGATATTATGTAAGCTCGTATTACTCTAAACATACTGTTAAATCTCCCGGTGGAATAACATTCTATTTATTTTCGTAAGAAATAATTACTTAAATGTACATTTTATTCACATAAATGTGTATAAGTACACAAACCGAAAATAACCATTCAGATATAAAGTAGTCAATAGGTAGATATCTTTATTATTTCAGTTTTTATGTTATTCTAATTTTTATGATACAGACATAGGTTTTCGTTCGCTTAACTACAAATAGAGCTTGTGTTTCTATCCAGGAAATCAGAAACTGAACTGCATTCTCCTGGTCTGTATAATATAATGTATAGCCGCAACCATCTCTGCGGTCCGCTTTCATAGTTCGACGACATTTTATTACAGTTCCAACCAATTTTATAACTGTCGCAGTGACTACCACTGTTCGCTTCTACTTTATGGGGCTCGTACTATAGTACATACATGAATTATTGCAGATTTTATTTTAAACTCATCAAAGAATTTGCTTAATATTTTGTACAAAAAATTAACATACCCCCGAATTTTTTATTGCGATATTTTTCAAGAGGGTAGGTATAGCTAAATTCCGATATAAGTAGATAGGACTTAAAAAAATTGCTGTTCATGCACTAATTATATATTATTGTACTTACTTGGAGTTTCTCGCGAGTTTTTGTTCTAAAGACAGGTGGTGAGAGACTCCATTTTTTTAACTTAATCTACCGTATAATTTGTTGTTACTTTATGTATGTCGTGGCCCGATCGTATAATTGGCCCGATCATGAAATGCTACTGGACCATAAAAATCTCGACCACTGGTCGAGTAGCCCATTATCTAAAAATGGTAGTGGTCAGGGGTGATCAGTAAGTTCAAGGTATTTTTTTTATGACCAAGCGGAGTGGACTGTTTGTGGGAGAGTCTAATCTACGTATCTGCGTGATCGGTAGGTAGACGATATGCCTAAGCATTTCATGATCGGGCCAGTTATACGATCGGGCCACAACATGTACAGACAACAGCACGTTGGGTTACCACAAACTGTCAAATTTTCCCAATCGATTATGAACTTTATATTGAATACTCTTAGGTTGAAAATCGTTTGGAGAAATTTGACAGTTTTGTATAGCCCGACGTGCTGTTGACTGTACATTTTCACTTGACATTAGCAAAATGCGTAATCTTTATGAGTCGCGAACGCCATTAATTCAAAAGAAGAAGAATATTGTACTTACTTTACTTGTAATACGAGTACCTATATTAGTGTATCAGAAATTAGGCAGACATCTTGAATTCCAGTAAATGGAGCTAGTTGGAATTGGTAGGTAAAGAATTGCTCTGTAGCAATATTTATTCATTTATTAAGATTTGGATTCAAATACTTTGTACGTATATTTCAGGTTTGGAGCTTGGCTATTAAGATCCTACACCAAAGTTCTTGGAGTAGAGTGGGTTTTACGAAATGGAGAAATCATTGCAGAGGATCGGGGAGCGGTTATTGTTTCCAATCATCAGTCATCTCTGGATATACTAGGTAAAAACGAATGAAAAATCCTACTTACTTTATTCCAAAGACAAAATAAAGTACAACCAATCATTTAAATATTAAAATATGAACCTACATAAAGGAGTATGCCCAATTGCCCATTCGTACTTTAGTTTTAGATATATCAGAAGCAAATGAAATAGTAAATAAATAAATTTTACAAAACCGCTAGCTAAATATCGAAAGCTAAAATAATAAACCGTACGTTCGGCGTGTACATTTTTTTTCTTTTTTTTTTATTGAGAAGGAATAACAACAGCCAACTTATTTCTAAATTATAACAATCAAATTTATCAATGTTAAGTTTGTAAGCCTTTTGTTTTTTTTTTATTTATGAACTTTTTTGAGGCCTTTACTTGATCCATCATACTGCCAGATGTGTAACCAAATGAAGCTCTGCTCAATCTCTGTTGGGGTTATGTACTGATAGTAGTTATGTGTATGTCGCGGGATGATTTGATAAATCATATTTTCACGAAAACTGTAGGACCATTTTACTACTTTTAAATTTATCTTTGGATTTTTGAAGATGTCAGGCAAACCTCTCATGAGGATTTATAGTCTTAAATAAAACAACTTCTACGGATTTAACTCACTGATTTAGTAATAGTAAGACTTACCAGAAGGTGTATCTTCCCGTGACCACAAAATCTGCAGAGTGTTCGAAACGTTTTGCAATAAAACTAAATGTGAAACACGCGAGTTAAATCAGTAAAAGTTGTTTTATTTACAATGTGTAGTGCTCGCGCAAATCTAAGAGAATATAAGGATTTATAACTCACAAGTCACTCCCGCGAGGGAATCTCTGTGCTTAGTCTCTAGGGCACTCGAGTCGGAAGAGCAGAAATTTATTCTATTAAATCTGTCTCAACTGATTAATGGTCGATTAAATTATAATTTAGATAATGATAGTAATTTAGAATCGATCACTTGTGATAAGAGCTGTTTCCTAATATATATTTTTTATTGAACTAAATATCATCAAGGACATTGTGTGTTAGAATTACTTTTAAAATTATAAATCTTAACGTCACAAATACCGAAAAACTTTTTGGATTATTATAATTATACAAACATATAATCACGCCCGTAATCCCAAAATGGATTGAGTAGAGCTTTTAGGTGTCAGTTACACATAAAGTCACATTTGGTAGTATGGGCCATGAAGTGCCTCCAATAGTAGCAGCACAGATAATATAATACTATGGTAGCAGGTTGCCAGCCTGTTGCCTACACAAATTACTCCCAGGATTACTCCCGGACTAATACGTTGCATGAGACACAGAGATAAACTGCATATGAAAACTAAAAAAGATCCTGGAAATATGATACTTCAGTTATCTTATAAGCGATATCGAAATTTTTGTAACAATCTATTAAAATCTATAAAAATAAATTACGATAGGGACAAAATCAGCAGTGCAGGAAAGAATAGTAAACTACTTTGGAAACACATTAAAGATGCCACTTTCACAGCAAAACAGCGTGAGTCGAACTCGAGTTTATTATCTATAAATAACTCTTCATTTTTATCAGCTAATTATGTAAATAACTATTTTGCTAACGTAGGGAAAACTCTTGCCGAACAAATTCCGAAACACACCCCTACACAGAGATCTGAGTCGCTCTGGAACTTAAACAATAGGGTTAACTCTTTTGTTTTGTTAGATACTGACGAAGAGGAAATAACTAAAATTATTACAGGGATGAAGGATGATTGTGCTTCTGGATGGGATAACATAAGCAGTAGTATCTTGAAACGATTTATATATATTCTGGTCACGCCCCTAACCCATATTTTCCGTATTTGCTTATCACAAGGAATTTTTCCAAAATATTTGAAAAAGGCTATAGTCATACCCATTTACAAAGGTGGGAAAAAAGACTCGTAAAGTTAGAATAGGAAATGTTACCAGTGATGAACATAAAAGCTCTGGATTCGGTGTTCCTCAAGGAAGTATTCTAGGTCCGACACTTTTCTTGATTTACATTAACGACTTATGTAATCTCAAACTATCTAATGGCAAAATAATATCCTATGCGGATGATACGGCACTAGTTTTCTCTGCGAATAGCATGAAGGGCCTATATGAAATAGCGCAACTAGGATTTAATATTGTAAATAACTGGTTGCGTTGCAATCTACTAACAATTAATGCTGAAAAAACAAAATATATTTACTTTTCTATGCGCAGTTCCAATTGTAATGTCTTTAATCCACCTTTATATGTTCACCAATGCCAAACGTCTTTGACAACAAGCTTATGTAATTGTCCAACTATACATAAAAGTAATACTCTCAAATATCTAGGGATTACAATTGACGAAAACCTCTCTTTTAGAACACATATTCAAAATTTAACAAATAGAGTTCGCAAACTCATCTATGTGTTTAAAAAACTACGGTCTTTTGCCGATGCAAAACTAACTAGGCAAGTTTATCTGGCCCTATGTCAATCATTATTACAGTACTGTATTACTTCTTGGGGTGGTGCATTAAAAACTTTCATTATGCCTCTTGAAAGGGCACAGAGAGCTATTTTAAAAGTAGCGCACTCTCTTCCATTTTTGTACCCTACCCACTCACTGTATGAAAACTGTAAAGTCTTGACTGTCCGACAACTATTTATATTAAATGTTACCCTTAAACAACATAGATTAGTGCCCTACAACCCCGATATTACTAAACGACGGAAAGATATTGTCTGCATTCTTTCATCGACCTCAAAGTTCATTTTTACAAATAGATTTTTTGACTTTTTAGGCCCATTATTGTATAATAGACTTAATAAAAAACTATGCATATATGAGCTGACCTATAATAAATGTAAGCTAGTACTAATTAATTATTTGAATAGTATGAGTTATAATCAGACAGAGGAATTACTAGCAATTTGTAAGTAAATAATAATTATATTAGATCAAAAAAGACAATAAAAATATTTATATACACACTGTAATTATCATACTAAATGAAAAACTGTTCTTTTTATTATTTAATTAAGAAGTCAGAATTTACTACACATAAAATACTTATTATAAATTTTACCTTTGTTAATATTTTTAATCTAATTCAGACAGCACTTTAGCCTACCTAAGATACAGGTTTTAAATCTAGTTTAGGTACCATCATTTTGTAATTTATTTTAATTTAAGGACTTCACTGTCAATATTTGAAGCAATGGTAAACAATAAACTTTATTTATTTATTATTATTATTATTATTTATTATTATTACAAATGGGACACTTAATCCAACAAAATAGCAATCCTTCAGTAATCCAACAAACAAATATCAACAACCAGTACAGATATTCCCTCAGATCATCCGCCTAATCCTATATTACATTAATAGACATGTTATACCTCGTATTTATTAATATTCTATCTATTTTTGATAACTTACTATTCTTATTCTTATGCAAGGGACTGAGGCTGTCTCAGAGCACTTCGACCCTATGGGATCTTTTGTGCTTCCCCTTTCCTTATCACCCATTTTGTATGAGTTTTACGATATTGGCGGAAATAAGGCATATAAAGTCCTCTGGTTTAGGGTAACCTAAACCCAGGATCTTTAGTCGCCTATTGGCTAGTGCATCGCAGTCACATACTATGTGCTGCATGCTTTCTTCCTCCTCACCACACATTCTACAGATAGGGTCTTCAGCTTTGCCTATTGAACACAGCTGTCTTTTAGTGGCAAAGTGGCCAGTGAGAGCACCTGTGAGGCAGTGGATTTGGGTCCTGCTGATTCTTCCGAATAAGAAGTATCAGCAGGTAGCAGGCTACCTTAAAAGAATTTTTAAGGTAGCCTATGTGTGAGGATCCTAAAAATTTCTTTAAGTGTGATAACTTACATCAACTGTAGGTTTGGTTATAAGAGTTTCTTCTGTTTGTAAACTTCTAAAATATATTGTGAGTTATATTTGTAATTCTTTTATACATTAGGAATCATCATTTGCCTGTCCTGCTCACAATTTTATTTGGGGTCGGCGTAATACGTTTTTCTCTTCCATACATCCCTATCAGCCGGTGGTGCTACCTTCAGACTGCCTCTACTATACTCATTGTTCATCTTGTCCATTCTTGTTACTCCACACATCCATCTTAGTATACACATCTCAGTCACGTGCAACCGACTCTAATCCGTCCGCTTTACCCCAACTTTCTGATCCGTACAAGGCAACAGGTCTTAATAAGGTCTTCCATTTTTTCACCTTTAATTTATGGGGAATTTGGGAGTCCCATATGGTTCCCGCTACCTGTCGCCATTTCATTCATACTGTGCCTATTCTATGCTTGCCGTCTAGGTTGATAATTATATATTAGGAAATAAACTAAATAAAATAAACTTATGTCTGTAAGCAAGTTACATAAGCGTAATATTGTTTTATGAAATACAATATTAACTTGATTAGTATGACTTTTTTGCAGGTCTATTCAATATTTGGCACATAGTGTACAAAATGACGGCGATAGCCAAGAGGGAGCTGCTGTATATCTTCCCATTCGGACTCTCAGCGTATCTCGCTGGAGTGGTTTTCATAAATCGAAGAAACAGGAAGAACGCCTACGAGACTCTGCAAATTACATCAAACCTGATGACCAAAGAGAAGGTAAAGTATTATTTTTAATATTACCAGATGGCAAACAAGCTTGAGGCCCAGCGGGTGTTAAGTGGTTACCGTCACTTATAGACACTTGCAATTTCTGTGTTCTGTGCTTGCAATATTAAGGGTAAATCACTTAACACTGGGGACTAAGATGATATATAGCCTACCACGCTTACTAATTACACTGGCTACCTTTCCCTTCAATCTGAAACACAGCGAACAGCTTCACGGCAGAAATAAAAAAATCATGAAGTTTAAATTAAATGATGTGCCTTTAGATATTATGTTTTATAATATTGTTATTGGCATGTATTTAGATGATCATTTTAATATTGCAAAGACATCTAAAAGGTCTCATCTCACCTTTTTAAATGTTTAATTAATAATTTTGGAAGTAACTAGTACCTAACGATTGTTTGTAATTGAGAATGATGTCATTCTTTTCATGTTACATTAATTCTGATTGCTTTCATGGAAACAGTGATACTACAAGATTATCTTGATTAATGTCGCGTAATTTTCTTAATTATCTGCCTAATTTGTGACGGTTGAAATTAAACCTTGTGCTATAAAATATGTATATTTTTATGTAAAAGATTCTTTTTTTATTTTATTAGAGTGACACAAAAATGTGCATCTATAATTTTAGATATTACACCATAATGAAAACACCCAAAGGAAACAAAAGAACAAACAATATTAAGGTACTACAGCGTTATTAGCTGACATTAGGTTTGAGTTCCTTGGATGAGTAAAAAAATCTTAAGATTAGGTTACTCCTACAAAGGACGCATTCGAAGATGAATTTTGGCAATATTTGGGAAGATTAGAGTATTGCCAAAAATCATCTCAAGTTCACACTCATATACATTAATGGTTCTTAACACTTTGCTACCGATTTCTTTTTAAGCTTTACCAAATTCTCTAATGCGATGTAGTCTCAAGTTTTTACACCATTTTTTCTTAATTTTTATCACGAGGTAGCCTTAAGTATAACTGTTTGTGTAACCCAACAATAATGTGCATGTAAGTACACCTGTCGTAGGCGATTTGTAAGACTCCTCAATTTGCAAAATGCCTCAGCACATCAGGAATCCGCAATGGGTACTGGCTCTTAAAAGTCACGACCACTGGTAGAGTAACCCATTTTCAAAAAATGGTAATGGTCAGGAGCGATCCTTAAGTTCAGGGTTATTTTTTATGAACGAGCGGAGTAGACTTGTTGTTGGAGAGCCTAATGTCTTATGCACCTACATTTTGCATTTGGCGGAGTATATAATGCTAGTTTTACAAACGGTCAATTTGTAAGATATGCCGTTTGTAAAATGTGGAATCATACAAATTGCCTGCGACATATCTATCTTCATTTATACAAAGAGTCAAGGTTCATCACCTATAGTTACATTCTCTACTAGGTACTCTTTTAAAATTTCAGACTAAGCTATGGCTGTTCCCTGAAGGCACAAGGAACAAGGATTATACCAAACTGTTGCCGTTCAAGAGAGGCGCCTTCTCAATGGCTGTTGCCGCTCAGGCCCCAGTCATCCCTGTGGTTTTCTCTCCTTATTACTTCATCAACAAAAAGAAGTACATTTTTGATAAAGGTAGTTTTCTTCTTGTGTGATCTAGCTAGAAACTATTTATGACTTACCTACCATTAAGGACCTTACCTTTCCTACATTGATGCACTTACATCTTACAACTGTGTTTGCTCGCACGCAAGGTTGTAGCATCGCCTGATGCGCATCATCGGAGACGTATAGATGACCAACCACTTTTGGCACTCATTTGGCAATTCATTAATATGTCGCACTTTCAAGAAAAGGAATCCACTGCCAGCATACTTTTCTGTTTTCATTCTTTTTTATAAAAAGGTCACGCATCCGTAAAAAACAATACAATCAGTAAAAATCTTAACTACTATCTACAAAAATGTTGTTATTTTTGTATAAAAGACGAGAAGAGAAGTTCGTCTCATTTACAAAAATACTGTATTCGTCAAGGGTGGCACCATAATAACCAAGGACGCGGCGAGTCTGATACAGCCACCATACACCATAGACTGACAAACACAACCTTATACCATAGTAGAAACAGAATAAGCTTATACTCTGCCTTATAGAACCTTAAAGTCAATACTCCAACCAGAATAACAGATATCTAACACTAAAAGTATCACGCTACTTAAGGTTTTATTTCCATATTTTCAGGTCATGTTATCATCCAATGTTTAGAGCCGATCCCAACCAAAGGATTAACATCTGAAGACGTGACGGATCTTATCAACAGAGTACACGAAGCAATGTCGAAAGCCTACAAAGAACTTTCGAAAGAAATTACGGATTCATTACAGCCAGACTATCCTTTCACTACTGATGGGTAATTAGGAAGAGAATTAGGACTGGTTTCAAGGATATTATTTGTAAATGTGAGATCAATGCAGCTTTATAAAGAAAAAATACTAAAGTCAATACAAATATTGTGTTGAAACTAGTATTTTCTATTGGTTTAAGCAATGTAGGTATTACTAGATTAACAAATGCTGAATTTTTAGTCTCCGCTGTATAAAGTTCGGTTATAAATAATGTACGGATTACTACGGATTAATAATATTTGTCTATGTAAATTAACTAAATATTATAGCTATCTTATATATAAAATTCTCGTGTCACAATGTTCGTTCCCGTACTCCTCCGAAACGGCATGACCGATTCTCATGAAATTTTGTGAGCATATTGAGTAGGTCTGAGAATCGGCTAACATCTATTTTTCATACCCCTTAGTGATAAGGGTTGTCCACCCTTAATTTTTTTTTTAATTTATAAGGCAAAACAACGTTTGCGGGGTCAGCTAGTAATTATATATTAATTTATTTAAATAAGTAATGCCGAAATTAAATGTACAGACTTAGAATAGTTATGACAAGTTTTAAGCCGTTAAATATCCTATAATTAGTGTATTTAACTGACACTTTCGTCTTAAGGATTACCTATATTCAAGGATTTTGTTTTATTTTTTAAAGTAATGGACATTGAACATTTATGTATAATTTAGTCATTCTTTTATAGTAAAATATTGCGAGTTTTCCATTAAAAAGATATACGTAATTATGTTAAGAAACAAAAATTCACATACCTAACTATTATCTACATAATTTAAGGGAATCACTACCGCATTATTTAGTATTTCCACCATTGTACCTATGATATAATTAAGTTGGAACAAATGTAATAAGGTGTACCAGCAACGTGGTTATGTAACACATATTTTTTTTATGAAACCAATAGGTGGTTCGATATTTTTCTATGTATTTTTTCTATTAAGTACTTAATTATCAAAATCTACCGTACATTTTTATTGTAACTATAATTAAATTTTCACTTGACATTGACAAAATTCATAATCTTTGATATGTAAATGCCATTAATTAAGAATAGAATAGAATTGTGAGATTGGAACTGATTTAATTTTAATAAAAACCGTTTTTTATTAAAGGTACCTAGGTATTTTTTAATTTTATTTTAATTTCGTCATCGTATTCTCGTTTCGAATGACTATACATTATCAAAAATAAAACAGAATACTTTTAAATTCGTTTCATCATATTGAAATAGCAGCAAGCTAAGTTATAGGTACATGCGATAACAAAAAAGATGACGTATTATTCATATAGGCACTTTCAAGAAAGAAGTAGAGGCTCATTATTTTGTCACTATGATCATCCATTAGTGTATGTATATGACAGTAGTTATATATTTTATTTTATTGCAGTACCTACATATTTTATATTTTGTATACAAGCAAGCAAGCTGAGGGTATCAAGATACCAATCAAGGCACAACAAGATATCAGAGCAATCATCATCATTGTCACTGCTTAGCGTATCGGTCACTGGCTTCCCACCAGCGGGTTCCACCAGTGAACTGAGAAGTCGCCTATTGACTGTGGAGAATCCACGAAGACTCATCAACGCTGTACTCTGGGTTAGAACAAGCAATAATCAAACAAGAACATCTAAGCTCAGGGTCGGCAGTTTGTTCAAGCCTGGACATGAGAACGGAAACTACATCAACAGCACCCAGATGAGGACCACCACCACACCACTTTTCGCGGCCGGGAGTATGTTCGAGCCACAAGCTGAACATTGGACTCTGCGGCTGCGTGGTCAGCAGCGAGGCAACAAACAACATTCCGCGGATCAGCAACTACGTGCACCGTCGGCTACTTACACCTATGAGAGACATACAAAACCTATCGATGTGTACATACTAACAATGTAATATAAAAACACTATCAAAAGCAACAATAAACAGATCTCAACCGTCCGTGTTGGGTCTCACTACCTCCCCGCTGCTGTCTGCCAGGGCTACTCCCTGGGGCAGTTCCTACCACCGTCACGCTGCCTGCCAGGGCTACTCCCTGGGGCAGCTCCTTCCTATCAACAAATCCTTTCTGGCCAGACTTACACCCTGGCTCAGCATCCTCTCCATGTACTTGTGGGAAGCGGCGCCTTACAACCGCCGTGACCTGCTCGTACAGTGTGCATTAATATTTAAGTATGTGTATGTAGGTAAGTATTTACATGTATTTATGTATTTATGTAATTATTATTTGGTATTTATAATTAGTACCTATGTAATAAGTAGATAGGGTATTTTCTAATTCGGATCCTGCACTATTAGAGCATTACAAATTGCTTAAGAAACCGCATGATGAAAAAGCGTTGCGCGAAATGACGATTCCGACTTTTGTAAAAATCTAAAAGCTCCAACATTGAGAAAAGTATTGAAGAATCCGTCACACAGCTTTCATGCCTTTAAGAATACAGGGTCTCTACTATCATCTTGTAACAAGTTACAATAACATGGTCATGTTATAGCACCTCTTTTCCCATTTCCAACTTTTTCCCATTTTTTCATCACTCTTTTCCCATTTTCAGCTTTCTCACTCTAATAATTATTATTCTTTAGTAGCTCATCTATAGGTAGGTACTCTATTCTCAATATACGCCCATAGCTTAGGCTGTAAATAATACATAGTAATAACAATACCTTTAATCATCTCAAGGCACTAATCAAATTGTCAAAAAAAGGGTATCGGCCACGTTGGGCGTCAGTGTAGCGTTATGTCCAGTATGGGGCCCAGGGGCGTAACTGGGGCAAATTCACATTTAGATGAACATTAAAGTATAAACTAATTGATTCTAAGGACTGTTGCTAACACAAGTCTATGCAAATTGGTAAGCAAAGGCGTGATTGACGCAATCAAGTAGGTATGCAGGTAAAACGTAGTGATTACCTTCTCTGTGTAGGTATGTTTCGACAAAAATACGGGAATTTGCGAAAAGAGATCTTTGTAATTTATAAGAAATTAATAAAGTGGGTAGTCCATAAAATATTGGGAGCCTCTGATCTCACTCCCAACCGTTACCTATGGAGTTTTACTTTCTATCGCCAGCTCATAAACAACATAAGGTGATGAACCAAACGAAAATACTTGAATAGCTTTAGAAAAAATATGAAACATGTAATACCTGCCTACCTATAAAATTTGAGCGTTGCCCTCGATTTCCCTGCAATCCCATCATCAGATCCTGACTTGGTCATAGTGGGAGTGGAACTTAAGGAGTATAGTTTATTAAAAAAAAAATTGAAAATCGGACAATGGACAGAGATATTGTTGAACACAGGTACTTAAAAAAATACATATTACAGTGGACGTAGAACCTCCTCCATTTTTAAAGTCTGCTATTAACCTCAAAGAATACAAACAGGGGAAGGAAAAGTAATAAAAATTTGTAGGGAGTCAAGAAGGTTCGGAGTGGAAAGAGCCAAAGCAAGTACCGCCGCACCCTCCCGCTATTTCATATAAAAGCAGCGTAGCACAGGATCAAGAATAAAAATCATATAATTTTTTACCGTAATTATAGCAATAATTGAAGTATTCAATTGGTTTACCTAGTGTAGTAACTACATCACTAATGATTTTATGTAATTGGTGCAATCTCCTTAATTTAGTTTTTTAATTCTTCCTATTTTCAGGACGGCAAATGGAACAAGTCAATACAGCCATGGCTTTAGTTTTCTATCTTCTTTAGTTTAGGTCGCATTAAAACGTGAGTGGCATCTAGGGAGTACTTGGCGAGAAATTCATGGCAACAGACCTCATGATGGTGACTGATGAGGTGGAAATCACACTATAAAATTTTCAACGTCAGACACACCACAAAACCTTTATTTCAATGATTTTATCTTCTTAACTGATCTTCAACACAGATGCTAAAACACCACTTTCACTGCACAAAATCAGAACTCACTCACTCACTCAGAACAATTTTGAATCATTGAAACAAAACTCCTCCAATGTCATAGTTTCCCACCAAACACTATCTTTATTGCTTTTATTTTAATTCTTCTCCCTTATAAGGGACGATAAAGAAATCTAGCCCATATATCCACATCTTCAGTAATTTTCTTATTAATATGGGTGTCACACATTTTACTGCATCTAGGGAGTGCTTAGCGAGAAATGCATGCCAAACAAATAGTACAAGCCATCATCGCTACCAAGCCATTATCGGTTTCACACATTTTAATTGTATTTGATGACGACTCTTGAGTCATACACAACACAACATCTTTATTTCAATTATTTCTTACAAATGGTCATCAGAGGTTGGAATTAGGTAGAGTTATTTATGTACTTGCATCGAAATGTTGATATTTACATGGGATTTCAAATGGACAATACCGTTTGGCCAACATTATTACAAATAAATAATAATAAAAACCTCAGAGATAGACAAGACAAATAAAACAAAGATAATTAACATACAATTTTTATTAGTATTTACTTTAATTCACAATACAAATTATTAATAGTCTTAAGCAAATTCTTATTTGTATACTTCGCCATTTTTATAAATACGAAAATATAATTATAGAAAATACTTTTGCTTCTAACCTAGACTCGTGAGGGTTTACTTACTCAAACGGCCCATCAGAATCATTTTCCTTGTATGATTCATTTAAAGTAGGTACCACTAATTATTTTGAAGTGTTCGCTTCCGATTCCGACACTGGAATTTTGCAACTTCGGACATCCGATGTCGTTGTATTAAATTTGGCAACGTCACACGTGCAGTGGTTTAAATTGTGTAAATGTAAATAGCTTTTTATTTATTAAATCTCGGGGTTTTTCTGCTCTTTAAGATTAATCTCGGGATTTGAGGCATATCCAGTTTCTTCCTTCCCTGTATGAAATCAGTGTGAGTAGATAAATAACTCTACCTAATTCTGATTTCTGCTTATCATCAATACGGATGCTTGTGTCTCAAAATATTCACTCCGGAACGATTTTTGAACACCTAAAAAAATCTAGATAGCAATCAGTGCGATCTTTATTGGGAGTTCCTCCCGAGTTCTTGTTATACAACCTGTTGAGAGACTCCATTTTTAATTCAATCTACCGAACAAAATTGTGGTGTAGAATTACTATTTTCACTCGACATTGGCTAAACGCTAATTGCGAAGACGCCACATTTAAGATTAAGATAGGATCTTTAAAACTGACAATTGCACATCACCTCAACAACAACTGAACTAAAATATCTATTCAATTGGCTTACCTAGTGTAGTGCTTACATCACTAATGTCTATATGTGATTGGTGCGATCTTCATTGGACTAGACTGACGTTTAAATTTTGACATATCAACAAATCAATCAGCGATGATCAGCAAGCAAACATCATGAAGGGAAAAACGCAACAGTTTATTAATTAAAACGATAATAAATTATCAGTTACAATAGTAATTATTGTACTTAGACTAATTTCTAAATATTTTAATTGAATAATTTGTTCAAATATTTATTATTCAAAGCAACAAGTGTTGAGTGGCGTGAAAAAGTGATTCCTCGGCAGTTTAATTTTCAATTTCAAGATTACTTAAACAATGTGGGATAAAATGATTTATGTATTTATAATTACACTAGTGACGTACATATTGAAACAGTTATTGTCGGAAACTCCTAATTTTGTGAAATTTAAATCGAAATTTCTTATTTTCTATATATGGACATCAATTACTGCAGTTTTATTGTTGCCGTTCTTTGTGTTCAACCCTAAAAATGTTAAGAACTCGTTGTAAGTATGCTTTATATGTTTAATGAATGTAGGTGCTCTATACTGAGTCATGTTTTAGATCTAATAAAGTCAATTTGTTCTAGTGACTCATCTTTACTATAACCATTTACTGTACCAAATTTCAGATACTGTTTTAAATAGTATACTACAACAATATTGAACAATTTTAACAGAACAATAATAATATGATAAAATATATAATGTTATTTTTATTTTCATTAGATTTGGCTCTCAAGTTGTGAAGCATGTAACAAAAGTAATAGAAGTAAAATGGCATCTAAGAAATGGAAAAGTCTTAGCTGAGGATCGGGGTGCAGTTGTTGTATCAAATCATCAGTCATCAATTGATATACTTGGTGAGAATCCTCCAACACTTAAAACAGAAAACATATTTATTCAATTTAAACAACCAAGAGACGAAAGCTCTTGGCTTTCCATGGATTGACAGTGTGGGTGCCGGGTCCATTGTGTTGTTGGAGCAGAAACCTACACTTATAATCTTACACTGACACAAGTGTAATAATAATAATAAATAATAATAATAATAAACTTTATTTATTTTCCTCTTACAACTTATTACAAATAATCGGTACAGGTTTGCGCTAAAACTTAATATGTGATCTAAACTATAATAAATGTAATGAAAGTAACACAAAGATTGTCATAATATTAGTAGGTATTGCTGTCCACCAAGGGATGTGTATGTGATACATTGCACTGCCAAGCTTAGATCTTATTACATAGCAGAAACATATCAGTTTAGACCCTTAACATCATCAAATCATAATGCAAATTTGTTGGTGGAACAATGACCAATTGCTTGGCATGTGCTAGAAAACTGCATAGCAGCTTCAGATTATAAATGTTTGGCAATCCTTTGTGGGCTGGAAAAAGTGATTTACTTTTAAATATACAAACAAATAAATGTACCTACTTTGACAAGTCTAAAAGTGGTTAAAATGTCGAAAATAAGTAATAATTTTGATTTATTTTATTAGGAATTAGCAAAATATTTAATAGATCAACCTATTATTTTCAGGGATGTTCAACATTTGGCATGTTGCTGATAAAGTTGCGGCCATTGCAAGAAAAGAAATATTTTATGTTTGGCCGTTTGGCCTCGCAGCATATCTTGCAGGGGTGGTTTTCATTGACCGAAATAACTCTAAAGATGCATATAAACAATTAAAAATTACATCTGAAGTAATGATTAAAAATAAGGTAAAAAATTAATTGCTTTTAACAACAATGTGTTAACTGTACCAGTGAAATCAGATATAAGTACTGTTTATGTAAAATTGCTTGCATGACTAAACATGAACTAGTTAAACCATACACTATGAAACTATTTGAGTCATTTTGTTACATAACTTTTTAATGTCAGCTTTCACTTGTCCATACAATTTTGGGCAATTTGAATTATATTTTTAATATTATTGAACTGCTTTTTTTATATTAATGTTTTTTTCGAACTATATTTTTTTATTATATATGATTGACTTCAAGCAATGCTTTAAAGATTTTAACACTGATGTGTCCTCCAGGGCTCCAGGGCTACCAACAACTCCATCCTTTATCTAATATGGAGCTCTGGCAACCTACTCACTGACAGAAATACAACTCTAAGAAAATGTAGTGTTATTCAACTATGGTCTTCTGTAAGGTGAAGGTACTCCCCCAGTTCAGGCTCTCCAACTTACACAGGCTACCTCTCTTATGCTGAAATATTTATTTTTAAATTTACAGACAAAAATATGGTTATTCCCAGAGGGTACCCGAAATAAAGATTTTACAAAACTGCTACCTTTTAAAAAAGGTGCATTTAATATAGCAGTTGCAGCGCAAGTACCCATCATACCAGTGGTGTTCTCACCTTACTACTTTATAAATAGGAATAAATTCATTTTCAATAAAGGTATGTATTTTTACAGGTGTTTTCCATATAAAAACGATGTATCTACCCAGTTAATATTTATTCAGCTGTTCTGGGTAATAAGTTAAGAATATTTAATTTAGGTAAATGTTACATTAATGTAATATTAGGTATCAACTTTCAATTGTAAATCATATTGTCTAATATACAATTATTTTGTGTCAGCCCCTGACCAGAAAATGTCATTTTCTGCATGTCACAGTTATGGAAAATGCCACTTACTAGTCAAAGGGTGACATAAAATGTTGTATTTACCTTGAATGGTAAAAAAAAGCCTCAGATCATATATTAATTATAATTAAATACCTGCGATCTGAGACATTGTTTATTGTACTACCCTAGTTAATAAATGTAGTATTGTTTCTCATATATATATCTCTATGCGGGAACTCTATTATAATTTCACATGAGTATTTTTCATTAATTCTTGGTTATTAAAAATACCTGTGATTTCCACATGAATCATCTAATAATAAATTATAAAGGTCCATTATATTGTTTCAAAAAAATAATATGGTAATACATATGCTATGTTTATTTATTGCCTATAATATAAAACCTTATTTGTCACATCTAAATACATATGTGACTATATGGGAATATTATACTTTAATTTATTACGTTTTATATTATTTGTAGTATTTTCTTGTTTAAAATTTACTTTAAATAGAAATAAAAAATTTAATTTGCTATTAATTAAAATTACAGGTCATGCCATCATCCAGTGCTTGGAGCCAGTGCCAACTCAAGGTCTGACTATGGATGATGTTCCTGAACTCATAAATCGTGTACGGAACATAATGGATGCTGTCTACAAAGAACTTTCCAAAGAAGTTCTTAGTTCATTACCACCTGACTACCCGTTAGCCACTACAGACTGATGAACTAAATAAAAAAACTCAATATAATATACGTGCTTATCCAAATAATATTACCTTATGTAATGGTATATTTTACCTAACAATAAGATACATTCTTATATCTGTGATCATTGAGAAGTTTGCGTTATGTAGTGACCAGTAATGAAAATTTGCCATTTGTTTTGAGTTATGTTTATTTTTTTTATATACTCGTTAATAAATGAGGCTATTATTGTAATGTGTGTAAACAGGAAATGCTGGTATGTTTTGTTAAGAAATTATCGAAAGGGCACCTTCGTAATTAATGGGAGATAAGTTTGTTTACACTACACTGAGTATATAAAACGCTATTATAAAGTGACGGATACACGCGCCGTAACATAGTTACGAAACGAAATCTTTTACGGTACAGTTGCTGAATACAATATGAGCGGGCTGTTGATCATAGCTCAAATTGCGTCAGCCTCTACGTCTACCTCTCTCTCAGGGTAGAATAACAATTAAGTGATGTAATTGCACTTTTGTAATTAAGTAGTTTAAGGACATAAATAACCCAGTCAGTATTCTTTTGTGTTTAGATTAATGTAGCTTATATTATACGACCAATAAAATGTTCAGTTACCTTAAACGGCACAGGGTGCAAATAAATTTTGTATTGTCATAGAAAACATCCAGTTTTGATCATCCCCTTACTAATGTTACTGTAAAAAAATCACAATTATTTTAATGACCTTAAACATTAACATTACAATGTAGTTATAAATTGCATGTTATGATAAAAGTCATTATAATCAACTATAAAAATAAGGTATTTCGAATATTCTAGTGTTAGTTTTAATCGCTTTAGGGTAATGACAGCTGCTAAGAGTCTAATTTTCTGCAATTTATTTTATTTTACATTGCTTCTCATCACTTTTGTATTGGTACCAAAGAACATTTTGTGTTCTTTTATGAATTTGTGATAGTTAAACTCAAATATTCCTAATTAAAAATTACATATCAAATTTTGTAAGAAAGTATAAAAGGTCAAATTCTTTTTTTGATCAGACATTCGATTCCATTTTAAAGTAAAGGGTACACCGAATAGGTACTCTCTCGTTTTTGTTTTCGTAAAATTAATCTTTATTTTCTCTTTATAGCCATATATTGAAGAATCTATAATCTTATTAATGTCTCGAATAGAAAATCTCGAACATTCCAACCACAAGAAAATACAAAAGTGATTAATGAGATTGCTCATTGTAATGTCATCGACTTAAAATGTGCCATTTATGCAAAATAGTTAGATTCAAGGCGTAGATAAAAGAGGGACCACATTATTGTATATTGTTTTATAATCCTGTGAAGGTTAACTTCAAAAGTATTAACTATTTCTATAAAACCAATCAACTGATATAGTGAGGTTGCATTATTTATTTGAGATATATTAAACCAGGGGTCAGCAAGCTATAACCAAATTTAGTGCCAAAAGGTTGCGAACCACTAGACCAAAATTAAATTGTGGCCTCTAAAGAATGATTTCTTTTTGATTGAAATGCTGCAAAATTATTTTTGTGATTAACTATTCCTCCCTAGATTTCTAGTCTGTGACCGAGTCTGTAGATACTTAATAGTACAGTACAGTCACGAGCAATAATTATGTATCCACTTTTGACTGTTCAATATCTTTATTCCCTACACAATGTGAGTAACGAACCGTTAAATGTGGACTTATTATTGCATGTGACTGGAATTATTTAATTTTGGCAATAACTATTGTAAACCAAAATATTTTAGACCGACATTTCTACTTAATGCAAGTGACTGGAATTATTTAATTTTGGCAATAACTATTGTAAACCAAAATATTTTAACCGTCATTTGTACTTAATGCAAGTAATTTTAAATCTATTGACATCACATAAAATCTCCCACGAAATCGATTTGTAAATTATTACCAAAAAAAAAAAGTAATCGTTTTTAAACCGGATAAGGATTGTTCCCTTGATCTAGTCGTAGGTGTTAATATTTTAAAATGAACTTTGATATTTACAATATTCTTTAGATTATAAATATCGTTCCAAATACTTATGACCGCTATGTAGGTATTTGCGATATTTATATTATCGATATAATAAAATAGGGTATATTGATGGTGTTTATTTTTACACACTCTAAAATTGTAACCAAAATGAGAGTGATTGTATAACTTACATTAGTCGGTTTTAGAGAAACTACTCCTAAAATCGATAATGGCGTCATATCTACTTTATGTAACATCTTTATAATATTTGCATAACCAATGGGCTAAATATGGAAAATTATGTTAGAAATCTTCATCAAAACCAGTTTCCTTATGTTGTGCCTATTAATGACATTTTTCAACTGAGTTTAAATGGCTAATAATAGGTAGCTAAAATGACGGAGCCGTCTATAGATTTTGATCAGATGTGAAAATTAAGTTTCATAATTACATATATTACTGTCTTAAATGTAAATTTCTGGTAATCAAGATCAAATAGGTTCGACTCGGAGACTCGGAAATTGTTTGCTTGATATAGATTATTGGTCTTAGACTTAATATTATTATCTGGATTTGTCATAAGTGAGTAGGTCCTGCCAAATATCTCTCTTCTACGGATGGTTCCTCATTGACCCAAAATCGTCATACATTTTAATTTGCATTATTGACAATATTGAACATTTCAACATTTTTTCATAGTCCGAAATCTATTGTATAAATATTTGACAGGTGGTGGTCAGATGGGCAGTTAAACATAACTTATTTTATAAAACTAGGTTTTATTTACTTATTTTATACAAAAGGTTAAGTGGGGAGGAATACCAATATATTTTCATTGTTTGTTCTAAATCAATAAACAGAACTCAAAGTATGTAATGTTCACCATTCCAAAAACTTTGTAGGTAATATTTAGATGCTAGAAAGAAGCCTCGAATTTTCCTCGGTAATTTTCCTCATACCAACTTTTATTTAGTTCCTATTGACTTTATATTACCAAAGTACCTATTAAAATAATGTAGGTATATCTAATGCTTTAACCTTAAAATACAGAATCAATAATGTAACTATTAGAAGATAAATTAACTCATTTGATACTTTTATCTGCTTTAAACTTTAAAATTACGGAGAGAGAGTTATAGATCATACGAATTCTTGAAATTTATAATTTAGTCTAATTGTGATTCATTGCAGTATTTTTATATCACGGAAGCATGTAAGCCACGTGTATGTGTACATAGAAATGTACCTGTAACTACACAATCACGGCGGGGGTGATCCTTGATTGTGTAGTTAAAGGTACATTTCTATACTCTTGACTTGACATAAATATACCTTAACACACTCGCTCTAAGTAAACCGTCAACAAAGTTCCCCGTGTACCACTTGTAGCCGATAATAACGTTACACCCACTTGTCTGATTGACAAGCGACCTGCTCTCCATACCGGTTTGAGCCAATAACAGCAGACGTCATCTTGTGTCGTCAGCTACGCTAGAGCAACTGCGGGAAGGGTGACGACCTGCGGAAGAGGGATGGGTGAAGCCGCTGTGCCTTATTGGCTACACTATATTACGTTAATATCCTATTAGCCGAATTAAAAATGCAGGCTTGCTGCAGGGCAACCGTTTAAAGGAATCTGGTTGCTAAATGGAATATCGGGAATTTTGTCGTCTGTAGCTAGATATTGTCAACGTATAATTAAACAGTCGGCAACCAAAGTATTATGTCTCATTATGAAGTTTTGTCGCAGTGTAGCTATGGAGTTACTTTCATGTTTTGATAAATATTTTTCATTATGTATTGTAAGAAATCATGAGTAGTGTGAATTTATAAGATTGAGATATATCTCAGATTCATTATTTATTTAGCCTGTAATACAGATAATACATACATAACGTGTAATCATTAATTTATCTATAATATTACATAATCAGTCATAAAACAGTACTTATTACAAACAAATATTCTTGTTTGTCATACAAAACCCTACTGGGGCACCTCGAAAATTTTGTAAAGTAACACGACTTTCTAAGATAGTACTAGCTGTTAGGTAAAAGTAAAATATACTTTTGATAGTGACAGAATGTGAGTTTGCGTCATATGCATGAGTGCTCGAGCGTCAGATACTCCCCATCATTCAGAAATAAATTCGCATCAAGTCTAACTAGCCTCAATAGCGAAACAATTTTATTCAATGTATAATTAATTTATATCATTAAATAGTTCTTGCTACAGTCATCGTTCGGCAAAACGGACCCTCGACTCGAAGTCGTTATCTTTTTAACAGTGGCTTCGACTGTTGAAAACAACCAAAGTACCGGCAAGACGTAGATTGAGAATAGAGTATAGATGAGCTACTAAATAATAATAATTATTAGATTGAGAAAGCTTATATGTCTGATATATACGGGAGAGCAGGACAAAACATTTTTTTGTCTCTGTTTGCGTATCGGATTTTTATGTTTGCCACCATTGCTTTGGTGGCAGACAAGTGCGTGGTGCTTTGATATTTCTCATCATTTTAAGTGATTTAATGTCAGTTTTAACAATCTAACCATTCTAATACGCAGTATTTTGTGTGATTTCGTTTGTAGTAATAGTGAATTGTTGTATAATTGGCTGTAAGGTAAAAACTAATACTTAGTCTATTGTTGTAGCTATAGATATAGTATGTAGATACATTGCTATCTCGCTTAGATGTACGCAGATGACTTATCTATACTCTATTCTCAATCTACGCGGCAAGACGTGGCCCACTCAATCATTGGCAGGTTCAATCCGCCGCTATATGCGATGAGTGTGGCCGCACACCAGGCGCCAAAGCAACAGGGGCGCCAGATGATATGCCAGCGACAATTTCATAGATTTAAAAAGAAGCGCTTTCTAGGTTTCGTACCGCACACGTAGGCACGTGTGCGAGTTTTGTACCTATGGGATAGATACAAAACTCGTAAATGTAATCATATCGGAAGTGCCCATATGACATTTCACGATTTGATCTTTTTTACGGCGGCAGTGCTTTTTAAATGCACGTGTTACGAATCGTGAAAAATGATAGACGTCTTAAATTACGTATCGTCTTTAAAAATAACGTTTCGTAAATAACACGAAACGTGATTTTTTGTTTGTTTCGTGTTCAGTAGTTCATCCAAAACTGAATTCTGAATCACGAAACGAAACATTTATTCGGATATTTTGATGAATCGTGAAAAAACAATTCGGTATGCAATTGGATTATATCCATCCGTCATTACCTACGTATCGCGTTTTTGACGAATCGTCAGTGACGGATCCCATGTGAATGAGCGCTAAGTGATATTGTCCATTATTTCACGGTACCGACTTGTCCGCAGACTACCACTATTTGTCAAACCAATAGATTTTGAACTCTATTTCTATGAAATAAGGTTAAAAATCTATTAAAGAATTTTGACACAAAATTGTACAGTTTAGTAGTAGTTATATTCAGGAGCCATTTCTTGTTATAAATTACTCAATTTCAATTTTATTAAACTCTTACATTAGGTATTTATATAAATACAGTAAGGACATCCATTTTAAGACAGGTGATGTATAAATTGTTCCTGCATGTCCAAAGCATACTTTCAATACTTTGTGACTACTGTTTATTATTTATTAAAGACATTTACATGTATCTATCTAATCATGAAGGGATTGTATACTTAACTTAACTTTTGATAAATCAATTCGGCTTGTACTATTTAAAATTTCACCAGATTTTTAGCTTATATGTAGCCAATGAAATACTTCTCATTATATATCGTATGAGCATGTTCCTGTTTAAGTTATTTAGATTGTCGTTGTTCGTTCTATAATATCAACACAATTTCATGATTGGCTATGTTTTAATTTTAAAGTAGTTACGCAATTATCTATTTTCTGCAACCATTTATAGTGCATTATTAAAGAAAACCTGTAATATCTTAGCTGTAAGGTGCAATTTATTGTATATTTAAAGCCCTGTAAAATCCAAAGTAGTTGGAAACAATCATTGTGATTTGTTAGTGTAAATTTTTTACTTGTGTACGTTTGTTTATTCGAGACGAAAAAACAGTGAAATGTGAACTATTTTTCCATGTTTTCATATGTGATGTCTTTTAATAAAAAATTACACAGGGTATATGGTTTTCATTAAAACAAAAATATTTTCTTTGTATATAATATTTACAAATGTTTTGTATTAATATAATCATAACCACCAACATAAATAAATTTGTATTGTATGTCTATCACAGCTTTAGCATTCGGCAGGTAAAAATACCTGAAAACAAAAAAAAATTAGTTTATAAACTAGATCTTCTCAAGTAATGACATCATGATAGTGACTTAACATTGACATCGTCTCACCTAAAATAACAATTACCTATATGTGTAAGTACCTACTGATTAATAGTTTTAATTTAAATAGTCTTTAATTTATGAAGTCTGCTATAAATACGGAGTCTATTACAAAGTAACAGTATGGAATATAGGCACTCTATTTATGTAAGAAATTTCAACGAATCATACTACTGCGACCGGTAAAAAATACTAAGTTCTCTGTCGAGTTTTTGAAACATTAAACAAATTGAGTACCTAGCAATAAAATTTAAAAACCTATACCTACATAATATATTCACATTGAAACTACCTACTCTGGGATGTAACTGGATAACTTTAAATATAACGTTATTTTTGTGACACACACACATACACACACACACGCACGCACACCAAACCAATTTAGGATGAAAAATACATTGTTTTCTTTTAAAAAAAATACATTGTTTTTTAAATCTTAGAATCAAATAAGCCATATTCAATGTAACTTTTACCTTAATCATCCTTTATATACGGGGCTCGTCGCACCAACGTCTCTGCAGATGTCCTAGTAAATTCTTCTTGCATTTTTATTTGAGTTTTTTCCACCAAAGAATTAATGTCGTCCTTATCCATGCCTTCGGTGTCAATCAATGGTAATATTGTAATTATTATTTCCCCTGAAAAAATAAATATTGGATATTAGATGGATAGATACCCTATCTCGCTCGTATCGTATATATATACTTATAATTCAGTACCCTTAGTGTAAGTTTTTTAGTATACAAAACGCACCGATTCTTTTGTATTAGTAGAAGATCCGAACCTAAATCGACCTTCACCGAGCTGATAATAGAATGAAACATATTTTATTATTAATTTAGTATATTAGAAAATATATTAAAAATGGGTTGTCTAAAAGAATCCTGGACAGACTATTTTTAATTATTTTTTGAAAAATGATTTTTAATAAAATATTGCAACATCAAGATAATAAGAAAATTTTGTCCTGACTGATAGTAGAAACCGTATAGAATGTGCAGCCATTGGGTTGTCTATTATTTACCTGCGCGAACTACTGGGTTGTCAGGTATGAACAGGTATGTCGATATCAGTTACTTTCACTCGATTGGATAATAGAAAAAAATTTATATCATCATAAGCGCTGTTTTATTGCGAATACGTTGATATAGGGTTGTCTGCCAAAAATTTGGTCCTAGTAAGGGTTTGCGAATTTTAAAGATTTAAATTTTAACGCGCGTGGACATGTGTGACAGAGAGATCCGAGGTAAGTATACTGTGTAATAATAAAGGACACAACATTATAGTCGCCTGTGATGGGACCCTTGAATATGGGGTAGAGGTACCGCTACTACCCATTTAGTAAACCCTACCCGTTATTTTGGAGCAACTGACATTTGAGTTGCAACAAAAATAATTAATTAATTGCATACTAATGAAATATATTTTATATAATACTAAAATATAAAACAATATGTTATCAATTAAATAAATAAATAAATATATATAAAAAAAAATAGGTGTAAAAGACATGAGCAGTCAAACGAAAACCATGTATTCTGCTCACCGTCATAACATTTTTCTTCCTTTAAACTATACCTGGGAAATTGATAGTTACGATTTTATTGAAGGTCAAAGTCATAATTTTTTTTTTCATTTTTTTATAAAAACGTATTCTATACGTTATTTCTTAATTATTGTCCAAAGAAACATTATAATTTTTTTTAGTATTTCATAACAAAAAATGGCTTCAAAACGTTAGCGTTCAATGTAGCTCACTCGATGCGCACGGACACTAACGAACGGGGCCGCCGTCAAGCAAAATTATCGCGGTATTGCGAGTTGCGTGCGAGTTGAGCCCTTTACATTGCGCGGTATAATTTGCAATTTTTTGTAACACCAAAAAATAAAAATCATTTCCCAGCAATATTTTTTTTGAAATATGTCTTATTTTGATGTATAGAATACGTGGTTTTCGTTTGACTGTTCATGTCTTTTACACCCAGTATATATAACTCAAAATTTTTTGTAACTCAAAATATGATAACACATCCATTACTTACTTTGACAGTTTTTTGCTCTTTTTGGAAAAAATTAAAAAGAAACAAAGTGGACAGCCGAAAATTCAAATTAAAAAATAACAAAAAAGATAGCCTAAACATTTTAGCCTAAACATTTTGTATTACGTTTAAAAATTTATTACAGAACAGCATAAATACAAAAATAATATTAATGGAAAATAAATTCTAACAAATATTTTTTATTCAATATATGATTCGTCAGAAGTATTATTCTGATTCTCGAATTCTTCTAATTCATTAGATTCCTTTTCATTTTCTTCCATTTCAACAACGTCCTGGATTTTCAAAGGAGTTTGATCTCCGATAAAACCTGTTGGTTTTAAAAAATCATCCAAATGCCAACCATAGTTTTCAGGGTTTGACTTTGCACATATAGAATTAGTTGCATTAAGCCACATAGAATTTACATATATTGTTCTTAAATTTTTTTGTAGTAGGGAAATCCAACATGGCGGTATAAAGTTGGAGTCAAAACTTTTAATCTTCTTTAAAAATTGTTCGCTATCTTCTTTTGCGCCGTACTTCTTCATAAAAATACGAATTCTCGCATCATTAACTGATTGGCAGTGATTCACGCCATACATTTTTGCTGTAAACTCATCACAGGCGACTATAATGTTGTGTCCTTTATTATTACACAGTATGCTTACCTCGGATCTCTCTGTCACACATGTCCACGCGCGTTAAAATTTAAATCTTTAAAATTCGCAAACCCTTACTAGGACCAAATTTTTGGCAGACAACCCTATATCCACGTATTCGCAATAATACAGCGCTTATGATGATATAATTTTTTTTCTATTATCCAATCGAGTGAAAGTAACTGATATCGACATACCTGTTCATACCTGACAACCCAGTAGTTCGCGCAGGTAAATAATAGACAACCCAATGGCTGCACATTCTATACGGTTTCTACTATCAGTCAGGACAAAATTTTCTTATTATCTTGATGTTGCAATATTTTATTAAAAATCATTTTTCAAGAAATAATTAAAAATAGTCTGTCCAGGATTTTTTTAGACAACCCATTTTTAATATATTTTCTAATATACCAAATTAATAATAAAATATGTTTCATTCTATTATCAGCTCGGTGAAGGTCGTTTTAGGTTCGGATCTTAGACTATATGGGAAACATGATTTGCGCTTCTCTCCGCTAGGGGCGCTGTTCGCGTTTCCTAAACAAATTGAGCTCTCAACGCAACTAAAGTAGTGCGTTTTTTATACTAAAAAACTTACACTACGGGTACAGAGCTCATCACTGCCGTAATTAAGTTACCATTTATTTCACATTAAACATTAGGTATGAAGCGTCGGTTGCGTAGTGCGTAAGAGCGTCGTCTCCCACCCGGGAGGCACTTGTTCGATCCCCGCCACGTACTAATGTGTTTTCAAATTTCGAATTCATATGTACGTTTAATCGACGCTTTTAAGGTGAAGGAAAACATCGTGAGGAAACCTGCACACACCTATGAAGAAATTCTTAGGTTGTGTGTGAAGTCGACCAACCCGCACTTGGCCAGCGTGGTTGACTAAGGCCTAATCGCCTCTAATGTGGGGTTGTATTACATTTGGCGTCGACATTTAATCGAAGCTAGTAGTATGATGTATTTTAGGTACCTACCTACATGCGTTCACTGAGATACTGATTTTTTTTTCTGTTGGAAAGTCCATTAATTTATCGAGGAAGGCTATAAGGTATACCTACCTAATATAACCGACATCAACGTGAACGAAACCACGGAAGACCATTAGTTTGATATAAAGTACAAAACTGATTGAGAAAATTAGACAGTTTTTGGTAACCGTAATATAACCAATACAATTTGACCATACCTGAACCAAATCGATGGCGTTTACTATCCAAAAAGTGGTACTTCGAAACAACGATGGGTTGTATAGGCGCGCCCGCTGTCATAGCTACGTGGAAGGCACCTTTCCTGAATGGCAACAATTTATCCCCTCCATGCCTTGTGCCTTCAGGAAACAATAGAACCTTGCGCTGGAATAAAAAAAAAATACAGTTTAATATTAAGGTTACCGACATATAAAATTATGATTCGGGTTGATACCTAGTTACAGTCTTGTAACTAGGTAGTCGCCTATTGTTGTTTGAATTAGATTAGGTAACCTACCCTATTACACATATACCTACATACTTTCGACCACATCGACCGAGTTGTTTAAGGACGTCAACTTCCTAAAGCTCAAATCTCACTAAAATGGCAGCGGCGAGCAGCTTCATTGTAATGTGATTTTAAACTAAGTATATTGATTATTATTATAACACATAGGTAGTACCTATATTATTATAGTTTGAGAAACTTGAAAAGCCGCCTGCGTCGTCACGAGCACTCCGACGACTCCTACGAAGCGGCGAAGACGAAGACATTGATTGTTTTAACACCGCTTCAGGGTTCACGGCGAAGCAAAAATTGCCAATGAAAGCCTATTCCCGCCAAAATCAAAGTGCTATAATAAAAGTCTGCAAATCTTCCAAAATCAAAAATAAGTTTGATTTGCTTCCTTCAAGTGTGTTGAAAAAGTCGTATGACACTCGTTACTCAGAGGGGCGAAATGGCTAGATCGGGCCATGCCAATAGCTTTACTATGTTACAATTTAAATCCACCCCACGCTTTTCTCTCAAGAATAATTATACTTTTTCATTTAGTATCTATGAAGAATGAACAACCCTACCAATGTCTTTGCCTCTAAATTAAAACTAAGATATTGATCTGTCATCTGTCAGTGGTATGACACTTGTTTTTTTTGGTGCCTGGGAATTGTAGTTTCAATGTAATGTGCTGTATTTGTTTAGATAGAAATAAAAGTCATTTCAAGTATAAAAATAAGTTTAATTTCAACAGTTATGGGCCCAGGCCATCGTTATTTCAAAGAAGATTGCTAAAAAGGTTAGTAATTGAGAAGATTGAAAGAGATATAAATTGGCAGGGAAAACGTGTTAGCCGGTCGATATGGCGTTTAACAAAGATATTAATATTAGAAACATAAATCAATTTAATGGAAGTAACTTTAATAATTGGTCGTTCAGAATTAAAAGTATCCTGACGGAAAATGGATGTTTGGAGGCGATATTGTGTGAAAACTTTATAACCATTTCGGACAACAAGACATTAGAGGCGAAGGCCCAAGCTATCCTTATCTCAGCGGTGGCTGATAGTCATTTGGAATACATGAGATTGAAATCCGCATATTTGATGTTCAAAAATTTGGAAGAGAATTTTAAAGAAAAAGGAATAAGGTCAAAATTGTTTTTGAGACGACAACTGAGTGACTTGAGATATCATGAGGACAGACCCCTCAAGGAGCACTTCTTAGAAATCCAGGAAATATGTACACAGCTAGAGGAGGCAGGAACTATAATAACAGAAGAAGAAAAAATTAATTATATTCTTTTATCAATGCCTAAATCATTTGAATCAATAGTGACGGCCCTAGAAACTATTGGTGATCTAAAATTAAATATGGTGAAGGACAGGCTCTTAGCCGAGGAGGAAAAACATAAAAAATTCAATGGCGTTGACACAAAATATCAGAAATTGAGTGCATTTAATTGCTACCAGTGTGGAAAACAAGGACATAAAAAATATCAATGTAAACAAACAAATACAAATTATGCAAGAGGACATGCTATTAACACTGGAAGAGGATATACATATAATAGAGGACAAGGACATTCATATTTTAGAGGACAAGGAAATTCACATTTTGGAGTAGGAAATTCATATAATACGGGACGAGGACAAGTACGCACAGGCATGGGATATTTGAATACAGGAAGAGGTCAACATAGTAACACAAGTCAAGGAAGAGGGTATAATTTGGTACATGGACGCGGATGGAATCGTGGGCAGAGTCAAGCAAGTCATGATGAGTCAAGTAGTTTTATCGCATATGATAGTGAAGTGCCAAAGTCAATTAATAGTGCAATTATAGAGTTCTGTGTTGATTCAGGGTGTAGTGATCATTTAATAAACTCAAAGGAACATTTTAAAGACTATGTAGAATTAAGAAAACATAGAAATATTGCTGCTGCAAAAAATGATGTATCTTTGCAAGCTGTTGGAATAGGGAACATGGAAGTTATGAGTAAGGTAGGTGGAAAATTACATAAACTATATATAAACAATGTATATTATGTGCCTGATCTTAGAAAAAATCTATTGTCTGTGTCTAAAATAGAAAATGCAAATTTAAAGGTTATATTCAATGCTGGAAAGATAAGAATCTTTGATAAAGATAAATTAGTTATTATAGGAAATAATACAGGTACATTATATACAGTTTACTTTGAAAATAATGTAAATATGTGTAATTATTCGAATCAACCCGATTTTACTTTGTGGCATAGAAGATTTGGCCATTTGGGCATAAATAATTTGAATTTGTTAATTCGTGAAAATATGGTTGATGGGTTGCCAAATGTGAAAAATAGAGTAATTAATAATGAATTGTGTGAGCCATGTGTCTTAGGCAAACATACTAGACTACCATTTAATAAAAAGGGATATAGGGCAAAACAGCCATTAGAACTTGTACATACTGATGTATGTGGGCCAATTTCACCTGCAACTTGGGACGGTAATAATTACTATGTAACATTTATAGATGATTTTACACATTTTACAATGGTGTTCCTAATTAAAAATAAAAGTGAAGTTTTCAAAAAGTTTGAACATTATTATAATTTAGTAACAAAGCATTTTAACTTAAATTTATTAAAATTAAGAATGGACAATGGGGGTGAATATATTTCAAGGGAAATTAGGGATTTTTGTAGCAAAAATGGGATAGAAATGCAGCATACAGTACCATACAATCCAGAAATGAATGGAGTAGCAGAAAGATTAAATAGAACATTAATGGATAAAGCTAGAACTTTGTTAATAGATTCAGGCATGAAGAAGGAATTTTGGGGAGAAGCTATTTTATTTGCATGTTATGTTACTAATAGAAGTCCAGTTTCGGGAAGAAATAAAACTCCTAGCGAGCTATGGTATGGAGAGAAACCAAATGTGTCACACTTAAGAGCATTTGGATCAATAGCGTATAATCATATACCAAGTCAGTTGAGAACAAAAATGGATAATAAAGGGAAGAAAATGATTATGATTGGATACAATATAGGAGGTTACAAATTATTTGATGAAGAGAAGTATGAAGCAGTAACAGGTAGAAATGTTATTTTTAATGAAAAGAAAAATATGGATTATATAGTGAATATGCCGGATTATAACTATGAAGATAATAATAAAATTGAAGAAATAATTGAGCAAGGAAATGAGGAAATAGAAAAAATTATTGGACCAACAAGTATGGATTTAGAAGAAGAAAGAGCAGAACAAAAGGAAGGAACAGAAGTGGAAAGAAGAGTCTTAGATAAAGGAAGAGAAAAAAGGAAAATAAATAAACCAAAATGGCAAAAAGAATATTGTATGGATTTGAACAGTGATGATGAAGCTCTATTTGCTTTATTGAGTAGCCATCATAGAGATGTACCAATGACATTTCAAGATATAGAAGAAAGAGAAGATAAAAGGTTATGGTTGAAAGCAATAGAAGAAGAATTGAAAGTTTTAGAAGAGAGTGAAACCTTTGAAATAGTTCAAGAACCTAAAGATAAGAAAATTTTAGATGGAAAATGGGTATTTACAAGAAAAGAGATGGAAAATAATAAAACTATTTATAAAGCAAGATTAGTAGTTAGAGGGTATCAGCAGGAAGACAAGTTTGAAGATGTGTATTCTCCAGTTTTACGACTACAAACTCTTAGAACTTTATTATCAGTTGCGGCAAACAGAGACTATGATGTTCATCAAATGGATGTCAAGGGAGCTTTTCTGTATGGGGAGATAGATGAAATAGTGTATTTAGAACCACCAGATGGGATGAAAATAAATGAAGGATATGTGTTGAAACTAAAGAAGTCTCTTTACGGTTTGAAGAAATCACCGAAGTATTGGTATAATAAATTTAATGAAACAATTACATCTTATGGTTTTGTTCGTTCAAATAATGACTATTGTTTATTTAGTAAAGGGGATTTATATTTACTTCTATATGTCGATGATCTGTTGATTTTAGGATCAAATGCTAACAATATTGAATCAGTAAAAAACTTTTTGAAAGCTACATTTCGTATGAAAGATATGGGTAATAATAATCTTACTTATTTAGGTATATCAATTAAGAAGAATAAAGATAATATTTGTATTAATCAGAGTAGCTATCTAAAGGATGTACTTAGAACTTTTAACATGGAAAATTGTAATGGATGTGAAACTCCTATGGACGCTAATTTTAAAATAGATGAAAATTGTGTAATTGATATGTCTTATGAAAAACAATGTAGATCTTTGATTGGATCTCTTATGTATGCAACAGTTGGTTCTAGACCAGACTTAGCAGCTTCTGTGTATTATCTTAGTAGGTATCAATCTAAACCTAATTTAGATTTGTGGAGAGCCTTAAAAAGATTGTTGCGTTATGTTAAGTATTCTATTAATTTTTCATTAGTGTATTATAAAGATAATAGTAGTATACCTCTTATAGGTTATGCTGATGCCGATTGGGCAAGAACAGATGATAGGAAGTCTACATCTGGGTATCTTTTAAAAGTTTTCAATAATACTGTTATGTGGAAATCTAAGAAACAGAATACAGTTGCCTTAAGCACTACTGAAGCTGAATTTGTTGCATTATGTGAATGTATAATGGAAGCTTGTTGGATGTTAAAATTATTAACTGATTTGAATGTAAAAGTTGATACTGTCACAATATTTGAAGACAACCAAAGTACAATTAAATCTATTAAAAATCCTGAACAAAAGCGACTATGGCATGTTGATATAAAATACCATTTTATAAAACAAAAGGTTGAGGAAAATATTGTTTCAGTTGTATACGTAAATACTAAACGGCAATTGGCTGATATTTTAACTAAACCTTTGAATAAGAATTGTTTTAGTGATATTGTTAAAGAATTAGGAATTGTTGAAAGACAGTGGTAGTGTTGAGGAAGAGTGAAGAATGAACAACCCTACCAATGTCTTTGCCTCTAAATTAAAACTAAGATATTGATCTGTCATCTGTCAGTGGTATGACACTTGTTTTTTTTGGTGCCTGGGAATTGTAGTTTCAATGTAATGTGCTGTATTTGTTTAGATAGAAATAAAAGTCATTTCAAGTATAAAAATAAGTTTAATTTCAACAATCTATACTTACTAAAAAGTTATTATTCACTTTTTAGTGCGAATTATAACCGCCGATGAAAGTACTTATATTATTAAAAAAAAATCTTAACACCGCCAACATAACAATGACAACGCCTTCTAGTGACGTATAACTGAACTAACAGCCCGCCTAGCATGACCACCGAAACACGATATGATATAGCTATTTATCGCTTTGTACTGTCAAAAATCATTGGATATAATCGGCTTACATGTTCGCAGTATCGATAAAATTTCAAGATTGCATCCAATGATTTTTGCCAGTTCAAAGCGATAAATTGCTTTACCTACCTATCGTGTTTCGGTGGGCATGCCAGGCGGGCTGGCGATTCTAATCAGAATAATGGGATATTCATATAGAATTATTAATGTCATCGGTCTTTGATAAGTCTATAAAGTTTAAATGAAATCTGACCGTTTAAAGTGGTTCAGCCCAAACGAGTCAGTTACATACAAATATAGGTACAAGATACAAACATAAAGGTGAAACTACCTAAGCGTGTTAAAAAGATGCATTACCTTTCCGAGCTGATAAGTGTGCTACGACTTTTAATGCAGCTATCTTGATGTTTATTAATTAAACTTAATAACGAACGTCAACAATCTTATCTCAATTTACCCGTGTTATTCGAATAGCATCCTTCTTCTAATCACTGACGCGCGGTAATGTAGCTGTGACGCATCATTGTTGATCTAAAATGTTGGTTCTCTTACACAACACCTGAATCGTAATCTGGTCAAATATTTATTTATTGTCAGATATCAAATACTTAGAGATAAGAATGTAGGTACCGATTGAATTATGTGTAATAAATTCATTACCAATCATAAATTACTTTTTAGCATATACCTACTTTCAATAAAAATTTATTAGCTGTTGTAATCATAAAAATCTCAGACAAAATATCTCATTATAAAACCTTAAACCATGTAGGTATATAAAGTTTCAAGAATCAAAAAAATTTTTACCTACTCCTTTTTGAAAATAATTATAGGGTATATTACCTATTACTTGTAAAAATATCTCCTCGGATCTGTATAATAAGATAGTATGTAATTTCTTCAACATCAATGTTACGCATACGTCAACTTAGGGCGTGGAAGAGCACCTACTTGTCCATCCAAAGGTTGCCTGCAAGAGATCGCTCTTAGCGATAAAAATGAAATGATTATACTGAATGTAATCTTTTTCTATTTGTGTTGATGTGCAACAAAGTTTAATTACTTATATTCTATTTTACCTAGCTCAGTTGGAAGTGAGATTCAATCTTGTGTCATAGCAGAGTTTCATTTCCGTGTTTTTTTATTGAATAATAAAAAATATTACTTATTTGGTATTTTTTTAAAAATTATTAGCTCCGATTCGGGTTTCATTCAGTCTAGGAAAAAAATAGATTGTATTCGGTGCTTTATTTTCCATGATTTTTATGCTATTGCAAAGATTGTCGACAACGACATCAAGTCATTGTATTAGATAGTACCTAATGCATACTAATGGGAAACGTGCACACGGTGCACAAGCCGTGTGCACGTTTCCCATTAGTATGCATTAGGTACTTCTACCTATTGTTATTGACTCAAACAACCATGACCTTGCCAGTTTAATCGATAAGCAATCAGAGTTCACATGTCAGTGGGTGGGTAGGTTAGGTACATACATTATTTACTTTATTGATGTCTTCGCTTACATATGTTGTCCCGTCGAAATTATAAATATTTACATAGTTTGTAACAACATTATATCTACTCCGTGTTAAATTACAATAATTGTTATTAGAAATTAATTGAATATGTAAGTAACTCAGACCAATAAGTAAGTACTTACTGTAGAATCGACACTTTTTTATTGGTCTGAGAATTGACATGAAATAAATAAGTAAGTAAGTATGTTAACATTATTAAAGTTACCTCTAAAAAATTACTAATTAGGTAGGTACCTACCTACATATACAATTTGTGACATCAAATAGTCTTTGTAATTTAACCTTCTATGCAAGAAATAAGAGACTTTTTATTTATTTACAAGTAGGTATTTTTATCTATCAAAAAGTATATTCCATGGGAATCTACCTACCACCTACCTACGTCAAAAAATAAACATTTATTTATGTATGTACAAAGCTACACATTTATAATTTTGCTACATTTTAACAAGTCGATGGATAATTAGTATTGGTGTCATATACTATGCCACTGTGTGAAAAACAACATGTATTGTTTTGTATGCCAACCGAAATTCGATTAAACCTTCAGTTTGAACTTGACACAATTTTGAAGGCGAATCTAATACACAATATAAAATCGATTAATTTGTCCTGGCGACTTTGACAAAAGCAAAATAATAACAATATTCATTTATTCAGTTGATCCCGCGGAGTACCTAATTGACTAAGGAGACCCGGGAGCGATGACTTGGCCCATACGAAAATGTAGAGATGTTCCTCAATATGTTCCTCTGTATTTGTAGAATATCGCAATGTATTAGGCCCTGTCCGCCCGCACAGCGATAATATTTTCGCGCGGAAATAATATCGCGTTCAATTTGCATCAAACCACACATTTTTTCGCGCGATTTTTTTACCGCATGTGCGGATAGCGATCCTATAAGATCCTATGTGTCACAGAATTTTGCGAGAAAAAAACGCGCGGTGAAATATCGCTGTGCGGACAGGGCCATAAAGTTGCGTAAATTACGCCGGAGCGTCAATGGGAAAAAATCATACTTAGGTATTGTTAATTTCATACAGTTTTTCGACAATTCATGTGTCTACGTAAACAAGGTTAGATTAGTAGTTACGTCACTGCGTATACAAAGATTATATCATTCAAGATTTGTCTTTGTTAACAGTTATTTAATGCCCTTCCACTAATATTGTTTTTTTAAGAGGTATACAGGGTACAAATGAATATTCACATTTAAAATATTTACCTATACTCTGAAATATTCACCTTCAGGGCCAAATCCTAAACTATAAGGAATACCGAAAAATGCTCAAAGGAGTCGGGGGCCCGATTTTAATAAAAACAAAAACTGCATCATTCGATTTTTGAAAAATTAATAATCCTAGCAAAGAATCGAACCCAATGATTTTGAAAAAAAAACAGCCTGTATTATGCCATTCTATAGTGTTGCTAACAAGGATCGATTTCTGGGAAGTGCCTAATGATATACGGGAAACTAATAGAAAATGTAAAATTTTAATAAAATATTTCTTGTTCCACCTTGGTTGAAGGGATAATCAAAGCGATGATCATTATTTTATCAATCAGTCCAATGATGCAGTTGTTGTTTTCATCAAAATCGAGCTCACGACTCCTTTGAGCATTTTTCGATTCCATACCTTATAGTTTAGGATTAAGCCCTGAAAAATTCACTCTATATTAATCTGGAATATTCTTAGCTATGATTCAAGAATATCACTTAAGCCGTTTAAAGATCATCAGCTCTTTGTTGTTGAAGGGATCTGAGTAGGTAACTTCCACAGGTCTCACAGAGATTCATCGATATTACTGATGCTTCTGCATCACCTAGAATCTGGAGTATATTCAACTCCTCACCAAATTGCAGGAGAGAGGTTTCGTGTTTGGGCTCACTAGATTTGGGGCAGTGAATAGTTAACTATAGATACACGGTGAATTTTCAGTGGCAGTCGTGCCGAAGCAATCGAGCCGGAAAAAAACAGCTTTTCCATACAAAATTGTAACACCTATGGTTACGCCAATAATTAATTTAAAATAACAAACAGTAATGGTACAACACCTGATCCTGTTCCCATCCCTTTCGCACGTACTGCCAAAATATATTATATCGCCGGTGCCGCTTGCGCCGAGTCTGTGAAGACATTGCGTCTCCAGCAGTCGTTGCTATTATATTCCCGCCGCGATCGAGTGATATCGTGTTAATTAATAAAACCGCTAACCCCGGACATTGCGTCCTTGTAACATTGAATGTGTCGCGCCTTCCGCGAATACTGCAGAAGAGGAGGTTCTCGTGCCGCTGAGGAACTGGAAGTAGCGGGCCCGCTGCTGTTTGCTGCCGATCCAGCTGGACGAGCGTAAATCTGCGCTCCAAAGGTCAGTGCGTGCATTATCCTCTCTCTCCCCTTATCTGCCGTATGTACCAAATCTCATACAGTCCACTTAAAACATCTAAGAATTAAAAACGTTAAACACCGTAACATATTGGCGCGACCATTTGTGGTCCATTCTCACTGGATTGTTCCACCCGCCCTTATTAGGACACCTTTTGTAGGCCCTAATAAGCGAATGAAAATAACTTTTGCGTAATTATTTTCATACTAAACTTATTTTCAGACTTTTCGCCTAGCGTGACATTGCGTCACCATATTTAGAAAGTTTAATTCCTATATATTCCCGCCCGTAACAATAAGTTACGTGATATTATTCTCTTAAACTACTTATTAACGTCATTTTTGTTTAATCTTATTAATAATTTAGGTCAGTTAAAAATCAATTGGTTCAAATAATAATAAAAGGTAAAATCTACCCTTCTTTGTTAACGTTAACGGTCAGTTTAACTAGTAAACAAGTTGTACGTTTCGCGAGCAAATTGTGCCTTATTGCGTAGCACATTGGTATCAATTTGCTTCGTATTAAAATATATTCTCGTAAGTTTGATAATTTTTATTCAAGTTTAAATATTTATTGTTTTCGAAATGCCGCCTAAAAAGCAAACTGCTAATAGTGATGGTTCCGATTACGAGGACACACACGATCCCGAATAAGTTTTATTGATCGCAAAACGCGAAGCTATTTTTCAAATAGTTCAAAAAATTTACGATTTGACCTGCGACATTCATTCAAATGCTTTGAAACGGGAAACCTTTCTCGATGAATCATCTAATATCGATGCATTGCGCATTGAATTTAAACAGGTGTTAGACAATTATAATTCGCGCCTATTAAAATCAAATCCTACCGCGAAACCAGATTTTAATAGTCTCATCGCATTTGAGTCTTTGTGTAGCAGAATAAAACGCCTTCATTCTGAATATTCAGAAGGAAATTCCCTGCGCGGAACTAACGCACCCGCTAGGTCTAGACCTTCATTACCGCCCATCGAATTGATGATGTTCAACGGTGATATACGCTCATGGCCATTGTTTTACGCCAGCTATAAATCCACCGTTCATGATAATCCATCGCTCACAGACGCCGAAAAACTGTATTACCTGTTAGGTAAACTGTCAGGCAGGGCTCAATTGGTATTTTCTGGTATAGCACCCTGCGCTGAGAATTATAATTTAGTATTGCAAGCGCTTATTGACAAATACGAAGATAAGCGAATGCTCGCCACTACGTATATAAATCAAATGTTAGATTTTAAGTCGTTACACACCGCTTCCGCAAGTAACTTTGATTTATTTACAGACAATTTTACAAGTGCGGTTAGTGCCTTAAAAAACCTTAAATTAGATAATCTTACAGATTTGATTCTACTTCATATCGCGCTTAAAAAATTAGACTCAGATTCTGTCCACGCTTTCGAGTTAAATTGCAGCTCGAAGATCCCTTCTTTTGAAGACTTAGTCGAATTTATTAAAACCCGTACTAAGGTTCTCGAACGCACTAATGCTACGTCTTCTAATGTTAGTTCTTCTGTTAGTCGTCAAGTGACTACTCGCCGCACTAATAATAATAACCCTCCGCCACCGAAGTATCAAACTTATTTGAATACTACGGTAGATTCCTCTAATCTAAAATGTCTTTGTACAAATATTAAGCACCAGCATTTATTTAAATGTGCTGATTTTGGTAAAATGTCTCCTCAAGACCGCTTTAGATGTGTCAAAGATAAAAATGCTTGTGTGAATTGTTTAAGTTTACAACACCGAGTCTCAAGTTGCTCCTCTAATTCCAATTGCCGCGTGTGTAAACTGAGACACCATTCGCTATTACACTTCACACGCTTAGATCGCACGGTCGCGGCCGACTCGCGCGCAGTCACGCCGCCGCCGCTTCCCGCCGCTCGGAGCCAGCCACCGCCACATGATGCCGTAGCGGCGCCCGCGCCCGCGCCCGCGCCTTCCGCGCACACACACCGACAGTCGGACGTTGCGTTGTGTGCTACAGCACTTGCTGACTTATCTTCGCCGCCTTTTAATAACAATAAACAGTCGACTATTTTATTGTCAACCGCTCAGGTGGTCGCATACGACACCGCCGGTAAACAACACGTCATTCGCGTGTTATTAGATTCCGCTTCGCAAAGCAACTTCATTACGAAGGAGTGTTGCGAGTTACTAGGCATTAAGCTTCAAGACATCGAACGTACTATTATTAAGGGTTTCGGTGGCACAAAGAACATAATTGAAAAACAATCAATTAATTTAAAATTTTATTCGCGTTTTGATAACAACATTAATTTTAATTTTTCGCCGCTCGTTGTTGATCAAATTACCGACTTATTGCCGACCGCTATTGTCGATACGTCCGCTTTGTCCCACCTGTCTGGACTACCGCTCGCCGATGAGAGTTACGGCGTACCTAATAAAATAGATGCGTTAATAGGCGCGTCTATATTCCCGCACTTGTTAAGCCCTGAGGTAGATGCTATCCAGCATGACTCAGCATCGCCCCCTGCATTACGTACAGTATTAGGCTACGTAATTATGGGTTCTGTTCCCGCGTTTTCCACGCTTCATACTCATCAGGTCTTGACATACTGTATAGCACAAGAGCCTGCCGCCCTTGACACATTAGTCAAGAGATTTTGGGAACTCGAAGAGTTTACCACCGCCTCGCCCATTCAACGTCCCTCTGATGTTGAATGTGAACATTTTTATCAATCGACTACGATTCGCGATCCCGTTAGTGGTAGATACGTTGTCGGCCTACCATTTAACGACGATATTTATTCGCTTGGCGATTCATTCGAAATCGCTCGCAGGCGTTTCATGTGCTTAGAAAGAAAGCTCGAAGCTTCACCTAAGTTACGGGTTGCATATGATGACGTCATTAAAGACTATCTCGCTAAAAATTATATTTCACCCGCGCCTCAATATGACGCGCATGACCCTACGCCAATTTACGTCATACCGCACCATGGAGTCATTCGCGAGGATAAGACGTCGACTCGCCTTCGCATCGTTTTAGACGCTAGCAGTAAGACTAGCTCTGGACGGTCCCTGAATGACATTTTACATTCAGGCCCTAATCTACAAGGGGACTTGTTCAAAATTATTTTGAACTTCCGCTTGCACGCATTTGCTATGACCGCCGACTGTCGGCAACAATTCTTACAGATTGTTGTACGTGAGTGTGATCGTCGATTTCAATGTTTTCTTTATCGCTTTAGACCGCAAGATCCACTTGTTTTATACCATTTCAACCGCGTCTGTTTTGGTTTAACATCTAGTCCGTACCACGCGCTGCGTACTGTTAGGCAGCTTGTTGAAGATGACGGTATAAAGTATCCGCTCGCGCAAAGTGTGACGTCATCGCTATATATGGATGACGTAGCTTTTTCGCTTCCCACTGAACATGACGCTATCGCCACTTCTCAGCAGCTCATTGATTTATTTAAGGGTGCGCAATGGGACCTTGTTAAGTGGAATAGTAATTCGCAATCTGTCTTAAATAACCTCCCCGCTTCACATAAAGTTCCAACGGAAGTAGAATTTGATAAAGCCTCGCAACACAAAATATTAGGTTTGCATTGGTCAACGAACAGTGACGTTTTCTATTTTAAAATAACCGCTCCTTCAGATGTCACGTGCACTAAGCGCTCCATCTTATCTACTGTCGCCCGCCTGTGGGATATCATGGGATTCGTCGCCCCCGCAGTCGTGTACGCCAAGTTATTAATAAAACGACTTTGGCAGCTCAACTTAGGTTGGGATGATACACCGCCACCATGTCTCGTTAAGATGTGGAAGCAGTTCTGTGCCGAATTGCCAGCACTGAACGACTTTCGCATACTTCGCCACATAGGTGTGACACAAGACTCTGTCGTCACTTTGTTAGGCTTTTCGGACGCTAGCGAACAGGCTTACGGTGCCGTAGTTTATTTACACGCAAACAACGCTGGCGCTATTTCAGTTCGTTTGGTTTGCGCCAAGACTAAAGTAGCGCCCACGAAGCCGTTATCAATAGCTCGCCTCGAGCTCTGTGGGGCTGTACTCTTGTCGAAGCTGCTTCGTTCTATCTTAGATAACTATTCGCAACGCGCCATTAAGGTATATGCATTTATTGACTCAAACGTTGCCCTTTATTGGATTAAAAGCTCTCCGCACAGGTGGCAAACTTTTGTCGCCAATCGAGTTGTAAAGGTAACTGAAAATATTTCAGCGGACAACTTTTATCATGTTGCAGGAACCGAAAACCCTGCCGACATTCTCTCGCGTGGTATTACGCCGTCAAAATTAATTTCGCACCCGTTGTGGCTTCACGGGCCTCAGTGGGCTTCCTTGGACCCATCTCAGTGGCCGCTTAGCAACCTGGATGGCCAGTCCATGTCAGATATACCTGAACAAAAGCTTCTGGTGTATACTGCATACACGCCTACAAAATATTGTATTTTGTATGACCTTGCACTTCGTCTCTCCTCTTGGAGTAAACTCCTACGTATAATTGTTTATTTATGTAAATTCGCAAAGCTTCTACCGCGTCGCAGCACTACTGCAGTAACTGCTGACGATCTAAATTTTGCAGAAGCTATGATAGTCCGCGCTTTACAAAGTAAGTACTTTGCCGAAGAGTACTCTAATTTGTTAAATAACAAACCATGCTCACCTGTTTTTTCTCGCTTACGGCCATTTATCGATAAGAATATTATCCGTGTAGGTGGTCGCCTATCTAATTCCGCCCTGGACTTTGAACAAAAGCATCCAGTGATTTTACCTCGCAACGACCACGTCGTATGTATGATTATTGATTATTATCATGTACACTATTTACACGCCGGTCCAGAACTATTAATGTCGATGCTCCGCCAAAAATTCTGGATATTGTCTGCACGCCGCTTAGTTAGGCAACGAGTTCACATGTGCAACACATGCTTTCGACTCAAACCGCGTTCACCTTTCCCGCTTATGGCAGATTTACCGGACTACCGTACACGTGAAGTCAGTAAGCCATTCACGCATACGGGCTGTGACTATGCCGGTCCCATTGCCTACACTCCTATACGTCGTCGTGGTGTTCGTAGTGAGAAAGCTTATTTATGTATATTTACATGCCTGACAACCCGTGCTTTACATATAGAAGTCGCCACAGATTTAAGCACTTCTAATTTCTTAGCCGCGTTAAAACGTTTTCTCTCGAGAAGAGGCCCGGTTCGATTTCTTTACTCGGATAACGGGACCAACTTTAAGGGAGCGAGCTCGTATCTCCGCGACCTTTATAAGTTTCTTAATGAAGATTATAGACCTAAATTAGAACAAGAGTGCGCGGAGAGCCGTATTACATGGAAGTTTATATGTCCCAGCTCTCCACACTTCGGTGGTGCTTGGGAGAGTATGGTGAAGGTCGTGAAAACGCACCTTTTCCGAGTTATTGGACAACAACTCCTCTCTTATGAGGAACTCAGTACTGTGCTCACTCAGATTGAGTGCTTGCTTAACTCACGCCCGCTGACAGTACTGAGCTCTGATCCCGCGGAGCCTTCAGCTCTAACGCCGAGCCATTTTTTACATACGGCTCCTTTGTTGTCATTACCCGCACCGCAAGTAAATTCTGACTCTGTTAGTTTACTTCACAGGTATACGCTACTGGACAAATTAGTTCAGTCCTTTTGGAACCGCTGGAGGATGGAATATCTACACGGTTTACAGGTTAGGCAGAAGTGGAATACACCAACCACTCCAATCACTCCGGGTACGGTTGTGGTTGTTATAAATGATTGCGTACCGCCCCTAGCCTGGCCATTAGCGATTGTCGACGAGGTTCATCCATCTAAAGACGGCGTAGTTCGTGTGGCTACCATTCGAACCGCGAAAGGAACTTACCTTCGTCCAGTCGTTCGTTTGTGTCCTCTTCCAAGAAAATAATTAATTCGCTTTATAAAATTAGTAATTAATATAAGTAGTCCATATAATCTCAAGTATAACATATTCGTATATTTTCGCATATTTTAATTGTTTAACCGCGCGTATTGAACGCAAATTTATTTGTAACTCATGGTTGTCTTTTAAAGGTGACCCTTTAAGGAGGGGTGGAAATGGTTACGCCAATAATTAATTTAAAATAACAAACAGTAATGGTACAACACCTGATCCTATTCCCATCCCTTTCGCACGTACTGCCAAAATATATTATATCGCCGGTGCCGCTTGCGCCGAGTCTGTGAAGACATTGCGTCTCCAGCAGTCGTTGCTATTATATTCCCGCCGCGATCGAGTGATATCGTGTTAATTAATAAAACCGCTAACCCCGGACATTGCGTCCTTGTAACATTGAATGTGTCGCGCCTTCCGCGAATACTGCAGAAGAGGAGGTTCTCGTGCCGCTGAGGAACTGGAAGTAGCGGGCCCGCTGCTGTTTGCTGCCGATCCAGCTGGACGAGCGTAAATCTGCGCTCCAAAGGTCAGTGCGTGCATTATCCTCTCTCTCCCCTTATCTGCCGTATGTACCAAATCTCATACAGTCCACTTAAAACATCTAAGAATTAAAAACGTTAAACACCGTAACATATTGGCGCGACCAACCTACGAAACCAAAATGTATGAAACAGTTGTTATTTTTTGGCGATTTCTATGATGCTCTCACAGCAAGAGTTGTTTGTATTGATATTCCTATTAAAATGGTTTCGGTTTTTAATAGACTCTTCTAGTAACAGGTGTACGAAATAGACGTATGCCTATAGACTTCACTCACCTTTTCATTCCTTATAGCATTTGCTTGCTTGTTAAGGGCTTCCCGGGCGGACTTGGCACCTCGGTCTATGAACACTGTGCCCCACAACCAGCAGGCCGTTCCAAACGGCGCAAGATATTGCAGCGAGCGTTTAGCTACCACTGTGCACCGGTCCATCAACGGCCATAATACAGCTAGAACTGGAATAAAAAATACATTTTTGTATTGAGTTTTCCTTTTTTGATCTCCGAAAAAAAGGGCTGACTTCAGGGTGTCACTAATGGCATCCATTGCCACTACCTTTACTCTACCCAGTAGAGTTAATTCAAGAAACTAATAAATTACTTTTTTGTATATATAGACTACAGGCCCATGTAACACAAAAAAAAATGGTGGGTCATTTGAACCACCAGGTGACCTATCTAGAACGATATAAGAGCATAAAATAATAAGATTCAGCACTATGCCGTCACTTCTAAGCTGTCCAACTGAGTGCAGGTGAGAATTCAAAAGTACAGGTAGAGTGAGTACATTTTGGTCATATATTTTTGTACGGCATTCTTACCATCGATAGATCCATGAAAAATAATAAGAAAACGCGCAGTGCCGTAAAAATTTGGTGCGCCACAAAGTCGTTTTTTTTTATTTTCCGATAATTTCCAGGGTAAATTTGATCATTTGATTTTGTACGGCATCAGTTTCATACTATTTTAATACTGCTTCTAATCCATTATTCCGCAACGCCGTACAAAAATCATGCGACAAGGGGAAAACATAGAGGGTTGCAACAACCTCTCAAAAAAAAAGGGGGTGTTTCGACACAACATAAAATTAATTTATTTTGAAAGTATTTTATATATAAGATAATATTTTTTCATATGCAGTGCATTTTCGTTGGTCCAAAGGGGGAAAAAAGAAAAAAATTAAAAAAATCATATAGGTAACGAAATTTAAGGTGAAATTCATCACGTTATTTTTTTTATACGGCATTTATATAGTTTATTTGTACTAATTTTCATAGTCTTTTCGTGATTCTAGGTTCCTAGTTAGAAACTACGTAAATATGGGTTTGTATATTATCGATTTATACCAAAATAAGGTCTAGTAAAGGTGCAATCGTGGTAACACCTGGGAGTTCGGTATTAGCATTTGATAGGCGATGAAACCTACAGGATCAGTCGTAAAAAAAATCTTCTTAAATATACTTCTTCAACATAGGAACTTAGGTTTACTCTTTCAAGCATACACAAATTAATTCTCTTTGTTTAATTTTTGATGGGTGATATCACCTATTTATTATTAAGTTATCTTCGTCGTTATCTAGTATCCATAACACAAGTTCATAATGATACATAGGGTCATTACGCCTGTTATCGTCCACTTAGTGGAGTTATCAACTTTGAAAATAAAATTAAAATATTTCTTTATTATAATTTTATAAAATAACTACTGAAATGAATTCCTATATTAGTCTATTTATAATTATTGCGAACGTGTTAGTGGTGACAGTCATGTTGTTTTTAATATTTTAAAATAAGTAATAAAATGCCAATATTACCGGTTTCCGACCGCAAAGTTCAGTTTTCGTCCACCAGTTGTCCTATTTTCGACCGCATCAATTGAGTATGGATTTCATGAATAAAAATATGTTTTGAAATGAAATTGTTGATCAAGATAATAACTGTAGTCTAAAAATCAGTCTTCGTTACAAAAAGTTGTTAATAGTTATCTAATTAAAAAAAAATACAAGTGATCAGAATTAGTTTTCGTATTAATTAGGCATTTCTCTTAATTAACAATCACGACATTTCTATAAAACACATTTTTAAAATAAATTAATAATAATATGTAATAATTTTTGCGTTTACAAACGCGTAAATATTTTTTAAAACTAGAAAAAATACACTGAAAAAGATTGACTTTCTAAGATCCGAACGAAATATTGCCGTATATAGAGTAGAGGTAGGGCACAACAGACTAGCCGCTAGAATTTGCAGCCCAGGCTGCAAATTCTAGGTAGTACCTACCTCCTAATCCTCCCCACTACAAAAGACCACAGTCAAAAAAAAAATTTTGTGGTGACGGGGAAGGGATAAGGGTTGCCAGCGCGCGAGTGTCAGATCACTGTTGCAAGCATCTAAGGCTGCTTACCACCACCGTACTACGCTGATTACCACCAGGTAGAACGTATGCTTGTCTGCCAACCATTTACCATAAGAAATAACACCAATCACTATTCAAATAATGAGGTCATTCTTATTCTTAAATAAGGGGCTGAGGCAATCTCAGAGCACTTCGACCCTATGGGATCTTTTGTGCTTCCCCTTTCCTTATCACACATCCCCACCAACATCGAAAACATTTTGTATGAGTTTCACGATGTTGGCGGGAATAAGGTCTATAAAGTCCTGTGGTTAGTCTAAACCTAGGACCCTTAGTCGCCTGTTGGCTAGTGCATCGCGGTCACATAGTATGTGCTTTCTTCCTCCTCACCACACATTTTACAGATGGGGTCATCAGCTTTGCCTATTGTGCACAGGTGTCTTCTAGTGGCAAAGTGGCCAGTGAGAGCACCTCTGAGGCAGCGGATTTGGGTTATGCTGATTCTTCCCATTCTTTTAAGGTAGCCTATGTGTGAGTATCCTAAAAAGTTCTTTGAATGAGGTCATTACTATTATCCATCATAATATTACAAATTTAAAGAAAATTGGCCGATAACAACCCGTTAGTCCGTTTTGCCTTTTTAACCCCTAAAATATGATGTTGAACTTGCATATTTTTTCATTCATCATCATCATATCAGACGAGAGACTTTAGGACATAGGCCTCCCTCAAGGATCTCCTAACCGGTCGGTCCTGGGCTGACCGCATCCAGCGGCTTCCCGCGACCTTTACTAGATCATCAGTCCACCTTGTGGGGGCCTATCAAAGCTGCGTTCCCAGTACGTGGTTGCCAGTCGAGGACTTTTCCTTCCACCCCAATGGCCGTCAGTCCTCCTCGCAATGTGCCCTGCCCACTGCCACTTAATGTTCGCAATTCTTTGGGCTATGTCGGTGACCTTGGTTCTCCTGCGGATCTCATCATTTATGATATGATCACGCAGAGAAACTCCGAGCATAGCCCTCTCCATTGCCCTTTGGGTGACCTTGAGCCTTCTTCTTATCAGACCCATTGTAAGACATTGTAAGGCCCATTCATTCAACTGTTTGAATATTATTTGAAAAAATAGTATTGTAAAATTTTATTACTCTATCATAAAATAATCACTTTAATTTATTCTAAAATAACAAAGTATGTCGAAAACTGGGATTTTTTACTTTATGTAGAATTTTCGACCGCATGCCATAAATGTCTTACATTTATACTTTATTAAAACTTTATTGTTTTAATATTATTTCATTTAATAATATTGTAACATTTGGTTGTAGGTATTATAAAATAATCACTTTTAGTTTGTTGTAACAGAGCATGTCGAAAACTGGGACGTATTGTACTTTAAGCCCGATTTCCGACCATAGGCCATTTCAACGTATTAGGTTTATATTTTATTAAAGCTAATAAGCGGACGAAAATTGGCCATCGCAAATATTTGTACACATAAAGTTCATATTTCTAATTAAAATTTAGTTTACTTACATGCATTTTCGTATATCAGACAGAACCTAATTGACATGGGCGGGCCTGTTAAAGACCACCCGGTCGAGATTAGGACTTTCTAATAAAAAGGGCGTACCCTTTCTCGTCCACTTCGTTTTATATATTAATTATTGTAAATTAGAATAATAAACTATTCGTCCACACTATATTTATAGCAAGCTATATGTACAAACAGTAAACAAACCAAGAAATACAATAGAACTATTTTTTATTTACTGCGTAAGTTCCGGTACGTCACTATTTTTTCTGCAATATTTGACACATTTTCACTCTTTCGCCGGGTACCTTAAACTGCATAGCTTAATCCTAGTTAATGGCCGCGTTCCAGTGAACTGTGTAGGCATGTACTTACTGTGAAGTTATTCAGGTCGTAATACATAAATATTTTAAGGACCTATGCATAACCGTTTTGCTATTTTTTGGCGTTATATCAAGGAGGGCGGTTAAATGGACGAAAAGGGGAAGCGGTCGGCAAACAGGCGCAATGACCCTACTTTGGGATAGATAATTGGCGTGAGCGTGGAAATGTTATATTTTATTATTAATTAACGAGCCGATCCCAACGATTGTGACGCAAACAAAAGTAGGTACCTAGCTAGTACCTTAGTTATCTACATACTATCGGTACATAAGTAGGTAGTTACTTAATTAGTAACTGTCATTTGATCTACCGTGGGCGAAATTATGTCAATATGTTTATCAATCTGGATTTAAACTTTAATATATTTTGACACTTTTTATTTAGCCTACTAACATTATTACGTCTATTAGATAACGGACAAAATATACATATTACTTATCTAATAATTGAATAACTTAATTAAAAATATTTTTAGGAATGCATGAACATATGTAAATATATGAACAAACATGAACCGTGAATAAATGTTCATGCGCGTGCTCATCACACAATCATTTGCCCCTACCAGGATCCGAACCAGATGTGCAGGCCGCGATAAACTAACAGCCTAGGTACTCCAACACGACGCCTTTACCAGGTTTTACTAAACTATAGGTAACCTGAGGTTATAGGTATCTTTATTACCTATAGCTATTACATATTCTATCTAAAAGACTGTGGAAATAGGTTTTAAAAAGCTCTGAGTCACGCTTAGATTAATTGCTTTAATCTAAGGAGTCACGTCTGAATGTAGAGTATTATATAGGTACTCGCTATTGGTATATTTTCAATGTTTATGAAATATCTACCGCCTAAATTACTAAAACTAATTAAATAAAAATTGTTCCTGAGCATCATTAAATTTTATAAAATCACTAGCATTTTTCAGTGGCTCAGCTCGTGTTAGATTTTTGTCTGGAAGTTATTTATCTATCCCTCAGGAACAGTCCTTTATCTTATATATAAAATTCTCGTGTCACAATGTTCGTTCCCGTACTCCTCCGAAACGGCTTGACCGATTCTCATGAAATTTTGTGAGCATATTGAGTAGGTCTGAGAATCGGCTAACATCTATTTTTCATACCCCTTAGTGATAAGGGTTGTCCACCCTTAATTTTTTTTTAATTTATAAGGCAAAACTACGTTTGCGGGGTCAGCTAGTCTACATCTAAATATCTCAATAAAAGGTACGTTTTGTCTGTAGGCGTTTACAAAATTTCATGGTAGTGCCTAATCGTTTGAGTAGTTTAGTCGTGAAAGCGTAACAAATAAACAATACATTTCAAGATTAAATATGTATTTTAAGTAATTTATTTAATAAAATAAACTAATACAAATTCATATTAATTCCATAAACGTCTCAAATATACACCTACAGACGATTTTGACGGTTACTTATATTCAACTCAAGATAATTGATTGACTTGACACGATCGTTGTGTTTGTGACCTTTTTTCTTTGCAAAAACTACGCACAGAAAAAAGGTTTAAGTACCTACGTACGAAGTTACGTTACTTCGTCAGAAAAAATTTCAGCTACTCTCAAGTGTAATTAACTTCACTTGCTTTAACAAAAACAAAATACTACAAAAAAAAACAATAAGTTACTTCGTAATTTAGAAGAAGATAAATATACGTTTATGAATAGGTGTCATTATGATACTTTTTATATTCATAAATAGGTATTTTATTACGTAACTAAACATGTAGGCAGGGCTGACATCATCTACTTACTTGACATTTAGGCAATTAAAATAACTAAGTAATTATAGGTAATTGTTTTATCTATCAAACAAACTAGGTACCTACCTATGATTTTTTTACTCTCTCTCACTCACTCCCTCTCTCTTTCTATGTTGTTTATAGCACTATATCAATTGTTAAAAGAAAAACTTCAAGTAAAATACAGTTTAAATCCTGTCTGTCATACATAACCATTATCTAGGTGCAATGTTACTTACTAAGTGGGTATATTAAATGCTATCGCCATTCTAACTCTAATCTCTTTGTTGTTACGTTACGAGCCACATGAGGAAATGCTAGCACAAAAGAGACCCGAACAAAGCAAACAGGAAAGTCTTTTGAAGGTACTTATGTAAGTTTAGTTTTATTTAGAGAAGCGATACCAATAGCCTCATCATATTTGTAAGGAACTAATACTAATTATTCATGAAGAAATATTTGATCTAAGTAAAACAGACACGTAAATAAAAATCAATAAGTTCTTTATTGAAACTGACTTTGCTCAGCACTTTTAAATCGTCAAAAATCATATTATTGTTTCGGGAACAAAAATGATCATGTTATTTATCTAGGAAAATAAGTATTTAGTATTGTATGGGTAAGAAAATAATCATGTTATTTATCTAGGAAAATAACTAATTTTAATATAGCAGGGAAGAAACGGTGAAAGCGAAGCACTCTACTTTGATAATACCTGGAACTCTACAATTTTGGTCAATAGATGTACTAAAATGCCTATTTTTTGTAATTTTAGAGTACTTACGTACTTACTTTTCAGTGCACCAGCAATATTTTAATTTAGAAATACTTAAAGATTTTTTTTGAAAAAAACTTACAAATTTATTATTATTGCGTTCCTAGGTAGTTAATAGTACACATTACACACAATGCTTTTGTTTGTTCTAACTAAACGAACAAACATTTTTATAACCGGTTTCTAAATCTCGAATAACGCGAAAGTCAACTTTCTTGTTCTCCAAAACTACGCCTACAAATAACCATTCATTCAAAGATATGAGAAGTTCTGCCACGTTACATAAATAGGTATAATCTTTAGGTTATTATGTAAGTAATTTAGAAAAGTAATTTCATTTGATCTCGGCCATACTAAAAATACTGAGTGCCTATTGAGTATTTATTTATTCGTAAACAAACGAAAACTGTTGTGTGACATAATATTGGCCGGTCAACATATTTTGTGACAGTTATCTGAGGAAGTTTACAATAAAAGAATAGGTTTCTAGTTAAGTTCGCCTTTTTATTAAATTTAAAAGCAAAATCCCTCTTGCACTTTATTTGATAAACGTTAATTTGGTTACGAACACGTTAATTTACACTCATATCTATCGAAAGTGACACAATGATATTATTATAAATTATTATACAAGAAGATTGGATAGTTCGAAAAGTACCTAATTAATATCGTATTTTAACTTTCTCGAATACGTAAGAAGTATAGAGGATGTCTTGGAATCGTCAAAAAAAATTGTCCTCGAGATTTTGACGTATGAATGTAAAAATACCGTTGTTGGAATTATGTCTGTGTGTGCGTTTGTGCGTTAGCACGATACCTCGAGTATGCTTTAACTTATTGCAACCAAAGTTAACATGCATGTATGACATCAAAATATAAGGTTTCTATCAACTTTCGAGTCGATTCCGGTATACGAAAAGTCAAGGGGAGACCACACCCGATTTTTTACGTGGAGGTATATAAAAGAAAGAAAGAAATACATTAATTGACCAGCACAAAGACAACAAAGGAAACACTATACAATAAAATCATAAATATGAATTGTTTCCGAACGGAATTCTCACGTTACCTCACGTTATTTTAAACACAATCTATAGAAGTCTTTAACATCAAAGTTTGTCAAATTTTGTCTTTATGACTACATACACGTTAGAAAATGGCGTAATCTTTTATTTATAGTATTGCGGCTGCGTAATAAATGAAGTCACCAAAAATAGAAGGGCGCGTTTCTCTGCCTTACCTTGCTTTAATGGGTTTCTTATCAGGAACCCATTTCTCAAACATTTTGCTTTACTAAATAGAATAGCTACACAAGTACGCTATAAATACAAACTCAAAATAACACCACATTTTTAATCCACGCCTGCCTATAAAGTGGGATTTTTCGCACGCTACGCATACCGTACTGAAAACCCCACTTCCTGTCCGCCTAGCATGACCACCGAAACACGATATGATATAGCCATTTATCGCTTTAACTGTCAAAAATCATTGGTTATAACCGCAAACCTTTGATTATATGTAAATAATCAAAGCTGCAAACTTGATATTTTATCGAAACTGCGAACATTTTACATAAGGCTTATACATGTTCGCAGTATCGATGGAGATGGAGGTTAATGCTGGTTCCGATGGAGGCTAATGCTGGTTCCGAAAAACTGAGAGAGCCCGCTGAGAAGAACCAGTAAGAAACTCAGTTAGCTGTTGAATCTCGTCCAATCTCACGTGGGATACAGCGGAAGTCTCGGCAAACATCACGTAACTTTTTTTCCGTCAAAAACAATGTATAATACAGTTTTAAATTGTTTTTGACAAATCTCTCGTGAGGTAAGGGGATGGGGGTGGGGGGTTGACCAATCTCGGGACCTCTCATCAGGGCTGAAAAAGGTCCGAAAATCGACAAAAACACCCAAAGTAATTAATGAACGCCCCCGTACTTAGTCTACGCAACTCATAAGTTAACCTAAAGCTATATTGTGCAGTACTTTACACTGATGTCGCCTTAACGGTAATTACTTACCGTATAAGTCGAGACCACTCTGATGATTCAGGAGAAGCACAGCACCTCTTGAATTGTCTACGTTGTGGAGCCCACGCACCGTCCATGTGATGCCCTGAACTTTCGCAGCCATCCTCAACAACGCAGCTGGAATTCTAAAAGCCAATATCATTATTATTTTTTCAACACACTTACCTATAAAACCGCCACTTACATTATGTATTTACAACGGAAATCAATGTTACGAAGTTTGCGAAAAAAAGCTTGAAGTGGGTAAAATGGGGTTGAAAGTTTGCATGGAAGTTCGATATTGTTGAATATAAAATCATGAATCAGACTTTAGGCACTTGTTAAGAAATAAATAAGATTAGTTTTTTTTGGAATTTCGAACAGTGTGGGTATGAAATAGGGCCATAGGTTCACAAAGTGGGCGAATACGCCCCGTTGTGGGCGTTGAGACTATCGGGGCAGTAGAAGACCTAGAGAATATTAAGGGGCATTGAGATAGCATATATTCGTGGTAATACCTGTTTTAAATTCGTGAGATATGGTCAATAAAATTAAGGTTGGGCTCTAGAAAAAAATATAATTCTGTAAGTCTCCGTGATTTTTGTTGTGCTAATAATTTTGTACTTTTAATTTTCTTTTTAATAAATAAACTAAAAAAAAAGTGGGCGGTGCGCCAAATAAGTTTGAGAAACTGTAAAAAAGGATATTAAAGACGTATCTGAGACGTCCAAACAAAGTAACGCTTTCACACCGGAACCGATTTTGATGAAATTTAGTATAAAAATAGGCTAGTCCTTTAGGCTTATGTCCTACATAAGCTGCCTTTTTTAAACGATCGTCATTATCGAAGAATTAAAAACTTTGTATTTAGGTTCTTTGTAAGAAGTAAATAAACATTTGTTTGTATGAGTATTACTTGGAAAATATATAAGTACCTACATATGCCCTAAAAATATAAAAATGCTGCCTAAAGTAACTATTCCACGCGAACGAAGGCAAAAGCTAGTAGGTATAATTATAAGTACAATAATATAACCCAACTGAATGGTATTTAAGTTGAAACAAACTATTGTTTCCAACGACACTAATTAATGATTAACTTAAAAAATGGTCATTTTAAAATATTTGTAAAAAGTAGTAAGGTCAATGATACAAAACTAATTATACTTTGACACCTTTTTCTTGTAAGTGCCATAGGGTCACGTCAGATATCGTGAAACATGAATAACATTGTATTCATTGTATTCAATCGGATAATGGTACTACCTTAGGGAACGTTACTACCGACATTATTTAAAATTTGTCATTTAAATAACTGTTAGAACTGGTGCATTTTTTAATATCGATGGCATAAAATCACAATGAGTAATATAAATAATACAAAATAAATGATATGTGATATTACCTATCTTGTATGTTTATAATCATATTTCCTTAGATAAGTAGGTACATTGCAACATCTTAGCTAAGCAACGTTGTTAGAGTATTATCAGAAAACTATTACAATAGCACTAAAAACTAACATAAAAAATTTAAGAGGCGATAAGGGCATGTAATTTTCGAACGATCAAAGACCATGAAAAAATATAAATGAGTATATGAAAAAATTCAAAAAATATAAATACGTACTTATAAAATAGTCTCGTTTTATAAGTATTTATATTTATTGAATTTTTTCACAACAAATTATTATAAGAACTCAAAATTTACACATTTCCTAAGTGTATTTAAAAAAATCTTCAAACTGTTTTACCAACAAATAAAACATCTTACCAAAATAAAAAATCTGGAGTGGTCTCCCCTTGACTTTCTCGTATACCGCAAACGACTCAAAGGTTGATAGAAACCTTATATTTTGATGTCATACATGCATGTTAACTTTTGGTCACCCATCCGAGTACTGACCGCGCACTTGGTTGCTTAACTTCCGTGATCAACGGCTCAAAATTTGATAGAAACCTTATATTTTGATGTAGTACACGTATGTTAAATTTGGTTGCAATTAGTTAAAGCATGCTCGAGTTATCGTGCTAACGCACAGACACACAGATATACAGACACACAGACACACACACAGACATAATCCAAAAAAAATATTTTTGGACTCAGGGAGGTAAAAACGTGTAAATCCGTCAAAATCTCGGGGTCGAATTTTTTGACGATTACAAGACTTCCTCTATACTACGTACTTATACGAGAAAGTAAAAAGTGACATGGCTCGGCAACTCCTTGAGCTATTTTCATAAAACTTTATTCACCTTGTAGATAATTTGTAAATATGTTCATAACATGAGAGAAAAAGTAGCAGCTTGTTCAGAAAAATCGATAGTTTTTTTCGTTTTCTGCATGTTTTCTGAGTGTGCTATGCAGGTACGCGATCTGACCATGGCATAGCAGAATCAATATACGATACAAAGTGCCCAATGTTCAAAGTTCAAATGAAGAATAACATTAGACCTTGACTTTTGCACCAATCGGAGAAATGAGTCAAAAACACAGCTATTAAAAATAAAGGTCGCGGCACACTTATCAGCTCGTAAAGGGAACGCCTCTTTTTTACTATGAACGCTACGGAACGGCTACGAAACGTAGAGCATCGCCTCTTTTCCATAGTAAAAAGAGAAACAAAAATAGAGTATCACAAAACCTGCTATTGCACCAAAAACTCAGGTGAAACTCTCTAAACGCTAACCCAATATTTAAAATGTGTTCATAAACTTATGAAGTCCGATACTAAATGATGAAATAAAATACGGGTTTCACAATCCCAATTATAGTTAGAACGTGAAAACCGCAATGAAAATTAAATTAATATTTAACTATTATTTTTATTTTTCATTAGAAACATTAGCAAAGGGTATGTCTACGTATATTTTTTTTTTCATTGGAGTTGCAGTCGTACAATATTTTATTTTCAAGTTTACGTTTTATAATGAACTAGCTTTTGCTCGCGACTTCATTCGCGTGGACTTTGGCAGCATTTAAAATTTTTTAGAATACTTAATTTTCTACTTAGCATAAACATGTTTACATTAAATATACAGTAAACACAGACTTGTTTAGACTACCATACATAAACAAATATTTATTTATTTCTCATCAAGTACCTACATACTTTAATTAATGTTTATGAAGGGGAATATCGACTGTGCCAGATGATTAAATTACACACTTTTATTTTTTATATATTTATACACTGTCTTTTTATGAACCTGTATTAAACCAGAACCCAAAACAACAGTTTTTGTAAGCATATCAGTAACGCAACGATATAAAAAATGCAATTTTTATCACGTGTTAACGGATTAACGATTAACGTTAACTTGCGTTAAATCTTCCTAAATGTAACGTTTTAACTTAAACGTTAAAACGTTACATTTAGGTAAATTTATTTTTATTATTAACGGATTAACGAAGTTCACTATTTGATTAACGGTGCCCAGCTGTTTCTCTCCATGGTGGACCATGGAGAGTGAATTTAGACAAATGGAACCCATATGTAGCGGATGATATTTTTTAATGTCCGCCACGATGGATATTAAAATCGATGTTATCGTAATCAGCGACCCGATAAACCATAAAATACCCATGTTGATTTTAAGACTTTGTCACCCCATTTCCCACTCGTAGGCGAAAAATTATGAACAAACCTGAAACACATGTTTACTCGTTTATCGATAGGAGTACTTACACTTGTGAAGTGTTCAATAAAATAGCCTAACTAATCTTGAAATAATTTTATTTTTGCGTTTACAAACGCGTAAATATTAATACTAGAAAATGCACTGAAAAAAAATCGACTTGCCCGCCTGAGGCATGTCGATTTTTTCAGTGCATTTTTCTAGTACTAACTATAATCTTGTTTCCCCATACAAGCCTTCATCCCCTTAGGGTTACAATTTCGAAAAATCTGGCGTTACCCCTTGTCTTTGTCATAAAGGGAACTTCTTGGCAAATTGTCATTTTCAATATATTATCTAGGTCCAAGGGTATGGGCGGGCGTTGATCAGTCAGTCAGTGAGTCAGGACTTCTTTTTATAGGTATTAAGATTAAATATATCGAGCCTTAAAATACACGCTTGTGAAATTGTAAAACCATTCTTTCCATTTTCTAATTTAAAAGATATTAAATTTTACATGCCTAGGTACTCACAATGCAGGTACGCTATTAAACTATGACGGTATTAATTGGGACACATGACCGGTTGCACCAAGATAAACTTTATAGAATTTCGTAAAAAATTAACATAAGTTATATTTAATATGGAACAACCCACTACTATGAATTAAGTTGACCTTTACGTAACTTTTTGCAAAATTGTAAAACGTATAACTTGGTGCAACTGGCCGAAGTGTATGCATTTTGTTAAACATCTAAACATGTAATTAGTCTTTAAAAAAATACTCACAATGCATTCTTTGGGCTGAACGGCCTGAACAACATCAACGGTAGAGGTGCGGTCGCAAATATTAGCGATAAAACTATGAACAATGTGAACTGAAAACAGTACAAAGCCATTAATTTTAAATACAATACATCACATAAAACGATAAATACCAATAAAAAATTATATCAATTTTCTAAAAACATATTTATTCACCTACTATCTACTGATAAGTGTTCAAATATTCGTTAGCGAAAAAAACAACTCTAATTAACAAAATAACAAAATACCTCAGTGCACTAAATATTTGTTGTTTATTTTAATACTTTGGCAATCAGTCGTCAAACATGGTCAAGCGACGAATTCTGCCAATATGACGTGGCGCTAACTAATTTAAAAAACCTTCAAATAAGTTAATAGTAATTGTAAATGGATATAAAATTCTTCTCTGTATAGAGAAGAAAGGTATTTCGTCTAGGTATATTTGTGTGCATTTTATTTTACTGTAAACTATTAGATAAGCTAATGAACAATTCAAGTCTTTATTTTAGAAACATTAGAGGTAGGTCAATTGGACATATTTTATTTTACCCCGCAGAACTCACATTTTCCGAGTAGGTACCTAGCTACCTAGACTACCTACCTGCTAAGTGGCTTATTCTAAGTACCTATTTCTGTACCTACTGTGAGAAATCTTTACTCTTGTGAATGGATATTTTTGATAATTACACAGTGAAAACGATGTTTTTTTATAATACTCATCATGCTAGCTGTAATCCGATCATAAGGTGTTTGATAGACAAAATTTTTAAACATTTCCAATAAAAAAATAACATAGAAATATTTACCAAACTATACATTAATTATGGTTGGTTAAAAATAGATAGAATGAATAACGGTAATGAAAATAAAATCTCACCTTTATATAATATCTAGCCATAGAACTGATTGTAAATAAAATAATTAGGAGTGCCATAACACACCCCAATACCACGTTGAAGGCAGACATCTTCGTGATGTGTACATAAATTTCTGCAACAAATAAAATTATGGTTAAGATATATTTTAATAGATATCTCCCAAATGGGCACACGACCCAATTTAGGAATTTATCTCTAAGTTGGGTAATGGTCATTATAGGAAATGATGCACGTAAATATCTGACGATTACCGATTAAGCATTTCATAGAGAAGACAACATACAAACACACTTTATTTATTGATTTATTTAATTTTTGCTTACACTTACTAGCAAATGCATAATTATTATGATGAAATAATTTTTGTCTGAAAAATAAACCTAATAATTTATGACCTAAAAGTACAAAAAATAAAAACAAAGATACAAATAAATAAGAATAGAAAAAATAAATTTTACAAATATATAATACGTATATTTTATTTTTTCCAATCATACATCATATAATAAGCCGCTAGACGCTGCGCCTTAATTTACTAATATTATAAACGTGAAAGTTTGTATGGATGTGTGTTTGTTACTCTTTCGCGTAAAAAGTACTGAGTGGATTTCATGAAACTTTACGATAATATAGCTTATACATCAGAATAACATAAAGGCTATAATTTATTACACTAATCCTGCTCAGACGTAGTCGCGGGCAGAAGCTAGTTGCCTAGTAAAAGAAACTGAAAAGATTAAAGTGAGATAACTTTTATGGTCATTGGCCCACGCCCGGTGACGTCTGTGTCGTCCTAATAACTCGCTGACACGATTCGCTTTATCTAACGGGTTTATAGAGCTTGTATACAAACTGAAGCCTACTGCCAACACGTTTTATAGTATGTCCGCGACTTCGTTAGCGTAGATGTCGGAAAATAGGCCTACCTCGATAAATGGACTATCCAACAAAATAATAATTTTTCAATATCAATCACAGTACCGTAACCCGAGGCTACTTGGACTTTGCGGGTAACTTTCATAGTTTATGGGGCTATTTTAGTTCAATTTTCCGGGCACTCTGAGTTAGAACAAATATAATATTTAGAATCTAGAAGTCTTCCTTCAATGTTATATCTGGGGTGGCAAAAACCTCGGAACCGCGTATCAAAAGACTGAAATCCAGACCAAAACATTTGAGACTTTAGACGAAGATGATAAGCCGCTTTTATTCTTCGCAAGTTTCAATGCCATCAAAATTGAAACTTGCGAAGGATAAAAAAGTTGAAGAGGATGGAAACGTGTGCAGCATTTGCAAATTTGACTAAGTAACAACATTAGATATCAATTAAAGAAGGATTGGATCTACTGTGATCTATCGTAAATGGGTCTGTGGTTATTGCAATCATTGATCCAAAGCAAACTCATATGGATGTCCCCGATGCCAAGATTCAAATTGATATTTTCAGAATTTTTATAAGTAATAATGTTGATTTGCTGGTTGAAATAATTAACTGTCAATGTCCTGATGGATTTTATGTGATTTTAAGGTAAAAAAGTTTCCATTATAATAAGATTAGAAATAATAGAAACTCAACAAATTCAAAGTAAATATCGCTTTTATTTTTGAAAAATGACCATAATTAATGATAAACTACACCCAATTTTCATATTTTTTTATTTTAAATTTGTCAAAGATAACTGCTCTAAAATTATCTTTGACTTTCAAGCAAATCTAAGGAGATGTAAAAGCAGCCTCACCCTACAGGCTACTTTGCACCTTTTAAAAAAAAGTAAATGAAGAATCTGAGAGTGCTGTTTTAGCACACATCTCAAAGCCATCACTTTAATTGTTCTGTTGAGATGCGAAAAGCTTGAACTATGCTTTAAGTTTTTTTTAACTCTACAAAAACCTCCAAAAATATGTCTAAAAAGCCCCGGCTTACGGTAGTTCCTGAGATTAGCGCATTCATCCAAACAAACAAATAAACTCTTCAGCTTTATACTTTTAGTATAGATATATCGCACAGATAAAGAGATAATAGGGCTTTCTGGGTCGGATGTTGCACTAAAATTAGCAATGATCTCGACTATATACTTCGGAAGAAACCGTTACATCCACAGAAATATTATTATTATTATTACTGTAGTTATATCCAACTAGCTTTTGCCCGCGACTTCGTACGCGTAGAATAGTTACTTTAGGTAGCATTTTTTTGTGTAGGTACTTATTATGCAAAAAACACACATACAAACTGCCGTGCACTACAGTAAATGGCATTTTTACTATCTACCATTTTATGTTTTTCCATCCTTTGCTACTTACACGCAACCTTTCATCCCCAAATGGGTCAATATTTCAAAAACGCTAGAACAAATACTTGCGTTTCATGGTTTTATCTTCGGTAATGAGAAATCACATAAAAATTTTCATCTCATATTTCAACCCCTTCATTCCCTTTTTCACAAAAAAGGTAGCTTTTATTCCATTTCGAGGTTTAGTCTATTTTTGTACCGAATTTCATTAAATTCGGTTCAGGTGTTAGGCGTGAAAGCGATTAAGCTAAAAAGTCGCGTCCACCATCTTGGATATCAAAATGGATGCTGTATTCTGAATCCTGACTCCGAATACAGCATCCATTTTGAGACCTCCGAAAACTACAAAGCTGATACCCATATCAAATTTAAAATTCGCGTCCGCCATCTTGGATCTAGAAATTGATGACGTATTTGGAATCGCGACCCCCGAAAACTACGAAATTGATACCCAAATCGCTTTTATGTTAAAAAGTTCCATCTGCCATCTTGGATCTCGACGTAGATCATGTATTTGGAATCAGGACCCCCGAAAACCTCGAAAATGATACCCATATTCCTATTAAGTTAAAAAGTCACGTCCGCCATCTTGGATCTCAAAATCGATGTTATATTCGGAGTCAGAATACCCAAAAATCTCGAAAATGATACCCATATCGATTTTACATTAAAAAGTCGCATCCGCCATCTTGGATCTCGAAATAGAGGTCGTATTCGGAATCGGGACCCCCTAAAACCACGAAAATGACACCCATATTGACATTTTGTCAAAAAGTCGCGTCCGCCATCTTGGATCTCGAAATAGGTAGATGTTTAATTCGTAATCCGGACCCCCAAAAACCACGAAAACGATACCCATATTGAAATTATGTTAAAAAGTCGCGACCGCCATCTTGGATCTCAAAATAGATGTCGTATTCGGAATCAGGACCCTCAAAAACCACGAAAATGATACCCATATTGATATTTTGTCAAAAAGTCGCGTCCGCCATCTTGGATCTCGAAATAGATGTTTTATTCCTTATCCGGTCCCCTAAAAACCACGAAAACGATACTCATATTGACATTATATTAAAAAGTCACAACCGCCATCTTGGATAGGAACTTTATTTCTTATCAAGTGTCTAAATTCAAAGTTTCATGGTTTTATCTTTAATAATGACGAACTTCCATACAAATTTTCATCCCCAATTTCATCCACACTAAATTTCAAAAATCCTAGAACTATTTCTTTCTTTCTTCTTATTAAGTCCCTAATTTCAAAGTATCATGGTTTTATCTTTAACAATGACGAATTCCCATACAAACTTTCATCCACTATTTCACTCCCATACAGGTCAAAATTTAAAAAATCTTAGAACAAATATTTCTTTCCGTCTTATTAAGTGCCTAAATTCAAAGTTTCATGGTTCTATCTTCAAAAATGACGAACTTCCATACAAACTTTCATCCCCTATTTCAACCCATTCAACCTTTCATTTCGCAATAAAAAGTAGCCTATGTCCTTCCCAGAGATCTAATCTATATTTGTACCAATTTTCATCAAAATGGGTTCAGTGGTTTAGACGTGAAAGCTTAACAGACAGACAGACAAACAGAGTTACTTTCGCATTTATAATATTAGTAAGGATATGATGATGGATACTACCTATTGAATTGTGAATACTAATGTCGCTAAGGTTATTCGTTCCACGATAAAAAACCAAAGACACAATAAAAATCTGAATGTGTATTTTCTAAAAAAAATATCTATTTTCTCCAGATTTCTTCTACGTAATATTCAATATAAATTTAGCATAAAAAAAGACTTAGATTATCTATAAGTTAATAGGTATGACTGCGACAGTTTGTTATGATTACACGGAGAAGGTTAACATCTTGCATCACTTTATCACATTCTGCGATCGTGTTATGATTATCCAAACACCTCACATTCATACGTTACTTATTAAGTCGTAGGGCTGCTAGGAAAATCTATAAAAAAAAAAAAATTTCAAGGAATGCAACGATTTATTTTCGTTGGATCAATATTTTATGTTTTCTTTTGGAAAGGCCTGGCAATATGAAGAAGAAAGCAAGACAATGAGTGTTTGGCGGGAAACCATGGCGACTGGATGTCGATCTTTGTTTCGATAATTCAAAATTGCTTCGGAGTGGATTTTGTGCAGTGAAAGTGATGTTGTTTCGTTGCATAAGGATCCGTGTTGACGATCAGTTATGAGAAATCATAGAAATAAAGGTTTTGTGGTGTGTACGACATTGAGAATTTTATAGTGGGATTTCCACCTCATCAGTCACCATCATGAGGTCTATACCATGCATTGCTCGCCATCATCAACAGCTCATATAATATGCCCACAGAGGGGCTCGAGCCTACTCGACACTAGGGGCGATTAGGCCTTAGTCAACCACGCTGGCCAAGAACGGGTTGGTCGACTTTACACACAACCTAAGAATTTCTTCATAGGTGTGTGCAGGTTTCCTCACGATGTTTTCCTTCACCGTAAAAGCGTCCATTAAACGTACATATGAATTCAAATTTTTAAAACACATTGGTACGTGGTGGGGATCGAACCAGTGCCTCCCGGGTGGGAGACACTGGATCGATCCCCACCACCAGTTAAATACCTATATTGATATTTAAAAAAAAAATCTCGAGTACCAAAAGAGCTCTTTTGGTTTGATCTCGAAGCAAAAATGGTATTTGCCTTGAGATCTTACACACCATAAGAGCTTTGCTTTACTTTTTGTTTTAAATAAGCTCCGCAGAAGACTGTAACGTCCAATCTTTACATAAACTTAATTACAGTAGTACAGTTATTTTACTTTTAATTTTAATAATATTTTTAGCCTAATTAACATGTGGGTATTTAAATGTTGTCTTTGGTTTTCTCACCTACTTAAAACAATTTTCTCATTAAGGGTAGAGGAGAAAAGTTGTATGTTTGACATAAGAACAATTTCTTTTGATGTTTTTTGGCTCGTGCCTTCGGAGATTAATATATCGATAATATACCGATAATCAAAGCGATGATCATTATTTTTCTTTTTAAATCCAATGATGCAGTTTTTGTTTTCATCAAAATCGGGCTCGCGACTCCTTTGAGTATTTTTCGATATTTCTTAAAGTTTAGGAGTTAAGCAGATCGTGATATGCCCGGGCACGTCATGAATGCCGCGTTTATGTTTTAGGCCATAGTCAGTCCACTCCGCTTGGTCATAAAAAAAATAATCCTCAATTGTCTACTGATCATTCTTTTGGTGCTAGAGAGGTGAAAAATATTTTATTTTCAATTTATTTAATTAAATCTTATCAAGTAATCTTTAGTGCATGATTACTAAATAAATATCGGGAGTTTTAAAAAATATGTTATACAGAGGAATTGATAAATGAGAATTGAATATTATATTGGATACATTATTCCTGAGTGGCATAGGCTACATTTGATTAAAAAAACTATGCGCAGACGAAGTCGCGGGCGGATAAGTTTAGTTAGGCTATTTTAAAATAATGTTAAATGTAGGTAATTATGTAGGTAATTAAATGTAGGTAATGGATCGATCGAAGGTAATCGTTCTTAAAGGGGTCCACGTCCGTAAGCCTCCTCGTGGCGGACCCCGGTGGGAAAACTTTCTCGGCGGGTGTGTGGCTGTTGACGGCCCTTTTCAGGGCCACGACCGCGGCCGTAGTCCCCCGGGTGCGGTCCGATGGCTGCTCCCGGTGTCCTCGTCAGGAGGACGCCGGGGTGGATGTTTAGTGGGTATGGAGGGAACGCCTTTACCTCGAGTCCCACATATCCCCTGCGATTGGTACCACCCCGCAGGACCGAGGCGTAAATGCATTTGACCTCCCCGACAAAAAAAGTAATTGTTCTTAAAACTCGTTATCTATGATTGTTTTTTAATCCTACGTGCGCAGTAAGAGGTACATATTACACGTAGGTAGGTCGAATAACCTAATCTTAATCTTTAAGAAACGTTAATTTATTATGGTAATCAAACATTATCACACTTTTTAGAAAATTAACCTTTAAGTTTTGGTAGATACTTATCATAAGATTAGTTACACAATTTTGCAAATGCATAAGTACATACAATAGATAACAAATCTGTTAATCGCACATAATGAAAAAATACATCAATTAATAAGTACCTAGGATTAAAATAAAATATAAGTAGTCAAGATAATAATAACATTACCGTGATATAGTCTTTAGACAAAAATTCCAGGTAGGTAGGTTAGTTCCATTCCCGGGGTCCTCGTCCGGAAGTCTCCTCTTGGCGGACCCTAGTAACGTGGTGGGGAAACTTTCTCGGCGGGTGTGCGGCTTTTCATGCCAAGTGTGTCCGCTTGGCATTCGAAGTCACATGCCATCGTCGTCGAGTTGTTTTTGTTTTCCCACCACGGCTATTATTAAAAATGTATTAAATAAATACTACGTCTAATCCCTTTTTGTCTTTAATCTAAGCGTCTCTTAGATTAAAGCGAAAGGGTAAACTTTTAATAATTTTGGTACCTATTGTTATTAGATGTGTCGGGTGGCTGAACCAACCTTGTGTTTACCTAATAACATCTACAATAAAGTTAAATTGGTCTTTTATGGGGGGAATAAGTACATAATTAATCAGCACTCTACAATAGTAAATTAACTTTTAAAAACGTTTTCATTTTTGGTTTTATTGCTTTTCTGTGTGAACACAAAACTCGTATAAAACTAAAATTTAAAAATTATTATCCACAATACGTATTTATGGCCTGTTTTACAATACCCCAATAAGTTCAGCATAACCACACGTCGGTATACGTCGCAGGCGGATTGTATTACACGCCGTATTACAAAACGGCGCGTTGGATATGTGAAATAAATAATTCCACTCCGCTTGGTCATAAAAAAATAACCTGAACCTACCAATAATATGCGATCTCCATTCCAATATACAGACTAATATAGAACTACTACTTTTCTTTGGTTAACAATTCTCACTAAGTTCGTTGATTCTCACACACTTCAATCCGCTGCGCCGATTTGTAATACGATGTGTTATACATATGATTCGCCTGTGACATACTACCTACTCTGTCAAGAAAGTACCGGAAAAATCAATAATACACAAAATGTTAGTATATAAGGTTACACTTACGCTTACGCCAACGAATAATCCAATTATCAAAACATTTTTTAAACGCTGATTCTGGAATTAAGTTCTGGGGACTTATCGCGCTATTTACAACGTTTTTACCAAAACCAAATCGTTATTATATTCTTTATTTACCGTTTGACCTTCCGGCAAGAATTCCGAGTGCACAACACCGCGAGAGTCAAAGAAAACAGTCAACATGACTTTGACTTTTGATCGATTTTCGGTTTCGATTAGAATTCCTACGTCATTGGTTTCGATTAAGTTGGAAGGCGCCACTCTGAAGCTTGTTGAATAGTTTGCATGTAAATCTCGTAAACCCACATCTCGTCACCAATAACAATGCGTTTGAATGTTGGGTCGGAATTGAGTTTTTGGAGAAAATTCAGGTCTTTTGGGGCTAGCCGAGCGGCAGCATGTTTCATACCCAAGTGATTATTTGAAATGGTACGGATCGACTCGTGAGATACAGAAAATTCGGCGACTATCTCACTCATTAAAGTCCATTCCCGATACTTTTTTGCCTGAATGTATGTAGTAAATTAGCAACTTAACGTAACTCTAACAATTGAACTTTTGGGGTTTTATTACTTTTATTCAAGTATGTACAAAATAACCAGAAAAAATGCGCAAAAAAAAAAATCGACTTGCCTTAGGCGGGATGGGGGGAATATTTTTGCAAATATTTGACGCCCAGTTAAGAGGAAACTACGTTACATTATGGAATAATTTAAGTAATAATAAGTAATGTCAACGCAGCCGCCCGGATTGCGGAAGATGCGGGTTTAATTCCCGCCAGAGGCAAGTCGATTTTTTTCAGTGCATTTTTTCTAGTATTATAAAATATTTACGCGTTTGTAAACGCAAAATTAAAATTATTCTATGAAATAACCTTTAATATCAGGCGACTGCAATTACCTATGTCGATCGTTGAAATCCTTCACATCCTCATTCACACCTCAAAGAAAAGTAACAGTTGTCACTTGTCACCACTCGCCTAACCAAAATGTAGAGACAGGTAGAGACAGCTTTCCGATAACACTATTTATGACAAATTAAATTTTCGAGACTATTAATAGCTAAGTACCTACTAGCAATACTCTAGAATCTAGAAACCATTTATCTACAGATTAACCAGATTTTTTTCATCAGGTGTATTAGAAACATAATTATCCGTATTTGCTTACACTTACCTTTAGGACAATAGTTTTATTTTTCTTTTTATCTTGTAAGGATTAGAATTTAAAAGTATAAATCGCAAAGAAGTTTAATCCATTTTCAAATTTAATTTGAGTTATTTTGACGCGAGTCACAATCTACAAAATCACATTAAGGCGGGTCCAGATTTATGATCATTTGCCCGATCCGATCAGCGTATCCGTATCAGCGTATCACGTATCAAGCCCCGTATCAAGTTGTGGACGCCTCGCTTTGCTCCGTATGACAACCCTATGAAACCGACATGACATGGGACGGTCCAGGCCGTATCATAACAGGCGTATCAATATCGCGTATCATCACCCGTCCACATATGCTATCATGATACGCGTCGGCGATACGGATACGCTGATCGGATCGGACAAATGATACATATCTGGAGCCGGATTTATGCTGGGTAACAACAATGAGTAAAGTCCAGAAGGTTCCACATGATTATTATCCCTACTAATATTATAAATGCGAAAATAACGCTGTCTGTCTAAGCTTTTACGTCTAAACCGCTGAACCGATTTGATGAAATTTGGTATAAATATAGACTAGAGCTCGGGGTAGGACCAAGGTAGGACATAGGCTACTTTTTACTGCGAAAAAAAGGATTGAAGGGGTTGAAATAAGGGATGAATGTTTGTATGGGAGTTCGTCATTGTTAAAGATGGAGGGTGAAAAAACATGAAACTTTGAATTTAGGCACTTGATAAAAAATAAATAAATATTTGTTCCAGCGTTTTTGAAATATTTACCAATGTGGGGATGAAATATGGGATGGGAGTACGTAAGGAAGTCCAAGCAAACAAAAAACGTAGTCTATAAAAAGTTATTAAAATAAGCTATTTACAGTAATCTACAGCGGTATGAAGGTATGTGTATTATTTGCAAAATATGTAAGTACCCTAAAAATATAAAAATGCTACCGAAACTAACTATTCCATGCAGACGAAGTCTGGCAAAAGCCAATCACAAAATGTACAATATCAGACAGAATCAGTAGATGCCTGCAACTAAGCAACAAGGCACTAAGCATTTCCGTGACTGATTGCAGTACTTTTCTAGATAATTTATACTGTAGCTAATGATTTCTGATAATACCAAAGTATTATTGTTATTATCTAAATCTTCACGTGTATGTAAACACCTTCAGTAGGACGTCCTCTACCAGATAGCAATATGTAAATAATATTTATCTTTTATCATCGTAGGTTAAAATAATTAAACTTCATGGTTAAGCGGGCTTATTCAATTTTGCGGTCATTGGGTATTTTTGACCCGATACCTCGAAGTCCACGTCCATTATTGAAATGTGGTTTGTTGAAGGTTTAAGGTTATCATTTCACGGCAAAGTATTTATTTTAATACAAGTGCATGGGGGACAAAACCACAAATTTTATGTGGTGCAACCTTATGACTGCATACCTGAGCAATGAAAGTTGATATAAATGGTAAAAGATCTCCAGGTTCTCTAGTCACAATAGGTGTTCCGCGGGGCTCAATTCTTGGTCGATTTCTCTTTCTGGTATACATAAATGACTTGCCTTACTACATGAGGTACAATCATGACAGGTATTCATAGATTACCTCCTATCTATGCAGGTATTACATTGTTTACGGATGACACTTCTTTGATTTTCAAAATAAATAGATAATTAGATACCTAATTACTTATGACGAAGTTAACAATGCACTTGCAAAAGTTTAATAACTTGTTGCTTAATGAAAAAAAACCAAATTAGTTAAGTTTACTACGCCGAATGTGAGATGTGTAGAAACTAATGTACAAATAAATGGAGTTTAATTGAAACCTGTGGAAACAAGAACTTTCTTAGGAGTAATATTAGACTCTAAATTGCAATGGGGTCCACATATTGTAAAACTTTCGGGTAAACTAAGTTCTGCGGCATACGCAATTAAAACTATTACTATTAGGCGATACCGGTAGAATAGTTTATTTTAGTTATTTTCACAGCATAATGTCAATATGGAATTTTTCTCTGTGGGAGTGCTGCAGATATTAATACCATCTTTGTTTTGCAAAAACGGGCTGTTAGAGCAATTTATCAACTGGGTCCGCGTGACTCCCTCAAAGAAAAGTTCAAGGAGATAAATATTCAGACTGTGTCGTCACAATATATACTGGAAAACTTACTGTATGTAAAGAAAAATATTATGATTTTTTTCCGATTCTGTAGAGACGAGTTTTAACACGATCTGGGTATAAAACTCGTCTCTACAAAATAAACAATTCGTTTGTGGGCCAATTTATACGTTTTTACAATAAGCTTCCGAATAATATTAGAGATTTGCCTATTAATAAATTTAAAAAAACTGGAAATTCTAAATTGTTTAAAAAAAGCTTATTACAAGATAAATGCATGATCCTAATCCGTGGGATTAAAATCTGACCAAAATTTACGCATTTAAAATTGTAATTTATTCATATTGATTGACCTGTAATGATGTTTTGAAATCATTACGAAATTGTAAGCTATGGAGTTTCTTTCGCCATTTCTTCTCCGGCGCAGCATAATAATAATAATTATTTAAGATAAATAATTATTTGGCCCGAAATGGTGGTAGGGCTTTTGACGATTTAAAAGTACTCAGCAAAGTTCATTTAAATAAAGGGATTTTTCATTTCATTTCAACGCAAACCGTATTTTTTTCCAATTATTTGTGCATCTTAAGTCCACAGACATACAATACGATAAAAACGATAAAAATTAAATTGTATGTAATCTCCGACATAAATTTAAAGCTAAGAACCATCTCGATCACGTTGGCTTTCAAACAATAAAACCGCATCAAAATTGGTCCATTTATTAGGAGCTACAATGTTATCTAAGCTAGCACATACTCTTGATAAAGCATCGGCAGGAACGTTATCTTTTCCTGGCCGATATAAGATGTCATATTTATAGCAAGACATCTCTAAGCACCATCTCTCAATTTTTTCATTTTTTATTTTACTGTTATGGTCTTGTTTCATCAATATTGTCTTTCTTTAGTACCTACTGAACGTTTTCACATAGTAAAGTCATAGTAAAAATGACTTAATAGTTAGGTAAACATATTTATTCAATCATGTTTAACTTTTGATACCTACTTACATTTTAACTGAAATAAATTTTAACTTAAAAGTTAAACATTTTATACAATTATGTTTAACTTTAAATATATTTTCACCATAAATATTTTACATAGGTAATTAGGGAGCAAATTGCGTAGTAGTAGTAGTGCGTAACTTTATAAAAATTATTCCATAATTTTATTTTTGCGTTTACAAACGCGTAAATATTAATACTAGAAAAATGCACTGAAAAAAATCCACCTGCCTCAGCCGGGAATCGAACCCAGCATCTTCCGCAATCCGGGCGGCTGCGTTAACCACTACGCCACCGAGGCACTGCTTTCGCTGTCGAAATTTGTCAGTGCTTGGTGCTTATGTTTTTATGGTAAACATTGTTTCATCAAATCTTTGAAATTTGCTTGCGATTTTTTGAATGTATTTTTTTCTAGTACTGAAAATTCGTCTTGATATATTTATAAATTTAATAACCCCGCCTGAGGCAAGTCGATTTTTTTCAGTGCATTTTTCTAGTATTTATAAAAATTATTCACCTAATCAACCAAACTTTATAAAATTTTAGAATTCTTACTTAATAAAAGGCTATAGTACATGTATATAGTATATGCAAATTATTCTCGAACCAATTTTATTACTGACCTGTTAGGAGATCAAAAGCCCATTCAATTTTAGAGGTAGACAACAAAGTCCCTTTTGTTCACTTATTGAAAGTACAGCACAGATAAAATGACAGACGTTACTTTATCTTCTTCACTTACACTTAACACTGGTAAAATAAACGTAACGTTTTGACAATCTATTATGTTATAAAACTGTAAAATATATATTTGCAAAGTTTAGTATGCGCGTGCGCATATACAACGCGATAGCGCCTACACGTTTAGTCCAAAGCACGCGTCGCACTGAATTTATGTACGTAACATGAATGAATACGTCAAGCCCCTACTGATGACCGTGTCCGATAGATAAACAAAATAAACTCGCACAGGCGGTCGATCGTGGAATGTGATTATGCAGCGATAAGAACAATATGTCTATTGCCTAATATTATTCACTATAAGTACTTGTACCTAGACTTATCATTTTTGGTAAGAAAAAAATCAATGTGGTTAGTATGAATAACTGGTAAGTATTTAATAAATATGTGATGTGAATGTGACCAATCGCTATTCGTGTTTTGACCAATCGTAAATCGAGAATTTGTGATAAGTAGTTATAAGTACCTATAACCGCTTCCGTGCTCTAGTAGTTCGCCCACTGGAAAAAAAACCAGACGTTCCGGAATCGATCCCCAGGAGCACAAATTTACCCAGTGGACCCGGGTGCGGGTATGTCCACCCGTCCTTGACGGACACAGCGATTGCGCTAAGTAGGTAGGTACCCTGTGCGCGCTAAAGCCACGACCTAGCGGAACACGTCAGTTTTTAGTGGGTATGCCCTGACAGACTGAGTCCCACATAACTTTGCGGTGGCCCCACCTGCCCCAAAGTATGCTTAAGCATTTTCTGACGCAAAAAAGGGGTACAAAGTAGGGCATTCAACCGGTTAACCGGATACCCGAAAAACCCGCATAACCGATAGGTTTTAGAACCCGTTTTATTCTGATCAGAAAACCGGATTTTTCGGGTTTTTTAATTCTTGACAAAAACATTCATTTTCTTATAATAAGTGAACTAAAAATAAATAATACACGACTATTATGTAAATAGTTTATGGTATTTGTAGTAACTTGCAGAGTATTTGTAGTCGGTGTAATATGTTTTTTTCTTCTCCTTTTTCTTTCTCCAACACCACATGTCAAAATGCGTCAATGCGTTTGCCATCACCAAATGTGATACCTCTCTCCCAATTCTCGCGTGTACGTCTCAGTATGTATTCTCCATAGGCGTTGAACAGAATGGACGATAAAATGCATCCCTGGGGTACTCCTTGGTGAAATTTTAAAGTGTTCGAGTTTGATTTATCGATTCTTAGGAATCCCCAGCTTGAGCCATACAGGGTGCGATGTTGTAGGGCGATGAGATGATTTAGTACTCCAAGTTCTTGTAGGACCTTTCATAAGCAAGCAAGCAACCCCAGTTGACACAATCGGAAGCTTTCCTATAGTCGACGAAACACATTATCACTGGTGTATCAAACTCCTATACCTTCTCAACGATCATTCGATCAGGCAGCTCGCGAGCTGCATTCGTTTTTTTTTTGTTTTTTTCAAGTCCGCCGGGCTAGCCACCACCGTCTTATCGAAGTCTGTCACTATAGCATAAAAGGCAAAGTCCTTTCTGACTGACTGATCCACGCTCAGCCCATACCCTTGAGCCTAGATAGCTGAAATTTCGCACAGAGATGCCTTTTCGAAATGAAACCCCTAAGGGGGTAAAAAAGGGGATGAAAGGTTGTATAGAAATCCGTTATTTTTAAAGTTAAATGCATAAAACTTGGGTTATTCCACTTATCCCCATCGACTTTACCCATCAATTGTGATTGTGAACTTTTCTTCCACAAAAATCCCATTCAGTACTAATCAATTGGATAATGGGGAAGATCACACAGACTAGACATCCAGGTACTGAGACACATTAGACTCTCTCCCTAAGGTCGGCTACGCCTGGTCATAAAAAAATAGCCCTGAACCTATCCATCACATAGACTGATTAGCAATGAATGGTGTATGGCCTTTCCGTTAAAAATAAAAAATTACGTAATTTAGGATTTCTCGAAAGGGGATAAAATAGAGGATGAAAGTTTGTATAGGAAATCCTTCATTTTTGAAGTAAAATCGATAAAAATTGCTATTATGGCCTTTTGGTTAAAAATTAAAAAAGGAATATTTTCGAATATCTTGAAATTCAACCCCTAAGGGGATGAAATAGGGGATAAAAGTTTGTAATTATAGGAAATCAGTCATTTTTATAGTAAAATCCATGAAAATTAATGAAATTAGTTTATGTATGGCTTATCCATTAAAAATTAAAAGTGATGTGTTTTAGGATTTCTTGTTTCTTCTTTTTCTTCAACCCCTAAAGGAAAAAAATAGGGGATGAAAGTTTGTATGAGTAATCCATCATTTTTACTTTCTCGTACGTAGTCAGTATAGAATAGGTAAATTATAAGCTTCTTGGTATAGAGGAAGTCTAAGAGCATTTGCTCTTAGGATAGTAATCGTCAAAAAATTCGAACTCGAGATTTTGACGGATTTACACGTTTTGGACCTCCCAGAGTCCAAAAACTTTTTGTTTGGAATTATGTCTGTGTGTGTGTCTGTGCGTTAGCACGATCGCATCTTTATAGAGTTATAGGTACGCAACTACTAACTTACGAGGAGTTATTGACTGTGCTCACACAGGTCGAATGTGTGATAAATTCATGCTGCTATGAAAGGGTAAATTTTATTTATTTCGAAGTTTGTTAAACAAACTTAATAACACATTTCGTTGATGGTTAAAACACTAAAACAACCTATTTTTACATTATGATTGTAATCTTCGATGAACTACAAAATATTTGCATATCTACCTAGATTAGGTACCTACATTAGTACATGCTTATTTGATTCAAACAGACATCAGCGACAAGCAATAGAAATGGTATTTCATAAATAACAGTACGGAAAGAGTCATAATGCACAACACTAATTATAACTTTTGTGAATCATGCCATCTTCCCATAAAATTTGAGTTAACCAGCAAATCCCTACGACAGTTGTTTATTTAACAATATATAGGTATGTACACTGGATGTAGCATGCAACTTATAGAACAAAAAACACATTTGTGGAATGCAATTTATTTGCCATATAAATTTGAAACAGGTGGTACAGGCACGCAAATATTAGCCATATGAATCCAACAGTAATAACTAGATTAGGAAATGTGCAGTCGACAGCTATTCAGAGTCAATGTTTGTATAAATGATAATACCAGTCTATAGACTGTGATAATACTATAACAATAATGATGCTAAGAATATTTTTGGAAAATTCTGTAGAATTTATTATTATTATACATATTTACAATTCAGTTAATTACCATAAATAAAGATATGAATTAATTATCAACTAAAATATTTGGTGTAAGACAATACAAGGAAAATATATCAAAACATTTTTTTCTTCATTGCTGTATACCTTTCAGTATATTCATTATATCCTTCAAGAGAGGCTAATTGCTTTACTTCAAACAGATTCCCATCTAAATTTAGTGTATGTATTTTGGAATCGCTTAATAGGCTTGGCTTGATTGCATCTAAACTTAAACAATTCTCTTCTAGTCTCAATATCTTTAACTTTGGTGCTTGATGTAAGTCATCACTTATAATTGATATTTCATTTTGGCTTAAATTTAACTCTGTCACATAAAGCTCAGACATTCCATTTGGGATCTCTGCAATTTTATTATGAGACAACTCTACAACTTCCAGATTAGTAAGCCCCAGTAATTGCCTTGGAAACTCTTTCAACTTATTATAATTCAAATATATTTGTTTCAAATTGCTTAAGCTTGTAAATGACTGAGGCAAAGAAGTAAGTGAATTAATAGAAACATTCAACATTTCTAGCTTCTTCACGTTTTTCATAGATTCTGGTAGTGTTTCCAATCTGTTATTTTCCAGATTCAGTTGTTTCAGCTGCTTAAATTTACTAATATCTTCAGGCAAGCATGGTAATCTGTTCTTAGATAAGTCTAAATTCCTCAAAATCTCGCATAAGTGTGAAACTTCAACAGGAATCTCCTTTAATTTATGATCAGATATTTGCAAAACACCCGTTTTTGAGGCAGTATCATAATGTTGTTTTAAGCCTGAATTGCCCATTTTAGTTCACCCCACATAAAGTTTTTATTTATAGTAGTACTATAGTTGCAACTGTAATTAAAAGGTATATTTGTTTCTTGCCTATCGATTCGTTCAAATTGATAGATAATAAAAAGAAACTTCTAGTAACAACAAAGAATATTGTTTATCACAGATTTAGAAAGAATGACGGAATGACGAAATAAAATAATTTGATAAAAAAAAATAACTTGACAAGTTCTTGTTTTTTTTTTTTTTTTTTTTGGTTAATTTTTTCCCTGTTACGGGACGGCAAAGGGATCTAGCCCATACAGCCAAGTCTTTAGTTTCATCTTCTTTCTTGATTTTTGCATTAAAATGTGGGTGCCACACTTTTTAATGCATCTAGGGAGTGCTTGGCGAGAAATGCATGGTACAGACCTCATGATGGTGACTGATGAGAATTGTATAGTGGGATTTCCAACCACTATACAATTCTCAACGCCACATACACAAAACCTTTATTTCAATGATTCCTCATAACTGTTCGTCAACACGGATGCTTATGCGACAAAACGACACCACTTTCACTGCACAAAATCCACTCCGAAGCAAAATAATTATGGCTTCTGGATGTCGATCTTTATTTCGATAATTCAAAATTGCTTCGGAGTAGATTTTGTGCAGTGAAAGTGGTGTCGTTTCGTTGCATAAGCATCCGTGTTGACGAACAGTTATGAGGAATCATTGAAATAAAGGTTTTGTGTGTGTGGCGTTGAGAATGGGGAAGAAAACGCAAAACTTTTTTACTGAGGGCGCTGTGTGTTTGTTACCTGTCAAAGTCTGTTGTGAACAACAACATCAGTGATTTAAACACAGTTCACTTAAAAATTAATGTTTTTAAAATTATTGTATGTATTGTACATACATTAAATGTCTTGAAATAATTATATGTCACTTGTGTGCTGAAAATTTTTTTTTCTATTTCATTCTAAAAATATTAATATAGGTATAAATGTGTTTACTGGAACACACCTGTTTGTCTGGAAGTAGTTTCAAAATCAGATTCTTTGAAATGCTTGCTGTATGTTCTGGAGTACTTAGTAGCTTTAAAATTTACCCTTCTCAAAGCCTTTTCCCACTTTTTCCTGAGAAACAAATCTGTAGAAAACTTGTGTGTACCGGTTTCTACGCACTGGAAAGCTACACATCGTCCCATATTTCTGTTTATCTAGAAATACTAAGAAATCCCTATGAAATGTACTGAGTTTGACACATCCTTTGGAACAAACACTCAGCGCCACCTAGGAGAAACTAGTTGACAGTTGTCTTCCCCATTGTATAGTGGTTGGAAATCCCACTATACAATTCTCATCAGTCACCATCATGAGGTCTGTACCATGCATTTCTCGCCAAGCACTCCCTGGATGCATTAAAAAGTGTGGCACCCACATTTTAATGCAAAAATCAAGACAGACGATGAAACTGAAGACTTGGCTGTATGGGCTAAATCCCTTTGTCGTCCTGTAACAGGGAAAATTTAACCAAAAAAAAGTGTTTGGCGGGAAACCATGGCGTCTAGATGTCGATCTTTATTTCGATAATTCAAAATTGCTTCGGAGTAGATTTTGTGCAGTGAAAGTGGTGTCGTTTCTTTGCAAAAGCATCCGTGTTGACGAACAGTTATGAGGAATCATTGAAATAAAGGTTTTGTGTGTGTGGCGTTGAGAATTGTATAGTGGTTTGAAATCCCACTATACAATTCTCATCAGTCACCATCATGAGGTCTGTACCATGCATTTCTCGCCAAGCACTCCCTAGATGCATTAAAAGGTGTGGCACCCACATTTTAATGCAAAAATCAAGAAAGAAGATGAAACCGAAGACTTGGCTGTATGGGCTAGATCCCTTTGCCGTCCGGTAACGGAAAATTTTACTAAAAAAAAATATTTATGAGTATATGAGTCATGAAGATAGAATTAAGAATGGAGTCATTAGTCAAATGAAAAAAGTGAGGGCAAAAATTTTGACAACCCTTGACATAACATGACATTTCTTGACATTGCTAGAGAGGCCCTGTCTCTTTCTAGTAGGGTGCCTGTAGCATAAATTAATCACGGACAGTCTTGTGCCACGGGTAAGGTCTCACGTGCTCCCACGGTCCTAAGATATAGGGAGTTAAATGAGACACGAGAGATCCGTGCAGAACAATTTATTAAATGGTGGTATAATGCCCAATAGCGTGTACTCCCCTGGTGGTAGCCGGAGATGGTCTCGGTGAGGGTCGCTCGGTGGGACGAGTTAGGGCGGCTTGTACTGCTGCTCACTGTAAGTCCAGCCCTGGGCGGAAGTGAAATAGCTGAGGCGACAGCGGCTACCTTAGCCTAATCTTGGACCCCAATTAGGGGTTAAACACATTAAATAAATAACTATTATTGTACACGATTATCAAATTAGTTAATTAGTATTAGGTAGGTCTTGTCGGTGCTCAATTTACTTAGCGAACCACGCAAGCGCAAAACCGAATCACCAAGCCTTTGTTTGCGATTCCTGACTCGATCGAGACTGCCCGGCGACGCAGGCGCAATCTATCGGAGATTGCCCGCAACAGTCGTACGGTCACTAAAATGTAGCTTATCAACGTTAATATGGAGCGCTAAAACCTATTGATAAATTTAGGAGGCGAACTCTAAAGAAATATTTCAATTAGATGAGCTTCCTTTATATCTTAATTTATGTAATATTTATAAATAGTGTAATCTGATTTAATTAAAAAAAAATTATGTATGTAGGTCGGTAAAATATGTATGTGTAACGTTACACTTGAACTTCGTTACGTTAATAAAACCACAAGTTGAAAATAATTTGAGTTTTGAGTTTTCCATGACAAAGAATCAAAATTCATAATAATTACTTTAAACTTTTTTTCCTGAGTGCCTTTTAGCACGGTAATGTTATCTATTTTCGGCTCCCAGGAAAAAAATCAGCAACCGAAATACGAGGATTTATCGCTTCTGTGACTCTTGATTTTAAGAGGCACGTTACAGTTTATTATATAGCTTATCTCATGTCACGTCAACTCATAGACATTAAATTATTCTTGTTTTTTAGGTGCTAAGCATACATTTAAGGTTTTCCGGTTAGCAATGCTATAAAAATACATTGTGTGGTATACCGATCTAGCCGTTCTTGAGTAATGATAATAGGGCCGTAATGATGCGCAACTTACCAACTTACTACCAGACTTTCTTTATATTGATAGATATTACGGCTGAAAGCCGAAGTGCGGTTTTTTATACAACAGAAGAAATTGTTAGCTCTAGTAACTTTCCGTGAATTAGTTACATAAGTAACAGCTACTGGCTACAAAAAAGTAAGTTTAGTAGCACTTGGTTTTTAGTATAATACAGGCTGTAACATGAAGGGTACTTAAACATGGTAACCTACATGTTACAGCCTGCATTATATGTAATATTTGGGGTGTTTTAGGCCATCAATACAAACAACTTTTTGACGCCGTCATGGTGGAGTGGTCAGTATAGCTACCTACACATGAAGCCTTTCGGGTTTGAATCCTGGTGCCGGCAAATATTTGTGCGACGAACACGAATATTTGTTTGCGAGTCACGGTTATTATATATTTATTTAAGTTTATTTATAAAAATAACTAAAGCTATTAATTTATATTGAAAAAATGACCGTTATCTACACTTACGTGCAATAAAATCGACCCAACTCGTCGGTTTCGATTCGACATTTATCAAAGTCAAAGTCAAAGTCAAAATTACTTTATTCATTTAGGTACAATTTGTACACTTATGAAAGTCAATTTTGATGCCATCGGTTCGAGAGTCTACCAGGAGGCCTTGTTCTGAGAAGAACCGGCAAGAAACTCAACAAGTTTTATCCTCCCTTTACAGTTTTCATAGTATTGATTTGGAAAGAGTCATAATTCACATTGTCAAGTCTTTAATAATTAATCATAATAATATAATAAAATAAAGACTCATAATTAAACTTACAATAAATAAATTTATATAAAAAATGTGATTTAAGACATCCTTCCTTACAATATTGTCAATTAGAGAATTGAAATTTTACACATTGATATCTCACTAGATTAAAATGGAGAATCGAGCACATTTGGATGTGTCCACACATTTTTGTCGTCTATATATTCCTGAACTTTATAATACGCTTTCTTCATTAAAATTTGTTTAATGTGAAGCTTAAATTTATGTGACGGAAGTTCAGTTACATGATGTGGGAGTTTATTATATATTTGTATACATTTCCCCATGAATGAGTGACTAGTTTTATGAAGTCTGAAGCTTGGTACAGAAAGTTTATTTCTATATCTTGTGTTTAAATTGTGATAATCACTTTTCTTCAAAAATGTATGTAAATTTTTATGAACATACATAATGTTGTCATATATATATTGGGAAGCAACCGTCAATATATTGATTTCTTTAAATAACTCTCTAAGCGAGTCACGAGGTCTTAGTTTATAAATGGCGCGTACGGCTCTCTTTTGTAATACAAAAATGTCTTGAATATCAGCTGCTGATCCCCACAGCAATATACCATATGACATAACACTATGGAAGTAACTGAAATATACAAGTCTTGCCGTCTCAACATCAGACAGTAATCTAATCTTTTTAACAGCAAAAGCAGCAGAGCTAAGTCTTCCTGATAGGGTAGTAATATGAGGATTCCATTGTAGACGTGAATCTAAAGTTATTCCTAAAAATACTGTTGAGTCAACACATTGTATAATTTCTTCGTTAATTTTAATATTTGTACTGACCTGCTTGACATTTGGTAACGAAAATTTGATACATTTAGTTTTATTTGAATTTAGCAACAAGTTATTATTAGTAAACCAACACATTACTTTGGAAAGGGCATTATTCACATCGTCAACATTTTCTGTTTGTCTATTTAGTTTGAAAATAAGGGAAGTATCATCTGCAAATAATATCGTCTCACATAAGTTGCTTACATAGTAAGGCAGGTCATTTACATAAATCAAAAAAAGTAACGGACCTAATATCGAACCCTGCGGCACGCCCATGAGCATAGGGGCCCCTGAAGACTTCGCTTTATTTATAACTACTGTTTGTAATCGGTCACTCAGGTATGATTCAATTATTTTTATTGAGTTCATTGAGACGCCATAATGTTGTAATTTGGCCAATAAGGTTTTATGTTCTACACAGTCGAAGGCTTTGGACAAGTCACAAAAGACACCTAGAGCATCTTGTTTGCTTTCCCAAGCATCAAATATATGTTTTATTAACGCAACACCTGCATCTGTCGTATTTCTACCCTTAGTAAAACCAAATTGTCTGTCATGAAACAGTTTATTCAATGTAAAATGAGAAAGCAATTGATTGTAAATAACTTTCTCAAATATTTTACTTAACGCTGGTAAAATGGATATGGGACGAAAATTAGTGGGATCACATTTATCCCCAGACTTAAACAAAGGTATAATTTTACTACATTTCATTAAATCGGGAAAAACCCCATCTTCAATGCATTTATTAAAAATAATCGTTAAATATGGGGAAATTACTTTAATTATTGCTGTTATAACTGTAACCGATAAACCCCATAGATCTTCCGTCTTTTTCTTATTTAAAGATTTAAACGTTTTTATAATGTAATCGTCATTAATTTCATGAAAGTTAAAAGAAATATCACATTTATCAACACTAGATTCTAAAAAGGAAACCGCAAATTCAGTAGATGAATTCAGTTTACTAGTGATTTTCATGGGAATGTCTGAGAAAAAGGCCTCCATAGCATTTGCCACTGCTTCATCCGTTTTTACCATTTTACCATTAATATTAATTTCAAAAGACCTATCTTTAAATGACGTTTTACCAGTTTCTTGGTTTATAATTTTCCAGGTGGTCTTAATTTTATTAGCAGAATTTTTAATTTTATTACTAAGGAAGTTTGCTTTTGCAACATTACAAACCCTTTTAAATATTTTAGAATAATTTCTGACATAATTTATAAATGACTGGTCTGTGGACATAGACTTTTCATAATATAAATCATATAATTTTCTTCTACTAACATATATGCCTGGGGTAGCCCAATCACTAAATTTCTTTTTTGAGTTAAGTGAAACAGTTTTTTGTTTAAATATGCTATTAAATTCTAAATTTATTTGATTAAATAAATTTTTATACATTTTATTTGAATCATCACAATATTGTAAGAAATGAAGTCTATGTTCAATATTATTTTCGAAAATCTTCATGCGACTGTCCGTTATTGGTCTAAAAGTAATTTTTGTTACTAGATTAACATTACGGCGCTCAATAGTGATTTTCTGTCCACTATGATCTGAGTTTACACAGTTGAGTATAGATTTTTCAAGTATATTACAATTACAGAAAATGTTATCCAAGCAAGTAGCTGTAGTAGGGGTGATTCTGGTAGGTTCAAAGAAAGCATAATAAAGATTAAAAGATCTAAATAAATTAATGAACCTATTTGTGTATGGACTTGGTACTAGAATATTTAAATTGAAGTCCCCACAGACAACTATCTTCTTGTTATTGCTACAAATAATATTTAAAACATTTTCCATTGTAGTTTCAAACAGATCATAGCTTCCAGAAGGGGGTCTGTATACACATACAATTATAAATTGCTCAAATTCCACACATGAAATTTCAATAATTCGTTCAATTGAGTGCTTAATCACATCTGAACGTTCTTTATATTTAATATTGTTCTGTAACAAAATTAAGGAACCACCTCTAATGGCAGATTCTCTAGTGAATGCACTTACAATGTTATAACTTTCAATACAATTTAATAACTGAGTTCTTTTTAGCCAATGTTCTGTGAGACATACTACATGTATATTTAGACTCTGTAAGAATAAAGAAATTTCTAGTTCCTTTCCAGATAAGCCTTGAATATTTTGGTGAACTATTTTAAGTGAGCTATTGCCAGAGGTGTCCTCTGTTGTCTTACTAATTAATTTAAATATTGATTTTGTGATGAGCTTATCTGTGCGTCAAAGTTAGTTTGCTCAACAGGAGCAATTGTTATATTATTATAACTAACTTGCTCAAAAGGAGCACTGTCAGAACTACAATGCTGTATAGGGGCATTGTCACACCGTGATGGCCCAATAGAGGCAATGTCAGAATAAGGTTGCTCAATAGGAGCTGTCCGTACAGCCAAATTCTTGGCTGAAGTAGATATAGAAAAGCTTAGCAATTTTGCTAATTGTTTTTTAAAATAATTTGATAGAAAAATTCTATCTCTTGTCAAATAATATTTATTGTTACGATTATTACATGTCAATTTATTAATGTCAAAAACATGTATTTTGTCTTCATAATATGACAAAGTATCTAATTGTATGTTTAATTTATATCTAATTTCATTTTCTGACTGTGGCAAACTATCGCAATAAGGAAATGTAAACATTACAATGCTTTTTACATTTAATTTCAGTAGGTAGTCATAATATTTTAGTAATGATCTTTTGTTTACATTATCCCTATTTCCTATAAATAAAATTAAGTTATCATTATTTTTGAACTTGTATTTTGTAACCTTCTCTATAATATCATCATAACATAAACCTGGCATACAGTAATTTATCACATTTTGCCCCAGCTGATTCATTAATAATAGGCCCAAATCCTTTCCAACTTCATCACTAAATATTACATAATTGTCTTTTATTTTTACTGAGGAACTGTTTTCAATTGTGCTCATAATAGATTGACTGAGTTGTTCAGAGATAGATGGCTCACACACCGACATAGACCATTCAAGTTGATCCAAAGCAATCAGGCCAGGAGCTGTGGAACAATTTTTTAAATCACAAGATTCCTCAAATTTTGTATTGTTCATAAGGTGATTTAGTGTCAATGTGTGGTCCCTCATACCTCTTTTTGATACATTATATTTGTTTGATAAGGTAGTTAAAGATTCCTGTAGCAAACTAATTTTCTTATTTAATAACATTATATTGCTGTCATATATTTCTTGATTTTGCTTAATTTCATTAGAATATAGTTCTAGTTTATTTAATAACATTATACGTTCTTTACTATATTTCAAATTTTTATGAAAATAGTTATGTTTCTTAATTAATGACTTGTTCTTTCTAATAAATTTATTTATTTTTAAATATTTTTTAATTTTATTTTTGCTGCATTCAACCTTGACCACTGTGTCAGATGTGTTAATTGTGTCATTACATGTTAAGTTGAAAGACACCGCAGGATTTATGTTGTATGCAGCAGAAACCATTTCCGGGGCATTACTAACGAGCTCCTCGAATAAACTTTGGTTCTGTGAGGCTGTCCAATTTAATTTGTCGGTTTCTAAAGAATTAATGTGGTTATTTGCCTCTTGTAAACATTGCTCCAATTCAGTGATGCGCCTGAGGGCCTGCTCATACTCATCACTGCATTGGTCGAACCGGTCTACTAAAGATTGCAACTTTTCCTTTTCATCCGTAACTATCAAATTTTGAGTATGCAACTCAGCCATTTCCTTCTTAAGTTTACTGTTGTTGTCTACGGCCTCTAACAGTTCCTTCTCACTGTCATCCCTTTCCCTAAGTAGTTGTTTAACTAACTCCTTGGAAGCCTTTAATTCCTGCAAAACCAGGTGGCACTCCTCCTGGCGAGCTAAGGCCTTACGAGTCATCATCGTTAGATACTAATAATATAACCGAAATCAATAGATAATACCCAAGAAGTAGTAAAAACAACTAAAAATTGAAGTTACTTATGTCAAGTAACCAACACTTCTAATATCAACAAAGTGTAAAAAATTAATGTGTTCGAATTAATAGTCTACTTTAAATAAATTATAACAAAGTTTTACTCACGTGAAAGGGAAAACACTGATTAAATACCTTTGTTGTGACAATTCAAATTGTGATGAATCACTCGCCGGTACACACAGTTCTTAAATTACAAATTACGCACAATTCGATGTCACTAAACACTAATACAAATTAGAAATTTTATTAATACGGTTTATATTTAGTGAATTGAGGAAATGGGGCCGTAAATAATAATTATTTTTAAAATAAATTTAAGGAGCAAATTGTAACAGCTGTTTGCGCTAGTGTTGCCACAGAGAAAAAAAAAGGTATATAAAAAGAAGATTAGGCAAACAAAACTTGTAAATATAATTCAAATCAAATCAAATAATTTATTGCATTCATGAATGTAAATAACAGATGTTCACAAACAACACCAGCACATCATGGTGCCCATTTGGGCATAGCATAATCAAGATAAAAGTGTAACGGACTAGATTAGAAATTATTCATACTATATTAACTTAATTCGAATGTATATTTCTTACGCTTTATTTAACCTACTCTAAACATCGATAAATGAAGTGTTGGTGACAATAGACTAATTACTTCGGAAATCCTGGTTTCTCATTTTTGCGTCATACGGCATTTTGGTGACTATACAGAATGTTAAAATTCAATTGAGTCATTGTATATTCAATAATTGATGATGCCTGATGCCCTTAAAATTATTTCCCCAAACATTTTAGCTCTCTGTATTAACTGTACCTATATTATCAAGAAAATTTTTACTAACCAATTCAAGGGTTGCCTTTGAAAAGTGATTGAGTAGTGGTTTTATTGAAAAAAGGGCTTGAAGTTTGACATAAGCAGTTGCCTTGAAAGTGTCGGTGTCTTGAAAGTGGAAGCTACATATTTTCAAATTCATAAAAATTTTGTTTTTAAAGACACAATAGACAACCATATGGTCCGTCGCTTCGGAAATTTAAAAAGAAAAGAAAATTTTATGTATACAAGTTAAAAGTGTATATAAATATTTATGTACACTTTTAACTTGTAATCAAATAGCATATTAAAAACTATCATTTGATAGATTTTTATATGCTATTTGATTACAAGTGCAGAAGAGCGCAGCCACAATTTTATTAATACTGTCTGTCTGTGTGCAATGTATCTGCGTTGCATGTTAGTACATGCAAATGTGAATGATAAACATTATTACACTAGTACAATCCAATCAATACTCTCATTATCTTTTTCTCAAATAAAATAATTTACATTACACAAATTACATATTTTATTTGTAAATAAACATTTCGAACTAAAAATGGGTAAAACTATTTATGTATTTTATCTATGTAATAGTTATTTCAAAGAATTAAATAAAATAATCTATCAATTTTGATTGCCATTTATAAAAGGAATGGATAGAAAGGGATATTATTTCCTTATAATTCCGGAAATCCTAGTCACCCTAGTCATTTGTTTACAAATATTTGAATAAGTAAATTATGTACAAAAATTCATTAAATTCTAAGATAGGATTAAATACGAGTATCAGAAATTTCTCCCTCTTATGGAGTTTTGCAAAATAACGCTAATAATCTGGAATTACATGTGAAAAACCAATTTTACTTAGGTGAACAATAATATGCAATTATAACACTTACAAGTGAAATTTCACACTGCATCCTGGATATCACTCACTTCTGCAACCACGAACTATACAGCGATGCACCATTTTGCACTATTTATAGTTATTAAAATGTAAAAAGCCGTACCAAAATCGCGAGTCGATATTTATGAATACGTCAATTAGGACAATTTATGTCATGTTGAGATTTCGGGACATTGACACATGAAGAAAGTGCTGCCATTACATAAATCCTTTCATTTCCCATAAGTTATAGAAAGAATCACAATGATGATTTTCATAATAAAATACAAATCTAAACATTAAAAGTAAATATATTATATTTATTTCTTTCATTGATAATAAATACTGATAATTGAATACAATATGTTAAGTTTTTAGCTACTTTTCTACTTTTGTTTTAGAAAGATGGCGAAATACTGGGGAAATCTTGTTTCTATGTAGTCGTGTTTAGAAAGAGATGACGACAATTTCTAGAAAGAGAAATGTGTAATTTGAAATGTCAAGTATTGTCAAAATTTTTGCCCTCACTTTGTTATTTTGACTAATGACTCCATTCTTAGTATAAGCTCCTTGATATGAGTGTTTGGCGGGTAATCATGGCGTCTGGATGTCGATCTTTATTTCGATACTTCAAAATTGCTTCGGAGTGGATTTTTGTGCAGTGAAAGTGGTGTCGTTTTGTCGCATAAGCATCCGTGTTGACGAACAGTTATGAGGAATCATTGAAATAAAGGTTTTGTGTATGTGGCGTTGAAAATTGTATAGTGGTTGGAAATCCCACTATACAATTCTCATCAGTCACCATCATGAGGTCTGTACCATGCATTTCTCGCCAAGCACTCCCTAGATGCATTAAAAAGTGTGGCACCCACATTTTAATGCAAAAATCAAGAAAGAAGATGAAACTGAAGACTTGGCTGTATGGGCTAGATCCCTTTGCCGTCCCGTAACAGGGAAAATTATACGAAAAAAAAAAAATTATTTTGAAACTGTTTTTTGTTTTTGTGTTGAGAAATTTTACGTAAAAAGTAATAAAAAGTTCATCAACGCTGGTATGGTAAGTTGTAGTTATTTCTTTAGTTCGTTCTTTAGACATATTCTTTCTAATCTGTGAGTTTTTAATGGTACTTACTATGGGCTACTTAAATAATTAATTGGTGTGAGCATGGAAATATATTATTCACTCACCGGCACGGAATCTTGCCCGAGGTCTTATTTCGCTGTGGCAATAATTTAAGTGTTTGTATTATGTATGTATTACAAAAAAGGTTTGTAACAAATTAGTTTCATTTCAGTTGCATTGGGATATTTTGAGGATCAACAAGTTCAAATCGGTACTGTAAAAGAATAGTTCAGTGGTAGGTACTGAAGTTTTGTGATTTTGTGGATTCAATTTAACATTGAACCGTTCACTAAAACTAAAAATATGGATTTAGCACCAGTCCAACTCGCGCAATCCGTAGTTTTAACACTTGGGGACTTGCTACTGATTAGTTACTTCTTTTTGTTTTTTTGACGTGACAACGTCTTATAATTCGATAGAGCCGGCTGCACGCACGAAAAAACATGACGTCATGCGGCGTTACCTCGCTCTGAATCTAATTTGAATTTGGTATTATGTTCTTTAAAATTTAAACTTTCAATGATACCAAAACCAGCCAGATACAAATAGTATAGCCAAAGAGATTTTATTACAAGTTTATTCATACTATAATGCGAAATCTATTAAACAAATGAAATTAAATTTTTCTTTTGAAAAATGCTACCATTCCATCAGTATTTTCTTCAGACGTTGTCACGTTCAACTATCGTCAGTAAACCGACTTTACAGACAACCAATTTTTTTTACCAACAAATTGCCACTAATAAGCTTTTGAAGTCTCGTGGAATAAAAAAAATACCTGAATGAATTGAAACTTCTTTGAAAGGGAAAACTGCAAGAATTTTCTTAACTCTTCGGGTTCTCGGGTTCTTTCTTATGGGACGAAAAGTCTGTTGTGGCCTTTATCACTGGAAAAGTATAGAAAAACTTGATTATGGTTATCTTAGACAATTTAAATGGTCTAAGATGGTTATATTACAAAAATATAATATATTTTTGGTACTATCCAAATATGTATATGTATAAATAATTTGCATCAATTATAACAATTAGCCTCCATCTTACTATAGAACTACTGAGTAATTATGTCTTTTCCAAAACTGGACCTTGGCAAAATTGTCAAATCTGACAGAGGCCATAATATATAAAAATTTAATTGAAGTATATTTTTGTAATGCCTTATTTTATAACTAGAAAAATATTTTATTCAATATTATATTTCTTTTAAGAATATGTAGAGATGCCGCGAATACTCGCTGTTATTCGGTACTCGGCATTACTACTCAACATTCAGCGAATAGTTATCTTAAATAAACTTTTAGTGAACAATAGACTTAAATATAATCAAACTCTAATATTTCTTAAAACACAAAGCAAAGCAGTAGGTATTAATTATTTTAATTAATATTTTAAGTACAAGAGGAGCAGATTGCGGTGCAAAAAAACTAGATTTTCTGCACAATTGGGATCAAGTTGGTTACAGTTTTCTTCATAAATTAAACCTGCATGAGGAAGTAGCCTTTCTGAATAACGAGAGCTTGCTGGTGTGATTTACGTGTCGTTTGGCAAGCTTACTTAACATGGGGAGTCGATTCTTATTGGTACTTATAGCCCACCATTCATATGGGTTTATACTTCTGTCAGATTTTGCATATGCGGTGTAGTGGGCAATTCCTTCCAACAATGGCATTCTTGGGTTGCTTTTCAGAAAATTCTGCTTAGTCGTAGACTCTTCAAAACATCCCCAAAAAAGCTTATGAGTTTCTGAATTGACGTTCCCGCTTTCATTATCTAAACGAGGTTTTTAGATGCCATTCTTGGATCCGAATTATTATTAATTTGTCTCAGTTCTGGATCCGAATTGGTAAAAAGTTAGTATAATATTTTTTTTTTTTTTTTTTATTTTTTTTTTTTTTTTTTTCACGCTCACACCAATTATCGAGCCCGAAGTAAGTATCGTTAAGAACTTGTGTTACGGATACTAGATAACGAATATTTTTTTTTTTAATATACATAATAATTTTAGATATTATTATAAATAAACTTAAATAAATATATAAACAACCATGACTCGCAAACAAACATTCGTGTTCGTCACACAAACATTTGCCGCTACCAGGATTCGAACCCGGACCGCTTGATGTGAAGCCAGCTATACTGACCACTCCACCACGACGGCGTATGAAACTGATTTAGATTACAGTACCAAATAAATGATTAGTAGGTTCAATACTAGGGTGTTTTGAAGTTAGGGGGGTGTAGGGGGATGCGAACTACATCTTACGGAACCCAAGTCAAGTGTATTGCGTGCAGGTGAGGCCAAACTATAGACGAGGCTCTGGCGCTCCCCACCAACCCGCACTGGGGCAGCGTTGTAGGAGAAGCCCCAAACCCCCCCCCCCCCCCCCCCCCCCCTTTCAAACCCATCACAAGGCTCCAAGTGCCTGACGGTACTGGAGGCCGTGCCAGCGGTGATGGACGTTGGCGAGGCGCCCCGGGCGGGACGATGCTCGTATAGAATCGGTTGTCGAAGTCGTTTGCCGTTGACAAACGATTAAAAGCGACTAGGTACATCGATTAGATCCTTCAGAAACATGTTGTGCCCAATATGTGATTTATTGGGTACAACCAGTTCCTTTTAATGCACGACTAATACTGATCCGCACGTAACACAATACATGGACGAATACCTTCATGATGTTGGAATCCAAAATTTGCAGTGGCCTGCTGGAAGCCCAGGGCCCTATGGCATAAAACAACTATTACTATAAGCTTATTTTTATAAGACTTCTAAAAATATTTAAGAAGTTAAAAAAATTCTGTTGCATAAAATAATTTCAGTTTTTGTTGCATAAAAATAAAGACACTCATATAATAAGTTGGATACTTATATTATTCGTAAAATTTAGAAGCGTCTCGTTGCATAAAAAAATTGGTTGTCTGTAAAGTCGGTTTACTGACGATAGTTGAACGTGACAACGTCTTTTCAAAAGAAAAATTTAATTTCATTTGTTTAATAGATTTTTGCTTGCACTTCAAGCCTTACATGGAACGCCTCGAGGTAACGCCGCATGCGTCATGTTTTTTCGTGCGTGCAGCCGGCTCTATCGAATTATAAGACGTTGTCACGTCAAAAATATAACTAATAATACAAGTTAGTAGTCTACTGCCGGGAAATACAAGCTAATAATATATGTGAAACAAAATTTCTGTTGCAAGAAATGATGCAGCTACTATAATTTACTCCTATTAATGGTGTAATTCTATCAACCATTGGAGGTGGTTAAAATAAATGATAAGTATCTTTCTGTATGCTTAGTGTAGGACCCTCAATCTTACCTCAATGGATAATTCACTGGCTCACCATTACACCCAGTCACAGTGCAGGCGCACGTCCAATCTCGACCCAGTTCGCAACTCAACTGTCAGATTGACAGCTAACCCCACCACTGGTGTACGTGAGACAATGTACATATCTATTTTATAGATACAAACACTACATCCCTTTCTTATTATTAATTTTGAGGTCCCTTGGTACTAGGAATCTTTACCTGGTAAATCTTCTTCCAAAGACTTCTATATTTTACTTTTTTTTAAATATTACTTTGTCTTGTCTGTTCGTTACTGTGATATCATCACCTACAACTCTTTCCTACAATATGTGGCGTCGGATTTAATGTCGACGCCAGTTTGCTTGTCTTTTCAACTGCCTTTACATAAAGTTTCCATATTTTTATTTCAGGACTTCCAGCTCTCCTCTTTCGGTCTGCTTATTATTTCCGAATCATCCTTTTCATATTATTATTATTATTTTTTTTTTTACATCGAAATGTTTGTCCCTTTTTTCATCATTAAATATTCATAAAATGATTCCTTCATATCTTTCTCCTTGTTCTGGCTTATTCTGAGTCGTTTAAGTATATCCCGATTTTCCGTCCCACTTCGCCATTTAAGACCAATATGGAACTGTATTTAAAAAAAAATATGTTGCTTTGTCAACAGACTTCAAACTCCTCTGATTTTTTTAAATCTTTAAATGCCTAATCTTGTTTCTCTGTCCTGTAATAATTTATATTAGATTTTTCCTAACTACTTTCTAAGTACTTCTTTTCAACGTTCTGTCTTTGTGGCCATATTAGGAATCCATTTATTAATATAATTTACAAATCAGAGAAAACTTTACAACCCTTCAATAGTTTTTCGGAAATCTGAATTCAGATATACTCTCCAATGATGTGATAAATACAGTCAGGTTATACACGAACATAATTGTATTTTAAAGTGGCGTAAGTAGTCGTATACTCGTATGTACGTACTGTTATTTATTTAGATCGCGAAACAAAAGTGACAAATGATTACGCAAACCTGAGATCAATATACCGTATATACCAATAGTTACGTATCGATTGATGCCCAGCACTCATCGGCGCAGAGCATTTTCGCGCGCTTTTTGCCAACAGTCAAATTTAATAACTATGAATATGGAATTGTTTTGATAAAAATTGTACTTTCGTATGAAATGACGTGTGTTACTCGTCTCTAACATTTACAATGTAATTTGTAAAACACAGGAAGACATTTTTTCGAGCGGTAACTTAAAACGTTGCAATGAAGTCAAGTCGGCCAGCTAAAGCGCCCGCCAGAGCGTTTCCGACTGAATACAAATCCGGCAATTGCCTGACCTTTTTGTTGCCATTCTCGAGCGTGTGCGATGCGACGTATCTATACTTTTTAAACATCTTAGGCACTCCCAATATTTTCAGGGAACGGTTTCATACCTGCAGGGTTTTATTTTATTCTAATTCCTATCTTCAACACTCCAAGCCGTAACGCTATAATGAAAAATGAAAAGCTCTTTATTTAAATGGACCTCGTTATGTAGGTACTTTTAAATCGTCAAAAGCCCTACCACCATTTCGGGATGAAATAATAATTATTATGCTGAGATAGAGAAGAAATGGTGAAAGGAACTCCACAGCCTACAATTTCATAATGATTTCAGAACATCAATACAAATCAATAAACAATTATCAATATAAATTAAGTTACAGTTTTGCATGCGCGTATATTTTGGGCAGTTATCACTCCCACGCATGTGGATTATTTATCTCGTGGAAAGCTTTTATATATAATTCAATCAATCATATTAATGAACTAAGTCATTTAAATATTGATTGGATCTGGATCCTTTTTTTATAACATAAATAGTACTACAATCTTCTTTCCCACTTATCTTAATTATTACATTTTGCAGTTCCGTCGTCATTCATATTAAATACTACCGGTGGTATATAGGTGGAATCTCCAAAAATCCTTTCTTAGCGGATGCCTACGTCACAACATCTACGTATGCCAAATTCAGCCCGATCCGTCCAGAGGTCTGGCTGTGCGTTGATAGATCACTATGTCAGTTAGTCAGTCACCTTTGAATCATATATATTTAGAAGTGAGTGGTATTGTAGCTTTATATTAAAGAACATTTTCATAATTTACATTGTCTTTTTCATGCATGAGGTGTTTGCCTGTATGTGACTGTGCACTTAGTTTTAGTTTTAAATAGTTTAGTAATCAAAGTTGTACTAGTGTATAAGTTGTTGGTGAACCAATAAAGTAAAAATAAAAAATAAAATTGTCAATTGAAGATTCTCTCCGAGTCCTTATATAATTGGTTTTTTTTTTCTATTTTGAATGTGTTCTTTTTTGTGTTTTAGTTGTTATGATCTAGTTCTACAATATCTTTGATAATGCTCTAAGTTTTCACAACCGTAACACTTCCTTGCCTCCGCTGGATAATTTATATCTTGAGACTTGTGCATATTACCGCCGCATTGTTTACCTACATTTTCTCTTTCCTTCAGACATTCTGTACTATAGCCATAAGTTTGTTTCTGTATCTTCTTTTCTTAAATATTCTTTACTTTTGTTCTGTATTGCATATAATTCAGTATCTCTACTCTTGTCTTTTTAGTCTCTACTCTTGTTTTTTTCTAGCCTGAAAGTCCAATGACTTCAACTTTCAAGATCTATTTTCAAATATAATGATCCTTTCAATTTAATGAAAGACTGCAAATTCAAATACTTATCCTTGTTGAATGTAAGACTGAAAACGAACATATTCTTCCAATTTAATGGAAGACACGAGAATGACTTACTCATCCAATTTAATGGAAGACACGAGAATGACTTACTCTTCCAATTTAATGGAAGACACGAGAACGACTTATTCTTCCAATTAAATGGAAGACACCGGAACGACTTATTCTTCCAATTTAATGGAAGACACCAGAACGACTCTCTTCCAATTTAATGGAAGACACCACAACGACTCTCTTCCAATTTAATGGAAGACACCAGAACGACTTATTCTTCCAATTTAATGGAAGACACCATGGAAGACACCAGAACGACTCTCTTCCAATTTAATGGAAGACACCAGAACTACTCTCTTCCAATTTAATGGAAGACACCAGACCGACTTATTCTTCCAATTTAATGGAAGACACTAGAACTTCTCTCTTCCAATTTAATGGAAGACACTAGAACTACTCTCTTCCAATTTAATGGAAGACACCAGACCGACTTATTCTTCCAATTTAATGGAAGATTGAAAAACAAATTTATTCTTCCAATTTAATGGAAGACTGGAAAACAATGTATTCTTCCAATTTAATGGAAGACTGAGAAATAAATTCTTCTTCCAATTTAATGGAAGACTGAAAAACAACTTATTCTTCCAATTTAATGGAAGACTATAAAACAACTTATTCTTCCAATTTAATGGAAGACTGGAAAACAACATATTCTTCCAATTTAATGGAAGACTGGAAAACAACTTATCCTTCCAATTTAATGGAAGACTGGAAAACAACTTATTCTACCAATTTAATGGAAGACTAGAAAACAACTTATTCTTCAAATTTAATGGAAGTCTGGAAAACAACATATTCTTCCAATTTAATGGAAGACTGGAAAACAACTTATTCTTCCAATTTAATGGAAGGCTGGAAAACAACTTATCCTTCCAATTTAATGGAAGACTGGAAAACAACTTATTCTTCCAATTTAATGGTAGACTGGAAAACAACTTATCCTTCCAATTTAATGGAAGACTGGAAAACAACTTATTCTTCCAATTTAATGGAAGACTAGAAAACAACTTATTCTTCCAATTTAATGGAAGACTAGAAAACAACTTATTCTTCCAATTTAATGGAAGACTGGAAAACAACATATTCTTCCAATTTAATGGAAGACTAGAAAACAACTTATTCTTCCAATTTAATGGAAGACTAGAAAACAACTTATTCTTCCAATTTAATGGAAGACTGGAAAACAACATATTCTTCTAATTTAATGGAAGACTAGAAAATAACTTATTCTTCCAATTTAATGGAAGACTAGAAAACAACTTATTCTTCCAATTTAATGGAAGACTAGAAAACAACTTATTCTTCCAATTTAATGGAAGACTGGAAAACAACATATTCTTCCAATTTAATGGAAGACTAGAAAACAACTTATTCTTCCAATTTAATGGAAGACTGAATACTAACATATTCTCCTATTCCTATATATATATTTTTTATTCCACGCTCACACCAACCATCCAGTGCAAACTAAGCATCACCAAGATTCCGTGGCACATAATAATCCTGACATTCTATAAACAAACCCCAACAAACACACATTAACAACCATGACTCGAACAAACGTCTGCGTTCATCTCACAAACGCCCGCCAGCACCATGACTCGAACCCGGACCGCCCGATGCGTAAGCAGCGCCAACGACCACTCCACCACTACGGTGTCTATAATCATATATTCAGCATCTATAATATAAGTAGATTTAATTTCACGATTGTTTTTCAATACATAAATATAATATCCTTCAATTGTGTGCATAATTAAACTTTTATTCATATACTGTAGATAATAAACATAGCAAATATTTAACCTATGTAAGTAGGTATATAGCTAGATAAAACCAACACTACAACATAGAAATGTGATCACATTTTATTCCTATTCTATCATGTTTTAACTAAGAATCCTATTTTATACCTACTTACTTAAATTATAAATCCATTTAATATGTAGGTTAGGTACCTATGAATGTTACTCCTAAGAAGATAACATGAAACAAAATTAATGGTCCATTCGTCTAATAAACTGTCAAAATACCAACATTACTTAAATTATAATTTTCGTATTGTGTAGGTATCTATAGTATTATTTCACATACGAATTTCAGTTAAAGCCAAAGGTATATTTTCATCAAAAATATTCCATTTTTGTACACAGTTAAATTTTAGTTCAATAATATATTTTATTTAAGTATAGCCAATAAAATTGTATTAGGTATACATCAATAGTAGCAATAAATACCTACCTATATTAATTTTACTCGTTTTTTGGTTTTCTAAAGCATAGATAATAAAAGAGGTCGTATAACATTTCAATAATTAATACAATTATATCGCAATTACCTCTTTTATAAATTGAGAATACTGTCTATGACACTATAGTCTATTATTTATGGTTTCGTGTGTGTGTTGAAAATTAATGTTCGAAACTTAAACTATTAAAATAAAAACAACAACCAATAAAATGGAAATTTTATAATAATACTACGTAATGCATAAAATAGTTATACGCTAAGAAAGACCTAAGGAAATAAAGAATATTTAAATATTGTTATCTATCTGGATATAATTTACTTATACCTAATGTTTTGTAACATGGCATTATTTGAAGTAAAACTTTCTGTGCAAAACTAACTGAATCTTTACGGCGCTGTTATTATCTTTGTTGAATTACTTATTATATTTTTCTTTCATTTAGTTACCTACTTATACTTCTATTTTGGTAAAACAGTATTTATTTATTTTATTTCACACCTTTAACTATACACACAAAACACATACTTTCTCTCCTTTCCTTAATATTTTTTATATATATTTACATTATACCTATATAAATGACATATTTTAACTAACCATTTTTTTTTCCTCGTCGCCACATGTAGGACCCTCAATCTTACCTCAATGGATAATTCACTGGCTCACCATTACACCCAGTCACAGTGCAGGCGCACGTCCAATCTCGACCCAGTTCGCAACTCAACTGTCAGATTGACAGCTAACCCCACCACTGGTGTACGTGAGACAATGTACATATCTATTTTATAGATACAAACACTACACTTAGTTACGATCTCAAGTTAAACGCAATGTGCTCGAGTGATTCGGGTGATATAAGAATGATGCCAAGACGACGACCATGGGTTTTTAAAGCAAGAATCAATTAGAACTATTTGCAATTCACTTAAGAATGTAATCGGCGATTCAGAATAAATTTTAATCAATTGGTTTTTATCCTGGATAGGATACAATGCGTACCTATATCAACATCCAACGCTTAGAAATTATGCCCTAAGTCCTCAACAGCAATTACAAGTAGCGCAGTGGCGTCCATAGTCTACTACTTTCTTTATTACTCTACATACTTTTTCAATACCATGCATATCAGCAACGCAATGATATTGGATTCCACTCCTATTATGAGTTTGAAATTTAGTAGTAATTTTACGAGTATTAAAATTTCTTTATGCACCGTAAATTAATAGACTCTTAAAATTAGTTATAACTCTTGTAACTATTATTATGAACTATTAATTATATGCAACACAACTCTATTAATATGAGTAAAATTTAAGAGTTAATCGCTTATAATATAAGTCTTCGATCATCTACAACCGTGGATACAGCACGTCATACAATAACAAAGCTGAAACTTGGCACATGTGAAAAATTCACCATATTATGCTTCTACTGGCTTTGTCCATACATTGCCGCAGACACCTCAGTCCTTTAAAATGTCTTCAGTCATTACACAGTAATGTAAAAAAACAGTCACTTGAAGCTACCTAAGGTAATTTTTTAAGCTGAAACGAACAAAAAGTGCAGAGGAGTAGCAACGAGCTGTTATTTTTTATTTATCTAAAAAATATATTTAGTTTTCTTCGTATTTATTTTCTACTCTTTAGATATTATGCATTCTAATTAAATTCATTATTATTAGTAGATAAAAGTCGATGACTTTTAATCAAGCCGAGTCGTCATGTGAACGACGTATAGTTTTGAATACTTGATAAAGATAATTGATTTAAATAAAACTTGAAAAAATATTAAGTTGAATAAGTAGCTGTGTGTATAAAGTATTTTTACTGAGGTCTGCGGTATTTATTTCAGGCTTAATTACTTGCCCTGAAATAAATTAATCTTGTTTCAAACTTGCCTTTTGGAGTTACGGTTCCTTTCAAAATTTTAGTGTTGTGAAGTGTGTGATTTTGTCATAATAAAAAAACAAGTAAGATTTTTAAATGACTTATTATTATTTAAATAAGATAACCCAATACTAGGGTCTGCACTATTTATTTTATTGTAGATTACGTGCCCTGAAATAAATTTATCTTGTTCCAAACTTGTCTTTTAGATTTACGTTTTTTTCTAAATTTTCTTGCCTGGAAATATAGTGAAGTCTTAAATCGACATATTTTTCGATAATGGCCTTCGTCAGATGATAGACATGATGAAATTGATTGAAAGCTGAAAATAGATCATTTTAATTTACTACACTAATTTAAAAATATATATGAATGGCTATACGAATATATAGGAACTCCATTCCTAAAAACTTGACTATGTTCCGATTTTATTATGTATTTTGTCTCACTTTGGCTATGAGTGTGAAGGGGATGGCTAAGGGCCGTTGTTTTATGAAATTATTTTATAATTTTCAATAACCAAAGCGTATTTCAAGCTAGTTTTACCATAAGTTCAGTCTCAAATTTTATTAAAAATACTAACTTACTGGTGGTATGTCACACCATGTTTTTTAACTAGAATTTAGGAGTGATTTTTACAATCTTTTACGGAGCACTTTGACATGTTTACCGTTTGACAAATAATGCATCACTGAATGCAAAGTCCGCTACGGCTGCGTTTTAGCGGAGTTTGAAGTGTGCCACCGACGCTATTGCCGTGCATTATCCACGTTTGTAGATGATCGAAGATATAAGTACTTAATTTTTATGCCATAGGCCCCAGGGGGCCTTTTCGCTGACTTTTTTTGACAGTTGAAAGTGATGATCACTGAGTGACTTACATATCCATTGCTGTTTTTACACGACAAGTGCCATAATAGCGTGTCGTTTAAAACGGCAATGGATATGTAAATCACTGAGTGATCATCACTTTCATTTGTCAATTCCAACCTTCACAGGAGTGGGTACAACATGGGAATTCGATATAATTTTCGTCTTATCCATGTTCATTTTAAGACTCACTTGTTGCGACTCTTCAGAGATCGTCGAGCATAGTGCCCACGCCCAGGTCTTCCAAGGTCTCAATCATGACTGCGATATCATCTGCAAACCAAAGGTGTCATGTACCTCGCCATTTATGTTGATGCCAAGTCCTCTGCAGTGCAAAAGCTTAAACACGTCCTCCAACGCAGCAGTGAACAGTTTCAGCGACATCACATCGCTCTGTCTTACACCTTGTTGGAGCTGTATGGGTTTTGACTTTTGATCCTGCTTGAAGGCGGAGTGACATAGCGGCGTTCGTACAGTGACTGCAACACTTTGATATACCGATAGTTAATTTGGCATTCATAGAAATATATATCACTGCCCGCGACTTCGTTCGCGTGGAGTTCACGTTTTTGCAACATTTTTCATTGATGCTCAACTACTATTAGTTGTAGCGTGATGGAGGTATAGTCTAATGTCAGGGTTTCCCAAACTGTGCGTCGCGACGCCCTCGGGTGTCGCCGCTCTATCCCAGGGACTGTCTAGCTTAGTGACTCGAGGTTTTTAAGCTCTCTAAAAGGAACTCTACTCAACTCATACGGTTAACAACTCAATAAGTCTTTAAACCCTGAACCCTAAGCCTTATTCGAGTCCAAGACTGGGACTCGGAGCCTATTTTAAGACTGAGTCATTTTGCAATGACTCCGAATTTTAAACGACTACGGCGCAACGAAATGGTTCGAACCCTTTTAAAATGACCCGATTTGCGGGAGTCTTAAGTCGTGAGACTCGTGAGGCACGCTAATACTCGTATACTATAACTTAAAAAATAGTAATAATACTAATAATTTATAGCAAATTTATTGCAATTATACTATGTTATAATCTTGAATAAATTGAAAAACTGGTCGGCGTTTTAACTTTTCAATTTCTTTTGAAAAATTATTTTGTAATAATTTTAAATTACGATAATTATCTTTAAATCCTTTCATCACTAGTCTAGCTAGCTACGCGAGCTAGTCGAACGAAAATAAATGTAAAGAAAGAAATGAATGACGCGATTTCAAAACTTGACCCCGGTTTTGAGAAGCTTTGTTTTTAAAATTAGAAAATTCATTGAAATAAATAGACTGTCCAGGGCGGGAGTCGACCCCAGCACCTTCCGCAATTTTTGCAGGATCTCTCTGATGACTTTTTCAACGTCAGCGGGGTTTTGTTAAAGGAGCTAGGACCTAGGTGGATCCTCAACCTCCTAAGTCGAATCACCCCAGAGACGATTCCTGACCGGTGGGGGCGGGCGGGTCTCTTAAGTCTAAGGCGGGTCGGACGGGATCGTTCCTGAGATTAGCGCGTTCAACCAAACAAAACAACAACTATAGATGCGTGCGTAGTACCTACTTGAATTATTTTGTTGCCGAGTTATTTCAAAATTATGATAACCCTAAAGATATTCATTGCAATCTAATGATGTCAAGAACAATTTTGTACAAAATTAAATACTTGTGATGAATAATATATTAAATTTAATAAGGAATAATATTATGTTTACCTTAGCTAGCTGCATTATTTTAGAACAAATTTTATTACCAAAAACAGGTTATAGTGAGTAAGATAGATAAATGCTGTCCGAGACTTTTTTTAGCATTTTTAAAGGATAATAATTCCGTCATAGGTACACGATTTTTGCTTTAGCTTTATTATTAGTATTATATATTATATACGCCATTCATAGAAATCGAACGCGTATTGCACGGTAATGTTATGTATTATTACCGTGTAAATTGTATGAATTACTGGCTGGTACGTGTTAAGCTAGCTTCCCACGGTCCGTGATATCGCGGACGGACGCGGACTAGCTCGTACGACACATCGTGGGAAGGGTCTCGTCCGTGGTAGCACAGGACATCTGTGGCGGTGCCCCGGTATCCGTCGCAAGGCGGTAACTTCAAAGGTGCGGTATGAAAGCATAGGCATGTCCGAAACAGTGCGGTGTGCTGTATCCGCCGCAAGTCGGCACGTCCGCAGAATCACACGCCGTTGGAAGAGCTTTGGTGCGCGGCGCGTGGCTGTCTGTAGTCGTCGGCTGTGCGTGTAGATCAGCAGAATCACGCACCGTGGGAAGCCAGCTTTAGCCGCACGGCGGCGGCGCGGCGCGGAGACCCGCGCTAACTAAACAATAACGCGCGAATTACGTCTTTGTTCTTGTTATTATTCAATACACATTTTCTTATAGAAAGGGGATGAAATGTAGAGTATATGACTCGAGAGCAAATTATTTTTCATCCCTTATATTCGAAAAGTGTCGCTTTGTTCCTCTATAAGTGGGAACAAAATAGCTCTTTTCCGATAAGAACTTTTTAGCGGGCGTAAAAGTGATTTGAATTTAGAACATATATCATTCATAGAAATCGAACGCAAATTGTATGAATTACTGGCTGGTACGTGTTGACTGCACGGCACTAACTAAAAAAAAAACAAAAGCGTGCGAATTACTTTTCTGTTCTTGTTACCTCAGTACATATTTTATTGTATTTTGCAAAAATAATGAATTCTACTACCTCGAGTTATGAAAGTGATAATGCATTAACTCCTGAAACAATAACTATAAAAGCTAAAAACGTCGTACACATACTCAAAATGTAAAGGAATCGAGAACAATATCGATCCCAAATAAAACAGTGACAATAACTTTTAATAATTGCGCTAGCTTATCCAATATAAATATAAATTTGTAATTATTTTTACTTCATTTCACATGTCTTCTTTTAATTAAATAATTATATTCATTAATTACATAACAGCGTCCTTTATTAATTTTCTCATAGAAAGGGGATGAAAATTAGAGTATATAACTCGAGAGCAAATTATTTTTCCCTCGGGCGATGTACTTTGAATCCCTCGCCATAAAAATACTATTTTGCTCCCTTGTTATACAATCTACTATTTCCCTCGGGTGATGTACCTACTTTGAATCCCTCGCTTCGCTACGCTCGTGGTTCAAAGTAGCGCCCTCGCCGTAAAAATACTATTTTGCTCCCTTGTCATACAATCTACTATTTCATTTGTCCTATTTTAAACATAAAGCTTCTTGCTATCAACAAAATCTATCTATAGTTAAACCCGTTGAAGAATATTTCATAGGTAGAGTATTTTTGTAATAAACTTACCATCTCAGGTGTCTAAACCAAAATTCAATTCTAATTCAAACGTCCACTTTATTATTTCGTCATTTAAAATGTATGTAATTTGCGACTCCATAACGGTGGCGTGGACTTAAGACTGAAGACAATTTGCAACTCCAACTGCAGTAGCGGGATTCTATTCTACGGGATAGGGAAAATATGACGTATTATGTACATAATAGAATTAACATTATGTATTTATAAACTTGTTAAAGCAATTTATGTTAATGTTACGTATGTACTTATTTTTTAAATTGTGTTACGTCATATTATTTAATATATATAATATATTATATTCGTCGTATTATTATTTATAATATACTTATTATATGTAATATAGTTTAGTTTTGTTTTAATAGCTTCCATTCTCTAATCTAATCTAACTAAATTAACAAAAAGTGTATTTCTAGCAAAGTTTTTCTTTTATATCCGGATGTTCTCGCTGTTCGGCTTCGCTCGCGTCAGTGTCGGTTAAATTATAGCCTGTATGTTATACTGATGTATGAGCTATGTTTTTGTAAACTTTCATTAAAATCCGTTGATTAGTTTTTGCGGGAAAGAGTAACAAATACATATACATGTATACAAATTTTCAAGTTTATAATATAAGTAGTAGGATTTAATTGATACTGTATCCAAAATGCGGGCTTTAATTATTTTATCCTTGAAACTTATAAAAATGTTTAGCTAAAAGAATTTAACCGCAAAATTGGAGCGCCCGAACTGGGGTAACACGTTACAGAAGACACAATCAAATAACACTACATTTTCGTGGTGTCGTGTTTCTGTTGGTGAGTAAGGTTCCCGGAGTTCCACGGGGTAAGAAAGGGGACTAGAGTTGACAGCTCGCAAGTATCACTTCAGTGTTGCCGTATATAGGCTGTATGCATGTCTAACCAAATAACATAAAAAAAACATTTTTATTTTTTTTCAAATGATCCAATATTTTTACGTCTTATATTTGTAACGCAGGCCCGTGACGCAGGCTATACATATTCGCATGCGCTGATTGCAACGGAGGTACTGAGTGAGTACTATGTGATGCGTTCGATGAATATTTTGATCGGTTCACAGCTAGTGATGGACCGTGGCTGGCAACGTTTCCAATGGCTGGGAATATAATACTACTTAAATAAAATTATAATAATACTTAAATAAAATTAAAACAATAAATTACAAAATAAAAGTTAAATTTTACAAAAAATACTTAAAAAAATAACAAAATAGGCTTATTTTCAAAAAAAAAATTACAAAATTTAAGAAAAAAAAACAAAAATCCTCGAGCAACAAGTCGTTCCTTGAATTTCTTATTGTCCCCCTTCTGCTTTGATTCTATGTAAGAATCCAGAAATGATTCTATAACATTTTGGCCGCTTGTTGGCTCGACTAGAGCCCAGGTCTTATTCAAAGCATCTAATTCTTCCAGTTGCTTTGTTCCATTAATCACTATTTTTACCCTTCAATGCTGCTTCAATAGACAGAGGCTCCTCTTCTTCCTCATTGTCTATAACTGCCTGGTACAGATAGTAGTCTGAATATACCTTTGGTTTTCTGTTCCGCAAAGGATATCTCCTTTCTGCTGGTTCGTCTAGAACAACGGCAATCTCCGGTGTAGATTCTCCTTCAGACATACCTTCATGTTCCATCTGAACATTGTCTGATTGATGACATTTAACAAAAGGTTGTTGAGAATCTCCTCGTTCATCCGATCTCTTTGGTCCATCAACCACTGGAGCACTGTCTGAGTGCTCTTGTTCTGTAGGCACCTTTGCAGTAGCTTGGTGATTTGTTGAGTGCCATCAGTTGTAGGTTCTAGTTGCTTCACAAGAGATGAGTGCTTCTGGTTTTCAAAGAAGATGGTATCTCTTGCCTTGTATAGCTTTCGATTCTTCGCAGTATTACCTACTTACCTTCAATTACCTACCACCTGAAGATTTGTCTAAAGTCTCACCCACACAATGACAAACTATTATTATTGATAGTTGACGATTAATTTGTTTTTCACATTCAAGTCATCGCGTCTCGAACGCATTACGAGATGCGTATCATTAATGATGCGATGACTTGAACGTAGAAACGAACCCAATCAAATTTTTTCTATTAGAAATTACATTTAATAAGCGATCGCGAGTTAACGAAATGTAATTTCATATAGCAGAGCAAACAAATCCCGTTAAAAATAAGCTATGTAGGTTCTAACGTTCTAACAATATCACATAAGTTCTTTAAGTACAATCCACAAAGTTCTCGGTGTACAACTTGTCGCGTGTGGCTCTGTCACGTGTCTGATTCACAGGTGACCAGCCCCCTACCGGCTTGAGCCATCGGCCACGCTAGAGCGATAGCGCGAGGGGAAGGCGACATCTTTATGTATAAATATTTCTAATATAGCATTATGTGGAATTCCTCTTTTTGCTGGGTAAGTGGAGTGACGACGCTGCGCCTTAGGGCCTTTAGGGGGCGTCCATTAATTACGTGTTACCCCCTCCCCCGCCCTGGTGAGATTGGGTACGGGTGGACCCCCCTCCACCCCTCGCTACGCGAGACTGTCACGTGTAAGTTGGTGCCTAAACAATCGAGGGTTCAAAGGGATAGGTACTTTGTGGCGTTTGGATAGTCACGATAAATAAGATTGTGTCGGATTTTTTACATTTTTGTCAACAAACATTTTAAACTTTAATTTAACCGTATTTAACCGAATCACCGCAATTTCAAACTTTTTTTGACGGAAAAAATGTTTACGTGATATTTGCCGAGACCCCCCTCCCCCACATGACATTTGGTTAGATTTGGCTTGAGTCTCCATCCACGTAATTAATGGACGCCTCCTTATTGACTGCGCCATATTACGTTAATATTCTATTGACCGGAGTAAAAAGTAGGCGGGGTTAGGTGCAGGGCAGCCGTTTTAATGATTCTGTTTGCTAAATGGAATACCGGGAACTTTGTTGACTGTACATCAAGCAGGACATAGAGCATCTATTTAAATTTTCTCAAAAATGAAAGGTGACATGCATTTCTTCGACAATATCTTAGTCTGACACGTTGCGACTTCGCAACGACGTTTCTCCGATAGCACCTTATTTCGACGCTATTTTATTTTGATGTATCACTACTACTATGCATTACTTAGATAGGATTTCACTTTGACAATATTATTACTTCGATATAACTTAATGTTTACACCACGCTACTTCGATAACAAGAACAACCACCAGCACCTCTAAAGTCAAAGCAGTGCGTATTAACAAATCACACTTAGGTGCACTCGCCAACTTGTCAGTGGGAAGAGTAAGAAAATTATATCTATCTCGCTCCCACGTTCTCTTAAGATTGCGAATGATCAAGTCATTCGTGTGGTGTGTAGTGGTGTTTATAAATACGGACTTTAATGACGTAATACTTTCGGAGTTAAGTTATACCGATTGTTAGATTAAAATAAAAGATGTATTTTGGGAAGATAATTCTAGATTTATTTTTAACTTGTATAAAATGTACAACATCGGTATTTTAGAGAACAAGCAAGAGAGAAAAAAAAAACACAGACCAGACAGAGGAAACGGTAGTGAGCACAGAGTAAAGACTTGTATTTTGGTTGCGTTCACAATCATTCAACATCCCCCCTTGAACGCAACCCCATCGCAGCAGCAAACATCTGATGTTTCTGTCGTGGGAGTCCTTTGGTCAAGGCATCAGCTATCATAGTAGTCGAGCTTTTGTATGTAACATGAATCTGCTTGGCTGCAACCTTTTCCCTCAAAAAATGGTAACGGATATCAATATGTTTCCTACGGGCATTGTATCCATCTGAACCTGAAAGACTAATAGCGCTTTGATTATCACAGTATATGGTAATTGGTGTATTTAATAAGTTTGGAAAAAACTCTTCTTCAAATTGCTTTAAACTAATTGCTTCTTGTGCAGCAGAAGCCAAAGACATATACTCTGCCTCTGTGGTGGACAAAGCTATTGTAGGTTGTTTCTTTGAATTCCATGAAATAGAGGCTCCCTGAAAAACAAAAATATATCCTGTACAGGATCTCCTGTCTTCTGAATCACTGGCCCAATCAGCATCACAGTATCCAGTTATGTTTTCTTTATCATGTTTAAAAGTGAGTCCCATCGCCATAGTTCCCTTCAGATATCTGAAAATTCTTTTTACTGCAGTCCAGTGTTGTAATGTAGGTCTGTTATTGAATCTACTAACTGAGTTGACTGCAAATGCTATGTCGGGACGGGTACATTGTGACAAATACAACAGGCATCCTACTGCTTCTTGATATGGTAACTCCTTTATCACTTCAGTATCATTTTCAGCTTTCTTTAATATTGTACCACATTCATAGGGTGTGGGTACAGAATTGCACTCAGACATTTGGAAGCGAAATAGAATTTTCTCTATGTATAGGGATTGATCAAGACTGATTTCGTCTAAACTGTCCTTTTGAGTTATTTTGATTCCAATGCATTGTTTGGCAGGGCCCATGTCTTTCATTTTAAATTTGTTACTTAATTTTTCCTTTATAAGCAATGCAGTCTCTTCTGTATTAAAAAAGTATAGCAAATCATCAACATAAACTGTTACAAATATCATGTCATTTTCATTATCTATCTTATAATAAACGCAAGGGTCTATATTTGATCTTTGTAAACCAATTTCCATTAGAGCAGTATTCAACCTTTTATTCCACTGCCTGCTTGCTTGTTTCAAGCCATATAATGATTTGTTTAGGTGACATACTTTATTTTCTATTTCATAGCATGGTGGTGGTGACATATATATTTCTTCATCCACTTCTCCCTGCAAAAAGGCTGTAACAGCATCCATCTGATGTATTTTCAATCTATATCTGGCTGCCAAACCCATCAAATATCTAATGGATGAATAACGAACAACTGGTGCATAAACTTCATGGTAATCAATACCTTGTGTTTGTTTGTAGCCTTTTATGACTAGACGAGCTTTGTATCTGATAACATTGCCAACATCATCTCTTTTGGTTTTGAATACCCATTTGCATGGTATTATTTTTCTGCCTGAAGGTATATCTACAACTGACCACGTGTTATTCTCAACAAGGGCTTGGTACTCTTCTTCCATAGCCTTTTTCCATAATACAGAGTTTTCACCATTCAGGGCTTCAATGTGATCTTCTGGGTCGTTATCTAATAAACTTGTAGTAGCGTCATTGTTAACACATAGGAATGAGGTAAGCGCCAAATTGCATGGAGATATGTTACGGCGGCGAGGGTTAGGCCTTACAATCTCTTCTTCAGAGGAACTTGAAGGGTCTTCATCAGGTATATATGTGTCATCATTAACATCATAATATGTACTTTCACTTTCATTTTCAGACTTTTCAGGTGACTGACTACAGTTTTTGGGTGCAATATCATCTAATGTAACATTTATATCTTCGGGTTTCTTTATTTCTTTCTCAATAGTTTTTTTACTTAAACTGACACTTTGTCTATTTTCATTGCATTCGTATTCTTTTTCAATATTAAATTTTTTATCAATTTTAAATTGTTTTACAGTTGTTTCCAAAAACACTACATCTCGACTCATTACGATCTGTTTACTTTTAGGCTCTATAAGCCTATAGCCTTTTGTGGTTTCACTATATCCAATAAAAATTAACTCACGTGATTTCGGGTCTAATTTTTGACGTCTCTCCCTTGGCACGTGCACCATTGCTTTGCATCCAAAGACTCTCATGTGACTTATGTCTGGTTTTGCTCCAGTCCATGCCTCTTCTGGTGTGATGTTGTTTAGTGAGTGAGTTGGGGATCTGTTGATGATGTAGGCAGCAGTAGCTATAGCCTCTGCCCAATACTCCTTCTGTAAATCAGCATTAAACAACATAGCTTTAGCCCTTTCAATTAGAGTACGGTTCATTCGTTCACTTAAACCATTTTGTTGTGGCGTGTAAGGGTTTGTTGTATTATGTTTTATACCAAAGTATTTCAAACATTTGTCAAAATTTTTGTTTATGTACTCAGTGCCATTATCACTTCTGATACATTTTATTTTCATATCTAATTCATTCTCCACTTTATTTTTAAACTCTAGAAACTTTCCAAATACTTCTGACTTTTGCTTTAAGAAATAAACAAATACTTTACGGGAATAGTCATCTATGAAAGTAAGAAAATACCTGGCACCTCCTATGGAATTAGTTTCCATTGGTCCACAGACATCACTGTGAATAATTTCAAGTAGTCCTGTTGCTCTTGTGCCCTCATGGTTGAATGGTTGTCTTGTTTGTTTTGCTTCCATACAGGTAGTGCAAAAGACATCTTCAATGTTTTCAAACTTAACTCCCAATGTACTCTTTTCCAAAATTTTTATGTCATTAAGATTTAGATGACCCATCCTCTGATGCCAGAGAAAGTAATCGTCTATTTTAGCTGTCAATGCTTTTCCATTCTGGCTAGTGATCAACTTGTATGTATCATTAACTAACTCGGCATTGGCAATCATTTCTCCGCTTTTATTGATTATAGTGCATCCGCTGTTGTGAAATATTACATTGCATCCACTTTTGACTATTTTACTGACTGATAGCAGATTTGTTGATAATTCAGGAACAAATAACACATTTTTAACTTGTATGTAATCATAACTATCAGTTTGTTTATTTGGTACCATAATATTAAGATCGCCACAACTTTTCACTTTTAATGTTTTATTATCTGCAATTCTAATAGTTTCAATATGCGATTTGTATTCACAGTCAAACCAATCACGATGCATGGTCATATGGGCTGAGGCACCGGAGTCTATAAACCAACTGAGAGAATCATTTAATTTGGTAGCAGAGAAAGCAGCTGCATATTTACTATTTTCCTCCGACCTTTTATTTTTGAACCAGCACTGTTTGCTTATGTGACCATATTTATTACAGATGGAGCACTGCTTTATTTTGTTTTTATTATACTTGTTGTACTGTCCTGGTCTTGAATTTATATAAAAAGCCGAACTGACATCTACAGATTTCACTTCTTGTAACAGTTTTGTCTTAATAAAATCTGAACTTATACTTAAACCAGAGCTCTCTATGCCCATAATCATTGGTCTATATTCCTCAGGTAGACCAGCCAACATCAGAGTGCCAAGCCATTCATCATCAACCGAAAAACCAATTTCTCTTAACTTGTGTGCAGAAGTCATAATTTTATTAATATATTCCTCCACGCTTGTACCTGAATCTAGAACTGTATTAATCATTTCTCTTAATAGTCCTACTTTTCGAAGTAGACCAGAGTCCTCAAAAGACCTTTTTAAATTGTCCCATACTTCTTTTGCAGTACTTGCACTTTGAACATGTACATATATTTGGGGTTCTATGAGTAGGATTATTTTGGCTTTTGCTTTTATGTCCTTTTGAAGATCTTTACACTCTCCGGTAACACAACCCCACAGTTCATCATGTTGCAAATAGGCTTCCATAGCAAATTTCCAACTTGTAAAATTTTCTCGTCCAGTAAGTTTTGGAATAGAAATCATATTTGTGCCCATTTTATGCTGAAACAATGCTGAAAAACAAATCCTAACCCGCAGCACGCGACGCAGACTAGTTTTGAAATATAAATTTAATTAAACACGCGATGGTAACTTTGTGATTCAAATAAATTAACACTTTAATTTACTGCAAGTATGGGGCGGCCCATAACCTGTTAGATTAAAATAAAAGATGTATTTTGGGAAGATAATTCTAGATTTATTTTTAACTTGTATAAAATGTACAACATCGGTATTTTAGAGAACAAGCAAGAGAGAAAAAAAAAACACAGACCAGACAGAGGAAACGGTAGTGAGCACAGAGTAAAGACTTGTATTTTGGTTGCGTTCACAAACATATCTGTCGGAGTAGCGTCGTCGTGTCGAGTCTCCAAGAAGTCGAACTTAGAGCATTTCCACATTATCCGAACCGATATTGGTATAGGTAGCCGAGACGATATCGAGGTATGAAATATTGTATCCACCTTTTACATTTTCCGGTCGGATATCGGATGTCAAATTGCCCCAATATCGTATCGACTTCTGATACCGATATTGGATCGTATAATGTCAAAACACTCTAAGATGTTAAAGAAACGCTTGTCGCTGTTGTGTCATTAGGCGATAATAAACTCAATTGTGGTATACTGTTCTTTCTTTCATTACAACTGAACTTATTTTTCATTGTTTTGAGCTAACTTTCATCCTTCGATTTTAAAAATATTTTATTCTACCATTTGTCCATTTTACTTAAAGAGAGGCTAGAAAAATGCACTGAAATTGGTCAACGCGTCCACCCGGATTGTGGAAGGTGCGGGTTCGAGTCCCGCCTGAGGCAAGTCGATTTTTTTCAGTGCATTTTTCTAGTATTATATTTACGCGTTTGTAAACGCAAAAATAAAATTATTCCATAATGTAAGGTAGTTTCATCTTAGCTGGGCGTCAAATATTTGCAAAAATATTTCGTTCGGGTCTTGGAAGTGCAAATTTCAAAGATTTGATGAAACGATGTTTACCATAAAAACATAAGCACCAAGCACTGACAAATTTCGACAGCGAAAAGCAGTGCCTCGGTGGCGAAATTGGTCAACGCGTCCACCCGGATTGTGGAAGGTGCGGGTTCGAGTCCCGCCTGAGGCAAGTCGATTTTTTTCAGTGCATTTTTCTAGTATTATATTTACGCGTTTGTAAACGCAAAAATAAAATTATTCCATAAAGAGAGGCTTATTAATTAGGCTTATGTTTGTTTGCTTATTTTCTTCATTAGGTAAAGAAGGCAGAACCCATAACTGATGATCTGGTTAGACAGTATGCACCGAGTCTGCGCTTTCTGCCAAGGCCACTTTCGCCGCACCCTAAATTTTTGTAGATGACAGGTATTATTTCTCCAGTAATCTTATGAATGATTTTGTAGTATATTTATAGTTAAATATGTTTTCAATTCTTTTCTAGTAACCACAAACCTTCCAGGAAAAACTCCCAGCACACAAAAAAGTTCCAATAAAAATCACAACCAACGTATGATAGTACCAGTTGACGGCCACTGGTTTAACTTGAAGATGGGGAAACGGTTTCATGAAAATCTCAATTCAAACTCAAATTCAGAAAATAACTCCACTAGTTCCTATGAATTTATAAAACCCATCGAGAATGATGAACAGCGATTGCCTACCGTGTATACTTCATCTACAAGGAAAGATGATGCCAAAGATGATAAGTTAAAAAAAAATATCATTCTAAATGAAACTGAAACGAATGAAGCTAAGTATACGTGTGAAACTCCTCCAGTGCCATCACTCGATACATCTTTAGTTCCATGCTCAGTAAAATTTGAGTTTTCTAGTGATTTACAGGATAAACCTGAACAGTGTGAATTGGATAATACTTATCAAGCTAAGCAATACATTCCTCATCACTTGATTGGAATTATGTATCGATTAGACTTGTCGGTGCTTTGTTCACTTAGAGAGTCTATGTATAAAAATAAATTTCCTTTATTATCATTAGCTTTTGGTGATTCAGAAATTGGTAAATTTAATGATATTGTCCTTCGTTATGAAAAGAAGTCTATTCATATAAAAATTGAATATGTAGACAAGTATTATGTAAATAATGGCATTAGTTATGCTAGATTATTTTCTAAAGAAAAGCAAAGTTTTTCTATCTATAATTACTTTAATAGTTTTGTTAAACATCTAATCTCTACAGATAGTTTACCAAATAATATAGAATATCTTATTGTATATACTAATTCAGGCTTTGATATTACAAAAGAAAAGAATTTAAGAAACGGAAAATTCAAAAATTTTTATCCTTTTGAATTTGATAGCATAAACATAGGAGAATTTGAAATTTTAAAAGCCTTTTTGTTTACAAATGACAATACGCAAGAGAGTGGCTTTTATCGATTTTCGCGAGATAAAACATCAAAAGAAGAACTTTTAAGGCGGTTAAAATTTTCGTCTGCCATGCAGAAAGTAATAAAAGAAAGAAACATTTCTCAGGAATTTGAAAATGAAATAAAAGAAGCATTTTTAGAAAAATTAGTGTTTGCCGTTAATCAGCCTAATAGAGAAGAGCTGAATAGAATTATTAAAAATGAAATAGAAAAAAATAGCACAGTTGAGGATGATTATATAGTATTACAGGAAAGAGTGTTACGTGATTTAACAGCTCCAGAAAAGGATAAAAAACTCGTGAATCATGTGTCTAGAATTATATATGAATTCAATTTATTAATGCTCTTCTTGCATGACATGTTTTTGTATAAAAAGATTTTTTCCATAAATTACGAAGGAAAAAACCATGATATATCTAATAACATTGCCCTTAATTATAAAGATAAAATTACTTACGTAAAGGCTTACAATACAAACCGTAATATTAGTTATAGTCAGTTATTACCCTCTAAACAACAGAGTATGTTTTCTATTAATAAGTATTTTACACTTTTTATTGAAGAACTAAGTAAGAGTATAGAATACTTTATTATCTATACTAATGCAAATCTAGATCTTACAGAAGAAAAGAAGTTAAAAGAAGGGCGATCTAATGATTTTTATCCTTTAAAATTTGATAATGCTTTAAAAGAATGTTCGTGTATAAATGGGACTAATCTTTATCGATTTGTGCAAAAAGAAGCAACAAGAAAAAAGCTTTTAAGTCTATTAAAGCTTCCACCTTCTTTGCAAAAAGATAAAGAAGAAAGAAGACTTTCTAGTGAGAAGGAACAAGAAATAAAAGAGAAATTTCTAGATAAACTAATATTTGCAATAAATCAACCTAATAGGGAAGAATTGAATAATATTGTTAAAGATGAGATAGATACATTCAATATTCCATATAATTACGAAGAATTACATGAAATAGCGTTACGTTGGTCAGAATCTCATGAATTTGGCCCTCTTACAACAGGAATAATGGAAAAGCTTTTGGAAGATATAAAAAATAATAGGTCTAGTTTTAAGAAGATTCAAAATAAAAACATTAATGAAGAAATAAAATTTGCTAGAAGTGTGGTTGGTAGAGAGGGAATACCTGCATTTCATCAGTTCTTAAATTTTCTAATTACAGGAGAAGGGATAAAGTGTCTAGAAGTTATAAAGAGGGAAGGAATAAATCTAGCTAGGATGTCCAGTATTTTGCATGTAGCAGGAACCAATGCTGCAAAAGCTTTTAAAGATTTATATGATATTTGGTTCGATGAGCTAGGAAATAAAACACAATATTTAAAAACACTAGATAAAGAAGGAATAAATCTATCTAATATGTCCAGTATTTTAGGTGGAGCGGGATCTAATGCTCCTAGAGCTTTTAAGGACTTACATGGTCTTTGGTTTGATGTGGAAGGAAATAAAACGAAATATTTAAAAACCCTAGAAAAAGAAGGAATAGATCTAGCTCGTATGTCCAGTATTTTAAGTGGAGCAGGAGCTAACGCTGCAAAAGCTTTTAAAGACTTCTATGATATTTGGTTCAATGAGCAAGGAAATAAAACACAATATTTAATAGCTTTAGAAAAAGAAGGAATAAATCTACGTAATGTATCCAATATTTTAAATGTAGCAGGTGTTAATGCTGCAAAAGTTTTTAAAGACTTATATGACCTTTGGTTTGACGTGAAAGGCAATAGAACACAATATTTAAAAACTCTAGAAAAAGAAGGAATAGATCTAGCCCGTATGTCCAGTATTTTAAGTGGAGCAGGAGCTAACGCTGCAAAAGTCTTTAAAGACTTATATGATATTTGGTTTGATGGAGAAGGAAATAAAACACAATATTTACAAACTCTAGAAAAAGAAGGAATAGATCTAGCTCGTGTGTCCAGTATTTTAAGTGGAGCAGGAGTCAATGCTGCAAAAGCTTTTAAAGACTTATATGATATTTGGTTTGATGTACAAGGAAATAAAAAACAGCACTTAAAACATTTTATTGAAGACAAAGATAGGAAAAAAAGTTTTACATTGCATAACTTATCTGGTATATTAGGTAGAGCAGGAACTAATGCTAAAGATGCTTTTGAAACGTTTCATAGTGTTTGTTTTAGTGACAAAGGAAAAAAAACAGAACTTTTAGATGATTTCTATAAGGAAGATTTTACGCCAAGTAACTTATCCTCTACGTTATGTGGATCAGGAAACCGCGCTTCTATTATTTTAAAAAGATTGCATAGTACTTGTTTTAATGAGAAAAGAGAAAAAACAAAATTTTTAGATGATTTCCATAATGCAGGTTTTAAACCGTGTGATTTATGTGGTTTGTTGAGTGCAGCAGCAAATAGTTTAATAAAGTTTCATGATTTTTGTTTTACGGGAGAAACAAAAAAGTATTTGAATCATTTCTTAATCGAGAAAGATGGGTTTGTACCAAAAAATTTATCTAAGATATTGCATGGAGCAGGAGCTAATATTTGTTCTGCTTTAAAAGATTTTCATGATGTTTGTTTTGATGAATCAGGAAACAAAACACAGCTTTTAGATGATTTTTATGAGGCAGGTTTTAGGCCAGGTGATTTATCCAATATATTATCCTTGGCAGGAAATAATGCGGCTTCTAATTTAAGAAAATTTCATAAATCTTGTTTTAATAAAGAAAATTATTTAGATCGCTTCTTAGCCGGGAAAAAACTTTTTACGCCAAAAGATTTATCTAAAATATTATATGGAGTAGGAATTAATATTTGTCCTACTTTTGAAAAACTGCATGATCTTTGTTTTGATAAAGCAGGAAACACAACAAAATATTTAAACAATCTTATCAAAAACAACTCGCCAAATAAGATACTTGATATATTATATGAAGAAGTTAGAAAATCTTCTTCTTTATTGGATGTACAGAATGTTAGTGAAGGAGACAGACCAACTAGTGTAGGTCTCAAGTCAAGGACTTCAAAACAAGATTTAGATGGATTACAACAAGGTGATTCTAAAGCTAAGATAAAACCCAGGAAAGGTATCACTAACCGAAGTAAGAACGAAGAAGATGATAACATTTTAGACACAGTTGCAGATAGCTCAAGAGAGTTATCCCCGAGACAAGTAACAAGGGAAAAACAAATACAGTCAGTATTCCATAATACTCAGGAGCAGTTGTGCTTATCAAAAGGACAATGTGCGAAATGGGCCCGCCTCCAATAAGAATGACTTGTATATTAAATTACAGATCTTTAAACGCACGTTCATTATCAGGAAGGCGCATGTCAGAGTTTGCTCTGTGGATGAAGTTTGGTTGGTTTTTAAAAAGTTGATATCTTTGACCCCCAACGGAAAAAGAGGTGTGCTATATGTTTGACGTGTCTGTCTGTGGCATCTATTAAACGAATAGACCGATTTTGATGCTTGTTCGAAAGCTGACATGATCGAGATGATTCTTAGCTACAATTCATAAAATTCTTGAATAATATTCAAGAAAAATGTAATTTAAGTATCTATCGGAATTAGGGTCCGCGAGTAATTTAAAAATAATTAAATAAAATTAAAAAATATTAAGTAACGCCCGACACAAAAAAAAAACTGAAAAGAAAAAAATATTTTTTTTCCTCTCGGCCTTTTAATTTTATTAAAAGAATCTATTAATATTTTTAAGATTAACGTTGCTGCGTTGGGGGACCACTAAGTAAATAAAATGAAACCAAAATTAAAATAAAAAGTATATTGATAGGTAATGCTAAATTATGGATTAGCGGTCCCCGACGCGGCGACGTTCACCTTTAAAATATTAATAGGTTATTTTAATAAAGTTAAAAGATCTAGAGATTTTTTAGCACTGTTTTAAGCACTGTTACCGGACTTCGGAAATTAAAGTCGGTTAAAATGTAGCTTTATGTTACCTGGACCATAATAACGAATCAATTTACATACACGCTTATTCATCAAAATCGCTTGAATAGTTAGGGCGCTACGGAGGAACATACGTAAATACAAACAAACATATAAGTACAATACAGGATGGAAAAAAAGACCGTGGTTGGAGGAAAAGTACCATCAATATAGATGATCGCAAATTTTATCGAAAGGAAATATTCCTTTATTTAATAACTAAAACTGAATTAATAGATCTTTTGAAAAATCATCATCAGAATCGAACCAATGAAAAAAAAACAGCCTGTATTTTATGATACCAACCTGTCGTCTAGATTTACCAGGTATTCTCATTAAGTATCTACTTCTGCAGCTTCTTTAAAGTATTAAAAAAACATCATTGCGTGCACCTGAAACACAACAAAATATATTTTACTTACATGTTTAGATATATATTTATTAGATAACTAGTGGTCGCCTGCGGTTTCGCTCGCGTTAATGTTGGTAAACTTATAGCCTATATGTTATTCTGATGTTTGAGCTATATTATTGAAAAGTTTCATAAAAATCCGTTCAGTAGTTTTTGCGTGAAAGAGTAACAATTGCACATCCAGACATCCATCCATACAAACTTTCATGTTTATAATATTAGTAGGAGACAAGAATTGGGAAAGGGTTGCTCAAATGGTTTTTTTTTAATATAAAAAGGTCGAGCGATGCCATCCACCTGATGGTATGCAGAAGTGGATTCCAAATGCGAAGATAGCTAGTGCGAGATATAAAATGCCGCGCTAGCTAGCTAACTTTTGAATGACCCATAGGTTGGGTAGTTCGGTCATGTTGAACGGATGTGTGAAGTGAAAATAGATGTGTTGCACTTCTTGGCATGACAATGGAAGTTTTTCAGCTGGAGTTAAAATGATTTTGTTATTTATTTAGTAGTAACAACTAATCACGTTGTTGCATTTATAGAACTGGTGATAACTATGCTTATTTTGATAGTAATGCAGTGTTTATTTCGGAGTTAAAGTATTGATCAGCTTATGAAGATTGTAGAAAAAGCAGTGAAGTTGCTGTTATAAAATAGAAGAAAAAGGTTTTCTTGTTGAACACTTTAATTTTGGTAAAGCTAACCTACTACTTATCTAAATAATACAATGCTACACATGCCTACAATTTGGACACACATACAAAAACTGCCAAAACAATACGCAAAGATAATTTTTGAAGTAAGGGCGCAATGGGCACAAATCTAGTGAAAATAAACACATTTTATCAAAAGAAATAAAACAGAGCGTCAATTTCTAGCAGAGCAGGATGAGAAATTTAGTCCTATTAAGATAAATGGTCAAGAATGATCTAGATGGAAGATAAAGATTAATCAGATTTTGTAAAGAAATATTATAGAACTTATGAGTTCCAAAAACTCAAGTATGTTTTTGAATAGAAATAAAACTGATTTTGTATTTTTTTAATGAAATGTATCAAAATATTATCATTCTAGTTATTATTTTAGCGATAAGAACCGTGTTCATCATCTAGAAGATGTCATTTTACTTTATTTTTGTTAGAAAAGAAGGTAATGCCTGTGAAAGACAGCAAAAGAATTCTCTGCTTTCTCAGGCGTTACCAAAATGTCCCTCGATTATACCTTAGTCAGAAGGAGATTACTTCACAAATTATTTTGATTTAACGAAAAACTCTGGTAATTTCACTGAATCAAAGTTAATTATATCCCATGTTTATGGTATTTGACGCTGATTCTTGTTTTTAAGATTATATCGAAATTAAGGGTTAAAATATGTTTAAGGTAACGCAGTTGATGTTCAAGTCTATATAACTTATATTTTATACTTTAAAAATTGTTCCTGTCTATGGTAAAAGACTGCATCTATATTCTAATAAATCATTATTTTCGAATATGAATTGTAGTTTAATTTCTCGAATTAACGTTTTTAAAATAGTAACGCAGGAGATAGATGAAGTTACGATTAGTCATTTTTTTCATTAAAACTACATAAATTTAGATCAGACATCGCGGCACGAACTAATTTAGCATAATTATGATAATCATATTTTACAAAAATGTTGTTAGTTTTCACATAATATGTTATTTTTTTTAACATTAGTAAAAAAAATCCCAAGCTTAGGTATCTCAAGCTTTATTTTTACTGAGTGACAAACGTTTTTAAGTAATTTAGAAACTTCAGTTGAAATTTATGAGCGCATAGAGCTCAAGCAAGGTAAACAGATATCTGAAGGGGAGAAAGAGAAGTTTTTGCTTTAAGTAAATTACTTGATAATTTCAAACGAAAATACTGCATTTGGGATCTTTGCACAATTTTCATCGTAACAGCCTTTATGATTGGACCCACTGCTGGGACACAAAGCCTCTCCCATGTCATCGAAGGGGGTTTAGGCAGTACTCCACCACGCTTGCCCGATGCGGATATTGACAAGGAGAAGCCTTGTGAACCAGCAGTGGGTCGAATAAGAACGGGGCTGTTGAAAGAAAAAAAAAACGTAAGACAGAATGCGTAATGTAGGTAGTATTAATTGACCGGATTGCGTATATAAGAAACTCGCAGTGGGGGATTCCTACTTAAATAGTCGGCGTGTTGCATCAATACAACCTACACATACAACCCTTCCAATACTCAAGAGTGAACGCGAAATCTTGTAAGAATACTGCACCGAAACCGATAGCACTGGCATCAGTGTGAAGCTCGGTAGTGGAGTAACCTGCAATGTACCGCCTGAAATATCCTGAAAGCCCTCTTCTCGTACGTTACTAACTTAACTACTTGCGGGCTTCTATTTTTGTAGGACTGCCGTGCCTGACCATGGCCGATTAGACGTCCTAAGTTGGGACTGATTTAGATGAAGAATGAAGATATGGTACTCTGAGCACTGGTAATGTCTATTTTAGGTTTCTTAGGACATTGCGACTTCTTGTGACCAAACTTACCACCTAAGTGACAAGCGGACTTGTCTCAAAATCTAGGGGCATCTCTCTTACGCGAACATTTGGGACCCTAAGTTGATGTGCGGACGGATAGCATTGCTGGAGTCTCGTGAGTCATGCTTTGGTTTTACGTAAACAGACAAAATTCGACTAAATCTCTGGACAGTAGTTTAGCATTGGTAGCCGTGGCTTTGACTTGTGGGTCGGCAATACCTCGTATTATAATAGAGACCTTAAGCTCCTCTGATAAATGTGGCTCAGGCTGTCTGGACAAATCTTCAAAATAGCTTACATTTAAGTAGATGAATAGGGCATTTTATGTGACGGCTAACCACCCTTATTTCAGAATAGTTGACGCTACAGAATCTTAGATAATCGATCAAAACCGTGTCCAGCCAGCTTGAAAAACCACTTTTCGCTGGTCTCTCAATCGCGGTAACAGAAGTGATTTAGATGACTTTTTGCATATCAACGGGCGTCACATAAATTTGTGACGGGCATCGAGCTAAAAGTTTTGTGATACGTACAGCGGTTTATTAGAAAAATGCAAAAATGTGTGTCCAGCCAGCTTGAATATACGTATAAAACTTCTGGCTGGCACTTCTGAATCTCGATAACGGGAGCGTTTTCGAATATGGTTCCTCTACTAACAAAATGTGACGCAAGTTGTGACGGTAATAACGTTTGATTTATGGCGTTACGTGTAAGGGTTTACGAGAAATCAATTAAAAACTAGTGTCCAGCCAGCTTGAAGTTCAAGCTGGCTGGACACCTGTATCTCCGCTGCCTGATGGTCTACGGCCTTCGAAATATGTTCAAGTTTTTGTGACGGGGACGATAATGATAATCTGATGTTGTGACGGAGAAAGTTTACGTAGTTTCAAAGATATTGATCATTAAATTATTTTCATACAAACACTGCAGTAGGGTTACCAATATTGTAGGTTTTATGTAGAAACAAGTTTATTATTTTAAGGCTTTAATGAATGAAAATCCGTGTATTGGTGATATTAATACCTACCTACTAACCTACATTTACAGTACCTAGATATTTTAATCGATAGAAGACAAAAGCGTAGAGGTGTTGAAAGGGGGTCATTTTTTGCGTTATTGATTATTTACGTGCAGATAACTACTCTTTTTAGTGGGTAAGTATTGGTGTTTTGGTAAGCAAAAATAATTAATGCTATTGCATAAATAATGCCATAGCAAGACAGGATACAATGGTTTCTTTTTTCTTCTAAAAATTCTATTAAAAGTAAATACTTTCCGGCAAAGAGAGTCAAAAATATTTTAAGTATATTTAGTTATATTTTACTGTAAATATATTTTTTAGGAAATATCTTGGTCACGAAAAGATACTGAACAATTTCTGAACGTGCTCATACGCTGCCGCAGACCAACTCGGGTTCAATAGGTAGGTAGGTAGTTGATGTTGGTGTCGCCATCTGTTGCTTAAAGTTGGTACTACTAGGACAACTGTTCGAATTCTGTGGTTCGAATCATAATTATGTTCTCTTCCTCTGAATCAGACTGTTTCATCACCCGCATGCTATACCGATTATGGCGCGCCCTACGACTAGGTACTTACTCTGAGTTTTCTCAAAAAAATGATAGTTAATATTTTCTCATTGAGGTGGGAAAAAAGAAAACAAATTAACGACGGTAAAGCATTTATTTTAATTAGGTAGGTAAATACCTTATTTATTCCTTATTGCACAAAAAATAGTAGATGTGGGTACAAATCTTCATCCTAGCGAATATCCCAGTTGCATTTCGAAAGCTTTCACTTGGAAGCCTGGCCCCTAATCGGAGAGTAAGTAGATAGGGTCGGACTCCGAAACGAGTCGCCTGAATCTGAGGAAACTGAATGGGTAGGGGGCTCAAGGAAGCTCCGTAAGATCACCCTAAAACAATTTCGGCTGCCGGAGAGGCCTTTAAATATTTTTAATTAATTTTTAAAATTCGTATATAGTGTATTGTGATTGCGTGAAACAAAACGTAATTTCTATACTTTTTTAGGTTATGATAAGATTTTAAAACTATTGAAGTACTAAAACGAGTGAAACGAAACGCCAATCCACTATTTTGATAATAGTTTTGACATTTCTGACAGCGTTAAATTGCGTCATTCCGTTGGTTGCTTTCGAGTTTTCGTGTCTAGTGTTTTATGCACCGACATGGCTAGGTGATAGGTAAGTTAGGGTTTTTCCATACATTTTGAGGTTAATTTTTTATAAAAAAAAGTAATCATTTCCGGCATTCGAAATTTACGGGGGGCAACTTCCACCCCCCTTCCTTCCTTCCCCCCACCCTCCTCTACCTCCCAAAAAGGCGAATTTCTTACCAGTACATATACAAATGGTAGACTTAATTAGGAAAGAAAACTATTCTGACAATCTGACTATTCAACTCGTAAAAACCAATGATGGGCAAAAAGTAACACAAAATAATAAGTGGGGGCTCTTTTTAGGCAGCGCTGGTAGTCAATTATTATTTTGAATTAACACATATTTACGCTTTTTTAACCGAATTCAAAAAAGGAGGAGGTTATTAATTCGACTGTGTTTTTTTTTAGTGTTTGTTACCTCATAACTCGTTACTGAGTGGACCGATTTTGAAGATTCTTTTGACCTTTGGAAGCTAGTGCTTGTCATGGGGTCCCATTTAAATTTTATCGACATCTGACAAGTAGTTTTTGAGTTATCCCTAATAATGCCTATTTAATTGACATTGATGATGTCGTAATTTTATCACTTGTGTGTCTAAAAGATCTTGAAGTAGTTTCCTGAAAATTTCTATACTTAAAACACTAAAAAGCAGAAAAAAAACCGCCTTCAAAACTAAAAACGGGAAAAATAAAAATTTTGTTTATAAAAATATAATTGTTTTTTGAGGTCGGTGCCAACCTCAATATTTGTAATAAACGTTGTCACTTGTATTCGGGACCGACCTCTAAAAACATTTAGATTTTTATAAACAAAACTTTTATGTCTCCCGTTTTTAGTTTTGAAGGCGGTTTTTTTTTATTTAATTTTTTTTTACTGCGGGAAAACCTATTCTCACGGAAAAATCAAATACAATGCAGGTGTGGCCACAATCGGCCGATAAGTCGATTAAAAAGAAATCCTTTATTTGTGTAAAATTATGGTCACCTAACATTATTAATAAATGTTTGTATGGAAAAAATTAAATGATTAATATCTTTGAAACTACGTAAACTTTCTCCGTCACAACTTCAGATTATCATTATCGTCCCCGTCACAAAAACTTGAACATATTTCGAAGGCCGTAGACCATCAGGCAGCGGAGATACATGTGTCCAGCCAGCTTGAACTTCAAGCTGGCTGGACACTAGTTTTTAATTGATTTCTCGTAAACCCTTACACGTGACGCCATAAATCAAACGTTATTACCGTCACAACTTGCGTCACATTTTGTTAGTAGAGGAACCATATTCGAAAACGCTCCCGTTATCGAGATTCAGAAGTGCCAGCCAGAAGTTTTATACGTAAATTCAAGCTGGCTGGACACAGATTTTTGCATTTTTCTAATAAACCGCTGTACGTATCACAAAACTTTTAGCTCGATTTGTCCAGACAGCCTGAGCCACATATCAGAATGTGGCTCAGGCTGTCTGGACTTTTTTTTAGTGTTTCTTACCTCATAACTCGTTACTGAGTGGACCGATTTTGAAGATTCTTTTGACCTTTGGAAGCTAGTGCTTGTCATGGGGTCCCATTTAAATTTTATCGACATTTGACAAATAGTTTTTGAGTTATCCCTAATAATGCCTATTTAATTGACATTGATGATATGATAATTTTATCACTTGTGTGTCTAAAAGATCTTGAAGTAGTTTCCTGAAAATTTCTATACTTAAAACACTAAAAAGCAGAAAAAAACCGCCTTCAAAACTAAAAACGGGAAAAATAAAAATTTTGTTTATAAAAATCTAATTGTTTTTTGAGGTCGGTGCCAACCTCAATATTTGTAATAAACGTTGTCACTTGTATTCGGGACCGACCTCTAAAAACATTTAGATTTTTATAAACAAAACTTTTATGTCTCCCGTTTTTAGTTTTGAAGGCGGTTTTTTTTTATTTAATTTTTTTTTACTGCGGGAAAACCTATTCTCACGGAAAAATCAAATACAATGCAGGTGTGGCCACAATCGGCCGATAAGTCGATTAAAAAGAAATCCTTTATTTGTGTAAAATTATGGTCACCTAACATTATTAATAAATGTTTGTATGGAAAAAATTAAATGATTAATATCTTTGAAACTACGTAAACTTTCTCCGTCACAACTTCAGATTATCATTATCGTCCCCGTCACAAAAACTTGAACATATTTCGAAGGCCGTAGACCATCAGGCAGCGGAGATACATGTGTCCAGCCAGCTTGAACTTCAAGCTGGCTGGACACTAGTTTTTAATTGATTTCTCGTAAACCCTTACACGTGACGCCATAAATCAAACGTTATTACCGTCACAACTTGCGTCACATTTTGTTAGTAGAGGAACCATATTCGAAAACGCTCCCGTTATCGAGATTCAGAAGTGCCAGCCAGAAGTTTTATACGTAAATTCAAGCTGGCTGGACACAGATTTTTGCATTTTTCTAATAAACCGCTGTACGTATCACAAAACTTTTAGCTCGATTTGTCCAGACAGCCTGAGCCACATATCAGAATGTGGCTCAGGCTGTCTGGACTTTTTTTTAGTGTTTCTTACCTCATAACTCGTTACTGAGTGGACCGATTTTGAAGATTCTTTTGACCTTTGGAAGCTAATGCTTGTCATGGGGTCCCATTTAAATTTTATCGACATCTGACAAATAGTTTTTGAGTTATCCCTAATAATGCCTATTTAATTGACATTGATGATATGATAATTTTATCACTTGTGTGTCTAAAAGATCTTGAAGTAGTTTCCTGAAAATTTCTATACTTAAAACACTAAAAAGCAGAAAAAAAACCGCCTTCAAAACTAAAAACGGGAAAAATAAAAATTTTGTTTATAAAAATCTATTTTTTTTTGAGGTCGGTGCCAACCTCAATATTTGTAATAAACGTTGTCACTTGTATTCAGGACCGACCTCTAAAAACATTTAGATTTTTATAAACAAAACTTTTATTTCTCCCGTTTTTAGTTTTGAAGGCGGTTTTTTTTTATTTAAATTTTTTTTACTGCGGGAAAACCTATTCTCACGGAAAAAATCAAATGCAATGCAGGTGTGGCCACAACCGGCCGATAAGTCGATTAAAAAGAAATCCTTTATTTGTGTAAAATTATGGTCACCTAACATTATTAATAGATGTTTGTATGGAAAAAATTATATGATTAATATCTTTGAAACTACGTAAACTTTCTCCGTCACAACTTCAGATTATCATTATCGTCCCCGTCACAAAAACTTGAACATATTTCGAAGGCCGTAGACCATCAGGCAGCGGAGATACATGTGTCCAGCCAGCTTGAACTTCAAGCTGGCTGGACACTAGTTTTTAATTGATTTCTCGTAAACCCTTACACGTGACGCCATAAATCAAACGTTATTACCGTCACAACTTGCGTCACATTTTGTTAGTAGAGGAACCATATTCGAAAACGCTCCCGTTATCGAGATTCAGAAGTGCCAGCCAGAAGTTTTATACGTAAATTCAAGCTGGCTGGACACAGATTTTTGCATTTTTCTAATAAACCGCTGTACGTATCACAAAACTTTTAGCTCGATTTGTCCAGACAGCCTGAGCCACATATCAGAATGTGGCTCAGGCTGTCTGGACTTTTTTTTAGTGTTTCTTACCTCATAACTCGTTACTGAGTGGACCGATTTTGAAGATTCTTTTGACCTTTGGAAGCTAGTGCTTGTCATGGGGTCCCATTTAAATTTTATCGACATCTGACAAATAGTTTTTGAGTTATCCCTAATAATGCCTATTTAATTGACATTGATGATATGATAATTTTATCACTTGTGTGTCTAAAAGATCTTGAAGTAGTTTCCTGAAAATTTCTATACTTAAAACACTAAAAAGCAGAAAAAAAACCGCCTTCAAAACTAAAAACGGGAAAAATAAAAATTTTGTTTATAAAAATCTATTTTTTTTTGAGGTCGGTGCCAACCTCAATATTTGTAATAAACGTTGTCACTTGTATTCAGGACCGACCTCTAAAAACATTTAGATTTTTATAAACAAAACTTTTATTTCTCCCGTTTTTAGTTTTGAAGGCGGTTTTTTTTTATTTAAATTTTTTTTACTGCGGGAAAACCTATTCTCACGGAAAAAATCAAATGCAATGCAGGTGTGGCCACAACCGGCCGATAAGTCGATTAAAAAGAAATCCTTTATTTGTGTAAAATTATGGTCACCTAACATTATTAATAGATGTTTGTATGGAAAAAATTATATGATTAATATCTTTGAAACTACGTAAACTTTCTCCGTCACAACTTCAGATTATCATTATCGTCCCCGTCACAAAAACTTGAACATATTTCGAAGGCCGTAGACCATCAGGCAGCGGAGATACATGTGTCCAGCCAGCTTGAACTTCAAGCTGGCTGGACACTAGTTTTTAATTGATTTCTCGTAAACCCTTACACGTGACGCCATAAATCAAACGTTATTACCGTCACAACTTGCGTCACATTTTGTTAGTAGAGGAACTATATTCGAAAACGCTCCCGTTATCGAGATTCAGAAGTGCCAGCCAGAAGTTTTATACGTAAATTCAAGCTGGCTGGACACACATTTTTGCATTTTTCTAATAAACCGCTGTACGTATGACGAAACTTTTAGCTCGATGCCCGTCACAAATTTATGTGACGCCCGTTGACATGCAAAAAGTCGTCAAAATCACTTCCGTTACCGAGATTGAGAGACCAGCGAAAAGTGGTTTTTCAAGCTGGCTGGACACGTTTTCGATCGATTATCTAAGATTCTGTAGCGTCACCTCTTCTGAAGTAAGGGTGGTTAGCCGTCACATAAAATGCCCTATTGACCTACTTAAATGTATGCTATTTTGAAGATTTGTCCAGACAGCCTGAGCCACATGGCTGCATGAAATTTTAAGAATTTTCGTCGCTGGTTTGATTAAATTAATTATATAAGTACCCACTTTAATTATCTTGTTTTATTTTTATCGATGTAATGTCAACCACCTGGAGTTGAAGAAGAAAGCTGCCAAAACCATGTTTCTAATAGTATGGTATGCGAAATCAGTAAAGTAGAATTGTGTTAACATTGTGGATAGTTGTAAATAAATACCTATTTAAATATCAATATTTTGTTTCTTTTCACAAATATAATTATTTTCATATCTAGATAGACTAGAACAAACTTGCTCAGATATTGATAGGTTCTTATTTAGCCTATTTTTATATACTGAGAGTAGGTACTCAAATCGACAATTTATCTCGACAAGAATTACTCTCTCATTCTAAATACCGAGAAGAAACATTTTCAAGGTGGAGAGAGATTTTGTCCACATCGAACTAGTCTATTAAATAGTTGGACAGTATCTAAGGAAAAGGAAAATGCAAATTTGTGTCTATCTTTACCGTTCCTTGTTGATAGCAAAAAAAAAATTGGAAAGCAACATCCCCCATTATTAAAAGTAATCAATAAATATAATTACCTATTAATCTCATGGATTATTTAAGTCCTTTGTGATTATGATAAAACTTAATGTTACTTACAGTCGGTAAGTGATTATTTTCAAAATTCTGTTTTTCCTAGAATCTTACTAATGATATTTTACCGGAAATCCCCTTTTTTACTCTCTCGTACATACGTAAAACCCTGGCATATAAATAAGCAAGTACCAAAGTGGTAAAAAACAGTTATTTGCTTATTTGTTTAACAAGTGAGCAAAGCTATTTTTTGCTGCGAGTGCTAATATTAAATCATGAACCAGCGAAGTAGTCTAAAATAGACTACTGAGCGCAGAGAGTGATTTAAAGGCACGAGACAAAAATCGCTTTCGTGTGAGACATACAACTTATCACCTCTCCAGCGAGTAAATTGTTATAGGTGAGAAAAACAAAGCAATGCTTTAATACATGTTTAAAATCTTAAAAATAACCATTGAAAATTAAAAGTAAGATTACTAAAATAATTTAGATTGAACGTTACAGTCTTGTTCAAAGTTCGCAGCAAAAATCGTTTTTCCTTCGAGATTTTACTAAGCAAAAGAGGTCTTTTGATGCTGGAGAGGTGAAAAATATTTTTTTATTTTGTCCTTTACTTTGTAGTTGTGTGGACACCTAATTAGAAGGAGAGGCCCTGCCCTAGTGAAAGAGATGGAATTCGTCAAGGTCAGCTTCATGGAGGTATTTACGAGCTTGGTCTACAGGTTTACCTATGGTTGGATACACCAGCTTCTTGGTATATCTCGTGTATTGCATTCAGGTTATTATAAATAAACTTTATTATAAAGAATATACACTTCAAGTTTTACATTATATTTCGCCTATAATACTATCTTATTGTAGTGGAAACGTTGACCCATCGTCGACTCACGTTCACGTGGGCTCTCAAGCGGACACACGCGGCTAGGTGGATGGAAATCGTGCACAGCCTGCGCCGCAATGGAGTAGCAGTCTTATGATGGATGAAATAAAACTATAGACAAACATTTTGCGTTATCGATACGATGCCTCGATTAAGCGATGAGTACGTTTCTGTCACTTTGACTAACAAAAGAGAATCGCTATCTCTAAAGCGTTAGCGATTAGAAAAATCGGCTCGCTTTGAAGCGTGAGCATTTTGGTAATATTTTTGAACTTTAACTTTTAAATAGCGGGCTTAAAGTCTAATATTTATATATTATTTTATTTTAATTTAATAAACCTTGAAAAATTATAAATAAATTTAGTTTTAGTTATTTAATTTAAATTAATTAATTTATTCTAGTATAGAGTAAATATTTTTATTTTTTCTCTCTACTGGCTAAAAGCCAAGTCTTGAAGCCCAGTAGGTTTAAGTTTTTTTTAATTAAAAAATATAAATGTAGAAAGTGATTGTCTGTTGTCTGTTGAAGTTTTTGAGGGTTAGATATTTTAATTACTACATTTCTTTTGATTTTCAATATCGGTTTGAAAAATTATAAGTCATATAATTCGTAGAACAAATTAATAAACTTTATATGTAATGTGAAAGTAGAGTGTAACATTTATTTCAAGATTCATTTCATTCAAAATATACCGCGGGAAAACAGAAACGTTCCACTACTATAATGGCCGCAATAGCGCCAATGCTCTTCGCTTCTTGTTTGTTCTCCGATTGACATAGCTATTAGATTAGACATGTTTTGAAAGTGTTTTTATATTGAGAAATCTTACGTGAAATGGACATCAACGCTGGTAAGTTATAGTTTCATAAATTTTATTCACTTTGTGTTTGAAGAAATTGTCCGATAGGAATATCGTTTTACATGAAATTTTCAACGTGTAAACTTTTATAGCGTTTAATTTATCATTATGTACCTTTAGTAGAGCTTTTTGAAAATTGTAGTTTTAATTAGATACACCCTGTTTGCCTATGTATTAATTTAAGACTTCTATGCACTAACTTACTGCTTCTACAAGGTACTAGTACAATCATGTAATGGACAATTTTGCTGTAAAATATGATATGCTTACATACCATGATAATATATTAGGGCCATAAAATGTTGTTGTTGTAACAAGTTTAGTTTTGACATTATTTATCTACAGAAAGGTTAATTTGCTATACAGAGGTATATGAACTCTGGAACCAAGGAGAGGTATGTATGATATCAAAATGTTGTAAACAGGATACAGTTTTGTACAGTACCGTAATTTATCTACATCATAATTAAAAGTACATCCTAATGTTATATTACTCATTTTTTCTTTTAAATTGGGAAAAAATGTACAAATCTCTTGATCCCAGCCATTAGTTTGTTAATAGTCCCATAGTGTTTGTATAGTAGGTATGCATTATTTACAAGCTTGATGAAGCATGGCAATGGCAATATTATCTTCAAAGTTCTGCATATTATTATTGATAAAAATTTTCTTCAAACCCTCTTAAACCTTATCAAATCAATAAACCCACATAGGTTTTGCCCAGTTCTGTGCTTTTTTTTTTTGTTAATGATTTTAAATTTTTAAAAATAAACTAACCTCCTTATTATTGTTTTGTGTAGCTATTAAATATTTTTTCTCGAGCATTGTAGATGTGTTTAAAAAATGTTTGAGTACAAATATTATTTAAGGTGTATTTGGGTAATTACGAAAGGACTTTTGAACAGTTGACAGAATGTTTTATTTTCAGTAACCTGTCAGAATGATGGGGTTAATGCTATAAAACGTAGGTCACTTCTTCTACTTTAATGTTTAATGTAATTATCATGTCCATCCATATTGTGTCTGTACCATGAACTTTTGTGCTGGAGAGAAGGGATATCGAAAATCACAATACATTGCTTCATATACTTTAAAACTCATATTTAAAAACACTATTTTGAGGCATTTTTATCACACAAACAGTTTGAGCAACACTGAGCCGCAAGTCGCGCGCTTGTGTCCTAAAAAGACACAAGTGCGACACCAAGGACACACAATTGAGGCATTTCTATCCTCTTTATTATTATTTCTGTGGTTTTACATATATCTTTGGAATTATTAGTTAAATAAAACTGTTTCAAAACTGAACTATTTTCAGTTTCCTCAAGTGGAATTGCCAATGTATATTCTGGTAATTCTGAATAACATTGAAAATGAACGGGTTTAATTCATTATAACTTAAGGTGTATATTCCTTTTTCGTCCAGATTTACCTTACCAAATTTTACTTATTAGTGCACTAAAATGAAAATCTATAAGGTTAAAAGACAATCAGTTAAATAAATTGCCAGTCTCCTCAAATACATTTGTTTGGGTAATTCCGATAAAGCAAACCGGCAGGAAATATCACTCCTTTACATAAAAGTTGGCTCAAACGCACTTTCACACTCATTAGCAACTGAACGGGGGGAGCGGATGAAGATGGCGTCTAGGTGAATGTTACCAGAGCATTTAAAATAGCTGTGTTGAGTAGAAATGTGTAATTAACGAAATAACCCCATTTACGGAATTAGCGAAATGCACCTTACAGCTGTAGGTAATAAGTTAGTCACTGAACTCGTCTTTTAAAAAAAAAACAAATTGTACTGCTCTCAATCATAAATGTCGATAAACTGTCCTGGTGGTTGGCTTTTGTTTGTTGGTTCATTTATTTTCATTGGATCCCAGTTTTCAATCCTATTTTTTTAGATATTAATGTTGGGTCACATTTGCTGTTTCCATTGAATCCCATGTTATAACACACTGAACGTTAAGTCACTTTTGGGTTTCACATCACTTTTATGTAAGGTGAAAGGCTGGCACCCTGTCATTATTTATGGACACCTATCCTGCTAGAAGTGATGTTCTGTGGAAATAAATGCTACCTAGAGCTCTGTTTAACCCCTTTTTTGATATTAAAAATATTTTTTATTTTATTTCTTTATTTCTAACACTAATTTATATAAGATGATAGTATCTATATTCTAACTGATATCACTAATGATGATGATTTAAAATACATGGTACATCTATCGCCACATGTGGAATTGTTGATGAAAAACATTTTTAACCCTTAATCCGCCACCCTAATATCCACACTATTTTCCACCATGAATCTCCTTTGAATTTTTCAAATAAAACTGAGGTAAATATGTTATTAATATATGTTTATTTCTTTATCATAACACTAATACATACCTTGGGCAAATTATATCATTTAGGGATCAGACCAGCAAAGAAATACACAAGCGAATTGCTAATGGATGGAAAAGTACTGGTGGGGAAACTTTCTCGAAAATATGATGTACATATTATACACAGTGAAAATTTAGCAGCTCTTGAGCCATAGCCTTTTTAATAGGTAGGTCAATATATATGTATGTACAATTGCTATGCAATCAATATCGAAAAAACAGCTGTTCTATACTAAGTAAAGTGCAACACACAGATTTAATAAACAAGGAGATAGGCCGAGCCAGCGTTTAATTTGTGACAAGTGTAAGCCCAGGGCGCATACATTGCCGCCAGTTCGCCGTCCGACAATGTCCGTTTTCCTTTCAAAATGCCGGTCTGTTCCACTGTAACATGCAATCATTGCAGTGAATCAGTTATTTATCAAGTAATGTAATAACTTTTCACACGTAAGAACCGAAAAACTTATATTTATATTTAAAAAACAAATAGTCCATCTTTTATTCATAAAAACACAATCGCTTTAAATTATGTGTTACTATCTTACAAATTGTATTATATTGCAACAACAGCTCATATAATGTCCCCACCCGGGGGGCTCGAGCCTACCCCACATTAGGGGCGATTAGGCCTTAGTCAACCATGCTGGCCAAGTGCGGGTTGGTCGACTTCACACACAAACTAAGAATTTCTTCATAGGTGTGTGCAGGTTTCCTCACGATGTTTTCTTTCACCGTAAAAGCGCCGATTAAATGTACATATGAATTCAAAATTTGAAAACACATTGGTACGTGGCGGGGATTGAACCAGTGCCTCCCGGGTGGGAGACGACGCTCTTACGCACTACGCCACAGACGCTTTTTATATTATATTGTGGCTGTGCTTAACTTTCATTGCTTCGCAATCAATAGTGTATATTATGACATGCTCAACTAGAACCATTTTATGAAGTACGGCCGCTGATCGCGTCACTCGGACTTGCTATGAACTCAGCGGTTTGACCGATCTCCTTTGCGGCTGTGCTTAACTTTCATTGCTTCGCAGTTCTTATGACGCGCGCAATGAGCAGTGTATATTACGGCATGCTCAACTAGAACCATGTTATGTAGTACGGAGGCTGATCGCGACACTCGGTCTTCATATTACAACTCGGCGATTCGACCGATCTCCTTAAGGCTGCAATACATGTTGGCCGAGCTTCGCCGAGAGAACGCCAATACCAACGTGTAGACAGTATATTTGCATTGTCTTGCCATCGCTCGGTGTCGCTCGCCTAGTTAGCCGAGTGAAGGCAAGCGCCAACGTGTATAGAAGTCATTAGATTGATATCTGTAGTGCAACACCTACGTAACCAAAATGCGCTTGTTCCCAACGAGTCACACTGTAATACTGTGACTCATTGGGAGAACTTTGTAAAATCATTCCCAACCAGTCACACATGTGACACGTTGGGAGACCTTTTCGAAATTCACGAAATACGAATACTCACTTAACAAATGATTTTTATTTAAGATAAACAGATATACTGTTTCCAGGCCACTAATCCCCATCAACTTTCCTCATCAATGTGGGATTGTGAACTTTTTAGTCTGTATGTTTCCAACCTGAAGTACCAGGCTACCATGACTATGCAGGAGATGTTTAGGATATTATTAAATCATAATTAAATACATAATTGGGTTAAATAATCTTTTATAATAATAAGTAACCTCTTATATGAATTAAATTGATAAAAGATTGGATAAAAGGTTCACCTATATAAATAGAGTCCAAAATAGAATGAACATGTAACAGTATACCTATCAGCAGGTTGGCCTAACGTTAATTATTTAAGAAAGGTCTCTAGATGTGTCACAGTGTAGTGTGACTGGTTGGGAATTATTTAAGAAAGAGCTCCCAACGAGTCACAGTTGTTACAGGGTTGTTACACAACGTGTTACAGGTTATAGTGTGACTCGTTGGGAACAAGTGCCAAAATGTATGGAACAGCAGATTTTTTTTGCGATTTCGTTGTCAGTCTCATAGCAAAAGTTGTTTATATTGACCTACCTGTTAATATGACTTTGTGGAATAATTTTCATCAGGGTTCAAAATTATCAAGATAATTACGCTTCTTGATAATAATATATGCATTGCAATACTTTTGTTGTTGTTTCTTATATTTATTTTTGCTATGTTATATTTAGGATTCCATTATACCTTAAATTACTATTGAAACATTGTGTACTAACTTAAAAACTGATATTAATCCTTTTATTTGCAATACAATCGGATTGGGATGTTAATGTGAGTATAAATCTTAACACATTCCTAATTGTTGTAATATTATAACTTTTCAATGTCAAAACCAATCTAAAGTTTTACAGACTAAATATGTCAATATTTTGATATATTTTAGCTGTAACAAAGTAAGCAATTGATAATATCTTCCTGGCAAATTATAGAAAATGATAAAATAATTAAATATAGCCTTTGGGAAAATTACATTAACATAATCTCATACCAAATAAAAAAAATCTCAGACCAAATGAAACAGTGAAGACGGAACTCTGCGAAGAACGCTCTGAGGCTGGTAAAATAAAACTACGCCCCTCCCGCCGCCGAGTACTTACACAATTAGACGCATACACATGTTACAAAATTAGTCACACCTTGCCTTATACATAATAATACCCTCACGCACTACATAGGTATCTATAACATCGACCTCAGTGCATTCTTCGTAGCGCTCCATCTTCACTTTTTTATTTGGTCTGAGAGCATAATAAAAAATGGGAAATAATAAACCGAGCAACGAAAAAATACAGAATGATGAGCTACTAAAAATACTCAATGAGCGACTTTAATCATTTGTTAGGCGCTCATTCTGGATTTTTTTTGTTGCCCACTTAGTATTTGCACAGGTTTAGGTTAGGTTAATCTGCTGACCAGTTAAATACGATCCATATTTTTTTCGCAATTTTTTTGTATATTTTTTGTATTTATTGCTTTCTATTTCACTTATTAGCCTCATCCACAATAAATATATGTTTATAAGAGTATAGAACACTTAGAACAGTATACAAAAGCTATGTTCTTTATAATAAACTTATTTTACTGTAAGTACTAGCTTCTGTCTGCGACTTCGCCTGCGCAGTATTAGTATAAATTATAGCCTATATATTATTCTGTTCTATGAGCTATATTATTGTAAGTTTCATTAAAACCCATTCAGTAGTTTATACGTGAAAGAGTAGCAAACACATCCATCCATCCATACATACATCCAGACATCTACACAAACTTTCGCGTTTTTAATATTAGTAGGATTATATCTGTAAAAATGTTAGTAGTGGTTTAATATTGTCTTTATAATTTATGTAGTATTCAGGATAATTAATTAAAATAAATCATTTTATTTCTTTTTCAAAGAGGTCTCAACACAGTTATCATTAATCGATGTACTCTTGAGCGACCTTGACAAAACGATTACACCATGTGCTAGTAAAAAGAATGAGAAAAAAGAAGAAGAAGCACAGGATGCCATGCCAGACTCAACGACCAACACTGAGAAAAATAATGGTAACCCTTTCCATTGTGGGGATGATGTGCTTGTGCCCAACAAAGATGGACGTTACTATTTAGGTAAGGTTGATTATTGCAGATTATGTCAAACAATCGTAATATAACATGAAAATCAAATGGTTTATAATCTATAATGTATTATTAGCTTGATTCTGACAACATTTGAAACATTTATACAATAGAATAATTTTTATTGTACACCAGCAAAACTAAGACACAAGTAAAATATAAATGCACAATTTTATTTAGATATATATGCTTTTATTGATATAATAATAACCACCTGTATATAACTATGATAACTCTATAAAATCAGTAGCATAATAATTGACATCATTAATTTTAGGGACAATTGTAGAACTAAGTACTAGCAACGACAATGATTCCTGCGAGGTCGGTACCGGCGTGGCCCGGTGCCTCGTTAAATTCGGGGACGGGACGCATGCGTGGGCACCTGTATCCTCCCTGAAACTGTTGAGTGCCCCACCAGCGGACGATGGGCGCATCATGTGCGTGGTGTGTAAGCGACGGGAGGGGCCCGCCGCTAGCCCGGCGACCAACTCTATCATTGCGTGCGATATGTGCGGAAGAGGGTATCATGCCAAATGCCACTCACCACCTGTAGAGTCATGGATCAATGGTGAGTTACATCTAAACCTTCTTGAAACTCTCCCTTAGTTACCTACCATTTTTTTCCAAATGTGTTATGTGAGCAAATTAATCTAATAATCTTCGTAAAGGTAGATAAATACCTCTAATGTCGAGACATAATGCTTCATTTACATTTCCTACGAAGTTGGATGCATTTTAAAACACACTGAAAAGTTTGGTGAACAGCTAATTTGGAGTAGTATCTCCGCATCGATGTACGAGTATGTCAAATTCTATGCAATTTACTTGGCAGTCATCGATTTTAAGCAGCATTTACATGAATGGTGCTTAAAATCGCGTTTTGCCGTAGAAAGTTACGTAATTAAATTTGGTAGTCTCCCTTCCGGCTCGAACGCCCTAGGGACGCTAGGCTTTCGAGAGACTCCCGGCGGAGATGTTTGATCATTTAGTAACCTCTAGGGAGGTTTGCCTTAAAGACTTGAGGACCCTCTAAAGTCTTAACCTTCTCAAAACGGGGTTTTTCAGTAAAGGAAAAACGTTTGTGGTTATCATATCAATTAATTTCAACTCTATTTTATTTAATCTAGTGTGATAACGTCTTATAAATCTATGAAAGCTGGCTGCACGCATGAAAAAGTGTCACGTTCCGCCCGAGCCGAGTGTGCAAGCGAGAGCGCGGAACAAGCGATAGAGAGGCACAATCAACCTAAGCGTTCGGCTTGTGTATGACGTTATCACGTAAAATTTATCGTCCGTAACCCGACTTTTCAGACAACCAGTTTTTTCTTCTATAATATAATATTTATGTTCTTAGAAGTATTGTTATTTTAAAGATTTTATACCATATTGATGACTATTTATCGATGTCTAATAATAATAAGAATTTATTTAATTCATTGGCTTGTATAACTAAATTGGTATTGTACAACTAACTATTAATCATTACAGGGGCATCGTGGCACTGTAAGCGATGTGTGGACCAAAGGTACAGGGTTGCTGCGGCTGAGAACCGAGCGTTGAAGAGGTCTGATCTGTTTAGATTTAAAGGAGGTCAACAAAGACGACAGCAGCAAGAGCTAACTCCGCCCTGTGATGTAGGTTTATTTACGTTCCAATTGCACACCAATTTTCTTATTGGTATTTTAAGCATTTAAGTATATTACATGATCTTGTTATCGGTTAACTTGGTACAAGCCAACTAGTAGGATCTTATTTTAAAAGTATGCTAAAGTCTTCCCAGCCGTCCTTTATAATAAAGTAAAATTTTATTAAAACATCTTTTTTACTTTCAGACTGCATCTACAACGTCATCAACAGCGTCAGATGCGGGAAAGGATCAAAATGAGAACCATTGTTACTGTGGTGAAAAAAGTGATTGGCTGGCTCAGGTAATTGTTAGTTATAAACAATATTGAAAATGTTGTTTATAAACCTTATAGCTTGTTAGTCTAAAGAGAAAAATATCACTTCCTTTTAGATGTTGCTATGTTGTCGGTGTACTCGTTGGTTTCACCAAAGATGTGTATCCAGCTTACAATATCCTTTGTACGCGGGAGATAAGTGAGTATTTTAGATGCAGTTTGTAATCGGTTTCAGAATATAAAATAAATGGGTCAACAAATTTCACTTTTTAGCTTTTTCCAAAAACCAAGGTGAAATTAAAAGTAATTTTAATGAAGTGTAATGAAAATCTATCTAAATACACAAGAAGTGTATTTCCAGGCAAATTTTAGATCCAAATGCCCCCCCCCCATTACATTTTTGGTGTTCAATTAATTAATTACCAGCTAGCTTTTGCCTAAATTCAGCGTATTCTCCATACAAAATTTGAACTGATTCATCCCCTTATTGGGTGAAATTTGGAAAATCCTTACTTACCGGATCCTTACTCATTATAACTATCTGAGTGCCAAAAGAGAATGCCCAATTTAGCATGGGACTAAGGCCCTGTCCGCACAGCGATATTTCACCGCACGTTTTTTTCTCGCAAAATTCTGTGACACATGGAATCTTATAGGACCGACAATGGTAGGGCTTTTGACGATTTAAAAGTACTTAGCAAAGTCTATTTAAATAAAGAGATTTTTCATTTTCATTCATTCATTTCATTAATTTCATTCATCCGCACAGTAAAAAAATCGCGCGAAAAAACTCTGTGGTTTGATGCAAATTGAACGCGATACGGTGCGGAATTATTTCCGCGCGAATGTTTTATCGCTGTGCGGACAGGCTCTTAGGCTACGATTGCGCTATAATGAAATTTGTGCCAAACTTGGAAAAATCTATAAATTACGTGGGGAAAATATCATTAAATTATTTTGGAGGAGTTTTGAGAATACATAATCTATACTATATCAAGCTTTGTTGTAGTAAAGCTGTAGTTTTTTTTAAGTATATTACGGGATGACAAAGGGTTCTAGCCCATACAACATATCTTCTTGATTTTCGCATTAAAATGAGGGTGTCACACATTTTAATGCATCTAGGGAGCGCTTGGCAAAAATTGCATGGCTAAAGACCTCGTGAGTGCGACACACCACAAAAACTTTTTTGGATGATTCCTCTTAGCTGCTCATCAACACGGATGCTTGTGCAGCAAAAGAACACCACTTTCACTGCACAAAATCCACTCTGAAGCAATTTTGAATTATAGAAACGAAGATCTACATCCAGACGCCATGGTTTCCCGTCAAACACTTTATTTTGTTCTTAAATTCTCCCTATTAAGGAAAGGCAAAGGTTAGGTCTAGTCTTGTCTTTAGTTTTTTTCTTCTGGAATAATGTATGATGTCAGGCTTCTATAGCTTTCGCAGTCTTAATGGTGGACCCTAAATATTTTTTATTATTTTACTAGTTTTTTTTTAACTGACAACGAGGTCCGTATTGTATTTTGTATTTAACCATATTGCATTTCGTTTTGCGAGATAAAACCAGGATAAAACAGTATTATTAAGCTCTATTGGATAGACTTGTAGACAATAATTTAAACAAGATCGATTTATTAATGAAACTAAACATGCGACTGTATACACATACATTCTTTTGCCTTCCAAGTAAAGGGTAAATAATTGTACAGTAAGAAGTCAGTGCAGCATTTAATTAAAAATATAACCTATTAACACCTCTCTGCTTTTTCATATAAATAAAATAAATAATAAGAAACCATAATTCGATAGAGTTTTTTTGAGGTTGATTTGGTTATTGCGCATTATTGGGCATGTTTGGGCATTCTCCTTTCAGCACAATCCGTTCATCGGTTTGAACTGTGCGTTAATAGATCAGTAAGTAATGGTTGCCTTTTATACCTTTATATAGAAGATGTAATTGATGCTATGTATATCCCAAATGCGGACTTTAATTATTTTATTCTTGAAACATATATAGTGTAAAAATACCTAAGACGACCCCGAAGTCTACGCATTCTATACATCATAACAAGAAACATATGAAAATATTGCTGGGAAACGAGTTTTATTTTCTGGTGTTAAATAAACTCCAAAAAATACCACGCAATGCATACAGCGCACAAGTCGCGCGGCGCTTAGCAACATGGAGACGTGCGCTACGTTCGGTCGGCTGAGTTCAATGGCCCCGATATCGATTACATTGAGCGCTGACGTTTTAAATCCATTTTTTTTATGAAATGCTTAAAATTTTGATAATGTGTCTGGACAAAAATTAAGAAATAATGTTTTCAATGTGTTTCAGAAAAAATCTTGAAAAAAGAAATCTAACTTTGCCCTTCAACAACTTCATAACTATTAATTTCTCAGGTATAGTCTAAAAGAAAAAATGGTCCTAATGATGAACAGAATACGTAGTTCTCGGCTTTGTCATAGGTCTTTATACACTCGTTATAAAAACTTTGATCCAAAAGAATTAACATTTTTTAGTTTAAGATTTATTTTTCAAAAGTTCAAAAAATTTCTAAGTTTATATCTGTAACGCAGGCTATACATATTCGCGTGCGCTGATTGCAACGGTGGTAGTGAGTACTTGCGACGGCTGGAACTCTGCTGGCTAGACTTGGCCCACCTCGCGCTCTACAACCTGACCGCTTACAACGCGCCAAACTACTTCGACCTCGACAACGTTATCATGCCGTACATCATGGACAATTGGCATGCTCTGCAGCTGCCCGAAAAGGTATGTCTTCCATATTACATTAACCTTAGGAAGGATAGGGTTTCACGTATTGAAAGAATCACAACGCATTTTTGCACTTTGAGGGTAGTTTTAATTTTCTCTGTCAGATATTAGTAAGTGCCACATATATCTGGGGTGACCGATCACCCCTCTATCCTTTTACATTATCATTTTTGTAGTGCTTCAATATCAACGAAGAGCCTTCTGGTAGCTAGTCTCCAGCTAACTGCTATAATAAGCAAGGTGTGCAATGTGCCCAAGAAAAAAAGGTAGGAAACGTTCAGAGGGTTCCAGTTCCAGGAGCTATACACATATTAGAAATTGGGAAAAGACACATGGGAATGATTAATCATTAATCCTCTTTTAAGGCGATTAACACACGTCTACGCGCACCGCCGCGGTATGCAGTGAAGCGGATCTCGTGTCGCATTGGCCTTTAAGAAATCCGTTGATCTCGTCGCCACCGCCTCTCCGCGCTGCCGTCGGAGGGGCGGTGCCTTGCACACGAGGCGCCGCATAACCGCGGGGATTATCGTAATGCTGCGGCCGCACACATCGCGATGTCGCGGATATTCGCGACATCGCGATGTGTCTAGCCAAGTATTTGCGAATACTTCGCCACTTCGTGCGAAGGCGCAAGGACATCGCGCCGTTGTCGGTAAACTGGCGCACATCAAAGCGTTTTTATCGCGATGTCCTTCGCTTGCGTGGCCACACTTCGTGGTCTTCAGTCGGCGCACAGACATCGTGCTCATCGGACGTATTGGTTTAAATTCGTTTTCTACCATGGATTGGAATAACGACAGGATTTTAGAACTTATTAGCAATTAGAAGTGTGAGTCAATATTGTTTAATGTTTAGCCTTGCTTTTTTCTTAAACAATAATTCCTGACAGAATAAAAAATAATTGCCCTAAAATGTAGACAGATCGCGGCGTCCATTTTGTTTTTTGCGTAACATCGTGATCACATCGCGACAGACTTTACAGCGCGCAATGTGTGGCCATGCACATTCGCGGTAGTCCGAAGGCGAAGATTAACGCACGAATGTTATCGCGATGTGTGCGGCCGTAGCATTAGTGCAGGACGTGTAACAATTAAAATGGTCTTTGATGTTAAAAAGTTTATTTCGGAGATTGAAAGTCGCAGTCCTATCTGGGACATGAAAAGCCCAGAATATAGTGATAAAGTAATTAAAATGAAATCTTTGCCAATAAATAATCAAATTGAGAAATAGACATCCGCGTATAGTTAAAAAAAAATTGTGTTTTAAAATAACACGAATGTCCTGTTTAGAGTTCTTCTCCGTATAAATGGATGAGCCCAATATTTTCTTTTCTTTTTCTTCCTACGCCAAATAAGCCAGATTGCTGCCACAAATTCAGTATGTGTCTATGATCAAACTGGTCAAAACCACGTTAAATCTATCCGCGCGGACAAGCGCGTTAATCGCCTTACTGCGCGGGGAACCGCTACAAAATCCGCTTCACCGCCAACGCCCACCACTGCGGTGCTCGGTGCCGTGTTAATCGCCTAAGACTTTGTTCTATTTTTGTAGATGTGGCGAACACCAGTAAACGAAAGACGAGAGAAAATATTAACAGCGTTAACATCTTCTCGTAAACGTTTCAAATGTGGTCGAGAAATGAAGAAACGCGCCACCATATGGGGTCTGCGGTTGCGGCGGCCGCCTCCAACTCCAATGCAATTATCAGCTTTAGAACAGGTAATATACAAACAATTCAATCCATTTTTGCTTACGCAACTTAAATATATTCGATAAAATCTCGAAGCTCATTGTTACACAAATCCTATTAAAACATAATCTATGTTGTTCTAGCAATATCACATACTTTTTGTAGAATCGACAAAGTCCCCGGTGTACCACTTGTAGGCGATAATCGCACGGCACAGACGTGTCTGATTGATAATGACCCGCCCTCAATATCGGTTTGAGCTAATAAGAACAGATGACGGACAGAGGAGGGGAGGCCAACAGCGGAAGCGGAGCAAAGACGCTGCGCTTTATTGGCTGTGCCATATTACGTTAATATTCTATTGGCCGGAGTAAAAAGTAGGCGGGTTTTGGTACAGGGCCGCCGTTTCAAGGATTCTGTTTGCTAAATGGAACACCAGGAACTTTGTTGACTGTACATCAAGCAGTACATAGAGATCTACTTAAATTTTCTCAAAAATAAAAGTCGACATGCATTTATTTGACAATATCTTAGTCTGACATTTCACTTATAGTATTGTAGTTAAGCGTATAGTTGTTTGCTTATTTTCTTCATTAGATAAAGAAGGGCGAGCCCTTAACTGATGAACTGGTTAGAGAGTATGCACCGAGACTGCGCTTTCTGCCAAGACCACTTTCGCCGCACCCTCAATCCTCTGTAGATGACAGGTATTATTTCTCCAGTAAATCTTATGGATGATTTTGTAGTATATTTATAGTTAAATATGTTTTCAATTCTTTTCTAGTAACCAACAACCTTCAAGTAGTAACACAGAAAAACGTTCCTATAAAAATCACAACCAACATATGATAGTACCAGTCGACGGCCACTGGCTTAACTTGATGATGGGGAAACGGTTTCATGAAAATCTCAATTCAAACTCAAATTCAGAAAATGACTCCACTAGTTCCTATGAATCTATAAAACCCATCGAGAATGATGAGCAGCGATCGCCTACCGTCTGTACTTCATCTACAAGGAAATCTGATGCCAAAGATGATAAGTTAGAAAAAAATATCATTCTAAATGAAACTGAAACGAATGAAGCTAAGTCTACGTGTGAAACTCCTCCAGTGCCATCACTCGATACATCTTTAGTTCCATGCTCAGTAAAATTAGACAAAATATCCAAAGAGAAAAATGACGAAACGACTGGGAGTAAAAATAATAGTAATTTTAATGTGAATACACATTCAACGCGAATAGCTACTATGAACTTAGAAGTATCTAAGTTATCAACTAAAAACATCATTGAACATTCCAAAATCATGTCGTTACAACACATGGATAGCTTACCCCCATACAGTAATTTCCATGAATTAGAATCATCTGGAGACGAAACTTCCAGCAGAGGCACATTAGATGCTATTATACCACCGCTAAAAGACTTTCAGGGGAAAAATAACCCATTTTTAATGCAAAATACATATCCCTCCAAGAATTTTACGTCTTTATATAGTAAAAGTAGTAAGCAAAATGGGAAACAATATTTCCATTCACGACTGTCATTACCAGTCCAATTAAACCCACTAATGGCTCCAATAGTTCGACCATTGAAACGAAAACTTAGTGAAAAGGATATAGTTATATTGCCTAACGGAGAAGTGAAGAGGAGAAAATATAGGAGACCTAGAAAATATTTACAAATGCAGGTAAGTTCATAAACTACAAAGAATCGAAACCCAACTATCTCTTTTTCTAATAAGTACCTACAATTACTTTCATTTTTTAATTTCAATCTTATAGAATCAAACAATTTATATTTTTAAGCGAAGATCTAAAGGCGCGTTTCCATTAGCCAAGTCTTGCATGCAACTATGACGTTAAGTTGCAAATCGTTTACAACTTGAACAAACTTGCATACAAGCTGCAACTTGTATGAGAGGTAGTTTGAACTTGTAATTTTTTTTTTTTGAAAGCTATTGCAGATTGTCTCTGATGACATTTTCTGCGTCACCGGGTTTTTAAGAAGGCGAAGACCTTGGGGGGTCCTCAACCCTGTAGGTCGAACGTTCCTAGGGGATTACTGGGCGACTGAGCATCTCCCCCGTGGGGAGTCTTGACCGCCTAGCGTCCCTAGGGCGTCCGTGTCGGTAGGGAGCGACATACAAGAGGGTGCCTCTAAAGGCTCGGACCTCGGCTCGGGCACATCGTGTCGTGGCAGAGGCGGGGAGAAGCGCGAAGGTACATGTCTGTACCGGGTATAGCGCGTCGTATGTAGACCGGGTCTTCGCACCCTTGTTCGACGAGTGCGGTGTATAACTAAAGTGTGTCTAGTGCCTGAGTGTGTAGTGTTCATCTGAATATTACTCGAACGGATCGGAGTGAACGGAGCGTTTGCGCTCGAAATCGGATCATCTGGGTCCATGTAATTTTGTATTCAAGTGACGTGCAAATTGAACGCGCAAACGTTACGTTAGTGTTATGTGTGACTCCAGTTTCGAACCCACTGCGCAGGCCGACGACGATGCCTCTTTTTGTTTTTCAATCTGTACTATATTACTATCTCAGAAATGACTGCAAGCAGAATCGACCACAGAACACCGTCTTCCACACATGACGTCCTACTCATTGTTGAACAAACAAAACACGTACTGGGGATCTAGGTTAACTAGCACCAGAGGCAGACAACTAAAGCTCAGTGTAAATGCTAATAAGTTATCTATAGCTTCAACATGTGAACCCACATATTGGCCAGCAGATAACTTCTAAAATACCGGATCTGTTTGATTTCTTCGTTATGAAAGGTTTTTCTAGGCACTATGTTAAATGCGATTCCCGTTAATTACAACAGTACGTCAGATCACACGCTAGTACTGCTCACCCTTAGCACGAAAGTTCAGAGAGACGAACACGAAGAGAGAACACGAAAGTTTAGAGAGACTACATTGACGAGAACATGAAGTTAAAAGTTGCTCTTAAGACGCCTGACGAAATCGAAAGCGCAACTAAATATATTATAAACCTCATACAAGAGCACACCCATACTAGACTCTTCAAAGCGGATAAATAACTACCCTCTTGAAATAAAAAAAAAGCTATATTAGAAAGACGGAGGCCGTCGCCGTGTCTGGAAACTGACCAAACTTCCGTCGGATAAAACGAATTTTAACAAGCAAGCAACACTTCTAAGAGAAATGATAAAGACTTGGCACAATGAGACTCTTGAAGCTTAACTGGAATCGCTAACACCCACTGCAGCTTAAGATTACTCACTGTGGAAATTCACAAAGTCCTATCACAGACCACAGCCGGCAAAACCTCCACTGTGACTGGGCCCGTACATTGCAAGAAAAGGCCAACTTGTTTGCAGAACACTTCTCGAATGTGTTCAGCCCGAATTACGTCAGCAACACGGATTCGGAGATAAAAATCAAATCTATTCTAGCCTATACAAATGTCGCTCCCACCTGCACCGGTCACTGTTCAAAAAGATTGGAGGAAAGACAACAAGGCACCAGGATATGACCATGACATAGTTTTGAGAGAATTCCAAGAAAGGCGGTGGTTTTCCTCACTATGCTGTATAATGGAATACTAAGGGCTCAACACTTTTCAGACCTTCGGAAGGTATCACAATTCCTAATGATACACAAGACAGGAACACCAGCAAACTAACTTACCTCATATAGGCCTATCAGCCTCTTACTTATCTTGTCAAAAGCGTGTGAAAAGTTGATCCTTAATCGAATTTCGCCTCTATTAGAAAGCAACAATATCATCTTAAACCACGAATTTGGATTTAGGCAGCAACATTCTACTATCAAACAAGTCCATGGAGTAGTTGAGAGAATAAGAAAATCTCAAGAGGAAAGAGAGTACCGATTGTCTGCCTTTTTGGACATCCAGCCGGCATTTGATAGGGTCTGGCACGAGGGTCTTCTCTGTAAGATAAAAACAAATCTTCCGCACACCTACTACACTCTGCTGAGGTCCTATCTGACAGAGAGAATCTTTAAGGTGAAGGAGTCTGAATCAACCTCCAAATTTTACAAATAGGAACAGGTGTCCTTCAAGGTTCAATGTTGGAACCTATTTTGTATATCTTACTAGCTGACCCGCCACACGTTGTCTAAATAATGACAGATGACCGACGGGGCGGCCATTATGAACAGTTTATATGGGAAAATTAATTTATTTTATTTTACTATCTTCCTCGCAATTTTACCATATTTTCTCACCGTTTAAACCTTCCCTGGTCTACGACAAACATTTTAAAATCAGCTAAATCGGCCCAGCCTTTATCGAGACTAACGAACCACGATTGATTTTTATACATATAGATAATTCTCAGACTTACCAGTCTTACCACAGATCGACGGAGTCATGACTGCTACACACGCCGACGAAACAGTCATATTAGCCAGTAATAAGCAGCCTGAGCTGGCCACAGAGAAACTTCAACCAGGAGTTGACGCTATTACAGTGGCTTCAAAAATAGATAATCAAAACTAACACAATAAAGTCTGCGTAGATCACTGTCACACTTCGGAAAGAAAACTGTCCTGTATGCCTTGAAAATTCCACATTATCATACAAAAACAGCGTGAGGAATCTGGGCATACACTTAAATCGCCGTTTAAAGTGAAACCAGCATATCAAAAGCAAGAGAGAACTTAATATACGGCACAGAAACCTCTATTGGATGCTGGATAGAAATAGCAGGTTATCACTAGATAACAAACTCTGAATGTACAAGTCTATATTCCCTGCGGTCCAAGATGCGTAAACACTACGAACGTTACCAACAGTGCAAACGCCTTGGACTTGGACCGAATTGAATACGGTGCTATGTGCACTATTTGCGCGCAATCAATTTGATCCACACTTTGTGTGTAAATGTCAAACTAAAATAACACTCTAGGATTATTAATAGAGTAAAATTAAATTATTGTAGTAAATAAAGTAGCTATAACGAGTCTTTATTAATTCAAAACTCAAATGTTTATTCTAATAATTCACATACTTTAACGTCAAATTCGAGTTTGACATTTGCGCACACACTGCACTACCTCTTTTTCGTGTGCACCGTTAGCACTGCTTAATGACGTCACTCATGACGTCACATATTTTCGTTGGTGCGAATACGTTCAATTTGATTCACTCCGTGTGCGCATATATGCGCAATTTGGACCGCGGTGATAGAAACCAACTTGGACATTCAGCTCTGGGGCAGTGCAAGCAATTTTTGAACATCGCAATATTGTAAATAATGCAATATTAAGGACAATAGCACATGTTCCGTCGGTCATTACTAATTCAGAAATCCACTCTCACTTGAATATGGCCTCTGTAAAGGAGGAAATTCAGATTTCGACCGAAACATAACAAAAGCGGCTGGAAAAACACCCGAACGTACTTGCAGCGAGTCTAATTACTCGTAGCTATTAAAAAAGACTCTGAAGAAAAGTCATCTCGCTACAGTTTGCGAGACTAAATAGTAATATAAAGAGTAGGTGTCCTCACTGCAGGCTGCACTTAACCCGAGAAAAAAAATACTATCTGCATATAGTAGAGCACTGATTGCAAATTATCACAGAAAAAAAAGTTGTACATCTTCAATTGTATGCAAGTAAAACTTACATGCAATATGCTCACTCTTGAAAACATTTCTCCAATGCAAGGAACTTGTACGAAAATGTGACGTCATACTTGCATGCAAGACTTGCCTAATAAAATCGCGCCTTAGAGAATTTTTATCTATATGTCGTGGATATCGTCAGGATTTAGCTCGAATCACAATCTCACATACGAATGCCGAGTCAATTTATCAACACACATCACAAAGAGGAGAACTAGAGTAGTGCCTGGGACTTGTGACCCAGAGTGTAGGTTTACCTAGGCACTCACCTTCACTTCTCTCTAACTATTATCACACAACCGTTGGACATAGCTTCTACAAGCATTCCTAATACAACCATAGACACGTCCGCACTCAGCGACGGCTCGAACTAGACTGAGCTCTGTCGAGCGCGCACCGCTGCAACAAAGGCGCGCCCCACCACTATTACGTCGCATCGTACGATAGCCCGTGCGGCGCTGACGTCACTCGCAATCCCTCGTGGACTATTTCCAATGAAACTAACAAATTCAATTACAATTGAACCTAATAGTATCATAGCGCCGTCATATACAATAAATAAAACCACTTTGCACACAGAAATTTTACATCTAATCATTTTTTCCGAACAGCTGAACAAGTCTTGTCCTCTTCCCGACGACGCTGTCAAGTCAATGCAACCTCAAAACGAAAACGGCGACGTCGCTCCATCCAGTGCACACAATAACAATAACGTGAAATTTCACGGCAGAAGACTGAGACAGAGGCAGGAGAAGAATTACTACGAAAACTCGCGTAGAAACACGAACAATAGTGCTAGTAATAATAACAGTGTGAAAAGTTTGCAATTAAGCCCCCATAAGGGGAACAGTAGTGTTAGTGAAGTGGATGCGCAGCAGTTGTCTGCTCTCAAGTCGAGTGTTCAGTCGTATTTCCGCGTGGGGCAAACTTTCCGCGTCCTGGCGCGCCGTCTAGTGCCCGGGGCGAGACCAGCCTACCTCATCGAGTGGGACTCCAACGCCTCATAGTGGTGGTATGTGAATTTATTAAATGTATACATGTAATGTAATCATGTGCTTCGTTCTTGTGAGCCCATAGTCACTAATTGAAATTCTGTTAGTTGAGTAAATGTTTGTTAACTGCAACAAAAACAATGTTTTTGTTGCAAATTTTCAATTCACGTTATTTCCGAATTTTACTATGTATTCTAGATCTTTCTCTATTGATTTATTGTTAACTAGTATAGTCATCATTTGTTTAAGTGTCATGTTTTTCTTTTACTTTAAACATATTTTATGTAGGTTGAATACCTAATTCTCAAAATAGTGATCAGAAGTACGCACTGTGCATATTTTTGAGACTGACAATTTCTTTGTTAATTTAAATAGGTAATTGAGTGAAAAATTAAAAAAGAATCAAATTCTTTTATTTGAACTTGATATAGACTTTGTTGACATAATTATTTATTAGATTCTGTCTTTGTGCAGTGGCTAATATTGCTGCCTACACATCAAGTGGTCCAGGTTCATGGTAGCGGAAAATGTTTGTGTGACGAACACAAATATTTGTTGATGAGTCTTAGTTTTTTATATATTTATATAAATTTATTTATAAAATGATCTAAAAATTATTATGTATATTAAAAATTACAATACATGTTATCTAGGTATCCACAACACAAGTTCTTAATATTTAATTTGGGCTAGATAATTGGAGATTTCTTAGAGTTTGTGAAGTCTGTTAGGGCTTATCTCTGACTAACACCCATTGCCCATATTCCTTGGGAATGCTTGAAAACAACCTCTTTACGAATGCAAGTCTATGTTGGGGCTCTAATAGGGGATAATCTTCAAACTCTTGAGGGTTTGATTGGATATATTGAATTAAGGACTCAAGCTTCAGGTTGAGTACCCTCTCTAGGACTGCAGGCTTTCCCATCATCTTCACAATATTTCCTAATGGGACTGCGTGGCTTGTAGTGGCAACAAATCCTACGTTGCCTTGATTGTCGCATGTCAGAGTTCCGTATTGACAGGATTGTGCGGTTGCTGGTAAGATTTTTAGAGAATACCCCACTGCGTTATCTGATCTATAGGAGGATTCAATGGAGGGAGATCCTTTATGGTTCCTAAGGGAGGGCTCTAATTTAGTGAGTTCCAGGGACATTTTGTCTGATCTTTGCATGAACTGAGATATTGAGGTCGCGGTGGCATTCCATGCCAGTGATAGATGTTCCAAGGCTTGCTCGAAATGAGCCTGCTGTTTGTGAGCCTGATTAAGGAGGACTTCTCTTCTTCTTCGTCGTACGGGCTGTCTCCGCAACTCGACGACTGTGCGCCTGTTTTGCGTCGGAGGGTGAGAGGCCGGTCACTCCAGCCAGCCCAACTCTTCCAGGAAGTCTCCTAGCGCCTTGACGTCTCTGAAGACATCCTGGAGTCTACCCGGATGGCCCAGGTAGTGAGCCCGGTGTGTTGCCACTGCGTTGCATTCCATCAGGACATGAGCGGCTGTTTCTTCTGCCTCCATGCATCCTCTGCATAGAGGGCTGTCAGTTATACCTAGGGTGAAAAGGTGTTTGTTAAAATTGCCATGACCGGTTAAAGCGCCTACTAGAAGACGTAGACGCGATCTACTTAGCTGTAGGAGGGCTTTAGATAGCCTTGTGTTTATTGTAGGCAGTGCTGCCCTGGCTTGTCGACAGTCTTCCAGGTTATGCCAGTGTTGATTGTGCATGATGTTCGTTTGTTGATATATTCTGCCTTTATACCAACTGGCGGGGATCGGGACGATCGGATCAGCTCCGATGACAGTGATTCCTGCGCCTCTCCTCGCTAGTTCATCTGCGGCATCGTTACCTCTGTCGCCGCTGTGTCCTTTAATCCATTGAAGGATGACAATGTTTGAGTTGCCTACCTTGTTGAGCGTGTCGTGGCACTCACGTAGTGTGCTTGACGTCACCTTGTTATTACGCAGGGCATGCAGTGCTGCTTTGCTGTCAGTGTGAATTGTTATTTGTTGATTGATCACCTTTCTTGCGATGATTGCTTGGGACGCCAGTAGTATACCAATACATTCTGCTTGGAAGACGGAATTATAGGTACCTAGCGGTGTTGCTATATGTATATTGAGGTCATCTGAAAATACTCCCGCTCCAGTGCCGGAGTTGTTCTTTGAGCCGTCCGTATATACATTAAGCGATTTGGGTGTGTTGTGTAGATCTTCCGTTAAGTGGATTCTATATTTTTTATCGAAGATGTAGGTGGGTTCTATCTTGTCGCATGTAGCTTCTACAAGGGGAGAGTCCACCCAGTCTTGTATTATGTGTTCAAAGTGTTTTACCTTGTTAAACCTTATCAGCTTTAATTGTTTGAGTCTTAAAGCTGCTAAAGCTGCCTCACGTCGTATGAGAAGGTGTAGGGGAGTTAGGTTTAGCATCGTTTCGATGGCTGCCGTAGGTGCCGTGCTCATGCAGCCGGTGATTGCGCAGCAAGCTTGCCTTTGGAAACTCTGTAACTTATTTATGCATGTTGTTTGATTTGTTTTAGTCCACCAGACTATAGCACCGTAGCTTACCATTGGTCTGATGACAGTAGTATAAAGCCACATAAAAATTTTAGGGGAAAGGCCCCAGCGTTTTCCTACCATTTTACGGCATTGCCACATTGCTACACTGGCCGCTTTCAATTTCTTTTCTATGTGGCTGTTCCAGTTTAGTTTATTGTCTAAAGTAATACCTAGGTATTTTACCTCACTAGAGATGTTCAGTGTAGTGCCAAAGAGCTTAGGGATACGGTAATTGCCTATATTACGTTTGTTAGTGAACATTACTAGTTCTGTTTTAGTTGGGTTTACTGATAGCTCATGTTCCCTACACCATGTTTCTATTATTTTGAGTGCACCCTGCATTGTGTCGCAGACTATTCTTGCCTGAGGACCTGTTGTCAGGACTGTGATGTCATCTGCATACCCTATGGTATAGAAGTGTCTTTGGTTTAGACGGGAGATCAGGTCGTTCACCACCAAGTTCCAGAGCAATGGTGACAATACTCCTCCTTGAGGGCATCCTTTCATCACAATTGATCCTGAAATTTGATCTCCCGTTATTTTCACTACTCTGTTGCACAGCATATTGATAATCCAGTCCGTCATCAAATCATCTACTCTGTGATTGTTTAGGGCTGCCCTGATACTGACGAAATTGGTCTTGTCAAATGCGCCCTCAATGTCAATAAAACATCCAAGGCAGAGTTGTTTGTTATGTAGTCCCGACTCAATCTTACCTACTACTGTGTGTAACGCCGATTCCGTGCTTTTGCCAGCGCAGTATGCATGTTGATTCGAGTGAATGGGATGTTCCTTAAGAGCTCCCTCTCGAAGTTCTCTATCACACAGTCTCTCTAGCGTCTTCAGCATAAACGAAGTTAGGCTTATGGGCCGGTAGGCTTTAGGGTCTGTGTAGTCTGTCTTACCTGGTTTGGGTATAAACACCACCTTCACTACTCTCCATGGTGTTGGCGTATACTTTAGTGCCAGGCATGCTTGAAATATGGGTGTTAGTGCGCTAGCTATATATTTACCTCCCCATTGTAAGAGCGCAGGAAAGATGCCGTCAGTACCTGCCGTTTTGAAGGGCGAGAAGCTGTTGATTGCCCAGGTTACTTTTTCCAAGGTGATGATGTCTTGGGTTTTGAGCCAGACGTCCTCTCTTGGTGTCAGTGCTCTGTCCTCCCATATCACCTCGTCTACCTTTCGGCTGTTTGGAAAGTGTGTTTGTATCAGGGTGTCGTAGGTCTCAGCTGATGTTAAGGTCATCGTACCGTCTGGTTTACGAATAGTGCCTAACTCATTCGTACCTTGCTTTGAGAGGATTTTCCTTACCCTGTTGGCTTGATTATTGGAGGTTATATCTTCACTGAAGTTCCTCCAAGATGCTGATCGCCAGTATCTAATTCGTTTTTTGTACTTAGCCTTGGCTGTTTTGTAGTTTTCCCAGTCGTGGTCACAACTTGTATTCATGGCCCTATTAAACCTTTTCCTTACGGCCCTCCGGAGTCTCTCCAGTTCTGGTCCCCACCAATGGTGCTTTCCAGTTGCGTTCCCCGGGCGGCCTCAAGGGGCAGGCACTTTCGTAGCTATGTAGGATTGTATCATTTAGTTCTTTTACCTGTTTTTCTAGATGCTCCGAGCTCTCAATCCTGTCGGTTATAAGATCATGACTCAGAGTTTCTTCTATGTATTGCTTGTACTTTTGTGTATCAGTTTTCCTCGGACATCTCCTGGGAATCTTGACGGTTGTGGGTACCTCTATATCAAACCGCAACCATCTGTGGTCCGAGCAAGAAGCTTCCTTGGAGACGTGCCAGTTAGCTATGAAATCCACCGCCGCGGGAGAGGCGAGTGTTAGATCAATTATTGTTCTGCACCGCCTTCCCACAAAGGTGGGTTCATTCCCTTTGTTGACTATGTCTATGTTAGTGGTTAGTAGATACTCAACAAGTTGATTACCTCTAGTATTTCCCTGATTCATGCCCCACAGTGGATGGTGGGCATTAGAGTCAGTAGAGATGATTAGTTCCAGCTTGTTCTTTTCGCAGAAGTCCACCAGGCGGGCCAGATCCTCGGGGGGGACCTGTCCTCCTTCCGGCATGTAAGCTGATGCAAGTACCACCTCAATGTGGTTGTGATCTTGGTCAATTGTCAGTCTTATGGCGCAGAGATCTCTGGAACAGAAGTCTGTCAGTGATTGTGCACATATGTTATTTGTAACAAAGATACAAGTTCTTACATCGCTATCAGTGGCGCACACGAGCTTACCTCCAATACTGGAGAGACCCCGTATGGTGCCACCCCTAATCCACGGCTCCTGGATTAGGGCGATTGCGGTGTTGTTCACCTCCAGCCATCTTCGGAGTTGAGCCGTTGCGGCGATGCAGTGCTGGAGGTTGGCTTGTAAGATTCTGGCTTTAGACGAGGCGCCCGTCTTGGGACTCCTCGCCGTCCAGGATCAGCCCCTGCATGCTCAGCAGCTCCTCCTCAAAGTCGAGGTGGACAACTGCTTTGCTAAATTCCGAGGCGGCATCTGGGTGTGCGACGCTCAGAATCGGGACTGTTATGGGTGGTGCGGGCGACGGTGGGTTGCCTGTAGTCTGTGGCTGGGTTGTGGGTGTTGATGCTGCCCTGGTCGGAACTGCAGCCCCGCTCGAGGATGCCACGGGGCGAAGTACTGGTGGCGTAGCCGTGAACCTTCCCCTGGCATCCTGGAACTTAATGTATGCAGTTCCCACCAGGTAGCTCAGCTTCCTTCCGTGCTGCACGATTGCAGGAATGATGTCCTCCGGCACACTAACCACTAAAAAGGTGGCCTTGACATTCTCCTGCACGTGTACTGCATGGAGCACCCAGCGGTACACCTGTGCCCATTTGTTAGTGTGGTGGAGCCTTTTTCCCAAACCACTCCTGTCAGTCTCCACCCTCGGGAGCAGGACACTGCATCTGACTTTGCGTGGAACCTCGACCTCAGCTGGCTCCTCACCCAGTCTTCGGTCGTGTCGTTGGCACAGTGTAAGCGAAGGCTCCCGTCTGAGTACGTCGGCCTTGCTGTAAAAGTGGGTTCCGCAGCATTTGGGTCGTCACTTTGTGAGAGCTGGTCGATCAGGTCGCTGAGATGCTCTTCAATATCATCGGCAGCCTTCTTCGTGATGAAACCATCTGTGGCCGCAGTTATAACGATGGTATTGTTAGCTATCTTCGGCCTAGCTGCAGCTGCGTATGAGGCTGGTCTGGGTCCCTGAGATTGGTCCAGCTTTGGCCTCTTGGGCTCGGCCTGAGGAGACATAGTCTCATCCGGCTTTGCCCGTTTGGCCTTCGCCTTAGCTTTCCCGGGGGGTCCCCTACTAGCCTGTGTGCTTTGAGGGTTGCTTGGTCCTGGTTTTGCCGCCGGTACCACTGGAGTTGGGTTTGTGCTCTGTCCCATCTCTCCGGCTTGCTCAACCGTTTCCTTGCTGCGCCCTTGTGTATCAGATGAGGTGGACCTTTCCAGTTCCCTCCTCATCTTTCGTTTTTGTGTCAGCTTCTGCAGCCTTCTCTTCCTTCTGCTGACACTAGACTTGCCTGTCTCGGCTCCCGACTTGCTGTTCCCTTTAGAAGGGTGCTCGCTTGCCTGGGGCTTTGATAGGCTTGCCTGTTTCCAGCTTGGATTCCAGTTGGTCTCCGAACTGTGTGGGACCACCGCCGAAATGTTCGGTAGTGGTTGTATTGGGACACTAGCGACTGCTGCCTTTGGTTTCCCTCCAGCTGCCGCCGCCACTGCCCTGCTCATGGATGGGATTGTAGGTTTCCCCGCTTTCCTCTCCATGAGGTTCCCTTTGGGTTTCCCCTCAGGTTGGTCGGTGTTCATGTCCGTATCCATTACTAGCCAGTGTTGGATTCATCTACCCGGGTTCCCACCCTCCACGGAGCCCGCACATTTGGGAGTGCCCATTCGGTGCACTAGGACTGCCGGGTAGATATAGGGACAGTGAGTTGGTGAGAGGACGCGACATCAGGTGCTCGAAATTGTACGGGTGAACTGTCCGTACAACTCTTGCTCCGTCAGCATGGCCATCACCGTACCTCTCCATCCCTAGCCTGTGGCCCGCTGATGGGACACGTGACCATTTCCCCTTACATGGCTGGTATAAGGGGCTACCGTTTTGGCGGAAATCCGGACCAAAGGGGCGTGTTGCATTGCAGGGGTACGACCGCAGACTCCCGCGCTGCTCAACCTCCCAGGACTCCTTCATCCCTCCTCACGGCGCTCAACTGTGCAGGTCCTAGCACAGGAGAGGACAAAGTAGTCCATCGGGGTGCCTCTCAAGCCCCGATGGAGCCGAAGACCCTTCGGTCTTGAGGAGAGGTAGGAAGTTTATGGAGTGAAGGTGGGGAGAATGACTGTATAGGAAGATGAAGGATAGACGGGGCGCCAGCACAGGTGCTGACGTTGCTACTCGTTTGGCACCACCCGGAGAGTACGTACAGGAAAGGGGAGAAAGTTTTGGTCGAGCCTGTGGACGCGAGTAACTTTCACTCTCCCTTAATTTGGATTAAGGAGGACACTTAACTCTGTTGCTGTATTGGTGATATCTGAGAGAGACCCTCGTGCGTTGTTGGCCAATCCGATGGAGTATCCTCTACTGATGACATTAATAGAAATATGTAAGACACTCACCCCTTCTTTTATATACTTAATCAAGACATCAATTAGAGATGGGGCATCTCCCTTCGAGATATTTATAAGGTGAATATACTTATGGAGCATGTCTTTCCTGGTGTCTTGGCTAAGGATACACAACTTGTCGAGGATTTTAAGAATGCGATCATCCAAAGGATCCTCCAGTTGAATCCAATAATTTTTAAGCTCTGCCAACAAGGCCCAAATCCCATCCGTATCCCGGGGTGACTTAGAAACCGTATGTGATGGAAGAGGAGGCTGAGATGTAAAAACGTCACTTAAGGAGTCGAGGTCTCCTTCCTTGATCCCCAGAGATGTAAGCGGATGGAGGGGATTTCCGGCAAGATTATCCATAACGTCCTTCTCAGTGCTCAAAACCACAGGGAACTGATATTTTATGAAATGAGGGGTGGGGACAGGAGAAATTGAAGAAATGCAGGACCAAAATCTTGTTCTAAAAAAGTAAAAATATTATTATTAGAAATGACATCACGAAAGTTATAATTCAATATGACATAACACTTGAGAATAGTTTCAATGATTATTAATTTGAGTATTATGCATTCTGCAACCAATTATATTTTTATTTGAATTCTATTATTTTATATAATTTTCAAATCCACAACACAAGTTCTTAATATTTAATTTGGGCTAGATAATTGATGTGAGTGGAAAAATATTATTATTAGAAATGAAACATCACGAAAGTTAGAATTCAATATGACATAACACTTTTGAGAATAGTTTCAATGGTTACTAATTTGAGAATTATGCATTCTGCAACCAATTATATTTTTATTTGAATTCTATTATTTTATATAATTTTCAATAAAAACTAAAAGAAAACAGCTCACAAAGCTAACTATAACTTGTATAAAGTCCTGTAAATAGTATTTCTGTTGATTTATTATGAATAAAAGTAGTCTTTACTGTGAATGTGTACACAATTAAAAATAACACTCTATTTTAAGAGCCCCTTCACACTAGCGTTTGTCCAGCGTAGGCGTTCGATGAACGTTACCGCAGCGTAGACGCCGCGATAACGCGACGTCTGCATCGTGTTGACAGGGCGTGCCTTTTTTCTGCAGTAATTAAACGCTGCTGTGCTAGCGCAGCGCAGACCTCACACTATTGTAAATGACGCCGCAATAACGCAGCGTATGCGTCACGTATCCGCGAGGCTAGCGCAGCGTTCCGAAATGGAACGCTGCTGCTGCAGAAAATACGGCGAAACAACGCGACGTATACGTTGCGTTTTCGCAGCGTCTATGCTGCGCTAACATTCATCGAACGCCTACGCTGGACAAACGATAGTATGAAGAAGCTCTAAAGTAAATGCAACTTTGTAACATAAATAGTGAAATAAAAAGTCAGGTCAAAGATTGTTTATTTTAGTTTACATTACAAATGTAAAAAAAAAACTTAACTCGTAAACACTTTAATACAATTGTTTTTAAACATTTTATTTGGAATATTTATCTTTATCACCAAATAGAACGCATAGCTAGCGCTAACCTGACGCCGCGCTGTCGCCCTGAATTGCGTTATACTATGACAGTATACCATCAGACAGCTAGTGTTGCCAACTATACTGTTAAAAACAGTATTATACTGCTTTTCACTACATTATACTTTTTACTGTTGAACAAAAATAAAGTAAACAAAATGCACTTTTCAGCAATGCCTGTGGCGATAAGTTATGCGAGAAGCACTTATATACTTTTAAAAAGTTGGCAACCCTAGTTAGAGCGCCATATAGCATCGGTGCTAGCAATAGGTATGCAACGCTCTGACGCGACTGTATAACGCTTTGACGCACACTAAGTACACGATCTGTATGGTGAAGCCTTCACAGTTAACCCTTTGCTGGGAACCAAGGAATCTCTCCCTTCTACTTTCTATGTATACAAACTCTCTTGTTTTATGAATCAGTCAGTGACTTAGATTTAGATTTCGACTGTTTTCAAATTCTTGATATGCTATTTTAGCAAAAAATAAGTACTATGTAATTACCAAATTAGAATTAATTCTTTTTTTAAGCTTAATGTTGCGGAAAGAAATTTAACCTTCTGTGATTTTTAGACTTTTATGAAAATAGTTTCATTTCATCACAATTGTTATATTTTCGCAAACACTTGATTCTATCTAGCTAGCTACCTTGGTTACTTTGGTAAAGAAGTTGTTTGCACAATGGACTGCCATGACCTACATTTTTTCAATACAAAAGATATGTACCCAAGAAATTTCTTTTTTTCATTCAGGTAGAAAAATCATTGTACAAAAGATATGAAGAAATAAAAAATAATTTCTATATTATATTAACACAGAATATACATATTTTGAAGGGGTTCCTACAAATCAAAGGTTTGTTGGTTTAAATGTAGAAATTATAATGTAATAAACACAGTTACTATTATCATAGATAACCCAATGCCATGCCCTTTAAACTGGTAATTATTTTGTTAATTAATGTGAAATAATAGGATATTATCAATGTTCATATTATTTTTTTAATATGAAAATAAATAAACGAAATACATACAAGTATGTATGTGTATAAAATAAATATATGTATTTATAAGCTTTTTTTACATTGTTTTAAATAACTTTCCTGAGTGTACAGAACTGAAACTAGAAAATATGATTACTTTTAATCAGTGACTATGGCAGTGAAATATAGGCACATTAATCTAATTTAAAATATATAAGTGCTTGTCTGTAGTCTAATTTAGTTGTACAGATCGAGGAATGTGATATATTATTATTCCAAGTGGACCTTATTGTTTTATTTTATATTTACCAATTTAAATACATAAGGCCTGCATAGAACGCTTCGAACTGCATGGCATAACGCACAAGCAGGGGCGGCCTATGGTGCAGGATGTGCGGTGCACACGCCCGCTGAGGTCTAGGGCAGTGTTTTTCAATCTTTTTTCGGCTCGAATTCTGCATATATAAAAAAATCGTGATTGTATGTCCAACAGTTTCCGATATCCAGCAATCGGCCAAACGTTACGCCAGCAAAAACTGAAATAACTGGAATCACGAGGGGCTAAATTTTATTTTATAGGGCTCATTTATGCTCGAATTCGAGCTACTTTACTGCATACTTTTCAGATAGACCTAAAATATATATTTTTTTTTTGCTGAAGTAACGTTACTCCAGCAGAATCAGTTTTTCAAAACGGCTGAGGGCTCAAATTTGAAATTTCGGGCTCATTTACACCAGGTAGGGCTCTAATTATCTGCATCATTCAATCTTTGAAAAGAGCTAACATTTTGCTGGAGTAACGCACACGTGAATTTCATATCCATTGCTGTTTTACAGCGTGTCGTGTAAAATAGCAATAGATATGTAAATCACTCGGTAATTATCACTTTCATATGTCAAAAAAAGTTAACGAATAGGCCTACTGATCAACTGTGCTCTCTTTACAAGACGCAAGTATGGTTCTGCCACATAGCAGTCAGTTCTGCGTAGAATATTGCTCGCACCCCTGGGATGACTGCTAACTTACTCGATGCTTTAGATAGGTTGTAGCGTCGCATAATCGGCGACGTAGAGGTGACAAACCATCATGATCCAATTGCGTCGCGAGTTGCCTCATTGAGCGCGTTCCGTACCGTCTATCTACGGCGAGTGCCTTAGAGAGTGACGGTGTATCGGAAATGTGTGGCTGCCATTCCAACGCGAACTAAGTCATTTCTACTCGTATGTACACGCACAATCAATTCCCTACCTCCTTACAATCCAAGGTCATTCAAAAGAGGCGTGAAGAAGCACCTTGCAGGTCGGCGAGGAGAGGGTGACTATTTATCTCTCGTGCTAGCTATCTTTGCATTAGGACTCAACTTCTGCTTACTATCAGGTGGAATGGAATCATTTGCTATACCTTTTTAAAAAAAACATTGGGCTACCTACGCTTCGACTTGTTAGCGTGTTTACGAAACACACCGTACAATAACTACATAGGTATCTACCACAGAACAAATAAAAAAGGTAGTTACAGTCAAAGCACGTCATAGTATCCAAAACTGTAAAATTTTTAATCGAATTTCTATTTAATTTCCAAACAATATTAGTTTCTAAACATTTAGAAAATTCGACAGTTTGTGGTAACTTGATGTGCTGTTTTTCGTACCCATTGTGAGTGCGCGCTTAATAGAGGGCGCTGGGGTAATGATTGCATACGGGCGGGCGCTACATGGGCTAGAGATGCCTCTGAGCACAAGAACTGAAAATACTTACCGCATACAAAAAGCCTCCAACAGCGAAGACATCGACGGATTTCACAACGTAATCTTAGGGTCAATTCCTACTACCCGTAGAGTAAGCGTATGGAAGCGACAATCTTAAAGTTAATATAGACCTACTTATGTTAATATATAATAAAACTTTTTTTCTCGGAAGGATAATCATTCACATTCCTTCTGAGAAAAAAAGTTTTCTTTTTCTTCTTCAACTTCGACCTAAGTAACATCATAGGATTAATGTCAATCATTTTATAAGTTTTAACGAGTCAAGCTGATCACCGTCACTATATAGGTACATAAGATAAAAGTAATTGAAGCGTTCGCGCATTCGTGCAACTTTGCTTTAATTGTGAAGAATTTAACGAGTTTCTCCAGAGTTCTTGTTGCAAAAACACGTGTTGAGAGACTCCATTTTAAACTCAATCTTGAATAAAATTTTCACTTGATATTGGCGCAATGCGTAATCATTGTGACGCGACCGCCATTCGTTTTTAAAAGAAGAAGAATTTAACGCTTCTATTCTGCGCTAGTATGAATTGACCCTTATGATATTAATTTTCATATCACTCGCTTTACTAATATACATATTTCCGATGGTTCGGGGATTTAAGTTCTCCGCGGACAATTTATATGTACACTATCTGTAGGACTTGGCAATTGACCATACCTAGCCCGCCTAGCATGACCACCGAAACAGGATATGATATAGCCATAACTGTCAAAAATCATTGTATAAAACTGCTACCTACCTTGAAATTTTATCGAAACTGCGAACATTACTATGCTGATACATGTTCGCGTCGCACAGTGATCAATAATTACAATTTAGGATGACAAAAATATTTTAACTTGGAATTACAATGATCTTATTACTGTTATTGAAAATATTAATCATAAAATGAAGAAATCTTTATTAAATTCAGTATTTGAGAATCTAACATACAAAAAAAAATAGTGTGAAAGTTCTTTCTCGTTGGTATCAAAATTAGTTTGTTCTAATAATTTAACGAATTCTGCAGGAAAAATACAATTTCTGTAAATGTTTTTCGTATCTAGTTCAATATACCTACTTACTAAAGACGCGATAATTTTAATTGAGTAAAAAGTGCTAGTGCTTTTGCCGAATAAGAAATATCATTTTGTAGACTGTAGCGTGTAAGTATTTAACAGTACATTCAGATGATGAAATTTTATGAAGTGCTGAAGAAGCCCTACGTTTTCCGACTGAATGAAGTTTCATCTCAGCTGCTAGGCACAACTCTTCTTCACCTCTGGACGATACTTCGTCTTTTAACCTTCTACGCTTAGTTCTCTCACCCAAATCCACGAAATCCTTTTTCAGGCGACCTCTACCTACAGACCTAGTTGAAGGCTGTTCAATATTATGATCTCCAGATGTTATTCTGCATTTACACAACCAATCCTGATATTTTTTTTCGAATTTGGAAACATCTTTGCCGATTTTAATCCAATTTATGGAAGCTGATAAACAAAAGCTATGTACTGAATTTCGCAACTCATTTTGTTGCTGTGTTGACAAATCTGATACTCCAATGACCTCATAAATATAGTTCAACAACATATCTTTACATTTCTTAGTTGCAGGTTTAATTGGTGGGTGTTTTTTGAGGTAATTAAACAAATCGGAATTTTTAACTGTACCACCGTTTCCTGTAAAAAATGAAGTTTGTTCAGGCAGGGGTACTTTGGGGTACTTTTTTACTTGAATACTATAATATAGACTTCCAATTATCTAATAGTGTAAAAATGTCTATGTTCTAATATGTTCCTCGTAAGATGCAGGCTTTAAAATATAAAAAAATGCTAAATTTTAAGCTATGTTTCGAATATTTTTTCCTAAATTACTATAACAATTAACAGTTACTAAGTGTTATACGAAATGAAGCACATACCTTTATTAATGTGTACCATATTTATTAATGCCGAATAATGCACTGTTAAGTCACAACAATTAGATAACTGTGCGCGAAAACATGAAGTAAATTAAACAAATCAATACAATTAGCAAGAACACTGCATTCACTAGCTGATATCTCAGTAATGACTTACCTTCAACCGTTCATATTAAACAAGAATATGAAGTAAGTACCCCTAATCGCATAGAGATACATAATTTGTTTTAACTAACCTCACAATGTCAAATTTGAATATTATCCACCTAATATCTCATAATTGATCACTGTGCGTCGGTGGCGTAGTGCGTAAGAACGTCGTCTCCCATCCGGGAGACACTGGTTCGATCCCCGCCACGTACCAATGTGTTTTCAAATTTTGAATGCATAATTATGTACGTTTAATCGACGCTTTAACGGTGAAGGAAAACATCGTGAGGAAACCTGCACACACCTATAAAGAAATTCTTAGGTTGTGTGTGTGAAGTCGACCAACCCGCACTTGGCCAGCGTGGTTGACTAAGGCCTAATCGCCCCTAATGTGGGGTAAGTTATTTTGAAGATTTGTCCAGACAGCCTGAGCCACATATATTAGAACTACCGAAATATACATAATAGGTATGTAAAAGCCGACCCAGCCTCGAAGCCAGCGGGAAGAAAGAAGTGCGGCGTAGTGTTGCGTTATGAGAAATTAGTGTCATTGTCCGACGCAAAACAGGCGCAACAGTCGTCGATTTGCGGAGACCGCCCGTTGCGAAGAAGTGTCTTTGTCCTATCAAAAATAATTTTCTACTTGACGTCGTCGGCAGGCATTTTGAAACGTCGGTCGATAAAAAACATCTGCAAAATGCACAGCACTACGTTTAATAGACGCGCGGCCGCCGCTTGACTACAGCGCATCGCTCTCGTGCGTAGCTCTCCGCGCATTTGTACTTACCGGTGAAAAGAAATGTCTCCATTAGTAAGATTATGAGTCTTACTTTGCTTCCTACTAGTTAAAATAGCACAAGACTGTGTTTTAGATATATATTTTTTAAATATTTTCCCTCTTCGAAAAGGATCGTGTTTACTCATAACCAGCAACGCGCGCGACCCGCCTACTTACGACTTCTAAACTCTTTTATTTGTTCTGTTTGTAACGCTCGAAAGGCTCGCGTGGTTGCTCAAAGATGGTGCCGTTACTTACTAAGTAGGTACCGTTAGGTATTTACTGCATGTCCACGGAGTCACCGGCCGCTAGGCCGGTAGATATGAACAAAGCTTTATTTCCGGTATACAGGGTGTAAAAGACATGAACAGTCAAACGAAAACCATTTATTCTGCTCACCATCATAACATTTTTTTCCTTAAGACTATATCTGGGAAATTGATAGTTGCGATTTTGTTGAAGGTCAGTCATAAATTTTATTTTCATTTTTTCTGTGAAAACGTACTCTATATAGTAGAAGATCCGAACCTAGATCGACCTTCACCGAGCTGATAATAGAATGAAACATATTTTATTATTAATTTAGTATATTAGAAAATATATTAAAAATGGGTTGTCTAAAAAAATCCTGGACAGACTATTTTTTTTTATTTTTTGAAAAATGATTTTTAAAAAAAAAAGAATAAAATATTGCAACATCAAGATAATAAGAAAATTTTGTCCTGACTGATAGTAGAAACCGTATAGAATGTGCAGGCATTGGGTTGTCTATTATTTACCTGCGCGAATTACTGGGTTGTAAGGTATGAACAGGTATGTCGATATCAGTTACTTTCACTCGATTGGATAATAGAAAAAATTTTATATCATCATAAGCGCGCGACAAAATTTTCTTATTATCTTGATGTTGCAATATTTTATTAAAAATAATTTTTCAAAAAATAATTAAAAATAGTCTGTCCAGGATTTTTTTAGACAACCCATTTTTAATATATTTTCTAATATACTAAATTAATAATAAAATATGTTTCATTCTATTATCAGCTCGGTGAAGGTCGATCTAGGTTCGGATCTTAGACTAATACGTTATTTGTTAATTATTGTCCAAAGAAACATTGGTGCCGATTCCGTTGGCACAAACTAGACTAAACTTAACTAAAATTAGGTTTAGTGCTGTCAGATTGCGATTCCTATTCTGTAACGGACTAAAATGACAGAAATAAACTAAATTTTAATCTGACAGGATTAAAGTTGATTTAGTTACTCAATTTAGCTATTCGCTATTCTGTTGTCTAAGTTTTATGTCAAAATATCTCTAAATTTAGAAATGTCAAGCTAAATTTAGACTACGTGTAAATTGATGTCGATTAAAATTAGTTTTTGAGAACACATGAATAGTTCATCACCAACTTTGACGCCGCCGTGGTGGAGTGGTCAGTAACGCTGCCTACACATCGGGCGGTCCGGGTTCGAGTCCTTGTAGAGGAAATGTTAGTGTGATGAACACGAGCATTTGTTCATGAGTCATGGTTGTTTATATATTTATTTAAGTTTATTTATAAAAATATCTAGATTATTAAGTAAGTATATTTGTCCGTTATGTAGTAGGTATCCATAACACAATTTCTCAAAGATACTTACTTTGGGCTAGATAATTGATGTGAGCGTAGAAATATATTATTATTGTTATTAACTAAGTGATCTGTGTTCATCACGCATAATCAGAGAATCAGCTTTAGTAGGATTAATTAGATTTCGAAAATAAGTAGTAGGGTAGCCGTATGAAAGATGGAGAATTTTGTATCAGCAGGTTTGATAAGTTCCGCAGAGAGGTATATGTAGGTCTTAGATTATATAATCTAAGATGTAGGTAGACGGGCTTTTTTTTGTAGAAAAGCTATCCACGTTTTTTTTTGTTTTCCCTATCACGGGATGGAAAAGGGATATAGCCCATACAACCATATCTTCAAGCGAGAAAGAAACATTTTATAACACGATGCAAAGCATTACTGAGGGCCTCAACAACATGCATTTCGACACTCGCTCTCGCTGTCGCTAAATCAAAAAATGAATGGGATTGACATGAGCGATCGAAAAGTCACTTCGATTGCCTATGTCAATCCCATCCATTTTTTTATTTAGCAAGAGCGAATGTGGAAATGTATGTTGTCTAGGCCCTCTGGACCGTCGGGAAGCCTCCTCGTGGCGGACCCTGGTAACGTGATGGGGAAACTTTCTCGGCGGGTGTGTAGCTTTTGATGTCAAGTGTGTCCCCTTGATATTCAAATCACGTGCACAAAAATCTATATTTTGATGTCAGTATTTTCCGCTTAACACTTCCAAAATTTTAATTCAAATATATTAGATAAAAAATTAAAATAATAGTTTTTATGCTTTCGTTAAACTTACATACGTTGGTTAATACCTTAAACTACTTTCAAATTAATTTTAAAAAGTTTATTATTATAAATTTTCTTAAAAATACCCCTTTCATTCATTCTCCATTCGTTCTTTATTTTTATCAATCTACTAAACGGGTAACACTGTTCAATTCAACTAAGACGCGCTAGTCCTGTCAAAAAAGAAAGATTAAATTAGGTTAGACGTGACAACAGAATAGCAAATGATTAAAACTAAATTAAAATTAGAAATTTTTTAGTTTAGTTTAGTTTAGAGAGTGGCACAACAGAATTGGCACCATTATCATTTTTTTTAGTATTTTATAACAAAAAATGGCTTCAAAACGTTAGCGTTCAATGTAGCTCACTCGATGGGCACGGACACTAACGAACGAGGCCGCCGTCAAGCAAAAATATCGCGGTTTTGCGAGTTGCGTGCGAGTTGAGCCCTTTCCATTGCGCGGTATAATTTGCAATTTTTTTTAACACCAAAAAATAAAAATCATTTCCCAGCAATAATTTTTTTGAAATATGTCTTATTTTGATGTATAGAATACATGGTTCTCGTTTGACTGTTCGTGTTCATGTCTTTTACACCCAGTATATATGCCCTTTGACTTAACCCCGGTGACAATGAGAATCTACGGCTTTGTATTGTTCAGTCAAAAATAAAAATTTGCTTGAATCTGGTATGAATAATAGATATAGAGGTACAGAATGAATGTTTTTTTTTTGGAAAGAAATAACGTGGTGTACGCAAATGACTACCCTGTGCCACGGGAGTTTTTGGTGAAGGCGAGGGAGGACATTGGTGGGTCCTCTAGCCTAATTCAAGCCATCTAAGAGAAGATTTCTAACCGACGAGCATCTACCGCGGTCTCTAGGCGTTGGAGTTGGAAGGTAGAACAAAATTGAAAGGAATTCGCATCCCACATTACCAAAAGCGCGAGCCGTCAGAATTCATCGAAAAAGCGCAGCAGAGAGCTGGTTATAAAATGGCGTCTTCCGAACACCGGTGGCTGTCGCGCGCTTACGCCATCGCTGTAAATGAAGCGGTAGCGCGCGATAGCCCTTGGTGGCTGAGTGGTCGGTGCGCCGCATGTGCCGAACCTAATACAAAATAGTAGATTGCTTGCTTACTAAATGGAGCAAAGAACTATTTTGGGCGAGAGTGTAGAATAGAAGAATATAATCCAATTCTAAAGTAGAATCCTGAGCACAGCGAGGGAATACAAGTACGTCGCTCGAGTTTTAAAAATTTAGCTCCCGAGGTGGACACTTTGTTTAAATAATTCATGCACAAAACCCCTGGGATTAAAATCCGGAGATTCGAAACTAGACTATAATCGTTTTTGTCCCCGTAGACATACGTAGACAAACTAGCTCTTTTCGAATATAAAAGATCATTGCTTTTCTATGACACTCATTGAAAGGGTTTTTTGTTTAGGTAGAGATTTAAGAATCAAATCTCTATATACCTAATCAAAAAGCTTAAGAAAAGTTTCTTGGTTTAGTACTAACTTCTACAATACCTAGTGCGAATTCGATCAGTAAAAGACTTGTTCTTTTGTTGAAAGTGGTACTTATTGCTATTTTTAATGAATAGATTACAAATTTTAAATGCTTTCATTCATAATTTAAGAGTTAGACCCCTAAAGAATAATAAACAACATAATGATTACTTATCGCGTTTACTCAAGTCCTATTTGTGTGATATATCATCATTCATCATCCGCTAACAGGCCTAACAGTTATTCGCACTGATATGTGCAGGATCAAAACTTTTCTTCTATAGAAACATTAATTTAAACAACAAAGTACAATATGGAATGTCAATATATTTACTTCATATCTACATGTTGATTTCGGGTCTCGAGTATATGACTGAAATTAAAATTCGCTTAAATAATATACAATTCTTGTTGTGTTGATATCAATTATTATTATGTATTATCTTATTGTTCTTACGAATTATGTAGACCTTTAGATGTTACTGTACTACATTTTGTCCTCTGGATTTAACTATCTACAACATAAAAAGACATATTCCAATGTAAAATAAATATATTTCAAATCAAATGTATGACATTTGATCTGCTTCAAGTGACAGACTGATAAAAAATCTACTAACATTAAGCAATATTTATCGAAAATCGAATATGTAACAGAAATTCCATTTACTAATAAATACAAACTCCACGCTCTTGTTTATTGTATGTAAAAAATAATAAAGAACAAGATGGACAAAAAACATGACTACCATTATACAAAACTAAATAAAAGAAAACAGTTTGCGCCATGCAGTAAGCAAGAGCACGGAGTGTTAACAGGTTTCATGGTATAGTTTGATTTTCTATTTATCATTATCATAAAATAAAGCATTTCCGATTCCTTTTAATTTCAATAACTAACACACTAGTCATTAGTACGTACTATAAAACAATTACGGAAGGTAGAAGACGCTTCTAGAACGAAATATAAATATATAGGCATACGAATGTAAGAGAGTTTACTATGAGAACTTACAAACAATCTTATATAATACACATTATTAAAATGCAACCCCCTAAAGGCCCGTAACACGACCACAAAAGTCTAGATTGATGGTACAACAGTTTAATTTAAAATAAGTATATCTATTCACAGCACTTAACCACATGTTAGTCAACGTTCCACACAAAACGGCCACAAATCACTTTGGCGTCACATCACCACCATACAAATATCGATTGCATTGCTATAATGTTCATAATTACATACTCATATTTACATAATTAATAATAATATTGTTTTTGACACAAATTACAACGATTCTTCAAATGCAGCCATCAAATCACTCTGCAAATTCATATCTATTTGGCCTGCCATCTGTAAAAAAAATAATATTCAATTTTAATTCTGTTATACAAAATATGAGCACAGACTTACACTAATTTTAGGAGGACGAGGAAATGCTTTTGCATCTCTTTTGTGATCTTGCAAGTTTTACTATGTTACTGTCGCAGGCGGATAGTAAAACACGCTGCTTAACTAAACGGCTAGGCGGATTGTAGTCTATGAGAGTGACGAGTGGCAAAAATTCCACTCCGCTTGGTCATAAAAAAAAATAACCTGAACGTACCAATGAACAAACAATCTCTATTCGATGTACGGACTCATATTGATAGAATCTACTATGAATTTATCAACAAATGGTTTTATTTGGTTAATTAGTTAAACAATTCTCATAGACTATAATCCGCCTAGCCGTTTAGTTAAACGTCATGTTTTACTATACGCCTGCGACATCACAACCAAGAGCCCCTGTACTCTAGCGTCGTTGTTCGATGAACGTTAGCGAAGCGTGGACGCCGCTTTCGACGCCACGTCCGCGGCGCGTTGTTTCGGCGTTTTCTTTGCAACAAATTGACTACTACGGCGTTATTAACAATAGTGTGACGTCTGTGCCGCGCTAGTACAGCGTTCAATCACTGCAGAAGAAACGCCGCGTCAACGCTCATCAAACGCCGACTCTGGACAAACGCTAGTGTGAAGAGGCACTAAGGGCCCTTCACATTGCGACTTTATGCAAAAGCGATAAAAACTGGATTCAGTCTCGATGCAGCATCGATACAGTCGCAAATCGTCGTAGCTTTACACACACGCGTTACGTAAAGCAGCGATACCATCGCGATGCAGTCTCGATTCAGTAGCTGGTCGCGTAGCTGCAGTGCGCGATTGATACAAACACGCGTAGGAATCGATATAAATAATTGTTGATCGCTGGTGTACGGCGGTTTTAAAATGAATAAAACATACGCATAATTAGATACACAAGTGAAAAAGATGGTCGGACCATACGACCATACGTACGCGTACTTGTTCGTAAAGATAGTCTAATCTAAAATTGAACTTTAAACTTGATGTTGACGGTACTTTTATGAGTGATCGAAGCGTGCTGCCACGATCGTGTCTAGCCGGCGACTGAATCAACTGAATGACAAATGACTATAGCAAATTTAAGTGTGATGCATCTGTACACTGATTGTGCATGTGCATGTAAGAATAAGTCAATGCAGGGGCCTTCAGTTTTAGATTAGACGATCCCTACGTCTATCGCCTCTTTTAGATAAGTATGTAAGTACTTGTCTACCGGCACATGTAGCTACAAATGAAATGAGTAAAGTAGAGGTGTTGACTGACCACTTCCCTTCGTCGTCTCTGGCGCAGTCGCTCTCGCTCGCTGGCGGCGGGCTTGTCTGGCGCGCCAGTGCTACAATACAAACTAGTAATGTGTCGACTGACCGCTTCTCGTCTGCGGCGCTCCTGCTCCCGCTGGCGCAGTCGCTCTCGCTCGCTGGCGGCGGGCTTGTCTGGCGCGCCAGTGCTACAATACAAACTAGTAATGTGTCGACTGACCGCTTCTCGTCTGCGGCGCTCCTGCTCCCGCTGGCGCAGTCGCTCTCGCTCGCTGGCGGCGGGCTTGTCTGGCGCGCCAGTGCTACAATACAAACTAGTAACGTGTCGACTGACCGCTTCTCGTCTGCGGCGCTCCTGCTCCCGCTGGCGCAGTCGCTCTCGCTCGCTGGCGGCGGGCTTGTCTGGCGCGCCAGTGCTACAATACAAACTAGTAACGTGTCGACTGACCGCTTCTCGTCTGCGGCGCTCCTGCTCCCGCTGGCGCAGTCGCTCTCGCTCGCTGGCGGCGGGCTTGTCTGGCGCGCCAGTGCTACAATACAAACTAGTAACGTGTCGACTGACCGCTTCTCGTCTGCGGCGCTCCTGCTCCCGCTGGCGCAGTCGCTCTCGCTCGCTGGCGGCGGGCTTGTCTGGCGCGCCAGTGCTACAATACAAACTAGTAACGTGTCGACTGACCGCTTCTCGTCTGCGGCGCTCCTGCTCCCGCTGGCGCAGTCGCTCTCGCTCGCTGGCGGCGGGCTTGTCTGGCGCGCCAGTGCTACAATACAAACTAGTAACGTGTCGACTGACCGCTTCTCGTCTGCGGCGCTCCTGCTCCCGCTGGCGCAGTCGCTCTCGCTCGCTGGCGGCGGGCTTGTCTGGCGCGCCAGTGCTACAATACAAACTAGTAACGTGTCGACTGACCGCTTCTCGTCTGCGGCGCTCCTGCTCCCGCTGGCGCAGTCTCTCTCGCTCGCTGGCGGCGGGCTTGTCTGGCGCGCCAGTGCTACAATACAAACTAGTAACGTGTCGACTGACCGCTTCTCGTCTGCGGCGCTCCTGCTCCCGCTGGCGCAGTCTCTCTCGCTCGCTGGCGGCGGGCTTGTCTGGCGCGGCGGCGGCGGCGGCGGCCACCGCGGCGGGCGGCGACGCGCGCGCCACCGGCGACACGCTCGGCGACGACACCTCCGCGCTCTCCGCTTTGTGCACGCCTTGCGCCGCTCTGTATCACATTATTTAATTACTAGCTTCTGCCCGCAGCTTCGTCTGCGCAGAATTAGTATAAATTATAGTCTATCTGTTATTCAGATCTATGAGCTATATTATTGTAAAATTTCATTAAAATCTATTCTGTAGTTTTTGCGTGAAAGAGTAACAAACACATATCCATCCATCCAAACTTTCTACTGACTCGACCACGCGCTCATTAACTTACACCGTCATCTCTAAGAGGGATGTTACACGATAAGTAGTCTGGTATGAATGACGCCAAACTGATCGTTTAACACAGTGACTGACGAAAATTTAAATGTTGATCATTTTCGTCAGTCCGGCGGCAGAGGCTGATGAAATACTGATTGTTTAACCTCCCTCTAACGCTCTGTCCAGACCTATGCACGTGCACGAACCGTGCGGTTCGCGTGCATCTTTTGGAAGGTCCGCCCGCCTAGCATAACCACCGAAACACGATATGATATAGCCATTTATCGCGTTGAACTGTCAAAAATCATTGGATATAACCGCCAACTTGAAATTTTATCGAAAGATCAAATACACCTCAGGTGCGTGGAGCTCGTTACGTCCACGATCCATGTAGGCGTGTTCCACACAAGCACGATCCAACAGGATCTGATCACGCGCGGAAGGAACGCGATTTGAAAACGTGCGCGGTGTGGAAGTGCCGCGCGCGGACTAAGGAAACGCTTTGGTGCGCGCGCTCCTTACCGCGCACGAACTGTTTCTTATCGGTTTTTTGGCCAAGATCAAAGGCGGCTCAGGTGCTTGGAACGCGCTGTGTGGACGATTCTATAGATCGCGCGATTCGTAAAAATGGAACAAGGCTTGACAGCCTTGTTCTCGTCAAAAAATGTCAAAAAACTATAGAGCTTCCAGAGATTAGCTCTCAAAGCAGCGGCACCAACAGCAGCGGCATCAACAGCTCTCATGACACAACTCAACCGGGTAAGATTTAGCAGAGTCAGACATTTCAACAACTTAGCTAAAGAATGGGTGGACAGTCCACTGATAAGAGGCAGTAAGTGACAAAATGTACTCCACTTTCATCCTCGATAAGAAATACAGAGTACACCTGTTTGAGAATACAGACCACAACCTAGAGCACAGCGCGATAAGTAAACAGACAACTCTAAGAACCCTCCTCCTTAGAACCTCCTTAGAGTTGTCTAAGGAGGGAGAGGGAGTATTTTCAGAGGATCTGAACATACAAATCGCCGTACCTCCTAGGTATGGGGCCATCCATAAATTACGTCACACGAATTTTAGGACTTTTTAACCCCTCCCCCCGTCCTTGTCACAGGTTGTCACATTTTTAGAACCCCCTCCCCCCTGATGTGACGTCACACATTTTTTAATTTTATGCATGTATTTAGATATAATCAAATAAAAAAAGGTTATTTTCTTTTTTTTTCTTAAACCTATTCAAACCCTTACCAGAACTCTCGCGAATTTTGTGTCTAACTTCCATTACAACGCCGCTCTAGAAGTTGATTGTTATTGCAAGAGAGATAATCTCATAGCGAGAGTGCTAAAGTATTAAAAATATAGATCGAGTTCGAAAATTTTTTAGATTTTTTTATTCACATATAAATTTCGCGTTTTAGTACTTTAAATTTTAACATGTAACGTCACAAAGCTTTTGACCCTCCCTGCCCCGTGTCACACAATGTCACATTCTGGTGATACCCTCCCCCCCCCCCCCCAACCCCCTTTAACGTGTGACGTAATTTATGGATGACCCCTGTTAACAACACGGTATATGAAGCAGAATGTATAGGTATTTCGCTCGCAGCCGAAGCTATAGCATCGAGGAGGATGAGTGGCTATAATATAGTAATCCACTCTGACAGTCTGTTTTACATTTTCTTAGTCGACCTCAAACTACATCGAAATTAATACATGACTGCCATGAAGCCCTAAATAAGGCTGGTAACGAGAACAAACTGACCCTTTACAGGATAAAGGGATACAGCGGCGCAAGGGGCAACGACGCAGCTGACGAGCTAGCTAGAAGGGGATCGGACATATTAGTCCCTCTCCCTGTAAGCTGGTTCAAAGGTAGCAAAAAAACAAAAACCTAGAGTAGTCTGTAAATGCTTTGAAACAAGGTGTAAGTAAAGTCACGTGGGAGAGCGCGCACTCCGGAACGCCTTGTCTAGGCACTCTGGTTGTAAAAAAAGCGCTTTGTAAAGAAAACAATTACTACGGTGTTAGCATTTCCGAATATTCTTACATACTACGTTTTAGAAACCCAAAATATTTCTGATTTGTCTAGAATCAAACTTACAAGATGGCTTGCCTCATTTTGTCATCGTCTGGATGTCTTCTTTCCGTTTCTTGTCGTTGTCTTTCTCTCTCCGCTTGTTCTTTTTTCCTTAACTCTTGTTGCTCAATTAACGCTCTTTGTCGATCCATCTTTTCTTTTGCTTGCTTTTTAAATGCCTAAAATATAATAATATTTTTAAGATATCTCTACATAATCGAAGACACGAAAGTGTTAGTGGCATTAGAATTACAAAATAAGACATTAAAATAAAAGTAAATATCTTAATACTTTTTTGCAATACGAATTGCAATAATAATATGTTTATATAAATTAGATTTACCTGGAAACTATCCATAACAGGTTTTTGTTTCGTTTGACTATTAGTACTCATATTAGGTATACTCTGTGGACTACCAGCTTGTGCCAATGAAGACCAAGAACTAGCATTTTTTAGGTTTTGTTCTTGTTTCATTTTGAAGGATTGCACAAAATTAGAATTTTTCTGGTCTTCCATTTTTTTATCCATTTCGTATTTTGTCCTATCATACATTTTATTTGTAGCACCAATAAGATCTTCAATGGGTTTGGGAGTAAGAAGTGGTTTAATTTCTTCTTTTTTTACAGCAGGGGTCATTAGGCAAGGAGCTCCGGGCATATTGTGATGTGACTGAGCGATTACGCTGTGTGGCGCTGGAGGAACTGGATCGAAAATAGACGACACAGGTGCGACAGGAGTGATATCAGATATATTAGGATTCATATCAGGCCGTATCATTTCGCGCTCATGTTGAATATTTTTTTCTACAAATCCATTATGCGGCGGTGGTACATACATTTCATTTTTTATTTGTTCAGGTACATGAGCTATCTCTGTCAACTGTGCCATTAGATTTTGATGCGCCGCATCCGGCATCATCGGCGTCTTGGGCAGTGAAAACTCTTCTTCCAGGCGCATCGACGACTCAGACACTCCCACGCTCACGTCCATGGGCACATCAGCGTTTAAACTTCTTTCTAAACTAGCTAACGATCTTTCTATAGGATCAATGTAGTGGGATGGATCCACTTTGTCAAGTCCGTTCCGTGGCTCCGCTTTGACGACGGGTTTCTGTTCATCAATTTCGCGGCTTAGGGGCGTAATGGACGAATCGGGCATTGATGTAACAGGATGTGTTGAAACAGGGACCTGCACCGGGTGTGACACTGGCACCGTCGGTGTGTCTTGGATTTTAATATCAAGTACTGGCGGCACCGGCTCCGTGGGCTCAGGCTTCACGTCAACAGGCACGGGCGCGGGAACTTCTACGGGCGCTGCGGTTGTTACGGGCACTATTGCTGCGGGAGTCACTACAGGAGGCATGGGTTTCTGAAATTGTTCATAATTAAATAGAAAACAATTTGTTTTTAAGTTTAAGACAGCTGTTCATAATTCAGGACACTTACAGTTTGTGGATGATGTTGCTGAGACTGTTTCTTGGCTTTCTTTTTGGGTGTTCTCCCAGAGCCTGTCCCTGAAAAGTCATTTTAGGTTGTAGGCTAGTGTTTGCTATATAATAAAATTACGCATTATTTGTATTACATACTTAACTTTCTAATCTTCATGTCCATAATATATAGGTATTTTCACTGATATTAATTGATTGTTGGTGCATTTGCTTTTGCAATTGTAGTTTTGTAAAAATATATGATGTTTTTTACAAATATTGAACTTATTTATCTTCAGATCTCAGGGTCAGGCAAATGAAATGCAATAATAAGTTACTTAAAAGATTTACTTAATTTCTGTTATATATTGAAATATATACAAAGTTTATCTCCACTCACTCTTATTATTCTAATCAATTTTAAGTCATGAGTTGATTAAATAAACTTATATAAAATTTGTTTTAATTACACGTTGTGTTCCTGTTTACACACTTCAACTTTCTACAAATGTTACAACTAAATGTTGCATCGAAATAATTAATTGTACCACATGTATTGACATTTTAATATTCATCCTATGGCGACGAGTACCTCTAGACATGCCATTTACAAGCAAGTTGTGGGGTGATTCGGTTTTGTATCTTGGCAAATATAATCTCCATTAAAGAATTGGCAAAATCCTACCCAGTATAAGGTATACAATTTGTATGCTCGTTCCCGACCGCTGATGGGAGCGTTAAGGAACTATAATATAAAAATGTATTTTTATCACTAAAATCTAACTTACAATAAGATCTCATCAATCAACCAGCATATTGTACTTAACAAAACGACACAGGTTTTAAAAACTGCTGATTGCAATTAAAATTACACCAAAAAATTTAGTAGGAATGTACAAGATGTCTACAATTTGAAATATATTAAAACAATGATTGCAGTTCTCTTCTCCCTATTAACAGATATGGAATATTGTTAAATAGTAACATATATTCGCTGTATAAATGATTCTAAACAAAACAAATAAATAGTATACATAGAGAAAGTAAAATGATCAACATCCTACCATTTCAAGTGTGATGCGCCTAATAAAATACTTACAATTTATATTGACATACTAAGTACCATTACATCCGATATAAATATTACAAAATAATAACACTGACACTAAAACATTTTAGGCCCGCTATAATTACTCTTTTTGTTTGACAGTAATACCATCAATTTATTATCTTTAGGTACTATTTCATTGACAAATTTGTTCAACTAAAGAACTAGCAATAATTTAGTTTTATTAAACTTAAACTTTGATTCAAGTAGCTCCTTGAGGCAAATATGTATCAAAATTATATAAGGTCTTTGTACATGAAAAAACTTTAGTAACTATCATTTGAATTCATATAAATACATAAGAAAAAGGAACCTAGGTATCAAACTCTTCTACAAATATATTACAGACATAAGAATGTAAATACATTAAAACAATTACCCTTTTTAACTTTAATTTCTCTATATAAAAATGTTATCAAACACATAAAATATATGCCTTTCAAGTAAATTAGGAAACATTTGCACATGTTTAATCAAGCACCTGTTGCTGGTGTTGGATCTATAAGGGCACCATACTCCTTCCTCTCCTAAGGTACCACATAAAACTAATATGCAGTCTTGAATGATAACAACATTTACAAATTTAAGGTTTTACTGCCTGATGAGAAATATTATATAACATTACCTATAGCAGTCTATTAAATTACTTAAGCTTTTGATACTTAAGATTTTAAATTAATTTAAGCTATATATACTGCCTGTGACATGTATGCAATATTATTATTATGATATTACGATAGAAAGTAAGGACTCGCAAAATTATAAATAATCGTCATTAATAAGTTTGCAAACAATTTGTGAAGGAAGGAGGCCAGCTTTAGGTATTTGGTAACATTTACTGTATTAAAATTTTGATCACACGTCACATTTTGGGAGCAAGCATTATAATGTTCAACAAGCATTAAACCAATAAACCATACCTTTTCAAAGATTAATTTTAACTACAACATGTCACAAAAGTACATCCTCGAAATCCCATTTGGAACTAAATATAATTTTGCTTGCAAAGTTGGTATCCGTCCTTACACAATTGTTTGCATTACTTGCTATGTGACTGCACTCGGCTCGTCAGCTGTCGCGTGGATCCTCTTCACTTCGTATCACTGGACGTACCGACACTATTATCGACCTTCTAGTATATCATTGCTTCCAAAGCTCGTAAAGAGCTCATAAATAATTATATTGGGTTTAATTTTCACACTCAAAAGCCATTAGTACCATGAGATCTGAAGTTTCCAATAGTAATAATAAGATCAATATTTAAAGGATGCAAATGAAATAACATCGCGTTTGAGGACATGATATAGTTAAAATATTAATGTGAAAAGGTATTTCCTATTGGTTCATGAAAGCAAACCAAATAAAAATTGTTCTTACCGGCACCACAACAAAATATCAGTGAACACCAAAGCTGGCTTCTCCTTCTTACTAGAATGGTTTATACCATTAGAAACATGTTGGCGCATTATAGACTTTGGACTTCGTACAGTTAATATAGAATCAGAACTTCAGGTGGTATCCCTTTCTCCATTTTCATTATCACAGTGAAAATCATACATTAGAGTTATGTTTGTAACTCTCTCACTCGTACTCCACAACTCGATCAAAATAAAACGTTTTTGCTCTAATACCATCGAAGGTATCTTTTAGTAATACCACCCACTTACTAGGGCGCCGGTTTATACCCTATGACTGTAATATTTACATTAATGTAAAATGAATTTATTGATTTCAAATGATATATTTCTTAACACTCTTTATTGTTCTCATTCATTCATAAAACAATCACGCTTGAAACTACTTATTAAACCAGACTTACGTAATGGTTGCACGACATGTGGTTTATAGTACAAAAATAATGATCACAAACTAAAAACTTTTTCCAAATAATATATAGGACGATACTTTGTAAAACTAGATTATAATAACAATAAACCTTCCTCTCCTTAGGACAGAAAGATCCAGAATTCAAATCTATTTTTGAAATTTCTTTATAGCAATATGTAAGATGGTATGTTAGTGAAATATTTATTTTGACTATTCAATGGACATGAATTCATACTTAGTTGTTGATATTATTTTGAAGACTAGAATGTTTGAATAATTAATAGCAAAAATATTGCATTAAAATTTTGTAAAAACAAGTCAGTCATACAATAAAAAAAATACTGGCAAAGGTAAAACTGATATACCCATTCCAAACAAAATTGTTGATAACCTATTTTAGTTAAGATTCCAAACATCTTATGTATGTTTTGCACATACCTCCAATTTCACTTAATTTAAATGCACATAACATTAAAATCTATTAGTTAAATTTATAATTTACACCATATGGTACAATTCAATACCACATACAGTTCTATTTTTGTCAAAAACAAACTAAAAAGTGGTTCAATTTGTGCCGTTAATTAATCTAACCTGCTTCACTGTCACTGCTGTCAGAAGAGCTGGTGTCAGTACTTGATGATGAATTGGAGGAGTCGGAAGAACTTGAAGATGAAGACATGCCTCCACCAAGACCATCCTTGCATCCTTCTGGCAACAAAATTACCAAGGTTAGAAATAATTAGGTAATGGAAACATGTGCCTCTGCCAACCACTATGAGCAAAAAGGCGTGACTTTATGTATGTGTGTATAAAAATAAACTGTTTGCGACTTCAATTCATAAATATTTATTTAAAGTACTAACACTGACCAGACTATTAAGATGTTGGACATTAGTAACTGAAAGTTGATAAAAAATATTTCAATGAGGCCTGTGAAAATTTTAGAAATACATATTATCAGTCAAGTGCAGCTGCTAACTTAAAATTTTCGTCAGAAATTAATAATAATGTTATGTCAGGTTCATATTAAATGTACTGTCTTGTCTATTCTAAAATTGGTCGTATTTGATTTATACACTCAATTAGTCTACAATAAATACTTTACCTTTTTTCTGTTGTTGTTTTTTATTTGTTCCTAGTTGACCAGATACATCTTGCAAACGTTTTTCTAACTCTTGTTTCTTTTCAGCCATCTGTTCATCTTTAGATTTACCAGACATTTTACGATCTAAAAAAAATAAAAAAGCTGTCATTCTATCCGAGTTTTACGCAAACTAAACAACTTTTACATACAAGCATATCAAAAATAAGTTTCACCAACATTATTTACCATGGAATGAAAACATTTATTATTTGTTGGCAGTGATTAATGGATCACGGAAGAGCAAAAGAACTAGTTATAACACTAATATTACTTGGAACATTACAAAAGCATTTCTAGTTATGGATACAAATACCGTAACACAGATGAAAGCTACACAACGCAATCTATAAAACAAAAATAGGAAAAAATTGAGGGTAAATAATGTCGGCTGGACTCACAATGGTGCTTACGTGTCTTTTTCCGTAGACAAGATGCAACATAATTTTCTAATTCCCTCAGAGTTGATGGCTTTAGTGTTTCAAAATCTATTTCGATTTCGTCAGGATTGGAGTCCCTCAAGGAAGGCTCTCTGCTCTGGATTATATGAACCACTTTGCCAAGTTTGTCACCTGAGAATATGCAAATGACACATGTGAAGTACTTATTAACATACAAGCACCCACTGCAAAAAGCAATGTTTAGCTAGAATTCCATAATTGTATAATAAGTAAAAAAATATTTCTCGGAGAATAAGAATAATATGGGGTAACTACGTTTTTTATATCTGTATTAACTAAAATTCTTAATGAGAAAGACCAGTTTGACAAATCAAATTGTACAAGCAAAATGGTGCTAATGATGGTGGCGATGTTGTGCAGTACACTTAGAAAATATTTCAAACTAATGTCTGTTTACATTAAAAAAATAATACATAATTTGAAATATTTTTTAATATAAACGAAGCGCATAAACAAAATGTGCATTTTTATTACATTCATTGGAAAATATATTAACATTAAAATTTAAGCCCATATTAAAAATTCCGAGTTACATCAGATGGTATTATTGTTGATTCTCGTAATAACAATATTTTTTTAAATAATTTGATAACAATGACAAAATAACCAGTTCTTTTTATTCACTCTTTCAGTTGCTCTTATTACACCGTATTCAAATATTAATTTGGTGTAATAAACTCAACAATGTAGAACACTATAATGTAATTATAGTGTTCTACATTGTTTCCCCACTATGATTCCCTTGTATGTTTAATATCTACTTATTAACAATTTTCTATATTTATGTGAAAATGATAACTTTCCAAATTTGTACCATATTTATAAAATACTCAGTTCGTCAAATTTAGTATCGTTACATCGCAAGCTAGTGTCGAGTGCAATCAACTCACCGGGAAGCTTGTTGATATCAAGAGAGAGCTGCCTCTTCTCGTCATAGGACATGGGTTTGGCGACGTCCTCGTCCTCGGAGTCGGGGTGGGGCGGCTGGTGGGGCGCGGGCGCGGCGGTGGGCGTGGAGCTCTTCTTCTTGCCGGCGGGCGCCGCGCGCGTGCCGCCCTTGCCGCCGCCCCCGCCGCCGCGAGACCGCCCTGTCTTACCGCGGACCCCACTCGCCGCTGCACACCACACAATACATCAAGCTTTTTACTTTCCGTATACGTAGTAAGTATAGAGGAAGTCTTGTAATCGTCAAAAAATCTGACCTCGAGATTTTAACGGATTAAACACGTTTTGGACTACCCCAAAAGGGGCCATCCATTAATTTTATGCAAGTATTTATAAATAATCAAAGAAAACAGTTATTTGAATTTTTTCTTTTTTTTTCTTAAACCTACTCAAACCCTTTTTTTACATGTAACCCAAATTTTAACATGTAACGTCACAAAGCTTTTGACCCAGTTGTCTAATCCGCCGCCCCTTGTAATCCAACACACCTATCACCTTCGATCCCTATCACTGTTGATTGTAGGTACCCTACATAAAAATTTCGGCAAATCATCACTAATAGAATGATTGGACAGGTTGTAACTTGTACGCGACACCATATTTTATTTTTATAATAAAATATTACTTAGGATGTTTAATTTAATAAATTCCACATAAATAACTATGTAGTATGATTCATAGATTAATTACAAAGATTTTTTAAATTCTAATTTGTCGAATTACAAGGTACTTATTAGAAAAAAAAAACAGCTATTTCATACATTTCGGTTACGTAGGTGTTGCACTTTTGTATGGAACAGATGATTTTTTTTGCGATTTCTACGATGTCCTATAGGAAGAGTTGTTTGTATTGAGTGGCTCTTTCACACATTGTATTATTTAAGACGGTTAAAAAAGGACGGTGTATAAAGCTCTGTCTAGACGCTCGCACGTGCACGAATCGTGCGGTTCGCGAAGTGGGGAGCTCACGATCACTCAATTTCCACCAGTCGGCGCGATGTGGAAGTTATCGAAAAATGTAGCAAACACACGATCACTCCATTCGCGTCACTCCAATTTACTTTCATTCTACACATTGACTTCTGACACGTCACAAAATAAACGTGGGATCGTGGGATTTGGAATTTGGAGTCATGGATTCGGATATCAAAAATTTTTCGTCAGTCCATTCTAGCCACGTGAGATTCAGGATAAAAGGAACGATTATGGCTTTTTTTGGAGTGATGGCTTGGCGTGATGTGGCTTGGAGTAATCGTAAGTGTCCCACCTTAAAAACATAGTTTGGCCACTCTTGGAAATGTTCACGAACGTGCAAAAGAATGTTTGGCACGCACGCACGCACTGAATTAGATGCGTCCAAATAGCCGTTCGAGGCGCGTAGTGTGCTCGGTTCGTGCACGTGCGCAGGTCTGGACAGAGCTTTAGACACCCGTTACACGTCAAACCACTCTCCTACAATAGGGACGATGACTGAAAAATATTGGACATGTATTTTTTATTTATACGTACATAGACAAATAATGACGATAGTGTGTTGAAATGTCGTGTGACGTCACGCTTTCGTACACTTTTTACTAAAAAGCGACATCACGTGCCCCCACTCCTCTACATATCTTTTTAAATATTTTCTCATTTGAATATGTAAAAAAAATACGTGTCTAACGTCTTTCAGTAAACTATCTGACGCACTAAATGGAATTATTATATTTATCACTCGGTCATCATCCTTATTGAACAGCGGACGAGTTTAGGCAGATACAATGTGAGGCATGCGCCGCACACGGGGCATAACAAACGAATGGGCGTTTGTTCATTGTGGAACCCACAAGTATTTGTGGAATTACAAAGAGCTGGCGTATCGTGTCCAATGAAGAAACGCCCAATAGCTTGAGACGTGCGTGCGTTTCAGATTGATCAAAATAAATAAATAAATGTTAATTACCTATATTTTCCGCAATGTTATTAGCTTTAGCTGCGTAGGTGGCAGTCGTCGTCGTTTTAGGAATACCAGGTGTCGGAACCGGTTTCTTTGTCTTATCCTTAACTTTCTTCTTTGCCTTTTTCTTTGTATTAGATTCTTCTACTAGCTTCCTCATTTTTTCTTGTAGAGCGAGGAGCTCTTTTTCTAATAATTTTACTTTGTTAGTCCTTTCTTCTTCAGAGTCATCAGATTCTGAATCCGATTCTGACCCTGATTCTGAACTAGATGCTGAACTTCCTTTATCTATGTGTGGTACACCTACATGAACCGGCTCATCCGGTATTTTAGCATACCTAGAAGAAAGATTTTTATGAGAAAATATAAATATTTAAAACGAGATTATAATGGCATTTCTAAAACTCACCGCATTTCAAAGACGTCTTGTAATTTCCGTGCCATAGCCACAACATCATGGTCTGGGGGGTTATACTTGTAGCAATTGGTGAATATAAGACGAACATCAGCAGCAAATTCAGCAGCTGTTTTGTAGGACCTATTGTCCATTTTTTGCTTCACTGTTCCGAGATCCATAGGTTTCTTAATTATGTCAAAATAATCATGTAGTCCCAACAATTCTGCATCCACAGGTTTATAAAATGGCCAGGCGTATCCCTGTTAAACCATATATCAAAAGAAATGACTTAAGGTACGAAATTTACTGAAGCGTGCATTTAAATTGTTTTGATTACCAATTAATAATGGACTTTGATAAAACAGTAACTTATATTTTTAATTTAAATTAAACTTCTATTATCAATAAATCGTATACTTACAGAATGTTTTTTAGAGAATAATTCTTTTAATATTTCATTGCAACTCTTCAAAGCGTCAGATAGTTTTTCCTTTCCCTTGGCAATTTGGGGAGTCAGCACCGAGTGATGGGACGCCCCAGCACCACCCACACCAGGCGATAGCCCTCCCATTTTAAACCCGTCTTCACCTGCCCGGCTAACCTGTGTGAGATAACATACTATTAGTTAATAATATTCAACAAAAACTTTAATTATAATTATGTAACTAGAACAGAAACATCCAATGCAATTACAAATAATTAATTACCTTCTTTTGACGACCACTTTCTCTTCTAGTTGAAATTTTTGCAGGTTTTGGGCCACTCTGCTGATCTATCGTCGGAGTGGTATATCCACCTTCAAAAGAGCTGCCCATTGGTGTTGTAGTGTCAGCTTTTCTTTTTACCCCCTTTTTCACCTACAAATAAGTACCACATGAATTTCAACACATCAAAAATAATTTTCAATATGGTATAGGCTATTTCTTATTTTAGAACTTTTGAAGAAAGAATGCTTATTTATAAAGGCCAAATGGCAGTAATGAAATAATGACATTGTACCTTTGCCGGCTGGGTTTGTGATAAAGCAACAGTAGGAATGCTGGTGACTGGTGGCGCTGCGGGTTGCGCTACGTGAAAACTAGATGGTTGCGTTGCTACCTGTAAAATAAATTATATTTAGTTGGAATGCTGGATACTGATGATTTATTTATGATTGTGAGTCTTATACAAGGCTATATTTGACCTGTTGAGGAAGACCAGTGTGAGTGGCCGGCGGAGTGGCGGCGGGCGCGGGGACGGTGGGGGCGGTGGTGGTGGCGGTGAACATGGCGGGGTGCGGCGGGGCGGCGATGGTCTTGACGGGGGCTCGAGCCGCGCTCGGCGCAGGTCCAGTCACAGCTGGACTAGGAGTGCTACTCGGGCCTCCCGGCCGTTTCTTCACGCCACCCTTCAATCCTTTTGATGGCAATTCTATTTCCTTCTCTTCCTTTTCCATAGTAGCTATCTAAAATGGCGAAGCACATTTTTAAGCAACAAGTTATCGATAAGTAGCTCTAATTATAAGTTACATTACCAGAGAAATCCATACAACATACCTTGTTTAGAAACAGCTTTTCTAATGTTTGAGCCATGATGACCACATCTTCTCCAGGTTTGTTGTAAACATAACAGTTTGTGAACATAGTATTGAAATCTTGGATACATTCCTGTGCTGAATAGTAATAATTTGATTCCAAACGTTTTTTTATGGTGCCCAAGTCCATAGGCTTTTTGATAATTTTGTGATAATCCTGAAATGTACAAAAAGGTATCTGAAGGTTCTTTGCAGAAAAATATAATATTATATACTTACCTACAAGAAAAAAAAAATTAAACTTAATAAGACCCATATGGCTCAATGGCAATATCTCTTACTAGAATTAATGGTAGTGTAGGAATAAAGTACGTACTGGAAGGTTTAACTTTTTTGCATCCACTGGTTGGTGAAAAGGCCATGCTAATTTGTGTTTCCAAACAGCCTTCATAACATTCTTTTGAAGAAACTGTAATTGATTGGTCATTCGCCCTTGTCTCCGCGCGGCCTCTTCAGGTGGCGCGCCATTCACAGGTTCCGCCGTAGGCTTAAGATATAAAACAACGTAGTTAAATAATAGTAATTTCTGCATTTATGTACAAATATTTTATTCATTGTTTTTTAATTCTTACCGTACTAGTGGTGGCAAGCGGATCGACGGCCTGCTGCATTGTGCTGGAATCAGCAATCTACCTGCCGAAGTGACACCAGCACTATAGTTCATGATAAAAAAAAACATGTGCAATCAGTGAAACAAAAATTGTTGAATAAGACTCTCACCTCAATTGTAACAAGAGGTTCATCCAATTTCTGACTAAGAGGCATCAGCTAAATCCTCTGATGACATCAAACTGTTCTATCATAATAAATTTGTTTTTGGTGCTAATGCACCTAGATGAAATTCATCACATTCATACAATACTTTTTCCTACCTGAAAGGTGTTAGAGACGAAAGAAATTGTAAATTGAGTTTGAATGGAGTTACTTATGATATTTAAATGCATTTGAATGATATGAATTTACTAAACAATTAAGGACAATTTAAAACTTACCTTTGATGGTAGGAGCTGAAGATCAAAAAGCAATTTCGCTTCTTGCACACAAATGCAACTCACCTGCCTGAAAATAAACAGACACTTATTTTACTACGTTTTATTGTTATACATATTAATAATAAAAATGAGACAGTTCTTATGATGGTTATTATGCATAAGCACTGCATACTCTACTTGATATGCCTAAATAAATAAAATTCCGGTCCCAAAATGATTAAGTAGAGCATTTAACATTTGGTTACACATAAAGCGATAACTGCCAATATCAGAATCTATTCTATTCTTAAATAATGGTGTCGCAATCGCAACTCATAAAGATTACGCATTTTGCCAATTTCAAATATATTTAATAATCTCCAAAAAATTAAAAATGGGAGTCTCACAAAATATTGCGTTATTTCAACAAGAACTTAAGGTGAAAGGTGAGAAGAACTCCGGAGGTATTAGAATCAACTAAGCTAAATGGTAAAAGTCAACCAATAGGCAACAAAACAATGCTGAATAGTTGAAATTGATAAGTTAAAATTTATCAATTTCTCAACACTACATAGATACTGCATTACTTAATATGACATTATATTTCACTGCAATTTAACAGAAAGTGCTTAATATAAATAACCATTTACTTATGAAGCCATCACAACTAATTTGCAATCTAACTTTATACAAATTCTCAATCACCAAATTAATTACATAATTAACCACTAATGAAGAATCATAAACAGTATGTACTTAATAAACTAAGTTATGTAGATAATAGTCCCTGTTTCAGTTCTTTATCATAACAGGATTTTTTTTCTAGTTTAAAATTGATAAATTGTATAAAATTTAATTTGGTATATTATTTAACCATTTTAAGAGATCCTATTATGAAGTGCATTAGAAACATTTTTTATATATAAGTACAAGGTCTTTGGTACATGGGGTATGAAGCCAGCACCTACCCCATGCTAACATAGTCATATAAATACTATGGTGATATCAAAAACTTTAAATTGTAAAAAATAATTTTGAATTCTGCATAGAAATAGTTCGATCAAAAAACAAAAAGTATGGATTTTTTTTTTTTTGTTTTACAATATGTTGCTTCTGACAACACTTGGATTGCATGTCAATGTAGCCAACAACGTTAGTCAAGCAAGTGCCTATTAATTGAATATTCAGTATATTAATAATTGTCCTGTATAAAAATGCAGCTCCCAATAAATGATGGTGCATCAATGTTTTCAATAGTAACAATAATAAATTACTTTATTAAAGATAGAATAGAAATTTATTTATTGTTATAAAACAGGCGACGTGCTTACATATACAAAAAAAATACAATCGAGACATTAAACTAAAAATAATTGAAAAAAGAAAAGAAAAAAGTGTTTGGGCCATACAAGTGATCGCACATCGCTGGTCATAACAATGAGGTCCACGCTCAGCTTGTTGCTATGCTGCGGCCAGGTGCAGCATAGCGCTGATTTTCAGTGTGAACCCCAAGCGACGTCGACGTCAAGCGAAGATCGATTATTATATCAAAAATCATTTACTAAATAGTTGTCAACTTGTTATAGCCGAAATGGTGACAATAAATATGATAGGAAGGAAAATGTTCTTATGAATTCCATTGAGGCAAAGGAGTCAATATTGCCATATCGTAAACATTAAGATTTTTTTTTTTCTAAGTTCAATTATTAATGTTTTAAAACATTTTAAATACGATAATGATCGTAGCTTAATGATGATATGATGATGATGACGATAATGTTTTAGAAAGGATATTTTCAAATATTTTGCTTTAAAACGTAGTAAAAACATAAAATTAAATTAAAAAAATAAATGAACTTCAAATATTTTTTAAATAAAAACGGAGGTTTTAATATTTTTTTGTTTTCGTAGTTTTATTCTAGACAATGATCTCTATCAGAACAACCACACATGATAACGGTCCAAAATTTGAGCACAAAAATTACATGTCCATTAAATACTTAATTGAAATTTTACCCCGTTCCAAATGAAAGTTTAATCTGATATTTAGTAGACTTTTTAGTTCTGATGACAAATATGTTTTGATTATATTCAGTATAACTGTAAATCCAAGATGGCCACCACTACAAAATGGCTGATTACATTTTTTTCACAACCCCATCAATATGGGAATGGCTTGACTAGTAGAATACAGTGCGCTATGAAGAAAAATGCAAATCCAATATGGCCGCCAACAAAATAAAATCGCGTATTACCTAATTTATCATGACCGCCTCAATATGGGTATCAAATGAAAGGGACTTGTAGAATACAGAAGTGTTCAGTTTTTTGTCATGGTGTACACTATAAAAAAAAAACTAAAAGCTTAAAAATAAAATAAGTAAAAAAAAATTAACGTGAAACGGTTTTATTTTGAAAATTAATGATGTGAGATTTTTTTAAAATCTCATTTATATACAAAAAAAGTCCTGACTGACTGACTGATCAACGACCAGCCCATACCCTTGGAGATAGATAGCTGAATTTTTGAACAGCAGTGCCTATTAGGATGCAGACAAGGAGCAAGGCCGGATTTTTCGAAATTCAACCCCTAAGGGGTAAAATAGGGAATAAAAGGTTCTATGGAAGCAGTCATTTTTAAAGTAAAATCCATAAAAAATGGCATTTAGTGACATTGGATCCCATTTTTTAGATATTAACGTTTGGTCCCATTTGCTATTTCCATTGAATCCCGTGTTAAAACAACATGTGTACTTTTTAGACGAAAAGTGATTTACCTTTAAGCGGGGTGGGCCACAACGCCTACAGCACGGCGCATCGCAGCACGTCGCGACACGACGTTGTAATGTATGAGATAACCATAGATTTATAATGACTGACGCTTAGACATGACACACTGAACGCGCGTCGCAATCGTCGTAACTCACGCTTGAGCTTGCGCACTCTTCGCGCTCTACCCCTAAAACAGTTGGCATATGAAAAAAAAGTTTAAACAAAAGTTGTAGAGAATTTTATACTCTACACTTTCATAATAGATGCAAATCTCATGTAAGCAATAGGAACCGAGATATTCGTGAAAAACTGATTTTTATGACCTTTGAACTTCAATATCTTAAGTCGCGGACACGATAGCATTTGTGACTTTTAAGGCAACATTTAGAAGGGCAAAACAAAAGTTTATACCAATTTCAAGCTTATTATCTTTCATTCCGAGGTGAAACCCCTAATATGACTGGGCTATATGGCTTTCTATTAGTCAGTGTCACAATGAGGACGACTACGCACGTAGACGTGCAGCGCTGCGCAGCAACGTGCGTTCGGTGTGGCATCTCCCATGTTTCAACATTACAACGCACCCACCACGGTACAAAATTAATTTTCCTTGTTGGTTTATGTATGACAATTACGACTAAAAAATCTGTTTTGAGATCAAAGATGGCGGACGTGACTTTTAATATAAAATCGATATGGGTATCTTTTACGTGGTTATAGGGGGTACCGATTCCAAATACAGTGTCCATTTTGAGATCAAAGATGGCGGACGTGGGTATCATTGTGACTAACATGGATGTGACTTTTTAACACAATGACAATATGGGTTAAGTTGTCGCGGTTTTCAGGGGCCCAATTACGAATAAAACATCTATTTTAAGATCCAAGATGGCGGATCCGACTTCGCAATGACAATATGGATATCATTTTCGTGGTTTTTGGGGATACTGGTTACGATGAATAAGAAATAGGAAAAATAGGAGACAAATAGGAAATCTTATAAAATTATTTACAAAAATAGTTTTTATAAAAAATAATCACGCAGGCTTTTATGACATGTTTAAGCGTGTAAATAGATAGACACAATGAGAAAGAGGACAGCAATATCATAAGTGATCAGTCAATATAAAAAATACCCTCATTAATTATAAACAATTTTGTTGTTAAAAGTACTCGCATTCAAATTTTTAAGAGCTTTTGGGGTCCAGCAGAAATAGTTTTTGGGATCCAAAGACAATAAAACATATTTCTCTTCAATTTTTAAATTGTGGGATCCAGCGGAAATACACAATAATGTTTTGTGGGATCCAACAACAAAAATATAACAGGGATTCAAAAGTGGGATCCAACGAAAATAAATGAAAAATGGTATATGGCCTTACAGTTAAAAATTAAGAAAGAGGTATTTTAGGATCTCTCCAAATTCAAACCCTAAAGGAGTAAAATAGTGGATGAAAGTTTGTATGAGAAATCAGTCATTATTATAATAAAATCCATTAAAACTGGAATATGGTTTCAGCTTTTTTTCAGAATTCAACTCCTAAAAATCGGGTAAGGGGTGATAAAGTTTAAAATTCAATGAAATTTCAAACTTTCAATTTAGGCACTTGATAAGAGACAAATATGTTTTTGTTCTAGCATTTTTGAAATTTCAACACACATGGATCCCCATGTGTGTTGAAATAGGAGATGAAAGTTCATATGGAAGTTCAAACAAATCTGTCTATATTTACTATACATATGTTTATTGGAAACAGTATACAGGCTGAATTTTTCAAGCATTTGTACCGTGGGTCTTCAGGGCCAAATCCTAAACTATAAGGAATATTGATAAATTTAATGGAGTCGCGAGACCGATTTTATGAAAACAAAAAATTCCATTAGATCAGTATATCATTACTTCCCAGAAATCGATCCTTATTAATAACATTATTGAATGTTGTAATAATACAGGGGCTGTTTTTTTTTTAAATCAATGGGTTCGATTCCTGGCTAGGATTTTTCAAAAACCAATGATGCAGTTTTTGTTTTCATCAAAATCGGGCTCGCAACTCCTTTGAGCATTTTTCGCTATTCTTTATACTTAGTTTAAGATTTGGCCCTGAAGACCTACTTGAAAAATTCACCTGTAATCAGTAAAAAATTAATAAAAAAAAAATGTTTAAAATAGCTATTGAAAGATATGCTTAGGAGAACTATTAAAACATTTTAATAACACATCAATATCACAATCTCTCCAAAATATTTAGGCTCAACACAATAAAGTTTTTTCAGTTTGTTTCCTTTTTCAACCGACTTCAAAAAAGGAGGAGGTTCTCTATTCGACTGTATGTTTTTTTTTTTTTTTTTTTTTTTTTTTTTTTTTTTGTATGTATGTTCCGCGATTACTCCGTCAATTATGAATCGATTTTGAAGATTCTTTTTTCGTTAGGAAGGACATACTCCAAAGGTGGTCCCGTATCAATTATACCGAAATTGGTTCAGTACTTTTTTGTTAAAATGATAATTTCATTGGGGATGAAATAATAATATCGTCCACGAACCCAAAAATAATGTCAATTTTTTTTTTGAACTTGCTATTACCTAATATGCAATTGTGAAATTTTGGTTAGTAGGTCCAATAGTCAACACATAAACTATGACAAATTATTTTATGAACTTAAGTTAAATAACTAGGTTCATAGTTCATTAACTTACCATTCATTTTGAATGAATGGCAGGCATTTGTAATGAGATATAGGTCTGAGACGTGATATTATTTGTTAACCGACTTAAAAAAAAGAGGAAGTTCTCTATCCGACTGTTTTTTTGTGTTTGTTACCTGATTACTTCGTCAATTATGAGTATTACGACTCGATTTTAATGATTCTTTTTTAGGTACGTCAAGATCAGAGATGGCCCGTATAAATTTTATCTATATAAATTCGACCCTTTTTGAACAAATCAGTAATAGCAAAAAAAACGTTTTAGTTAAAGTTTCCATTAAGTTTTAATGTGCGCCTAGTAGGCCTATCCGTTTTCAATAAAATATACTTTATTTCCACTAAAAATAATAAAATAAAATATTTTTAGCAAAAAAATAGGACAACCGACTTCAATGCGTACAAATTCAAACTAAAAAGTAAGAAATAAATAATATTTTTATGAATTAGTTGAAAAGAGCGTCATAGAAAACCAAGGAAAGTATTGATACACATTTATAATTCTTTATTTATAATTCATACTCCGATATATTTGGAGTCGGTGCCAGCCTAAGCAAAATAAACTTACCTAATACGAACTTGATTAATCCATTAACTATACATAATAATGAATGATGAAGATAAGAAATAATCCGCCGCTCCGTGAAGTTCGAAAATTGCAAACACTATCCTCCTTGGCTAGCTGGCACCGGCTCCAAATATATCGGAGTATGAATTATAAATAAAGAATTATAAATGTGTATCAATACTTTCCTTGGTTTTCTATGACGCTCTTTTCAACTAATTCATAAAAATATTATTTATTTCTTACTTTTTAGTTTGAATTTGTACGCATTGAAGTCGGTTGTCCTATTTTTTTGCTAAAAATATTTTATGTTCTGTGTTGGTCAGATTTCTTTCTTTCTTAGTCTCAAATAAAATATTTTTAGCAAAAAAATAGGAAAACCGACTTCAATGCGTACAAATATAAACTTTTTAGTTTAAATTTGGTTTTCTACTAAAAAGTTTAAATTTGTAATACTTTATTATTTAGTTTGTTAATACTTTCCTGGGTTTTCTATGACGCTCTTTTCAACAACTTCATAAAAATATTATTTATTTCTTACTTTTTAGTTTAAATTTGTACACATTGAAGTCGGTTTGCCTATTTTTTTGCTAAAAATATTTTATTTTATTATTTTTAGTGGAAATTAAGTATATTTTATTGAAAAGGGATAGGCCTACTAAGCGCTCATTAAAACTTAATGGAAACTTTTAACTAAAACGTTTTTTTTGTTATTAATGATTTGTTCAAAAAGGGTCGAATTTATATCGGTACAATTTATACGGGCTATCTCTGATCTTGACGTACCTAAAAACAGAATCATTAAAATCGAGTCGTAATACTCATAATTGACCAGGTAACAAACACAAAAAATAGTAAGAGTAATCAGGTAACAAACAAAAAATAGGCGGATAGAGAACTTCCTCTTTTATTTTAAGTCGGTTAACAAATAATATCACGTCTCAGACCTATAGCTCATTACAAATGCCTACCATTCATTCTAAATGAAGGGTATAGTTTTAATGGTAAGTTAATGAAGTATGAAGCATTAAAACTTTAAGAGAACCTAGTTATTTAACTTAAGTTCATAAAATAATTTGTCATAGTTTTTGTGTTGACTATTGGACCTACTAACCAAAATTTCACTATTGCATATTAGGTATTTTTGTGTTCGTGGACGATATCATTATTTCATCCCCAATAAAATTATCATTGGAACAAAAAAGTACTGAACCAATTTCGGTATAATTTATACGGGACCACCTTAGAATTATGACCTTCGAAAAAAGAATCATCAAAATCGATTCATAATTGACGGAGTAATCGCGTAACATACATACAAAAAAAAAACATACAGTCAATAGAGAACCTCCTCCTTTTTTGAAGTCGGTCGAAAAAGAAAGTTTATTTTGTTTGAAATGAAATTTAATACTTATTTCTTTATTTAAATCGACTTTGCTAAGTACTTTTAAATCCTCAAAAACCCTACCACCGTTTGTATTAATATTCGGATTTATTAATAAAATTATAATAATAATATTTTAATAAAATAATACTTGCGTGAATTATTATAGTATTTTTATCTCAAAGGCCAAGAAATTGTTTTTGTGTGCATACACATCTATAAAAGCTCTTGAGATAAAAATACTAGAAATAATTGATGCAAGTATTATTATATTACAATAAGAAATTGAGCAGTAACTACAACACATTTACATTATTCTTACAAAAATTCTTGAAATAACTGTGAGAGTGATCCTATTAATCTTTGATACAGCCACTTACTAGTTACCTTAACTAGTACGTAAAGAATGATCAAATCAAATCAAATCAAATATCTTTATTGCGTATCACATCACATCACATGATCGCATAATATAGCAATTAGCTACAGTATTATTAGGCAGATACATACTCATGTATTTAGTTATAAAATGTCCAAGGGAATGAGGATATTATTGAATTCTTATTTTTAGTGTGACTTCTGCCTTCTGACTCACCGCACTATCAAACCACACTACCGATAGTGTTATAGAGTATATTTTTTCCCTTCCGTACTACTAGTCACTAGTGAGTGATGGGTAATTTATAAGGGTCTTATATCTTCCTTCCCATCAACACTAGTACTATAACTAAATAAAACATAATTTTTTTTTGGATTGTTTTGTAAAAAAAAGTCTTCAAAAATAAAAACTAAAGAGATAAAAATTTTGTTTAAGTATAAAAATTCTCATTTTTTATTAAGATAGGTCCCAAATACAAATAAAGTTTTTTATTATATTGAGGTTGGCACCAACCTCAAATATCATTTAGATTTTTATAAACAAAATTTTTATTTCTCCGTTTTAAGTTTTGAAGGTGGTTCTTTTTTATTAAAGAATAATTTTTTTTTGCATTATAGTGTTTTATTAAGTAAGTACTAAAATTTTCAGGAAACTATCTCGACATCTGTTAGACAAACAAGTAATAGAACTATTACTATATTATCAGGGTTTGATTATCGCGATAATTCTCATGGTAATTATCAGATAATAATTCGATAATTATCAAATAGAGCCCTATTTCGTGGCATTATGTAATGTTGAGGAAACAATCTATTCTATATTTTTGTAGACAACTCATGTTATGCTAATAATTAAAAAAAAAAACTTTAATTACTTTGTTTTGGCCACACACAAAACAAATGAATGAAGAAAATTATTTAATAAGTGACAGTTCAGATACGAAAACCCGACGAACGCGGGGAATCCCCGCTATTGACGGTAAGTGGTGCGTTCCGATACCCACAGATATTGAATGCGACAAATAAGTGGCAAATATTTTCGATTATACTTATGAAGATAATTATCAACCTATATTTATCTTGATAATTATCTGGATAATTATCACTTCAAACCCTGGATATTATCGACGTCAATTAAATATGGATTGTTAGGAATAACTTAAAAACTACTTATCAGATATCGAAGTCGGTCAAAATTAAGTTTATAGTGCATATTTGCATAGAGGTTTCACTCCGTGAGATTTTTTTCTTTCTCTTTCAGGCATAGTTATGAAGATTTTCGTGCATAAACCCTTCTTAGCATTATTTTATTTTCAGTTAATTCTGTCATACTGCAAATTCGCTTAAGAGTAAATAAGTTATGTGCGTGTGGTATGAGGGCTCATTTTTTTAAACTAATCATAGGTTGTTTATAAACATAATTATTAACAAAACAAATAAAAACTTTACAAGTTTTGTGGAGTTTAATTGTTAGTAATTTTTACAGCTAGTAAAGATTTGATACCCATGCCACTACTGCTAGTAGGTACATGATTATGAAAAGAAAAGTAGCAATGTGGTCATAACCACAAAAATAAATTAATATAAGTACCTATTAAACCAGCCATACTCAATCTATATTTTCCCTGGGTCACAGTTACGGCTGCTACACTAGCGCGCCGCAATAATGTAGCCTACACTGTATAATGTAATACATATTGTAGTATAAATATATAATTATATATATTTATGATAAGGGGTCGGCAGACACTTTCCTCCGTGTTTCGGAAGGCACGTTAAGCGTGTCTGTCAGGATGGCGTGAAACGGTAAATTAGGTACCTTATATGAAAATGAGAATAATCAAATCAATCTTAGATTAAAATTTCAAACTACTCCCCAAAATTTCAGTAAAAAATTTAAGTAAGTATATCAGTCATCATTACATTATTTTGAATTACCTACTTAGTAACTCGTTTATACGTAATATACTACTAGGTATTTAAATATTTTCGAGGAAACGAACCAACGGGCTAATGAGATTCGGTCATTCAAATTTCGAGGAAACGAACTATCGAGCTAATAAATCTTACGGGAAACAAATATTCCGCTAATCGATCTTTATATGAAATGTTGCCCAGGAAACGTGTTTCTGTAAATAGTGTTTCGATATGGCGTAGGAAACCCGGCGTGAGAGATGTATGAATACATAGTCACAAAATTTGCACCAAATAACTGTACCTAAACTGTACCCATGTGAAAAAAAAACTACCTCAAGCAATTTTATTCAAGTGATATAGACACGCCGTTCTGACGTCAGCTTGGCGCGCATAGTCGTGTATCACCCCAAACTGTGGGAACTATGTTCTGGAACATATATCAATAAAGTGTACCTAAACTGTACCTCCTAAAACTACCGATAAAAAAAAGTAATTCACACGCGATATCTGTCAAATTAACAACAACATTTTATTTGATTTGAAGGACTATTCACAGAAACACGTTTCCTGGGCAACATTTCATATAAAGATCGATTAGCGGAATATTTGTTTCCCGTAAGATTTATTAGCTCGATAGTTCGTTTCCTCGAAAATATCTAAATACCTAGTAGTATATTACGTACAAACGAGTTACTAAGTAGGTAATTCAAAATAATGTAATGATGACTGATATACTTACTTAAATTTTTTACTGAAATTTTGGGGAGTAGTTTGAAATTTTAATCTAAGATTGATTTGATTATTCTCATTTTCATATAAGGTACCTAATTTAACATTATCAGGAGTTTGCGACTAATTAATTTTTTTCAGACAATAATGGTAATTGGTGAATTTCACTTTTTGTTTTGTTTAATTTTTTTTTTTTTACAAATTCAGTAATGATAAATTCAGTATTTTACGATTTATTCGTAAATTACCCAAGTTTTGTTACAAGTTTATAATTATTTTACAAAAGACAATAAATTAAAATGTGTTATTAAAATGCAGTATTATATTATTTTTAGATACATGTAGGTAAGGTGAAAATTGATCAATCTAGGTAAATAGTAATTATTTCTACAGGAAACGTCTAAGGTGGTGTACAAATATTGTAGTACTTATCTACAAAGCAACAAGCTTTTCGAAAAAAAGGAACTATCGGGCCAATGAGATTCGGTCATTTGAATTTCGAGGAAACAAACCATCTGGCTAATGAGATTCGATCATTCGAATTTCGAGGAAACGAACTATCGGGCTAATAAATCTTACGGGAATCAAATATTCCGCAAATAGATCTTTATATAAAATGTTGCACAGGAAACGTGTTTCTGTGAATAGTGTTTCGATATGGCGTAGGAAACCCCTCACGCCATCCTGACAGACACCGTTAAGTTGGTGGTCCCGGCTACTGATGAAAGCAGTTGTTCCAAGGAGGGTTGGTGTCAGGCAGGCAACCGGCCATAAAAAATATAATGCCAAATCCTATGGCAGTATTGTCATATCTTAATATACATACTGCACCAACCCCAAATAAATTGAGTGGGATTAGAGTAATTGACTGAGGTTGTATTAAAACTACAATAAAACGCAACATTTGAAATTAAGCATGTATTTAAGGACTTAGACAAGGCTCCTAATTTATTTACTGCAGTAATTGAACAAATATTTAGAAAACTTAACTGGGAAGAAAAAGGCCTTATTATAAATGGAGAACATCTACACCATTTAACCTCTTATTTACCAAGGGCACCATTACATACCGTGCAGATTGCTCCGTAAATTACAAATAAATAAATTTGAAAACTTTCCATATATTGTGTCAGTAAATCGGAGGTTTAGATTTGCACACAACATCATACTACTGAGCGAAAGGTACTTAGAGATTATAGAGTATTGAAAGGCACAATAGTGGAATATGTTGATAAATACGAATATTTAGATCAGACACTGTCTCCCACAGATCAAATTGGAAAAGAAATAAATAAAAGAATTTGTAACTCTTGGAAACGCTTTTGGACATTAAAAGAAATTTCAAAAACAAGTTGATGTTTCTGAATCTATGTATAACATTCTGAAAATCCTATGGAAGCCAAATGTGAGCCTTACAAACAACAATTTGAGGAAGTTAAAAGTATGTCAAAATACGATAGAGAGAAGTATTTTGGATATAAAAAGGAAAGTAGTGGACACAAGGTAAGAACCAAAAGTAACACCAATAAATAGGACATGGACATGCCAATGGCACAAAGCCCACCTACATGTTTGCAAAAGGTAACCCTTTGGTATCCCAGGAGATAAGCGAACTAAGGGAAGGAAGTTCCATAGATGGAATGATGATATAAGAAAGGTGACAGGAGGAACATGGCCAAGAAAAACAGAACAGAGCATAGTGGGAAAACTTGGCGGAGGCCTATGTCGGAGGCTAGGGATAATTAGAAACTAAAAATAAATAAAATTATGTAAAACTCATATATGCATATTCTTAGGTAGTAAACGTAAGTAATAAAGGTTAGTTCTAAAGAATTAATGTTGCAAAATTTTTTATGGGAAGCTCTGAATTAATGTGATTTTTGAGACTACTGAGCCTAACGATATCGTCTCACCATCTTTCTACCTACTTTTCGTTTATTATTACTATTCATGACTTCAGATTTATGTCCACCCATTTCTGGGGAGTTCAGCGTAGTCACAGGCTTTTGCCCAAATTACTACATGTTGATATTTAATCTTTATTATAATATTAAATCACTGCCATAAGAAAAAGGACTAAAGTAGTAGATGTAACTAGAAAAGTTAGAACACTAAAGTGGAGATGGACTGGGCATATTATCAGATCGACGAAAGACATCATGGAGTGGTACCCCCGGGATGGTAAACAAAGACGAGGGAGACAGCAGAAAAGATGGGAAGATGACCTACCCAAGGGGTGGTGAAGGGTAGCTGCAGACAGGACCAATGGGCCAATTTGGAGGAGGCCTATGTCCAATGTCAGTGATTGATTTTATTAGTTAATTTTAAGTTACTTAAACATGTACGGCAGAGAATAAAGGCTATTTTTATTTTATTTTATTTATTTATAATATTAAAATTTCAATAGAATATTGGTGTTATAATAATAACTACTCATTGACACCTTCTGCTACGCAAATAATGATAAATGATGGTTATGTAGGAAACAAGAGCAAGTGACGATCCTAGCATAGAGCTCCGTCGTTGCATAATCGTCTTGAACTATAAGACCCATGCCACATGGTATACGAGTACACTGATGTGATAAGCCATATGCAAAGGCTCTTAAGATAACACTAACAACTATCACACTTAATTATCCTATTCATAGAGATCCGTGCATCTAATAATGTATTACGAATTTTATTTATATTGGATGTGGATATGTTACAGCCATAGGGATTAATTAGTTATTATACATAATAATGACTGGTTAATATACATAATTAAAAAATTGTCTAGCCAATATGATAAATGTATCACTTTATCCGACTATTATTCATAATGGCAGTTCAAAGTTAGTCAAAGCAATAAATAAATGCACTCCATCTCCGTCTGGTCATAAAGAAAAAATAACCCTAACCAACCCATCACTCAGCCATGTAGGTGCATAAAACACTAGACTCCTTTAAAAACAGTGCACTTCACCTGGGCCCTATTTTATAAAGCTACAAGATACAATTCTACAAGTAAAAACTGGAAACACTGATCAAAATAATCCTCAACTTGTTATAATTGGTGTTTTTGAAAACTACAAGTTGTACCAATTACAATTCAACAAGCTACAAGTTACGAGCAAGACGCTTGTTGTTCAACCGATCTAAATCGAACAAGCGTTTTTCAAAACAATTTCTGATTACATGCTACAAGTCTACAACTTGTAATAATTTTCTACTGGTCATCTGACGTGGGCAATTTTAATTACAAGTGAATGGATATCGCCAATTTTTGGTGTTCATTTAATTTTGGTTTACAAAGTTTTCTTACTCAGTACATTTAAGTGTTACACCCGTATTCACAAACATTAATTAACTATATTATAAATAACCATATGTAAACTATGCGTTTTATGCGTCTGAGTATCACACGGGACTACTGGGAATTGAAATCCCAATAGTGGAACCTCTGGGAAAAAAATATCAGTAGTTCCATCATGGAACTACTCCACTGGGACTAGTGGGAAGGGAATACACGTATTTATTTATTTAAAAAATCAGACTTATACAAAATTAATATTAAAATTATGTATTGTATTAAACAAAAATCCATTTTTTTTTATAACTAGTGATGTCTGGTTAAAAATTGTAATCGAGATTTTTAACTTGTTTACACAGTACACAATTGTAGACTATAAGAGGCGTTTATAAAACAAATGTTACTTGTAACTTGTCATTACAATCCATAGTTGCCAGTATCACTTGTAACTTGCAGCTTTATAAAACAGGGCCCTGGTCATAAAAAAAATAACCCTAACCTCCATCACTCAGCCATGTAGGTTCATAAAGCACTATACTCTCTCCTCCGCTTGTTTTATTACATTATCCAAGTCTTCCAAGATAATATATAAAATAGCTAATTAATGCGGTTAATTCTGTGTTCTTTATCACTTTGTCCAAATTGAGTAGATATTATACATAACAGCTGAATAGTACATATAATATCCGGATTTATTACTTTGGCTGTGGCAGATATAACACTTATGACAATTTGATTATCATAATTATTAGGGGTTTAAGTATGATATTGCCATTTTGTATGAAGAATTTACGAAAAATAATTTTTCCATACAAATATATTTGCGATTTTTTTAAGGAACCACAAATCTATATATTGTGTATATATTGAGACAACATTAAGCTATAAGATACTTAGAGGGAAAAAATTAACAATTGATAACTATAAAAAAATATTCATATTTTTATAATGGAGACACCTCTTGCCACAAGCTGTTTTTGAAGATTTATTTCTAGTGAAATGCTTCATTGTCTACAGCAACCTATACACCGTGCTTTTTTAACAGTCTTAAATAGTTCAAGGTGTGAAAGTGCCAGTCAATACATACAACTCTTGCAATGAGACCATCATCGAAATTGCGAAAAAAAAATCAGCTGTTTCATCAAAAAGTGCAACACCTACACAACCAAAATTTATGAAATAGCTGATTTTTCTTTCGCGATTTTGATGATGGTCCCGTTTTTTATTGTTTGTATTGTATTGACTGGTACTTGAATTCCTTGTATCACGTTTTAATTTTGCTTTGCATTAATAAATATGTATTTTTTTTATGTATAATGATACAAATTAATGATACAACAATAAGATATCGAAATTCTTTAGCCATATTGATTGATTATCTACGGCGTCTTAGCTTGCGCTACCAACTTACTTAGAGCTATGATTGATCACGTGATTTAACAACAGCTTAAGTCAATCCTATACATTTTGTTCTTATCGAACTTTGTTATTGACCTAAAGAGTACCTAAGATCTGTACATTACTTTGACTCTGCCTCATTTTAAAATAAATTCTAAGTAATATAAATTAAGACAAAAATTCCTCCACATACTTAAAAGGAACGCCAATAACACAAGTTAATTTTAGGCTTTGTTTTTAGTTAAATAAATATAAAACATTATGAAATATTAAAGCGACTTTAGTATTGTCACAATATATCAACATACATGAAATAACTTTTTAACAGTTTTAACCATACAACAATGACTAAACTAGGAATAAGGTAATTTATGTATTCAATAAGAAAGTACAAACAATAACAACAATATGTTTATGCAAGAACCTCTTGAACAAGGTATATCAAAATCACTTTTGGGCTGTGAAACATGTGAAAGGTTTACTTTACATGGAGACAATGCTTTAATACTTGAATTTCAATGATCTAGAATGTTCTTCATTTAGGGTAAAGGTAATGAGTAATGTTTGGTAAAGGTGGAAATAAAGTGACACCTTACGAGTTAAAACGAAATTCAAGGAGCACGCAACGCTCAAATAAATATTAATATAGCACTAAGTGATCCAAAAATAAAGAAAGGGCGGCTACATACAACTCGCACAACCCTGAGTAACAGAAACCGAATAGACTCATTTGCAACTAACGTTCATATTACCAAGATACAAAAGATTGCAAAGAAAAACAACACTGCCATTATTGTTATATCAAAACCGCTAAATTCTTCCAAGCAAATCCTAAAGAATTAAGTGAAAATTGACCTAAAGGAGGCCAAGAACAAAATGACGAAATTCCGCACATAGTAATAACATGCATACTTAAATTTTAGCTAAGATTATGCGTAATAAATTATATATCAAAATAAACGCAAAAACATATCATTTTTCTACTTCTAAAGCTAAGAAAATATGAAAAAAGACTTACGAAAAGATATTAACGCCAATATGGCGGACGAACTAAAAATACGATGTCGGGATGATGGAGTAGCTTCTTCAAAAGCAAACTCTATCGATTTGCTCCTATAAATCAAACACTCCACACATAATCCAGACACACAGTAATTGATAATTAAATCAAATTCATCGTTTTCTAACAATCAAATCACTGTCTTTTTAAACAATAAAGAACAGCACAACGCGAATTACAAAGACGCAGCCGAACATAGACATGGCGGCCAAGCTTCTATCTAGGAAAAGTTGCGAGCGTCGATCTCATAAGATTACACATTTTCATATGCTGAAAAGAAAATACTACAATTTTTTCATACTAAATTGAGAAAGACACAATAATTTTATAATTTCATTCACAGATGACATGGGTTTTCATTATATTTTTTTGGATACGATTCAATACGAGACATTACGAGAGGTCTCGAAATTGAAACTAACCATAGTGATGTAGTACGGTATACTCTCTAATCTGTGGTACGTAGCACCATAAAGATTCGGTAGAGTCATGCTATAAAGCTCAAAGTTATTTTTGCCGTTGTAACATAAATGACTCTTACGTTATTCCTAATTTAGAAAAAAAATAAGTATATAAATGTAAATATTCTATGTATTCCACACATTATTTCCTATTATTTCTATTAGGCCCTCCAGACTCACGCGAGAAGTCTCGCCGATACTTGACCCCTATGTCATTGACTTGACCCGAGAAACGACATGGTATCTACACTCACGCGACCTTCTCACTTGCGTTCTCGACCGTCATGCGAAATTAGACATATTCTTTCTAATCTGTGATGCGAAATGGATGACTTTGACAGTGCAGCGGCTTTGGTATTTACAGTAAACCACAGCAGTTTGTAGGATCGAAAAAGCAAAGGAGTGATATTATAAAAAATAGTACAACCTAACATTATAATTATATCATCCGTTTGGATGATATAATGTTTACTAGGATATTGGTTGTTTTAATGTTGGCAATGAGCTGTTTTAGAATATTTTATAGAGGATACCAAATTAAATAGAATAGAAAAAAAAAACCTGTCATGGTTAAGTGCTGAGACGAACGAATTGCTATTAATTTCGATCTTAACCAAGATCTTAACTAAATGCCAAAAAAAATTAGAAGCAAAATCAAGTTTTAAATAGAAGATTTAAAGCATAAGTGTAGATAAAAATAATTATTTAAACAGGCACGGTGTCGGATTTTTGGCCCGCTTCAAAGGGTTTCTCGGGCGAGAAAAGAGAACCGTATCACATTCTCGTTTGTTCTCGTTCGGCCTCACTGCGACGTAGGAAGTGATTTCCATCACCTGTGTGTGCTTTGCATTTATTATTTTATTAATATGAACTTTGAAACAGGGCCTGTCTAAATAATTAATTTTATCTACACTCATGCTTTAAATCTTCTTTTTAAAACATTGATTTTGCGGGCCTATACCAGATTGAGGGCCTATTAGGGTTTACTGTAAATACCAAAGCCGCTGCACTGTCATTCATCCATTTCGCATGACGGTCGAGAACGCAAGTGAGAAGTTCGCGTGAGTGTAGATACCTTCTCGTTTCTCGGGTCAAGTCTCGGCGAGACTTCTGTCTGGAGGGCCTATAAGTATTTCAGTTTTTTTTTTAATGTTGTAAGTTATTATTATTGAAGTATTCGAAATCCTAAAGTAATATTTTATTTTTGGTAAATAAATTCTAATATCTTCAAAAAGGACTTTTATTCATTTCTCAATAATTAAATTCTAGATTGTGATTGCGGAATAACTCAATTAGGCTTGTTATTCGGAGAAATATAGACAGCCCTGGAATTAAGTAACTAATATGAGTTTAACAAACATGCATAGGTGTATCTTATGCGACTTCAAAAATTCTATCATACATTCACTGGGAAACGAAAGGGAATTTGAGTTCAATCAAATCAAAATATTAATTAAAGGCATGTAATTCATCGAACTTTTAATAATTATCAATATTGTCCTCTAAAAATCGGACCTGCCTTCTAAATTCTTCTAAAATTGCTACATTAGCCGAGCCTAAACTCGCCATCTTTGGGCTAAAAGTCGGGTAGGGTAAAGCAGGCCACCCTCGCTCATGTTTACCTGACAGGTTTAACTGTTCAGGTAAACATGAGCGTGTATGCCACAAAACTGCGCAGGTTTCCTGTTCAGGCGAGCGAAAAAATATGAATTTTGATATTGTATACCTGAACAGTTTTAACTGTTCAGGTAAAACTGAGCGTGTATGCCGGTCGCCGCGCAAGCGTCAGTTGTCCGATGATTGCTACTCGGTACTCGGATGGGTGACCGAAAATTTAACATGCATGTTTGACATCAAAATATAAGGTTCTATCAACATTAATTGAGTCGTCGATCATGAAAGTTAAGCAACTAAGTGCGCGGTTGGTACTCGGATGGGTGACCGAAAATTTAACATGCATGTTTGACATCAAAATAGGTATAAGATTCTATCAACATTTGAGTCGTCGATCATGAAAGTTAAGCAACTAAGTGCGCGGTTGGTACTCGGATGGGTGACCGAAAATTTAACATGCATGTTTGACATCAAAATATAAGGTTCTATCAACATTAATTGAGTCGTCGATCATGAAAGTTAAGCAACTAAGTGCGCGGTTGGTACTCGGATGGGTGACCGAAAATTTAACATGCATGCATGGTATCAAAATATAAGTTTCTATCAACATTTGAGTCGTCGATCATGAAAGTTAAGCAACTAAGTGCGCGGTTGGTACTCGGATGGGTGACCGAAAATTTAACATGCATGCATGGTATCAAAATATAAGTTTCTATCAACATTTGAGTCGTCAATCACGAAAGTTAAGCAACTAAGTGCGCGGTCGGGACTCGGATGGGTGACCGAAAATTTAACATGCATGTTTGACATCAAAATATAAGGTTCTATCAACATTAATTGAGTCGTCGATCATGAAAGTTAAGCAACTAAGTGCGCAACTAACAAAGTTAAGCAACTAACTCTCATTGGTCTGAGTTGCATGCTGTGTTCCATTTGCGCTTCATCTTGAAATGATTTACCGCGATCGGGGCCCTGGAGTTGAAGAAGAAAGCTGTTTTAACCATGTTTCTAATAGTATGGTATGCGAAATCAGTAAAGTAGAATTGTGTTAATATTGTGGATAGTTGTAAATAAATACCTATTTAAATAATAATCTTTTATTTCTTTTCACAAATATAATTATTTTTGTATCTAGATAGACTAGAACGAATTTGCTTAGATATTGATAGGTTCTTATTTAGCCTTTTTTTTTATATACTGAGCGTACTCAAATCGAAAATTTCTCTCGACAAGAATTGCTCTCTCGTTCTAAATCACGAGAAGAAACATTTTCAAGGTGGAGAGAGATTTTGTCCACATCGAATTAGTCTATTAATAGTTGAACAGTATCTAAGAAAAAGGAAAATGCAAATTTGGGCCTATCTTTACCATTGTTTGTTATAAACAAAAAATAAATGGAAAGAAACACCCCCCATTATTAAAAGTAATCAATAAATATAATTGTTATCTGTACCTATTAATCTCATGAATTATCTTTAGTTAAAATATTTACTTCAAATTTAAGTCCTTTGTGATTGTGATAAAACTTAATGTCACTTTCAGTCGGTAAGTGATTATTTTCAAAATTCTTCTTGAGTAATGTTATTTTACTGGAAATCCCATTCTTTTACTCTCTTCTACATACGTACATCCCTGGCATATAAATAAGCAAGTAGCAAAGTGGTTAAAAAAACATATTTTTATTTTGTCCTTCACTTTGTAGTTGTGTGGACACCTAATTAGAAAGAGAGGCCCTGCCTTAAGTGAAAGAGATGCCATTCGTCAAGGTCAGCTTCATGTAGGTATTTAGGAGCATCGCCTCCAGTTTTACCTATAGCTTCATGCTTGTCACTCACTAAGATACGTAGTATCTCTAACTAGTCTGTGCTCACTACGAAGATAGGGAGTCATTAGACAAATTAACAAAGTGAGGGCAAAAATTTTGACAACACTTGACATTTCATGACATTTTTAGAGAGGCCCTGTCTCTTTCTAGAAATTGTCGTCATCTCTTTCTAAACACGACTACATAGAAACAAGATTTCCTCAGTATTTCGCCATCTTTCTAAAATAAAAGTAGAAAATTAGCTAAAAACTTAACTTATTGTATTCAATTATCAGTATTTATTATCAATGAAAGAAATAAATATAATATACTTACTTTTAATGTTTAGGTTTGTATTTTATTTTGAAAATCATCATTGTGATTCTTTTTATAACTTATGGGAATCCCTTGAAATGGTTAGTAAAATTTTTCTTGATAATAATATATTTGACTAGCCTCAGCCTCAATCCGCGACTTTATCTGCGTTCCCTTCAAAATTGCGATATTTTTAATATATTGCTTAACGAAAAAAAACTTTGTTAAGTGAAACCTGAGGAAAGAACATTTTTTTAGGAGTAATGTTAGACACCAAAGCAAATATTTATACCATCTTTATAATGCAAAAACGGGCTGTTAGCACACTTTCTCAATTGGGCCCTTATGACTCCCCCAAAGTTAAGTTCAAACAGATAAATATTATGTCATCGCAATGTATACTGGAAAATTTATTGCATATAAAGAAAAATATTACACATTTTTCTGAGAAATGTAATACACATAATGTTAATAGTAGGAAAAACGATCTGGGGTCCTATTCGCTAACTTTTTTTGACAGTTGAAAGTGATCATCACTAAGTGAATTACATATCCATTGCTGTTTTTACACGACAAGTGGCATAATAGCGTGTCGTGTAAAACAGCAATGGATATGTAATTCACTCAGTGATGATCACTTTCAACTGTCAAAAAAAGTTAGCGAATAGGCCTACTGGTCGTACATAAATAAAACTCGTCTCCGCAGAATAAGTATTGGGTAGTGGGCCAATGGGCCAAATGTCTATGTCTAAGACTAAAATCTCGAAGATCAGATATACTTTCACATAAAATTGAATTAACCTATTGACCGCAATGTATAAAAATACAGTTTTTTTTTTCGTGATTAGTGTTGACCCTATAGATGTTGATTTTATTTATTTTATCCACGGTCACACCGATTATCTAGCCCGTAAGTACTAGCTAAAGTAAGTACCTATCATTAAGAACTTGTGTTATGGATACTTGATAATGTTCATTTTTATCAATATACATGAATAACTTTGGATATTTTTTATAAATAAACTTAAATAAATATATAAGTAATAACCGTGACTTGCAAACAAATAATCGTGTTCATCACACAAATATTTGCCGCTACCAGGATTCAAACTCGGACCGCTTGATGTGTAGGCAGCTATACTGACCACTCCACCATGACGGCGTCAAAAAGTTTCATATTGATGGCCTAAAACACCCCAAATATTACATATAATACAGACTGTAACATGTAGGGTACCACATTTAAGTACCCTTCATGTTATAGACAGCCTGTATTATACTAAAAACCAAAGTGCTATTGAACTTACTTTTAGCCGATTTCTAGCCAGTAGCTGTTACTAATGTACGGAAAGTTACTAGAGCTAACAATTTCTTCTGTGGTATAAAAACCGCACTTCGGCTTTCAGCCGTAATATCTATTAATATATAAAAAAAAGTCTGGTAGTAAGTTGGTAAGTTACGCATCATTATGGTAATATTATCATTATTCAAGAACGGCTAGATTGGTATACCACACATTGTATTTTTATAGCATTGCCAACCGGAGGATCTTAAATGTATGCTTAGCACCTAAATAGAAGAGTGTCTGTAAGTACCTATCTAACAATAACATAAAATGGCGGTGGGTATCAAAATTTAAATGACTTAATTCATTAATATGATTAACTGAATTATATAGAAAAGCTTTGCACAAGATAAATAATCCATATGCGTGGGAGTAATAACTACCCAAAATTTACGCATGTAAAACTGTAACTTAAATTATATTGATAATTATTTATTGACTTGTAATGATGTTTTGAAATCATTACGAAATTGTAAGCTGTGGAGTTTCTTTCACCATTTCTTCTCCATCTCAGCATAATAATTATTATTTTGACTCGAAATGGTGGTATGGCTTTTGACGATTTAAAATTTCGTCAAAATGAAGTGAAAATGTACTTATAGTAACAGACAATTGTACGGTAGATTGAGTAAAAATGGAGTCTCTCAACACGTGTTTTTACAACAAGAACTCGGAGAAACTGAAAAAAAGAATAATTTAATATTTATGAGTTGACATGACATGAGATAAGCTACAGTATAATAAACTGTAAGAATGCCTCTTAAAACCTAGAGTCACAGAAGCGATAAATCCTCGAATTTCGGCTGATGATTTTTTCCTGGGAGCCTAAAATAGATAACATTACTGTGCTAAAAGGCACACAGGAAAAAAAAGTTTAAAGTAATTATTATGAATGTTAATTCTTTGTCATGGAAAACTCAAAATTATTTTAAACTTTGAGTATTAATTAATTTTATTAACTTAACGAAGTCCAAGATTGTCCGTGGTTAATTTGTGCTACAGGTACCCTACTAGAAAGAGACAGAGCCTCTCTAGAAATGTCAAGTGTTGTCAAAATTTTTGACCTCACTTTTTTCATTTTTTAATGACTCCACTCTATAGGTAAAATATAAGCTTCTTGGTATCTCTTACTAGTCTGTGGTCTCTTGTCTTGCCGTTCCGTCAATTGTCATTTTGATTGTTCTAAGTACTCTTTCTTTAATTCTATGAAATATCTGTTTTGCACTACACGTAATAGTTTCCTTGACTATTGTTTCATAAAAATTCATAAATATGGACTTAAAATTGTTTTAGTTAGCAAATTCTTATATTACAGAAAGTAAATGCTGTTTTTCTACTTTCTATAATTTTCAAATACTTAAAGTGTGTTGTTATTGTTAGGTACTGGACTGCAGTAAGTATTTTTCTCTTATTATATAAACATTTATTTCTGCAGCATTTCTTGTTGTACAATTTTTTATCTATCCGAAAAGCTATGAAAATGCGGCCTTGGTCAGGATAGGGAGGTAAAAGTATTTAATAGAGTGATACTTTAGTAAATTTATGTAATAGAGCTCGCAGAGTTTGCAAATTCTACAGAAGTATACATTTATTTTTAACCGACTTTAAAAAAGCAGGAGGTTCTCAATAGAGTTATAATCGTATTCATCTTTTTTTGTCTTCACAAATTTTAAGTACTTATATTAATGTTTTTCTTCAAACTTTATCAATAACACTTCTTATTTTTTTATGAAATTCATTTACTATATTTAGGAAGTATTATTAAAGCAATTAAATAAATATTCTTATTATATTATCAATAACAATTGTCTTTAACATAGGTAAAAAATTGTAAGCCTTTAACCTACTTGAACTTGAACCCATACATGCGTTTTTTAGAAATAAAATTATCTACCATCATTATTTGATTTATTTGAAACAAGTTAAGTGTACGGGTTTTAGTGGGCCCGTACAAGAGAGTTGTTTGTAGTGATAGTTGAGTGTCGCACAGGGAGGAAAAGTTAAACACTTATTCCCGTAAATAGTTGTAATTCCCCAAAATAACAATAAGTTGAAAATAGTAGATGCTTGTCTGTTTAGTTATAGTTAAAAGTGCGCGCTGTATTAAATGAGTAATTGCTTATATTACGTGAGTCGCGTTTATGTCAGCAATATGTGCGGTGAATAAACCGTACATTAAGTATGTATGTTTTTGAAGACTTTGTAGCATGCTTTTTAAATATAATGCCAAATAACATAGTAATATGAATTCTAGTCTATATTTGCAAGAGAAAAGTGCTTATAGGAATTTGTATAACATGCCATCAAATAGCTGACTTTATGACTAATTATCATTATTGTTCTCAAAATAAGTCAATGTCATTCAAAAATAGAAGAACATTTTAGTATTTAAAATGTTTACTGCATGAACCTAAAACAGGGTCTTAAATTGCAGTGCGTTATGGGGCATAATGCGCCCCATTACGTACTATGCCATGCGTTACATGTATAAAAGCACCCATACACCTATGTCACTATCAACTCCTTTAACTATCTGAATTTTTTTTATTTAGCTTTTTATTTTTCTCTGAAAGATTATTAAATTTCCTATGTTATAGTCTATTCACTAGCTGATGAAGCTATAAAGAAAATAAATACATGGGGCCGTTTTATCCCCGTAACACACTAGATATAAAAAAATATGGGGCTTCTACCATCCCACACGGAATTATTTTTTATCAATGAAGTTATAGTGATGGGAAGTAAACAAAACGATAATTTAAATAAACATATTTATTTCCAAAGAATTCTAAATAAGATATTTTTAGAAAGATTATTCAGAATCTAACTAATAAAATTTATTAATATTTATGTTAGTAGATATTGTATATTGTATTGAGATTTGTATTTTTGGTGGTTTACCTATAATATTATAAATTAATTCATATTATTGTCATCGCAACTTTTAGTAAAAACTCTAAGAAATATTGTAAAATAAAGAGGACGTCATAAATATGCTGATATTCTATGCAAATGATATTTAATTGAGATCTCTCAATCAACACACTTCAAATTATCTAATCATCAATATGACTTTTAAAATAATACCGAATATTTATGGGGTGTCCACCATAAATATTCGGTATTATTTTAATTGGATGACAATCCAAAATGTATAACAAAAATTCTTTTAAATTCCACATTGTCTATTATTCCGAATGAATGGCGTGAATAATAAACTTAAGCAGCTTGATTATTTCTGTGAATATAGATAGAATAAGGTGTACACAAATTGAAACATCATTATCATCAACATTCTAAAGAAGGGAAGCAAAACAAATCAACAAACAAGGGCCATTCATTTATTATGTAAGACGATTTTTGTTAGTTTTTGACCTCCTCCCGCGATAGTAAATATATTTATGTCGGAATGTGGCCGACATGATTAATAAAATGACCCAGAAATATCAAGACCCCTGATATTTCGAACACAATTCCAATTTGAGCTGCATTTATTTGTAGCAAAAACACTTTTACTACAAATAAAAATCAATTGGTTAATTATAAATCGTCTCACGACAGATTTACAATTAATAATAATAATTAATTCGATTACCAAATTAATTATTAATTTGAAATAAATTAAATCCAAAAGCGTCTAGGATAAGCTAAGAGCAAGGTACAAGTGCACCGAGTCACGCCAGAGCCAAGACTGACTCGTCTTTTTTGACCTTGGGGGGTCCTCAAGCCTGTAGGTCGAACGTTCCTAGGGGATTACTGGGCGACCGAGCATCTCCCCCGTGGGGAGTCTCTCGACCGCCTAGCGTCCCTAGGGCGTCCGTGTCGGTAGGGAGCGATATGCCCGAGGGTGCCTCTAAAGGCTCGGACCTCGGCTCGGGCACATCGTGTCGTGGTGGAGGCGGGGAAAAGCGCCCCGGTACATGTCTGTACCGGGTATAGCGCGTCGTATGTAGACCGGGTCTTCGCACCCTTGTTCGACGAGTGCGGTGTATAACAAAAGTGTGTCTAGTGCTTGAGTGTGTAGTGTTTAACTGAGAGTTACTCGAACGGATCGGAGTGAACGGAGCGTTTGCGCTCGAAATTGGATCGTCTGGGTCCAAGAGAATGTTTTTCGGACGGCGTTGTTTACGTGCGACATTCCTACTAGCGCAGTAATCGGAAGCTTGAACTACTAAAGGATTGGGATGGTGAGGAGCCTTATCGAAGTAGCGCCTGGACGCTTCCTTCATGAATCCGGCTATGCTGGGGAGATCGAAATCTTTATGGAGATCTACGTTGCGCACGTACCAGGGACAACCTGTTGCCATGCGCAAGAATCGGTTTTGAATAACCTGAAGTTTGTTGATATTGGTATGAGCGGCGTGTGCAAAGACAACGCTAGCGTAGGTCATAATAGGGCGTACACAAGCTTTGTAAAGTGTTCTCTTATTTTATTTCTAAGGGACATTTTACTTCGCTTCCCTAGGAGTTGGTATAAGCGACCTAGCACGAAGTAGGCCTTATCACGGACTTCCTTGATGTGAGGTGCAAACGTTAGCTAACGGTCTAGGGTAACTCCCAGGTATTTGACCTTGGATACCAGAGGTATTGGTCTATCGAACATGGACTGACTCGTCGCGCCGCCGTCCGTTCTTTTATACCGTAGCGGAACAAGTTTGAGTGGTGGGAAAACTGGAACGACAAAGCGCGCGCTGCGCGCTGATTGGCTAGCGCCTGGTGGCGCGATATTATGTCATTTACAATGACGGTTCGCTTACAGATTTATTTTAAAATAAGGCGTATGACGACGCCGCCGACATATATATGAAAAACCCTTTTGTTAGAAAAAATAAGAAATGGTCGATGTCCCCTCATCACCAAGGAATTACAGTATTTATTCGCGACTTATCAATCGATTTTCAAATTTAGCCTTAGAAATAAACGATAGCATATTTCGAGTTTCCTAGCGCATAAGCATTGAAGAAGATGCTTATAAGGACGATGAGAACGAGAGGAACTATTTAACTTTCAATTATTCATGAAACATTGTTGTTTTGGATAGATACCTTTGCCTTTCCCTTAAAAAAAATACCTACTATCGCGAGAGGATCTTTCTGGGTAATTTTATTAATCATGTCGGCCACATTCCGACATATATATATTTACTATCGCGGGAGGAGGTCAAAAACTAACAAAAATCGTCTTACATAATAAATAAATGGCCCCTTGTTTGTTGATTTGTTTTGCTTCCCTTCTTTAGAAATAAAAAAAAATCCCAAGATGTTTCAATTTGTGTACACCTTATTCTGTCTATATACACAGAAATAATCAAGCTGCTTAAGTTTATTATTCACACCTTTAATGCGGAATAAGAGACATGTGGAATTTAGAAGAATTTTCAACCGACTTCAAAAAAGGAGGAGGTTATCAATATCGCTATTGACATTCTATTAAATATATGTTTTCGGGTGTCCCGATTCTGAATAGAAAATCTATTTCGAGATCCAAGATAGCGGACGCGACTTTTTAGCATAATGTTAATATGGGTATCGTTTTCAAAAATTTTTGTGGTTCCCGATTACGAATACAACATCTGTTTTGAGATCCAAGATGGCGGACATGACTTTTAATTAAATATAACGTCAATATGGGTATCGTTTTCGTGGTTTTTGGTGGTTCCAATTACGAATACAACATCTATTTTGAGATCCAAGATGGCTGACGCAACTTTTTAACAAAATGTCACTATGGGGATCGTGCCGATCAAACATTTATTTATACTTTCTCGCATACGTAGTATAGAGGAAGTCTTGTAATCGTCAAAAAATTCGACCTCGAGATTTTGACGGATTTACACGTTTTGGACCTCCCTGAGTACAAAAATATTTTTTTGGAATTATGTATGTGTGTGTTACTGTGCGTTAGCACGATAACTCGAGCATGTTTTAACTTATTGCAACCAAATTTAACATAGTGTATGAATCAAAATCTAAGGTTTCTATCAAATTTTGAGCCGTCGATCACGAAAGTTAAGCAACCAAGTGCGCGGTCGGTACTCGGATGGGTGACCAAAATTTAACATGCAGGTATGACATCAAAATATAAGGTTTCTATCAAACTTTGAGTCGTTTCCGGTATATGAGAAAGTCAAGGATCAACAGTCAATTTTTTAATAGAATAATTGAATATGTGTATCATTTTCCTGGTTTTCGGGGTCTCCATTTCGATAGCAAGTGAGGGGGGCAAAGTGCGCCATATTTTTTGCATAGTTGACTTTGGTGCTATATTACTTGTGTTTAAGTTCACGAATGACACTAGTCGTGGTTCCCTAAGTATCTGTGATGTTTTGCAACAACAATCAATGTCGTGTCATGAGAATCTGACAATAAATTAATGATTTTTAGCATAAAATTTGAATTTGTATTTACCAGGCGCACTTTGCCGACAAATCGGGGAAGTGCGCCTTATATTAATAAAACGCAATAATAAAGCATTAGAATAAAAACAGCCTCATATTATTATAAAAAAAACAAGCAACAAAACTCATGATATTTAAATTTATTTCATAGCCACATTCTAGAAGAATATTTTTAATTAAAACCAAATTTCGGCTAAATGCGCCATACATTCTCAAGTCAGAGGCTGTGGACCTTTTTTCTAAATATAGATAATAGAGTGTAAAGTTGAATTTTTCTTTTACTTACGATGGGAATACCATCATGGTATAAGACTACTTATTTGATATCAATAATATAAGAAATAAAAAGTTAGTCATTGAAATTAGTTATTTATTAAGTATAGGCACATACTACAGAAACCATTTTTTCCATTATATGCAACCATTTTGCCATCCTTCGTTCTCTCTTATTTAAATACTGGTGGTCTGCCTAGACTTGATGACTTTTGGCCCCTTCGACCTGTGACGTGGTCCATAATAGTCTTTTTGGTACTTATAGCAAATGTTGATGCGGCTGCATACCCAGACATTCTACCCGATTGAACAGCTTCCACTGAACTCTCTGGACCAGGAAGGACCTTAAGTTTTTCTTTCATAGCGCCCCATCTTAAACAAAAACCACCAATGTAATAAAAAAAAGTACCTACCTATCAAAATCGCGATATGAAAATTGTGTAGATATATTTCACTAATAAACGTATATGCAAATTATATCTAAATTGGTTGAAGATGACCTACTTTACAATTCATTTGCAAGATTTGACTTGACCATACAAACAAGCAAACATACATTGCAAGTTAAATAAAAAGCATGTAAAAAAGACATATTTTAAAACGTTTGTAACCTCTGGATTGCGGCGAAGTGCGCCATATTGACTTTTATATGGCGCACTTCGCCGCAATCCCCCAACTATACAAATTTGAGGTAGGAATATTTAACTTGCAAAAAATATATAAATTTTACTAGATAGGAATGATATAGTCAGAATCTTAAAGCAAATTATTTAAATTGTGCACTTACCTCACTCGTTTATCTGTAAAAACTCGAATTCTTGAGATTTACGACGATGATCGCCCCATAGTCAACTCGCTTCACCACTTTGAATATCAGTGAAAATAAAATGTCACGTGTCTCCAACTCGTATGTCTAGAGCCATCTGTGACTATTACCAAGAACTATGATTTAGTTTGTAGCATCGACAAAAGGTGTCACTATTAGTATCCAATCGGTAGTTTTCGAGATATTTGTGGGAGGTGCACTTGCCCGCTAGCTAGGCGCACTTTGCCACATTCACCTCACATCTTTTTTAAGATCCAAGATGGAGGACGTGACTTTTTATTAGAATCAATAAGTATCGCTTTCGTAATGTAATGTATTGGCGTAATGAGGATATTTTATTCGTAATCAGTACCACCAAAAACCACGAAAACGATACGCATATTGACATTATGTTTAAAAGTCACGTCTGCCACCTTCTATCTCAAAATAGATGTTGTGTTCATAATCTGGATCACCGAAAACCACGAAAACGAGACCCATATTGACATTATGTTAAAAAGTCATGCCCGCTATTTTGTATCTCAAAATAGATGTTGAATTCGTAATCGGGACCACCAAAAAACCAAGAAAGCGATATCTTTATTGATATTCTATTAAAAGTAGCGTCCGCCATCTTGGATTTTGAAACAGACGTTATATTCGAAATCAGAACCCCCGAAAACCACGAAAGTGATACTCATATTAATATTCTATTAAAAAGTCGCGTCCGCGATCTTTGGTCTCGACATAGATGTTCTATTCGTAATTGGGCCCCCAGAAAACTACGAAAATGATATCCATATTGAAAACCGTCACTTTCACTCACTAAAAAAAGTGGAAAAAGGTCGTGACGGAAAACTCTTACACTTTATTCGTTTTAAAAAATATATAACATCTGTAACACTATCGAAGCTACCGAATTATTGGGTAAAAATAAATTTCTTAATTGGCAGCACTGATGCAATGGCGCCCGATAATCCCCAAATACGTTCCATAAATTACGTAATAAATATTTTCGTGATTAAATACGAGAATTGGTTAGTTACTTGTGGAAAGTAATCCCTGATGGCTTATTTTTAATACATGAGTTTAGTTTGTAGCAGTATAAGACACATGAAGGCATAATTACGCCATTTTTTAATTTCAAAATATTTGTCAACATTGTGTTACTCATGTTGTGCGTTGCGGCAGACCAAAGAGCATTATAAGTATAGGGAAATAGAGCGCCCTCTCGGCACTTTTTTTGATACATAAATTTGAAGCGCCTCTGGAAATCTTAACCAGTACTAACGCTGTGGATTACACACACATGCATACATTACACACACAGGCTCATCATGATTTTTTTATAGGATTTGAAGCGTTTTCACAGATAGGAGTTATTTTATTCAAGTTGAGACGATGTTTATCATCTCATTTAAATAAAATAAAACTCCCATCTGTGAAAACGCTCCATTTAGAGTATTGTTTTTTCTATCTAGGTCAAAAATAAAACAATAAATTATTACTACTTAAATTTAATTTACACAAAGATTTGAAGAAAGAGGCATTTCAGCGGTAATCTTGCATACACTAGTCACAACAAAACAAAACACAAAAAACAAAGGGTCCTTTTCGCAAAGCGTCTTTTTCGCCAACAAATTGGTTAACACTATTCTGCAATAGTAAATTAGTTTTGAAGTAGCACTGTGGATCTCTGGACGGATGAGAACTCTCAACTCAACGTCTGATAACACAAAACACCAATTGAAACACACGAAATTGGGTATTGTTTACGAGCGCAAGCGCAAGTCACGGCAGCCATTACGTGAGTGAATGACGTACGTAATGTAGTCCACAGATTAGAAAGAATATGACAAATTTTTTTATTTAAAAATTAACAATTCCCATTTTGTAGTAAAATAAAAATGGCAGCAACGACCTCTATCGATATTTTAAGAAGACCAAGAGCAAAGTTTCCAGTTAAGCCTATAAGAGGGCGCTACTTTCTTTGCTCATTCGCGTTGTTCTAAGTGTGCTCCCCTGCGGCAGACTGACGAGCGGCCGTCTTCATATTGCCGGATCGTCTTCATATTACTTGCCTCACTTTTGAGCGCGGATAGCTACATCTTGACTTTTTTATTGGTCTGAGTTTTGATGTTGGTCCCTTAGAAAGAGTTGTTTGACTTATTAAAATGGCTTCGGCTCGATAGACACTAACGGTCTTACTATAAAAGTTTCTTAAACACTGTTTAAAGTTAGACATTGTTTAAAACTAAGGTTGTCTCGTTTTTGTTTATGACAGCAAATAGAGACGTCATAACTTTTAAACAAGGTCTAAATTTAAACAATGTTTAAAAACGTTGTAAAATGAAAGTTATATTATTACCTTACTTTAATCTTAGTCATATGACAGTGTAATAATTATATTTATATTTTAATCACAATATAGGTACTAATCACCTGCACATAACCTAACATTTCTTATAGCCAGGCTCTCAATTTATTTCTTTAAGGGACACGATGACATGTATCTAATCTAGGTACAACAGTATTTATTAAGGGAAATATTTGGCTTATTAGTGACGAATATCTCACAAGACTCCAATCCAGTATTAGAATAAGCAACAAGTACTTATCTACATTATGTCTGATGTCTATAAACACCACCGTAGCTCAACTGTAGTCCCTTTAAGTCACGCTACTTTTTGTAGTAAGTACACAATTATTTATTACTTAATCGGATCTTGTTACTCCACATAAGAAATACGCGTATAATAGGTGAACGTTATCTTAACTCTTGTAATAACTTGTTTATTTAAACTCCATATTAGACATAATGTACTGTTATGTCTAGGTGTTTCGACAAAAATACTACAGTATGCGTATAGTACTGTCAAATTGCTCAATTTTTATAACCAGTGATTGGAATATTATAACAAGAGTAGATTTGCGTAACAGTCATGCATGCCATATAATGTCCCAATGATTGGTTTTGTTTGAGTACCAGCGAACAAGTGATTTTAATTTGTAAGGCCACGCACTACAGGTTCCTAACTATTGCTTACTAAACTTACAAAACATAGTCTACAAAAATCTCGTGTCACAGTGTATGTGGTCGCACTTCTCAGAAACGTCTCGGCCGATTTTTATGAAATTTTTGTGTTTATTTGTTAGATATGAGAATAGGTCATAAAGTATATTCCATACCACTAAAAAGAAAAATATATATTTGGCAGTACAACGTATGCAGGGTCGGTTAGTATTCTATAAAGTCTACGAAGTAGGTAAGTACCTACCTACGTCGTATTTTTTTTGTGTTAAATCATATTATCTTAGACATATGGCATTCAGCTCTGGGACAGTACAAGCATCAAGAACATCGCAATATTGCAAAGAATGTAGAATGCAACATTAAGAACAATAGCGCATGTTCTGTGGTTCATTACTAATTCCGAAATCCACTCGCACTTGAATATGACCACTGTAAAGGGGGAAATTAAGCGCGTAGACGTGTAGCGTTGGTGACACTTGTAGTTGTATTGTTTTCTAAGTTGATGTAAATCTGTTAACGCAATATGGCAGACGTTTGCAATGATAAGAAACGAGATCCAAGATCCTGGTTACGAATAAAACATTTCTTGATCCAAGATGGCGGACATGACCTTTTTTTTACAAAATTTCAATATCGGTATCGTCGATATCGATTTTGAATACAGCATCCATTTTGAGATCCAAGATGGCTTAAGGTTTATATTTAAAATATTGCTAGTAGATAATATTAATTATAACGAGCTCTTTTCTATTAGTCTAAGATCCCGTTAAAGAAAGACCTTCACCGAGATGTTTATTTGATGAAACATATTTCATATTTATTTTAATTTAATGTCAATAAATATATTGCATATGGGTTGCCTAACAAATTTTAGTCCAGGGATTATGATTAATTAAAATTTCATAAAAAAAAAAAATTTTAATCATTTCACCGGTTTGATTATTAGACAAATTCTATACCAATCGAAAGTATGAAGCCCATAGAATATGCAAACGTTAGGTTGCCTATTCCTTTCCGGTCACAACTCTCGGGTTGCCAGGTATAAACAGGTAAATCGATAGGTACACCGGTCTGATTATTGAATTAAAATGAAATGAAATTAAAGATTATTTCATTTCGAACACGGTGATATAGGGTTGCCTGCGAAACATCAGTCCCGAATTCCGGTTGTCGAATTTTGAAAAAAAACAATATAATCGTGGACCTCTGGGATTATGCCCATAACTAAGCCGAAATTATATTACTTATTATTATTTAATTTGGATTTATCTTCGTAAAACAAATATATGACGCCATTGTTGCCATGATAATGTCACAGCGAAGAAAACGACAAACATATACGCCCGGCTCACAGATTTTATAATACAAGGAGATAGGCCAAGCCGGCGTTTAATTTGCTACAAGTGTATGCCCTGTGGGCATACATTTCCGCCACTTCGCCTTCCGATAAAGTCTAGTGAATACGTAACTCAGCGATTCGACCGATCTCCTTTGCGGCTGTGCTTAACTTTCATCGCTTCGCAGTCCTTAAGACAAGCGCAATGAATGAATAGTGTATATTACGACATGCTCAACTAGAACCATGTTATGTAGTACGGCCGCTGATTGCGACACTCGGTCTTCCTATGAACTCGGCGATTCGACCGATCTCCTTAGATTGATATATCTGTGGTCCGGCTACTTGAATGGTAAGACACAAAGTGCGCGACATAGATCAACATATTATTACATTATCACAGACGTGACAGTTTTGTTTCATGTACTTATTTCCTTATAAATATATAAAAACATTAACCCGCCTATATATCATTTCGTTTAGTCCCAGTACGTTCGTATGTCCGGCAGATTTGACATTTAAAGGCAGATGTAATATATCTAAAATTTTGAGAAGATTCTCCCGAGTTCTTGTTGTAAAAATACGTGTTGAGGGACTCCATTTTTAACCTCAATCAACCGTACAATTTTTGTTACTATCATTACATTTTCACTTGACATTGGCAAAATGCGTACGCTTAATGCGACGCGAGTACGCGACGCATTATAAGAATATCTAAAATAATTAAGAAAAAGCTTTGAATATTATTTTTCTCTATTAGTTTAAAAAATACCCATGATTTTATTTTTATTTCTCGCTGTACATAACTATGGTTAGTATTAAATTATAAAGTTTAACTCTCAAACATGATTTTTTCATCTTATTTCATAATTAAGACGGTACTAACTAGGCTATCAAGTATTTCAGATTTAACATAATGCATGTTATACCCTACTTCTTTATGTAAAACCGAGTACATTAACTTTTTCAGAAATTAAAACTTAACAGGGATATAAAACAAAAACGTATTTATCATCTGAATAAAAGTATATTCATACATAAAGTTACCATAAAACTAGCTCACAAAAGCTATGTACTTTCTGTTTTTGTTAGTCTTTGCCAAACGTGCCGTGCAATGACGAACACTGTCTTTTTTGTTACTATTGGATTAATAATGCCATCCCTTTTAAATTTTTGCTAGCGTAGTGAAATGTAAATAAAATAATAGAAGTATACTTACATGTGGGCTGCTACAGCATTTCGGAACATTTTTTTTTTTTCATGTTTTGTGAGCGTATAACGTATCTAACTATATATTATTATATCATTGCTGGTTAACCGAAGAAAATAGTTGCTAGCGGATTTTCAAAAAAAAAAAAAAACAGACGCTCAAAGTAATTTGATAGTTTCGGTATAATTTAGATCTATATTATGTTATGAATTATGATATGACAGTGGTTGGACGTAGGCGAAAATCCTCTAGACCGCAAACTTTTTTGATTTTCGATCGATCGTTAAGCGAAAAGTTGCTATTCGATCATGTTGCATGGAACCCATGTAAAGACGGTACAAAGTTCAAAATGTGAATATTGAGACTTCCTTGATGCATCCACAAATAAATGAAGTCTTTTTCACTTTATGTGCTGTGGACTGTAACAATTTTTTTCATCGACCGACGATGCTCAACGGAAATGAGAACTACTTTCTATATAATAATTTTCGACATTCAGTGTTGCTGACATTGACGCGCCCACATTACACCCTATTGCAGCAGTCAATAATCACATTCCTTCATTGTAATATGAAACAGAAGTAGGCAACATTTGGTTCATATTATCTATGTACCTGTCCTACATATTAAAGGTATAGTTCTGATTGACGGTAAATTTTAAAAAAGCGGCATCAAATCATGTCCTTTAAATTGGAATTTTCTCAATCCCAAGTTATCAAAAATAACAGTACCTACAAGAAATAGCTAGACGTTCCAAAATTAAATAGGTTCATTTAATAGATACTAATCGACACAATTAGTCTCGGAAATTAAACACTAACACAATGCCATACGGCTTGATTGATCTCAACTACATCAAGTATCTACCTATTTGAACTTGCTCGCAGGCCGATTGCTGCGTCTCTCTCGACATTCCGACTTGTATCAGACGTTCCCAAAATTACGAGTTTAACTGTAGGTACTGATTTTATAATTTTATTATGTAATTTTATACTATTTGAGATTAAGATGGCATCTACTAATGGCCGGATTCGATCCACAGATAGAGATCGTCCTTCCAGAGTTTTGTTGCCAAGTACCTAACCAATGTTATTTTTAAGTTTGATTGAGTTGACCAACACGTAAAACAAACGATTAAACGTTAATCGTGAGTTTTTGTCAAATCTTCAATACGATAAAATGTCAAAAACAATCGGTTAAATAATAATCGCCTATTTAAATGTTGGTGAACTCAAAGCCTGTCATTTTCCCTAGACATCATGTCTAGAACTCCAAGTAGGTATGCTGACTTTTATCTGCGAATACAATATTGAAACGATCATAAATCTCATAATAATATATCTAATTTTAATTTATCGCCTAACGATAATTAATGTCTTTTAGGTAATTTTAATATTTCGTTTGAAATTACTAACTAAAAGTTTAGAATCTTGAAAGTTTAGGTTTAAACTCTTACTTCTTGATGTGGTTTAAAACTGAAATAGTATACAGGTACCTAAGTCCTGGTCCTGACCGATTTTTGTTGAAATTATAATCATGCGGTTTTGGTTCAAACTATGTATTTGCTATTTTATTTAGAAAGTATTGTATTTTAAAACTAAGCAATAACGCGAATAAGTGAAAGTCAGTTACTCAAATGTAGTTCAACGTTGCTGTCATTCGGACTAATTCGGTGTGTCGGCGGAGCACATAACTGTAAATAAATATACATAATTATTATTTAAATTGTGCAATCTCGTATCTCTTACACATTAAATAAGTTATAATTATGTATTATGGGGTTTTATAAAACTTGAAATCTGGGTCTGAAATTTTGCTGATAAATTTAATAGAACTCTTAGGATAAAAACGCAAATTTACATGTAGATAAAATTCTCCTTAAAGTTACTCAATCAAGTTGTAAACTTTTGTTGAAGATCTGCATTTAAAATACGGTTACATTTTAAAATAATATCTAAAGCACAGAGCATATCTGTTCTAGACTGTACTTTGGGCTCGAAATACTTCACGCTGATTTACTTTTTTGTACTCAGGAGGTTCATTGACCATGCTTTAAAATAACTTGTGGCTAATATCTTGCCAGAGCTTTGGTGGCAGCAATGTGATTTAGTACGATCGGCCAGGTACAAAAGTTTCAAGGCTATAGGGTCATTGCGCCTGTTTGCCGACCGCTTCCCCTTTTCGTCCATTTAACCGCCCTCCTTGATATAACGTCAAAAAATAGCAAAACGGTTATACATAGGTCCTTAAAATATTTATGTATTACGACCTGAATAACTTCATAGTAAGTACATGCCTACACAGTGCACTGGAACGCGACCATTAACTAGGATTAAGGTATGCAGTTTATGGTACCCGGCGAAAGAGTGAAAATGTGTCAAATATTGCAGAAAAAATAGTGGTTTGCCGGAACTTACGCAGTAAATAAAAAATAGTTCTATTGTGTTTCTTGGTTTGTTTACTGTTTATACATATAGCTTGCTATAAATATAGTGTGGACGAATAGTTTATTACTCTAATTTACAATAATTAATATATAAATCGAAGTGGACGAGAAAGGGTACGCCCTTTTTATTAGAAAGTCCTAATCTCGACCGGGTGGTCTATAACAGGCCCGCCCATGTCAATTAGGTTCTGTCTGATATACGAAAATGCATGTAAGTAAACTAAATTTTATTTAGCAATATGAACTTTATGTGTACAAATATTTGCGATGGCCAATTTTCGTCCGCTTATTAGCTTTAATAAATTATAAACCTAATACGTTGAAATGGCCTATGGTCGGAAATCGGGCATAAAGTACAATACGTCCCAGTTTTCGACATACTCTGTTACAAAAAACTAAAAGTGATTATTTTATGATACCTGCAACCAAATGTTACAACATTATTAAATGAAATAATATTAAAACAATTGAATGAAAAAATATTTACGAAGTCCGCTTAGTAGATTTAATAAAGTATACATGTAAGACATTTAAAAATGGCATGCGGTCGGAAATTCGACATAAAGTAAAAAATCCCAGTTTTCGACATACTTTTATTTTAGAATAAATTAAAGTGATTGTTTTATGATAGTGTAATAAAATTTTACAATATTATTTTTTCAAATAATATTCAAACAGTTGAATGAATGGGCCTTACAATGTCTTACAATGGGTCTGATAAGAAGGCTCAAGGTCACCCAAAGGGCAATGGAGAGAGCTATGCTCGGAGTTTGTCTGTGTGATCATATCAGAAATGATGAGATCCGCAGGAGAACCAAGGTCACCGACATAGCCCAAAGAATTGCGAACCTTAAGTGGCAGTGGGCAGGGCACATTGCGAGGAGGACTGACGGCCATTGGGGTGGAAGGAAAAGTCCTCGACTGGCAACCACGTACTGGGAAACGCAGCTTTGGTAGGCCCCCACAAGGTGGACTGATTATCTAGTAAAGTCTCTCGGCTGATATGATGATGATGAATGAATAAAATTGCAAGTTTAACATCATATTTTAGGGGTTAAAAAGGCAAAACGGACTAACGGGTTGTTTTCGGCCAATTTTCTTTAAATTTGTAATATAATGATGGATAATAGTAATGACCTCATTATTTGAATAGTGATTGGTATTATTTTTTATGGTAAATGGTTGGCAGACAAGCATACGTCCTGCCTGGTGGTAAGCAGCAACTATAGCCTTAGATGCTTGCAACAGTGATCTGACACTCGCGCGCTGGCAACCCTTATCCCTTCCCCGTGGAGCTCTAGCGACCTTACTTACCAAAACAAAAAGAAATACAACATCACAAAAATTTTTTTTTGACTGTGGTCTTTTGTAATGGGTAGGTAGGTACTACCTAGAATTTGCAGCCTGAACTTGGGCTGCAAATTCTAGCGGCTAGTCTGTTGTGCCCTACCTCTACTCTATATACGGCAATATTTCGTTCGGATCTTAGAAGTTCAATCTTTTTCAGTGTAATTTTTTCTAGTTTTAAAAAATATTTACGCGTTTGTAAACGCAAAAAATATTACATATTATTATTAATTTATTTTAAAAATATGTTTTATAGAAATGTGATTGTGATGTAGAAAATTATGATATTTATGTTGAATAAGACTATGTCTTGTTATATTATTCGTTGTCTTTTTATAAGTTTTATAAATATTAATTGATATGTCTCTATTATGAGATTCATATCATGTGAGTGTGTGAGTAAAGATATAAAAACAAAATTTAAATTAAGAGAAATGCCTAATTAATACGAAAACTAATTCTGATCGCTTGTATTTTTTTTTAATAAGATAACTATTAATAACTTTTTGTAACGAAGACTGATTTTTAGACTACAGTTATTTTCTTGATTAACAATTTCATTTTAAAACATATTTTTATTCATGAAAACCATACTCAATTGATGCGGTCGAAAATAGGACAACTGGTGGACGAAAACTGAACTTTGCGGTCGGAAACTGGTAATATTGGCATTTTATTACTTATTTTAAAATATTAAAAACAACATGACTGTCACCACTAACACGTTCGCAATAATTATAAATAGACTAATATAGGAATTCATTTCAGTAGTTATTTTATAAAATTATAATAAAGAAATATTTTAATTTTATTTTCAAAGTTGATAACTCCACTAAGTGGACGATAACAGGCGTAATGACCCTACTTAGAGTGGGGAGGTTGTATCTAACTTTTACCATAAGTGAGTTATTTATTGTAGGGCTTGGACCTAAAATACCATTGTTATATAGTGTTATATATAATAGACGGCTGCTATAATCACAGACTTTAAAGTTTAAATAATGTTACTGTAACAAACCCGAGGTACCAACTTGTAACTATCTATTACTTATGTTTTAATATTGTGTCTGAGAAAGAGTGTAGCTAAATATGTTTTCGTTTTTAACAGACGTGTTTTATAAACTTGCAGCTGAACACGTAATTATTTTTAAAACAATCGTGCCAATTCATTAGTGGAAGCATATACTTAAGTTCGTTAGATATTATACCTACATGCTGGTCGTTTGTCTCATTAATATGCGGAATTATTAATATTAATGTACCTACTTATAGTGCTTTTGTTTTAGCAAAATATACTGAAAATGGAGCACATGCATATGGATCATTCAAATCACGAAATGGACCATGGAAATCATATGAATCACGATATGGAACACATGATGCACGAAGAACACCATCGGAACATGACCCATTTTGTACAAGATACATTAGATGTAAGTAGAAATTATGTAATAGTACTTTGACGATGTCATCTACTGTCCACTAAATATTTCATGTGCGCATAGCAACAGCACATAATACAATACGTTAGTAGTTACGGATATTTTTCGCAATAGACTGCAGAGTGCAAATAGGTGATGCTATCTCTCCACAGCTTTCGAGCAGAACCAACGTGGCTGATTTAGAATCTACACTATAATTATATCCCAAAAAAGAGAATCTCCCGCTGGCTCAGGGTGTTTGAGTGCGGCAGACTAGGCGGCGCCTGTCAAGGCAGAAATCTCAACTTAAAATTCAGACCGGCTTTTCGCAATCTTATATAATTGCAATATAGAGCATTGTTGTTAATGAATGGCGTGTTTGAATGTACCTATTGGTCGTGAGCGTGCGAGGTCGAGGACATTCCTAGAATGCGGCTTTGGCATATCTGATAGAAGAATATTAGATATTGTCCACTGTTTCTCGCTTACATAAAGGTGTTAAACACACGAACAGTCAAATGAGAACCATGTATTATATACATCAAAATAAGAAACATTTCAATAAATAATTCATCATCATCATCAATAGCTCATACAATGTCCCCACCGAGGGGCTCGAGCCTACCCCACATTAGGGGCGATTAAGCCTTAGTCAACTACGCTGGCCAAGTGCGGGTTGGTCGACTTCACACACAACCTAAGAATTTCTTCATAGGTGTGTGTAGTTTTCCTCACGATGTTTTCCTTCACCGTGCGCAATCAATAGTGTATATTACGACATGCTCAACTAGAACTATTTTATGTAGTACGGCCGCTGATCGCGTCAGCGTCACTCGGACACGGCTCGGACTTCCTATGAACTAGCGATTTTACCGATCTCCTTTGCGGCTGTGCTTAACTTTCATTGCTTTGCAGTCCTTATGACGCGCGCAGTGAATAGTGTATATTACGGCATGCTCAACTAGGACCATCTTATGTAGTACGGAGGCTGATCGCGACACTCGGTCTTCATATGAACTCGGCGATTCGACCGATCTCCTTAGATTTGATCTATCTGTGAGTTAGCTACATTAAAGGATAACGTTTTGAAGCCATTAAATACTCAAAAAAATTGATAATGTTGCTTTGGACAATAAGTAATTAAGAAATAATGTTCTGAATATATTTTTTTTCATTTAAGTTTTCATAAAAAAATATATGACTTTGACCACTTTGAACATCAATAAAATCGTACACTATCAATTACCCAGGTTACAAGGAAAAAAATGTTATGATGGTGAGCAGAATACATGGTTCTCGTTTGACTGTTCATGTCTTTTACACCTGTATGTAATATGATATTCAACTTGTAATTTCTGTCACTATCATTAATCATTAGCATGAGAGCCTCATAACAAGGTTTGCACCTACGGCCGATTTGGAGGTCTGGTGGCTCTACTGGGGAACGAAGGAGCCGAGGTCCCTAATTATTATTTTATGTTTATTAAGCTATTGACTAGAACGGCGTATGTATACCTATGTTCTTTTTCCTCCAATTATTTAATCCAATTTATAAAGTGGAAATTAGATGATTTATTTCATCATTCAGTGTGACATTTTTTCATTCAGTGTCACATCTGTGCTTGGTTGTTGGCTTTTGTTTGTTTACCGAAGAATTGTTATTTTCTTTTGTTTGGTACCCCTTTCATGTAGGCCCCAATCTGTCTCTGTTTGGACGCACTGCATGGCCCATTCTGCCAGTTGTATCGAAATGTTACCTAAGGCTCTGCTCAGTCCCTCCTAGGACTTAACTAAGAACGTAAACGTATGTATGTATGTACTTATTAATTACTAGTTGTTGCTTTAATAGTGGTTGCTTCGTTCGCGGTAATGTCAGTTAACGCGACTAAAAGTATCCTATGTGCTTCCCAGGGTCTCAAAATATCTCCTTACCAAATTTCATCAAAATCGGTCCAGTACTTTCGGAGCCTATTCAATACAAACAAACAATAGTGATGTTTTTGGTGCTTAATTGGAATATATGTTCATATTCTTAAAAAACTTGAAATATAAAGTCATGTTATTTATACAACATGTAAATTAAATAACCAACACCTGAATACAGGTGGTTTGGGATCGGCTTCCGAGTTGATTTCAAATTTTTTCTTTAAAAACGATTTAAAAAAAAAACAAAAAAAAGTACCCAGAAAATGTTGTACAATATTTTCTGGGAACTTTTTGTTTTTTTTTTTTTTAAATTTTTGAAATCCTTTCAATAGCCGATCCCAAACCACCTATATTCAGGGTGTTGGTTATTTAATTTACATGTTGTATGTAACGATTATTTATTATGTACTATATTTTCCTCAAAGATGCATAATTGTTTTGCAGAGTGTATTGAACGCGACAGATGATATCAGCAGTTTAGACTACAGATCAGATTTTAACAGCCACGCGGATCACGCAGCGCACAGTGGACATATCGGACACAGCGGTCAAATGGTACATGGAGGCAGCGGTCACATGATGTCTATGACTGTAAATAACTTTACTACTTTTTGGCTGCATTTCAATGCATTTTTTTATCACATTCACATATTACTCGTATCCAAGAGTCATTTTTCTAAATTGGTTCTTCCAAAACACCGAGCATGTACGTATCCCAGTATAGAGGCTATGCACTTTTGTCCTTCTAAAACCAATTCTAGTTAATTGATGGTTCCTGTTCATAGTGTGTCTAATTTGTAAAATAAATCGAAGTTAAATATGCGGTATATCGCTGACGGCATATGATGGGAAGTTGAATTTTTTACAACTTAAATTAACTTATTGTTATGACAAAATGACAGTACATTCATCACTATTACCTATGTGATTGGTTTGTTTTTCATACGATAGGCATGTCTGCTATAAAAGAGAACAGACAAGTTTCATTATTAGGTAGGTACTTACTTTTTTTTATAAAACACCTATGGTAGTTTAGATTTGCATGAGCTGCTAATCAATAAATGCCAAATCATTCCCAGTACCTATTCTTTAGTTAAATTTTTATATTTATATGAAAAGACGATACCTACCTATTTAGGTATACATATATTATTATAACATAAACAGCCATGTATGAATCGGTGGAATTTATGTACGTATGCAAATAAATTCCTGCAGTTTGCTTTATTAGCTTATTCACTTTCAGTTCCATGGAGGTTATGTAGAGACAATACTTTTCTCATGGTGGAACGTAACACAAGTAGGAGAATTCGTGGGATCATTTTTCGCAATATTCCTTATGGCTCTGCTTTATGAAGGGTAAGTTCAATGTAAAATATTACTTTAATTTAACCAAAGTTAAGTTATACTTAGATAACATAATGGAAGTCACGCATTTATCACATATATGATTTCCCACACCATGTGGTTAATTAAATAGTGGAAAAAAAGAATTTAAACCCAGATGGTGTATAATTCCCGAAATCTTAAATTGGTAGTGTCAGGCAGGATCAAGGCAAGCCCTTCAATGACTTAAGTTAGGTATAGTAACAATACACACACGCCTATTCACTGATTTATTTCCACGTTGTAAGTATATTTCAAATGTGCATTTAGTAAATGCGGTTGTGGTCAGATTGTTATCTAATAAATGTGGGCGTAAATTACTTTTTAGAGTACAACTTTGTTTAGATAATATGCGAAGCGAAGCATCGACCACAATTTATTTATCAGATAACGAGAAGCTCGTCATTTGTTATTGGAACGTAGCTTCCTATTTAAGTATAGTGGGATAAGTAGTTATTACCACTGAGGAAAGTTTGCATGCTTTTGAAAATATAAGGCCCGCGCCTTATCGCGTTAGGTATATACAAGGTGTTTGGTACATGGGGTATGAAGCCGGCACCTACCCATGCTAACATAGTCATATAAATACTATGGTGAATTGGTGATATTAAAAAATCAAATTTGTAAAAAAAAAAAAATTCCATACATTTTGTTTTTTTGATCGAACTATTTGTATGGAGAATTCAATTTTTTTTTACAATTTTAAGTTTTTGATTTGAATTGAATCACCATAGTGTTTATATGACTATGTTAGCATGGGTAGGTTAGGTGCCGGCTTCATACCCCATGTACCAAACACCTTGTTTATATAATTACGATCGTTGAAACCAAAATGCTTCTTCTTAGTATTCTTAGTTGTGGCTTAGCTTCAGCATTAGGCAATGTCAAGTAAAAATTATCTGAAGTAGGTACCTACTATTGTTAAATAAATTTTACGATAGACCTAGTTAAAAATGGACTCTCAACACGACAACAAGAACTCTTAAAAACTCCGTTGAAACCAAAACCAAATCGTTAACGTTCCCATGTTCCCATTATGGTCAAACCACAAGTGACTGTCAAGCTGTTTTCAAAACAGCTTAAAATCTAGGTGCGTTTTTTTAAAAGGTTTTAAAAAGCGTGATATAGGCCCCTGGTCCTGGTAGGTGCTTCCATGCAGACTGCTTTTGTCTGAGGCAGACACGAGCATTTTAACAAGAAAAGCTAAGTGAATTATAAAAATAAATAGTCGATGTCCGTTGTTAGGCTTGTCTTAAATCCCGCGATCAGGTTTTAGTTAGTTTTTTTTTCTGCCACGGGAAGGTCAAAGCCGAATGTATAAATTATTTTCCTTATTGAGGGCATCGACTGGTGTTATATGCGATGGCATCTATGCAGTTTCGAAAATAGCTAATATTACATGTGTGCCATATCTGAGAACAATTAAGTAAAGTTAAACTAACTAAGATCCCCAATAGTTTTACATTTGAAAAATCATTTTTTTTTTATTAAGTTAGGCTTTCTAATGTGCACAGAAAAGTACCTAGATAAGAATAACACAGTAATCTGTTTCCACTACTAATTATAATAAATAATAGTCTAAAAATTGTTGATAATGTTGTTAGGTCGAATAATTTTAAACATCATTATAAATTCAAACATTTAAACAGGACGAATCATATGCGATTGCAGCTCCTTATTTCTACAAAACTTAAAAGTCTATCTGAGGTTTTCCCCGATGCAAGTTTTGCAAGATTAACAGCAGTCAAACATTACACCGTTAATTTTTCCGCATAGGTTCCTACCTACGCTGTTATAGTGTCAGGTATAATTAGGTAATTTAGGTATTTAAAACTTTAAGCACATAAAATATTATTATATTGTAAAAAAAATTTCAATCTTTGGACTTTTTATTGCATTTATGACAAACAAAATCCAAACAAAATCGCTGGAAGATAATTTATTTTATATTATTTTAAATATTATTAAGTACAATAAACAATTTGAGCTTAATAATATAATTAGGTATATCTTAGTTCGCTGGAAGTTAATTTATTTTATATCATTTTAAATATTATTAAGTACAATAAACAATTTGAGCTTAATAATATAATTAGGTACAAAATAATATGAGATTTACTATATTGTTGTTGTTTTTTTGTTAGGTACTATAAAATGACTAGTCACAACTAGGTACCTACTACCCACATCAAAAAATTAAGTCACCGGTGACTCCTAAAGTTCCTCATGAGTCACATTGTAACTCATTGGAAAGTTAAGTTGTTAATGCCCTTTTATATTTATTATTATCACTCATAAGATTGGAAATTGGGTTTGAGTAAACTTTTGCGACGATGTTTATACATTGCCGCGTGTAGGTACTATCCGCAATGATTCTTGTTTATTTGGTTGTCATTAGTCAATGTTTTTCAAATTACGTTCATATATACTGGGTGTAAAAGACATGAACAGTCAAACGAGAACCATGTATTCTATACATCAAAATAAGACATATTTCAAAAAAAATATTACTGGGAAATGATTTTTATTTTTTGGTGTTAAAAAAAATTGCAAATTGTACCGCGCAATGTAAAGGGCTCAACACGCACGCAACTCGCAAAACCGCGATACTTTTGCCAGACGGCGGCCCCGCTCGTTAGTGTCCTTGCGCATCGAGTGAGCTACATTGAACGCTAACGTTTTGAAGCCATTTTTTGTTATGAAATACTAAAAAAAATTATAATGTTTCTTTGGACAATAATTAAGAAATAACGTATAAAATACGTTTTCATAAAAAAATGAAAAAAAAAATTATGACTTTGACCTTCAATAAAATCGTAACTATCAATTTCCCAGGTATAGTCTGAAGGAAGAAAAATGTTATCATGGTGAGCAGAATACATGGTTTTCGTTTGTCTGTTCATGTCTTTTACACCCTGTATAGGCATGCTAGATGCCTACCATAAATTAAAATCATGTCAATATTTACCTCCTGTGCATCTAACTATTTAAACTATAATAATAAGACGTAAAACCACACTGATAGCGAGAATACGACTACACTGATACACATTCGTTGAGGTTTTTATGTTTTCAAGTACCTAGTTGGAAAAGATAAGAACTGATTCAGTGTAAGCAGGTGCATATATATAAAACATTTATTTCAGGTCCTTTAAACCCATAACGTGTTAGTAACAATTTTAACTTAAAAATCTAATGTTAGTAGGTACATAATTAAGGTGGTCTTATATAGTGAGGCACTGGCCCATGTAGTGACTGCCAATGCCTCAAGAATGGATTGTCCATCCGTTCTGCGACAACGACCAGGAGGCTGTTTCCGCTGGCCCGCGTTCGCTGCGCCATCGAAGCCGCTCTTTTGCGCATAACGGCATGAAAGCCGTCAACACCGGCGCCGGCAAACATTTTAGATGCGCTGCAGAAGCGGGGCAGTCGCATCAGCATCCTGAACGCATCATTATATTGAACGCGAAGGGAGTCCAGCGCTCGATTTGTGTGTTTGACCCACAAGCTGCACGTGTAAAATGAAGTACAGTAGGCCCTGAAAAGGGTTACCTTTACTGGTTTTGAACAACGTGCAAACCTGCGGGCTATCATATTTGACCTCACTGACAGCGCTCTCCGTTCGCGTTCAATATCCGCATCGTCCCTTAACTCATCGGTTATAACATGACCGAGATAATTACATTTTGAAACCTGCTTTAAGACGATATCGTTTACCTTAACAGGAGGCACGTCTGATGGAAACCTGGTACCAGCCTTAAAAACCATAAGCTCGCTACGTATAGAGCAGATAATTTGAACCAAACATCTTTATTTTTCAGGTTAAAATACTATCGTAAACATTTATTATGGAAAACGTATACTGGGTTACAATACTGCGCTGTGGCACCACCGGACAAAGGAGTCTCTAATATATGCGCCTCAGACGAATCACAAGTTATACAGTTGAGTATAAAAACAAAATCAACTACTTATTTATGTAGTGTAGGTATTTGTAAGTAAGTTGTTAGTGCATACTTTGATGTAAGTGCATAGAGAGTGACAAAAGTCATTAATAATCAATAGTATAGTACCATCTTATCTCTTCATATCGACCACAATACGTATTGTTTGTGGCGAGTGAAAATATCTGTAGTCTTTATTAATGTAAAAATAATGCTATATTTAAATGCTGCTATCGCGCCATTGGAATAATTAATTAACAAAACGACCCATCATTTCTTTACCTGTTGCTGACAAAGTCATTAGTGATATTATATTTTTTATTATTGAAATTTAATCCATCTGTAAATAAAGTTGTCTTACTATTATTATATACTGAAGTAACGTAAATTACCCAGACCTCGTGTATTTTTTTTTAGATGTAGGTATAAATACTGAACTTATAAGTATTTAACGCGTAGCGTATATTGCAGCATTTGCAGCGTAATATTATGTGAATGCAAATTCTTCTTGCTTTTCATCCATTAATTTATATTAATAGTAATTATAATTACTGTTTTAATAAATTTCGACATTAGATTAACACCCCTATTCACAAACATTACTATGAGGTTTCTCGACTCTTGGATAAGGAAACGCATTGCATTGAATAGAGCTCTGTGATTGGTTCGATTCTGTTGCCTAGTTCACATCGTTGAATGTACTGACGTTTTATTACTTTAAACTTTTCACATTTGGACGTTGATTTTGACATCTCGACCTGTGCGTTTTGTAATATAGCTAGCTAGCTACCTAAGCTGTGCGTTCATTTTAGAGTACGCATAGTTCCGATCCCCACTTAAGTATTGTCTATGAATAGTTTTTTACGACAGTCTACGTGCGTCCACGCGCACTATGAGACCTCAAAATCCTTGCCATATGGCACGCACTGAGAAATGCCTTATTTTGCATAGAATCTTTTTTTATTATGACAAGTATTGTTTGTGAATACGAGCGTAAGTCTACAGAGTAAAAAAACTTACTCTGTGCCTTACAGACGATAGGATGTATAAAGCTAAAAACTCACGGCGCGATTTTTACCCACGTCCGTCGCGGTGTAGGAACAGCTGTTTTATCACCAAACTCTCGAGACCGGAGTTCTGTGCGGTTTCGAAGCCGTCGCGGTTGCGATGATCACTCGCAAACTTAACGGGCGATTATCGCATTCTTATTAATCTGCATTCTACAGAAGCTTCTTGCCCGCAATCGTGGTGAACGCAAATGAAAACCGCTTCGCGAGTTCTTAGTTTATGGGCCGGCGCACATTTGGTGAACCTTGGTTGAAACAATAGCTAAAATTGTAGAATTAGGAATGCAGCGAGCAAGTGCGTGGATACGTTATTTCGCGCCAGCCATTTTCAATATAATAACACAGAAATATACGTTACACTGCGCTTTGCCAAATGTGCGCTGGCCCTAATACATAGGCTACTTCATGCTGAAACACAGGTTTAACCTAGTTCAGGCAAACAATAATAACTATCACCTTATTTTCATATTTGTTTACATTTAAGAAAATCATGTACTTTACTTATGAATAAACAATTTATTATTATTATTATTATGCTAAACACATAAACAAGTACAATTTTTTTCACGACTGTCATAGTGGGAGTTTATAGTTACATGTTTGTGATACATATAATTTTCTACACTGACCACATGTTATGGATTTGTTTTTAAATTTACACCATTTGATTGTAATATAGACCGATTATATACTATAGGTATCTTTGTCAAAGTGATAAATGAAGATTGAAGACCAAAGTAAAATAAATAACACATCACCAATAAACACACTGCAACTAAACATGCAGTCAGTAAAATATTTATATTTAGTTGAGCGAAGTCCGTTAAGAATAAATGTAAACAAACCAATTGTAATTTTGTATAGGTTTGTCCCTTTCACTCGCTACCTTTCTCCCTTTCACTCTCTACCTTTCTCCCTTTCACTCGCTACCTTTCTCCCTTTCACTCGCTACCTTTCTTGTTCATTACCTACTCATACAAATAGGACTGTGGGTGGTTTGTTTCATAGATTTATAATTACTGACGTTTATAGATTGGCAATAAATCGACTGGGGCGAGACCAAAAAAATGCACCAATGTGTCTGTAATGCCAATGACTCACCGGTCTAGTTAGGCTGCCTGTGTGTACGTGAAATGGTCTCGTCTGTCTATCTTGTTCTAAATGTATTAGTATGCGCTTTCTTTTTCACATTGCCGATCTAGTTTCCTATATTTATATATAGTCATATTCGTCATGATCAATAAATATTTTTGTTTCAACTCTCTTATTTTTTTTCCAGGCCAATGCCACATGTGCTGGAGAGAAATGTGTAAGTATTTTAAGTATTTGATCACACCTCATTCATTATTAAGATGTCAATATTTAAAAATAAATATTTTGATTACAGACCTTCTATGTTGAGTTCAGCGCACGCGTGGCAAACAGTTCTACACGGATTTCAAGTACTGGTCAGTTACATGTTAATGTTGGTGTTTATGACCTATAACACTTGGCTGTGTGCAGCGGTGGTGCTTGGCTCCGCTACCGGCTACTTCCTATTCGGCTGGCGGGAATCCGTCGTCGTGGACTTCACTGAACATTGTCACTGATATTAGATTCAATGTATAGCTTGCTAGTATTATTAGGCCAGGTAATTATGGAAGGATTATTTTAAAATCAACCAGAAACTGTCAAATTGCATAGATTTTGTAAGTAATTATTTAAATATTTATTTAACATGGCCTGGTGTATTTTTCTGTCGTAGTTGATGGCTCTTGTTTGTTAGTTTACCAAAGGTTTGTTATTTTTCGGTGTGAAGACTCGTTCATATTGGCGATAGGCTAGCAAACTGTCACTCTTTTGAGCCAATACATGCATGTAATATCTACTGTATTTTTTATAACTGGTTGATGTACAGACCACAGCACGTTGGGTTACCACAAACTGTCAAATTTTCCTAATCGATTATGGACTTTATATTGAATAGTCTTAGGTTGAAAATCGTTTGGAGAAATTTGACAGTTTTGTATAGCCCGACGTGCTGTTGACTGTACAATAAAGTAATATTCTATCTTAGATTAAAGCAAAAAAGGGAAGATACGTTACCCGAGCAGGTAACGCGCGTGTACCTACAAAACTTAGACCAATGGCCCTATTACGTCTCAGCTGCATGTTAGGTGAGAGAGAGAGAGAGATAAAAAATGCAAGAGTGCGACACGTTCAGCATAGTTTGTCTATGTAGTTTTTTGAAAGATGCGATGAGGATGCCGTGTTCCCTTTTGCTTTAATCTAAGTATTCTATTCTATTCTACATAGCCCATATTGCCAAATGTAGCTTTATAGAATAGAAATACATTTATGTGTAACGAAATGTTACAAAAGGTTCCTTTTGGGATTATTATTCATGATTGTATATTATAATTGTGGCTGTGCCTGTCTAGACAGTTTTATGATAGCTTGATATTCAAACTTAATTTTATAATCTTTCTATAGACCTGGCCTTCAAACCTCGCGGGTTTAGTTCCAATAACTGTGTAACTCATGGTGTATTATTATTATCATGTTATAAGAGGACAGACTTTGTGTAAGTAGGCAATTTTTGGGCAACAATGTTTATACCAGTTATATACATTTTAGGATATTATACACATTATTTAGGTTAGTTACATAAAAAATAGTTATGCTTCCTAATATATTGTTTTATTTTCCTGTGATGGTTATATTTACCAATACTGAACTAGTAGAAAAGTATGCCTATAATTCAATTATATCAAAATTCAAAAAAGAACTAAATGACTGGCTAAGGGAGAAGTGTTTTTATAGTATCAATGAATATCTAAATAAGCGTTGATATAGAAAATTAAACTGTTAGGAACTTTAATTTGGTGACAATTGACATTATTTACTGTACAAAATTTACTGATATTTAGACCTTAAATTTGATATTTGTTATAAGTTGACTATTGAATATTTTACATTAAATAAATTGGTGTTAATAAAAAATGACAAAATTTGCACGTCTGTTAGCAGACTGAATACTATGTCTAGTCTAATTTTTAAGATCCCTATGTAACTCAATTGTATTCATGCAAATAAATGATTATTATTATTATAACAATGGTGACTGATGAGGTGGATACACTAAATATATACTATATAAAATCTCAATGTCATACACACCACAAAACTTTTATTTCAATGATTCCCCATAACTCTTGTCTCACTTGTGCATCAAAATAACACTACATTCACTGCACAAAGTCCACACTAAAACAATGTCGAATTATGAAATTAAAATCCAACATCCAGATGCCATGGTTTCCCACCAAACACTCTCATAGCAGTTTTCATCTAAAAATCCACAGTAAAGTACATTGATAAAGGCTCTTTAGCATTCACATTTGTATATCACCTAAGGTGAGTGGAATGTTATTTATTACAATTTGCAATGTAATATTCCTCAGTAGGTACCTACGTTTCAAAGATACATTAGGCCTAAGCAGTTATTTAGTTTCATACAAATAATAAAATAAACTGATTACATTATTATGAACTCTCCAAAGACTTAGCATGTCTATGTTTACAATGTTTTTTAAGATTGGAACTACTATTGCAGCGATAACTACAAAAGGTACACTTATATGGTCTCTCATTTGTATGTATTCTTCTGTGAGCTTTAAATGAGTTCACAAACTTTGATTGGAATGAGCACATGTCACATAAATATGGCTTCTCTTCTGAATGTGTCCTTTTATGTTTGATAAGATTAGATGACAGTTTACAGGCATAATAACAATTTGGAAAATCACATTTAAACTGTTTATCGCCTAGAACTACTTTTGCTTCATTTTCAATTTTTGTATCCCTGAAAAAGAATATTTTATTATAGTATATTCAGTTTATTTTACATGATAAATTGATGAATGGGGCAGTTTTTTGGTTGGAGCATAGTAATAGGTGTGCACGGTATCTATGAACATCTAAGTAAGTAGTAAGTCTCCTTTGAGGAAGAGAGTCCAAAATTCTGAAATGGCCTGTAACCTTTCCATACTGACGTGGTTTAGTCATATTATATACGGTACAATGACATATCTCAGACTGCGTTATTAATCAGTACTTAAAGCTTAAGTCATTATGCCACTTACAATAGAACTGAGGACTGATATAGAAATTTTTCTATTCATTACCTCTATACATTGTAACTAAAAGTCCTAGATTCCTAGCGCGCCCTTTAATATCTCCAACCAGTTTTAACTAATGATGCAAACCCATATGTAGAAGAACACTGGTTATCTTCATGATAGTAATCCTCACTATCAGGTACAATTATTAATACAGAATCTTGAGACAATTTGTTTGATTCTATCGGCAATTTTATTTTTGATGGTTCCTTCATTTCTCGCAGTATTTTAGTAATATGCGATTGAGGTTGAGGCCCAAACTGAATTCTCTCTCTTTTCGGTGGCCTGCCACTTTTATTTACTAAACTTCCATATGACGATCTAATGTCCAACGGGTTAATTTCACAAACTCTTAGGGGATCCCTATCCATGTTTAAAACAACCTTTTACAGTTTTTTATATAATTTATTAAAGGACACGCAGAAACTAATTATGATCGGTTTTTGGTATGAAGTTAAAGGTTTTACCATATATTTATAATAACTGACGTTGGTTTTACAATCCCATTTTAAAGATTTAAAAGAGAAAAAGAAAAGAACTGTTTTAAAAAATAGGAAACTAATATCACAGATTAGAAAGAATATGACTAATATTTTTGTGTAATTTTTTTTTTTGGTTAAGTTTTCCCTGTCACGGGACGGCAAAGGGATCTAGCCCATACAGCCAAGTCTTTAGTTTCATCTTCTTTCTTGATTTTTGCATTAAAATGTGGGTGCCACACTTTTTAATGCATCTAGGGAGTGCTTGGCGAGAAATGCATGGTACAGACCTCATGATGGTGACTGATGAGAATTGTATAGTGGGATTTCCAACCACTATACAATTCTCAACGCCACATACACAAAACCTTTATTTCAATGATTCCTTATAACTGTTCGTCAACACGGATGCTTATGCAACGAAACGACACCACTTTCACTGCACCTAAGAGCAAATATACCAATAGAGACAACTTAAGCGTTCTCGAACCGTACACTTTTTGTAAATTGCTAGTGATGTGATTAGTCGATGAAAGCTCGATAGACATTTGGAATACGTAATTTTTAGAAAGAATGTCGAAAATTGCTTTCTAAATGTTTAAGTGTCTCTAGATAATTTTTTTTTATATTATGAGGTGGCAAACAAGCTAATAACTAATGGCAATAAAATAATCTATTATGATTCTTCATAATAGTTTTAGAATTACTTTGAGATCATCAAAAAAAGCAGGCTTTATTGAGCACTTCAGTGACTGTCACTGAAATGCTCAATAATGCGAAATATCAAAATGTTCTAATTTTTTTCCAAGATACGTTTGTGGCACTGTAGATTTTAGTCACTCAATACTTGTTATTGAGTGACTCGATCTTTATTTCGATAATTCAAAATTGCTTCGGAGTAGATTTTGTGCAGTGAAAGTGGTGTCGTTTCGTTGCATAAGCATCCGTGTTGACGAACAGTTATGAGGAATCATTGAAATAAAGTGTGGCGTATGTGGCGTTGAGAATTGTATAGTGGTTGGAAATCCCACTATACAATTCTCATCAGTCACAGTCATGAGGTCTGTTGCTATGCATTTCTTTCCAAGCACTCCCTAGATGCATTAAAATGTGCGACGCCCATATTTTAATGCAAACATCAAGAAAAAAGACATAAATACAAACAGGGCTGTATGGACTTGATATCGTTTGCCCGTCCCGTTAGGGACAAAAGAAAAAAAAAAGGTGTTTTTGGCGGGTAATCATGGCGTCTGGATGTCGATCTTTATTTCGTTAATTCAAAATTGCTTTGGAGTGGATTTTGTGCAGTGAAAGTGGTGTCGTTTTGTTGCATAAGCATCCGTGTTGACGAACAGTTATGAGGAATCATTAAAATAAAGGTTTTGTGTATGTGGCGTTGAGAATTGTATAGTGGTTGGAAATCCCACTATACAATTCTCATCAGTCACCATCATGAGGTCTGTACCATTCATTTCTCGCCAAGCACTCCCTAGATGCATTAAAAAGTGTGACACCCACATTTTAATGCAAAAATCAAGAAAGAAGATGAAACTGAAGACTTGGCTGTATGGGCTAGATCCCTTTGCCGTCCCGTAACAGGCAAAATTTAACCAAAAAAAAACAGTGTTTGGCGGGAAATCATGGCGTCTGGATGTCGATCTTTATTTCGATAATTCAAAATTGCTTCGGAGTGGATTTTGTGCAGTGAAAGTGGTGTCGTTTTGTTGCATAAGCATCCGTGTTGACGAACAGTTATGAGGAATCATTGAAATAAAGGTTTTGTCTATGTGGCATTGAGAATTGTATGGTGGTTGGAAATCCCACTATACAATTCTCATCAGTCACCATCATGAGATCTGTACCATGCATTTCTCGCCCAGCACTCCCTAGATGCATTAAAAAGTGTGGCACCCACATTCTAATGCAAAAATTAACAAAGAAGATGAAACTGAAGACTTGGCTGTATGGGCTAGATCCCCTTGCCGTCCCGTAAAAGGGAAAATTTTACAAAAAAAAAAACTAAAGTCAAATGTCAAATTGTCGATAGATTTAATTTTCTTTTCGTTGTTTTTCCGGCAAAATTTGTTTTTATGATATAATAAAACACAAAAGAGACATGTCTCAGTTAGATATTTCATGTGGTTTAGATTATACTACAACACCAGATTTGCAAGCATGTTTGACCGAGGCGTTGCGTTGCAATTATACATTTATAGTTGCACCTATCGTGCATCCACGTTTTCGAAGACAGCATGCGACAAATTCAGGACATTCTGGTGGTTTTACACGATCTGATATGATATTAGCGCCTCAGGATTGGACAACAAGAATAGTGGGAAAACTATCTCCATATTTAAATGTAGACTCCGCTGTATCAGTAGTTCGTCAGCGCCATGAAGATTGCTTGAACGAGGAACTTAACTATTGTCGAGGATTAGGGCTGCCTGCAATTATACTGCCAATATCTGGGATGAACAACAATAATTTAGCTAGGATTGTACAATCATATTTCGAAAGTTGGTAGGTCTTACCAACTTTCAACTTACTTTTATTACATGAATGCAAATTGTTGTTAAATTTTCTTGTTCATTAACATTATTTGCTAAACTAGAAACTATAAAAGAAATTGACGATCAGTGTGTCGCCTTGACATACTAACCTATAACTTCCAAGTTATGTTTACTGTATATTATAATTTCAGCCACCACCCTTGCGTAATATGGGTTCAAGTACCGATGCTTAACACCAGAACTGCAAGAACTAACATGGAAAATGATGACAGTGAAGATGAAGCAGCCTGGAATGAGCCTTGGAGTTGGTGGTCGAAGTTCCATGAGAGACTGGATTTTGATAAAAGAGTGGCTGTTGTTTTAGAAGTGTCAGCTGATTTACCTTCAAAGGAATTGGTTAAGAGATGGCTGGGAGAACCTGTTAAAGCCATTGTCATCCCTACATCTATATTTCATAACAACAAGAAAGGGTTTGTATGATTAATATATAATTTTCAATTACCAGACTTAAAAAAAAAACTGGTGAAATTTTTAAAAATTAAAATTTGTTTTACAGACATTTTTCTTGTGGATTATCATGTAATTGACATCAGTATCTGTATTGTAGGTTTTTTATGGTAAAAAACCGTATTGTAGGGTTTTATTATAAAAAATAAAAAACTTGACTATTTCAGCTGCTTTAGGAGCTAAATTTGTATGGGAAATGTGATATACACTTCTTTCCACTATGGGTAATCCACATTTTCCATATAAATTGAGCTCTTTACATAACTTAAATCTATAATAAAAATGAATACTGACTGACTGACTGACATATCATATCAACGCACAGCCCAAACCGCTGGGTCTAGACATTCCAAATTTGGCACATAGTTCCCTATGAGGTCTAAGGGTGCACTAAGAGAGGATTTTTGGAAATTCACCCACTGAGGTGGTGAAAAGGGGGTGAAAAGTTTGTATGGAAATCCATCAGTTTTCAAGCTAAATCAATAAAAATTTAGTTAACTTTAGTTGACATTAAAGTTAGTTAGAAATTAAGAATGACTTATTTACATAGTATTTACTAGTAGTTACATATAATTACATTTTTATACAAAAAACTTATACTACACTGGTACTGGTATGTTTTAAAAATGAAAGTAATACTTATTACTTTACAGCACACATGTTGCCAAATAAACCTAAATAAAATAAATTACATAATATGCTTAACATTATTTTCATTTTATTTGCAGATATCCAGTATTGTCCAGGGCACATCAAGAGTTTGTTGTAAATATGGTGGAACATGAAGCACAGGTCATTGTCAGTGGGGCGAGGAGATCTAACATTGAATTCTACTTGCAATATTTGTACAGATTGTGGCAAAGAAGACCGAATCCCGCTGATGATCCAATGCTTAGTTATGCTAGAGGGTTATTAATCATTATAGCAAAATTTACACAAGTTTTATGAAGTATATTAACTACAGCAAGAACTCTACTAAATTAAAACTTTTGTCATTCAGGTGGGAAGATTACCTGCAAATACCTTTACAACCACTTGCTGATAACTTGGATACCCATACTTATAATGTGTTTGAGAAAGATCCTGTGAAGTATGACCAGTATCAAAAAGCCATTGCTAAAGCTTTAATTGATATTCGGAAGAAATCCAACGAAAATAAGGACTCTGTTAGTGGCATTATACTTCATTATGTTATATAAAAGCATACACTTATGTTTTTTTCATAAACATTTTTTTTTCTCAGGGTAGTGAAAGTGACTTAGTTATAAATACAAAAGATTTAGGCCAAGGAGATAAATCCCATAGGGATTCAAAACCTATAACTGTGATGGTATTAGGTGCTGGCAGAGGGCCATTAGTAAGGGCTACATTTAATGCAGCCGATATAACAAACAGTGATGTGAAGGTTGGTATTGTGGTATTTTAATTACACCACAATTTTTTAACCATGAAAAATATAAGATGTGAAAGTGCCAGTTAATATACACAACCTTTGCTAAGGGACAACCAGATTGAAAATGTGTCAAAAATAATCTGCTGTTCTATAAAAGTGCAACCCTACACAACCAAAATGTATGGAGCAGCTGATGTTATTTTCGCGATTTCGATGTTGGTCTCATAGCAAGAGCTGTTTGCATTGAGTGACACTTTCACACCTTGAAATATTTGTCATTGTTAAAAAATCGCAGTGTGTATGTCGCAAGCGGATCGTATAACACGCCGTATTACAAAATGGCGCGGCGGAATGTAGTGTGTGAGAGTAATGAGTGACAACAATTCCACTCTGCTTGGTCATATAAAAAAAAACATGACCAATAATAAGCAATGTCTATTTGATTATACAGACTAATATTGATAGAATCTACTACTGATTTATTAACAAATCAGTTTTATTTGCTTAACAATCTCACAAACTTCAATCCGCTGCGCCGTTTTGTAATACGGCGTGTACAAAACGATAGAGCTAACGCAGACCATAAAATTTAGTTGGCCAACTATCTTACAACTAAATTGCCTGCTTCCACAATTTAATTGTCCTTACATAGAAGCCCATTCTCTAAGCTATCGGCCGATAGTTGGCTGCGATCGTTTAGTTGTGCGATTTAGTTGGATAGATGTGCGGCCTTCTATGTCTACTGCAATTTAGTCGTCCAACTAAATTGTATAATCTGCTGTGACCCTTATACAATCCGCCTGTGACGTACAGACATTTGTTGTTTGCCTGCCAAATGAAACTTTGTTTGTTACAGGTGATAGCAGTAGAAAAAAATCCATGTGCAGTTGTAGTTTTAGCAGCACAAGTTCGTGAAGTATGGCGGGATCGAGATGTCACTGTTGTTCCAGGAGATATGAGGCATATCAATTTATCACCAAAGGCAGACATAATTGTTTCAGAGTTATTAGGTTGCTAAATGACATGGAATTCTAAGTTGTCACACAGATACAGATTACAGTCGCACTTTACATTATGAATTTAATTTTTCAGGGTCGTGGGGTGACAATGAACTGTCCCCAGAATGTCTTGATGGAGCAGCTGGTCTTTTAAAGCCAGGAGGCATTTCTATACCATCGTCTTATAAGTCTTATGTCGCACCAATCTCTTCGCCTAGATTGTGGGCAGCAGCTAAAGGTGCAGTTTCCGGTACAACTATTCAAAAAGACAAAAATCTTGAGACTTTGTGGGTCGTTTATATGCAAAATAAACATGATATTGGCGATACAAAGGTATATTTTTTGCTTCTGTTCAGAATAGTGACGCATTAGGGGTGATTGGCATCCTTTTAAAATAAGACTACTCATGATACTTACCCTAAATATGAGGCAAATCAAATGACCTAAAAATCAGCTGTTCTATACATTTTGGTTGCACTTTTGGATGGAACCAAGAAATTTATAGGTAAGACTGGAAGCCACACTACTAATAAAAAAGTAAAGACTAAAAAATTTTCATAGAAAGCGCATACTTCCTGTCCCTTTCTAACCTAGTCTAGATCACATGTATTAGTTGGTCACGTGACGTACGTACGTCATCGTATTACTTGTGCGAGGAGAGTTAGAGACAGGTAGCAAACGGAAACATTCAAAGGTTACTTGGGTTAAAAAGTTATCTTAATTTTTTATTGGGGTGTTAGTGTGGCTTGCAGTTTTTACCTATAAATTTTATGTATGGAACCACAAATTTTTTTAGGTCAATAGGACTATGAGTCATAAGTAATCTTATTTTAAAAGGTTGGCAATGTCTTCCCATTCACCTGGCATATCTTATCTTATCTCACGGTGCACTTCGACCCAACAGGATCTTTTGTGTCTCCCCTTTCCATTTACTCTTGTCGCTCCTTAAATATATAGGCCATCAGCCTTACTATGTCCATGGGCTTGAAGAGTCTGTAGTCCTCTGACCTTAGGTAGGCCATTCCCAGGATATTCATTCTAATCTTGGCTATGGAATTGCAGTCACATAGCAAGTGTTCCATGGATTGCTGGTCATGTCCACATGCTGTGCAATTCGATGTTATCGAAATTTGCATTTTGTTGAGAATGTGGTTTGTGGCACAGTGCCCTGTAAGCCCACCGGCCCACCAAAATTAGGCGGGCCTGTTGTCTGCTGCCTCCATATATGAATTTACTCCATGTTCTAAGACAGTCTCCTATGAAGGATGTAGAGTGTTTCATACCAGGCAACAGTTTCCATTCCATATGATGTCTTTTATGGACATATTCTTTGATGGCTCTGCAGCTGTAGCTTTTGGAAATTGGGATAAAAGGTTCAGGACCTATGTATAGGTTTTCTGATCCTTTCCTTGCCAGTTCATCAGCTTTCTCATTGCCTCTAATCCCCTCGTGACAGGATCAGCTCTAATTTAATGTGCTTGCTGACCCCATTTAGGGTCTTGACAGCATTGAATACTAAATCCGAGATGACAAGAGGGTTCGAGAGGGCTTTGAACGCTGCTTGACTGTCACTTAGGATATAAACAACCTTGTTTTTTACATGTTGTTCTATTATCCTTGTTGCACAGAGGATTATTGCATAGATCTCCGTTTGGAAGACCGTGGCAAGTTTCCCCATGCTTTGATACATTTCGACATCATCCACCTTGCTAAATAAAATTTGTCATTTGAGATTATAACTTTGTATTTCAGTTGGTGTTCACTTTTGATCATCCTGCCCATGGGAAAAGAGATCATGAAGGCCAAGAGCTAACAGATTATAGGGGCTTGCCATTAACAGATAATCGTAGATCATCAACTGTGTCATGGATAGTGGAACAAGACAATGTGATGCATGGATTTGGAGGGTACTTTGATTGCTCTCTCTATTCCAATGAAACAATCAGCATAGTCCCATGTTCACATAGTCCTGGAATGATATCTTGGTTCCCAGTTTTTATTCCCATAAAAGTAAGTTTTATTGATATATTTTATATAGTTAGCTCAAGTAGTGTAAGTAAAAAATTAAATCAGCTACAACGAGATATTTAAACAAGGGCTTGTAATTCAGGCAACCAGACTATTATGGTCACACTAGCTTCCGCCCGCGACTTCGTCCGCGTGAACATTTTACCCCCTTAGGGATGGAATTTCCAAAAATCCTTTCTTAGCGAATGCTTACGTCATAACATCTACCTGGATACCAAATTTTAGCTCGATCCGTCCAGTGGTTTGGGCTGTGCGTTGATAGATCACTATGTCAGTCAGTCACCTTTGAGTTATATATATTTAGATTACTTATTGGTGGTATGGTTTTTGACAATTTAAAAGTACGTAGCAAAGTCCATTTAATAAAAATAATTTATTTCGGACCAGAATCCATAGTGTTAGTAACAGAATAACCTTATAAAACTATGTTAGTAACAGCATAATATTTAAAAATTTAACAAATTAAAATTTAAATAAAGAATTTTTTGATTTTGATTGCCTATTTATCTGGAAATAATATTTTTAGTCTTGATTAGTTTAGAGAAGACAATTTTTATTATAATTAACAAGTTTCAAAAGATGGGGCATGAATTGCTTTAATGTTGAACATTTGACAATTAATTTGGAAAAAAAATTGTGGCTTCTAGTTTATAATAATGTTACATTCCATTTCAGACTCCATTACGTGTACATAGAGGTGAAACTATCACTGCAACCTTTTGGAGATGTGTAGATTCCCGAAGAGTGTGGTATGAGTGGATAGTGGAAGTTGGCAACCATGTCTCACCAATACATAATTCCAATGGACGTAGTTCAGAAATGTTATTATGATTTTGTTATGTAAGAGAAGTAAGTGGTAAAGAAACATTTGAAATAAGGAAATTACAAATAAACATTGTTTATTATTGCACTTGTTATTATTGCCTACATGTTTAACATTAACAAGTACTAATCATCTAATGACACTTCAAATTACACACAAGCAACCTCTTATCAGGTATTCATTTTTTCAAAAACCTTGTGATGTTCATTTCCTTATGAAATTCGTCTATATCTTGGTCCCATCTTTTCTCAAAATATATGCCTGGAATATTTCAAAAATTATAGAAATTTATGTTTTTTTTGTAATTACATTGTTCAAGGACAGAGTCATACATCTAAAACATTTAGCAATAAATAAAAGATCACTTTATATTTGATTGTACTTAAATGGTGTTTATTCTAATATTTAAGGGAAAATATTTTTTTTAATAATTGCTTACTTGTGCATGAAAAGTGGAATAGGAGGTGTACACACTAGAGCAGATTACTGATAAAATACAAAATGCTTTGATTTATTTTAGTGTAGGAAATTACATTTATATAGAATTAGTTATGGAATGATTGCTTAAACTATGTCATCATCAGTGTTTTGATCAAAAATTGATGTTGCATAAAAATATACAGATACAATACCTTGCATAAATTTTGCGTTTGTCCCAGTTTTCATTGCCCATGGTAAATAATATTTCAGGTAAAGTTGTCTATGTTTAGGCTTCAAGCGACCGGCGCCCCAGATACCACCATTGATACACATGGGTAATTTAGTTTGAATTCCTTCTACCCATTTTATAGTTACCTAAAATTAAATTATCATAAATTGGTAAAAGTGTATTTAGAAAGTGGTATTAAAATATATAAAATTCAATAACCTCTCCTAACATTGTTGTCTTCATGAACAAAGTAGCATGTACCAGATCATGAACTTCTCTGTATCTTTGCATGACATAGGCCAGTTCTGGATCAGATATGAATTGAACTGGTAATCTAGAATCTGAAGTTATGTTATTTTCTTTCATAAAGTCTGCATACACACGTCCTACAGTATTTTCTGGCATGACAGACAGAGCTGCAAAAGATACTGTGTTTGAATTGATCCTTGGCATTTCCCGTAATATGTCAGTTCCTTCGGGCGTTTCCAACATTTTCTCCCTCATATACCTAACGGCATTTTCGCCGGTGACTTCTCCCAAGCAAGCGATCATATCTCCTCTGTACGGGTTTAATAGGGAAACCGCAGCCGATCCCAAAGACAATAATGTTCTTTGAAATGTATTAGTAGGTATAAAATTTCTCTGCATTTCTTCAATGAATGCCTCATTTTTAGGAATAGAGGATAAGGTTCTTATTACTGTATGTATTCGCATTATGAAACATGCACTTCAATTAACACTAATAAAATGTTTATAATATTTAAACAAAAAAAATATACTCTGAAATTCAGATTCAGACAATGAAAATGCCGAAAATCTGAATTCCTGTCATTGCGAATGCGAAAATCAGTGGAGTTGTTTGTCATCACAGATTGTCATGTCAATATCAGCTGTTATTATTTTTTAATATTTCTTAAATTTTCCCTGTTACGGGGTGGCAAAGAGATATGTGGCTCAGGCTGTCTGGACAAATCTTCAAAATAGCTTACATTTAAGTAGGTCAATAGGGCATTTTATGTGACGGCTAACCACCCTTACTTCAGAAGAGGTGACGCTACAGAATCTTAGATAATCGATCGAAACTGTGTCCAGCCAGCTTGAAAAACCACTTTTCGCTGGTCTCTCAATCTCGGTAACGGAAGTGATTTTGACGACTTTTTGCATGTCAACGGGCGTCACATAAATTTGTGACGGGCATCGAGCTAAAAGTTTCGTGATACGTACAGCGGTTTATTAGAAAAATGCAAAAATCTGTGTCCAGCCAGCTTGAATTTACGTATAAAACTTCTGGCTGGCACTTCTGAATCTCGATAACGGGAGCGTTTTCGAATATGGTGCCTCTACTAACTAAATGTGACGCAAGTTGTGACGGTAATAACGTTTGATTTATGGCGTCACGTGTAATGGTTTACGAGAAATCAATTAAAAACTGGTGTCCAGCCAGCTTGAACTTCAAGCTGGCTGGACACACATATCTCCGCTGCCTGATGGTCTACGGCCTTCGTAATATGTTCAAGTTTTTGTGACGGGGACGATAATGATAATCTGAAATTGTGACGGAGAAAGTTTACGTAGTTTCAAAGATATGGATCATTAAATTATTTTCATACAAACACTGCAGTAGGGTTACCAATATTGTAGGTTTTATGTAGAAACAAGTATATTATTTTAAGGCTTTAATGAACGAAAATACGTGTATTGGTGATATTAATACCTACCTACTAACCTAAATTTACAGTACCTAGATATTTTAATCGATAGAAGACAAAAGCGTAGAGGTGTTGAAAGGGGGTAATTTTTTGCGTAATTGATTATTTACGTGCAGATAACTACTCTTTTTAGTGGGTAAGTATTGGTGTTTTTCATAGTAAGCATAAATAATTAATGCTATTGCATAAATAATGCTATAGCAACACAGGATACAATGGTTTCTTTTTTCTTCTAAAAATTCTATTAAAAGTAAATACTTTCCGGCAAAGAGAGTCAAAAATATTTTAAGTATATTTAGTTATATTTTACTGTAAAAATATTTTTTAGGAAATATCTTGGTCACGAAAAGATACTGAACAATTTCTGAACGTGCTCATACGCTGCCGCAGACCGACTTGGGTTCAATAGGTAGGTAGTTGATGTTGGTGTCGCCAACTGTTGCTTAAAGTTGGTACTACTAGGACAACTGTTCGAATCATAATTATGTTCTCTTCCTCTGAATCAGACTCTTTCATCACCCGCATGCTATACCGATTATGGCGCGCCCTACGACTAGGTACTTACTCTGAGTTTTCTCAAAAAAATGATAGTTAATATTTTCTCATTGAGGTGGGAAAAAAGAAAACAAATTAACGACGGTAAAGCATTTATTTTAATTAGGTACCTTATTTATTCTTTATTGCACAAAAATAGTAGATGTGGGTACAAATCTTCATCCTAGCGAATATCCCAGTTGCATTTCGAAAGCTTTCACTTGGAAGCCTGGCCCCTAATCGGAGAGTAAGTAGATAGGGTCGGACTTCGAAACGAGTCGCCTGAATCTGAGGAAACTGAATGTGGGGCTCAAGGAAGCTCCGTAAGATCACCCTAAAACAATTTCGGCTGCCGGAGTTGCCTTTAAATATTTTATATTATATTATATTATTTATTGTATTATGATTGCGTGAAACAAAACGTAATTTCTATACTTTTTTAGGTTATGATAAGATTTTAAAACTTTTGAAGTTAGTTTGAAGTACTAAAACGCGTGAAACGAAACGCCAATCCACTATTTTGATAATAGTTTTGACATTTCTGACAGCGTTAAATTGTGTCATTCCGTTGGTTGCTTTCCAGTTTTCGTGTCTAGTGTTTTATGCTTACATGGCTGGGTGATAGGTAGCACAGATTAGAAAGAATATGTCTAAATAGGTAGGTTAGGGTTTTTTCATATATTTTGAGGTAAATTTTTTATAAAAAATAGTAAGCATTTCCGGCATTCGAAATTTACGGGGGGTGATTTCCACTCCCTCCCTTCCTTCCCCCCACCCTCCTCTACCTCCAAAAAAGGAGACTTATTTCGAAATTCTTACCAGTAGATATACAAATGGTGGACTTAATTAGGAAAGAAAACTATTCTGACAATCTGACTATTCAACTCGTAAAAACTAATGATGGGCAAAAAGTAACACAAAATAATAAGTGGGGGCTCTTTTTAGGCAGCGCTGGTAGTCAATTATTATTTTGAATTAACACTTATTTACGCTTTTTTAACCGAATTCAAAAAAGGAGGAGGTTATTAATTCGACTGTATGTTTTTTTAGTGTTTCTTACCTCATAACTCGTTACTGAGTGGACCGATTTTGAAGATTCTTTTGACCTTTGGAAGCTAGTGCTTGTCATGGGGTCCCATTTAAATTTTATCGACATTTGACAAATAGTTTTTGAGTTATCCCTAATAATGCCTATTTAATTGACATTGATAATATCATAATTTTATCACTTGTGTGTCTTGAGGTAGTTCGTAGGTAGTAGGTAAGATCTTGAAGTAGTTTCCTGGAAATTTCTATACTTAAAACACAAAAAGGAAGAAAAAACCGCCTTCAAAACTAAAAACGGGAAAAACAAAAATTTTGTTTATAAAAATCTAATTTTTTTTGAGGTCGGTGCCAACCTCAATATTTGTAATAAACGTTGTCACTTGTATTCGGGACCGACCTCTAAAAACATTTAGATTTTTATAAACAAAACTTTTATTTCTCCCGTTTTTAGTTTTGAAGGCGGTTTTTTTTATTTAATTTTTTTTTACTGCGGGAAAACCTATTCTCACGGAAAAAATCAAATACAATGCAGGTGTGGCCACAACCGGCCGATAAGTCGATTAAAAAGAAATCCTTTATTTGTGTAAAATTATGGTCACCTAACATTATTAATAGATGTTTGTATGGAAAAAATTAAATGATCAATATCTTTAAAACTACGTAAACTTTCTCCGTCACAATTTCAGATTATCATTATCGTCCCCGTCACAAAAACTTTAACATATTACGAAGGCCGTAGACCATCAGGCAGCGGAGATATGTGTGTCCAGCCAGCTTGAAGTTCAAGCTGGCTGGACACCAGTTTTTAATTGATTTCTCGTAAACCATTACACGTGACGCCATAAATCAAACGTTATTACCGTCACAACTTGCGTCACATTTCGTTAGTAGAGGAACCATATTCGAAAACGCTCCCGTTATCGAGATTCAGAAGTGCCAGCCAGAAGTTTTATACGTAAATTCAAGCTGGCTGGACACAGATTTTTGCATTTTTCTAAAAAACCGCTGTACGTATCACGAAACTTTTAGCTCGATGCCCGTCACAAATTTATGTGACGCCCGTTGACATGCAAAAAGTCGTCAAAATCACTTCCGTTACCGAGATTGAGAGACCAGCGAAAACTGCTTTTTCAAGCTGGCTGGACACAGTTTCGATCGATTATCTAAGATTCTGTAGCGTCACCTCTTCTGAAGTAAGGGTGGTTAGCCGTCACATAAAATGCCCTATTGACCTACTTAAATGTAAGCTATTTTGAAGATTTGTCCAGACAGCCTGAGCCACATAAAGAGATCTAGCCCATACAGCGAAGTCTTCAGTCTCACATCTTCTTTCTTGATTTTTGCAACAAAATGTGGGTGCCGTACATTTTAATGCATTTAGGGAGTGCTTGGCGCGAAATGCATGGTACAGACCTCATGATGGTGACTGGTGAGAATTGTATAGTAATAAGTTGAGATTTCTAACCACTATACAATAAATTCTCAATGTCATATACACAAAACCTTTATTTCAATGATCCTTCATAACTATTCGTCAACACTGGATTATATATGCAACGAAACGACACCATTTTCACTGCACAAAATCCACTCGGAAGATTTTTTGAATTATGAAAATGTATGCGGCGAGAAGTCTCGCCGAGACTGGACCCGAGAAACGAGATGGTATCTACACTACGCGACCTTCTCACTTGCGTTCTCGACCGTTATGCGCAATGACGTAGGAATTCTACGTCATTGGTTATGCGAAATGGATGACTTTCACAGTGCAGCGGCTTTGGTATTTACAGTAAACCACAGCACTTTGTAGGATCGAAAAAGCGAAGAAGTGATATTATAAAAATTAGTAGTACATACATAGTATGTACAACCTAACATTATAATTATATGATCCGTTTGGATGATATAATGTTTACTAGGATATTGGTTGTTTTAATGTTGGCAATGAGCTGTTTTAGAATATTTTATAGAGGACACCAAATTAAATAGAATAGAAAAAAAAACCTGTCATGGATAAGTGCTGAGACGGGACTTAAACCTGAACGAATTGTTATGAATTTCGATCATAACTAAATGGCAAAAAAAATTAGAAGCAAAATCAATATTTTAAATAGAAAATTTAAAGCATGAGTGTAGATAAAATTAATTATTTAGACAGGCCCTGTTTCAAAGCTCAGATTAATAAAATAATAAATGCAAATCACACACATGCGATGAAAATCACTTCGTACATCGAGGCCGAACGAGAACAAACGAGAATGTGATACGGTTTTCTTTTCTCGCCCGAGAAACCCTTTTAGGCAGTCTCGCCGATAATTGACCCGAGAAACGAGAAGGTATCCACACTCACGCGACTTGCGTTCTCGACCGTCATGCGAAATGGACGACTGACAGTGCAGCGGCTTTGGTATTTACAGTAAACCACAGCAGTTTGTAAGATCGAAAAAGCGAAGGAGTGATATTATAAAAATTAGTACAACCTAACATTATAATTATATTATCCGTTTTTACTAGGATATTGGTTGTTTTAATGTTAGCAATGAGATTAGAATATTTTAAAGAGGATACCAAATTAAATAGAATAGAAAAAAAAACCTGGGATGGAATGGATAAGTGCTGAGACGGGACTTAAACCTGAACGAATTGCTATGAATTTCGTTCTTAACTAAATACCAAAAAAAAAAATTAGAAGCAAAATCAATGTTTTAAAAAGAAGATTTAAAGCATGAGTGTAGATAAAATTAATTATTTAGACAGGCCCTGTTTCAAAGCTCATATTAATAAAATAATAAATGCAAAGCACACACAGGTGACGGAAATCACTTCCTACGTCGCAGTGAGGCCGAACGAGAACAAACGAGAGTGTGATACGGTTCTCTTTTCTCGCCCGAGAAAAACCGACACCGAGCCGAGAACAGGCGAGCCCTAGAACGAGAACGCGAGAAACTAATCACACTCTCGCTTCTCGGGGGTTCTCGGCGAGAGTGTGGAGGGCGCATTTGAAGCGGGCCAAAAAACCGACACCGAGTGGAGAACAGGCGAGCCCGAGAACGTGAACTCGAGAAACTAATCACATTCACGCTTCTCGGGTGTTCTCGGCGAGAGTGTGGAGGGCGTAATTACAAATATTCGATTAGTTTTCTGTGAATTAAAGAAAAAAAACTTGAGCAGGAGACACGGCTTTAGTTGGCGAGAGACAAGAAGGTTGTAATTGGCAAGAGACCATGAAAATTAAGAAGCGTGATGAAAATCAATGCAAGAAATATAAAGGTAATATTGGAAGCCACACTAGTAATAAAAAAGTGAAGTCCAAAAATTGACCTTAAAGCCGCTTACTTCCTATTTCTCCCTTTCTAGCCTATTGAATTGACCACACCACGGGCACGTGATCGTCTAATACATCTTACGTACTCTAGAGGTTAAAAAGAGACAAATAGGAAGTAAGCGTTTTCACGGGCAATTTTTTGACTTAAATTTTTTAGGGTTCCGTACCTCAAAAGGAAAAAATATCCCATGTTCGACAGACGGACAACAAAGTGATCTTATAAGGCTTATAGGATCACTTTGTTGTCCGTCTGTCTGTAAAGATAATTTATCTACGAAAAATTATTTCAACACTCTCAAGGGAATCCGAAAATCGAAAATCTACTTCTAAGATTACGTAAAAAAGATACGGCTTTTTATGCTTCAAACAATACAAAGTATGGAACCCTCGGTGGTCGAATCTGACTCAAACTTGGCCGATTTTTTTTATAGTGTGATTTCCAGTTTTACCTATACCTTGTTTATAGGTAAAACTGGAAGCCACGACTCGAACAAAAAGTGAAGACAAAGAATTAGATTATCCATTTGTATGTATCTAACCCTCTAACCACTAGAGCTCGAGTCAGGTGACCGTCTTATATGTCATACGCACCTACGTCATCATATTACTTGTAGTTGTAGATCAGATTATATCCGAGACTTGTAGTAATAGTTAGAATGAGACAGGTAGAAAACGAAAGCATTCAAAGGTTACTTGGGGTGGAAAAAGTTGTCTTCAGTTTTGTATTACTAGTGTGGCTTCCAGTTTTACCTACTTGGATTATTCAAAATTGCTTCGGAGGGGATTTTGTGCAATGAAAGCATACGTGTTGTCGATCAGTTAAGAGGAATCATTGAAATAAAGGTTTTGTGTTGTGAATGGTGTGTATGACGTTGAGAATTTTTTAGTGGGATTCAGGCACTATCATGAGGGTTTCCATGCATTTCTCACCAAACACTCCCTAGATGCATAAAATATGTGAGACCTACATTTCATTGCGAAAATCAAGGAAAGAAGATACCCTTAGAGTATATATTACAGTAGTATAGAGCGCGCGCAACGAAGTGGGAACAGTAGGCACAGGTGAGAACATGGCGACGTTCTCACCGCGAGCGCTTCTAGTCGTTGTCGGGTGCTGTCAGTGTGCGTTGCTCTACATTTTATTTATACTTACGTGTCAAAATGGTCGAATGTGCAATTCGTTCATGCAAAAACGATACTAGGAAAAACACAAAAACGAAATCCTATATCACATTTCATCGGTACGTCGTATTTTTATTTATTTTAATGAAAATAAATCTCACATCGCGGGGGTGAAGGCGACGTGTGGGGCGGACATATTCCCACAGATTAGAAAGAATATGGACATATTCCGCGCTCTGCACTCCCCTCAACTCCCCTCTCGAGACTGGTAGTGATGGGACGCAATCAACGTTGCAGTCGATATTTGCAAAAATATTTCGTTCGGATCTTAGAAGTGCAAATTTCAAAGATTTGATGATACAATGTTTACCATAAAAACATAAGCACCAAGTACTGACAAATTTCGACAGCGAAGAGCAGTGTCTCGGTGGCGTAATTGGTCAACGCAACCGCCCGGATTGCGGAAGATGCAGGTTCAAGTCCCGCCTAATGCATGTCGATTTTTTTCAGTGCATTTTTCTAGAAATAGTTTGTTGTCAGAAAATTAAAAAACCATACAAATATGAAAAATTAATAAAAAGGAATTGTTTTGGAAACCTTAAAATTCGCCATTTTTTTTTTTTATTCATAGATGAGTGAAAATAAAGTAGTGTATGTACTGCACATAGCTAGGTACATTTATAAAAACACTTGCGGGATATTACTTAACCCCTCTCGTGTTTCAATAACCCCTTTTATGTGCAAGTTTCGTAAACTAATCTAGTAGAATAACATATTATATTCAAAAGTTTAACTTACACTTTAATTCAAAATCTTTTAATCATTTACCAAAAGTACTATAGCCTAACCGTAAATAATGGAATCCTGCTGCTAGTTAACAGTTAAGACTTGATTTAAGATTTAATATTTTTACGAATTTTAGTACATACATATGGAATATAGTAAAAATAAATAAAACACGAACATTTCTCGTTTAGAAAATAATACGTTGAACATAAAAAGTGCTCAACAAACATTTATTTAAATAAATATATTTATATAATTTATCAACAAAAATTATATGAATAAATTATATTAACATAATTTATCGATAGCTCTTTGCCGATCCGCACGTAATAGATACATCCCTATCTGTCATACACTCGTCTATTATCTATAGCTCATTTGCCTACGATACCAGCGTTGCCAGAATGTTACTTTTGTAACATTTTACGTTACTTTTGACCCTCTCATGTTACCTCCATGTTACACGACTCAAAGTGTTACTTTTATGTTACTTTTAGGTCAATTTAATTTTTTCTTTACCCAATTGAGCTAGCGCCAAAATTAAATATTGTCCAGCACAACAAAAAACAATCGTGAAACGGAACGCATCCAAGAATGAGAATCGTATGAATTTTGTTGTCATGTTGCCGCACTTGATTTTGTGGCACAAATTAGTCGTGGCAAAAATGTATCACTAATGAGATTGGAACATTTGAATCTGGAACAGTACAAAGTTCCGGATCAGTGATATGTTTCATTTGGAACATTCATATCTTTGAAATAGAGTAACATTCCTAGTGCCTCGCGCAGTGATTTTTATCTATCTGTTTCAACGTCGTTATTTTATCGTTAAATTCTTCCGTCTTTATTAATATTATAAATGCGAAAGTGACTCTTTCTGTTTTTTTTAATGTGTATTTTTCATTCACAGTGCTATGTCTGATATTAAGATTTTAATTAAAACTAGTAAATATTCTCACAGTTGGTTAAAGCAAAGGTAAATTTCGTAAAAGTCGCTGGTTTGATTCCAGTCTTGAGCCTCCGGCAACGTTAAATTTTTCTAGTTTAAATTGAAATCTTATAACTCTGTCTCTCCGTGTGTCTGTGTGTTACGTAATTTCGCTTAAACTACTGAACCGATTTAAATGAAATTTGACATGGAGATAAATTATATCCTGAAAAAGGATATAGAATACTTTTCGGCGCGGATACCGACATACATGCGGACGACCACTAGGTAGATAATAAGAAAAGGAAAATATCGATTTTCCTTCATACTTTTTTCAGGCTTAGGACTGACAGCTAGCTTATTTAAAATATCTAGCTGGCGTATTTAAAAATCGATTTTATATACAGTGATTGATTGATGTTTTTTTTTTGTTTTTTTTTATATGTATTTTTTATGTACAGATTGTACAGGTTTTTATTAACACAATATTTATTTACAAATTAAAATTTAAAAAAAGTATTTTAGATACTTTATCGTCATTTAAAGTAGTTCGACGACTATTAAGAGTTAGGCCGGCTTTAGAAAAAATTCTTTCACATGGCACGGAGGTTGCCATTATACATAATCTTTTCATCATATAATTGTATAATATGGGGTAGATGTGTTTTCTTTCATGCCACCATTTTATAGGATCTCCAGTTCGTGGCAGCATCTCATCTTCTAAATATTTGTCCAACTCTTTGATCCCCGCAGCCATTTGATTTTGAGGTCTTATATACTCCTTCAATTCCGTGTCGAAGTCATTCCACAATGATGATGTAGATGCTGAAGTTGAAGGTGCGGGTATAGGCACAGGTGTAGACGATGCTACTGCCGTTGATGCGTCAGGTGCACTTACTGGTGGCTCTTCTTGAAGTCGTACAGTTCCTAACCTCCTACGCAAATTGGAAACTGCAGTTTCATAAGGTCCAGTATCTTTGAACCCCAACTTTTTAAACCGCGGGTCCAAAATGGTTGCTTCGGCATATAAACTATTGCTTTCTATATTTTGAAATCTTTGGGTCAGTTGTAGTTTTAGTGTTGAAAGGAGTGAAATTATCTCTGTAGATGATGTTTCGGAATCTAAATGTTTATTGACGTGTCGAATCATTATTTTACATAAAACCGGAACTTTTGATAACGAGACATATTTTTCCGAACATATCTCCTTAGTAATGTTATAAAATATCTCCAAAATTGAAATAGCTTTTTCCATTATATACCATTCATTAGAAGTCAAAGTTTGGAGTTCATTGCCCAATATCGCTAAAGTGGAAACAATGGCTTCTTTCATGACGAAAAAACGATTCAACATATCATATGTTGAATTCCAACGCGTGACCACGTCTTGCTTCAGCTTAAGGTCAGGAAGACCCATTTGTAGCCGAATTTCTTTTAGTTTGGCCAGTCCTGATGAGCTTCTCTTAAAAAACTCTACAATAGCTTTAACTTTGGTTAACACTGCATTTAAACTATTAAGACTGGCCTGCACAGCCAAATTAATGCTGTGGGCAAAACAGCCAATATGCCTCCACCCTCCTTCTCGAATAGCAGCTACTATGTTGGCCGCGTTATCACTCACTATGGCTACCACCTTGTTTTGTATTTTCCATTCTTCAATTTTTTGTTTTAGGCAATGGCAGAGATTTGCCGCCGTGTGTCTCTCATTAAATGAAAAACAGTCCAATAGATAGCTTTTAATGATCCCATTATTGTCTAAATAATGAGCTGTGATTGCAATAAAACTCACGTTGTTTATTGATGTCCATGAATCTGTTGTTAAACAAATAGCCCAGGCAGAATTTATGTCGTTTTGCACTTTTTCATAACATTCCTGATAAACTTTAGGTAAGAGGCTATTTGACACAGTTTTTCTAGTTGGTAGTTTATAACCTGGAATAATCATTTCAAATAATTCTTTTAATTCAGGCTGTTCAACGAGCGAAAAAGGATGATAGTTTTTCACGACTAGTTTTAAAATCTGCCTATCAATTTGGGTACATTTTTTTAATGGAATAGGTTTATGGGTAAAATCTGCCATAATAGATTGTAGTTTTTTAGTAGCTTGGAATGCTGAAGTCGATGCTATAGGTGGTACAATCCTTTCTGAAATTTCTACTATATTGCTTTCAAATACGGCATCAGTGTCGACACGAATTTGATGAACTGTTGGTGTCGTCAGTACATTCTGCATAGGTAACGTTGACTGTCTCTCTAAATGAATTTGAATAGTTGGATGCTTTAATTTCATATGCCTACTCAAATTACCTATTGATTTGTTTGGAATAGATAGAGTTTGTGAACAATAACCGCATTTTGCTTTGTTGTCACTTAATTCTGTGAAATGATTCCATAATGCACTTCTTTTTTTAATTGGAGGCATTTTGAAGACTTGGTATCTACCTACTTATTATTTACAATAGAATACGAAAATTAAATTCACTATCACTAATTGTCTTATTTACAAAACTACCTAAACTTACTTCAGTAGGTAGGTATCTGAATGTGCTTATATCCCACTCTCAAAGTGTCTCTAAACTGTTCGACATTATTTACACTATTTATTTACACAAACCAAATGTTTTTCAGTTAATTTGACCACAATTATAATCACTTAAAACACCCCTGAGCACAAAATAATAGTCTATTTAGGTACTCAAAAGTTATTAATAATTAACGCTTCGAGGAGCAAGCGAACCCAGACGCCACGAAAAATAATAACTACGAATTTAATCAAAACAAACTAAACAAATTACCGCTTGTGTATTGTCCCGGACCCGGACATGACGTCAAAATATAAGAGCAACTCGAAATGTTAAAGTGTAATAATAAAAAATTCATATCTCACTCACTCTCCGTAAGTAAACTATAGAGTGAGAAAGAGAGGGAGCGAGCGAGGTATCACATTTCATTTAGTCGCATAATTTACTACTTTCAATACGTACGAGTACTTTCTTTCTTAACTGAAACAAAACTAGGTAAAAACCTTCAATATAACAATTTTAATGAAGGATATGAATATTTAAAATTTACTGCAAAATATTCATAATACGATTAATCAATTCAGTAATTGCCTTTATTATCTTTTTGAATAATGAATCGCTCATAATTTCTTTTAAATACATATGGTAATCTTCTTTTATTTGTGATTTTAAACTTTATGCTCATAGTAACAAAGACTTTTTGTGTGTCAATATCAATCAACGGCGGTGCTCGGTATACCTGTACACAGAGACACTGAGTCACTGAGTCAGTGAGCGCTGGGCGCATATTCACTTCTCTTTCACTCGCATTGTTCTGTCCGTCGTTCGTCGCGTCGGTCGAGGTGATCGAGTTCCAAATGAAACATTTTATGCCGGGCAACTGTTCCGGAACATTTGGTTCACATTACTGTTTCGGAACACTGAGTCGGTTCCATAAAGAGCGACACACGTCTAGCACAAATGGTCCAATCACGAAGCAAATGCAATGGACGCGACGACCGCGCGAAAATCTGTTACTTTGTCCTAACGCTGGATTTCTTTTCTGAAAATTAAAAAAAAACGAGTACCCTTTTTAACGTAGTATTATATTATATGCTGTGTTACTAAATTGGTTGGTATATTACTTACACATTATTTGATTATTATTTGTATGTTTTTTTCTTTTTCAGTATCAGCTAATAATTCGATCAACAGATGAAACTTTTTAGTTTTTGTGTAATAAATTGTCATAATATAGTATTATAGTCCGCGCAATATAAAAGGCCCGTTTTAACAGAGAGATACGTTAGTAGAATGTAACTGGAACGCAATCAAAACAGACGCAAGCAAAAAATAAAAATATATTATTGCATTTTTCAGTAATACAAATACAATAATATTTTAGCGAAATAAATAATATGATATAATAAAAATAAAAACTATTTTTTCTCGCATAACATTTAAAGTTAAATGTAATTTTCTATTCTTCCGAAACTTCATAAAAAAAACAGATACATTCTTAATCTTTTTTTTCTTTAGTGATAGTGCAGTGACTTAAATTTATCGTTAATTTCACGAATAAATTCGATGCAGTATACGAATATATTGTATCGAAATTGAAAAACAAGATTTCTATGTTTCTAAATTAAATTAGAGTTAAATTAGAAATTGAAATTTTCAAAAATAGCGAATTGCATGTGTATAATGCAACTGTATATGATGAAAACAGGGAATTGATCAAATCCCTAGTGATTTGATCAAACCACTGAGGATGTTAAAATAACAACATGATTTTATCATTTTACTAAATGAACGTCTACACGTGTAGGTATGTAGGATGTTTGTTACGTATGACCACGTGAGGTGGAGTATTTGTAAAAGAGTCTCGGACTAAAATTCAGAAAAAAAATTGGTTAGTCTGTAAAGTCGGTTTACTGACGATAGTTGAACGTGACAACGTCTTAAGAAAATACTGATGGAATGGTAGCATTTTTCAAAAGAAAAATTTAATTTCATTTGTTTTGCCGGCCTTACATGGTAACGCCGCATGCGTCATGTTTTTTCGTGCGTGCAGCCGGCTCTATCGAATTATAAGACGTTGTCACGTCAAAAATTATGACCGAGCATGGTTTAATAGATATGTAGGCAAGGCGTTCTTTCATTATTATCATGTGTGTGCGTGTATCCGTATAAGTAATTCTGTATTGTGGGGCTGTTCACTAGCGACGGTCTAGGCGTAGTTTTTATTTATTGGCCTCAGTTCCAGCTCGTTTTAGCAGAACTCCTACTTCACTTTTTATTTGGTTTGAGGGGAGAGCAAATTGTCTTAATACCTACATATTAGAAGTGTACCTAATACATATAAATTATGTACATACTACAAAGACTCGATTCGTACTCGATAGTAACTTATTATATGTCTTCTAATTTTAAAATTTCGTAATTTGTTGTAAGTAATTGCGAGTAATTTTCTTAGTGAGCGAGTAAGTTGAAGTTCCATACAAAATAACTCAATAATATTCTAAGTCCTGGTTCCATACTAAATTCGTTAAATTAATTAATTCTTTAAGCCCTTTTCTTTAGACCCCTCTGCTAAACAGGTGAAAAAAAATAATAAAAAATAAGTCAAATGTCATGCAAAATCTTTCTCCATACCTACTAAATCACTTGGTTTTCTTTTTTTTACGTTTTTTTTTTAAGTGTCTCTTTTTGATAGTTACTATTTTGGCGCCAATTTGAGAAGAAAAAGTTAGAGCGTATTTATGATGAGCACCCCTTTTGCGTGATCCAGATAAATCCAATCCAAGTGTCCAATTCACACACGGCAGAAGTGATACTTCAAAAAAGTAGCAAAAGTGATTTCAGTAGCAATAGATTTTTATATTGATGTCAAAATATTGAACTACAAACCGTCAAATTTATCTTTTTTGTTTCCTCTAATTCCAAGTCATAATTCACAACGGTGCTAAAGTTTCATCTAATTTTCAAATCACAATTCACATTAGTGCTAAAGAAGTTTCTTTCCAAAATATTTAGAACCGTATTCGTAAATTTATTTATTTTATTCACACATCATTTCCTTATTGCTATTTTTACCCAAGTTTTATTGTGTTCTTATTATTATATTATATTCTCAAATTAACAACATTAAATAATTACGATTACAAAGCTCATATAATTATGACTCGATTTCTCAAGTTAATCGTGTAAGTAAATAATCGATTATTTTTGTCACATCACCACTTACGATATTTTGACATGTGTCAAATCGGGCCTATTAAATTGCGCGGACTATAGTGTCATTTTCCCATGGAATTATTATTATTTCCATGCATTTTCCACCACAATTAAGGTAATGTTACTTTTCTCGCGAAAATGTTACTTTTTGATATGTCTCATGTTACATTTGATTATATGCCACTGGCAACACTGTACGATACGTACTAAGTAATTTGTGCAATATGCGCGCTCTATACTACTGTAATATATACTCTAAGAAGATACCTTTAAAACTAAAGATTTTGCTTGTTGGGATATGCCTTTGCCGTCCCGTAAAAGGGAAAAATTAAGAAAAAGAAAAAGAAATGCCATCGTGATTTTATCTGTGATCGTGACCAGTGTATTATATACTCTTTGATCGTGACGTCCAGCAAAATACAGCAATAGATTTTAGGTTATCTTTTCAAACTGTTTGTTTGAAAGTAAGGTTAAAGTTATTGTGTTGTTGTCGTAAAAAGTTTAAAGGTCTTTATGAAGCTAATACTTGTAATCTGTATTTGGTAGGGTTGTTAAATATCTTTATATCAATCCTATAAAATATCTTCAGGTCAAAGTTAATTTAACAAATATGTCCATTATGACCACTCAACGAAAACCTCTAAAAATAAAGGCCCTGAGGGCACAACTTACAAAAGAAATGATTTTTTTGAAAAACGTACTGTCAGTACTGAACGTACCTATTCAATCAAAAGGTAAAATTACAGCTTACTTTTCTCGAATGAAAACTTGAACTTTTATAACCCGCAATTATCTTCTAGGCGAAGTCGAAAACTTGGATTACGAAATTACAAATGACAACAAAATCGAAAGTAAGGAGCTACCAGTACGAGCACGGAATATCACAGAACTTGAAGAGAAGCTGCAGAAGCTAAAATCCCAAGGCAACTTCAATTTAAAAAATAAACTAGTTAAGAAGAGTTTAAGTAGCAAATTGAATAAGAAGCTTAAAAAAAAAGAGAGACTTAATAAAAAGAAAGTGAAGCCCACTGTGGATGCACCATTTTCTGATAAGCAAAAACTAGTAAAAGAAGAAAAACAAAATGCTAACATAGCAAAACCTGTGTTTAACACAGATGGCAAATTAGTATTTTCCAAATTTGATTTTGCAAATGTGGGCAATAAAGGTGACTATTTTAAATTATTTGTACTTCATAGAGCTTATTTATTCCCTATAATCTTAATAAAAGTGCAATGTGGTCCACTGGCTTAGTATTAAATAAACGGTATGGTGTAGATTGAGAAAAATAATTATTAATGGATGATACTAGGGCTCAGCTTCAGAAACAGGTTACAACAGGACAACCTTATAGTCTAAGATCCGAACCTAAATTGACCTTCACCGAGCTGATAATAGAATGAAACATATTTTATTATTAATTTAGTATATTAGAAAATATATTAAAAATGGGTTGTCTAAAAAAATCCTGGACAGACTATTTTTAATTATTTTTTGAAAAATGATTTTTAATAAAATATTGCAACATCAAGATAATAAGAAAATTTTGTCGCGCGCTTATGATGATATAAAATTTTTTCTATTATCCAATCGAGTGAAAGTAACTGATATCGACATACCTGTTCATACCTGACAACCCAGTAGTTCGTGCAGGTAAATAATAGACAACCCAATGCCTGCACATTCTATACGGTTTCTACTATCAGTCAGGATAAAATTTTCTTATTATCTTGATGTTGCAATATTTTATTCATTTTTTTTTTAAATCGTTTTTCAAAAAATAATTAAAAATAGTCTGTCCAGGATTTTTTTAGACAACCCATTTTTAATATATTTTCTAATATACTAAATTAATAATAAAATATGTTTCATTCTATTATCAGCTCGGTGAAGGTCGATATAGGTTCGGATCTTCTACTATTATAGAATAGGTTCACACTTTTTGTGTAGATAGGTGGCCTATAGACTGACACATTAACTGCAATTTCACATAAATAAATTAAATGTTCACTAGATTTTGAGATAAAATATTCCAAAATTACATACAAATACACTTTTTATCAAATAGTTTGACAGTAATTGTTGTTGTTTTAAAATTTTATCGATAATGGTAAAGCGAAGGAGATTATTTGGCTCACCATTCCATTAATTGTGGTTTAGTTGCGAGCTGAAATTTTTGTCATGTAAAGTATTCATATCTATACACGAAATCTTGTTTGGCGGAAATCAATAGAACTCAAGAAAAAAAATATTGAAAATGTATATTTTTGTAGGTTAAAAGTCAATTTTGACAGCCATTTTGATCAATGCTGCCCTTTTTTTCATGCCCCTTGACTTTCTCGTATACCGGAAACAACTCAAAAGTTAATAGAAACCTTATATTTTGATGTTATACAATATACATGCATGTTAAATTTGGTTGCAATAAGTGAAAGTATACTTAAGTTATCGTGCTAACGCACACACACACACAGGACTCAGGTTGATTTTTTACTTTCTCGTATACATATCATATACATATAATCGTAGTATAGAGGAAGTCTTGTAATTGTCAAAAAATTTGACCTTGAGATTTTGACCGATTTACAAGTATGCTTTAATTTATTGCAACCTTTACATGCATGTATAACATCAAAATATAAGGTTTCTATCAACTTTTGAGACGTTTCTGGTATACAATAAAGTCAAGGGGAGACCACTCCCAATTTTTTTCAGTGTATTTTTTCTTGCCACTAAGTCCGGGTTGTCGCATTGAAGATTTTATCACCCTCATCCTATCGCACTGTGGCCATCCACTACAATTTAGTCTTTACGGATTGGGTATTCCGGTAGGAATAAACGCTAGTAGATGACTCGCTAATGTCAACCCACCTAATAAGTTTGATAATATGCTGAAATTGATCAGTTTATTCTTAAAACTACATACTGCATGCATTGCATAAATACTCTACCTGAAATCTCTGCACACCCCTGAAAACAAGGATATTATAGATATCTATTTGCAGGATGTTCATCAATATGGAATTTTTTAATCTTTTTTAGATAAAGTGCAGAAGGTTGAAAAAGACCCTAAGAAACTGTTAGTCAACTTGAAAGAACAGGAACAAAAAATCCGTCAGTTAGAAGAAACCAGTGGTACAAAAGCTAAGGAGTTGAAAGAAAAAATTGCATGGAAAAATGTGCTACAAAAAGCTGAGGGTGTGAAAGTAAAAGACGACCCAACATTGCTGAAGAAAGCTATTAAGAAGATTGTGAGTATATTTGCAAATAACATTCCATAGTCTCAAGTTTACGTCACCATAATAAAATTTACTAAAAAAAATTATTTTATCCATTACAGGATCAAAAGAAAAAGCAGAGCAAGAAAAAGTGGGAAAATAGAATACAAGGTGTTGAACAAAAGAAAGAGGAAAGACAAAAGAAACGTAAAGAAAATATTAGCAAAAAGAAGAAAGAAAAGAAATCTAAAATAGTCAAAGCTGCTGTCAAGAGAGGAAGAGTTGTAATTTAATTAATGACCATATTACTATTAAATAAAGTTTAAATTTTACCATAGTATCTGTTTCTTGTGGTAGGCCATTTATATGGTTGGCAATAAAATAATAAGTAATAAGAGAAAGGTAGCCATTGTAATTACTAGGCATGGAAGGCATATCATCTTAGTCCCCAGGGTGGCAATGCACTTGCAGTGTTATGTGATTTACCCATAATAATGAAAGTGTCTATAAGCGACAGTAACCACTTAACACCAGGTGGGCCGCAAGCTTGTTTGCCACCTCGTAATATAAAAAAAATACTTTAGTTCATTATCGTAGCCGCGCATGGCCACGAGATTGCCTGTATGAGGCCCCGCGGGCAGTTCGCGCGGTCCTTTTAGCTTTGAGCTTTACAACCCATGAGTTGTGTTTTAAGTATGTAAATAAATAAAGGTTAAAATTTCGTATAGAATAACCACACGAAGTCTGCGGGAGCAGCGCGCTTCAAAATTTTAAAACGTATTTGTATGGAAAGTCAGAAGTCAGCGGCGCGGGAAGCGATGCGCGGGGAGTGGAGCTCGAGCGATGCGCTGCGCTCCAATCAAGCGGTGCCCGTGAGACTGCATGAATGTGTGTTGGGTTTTTAGTTTAGTTCTGTACGAGCACTTCACTCGACATTATTGTGTCGTATTATCAATATTATCCTGACGGATGACTTATGGACTGGTACATACAGACGGTTGCACAACCGTCTGTATCTACCAGTCTATAAGTCTACGCTGTCGTGGCGGCGCGGTCCGGGTTCGAGTCCTGGTAGGAGCCAATGTTTGTGTGATGAACACGAACAATTCTTCGCGAGTCATGTTGTTTATATATTTATTTAAGATAATTTAATTAAAATTCTATTATTTATTATATATTACTATTATGCATGTTAAATCTGTCCGTCCTGCTCGCATCCTCAAATCAATATGTGAATACCATGATTGAGATAGGTAGGTCTACCAGTTATTCATGAAAACCTCAGCAGTAAATACCTATTTACAACTAAAATTGACTCTAATGTTAAGCAGCGTACTCAAAAGCCGAGGTATTCATGACTTAATTTGCATGATACAGTAACGAGGTTCTAGTGTACTGTGCAGTGTATGTATAGGTAGGTACTTCTTCTACGCGTGAGTTTTGAACCTAGAATCTGAGGCAGTAGAAAAAAATCTCAACCGCGGCAATCGAAATTACGTAAAAAAACCCCTTAAAAGGTGTGGTCATCAGGAAATAAAAAGTGTTTAGTAACAGAAAAGAAACGTTTATTTCAGATATTATGGTGGTATACAATAATATATGCTATTTTGCTATTGTAATAGGTACATGTAACTGGTAGCTATGACGGCATCTATAGTTTAATATCTGAAGGATAAGTGGCGCACAAAAATATGGCAATCTACGTAAGCTTACATCTTTCAAATGTTTCCAAAAAATAATAACTTACATTAAATATCTAAATTTTATAGTCTTGAGTGTTACGCCCATATTCACAGACAATACTTGTCTAAGTAAAAAAAACCTATGCAAAATAAGGCATTTCTCAGTGCGTGCCATATGGCAAGACTTTTGAGGTCTCATAGTGATAGTGCGCGTGGACGCACAGGGTCGTAAAAACCTATTCATAGACAATAGTTACGTGGGGATCGGCCCTATGCGTACTTTAAAATGAACGCACAGTTGAGGTAGCTAGCTACTATTACCCAACTTGTACCCAACGCACGGGTCGAGATGCCAAAAATTTAAAGTTTCAAGTAATAAAACGTCAGTACATTCAACGATGTGAACTAGGCAACAGAAACGAATCAATCAAAGAACTCTTCAATGTAAACGCATTGTAGCTCTGTGATTGGTATCATAGCCAAGAGTCGAGAAACCTCATAGTAATGTTTGTGAATACGGTGTTAGTACATTTAATTTAATGTTATAATGTTGTATAAAGGTTGTGTTGTTAATTAAAATATTTGCACGTCGATGAACGATAGAATATGTCGTAAAGTACCTATTTATTGTGAACACCCGTAGCGGCTTCAGGGTAGGGCGAGGTTGACCGCCCAGGGCACCGGCCATACCTACAAAGGTGCACTATAGGGATAAAAACAAAGGGCGTCTTATGCATAGCATACTATACTATGTTTACATAATTTTTGAAATCTCGCTCAGGGCGATGGTAGTGTTAAAACAGGCACTGTGAACACCAATGTAGCCGTATTCTGCAAATAATTCATTATTTATAAGGCTTTCCGCTGCGTTAAGCGGGTGTCCGCGCGGCGGACTGTTATATGCGATCTCCATAGAGCAACGCTGCGTCTCCCGTCGCACGCGACGCGGGCATCTCTATGCAGACGACATATATCAGCGCCGCGCATATATCACTGCCCGGGTGTCCGCGCCGTGCACCCGCTTAACGCAGCGCACGCCCTAAGGGTGCATTCCCTACCTGACCCGGTGCAGTGACGGCGCGGCGTCGCTGTTGTTCCATTTAGTATTGCCGCTTAGTAGAATATCCGCAGTTTTTAGGGTAAAAATTTGAGCATGTACACAAGGAGCGCCTACCTACCGAATTGAAATATTAATTTCTAAATAAAATTTTGCATAAGTAATAATATAACTATGCTCATTTTTAGTTTTATTTCGTGAGTAAATGAAGTTACAAACATGTTTAGATAGCCAGTACACAACATCATAACACAATTAAATGTAGGTTTCTAAATAGGCCTTCTATAAATTGTATAGTCAACAGCACATCAGGTGCCACAAACTGTCAGACTCTTTCAATCGATTTTGCGCTTTATGATACGCGCGTTAAGGTTTAAAATCAAGAAGTTTGACATTTTTGGGTAGTCTGATCTGCTGTCGTCCACGTCTTCGAAATTAAGATAAGTAATTTGTTCTTAAGAGTACCCTTATTAAATATTCTTAGAAGTATAAAGCGATATGCGCCACGTCCTTCATTGACGACAAAAATTATTAAGCTCCCATTTCTCAAAACATTTCGTTTAGAAATAACTCTTACAAATCGTAGAACAAATAGCAAAATTTGGCGGTGTCGTATAAAGAAAATAAATGGAAGATTTTTAACTTTAGGTTGACAAAATATTATAAAACTGTAAACAAAATTACACTGTCTCACAGTCTACTCTAATAGATAAACTATATTCTATGTAACTAAATTCATATGAACACATTTTTTCTTATATCTAGGTGCAATACAAGTTATACACCATATAGGTAATATTAGAGACAAATATATACTCGATATAGATCATTGATATCAATGTCATTGCTTACGAAAGTTTTGTTTTGATGTATTCGATTTAAAATTTACTGTTCTTCAAGTTTGTACTAAATGCTAGATTTTCGTAGGTAGGTACATATTTCAGAATCTAAAAAATATACATTTTATTTTCATTACAGCTAAAGGCATATACATAGGTAGACAGTTTCGATAATGCGTAAGAAATTTAAACGATACGTTTGGAATGAATGTGTAATTAAAAAAAATATCAGTGCCCTTAGTGTAAGTTTTTAATATAAATAACTTAACCCTTTTTGTTGTGTTATGAGCTAAATTTCTATGGGAAACGTCACTCCGCTAGGGGGCACTAAAGACGTTTCCCACACAAATTGAGCTAATAACGCAACTAAAATTGTTACGTTTTTTTTTTACATTAAAAGGCTATCTTAGTTACTTAATACAGAAATTCAAAATATGTATAGAATATTTTACAATAATGGTCTTTTACAATACAAATTATAAAAAGTTTTGTCAGATGATTATTGCCACGCACTGTTTGCGCGTTAAAACATTAAGGCCAGTTTCTTATTAACTAGAAATTGCACTGAGTATATGTATACATTTTATGTGCAAAGAAGCGATTTGAATTATTACCTTAGCCACGACACTTCTTAGGGCACGTCTACAGTACAGTTCAGAGGAATCTTTTTACCTTTTCCACTAGCATAGTCATTTAGACCCCGGTGTTTTTATAAATAAAATTAATGCAATGAATGTGAAATGCCCCAACCTACGAGACTAACAAAAATAATAACATGAAACTAAGTACAACAGGTTTTAGGACAATCGTTAGATATCACTTTGATACATCGTGATAAATGTGGCAGATACAATTTCTCAATAGGAAGGGAAAATAATTTCCTAGGACATTAGGTACCTGAAAACCTACCACTAAGGTCGTGGATTACGTAAGCATTGCGATGGCGGCGTTAAAGAAATGCGCCCTTTTATTCTCAGAGAATAAGTAATAGTGTTTGTTTAGAATTATAAAATAATCCTATCAGTAATCCATTAAGAAAAAATACACATAGCGACTTTGTTATTAGGGCAGACTTTTTAATAAACATATAAAAACTACCTACGTAGGTAATAAAATACACTTAATAAAAATATGTAAGATAAATTTCATATATTTTTTTTTTGTTTGTTGGATTACTTTATTAGTAAAAGATATTAATTCATTCATTTTTGAATTATTAAAACGGTGGATAGTGTTATTGTCGCAATTCCTCGCTTTGGGCACAATATTAGGCTAGCATTAATAATGCTTACTCAAATGGGCGCTTTAACCTGATGGTCCGGCGGCTGTCGAATAATAGCTGCGTTCCCAAGGTTTGTGTCAGGCAGGCACACGGCCGTAAAAGCTAATGGACTAAGGTAAAACTATAGCAGTATGTCAATAATAAGACATCTGCACCGACCCCCAATAAAATAAAAAAAGACACAAGTGCGCGCGCCATCTTGAAAGTAGAAAGAGCGAGAGAGACTGTTTCAGAAGGTAGATTTGTCGTGGCCCGATCGTGTAAATTGACCAGATCATGAAATGTGCAACCTATCATGAAATGCTACTGGACCATAAAAATCTCGACCACTGGTTGAGTGGCTGATCGAGCGGTGGTAGAGATTTTAATGGTCCATTATCTAAAAATGGTAGTGGTCAGGAGTGATCAGTAGGGTCAAGGTTATTTTTTTATGACCAAGTACTGTTTGTGGGAGAGTCTAATCTACGTGTCTGTGTGATCGGTAGGTAGACGATATGTACAAGCATTTCATCATCTGGCCACGACAGATATACAAAACAATTTCTCTGCAATATGTCGCAGACTGATCTGATAAATTGTATTTTCGCAAAAATCCTAGTAACATTTGACTTTTTTAAATTTATTTTAGGTTTCTTGGAGAATTCTTCTTGGTAGTTACAAAGAAAGAAAGGGAGGGTTCCGCTTCGCTACCGCTCCGCACGTCGGCTACCTAGTTTTAAAATAACTCTACGACTTTATAATAATTTATCTGCTTCCATGTTGTCTTGAGAAAGGAAACGATTCGAGTAAGGATTATCAATATGGACCTAAGTTATTAGTTGTGTTTAATTTATGCTCATTCAGTAGCACATTTTATAATCAAATATGATTTGGGTACTGAAGCAGTCTCAATATTAATATTGTGGTTGTGTTGTTACTTTTATTACATAATTGAACATAATATTATGTAATAGACCTAACAAACAAAATTCTTGAGTGCTTTCCTATTGCGTTTTTTATTACCAATGTAGCTTGATTTCTAATTTATAAATACTAATTTTATAAAGTGATTTAGGTCATCAAAACGTACCTAAAGTACACGCGCGAGTTAAGTGCAGCCCTCAATAGCACGAATACAATTAACACGAAGACATAGATTGAGAAATACGCTAGTGATAAGCGTACGAAAGACATTAAGGTCTGCACTATATTGCAGGCATGCGAATTTGTGTTGAACAATACATGACAAAAAATCGTTCCCTTTTCAATTTTGTCTCATAAAATAGTTGTTCTTTTTGACGAACTAAATCACCTCATGGTGGTGAAGAATTTATAGGATGCCTCAATTAACTGTCAAAAACTGTGACGCCACTGATGGGATTACATAAAAATTTAAGTAATAATTGATTTTGTTTCTCAAAAATACTTATTTTTTTCAGCTGATTAATATTTATATATTAGGTATCTTGTCGTGAACTTATAAGTAATAATTAATTGAAAACACAGTAGAGTATAATCGTCAGTACATGATATGAATTCACTGCAGAAATTTTTTGGTAGCAAATTAAGCTTATGTCTCCTAAATAACTAAGAAAGTAATTTAAAACTATATAACTTAAATCTATATAAAAATATACCAGGCTATAAAGGTTAAAAACAAATGTAAATAGCAACAACTAATAGTTATGAATAAAGCCTCAAGATACAAGTACTAGGTATAAATAAAGCGAATTAAATAAATAAAGGTAAAATTATACTCAAGATAAAATTTTAGAGTATATATAGTATAACTGCTATTATATATCAAAAGGCTTGATAACATTCAATATAGCCTCAATCCGCATATACTAAGTATAAAGAGTTACCTAAATGATGAATATTTATAATAAAAACATACTTAATTATAATCATATAAATTGCAGCAATAATTTTTCAGTGTATAACACTTTGTGTAAATATTATGGGTAAAAAGAACATAACAAATATTTCCCATAACCACAACATGCATTAAGGCTTTGCCAATGTTCATTGCACTTTAAATTTTTCTTACCTCCTATATATAAAGTGTAATGTAACAGTACCATTGAAAAGCTGTTTTTGGAAAGTATATAAAATACACTTCTATAATATAAAGTCTACAGGTAAACAAGTCTTTGGAGTGCCTAGTACACACTTCAGGAGCTCACACCGTGTATGCTCCATGTACTGTCTCCACTGACCTATTACAAACAAACATATTTAAACATAACTTAAGTAAACTATAATATTCCTTAATAAAATTTTAAAAAATAACATACATATTTCTACTCCAAAATAGAAAAATAAAAAATGTTGTAATACTGCACATAAATATTACTCTAAATCAGTCAACACAATGTTTACATAGATGTAATTAAACTGACATTAAATAAATTGTACATGAATGACATACACTTGATTTCGGATATTAGTCAGTGAAGTTATTCTTGTAGCAAGAATGTGCTTAGTATATTTTTATTTTATAAAACTTAAGACCAAACAGCTATTTGAACATACAAAAATATGTCTTCTTTTTACTTGTGGTATATAACTATTCTGTAATAACTTCGGTGGGTAATCAGATTATCTGAGTCTACTTTTCAAGTGTTTTAACTAAAGTAAATAACATAAATATTCAATTACACTCGAGAATGTTCAAATAGTTAAGCTGCTTATTTCTAACATATTTACTTATAAACTAAGGTCTAAAATTTATATGGTAATAATAAAGCAAGTCGTGAGGCGGGATATTTGCATCAGTCTTGTGAAATTCTCAATTGAAAATTATTATTGTTGATTTAACTATTTGGTAATCATGTAAAAAGAAGTTTATTGTAGTTCAGATTGTCTGTGAAATATGAGTAGCATGTGTCATAAGTTTAACTAAGATTTTAAGGATGAAAGAGTGGCATCCAAGACTCGCCCTGCAGCATAGCCAGGTATGTTCAGATAGGCGGGCTTATCATGCTCACACAGTCCGGGTTGTGTGCAACAGCGGTTTAAGATTGTACCACTAGCAGATCCACTCTGACTGCCACTAGCATCTGTAGAGGTTCCTTGACATAAAATTCTGTGGTTAGTAAATTGATCTAAAGTACGAGACTGTTCCCCACAGTTATCACATTTTAATTCACGAGCATGAACTTTCCTGTGACTGTTTAAAGATCTTGAGTTGTCAAACACTTTCGTGCACATGTCACAATACTTTAGTACCTTTTCACCTGTACATACAACTCTGTGATTGTTTAATCTGTCAAGTGACATATAACGTTTGTTGTTGCACAGGTCACATTTGAACTGTTTTTGTGGTACTCTGCCTGTATGCACTTGCATATGTTTGCGAAGGTTACTCTTATCCTTAATATATTTTGAACAAACAGAGCATTTGTTTACATCTTTACGAGTGTGGCTGGCATCAAGATGTCTACGAAGGTATGACTTTTTGTGAAATGGTTCTAAACAGATTTGGCATCTGAAGGGTTTTTGAGCTGGATGTACTCCCGTAAGGTGTGCATTAAACTCCAAAATAGTGGGATAGCTCTTTCTACAATGTGGACAGTGAAAAAGTTTTCGACAAATTGCAGCACTAGAGTCACAAAATGGATCTGAACAATCATCGCAAAATGAATCTAATCCCACAGGGGGTGGGGTTGTACCAGTTCTATACTGTTCTGTGTCATTTTGTAATGGATCTTGTTCAGGGGTCCCAGCTCCTGATGGTTCTTCTTTCACTTTAGTATTTTCACTGCCTTCAGAAAAATCATCTTGAGAGGGTAGATTTCTCGATGTACTGGCAAGCATCCACCATGGGTTGTAGTGCCACGATCCTAGCCCTGATTGCACAGACTGACCTTTGATATCAGTAGACTTTGTTTGCGTTTCAGCGTTAGAAAATCCCGGAAAGCTTGGCAATTCTTGATGTTTTGATCTGGACGTTTCAAATAAGCTATGTTGAGCTAATAGATTTTCGTAATCACTTGGCTCCAACTTTCTTTCATTTCGATCTCCTTGGTCTCTTTTAGACATGATTTAAAATAATGTGCCCTGAAAAGCAAAAAAATAATAAGACTTTCATAAAATATATAAAAATAATGAAAATAAAGAGACAGTTCCAAAACACTGAAAGAAAACATTACGGGCAAAAGTAAACAAACAACGCAATTAGGCGCCTCAAGTGTTTATTAAATGATATTATTAGATAGGTCCGGGAAATACAATAAAAAGATATCTAAATATTACTTATATTACTAATTTGATACTTTAAAACAGAGGAACACTAGATAGTATTTAATTAATTTTTTTTAATGCATAAACAAACAAAGTGTTCAAAGTTCTTGTTACTTTGCAGTACTCATATGTTATCAATCTAATAGATTTAAATTGTAACAATTAATCTACTAGATGTAACTAATTAAATTACGAATGAAATAATATACATACTATTTATGAGTTTTCCATATAAAAAAATATGTAGTTCTCTATTACAATTTTTATTCATAGATGGTCGGCCATTTTGTTTGGTTATTAATAGAACAGTTTTTAAAAACACGCTAAGTCATTGCAAGTTAAACGTTCAGCCAAAAATTGTTTTTAATAAAAAAGAAATATCCAAAATATTAAAACAATTTATTTTAACAAATCTTTATAGAAAAAAACTACGAATAAAACCAATAAAAAAGTAAAGGCAAGGTAAAAAAAAATCTTCATCTTCTCTTAAAATAATGGCATTCGCGAGACATAAATAAAGATTTTTACCAATATCGAGTGAAAATGTAAAAGTTAACAAAATATGGTACCATAAATTGAGTTAAAAATGGAGTCTCTCAACACGTGTTTTTACAACAAGAACTTGGGAGAAACTCCGTCAAAAAATTTGTCCTTGAAAACTCTTACTTCCTATTTGTCCCTTTCTAACTTATAGAGCACACAGCGTCATACGTTAAGTAAGTACGTCTCTAGAGGTTAGAAAAGGTAATTATGTAAGCGGTTTAAAGTACATTTTTTTTTACTTCACTTTCTTATTGGTGGAGTAGCTTCCAGTTTTGTTTATGAGACTTCATATTTCGTATTTGTCTCTTTCTAACCACTAGAGCACACACTTCATTATATTACTTGTGCGGAGATTTACAAAGAGACAAGAAGCGGAAATATTCAAAGGTTACTTAGGGTCAAAAAGTTGTTTTCACTTTTTTTTATTGGTAGTATGGCTTCTAGTTTTACCAATAAACTGGATTAAACCTTATCTTTATGCCTTTTAAAAATAAATAAATAATGAAGAGTGTTTGGCGGGAAACCAAAACCAATCTCGATCTTTGTTTCGATCAATCGATACTTCAAAATTGGTTCGAAGTGGATTTTGTTCAGTGAAAGTGGCGTTGCTTTGATGCTCAAGCATCCGTGTTGCCGATCCAGTTAAGAGGAATCATTGAAGCTTGTTGGTCTGTTGCCTTGCATTTCACGCCAAGCACTCCCTAGATCTCAGACCAATGATTATCATTGGTCTGAGCCCTAGATGCATTAAAATGTGTGACACATACATTTTAATGCGAACATCAAGAAAGAAGATATGGCTGTATGGGCTGGATCGCCTTGCCGTCCCCTACGTAATCAATGACCACAGATTAGAAAGTATATATCTGTGGTATATATTAACACAAATTTTATTTAATTCAAAAATAAAATAGATTAATCTTAATGTAATAAACTTCTAGCAAAAAGTATATCCTTCATTAAAATTTACAATGGCATGGCTGGGCTCCACTATATTGAAGACGTTTTGGAGACCGACAGTAAATAATTTTAGGTTAGTTGGAAACCAACTTCGAATTGTTCATAGTTATAATATTAATGCTGTAATTTAGTTTATTAATGATTTCAGAACACGTTATCATGCTGAGAAAACGAGATTAGTTAGACGATATGGTTATGAAGAAAAGATATGGTCTGGTGGTTTATTACCGAGGGCAGAAGGAAAGGCACTTCCTATGCCAGAATACAGGTGATTAGATTAGTTTTATTTAACTGGTAAAGAGCATTACTTACGTTAATGATTTTTCGGGTTGTGAATGTATGACAAGTCATTGTAATGACCTGCGACTTATAAGTGCGAGCCGAGCGAGCGAAGCGAGCGTGCCGCGGCAGCACCCGGCGAAACGCCAGAAACACGATAAATTTGATACTTCTTTCTAAAGTGCTTCCCCTGTTTTTAATTTTAAAAGTTATTTTTTGCTGGAATGTTAAGTTTGTTGTTATTTGAATTAGGTATATATTTTGAAGAACTGTATAAATTATATCACCTAATTACTAAATGCCACTATTACGTTAATTGTAATTGCCACTTTATACTATTTTTAGACCTGAAAATGCTTGGAGTGAACGTAAAGCATTGTTTGGGCAAAATGACTACATTGATATATTGGGACCTGGCAGTTTACACCCAGTGAAGACTCTCTACACTGTTCCATCTTGGATAAAGGGAGTTAGTGGAAAGGAATACCATGTTAGTTATTTTTTACATAATTTTTAACACATGTAAAATAATTTTTAATTTAATTAACCTTTTTAATTGGTCAGAGGAATGAGATTCCTTAGCTTCCTCTATCTATGTATAATATCGCCAAAAATGTTTTACAGATTCTACTCCGTAAGAGGAAAATGTGGGCTAGAACAAGTACCCCTAAACTAAGACCCACTAAATGGAAGGAGTTTGAAAAAAGATTGAGTTTCCTTTACAAAAAACTGAACAGGAAAACAAAAACCGGACCCTCACCAAATTAATGTCTAGAATTAAATATTAGTGTAGTTTATATTGCAATAAAACATTTATTTAAGTTTACGAGAATTTTATTTTTGTGTGATGAATGAGTAGCAAGAAGTTGGTTTTTAGTTAGCCTCAAGCCAATAGGAGTTAGGACCCTCTTAATAAAATCTTAATTAAAAGGATCTCCATGTATTTCTTGATTGTGAGATATTTAAATGAGTATATAAATTGGGATGGTAGCCACAGTTTGTACAGTTTAGGACACAATGTAATGTTTAGGACCATGTGTGGGTCTAAAAAGTAAGGGAGAAGAGTGACACTGACTTGTTTTTTACGACATCGGCGGCAGCCTATCGGTACTCATTGCGCTATGTAGGTAGGTACCTACCTAACTAAATTAATTTTTACTTGATAGATTTGGGGCCTTATCTCACTATTTACAAGTAAGTAAGTATGTAATGGCAAAGGTTTTTATAAAAACATTTTGCCAGCGCAGCGTTACGTCTGCTTATTGATACCAAAAATACAGATAAGTTAAAAAAGCGCCCCAGCCTAATACAAAGGAAAAATATTGTTAGGCACTACCTAGAAGACTACATACCTCCTACAAACAAATACACTATTAAAACTATTTACATCCTATCCTAGTAACACATGGACAACAGGAGATAATACTACAAATTTAATGGTACTGATCAACACTAAATATTTATGGCATTACTGTTAACGAAAGAAGCAACTAAGTTTATGGAGGATGAGTTAACTTTATACAGAATTACTTCAATACCGGTAGGCAAGGGATACATATTTACATTTAACTAAAGTTTCATTAATATTTCACGATTATATCTTGTACAAGAAAAAAAAACATGGTTAGCATGAGTCTCCCATAACCCGCACTCGCATAGCGAAGAGTCCAACAAAATACGTAACTTTTTTAAATGGAACGGTAGGCAGCACCGACGATCCGATCACGAGCGCCAACGTCTCCTCCATGACACGACGTGCCCGAGCCGAGGGCCGAGCCCTTAGAGGCACCCTCGGGCGTGTCGCTCCCTTCCGATTCGGTTGACCTAGGGACGCTAGGCGGTCGAGAGCCTCCCCATGGGGGAGATGCTCGGTCGCCCAGTAATCCCTTAGGAACGGCCGACCTACAGGCTTGAGGACCCTTCAAGGTTTTCACCTTCTTTTCCTGTATTGTCTTAATGTCAAATACTTTTCCAACAATGCGGCGCGGCGCCTTAAATTTTTGCATTAGTCCCATACAAATGTAGGTAATAATTTCTTTATAATTTTATTATACCTACTGCTTATTTCAATTTAACAAGTCTTTAAATGTTCCTCACAGGAGTAGTATAAAGCACTTGTAACACTTGGGAGAAAGTTCGAGTATTGTGGCCCTCGGCTGCGGCTGCGCCTCCGGGCCACAAACTGCTCCCTTGTTAGTAATCTGTCACTTTCTTCCCACGGTGAACAATGCACTATTTCCCATACATTTCTTAGGAAAAATTTACACATTTTTTTATGCTAATCGATCCTGTTTCTAATACGGACACTAGAGTACATTTGAATATGGATGAAAAAACTTCTAGGGGACCACCCAGCTTGGAGTAGGTACCTACCTACTAAAAACCCCGAAATTCCAAAAAGCATTTTCCATTCTTTTCGTATGAATTAACAAAAAAAAATACAGCTGATCATGTTTTTAATACAGATTAAAAACTTCTATGTGGCCAAGGGCCAACCCAGCTTAGAACACTAAAAAAGTCACAAATTGGATGAAACTGTTCTCATGCACATTGTAGGAAATCATTCATTGATTCAATCAGAAATTGTGAAAATGAAATACAACAATAAAATTTAAGACAAATGATCACGTACACGGTATGTTCATAGATATAAAAAAATATCTTCTTTTCTGTATCGACGGTGCATGAGAACAGTTTTTGACTATTTAGTAGGTAGTAGATACTCCGTTCCAGACGGCCCTTTTCAGGGCCACGACCGCGCCCGATGACCTCGGGTGCGGTCCGATGGCTGCTCCCGGTGTCCTCGTCAGGAGGACGCGCCAGGTTGAGCAGTCGTCGGTGAGGAGGCGGCCTATAAGGCCGGCGTCGGCCAGCGGCCCACAGGGGCTGGCGTTAGTCGGTAGCCCCTGTGGGCTGCTGGCCACCAATTGTGTGCCTAGACGGGCAGAGTTGGGACGGTCTCGGAGTAGTTGCGCTCACGTGCGCAGATCCCGAGCCGTCCCGCAATAGCGCACTGGAGGTCAGGCCGGGGAGGATGTTTAGTGGCTATGGAGGGAACGCCTTTACCTCGAGTCTCACATATCCCCTGCGGTTGGCACCACCCCGCAGGGACGATGCGTAAATGCATTTGACCTCCCCGACAAAAAAAAAGGTAGATACTCCAACCTGGGTTTTTGATCTGTATTAGAAACGATCGAATGGTAGATATCCCTTTTTTGCTTTAATCTAAGATTGTATCAGATTTTTTTGCTGCTGCTACGGTTAAGGTACTGCCCTACTGAAAGTTTCCAGCCTGTATAACTAGTTTGTGCTAGCGATAGAATTCAAAGTCTTTTGAGGAAACTTGAAAGTTTGTGGTAGTGTGACCTAAGTGGTTAGTGTAAAATTTTTAGTATACAAAACGACCCGATTCTAGTTGCGTTAAGAGCTCAATTTGTATAGGAAACGCGAACAGCGCCCCTAGCGGAGAGAAGCGCAAATCATGTTTCCCATACAAATTGAGCTCTTAACGCAACTAGAATCGGTGCGTTTTGTATACTAAAAAACTTACACTACCACTCTCTAACCGGCTGTAATACAGAGCTAGAAACTTTTTCGTTGAAATCTTAATTTCTATTCGGCAGAAATGGTGGTTATACCCTAAAGAGGACCGATTGCCAACAACACATAAAAGTTGGAGATCATTTGGATTGACGGGTCAGGTAGGTAGGTACAAATGATTTCACAAACTATAATTTTAATAAAGTTTTATGTTTATATGGCCATTTTGTACATAAATATAATAGGGGTTAAAGTATGAAATTGCCGATATTTTCCTCATTATTCATTAGTGAATAATTCCTTTAATACGATAGCTATGTCCATTATTCTTTTTCAATTTTAAACTTCATTACATGGACATATATTTATATGTAAAATTTTATTCTTATTTTTATTTTTTTTATTAGAAATAAATCTTCAAAAACAGCTCGTCCCAAGAGGTGCCCGTATCCGTTATAAAAATGTGAATATTTTTTTACAGGCAAGTTTTTGACGTGACAACGTCTTATAATTCGATAGAGCCGGCTGCACGCACGAAAAAACATGACGCATGCGGCGTTACCTCGCTCTGATGTAAGGCCGGCAAAACAAATGAAATTAATTTTTTCTTTTGAAAAATGCTACCATTCCATCAGTATTTTCTTAAGACGTTGTCACGTTCAACTATCGTCAGTAAACCGACTTTTTTCAATTATTTTCTCTAAGTATCCTATAGCTTAATATTGTCTAAACATATCCACAAAATTACACAAAATTTAGATTTGTGGTTCCTTAAAAAATGTCAAATATGTTTGTATGGAAAAATTAATTTTCGTTGAATTCTCTATACAAAACGGCAATTTCATACTTAAACCCCTAATATTATAACATTGACGTCGATGGATATTTACAAAGTCTTATCACTTGTACATCTTTGGAATACAAATTCTTCGCTAACATTTATGTGAATGTCAGTCAGTCATTTTAAAAAGTTAGTTTCTGCCGCCATTCCCCAGTCTTCCTTGATAATGTCAGCTGCCTTTTCTGCGATCATGACTACAGGAGCGTGTGTATGCGCGGCGGGTATGCGAGGCATTATGGATGCATCAGCCACCCTTAGGTTCTTAGTACCATGCACGAGCAATCTAGGAGACACTACACCGGACGGATCACCTTCGGGAGTCATTTTACAAGTACCCACCTGAAAAGTACAAATTTCAAGTTGTAACTAATTGTGGCAGTGACTTCAGTGGGGTTAATCTCTCCGTATAGGTATGTAGGTAGGGTATCTACATAAATTATATTATTCTACGTAAAGTAATCCTTCGTATCTACAATAGAATAAGTTCATATAAAAAATAAGGAAGCTAAGCTTCTAATATAACGCCAAATACGCCAATATCATGAAAGAACTATAAAAATAAACTAAGAACTATTGCGCTATAAAATACTACACGCACTAAACCAATTTGTCCAGACCGGCTAAATGGCTAGATCGGGCCCTGCAAACCAGAGGTCACATCTATCCGCCACCCCGCAGTCCAATTACCGAACTATAGCAACCGGTAGATAATTGTACAACTGCAACGCGACTGCTACTAGTTGCGGTTGCTTTTTTGGTATTACGGAAACAAATCGCATAGTGGTCGCACGATAAGTGCATTTGCGACCAAAATGTATGGCAACTAGCGCCACTTGACATTACACTTTTAATTTGTTAAGTTGCCGCTTGGGGCGCTATCATAGCAATGTACGTTCCGTAATACGAATTAAAGTTTTGCTAGCAATAATTGTACAATTATACAACTTGCAACTGTCACTTTGAGATCGCTAATAAGACTGCCGCAGTCTTATTACCGATCTTTAAGTGACAGTCGCAAGTTGTATAATTGTACAATTATTGCTAGCAAAACATAAATTCGTATTACGGAACGTACATTGCTATGATAGCGCCCCAAGCGGCAACTTAACAAATTAAAAGTGTAATGTCAAGTGGCGCTAGTTGCCATACATTTTGGTCGCAAATGCACTTATCGTGCGACCACTATGCGATTTGTTTCCGTAATACCAAAAAAGCAACCGCAACTAGTAGCAGTCGCGTTGCAGTTGTACAATTAGCTACCGGTTGCTATAGTTCGGTAATTGGACTGCCGGACAGCAGAGGCGTGTCAGGAGCAACCAACCATCCAATAATCGCATGCGATCAATGGTTTTGCCTGGAATATGTTGACGAGTCGAGTTATATATAAAATTTTGCTTTAGTGTGAGGTGAGGTTGTCGTATTACTCGAAACTCTTCATGTGCTTCAACCATGATGGAAGTTGTAGGTACCTACGAGTATTAAGACAGATGATCTAGGAAGAGACAGAGTACTTACCTGATGATCTAATGTTATTGAAGTTTGTTTGATAGCACACTCCCAATATTCGTCAGAATCAAAAAGGAAGTTTTCGCATCCTGGGAACGGCACATCATGCAAACGCGTTGCGTATCGTTGAAACGATGACGTTCCTATAACTTTTTGTACCTGTAATTTAAGAATTTTGATAAATACACACTTTTTTTATGTGGTATGATATTCCTCTGAACGCTGCCTGCGCATCGGGTGGTCTGGGTTAGAATCCTGGTAGTTTAACAAAACTGCTCCGCAAAGCAATTGATTACCACATAAAACACCAATTATTAATTATTGTGACGTGTGTTGCCGTGTGATTCCGGCAGAGTAGAATAGCCATCCTCCAATGGGTTTCGTGAAAAGAAGGCGACTAGTGGATCAGCAAAAGGGTAATGATCACCTTATATTCCGTCCACCAATCCGCATTAGGCAAGCGTGGTGGACTACTGCCTAAACTTCCTTCGGCGACAAGGGGAGGCATTGTGTCTTAGTAGTGTGTCGAATTACATAGGCTGTTGTGATGTGACGTGTGTGTGCTTCGAAAACAGCATATTATACTTTCAGAGTTCAAGAAAGTCCGCTGCTGCCGTCGAACAACACGAGGTGAGAATGCCTATCCCCCCCCCAAACTCCCATCCTACACACACAAGTACAGGTCAGCGAAGCTCACTTCCGCCTTCGACCTTATTATCACCTACTATCTGGTGAGAAGGCCAAGAGCTTCCTTATTAAGTCATCATCTACATAAACATATCAGCCAAGAGACACCCACTGTTGGACACAGGCCTCACCCAAGGATCTCCAACCCGGTCGGTCCTGCGCTGCCAGCATCCAGCGGCTTCTTAACCTTCACAAGATCGTCGGTCCTTATCAAGTGATAAAACAAAATACTTACTAATCGTACTCCATCAATTAAAGCTTTTAGGTCTTTGGGGTCATCGAAGTAATTCATGTGGATGAAGGGCTGATCCGTGAAGTTAGCAGTTCGTAGCTTGAGTCTACCAAAGCTTCTTGGTCTAATCAGTACGGGGTTCATGGCAAATGAGTTTTGTCTAACATTTAGTGGAAGTGATCCATACATCTGCCAGTACCATCTATCTGTCACACCTAAAAGTGTTACCTTGGTTAATTTTTCGATGACTTTAACAATTTATTCGTTTGCTTGCCACTAGAGCACAGCATTTTTTTCAGTAATATTTCCTACTGAAAGAATGTTTCGGTGTTGTAGTAACAAATTCAATAGAAGCCTTAACAGAAGTTTCGAAACAATGACTACTTTCAAATATTTTATAGACTTCAATCTATAGACTCCAAGAGTTCCAATTTAGTCGGGCCTCTACCATCGGCATCGCTCAAAGCTCTACGTCCCACTTTAATTGATTATGTCAATACATTGAACGCTTAGTGGTAAAGGGGATGCAAATAAAATATTTTTAGCAAAAAAAATAGGACAACCGACTTCAATGCGTACAAATTTAAACTAAAAAGTAAGAAATAAATAATATTTTTATGAAGTAGTTGAAAAGAGCGTCATAGAAAACCAAGGAAAGTATTGATACACATTTATAATTCTTTATTTATAGTTCATACTCCGATATATTTGGAGCCGGTGCCAGCTAGCCAAGGAGGATAGTGTTTGCAATTTTCGAACTTCACGGAGCGGCGGATTATTTCTTATCTTCATCATTCATTATTATGTATAGTTAATGGATTAATCAGGCTCGTATCTATTAAGTAAGTTTATTTTGCTTAGGCTGGCACCGACTCCAAATATATCGGAGTATGAATTATAAATAAAGAATTATTAATGTGTATCAATACTTTCCTTGGTTTTCTATGACGCTCTTTTCAACTACTTCATAAAAATATTATTTATTTCTTACTTTTTAGTTTAAATTTGTACGCATTGAAGTCGGTTGTCCTATTTTTTTTGCTAAAAATATTTTATTTTATTATTTTTAGTGGAAATAAAGTATATTTTATTGAAAACTGATAGGCCTACTAGGCGCTCATTAAAACTTAATGGAAACTTTAACTAAAACGTTTTTTTTTTATTACTGATTTGTTCAAAAAGGATCGAATTTATATCGATACAATTTATACGGGCCATCTCTGATCTTGACGTACCTAAAAAAGAATCATTAAAATCCGAGTTGTAATACTCATAATTGACGAAGTAATCAGGTAACAAACAAACAAACAGTCGGATAGAGAACTTCCTCTTTTTTTTAAGTCGGTTAACAAATAATATCACGTCTCAGACCTATAGCTCATTACAAATGCCTGCCATTCATTCAAAATGAATGGTAAGTTAATGAACTATGAACCTAGTTATTTAACTTAAGTTCATATTGATTATTTTATAAAATAATTTGTCATAGTTTACGTGTTGACTATTGGACCTACTAACCAAAATTTCACTATTGCATATTAGGTAATAGCAAGTTCAAAAAAAAATTTACATTATTTTTGTGTTCGTGGACGATATTATTGTTTCATCCCCAATGAAATTATCATTTTAACAAAAAAGTACTGAACCAATTTCGGTATAATTTATATGGGACCACCTTTGGAGTATGTCCGTCCTAACGAAAAAAGAATCTTCAAAATCGATTCATAATTGACGGAGTAATCGCGGAACATACATACAAAAAAAAAAAAAAAAAACATACAGTCGAATAGAGAACCTCCTCCTTTTTTGAAGTTGGTTGAAAAACCTCAAATTTAAATGTAGTTTTGTTTTCATATTTTAAAAACGTAACCATCAAAGTTGTTTTAAAGATCTAAGAATCATAGATGGTTCGATATTCTATGCTAATAACATATTTTATAAGTATTATATTAAATCAGTGTGAGGAGCTGTTTATATAAACATAATGTAAGGAATTAAACACGTTTGCAGGTTCGGAAATTAATATTTTTTATTTCTCACTTTAGATTAACAAATCTTTTACAGAAGTGACAACTTAAAAACATTTTTTTCAAGATTGACATAAATTTAAAACTTAAAAATAAATAATAATTCCTACCAAAGGAGGTTGGTTCCTAACATCCTGGATCACATGTAAATTAAGAGGATATATAGGTAGTACCGTGAGCACTGATTGCATACAAACAGAGAAAAAGTTTTACTATCCCTTTTTCTTATCCTATCTTTGATATTTTAGAATGTTTTTAAGACAGTAAAAAGTTAAGTCGGTGCGATTTCCATTTTAATTTTTTTTTAAATAAATGTGAAACCTCTTCTCCTTTTTTGGTTTTTGTAAAAAACCTTGAAATATGTATACCATACACATCGGATTTTCATCGTTTGTATGGAAACTTGCCCGGCGTACTATCATCTTTTTCAATGTAAATAAATTAAGTTTTGGGATTCGGTAGTCAAGATATTCGGTAGTCTATATATTTGAAATCTGCTTCTTCCTATGCTGCTCCCGATTTATTTGGGGTCGGTGTATTAGTGATTTGAATTTTATAGCCGGCCCGACTTTGTGGTAGTTTAATCACCACCTGACGAGTGATCCCCGGGTGATCTGCATCGGGTTCAGAAATTACTTTTTATGGAAAAGGGGACAAACGAGCACTCGGTTCACCTGATGTAAGGCGACCTGCTCCGGCCATCATCATTTGCAATACCAAAGGAATCCCAAATGCAATTAAGGAACGAATGCGCTCTTTTTTTGAAGCTGTCATTCGTATCGGTCCGGGAATACTGCTGGCGAATGTTAGTTCCATAGTCTTGTGGTATTTTACGACAACTATGGGATGAGCAGGGGTATGGGCAGAACAGGCTAGTCCTATCCAAGGCCGGGAACTGCGCGGCCATAATATAATTTAAAATAATAATAATTATCTATTATGTAATGAGTGCAATAAAGAGTAATAAATTGTTGGGCTCTTTTTAAATTTTAGGCACATTTTGTAGAGCGCTTCACCGAAAAGTGAGCAATCCTATTTCAGGACAAGATTTTTTGTAGTTTTCCTTTTTACAATTAAAATTAATAGGTTGATTGTAACGAGTAGCCATGCGAGTTGCCATGAAATATCAGAATACATACCAAGCAAGGATCGTAAGAAGCCCAATAGATCACCGGCGAGGGAACCTCCGCCCATTACTAACTCGATGTCAGGCCGAGTGTCCGAGTGGTCGTCGGTAGCATATTTTGTCCTCGTAAAAGCCAGACCCGCCGCACCTCCTGGCAATGTCAACGGGCCTCGTCCAGCTAGGTAGGAAATGGTGGACATTGGAGATGCTGCTACCATCTGACAAATTGAAATTTCAACTTATCAAGTACTTAAAGATGAAATTTTAAAATATTATGTAACTAACTAGTACGAGATTCATTCCTTCACAGAATTTTTGCTAACGCTTATTACAGTTAATTACTGTTGGGTAAGCTTCTAGTTGTTATTGTAAATAAAATCTTGCAGTACGTGTGCAATCATCATTTGAATTTAGGGATTTCATATCGGTAATTTTATTCTGAAAGTCATAAAATCGTTCATTTAGTGCGCATTACAATTGCAAGGTACTAAAATCAGCATATGTGATAAAACATTACAAACAATTATGTTTATAATTATGCTGATTTTTGTTTCTCTGGTATTATACCTTTACTATTAAACATAATGCTGTCAGTTTAATAGTTACTAAAATACTTATGTTAGATTTCTTAATTTCTATTCTTAATGATACTTACTTTGGATATATTATTTATACTACAATACTTATAACAAAGTACTACTTACATCATTCACACAAATACTAGAATCGTTGACTAAGAATGCGTTTCCAGAGAATGTGACGTGATCCTGAAGATTGTAGCCAACGGGCAGGTCTAGAACTGGATCTACTCCGACTTCACGCAAATGTGCCTCGGGCCCGATCCCAGACACCATCAAAAGTTGAGCTGACCCAATAGAACCAGCTGATAAAACTACTTCTCGGAGAGCACGTACTTGAATCCTGTGAATGACGATTATTGATTAAACTATGATATAATTTATTAAACAGCCGATATAACATAACAGAATTCATTTACATACTATTTATATCACCTTTTATTTCCTTTTGTCAATTCTACTCCAATCGCTGTTTTGGTTTGAGAGTCAATTAATATTTTTTGCACCATAGAGTTCTTTGTTACCTTTAAATTTCGCCTTTTACGAATGGGCTCTAAAAATGCTTTAGACGTACTACATCTTCTTCCATTTCTCATTGTAGCTTGTGGTTTGGAGAATCCAATTACATGCTCCCCGTTGGGATCACGCCATTCATAACCTAATTCTTCGCCCGCTTTTTGAAATAATTCTTCTAAAGGTGATTTATACGGTGCATAATCTATATCTAAGTATCCACCTTTGCCGTGGTAAGTCGAATTTCTTAACTCTCTTATTCTAATATTTTCAGACTTTTTAAAATATGGCAATATGTCAGAGTAACTCCAACCTGGATTACCCATTTTAGCCCAATCGTCGTAATCATCTGGGTGTCCCCTTTGGTATATTAAGAAATTTAACACGCTGCTTCCACCCAGTACTTTTCCTCGAGGTAAAAAACAAATGTTGCCTCTGAGATCTTTACATGCCTTTTCTTCAGGTACCGAAGTGTACATCCAGTTCATTGACGTAATAGATAAAAAGGACGCGAATATTGGTATGTCGGAGAAGAAATTTTCATTTCCTCCAGCTTCTATAAGTAGTACTTTCCATTGTGACATCTCTGATAACCTGTTTGCTAAAACACAACCAGCTGACCCAGCGCCAACAACAATAAAATCGAATTCTTCTTGATCTAAGGGCGTGTAGTCTGTCAAGAATCCTTCTCTAGAGTCTCGTGGTAAGGGACGAAATAAATCTGTCCAAATATCTGACAAGTTGGGGGTCTCCATGGTATAGGCCACGGCGATGTACACGAACAATAGTATAAAGCGCATGGTTTATTCTTCATTCCTGGAAATAAAACAAGTATGAGTTAAACCGATTTAATTCACTACAACCATGATGTTTTATCTAAGTTATGTGAAGGTCGTTCTTTGTCATTTAGTGCTAATATAATCTACTCCTCTGCTTGCCGTATTCGAATACAAATGTCCCTACGATCACAACTATTAGCAATTAGTAAATCATGTCACACACATGTCTAGATCTGTACATAACTAAAGCGTTATTAAAATCTTTAGATTATGTTTTGCGCAACATATTTACTTATACACTTCAATGTCCTACGAGCACTGTGAATTTGTAATTCCGAATAGGTACAGTTTGGATTGCAAAACATTTAATTTGCAGTATTTATTCCTAGTAGTGTCTTGCGTTTACGATTACGGAGGGAAATATTTTTTTTATATTAAATTTTTTAACAAAATAAAATAGGTGCAAGACTCGGGATAAACCTACATAATATGTAATGACAAACATAATAATGTACAAAGTAAGTACCACAATAATATAGCAAAGCACAAAAAAGTAAATGAATATGAAAGTACAGATGGTAATTTTACATTAAATAATCGGTCCACGATTGAAAGAGATATCGGCGAACAAACATAACATTAATACATCAGTGGAATATAGAACCTCCTCCTTTTTGAAGTAGGTTAAAAACTAAAAATAGCAGTGTGAAAAATGATCCCTTACGGCTAGTGGCGTAGCGTGGGTATCGGCCGCCCGGGGTGGAAGATAATTTTGCCGCCCTCTTATTATGGTATTTCAATTTAATGTATACTATGCAATACACACTAAGAAGTTTAAAATGTATAGATGCGTTCCTCTCTCGAAAATGGCAACGAAAAAGGCAGGCAATTGCCGGACTTACATTCAGTTTGGAACTAATGAAAAAAGAATCGGGAACGCTCTCGCATTTTGGGATGGTCGACTGCTTAAGAAAATATCATACGAAATTGTTTTAATAAATAATTTCATATGAATATTTTTTTGGGTTTACAAACGAGTAAATATTTTTATAACACATTTGCTCGTAAAGGGTCTCTTATTTCACCAATTTCAATATCGTATTGTATCTCATTACGCGCTTGTGCGATAATGTAAAGTAAAACGCACGGTTTATCAAGAAGCTCCGTCTAAAAACGTACGGTACATAATATCACTAGTTGCTACATATTAATATCAATCAAAGGGATCCCCGAATTCGTCACAGAATAACTAATGAAAAATTCCATACTCTTTTCAATAGGTCCGAATTTGTAGTTGGCCTAAAAATATGAAATGGTTTAATTTTTTTTTATTTATTGTGAAATTTTGCCGCCTCCTCAAAAGTGCCGCCCGGGGCTGGCCGCCCCCCCTGCCCCCCCTACACTACGCCACTGGCCTTATGCTTTTAAACCACTCCAATGTTTGAGAGTCGCTGTTGTACTTATGTTTTAATAATTTTCGTTTACAATGGTATGTATTATATACTACCTTTACTTATATGATCTGGGTATACTACCAATGAAAGTAAATAAATAAGTTTAATGCTATATAATTTATTGAAAGTTTGCCAAAATTTCAGTAACCACCTATTGACAAGGTTCCTGGTACCACAATATAGAGAACGATATAGTATTTTGACTCCATATATACAACATGTAAATTAAATAACCAACACCCTGAATACAGGTGGTTTGGGATCGGCTTCTGAGTTGATTTCAATAATTCTTTTTAAAAAAAAAACATAAAAAAAGTACCCAGAAAATATTGTACAACATTTTTGGGTACTTTTGTTTTTTTTAATTTTTTTTTTAAATATTGAAATCAACTCAGAAGCCGATCCCAAACCATCTGTATTCAGGGTGTTGGTTATTTAATTTACATGTTGTAGTGACGAATCGGCGCACGCACACATACAAACGTCGTTTACACGGCGGTATTCCCGAGGATCTTAATGAAGATGTGCGTGTAGCTGCAGTGTCTTTGCCACAGAAACATCTAGCCTCATTCACCTAACACCATCATCTTTCAAAAGCTGTCTTAGATTGAGAACTAATAGTAGTGCGAGTCGTGTTAGACCTATTGTTTTATACTTTACTGACATTAGCACTCGTTGTAGTGTACGGAGGAGCAAGACCAAGCTGAAAGGCTCCTCTAGCACTAAGTATTAGTAAGATCAACATTTGCCGAGTTTCCGTTCGTCAAAGCTGATTTCGCTAAGTCCACCGACCCGAATTCGACCGAGTCATGGTCGTATTGATTTGATCAAAGCAAAACGTAATTTTGCTATTCTGCTGCTACGACATATCGTATAAGAAATTTAATTGTTTTATTACACTTATAATGAGATTTGCGTACTATAGAGACTTGGGCAAAATCATTTGGTCTTATTATCAACCCAACTAAATCTCAGGCCATGATTGTTGGAAGCTCTAGATTAAGGAGTAAGCTGGATTGGAAACTGGTCCCTTTAGTTACATATAACGGAACAACTATTTCTTACACCGAGAAAGCTAAAAACCTAGGCCTCATCATGGACTCTCATATGTCATGGTCTGCGCATATTGGTGAGTTAAGCCGACGTATGCACCATTCGTTTCACTCTCTCAAGCGACTTCAATATTTCCTCCCTTTTAAGACCAAAATTATGCTTGCGCAAACTCTTCTTCTCCCTATTCTTGACTACGCTGACGTTTGTTATCTGGATATCACAGAGGAGCTACTCAACAAATTGGAGCGTTTGCAAAATATCGCGATTCGTTTTATCTTTGGGCTTCGGAAATTTGACCATGTTTCCAAATACCGCGAGCAGTTGCAATGGTTGCCTATCCGTGAGCGGCGAAATGTGCACATCCTCACTATGTTGAATAAAATCCTCAAAGATCCTAATTCTCCTCCTTATCTACGTTCCCGCTTCCATCTCCTACCTGCACCCTCCCGTTCTCAACGCTCCTGTATTACTAGGATGCTCCAGCTACCTAGTAGTAATACTAACTTCTTTTTCCATTCCTTTACCGTTCGTGCTGCTCAATTATGGAATCGACTCCCATCAGACGTCCAGGAGAGTCCTTCAGCGCAATCTTTTAAATATAAAATAAAAAAACACTACCTCTCACTTCTTTCACAGTCGTGACTAACTTTCTTCTGGTTCAAACAGTCTTTCATAGTCTATTATATATCTATTTATCATTATGTATTTATTTTAATATATATTTATGTATTTATTTTAATATGTATTTGTGTATTTATTTAATTATGTGTGTACTTTATGATTATTTATGTTAATGTTTATTCATATACCTATATAGGTATGCCATATTAGTTATATAAAGGAAAATTAGCATTCTTTTTCTTACAACCGTGCACTTGATGTCACCCGCTTATTATTTTTGTAGTCTCTTACATACATTCTGGGTTGACTGGAAGAGATCTCTTTTAGAGATAAGTTCGCCCTTGCAAACCTTGTTACCTTATGTTTGTTAAATATTAACTGTGAAGTGCAATAAAGAGTTTAATATAATGATGATATTTTTTTAGGACACCTAGTTACCTTCAGTTTATAGCGTAGAGACGCCATAATAGTCAACATTAGCACTTAAGTGACTCTAATAATGGCTGTAGTACATAAATTACCGGCGTAGGCATGCAAACTTGAAGTCTTTGAAAGGCTGATGTGACTAGCAAATTATTTTGCGAGTACAAATAGGTATTCAATAAGTACATTAGTGCATGCGTGAACATAGACTTTAAATGTATAGGTAAAGGTAAAAGTGTAGAGCATACAAACAAACACAAAATACATAACATAGTGTTTATAAAGTACCCATTGCTCCGTATTTTTTAAAATTATTCTGTATGCAATTTTTCTAAAATTCTTTTGTCCCATCAGTCTTTCATTGTAATTTAGAATACGTGCTAAATGATTGATGGTTTTTCGTTATTGGCAATACGTACTCGTGTGCATCTAAATATATCTATTGCCTATAAGAGGTCAGAGGAATTTTGTATACCAGATAATAAAGACTTATAGTTCGGCTTGCCATAATGTTTTAAAGTAAAGTTCGGACGTATAAAAGGAAGACGCGTTAAATTTATGATTGGGGAAATCTCTAGTTCATTGGTAAAGATCACGAAAGCCAAGTTACCAAGTGCGCGGTCGGCACTCGGATGCGAGTGTCCTTTCGCGCGAGTATTACCTTTTAGCCCACTTCGATCGGTCTTCGGCATCCTTGGTAGAGAGACCGTTGTCCTCCTTCGCGATTTCAGCCAGCGTTTCTTAGGCCTGCCTCTTTTACTGGAACCTGGCAGAGGTGGCATGGCAAGACATTTATTGCCAAGGTAGGTTACCGTCATATCAAGACATATGCACGGACCTCCAATAAATTGACAGTAGTAGAAAGAGAATTTTGTTAAAGTTATGTTTGAGCGATTGTAGGTAATAATGCTCAAAAACTTCTGGCCCGATATAAAAAGTTTTCGCTATTATAATTATACATTTTCTCTGAGTATGACACAAAGTATGAGGTTTTATGTTTTACTCTGAACTACTTCGATAATTAATTACTTCATAATACTTTTTTGCAAGCCATGACTTTCAAAAAACAGGTTTTTGATTTAGAGGAAGGGTAACAGCTTTATTCTGTGGCATTGATCAAGTTACCGCACTTGAAATGTAACAAGTTCATTATTTCTGTTTTCATATTCAGGTTACAGTGAGTATTTACGAAATTGAGACACAAATATGACAATATGGTATGGTTACAATATCTTCACAAATAATATTTATTTCGAGAAACTTTTATTAAAATACTAGCTGTGGTAATTTCACACTACTGTCCTATAACATTGAATTTGCAGGAAAAAAAAATGAGGACTAATTGTCAAGATAAAAACTATCCTATCTTTCAAGTTGGATCAAACTGCACACGGTGTACAAATTTGATTAAATAGGTTAAGTAGTTTAAGAGTCCATCGCGGACAAACAACGTGACACTTAATTTATACATATTAAGATTATTTACCTAAGTGAAATTATTTTAAATATAAGTTAAATTAAATATTTTTTTAAATCGGTTCAGGAGATCCTTGGCTCCGCAGTCGTGGGAGCTTCTGAACGATCGTAAACGTTGAGCAACTTTTTCAAGAGAGGTAAGTAGGGCACAGAGGATTAGCAGCATGAATTTGGAGCGCCCAAACTGGAGCAGTAGGTACCTACAGAAGACCGTAGTCAAATAGCTCTTCACTTTCGTAGTAGAGCAGTGTTTCTGTCAGTGAGTAAGGTTACGGGGGGTGACACATCCGTGTTTTCACGATCATTTTTGCAAACACATGTATCATAAATAAAAATGAATCGTCGAAGTGTATGTGTAACGACTGCTCCAAATTGAATAATCACAAAAATTCTACCCTTGGTATCACAGGTAAGCTTCTGGAATGGTTCTCCTCTTATCTTGGTAATCGCAATTCCATAGTTGTGCTGAGTGGCACTCGTCCAAACCTTTCTTCTCGCCGTCTGGTGTACCTCAGGGTTCGCATCTGGGTCCAATCCTGTTTAATGTTTTTGTAAATGACATTGTGTCTACATTCAAACATGCGAATTGCTTTCTCTATGCTGAAGACATGAAGTTGTTTCAACAAAAGCAATGTCTACGATGGTTCGCACTGAAAAATACGTTGCTTTTGGCTTCGCTAAATATATGCCGGTCCTTAAAGTGAGTACCTATCTATCGATGTAATTTTACATTGATATAATAATAATAAAACGTAACGGGATTTACGTGTTGATAAAACGAAATTACATGTAAAACAATGGGCGTCGGTCGTCATGAAACTCGCCAATAAATTATGCAGACCAATTCGCGTTGTTTATTGGACGGAGCGATATTATCTTGTACGAGGTTATGGACGATCGTAACTTACCCACTAAATGGAAAGAAATTATAATAAATTTTCATCAATTCGTAAGCTATTGCGACACGCTCTAGGCTTACAATGTTATTGGATGTTGAATAATGTTACAACATATGAACACACTTTAAAAGTGGACAGGGCGAATATGGAGCCAGATAATTGATGAAACACTTTTATGATAGCCACGAAACGCTACTCTGTATTGAATTATTTAAATAACCTTATTGTTTATACAAGTTTGTTATCACCGCATGCTCCCAACTAGAGTTTTTCTTGCTGGTCCTTTCTTCTGTATTCTCGGTGCTTTTCCTAGTTTTCCCGAGCTATCGATAACAGGTGTGGTATTGTACCTGCTTGTATTTTTTTAATAAAATGTATTAAGAATCTTTATCATTAGTTGAAGATCATTAGTGTGGTCTAAGATGTTTCATTTGTAAATTAAATCAGTCTTCGTAATTGTTATTGAAGCATAGTGAATGTTTCTTTCAATCATATAAAAGCTACGGACGCACGAATTCTAAGAAGTGCAGAAATTTCCCCTTGTTTATTGTCTATCTGTGCTGTTTTGTGGATAAATTGAATCAGTTCTAAGTTCTACAATGACGTTGGTGGCAATATTGCGCGAAAATGGTAATCAAGATTTATCCGATTTCCACAGCGTATAGATTTATGGATATTAGAGAAAATGGCCATTAGACATAAATTACATACCTTAGTAACTTAGCAATTATAATAAAGAAGCAACCATTTGCATTTAACATTTAGTGCTCATATTAAACACAAAGGGAATGTTATGAAATTAGCTAATTACAAAGCTCAAAGCTTTAAACTTACTTATGTCTTAGGAATGTTTAATTAAGTTTTTTATTTAACGATTGTACCCTTAAGATTTATGTATTACGTAAGAGCTGAATATCGTTTGTTTGTATAATGTGAATTACTCAGGATGACTGAGCGATGAGATACCTGTCTACCTAATCTGAAGTCCTCAGCTCGAATACCGGTGGGGTAGTTGTTTGAGTAATCAATAATGCCATCCTCTGTGTATGTTTCAAATGTTTGTATATAAGTATATAAGCTTATCGACTATCATACATAACACACGAACTTAATGACATTTTAGGAAACATTAATTGCTGGTATTGTGCGATTATATAACATTATTATTAGTATAATGAGAAGGTGCTGTTCATTGAAATATTAAACAAAGATGTCTGACGTCTCGTGTTCGCACATGCTAAAATGTAGAGCTAACAGCCCTAGTACTATGTAGGTGACTCGGTGCCATATATGTTACGTAATACCTCACCCTGCTGTACCGGTTCCAATTGGGTTTTCTTCCTTTCCGAGACCTTATTACGACATTTGAGCAATTTCGCGCGTGATGAACTTGAAAATTGATTCACGTTTGGAATACAATCTAAAACGGTGTGAATTAAATTACGAACAAATTGTGATTTAATTGTCTTTTGTTATAAATCATTGTTTTGTAATTTATTCTGAGCAAGCAGGTGTTGTTTTCTTAAATCAATATTTGTATTTACAATTTATTTGTCGCCTTGTCGTGTGCGGTATATCAGCGACAGATAAGGTATGTTTATCTTTCAGTATATTGCAGCCCCAGTTTCTTAAAATTTAGGAACGGTACTTAGCAAGAGACTTTACAGCAACTAACTGACCAACGTACTTTACAGCAACATTATGAACGATTCATAATGTCGATGCAAATGAAGATTTACGATAATTTTACTTGTGATTGCCAATATTGTATATAGTTAATACATGTACAGAAACTACTGCAAAAATTTTCGGCGCCTAATGGACAGTAAAAAATAATCTTAATCAGTTTTTTTATATCGCAAGGAAAATACCTGATCAGTACATCTCTTTACCTTTCTAAATCCTGCTTGCACATCCCATATTCTGTCACTCGTTTCTTTCAATCAGAACCTTAGCATACAGTTTGCCAACAACGCTGAGAAGGCTTATCCTGCGATATTTTTTGCATTCCAGCTGCGACAGTTTGCCTTTTTACTTTCTCGTAGAGGAGGTCTTGTAATTGTCAAAAAATTTGACGTCGAGATTTTGACGGTTTTACACCTTTTGGACCTACCAAAGTCCAAAATATTTTTTTTGGAATTATTTCTCTGTGTGTTAGCAAGATAACTCGAGTATGCTTTAACTTATTGCAACCAAATTTAACATGCATTTATGACATAAAAATGTAAAGTTTCTATCAACTTTTGAGACATCGATTTCGAATGTTAAGCAACCAAGTGCGCGGTCGGTACTCGGATGGGTGAACAAAATTTAACATGCATGTACGACATCAAAATATAAGATTTCTATTAACTTTTGAGTCGTTTCCGGTATATGAGAAAGTCACGGGGAGACCACTCACGATTTTTATAGTGGTACTATTACCGCTTTGCACCAGTCTCCTGGTACTCGACCGCTTTCCCAACACAAGTTAAAAAGGCAGTGTAGCTGTTTGCAAACACTACCTTCCCCAGCTCTCAGCAACTTTACTGAAACCTTGTCATATCTAGCAGCTTTTCCTGAGTTCATATTTTCACTTCCACAATACTTATTTCATTTTCATTCCAATCCTCTTCCATGTGTGAAATATGACCTTGTACCTACTTCATCACGTTCTTTTGTTTTCTGTAGTTAATGTGATTAATTCAGTTTTTTTATTAGTTTGACTGGGAAGCCCATTACTTTCACCTCGTATGTTGGTTAGTGATGATAACATTGAAGGTGAAACCAAGCTTCACCCTTCTTTACTCTGTGCCGGTTCCTCTCAACCACGTGGTGACTGGGTCACTACACTCACTAACTGTGGAAATATATCAATGGGCAAAGGGGGCGATCTGGGCTGGCGACCTTGGTCATACCAAATAGAGCGTCACGCGCGTGCGTAAAACACTCAGAAAACACACAAAAAAACTATTGAACTGTTAATTTTTCTTAAAAAGATACTACTTTTCTCATATGAATATTTAGATAGTCAAATCATCTATAAAATTAATAAAGTTTCTAAGCCCTTTCGCTTTTTATTTTTACTTTCTCGTACGTAGTATAGAGGAAGTCTTGTAATCGTCAAAAAATTCGACCACGAGAATTTGACGTTTTGTCCAAAAATACCGTTTTTGGAATTATGTCCGTGTGTGTGTCTGTGCGTTAGCACGATAACTCGAGTATGCTTTAACTTATTGCATCCAAATTTAACATGCATGTATGACTTCAAAATATAAGGTTTCTATCAACTTTAGAGTCGTCGATCACGAAAGTTAAGCAACCAAGTGCGCGGTCGGTACTCGGATGGGTGACCGAAAATTTAACATGCATGTGTGACATCAAAATATAACGTTTCTATCAACTTTTGAGTCGTTTCCGGTATACGAGAAAGTCAGGGGGAGACCACTCATGATTTTTAAATTTTTCAATACTACGTATACGAGAAAGTAAAAATAGTTCTTAGTAACTGTAGAGAAGAATCATAATAACAATAACATTCGGTACCATATCGGTACATTTTGCCGGCTAATCAGCGACTGGTTGTAAATGAGTGAGTTACGTAAATACATAAAAGTGATGTGAAAATTTTAGTAAGCATTAGATGCTAGTGTCTATAAATATTTTACAGCTGAATATATGGAGACAGTAGCTTTATGTACACCATCATGAATATTTTATGCGTATATCGTAGAGTTAAGGTTCCGTTGCTCTTTAGGAAATTTATTGTATCTAGCTGTAGTTAACAATATAAAAAAAATAATTAAAGGTGGACGTTCATTTAGCCGAACCGAATGCGCCGAATTTTAGAACTCTTCATTCCCCGGAAATTCGGTTACCGTCACCTGATTCGACGCGGGTGATGCGGACGACTCGGCCGATGCGCTAACATTCATTCTATTCACATTATTAATGCTACGGCCACACTTAAAGACGAAGATTCGTGTTCACGTGAACAAAAATAAACTAAGTCAACTAAGCGCGCGAAGTGTAGCCAACCGCACGAACTTTGTCGCGATAAAACCCTTTGATGTGCGGCAGTTTACCGACACCCACGCGAAAGGCATTCGCATTCGCGAACATGATTCGCGATAGGACGAACTTGTTGGCCAGACGTGTCGCGACAACGCAAATCTTCGCGTTATCGCGATAGTGTGGCCGTAGCATTACAGTGCAATGATTTCTTCGCGCAATGATTTCTTCGACACGTTCGGCGCGTTCAGCTCGGCTAAATGTGTGTCCACCTTGAACCTGCTTTTTAGATTATTTATAGTCATGTAACAATTACTGACGTACATTATGCCTATGTTTCAGTATTTAAGCAAATAGTTTTATATTAAACTACTTAGCCCCAGTTATCATAAATCCCGCCAAGTAAAATTTTGCCACCTAGATAGCAAACGAGAAATTCTCGGTTTGTACAAACCGAGAATTTCTCGTTTGGTATCTAGGTGCGGTGCGGTCACCATCAAAAGTAGATGATCACTTTAGTACCTTGTCATAATAATAATTCATACATAACTGTCGCAACTATTACTGCACAAACGCTGGCGTTGCTATGACATGGTACTAAAGTGATCATCTACTTCTGAAGCTGACTGTACCCCGCTCGGAGTTTTAGTTCATGTAAGTTCATATCTACGGTTATTTACCACTTATGGTGTTAGCCCTGGGCAAGTGTGTGTTCTGTATTTAACTTATTTGTATGCGATTTAAATTCTAATGATTTGCATCTCATTGCATCTCGTGACTTGTGTGTATAACATGTTATTTAAATTTTCACAGTGGCAGAGTTTAAATTGGTAGGAGCTAAAATGTGTTTTCATATACAGGTTGAATTTTTCAAGTGGGCCTTCAAGGCCAAATCCTAAATTATAAGGAATGTCGAAAAATGCTCAAAGGAGTCGCGAGTCCGATTTTGAAGAAAACAAAAACTGCATCATTGGATTTTTTGAAAAAAATAATGATACCGCTTCAACCAAGGTGAAACAAGAAATATTTTATTAAAATTAAACATTTTTCATTAGTTTCCCTATATCATTACTTCCCAGAAATCGATCCTTATTAACAACACTATAAAATGTTGTAATAATATAGGCTGTTTTTTTTTTCAAAATCATTGGGTTCGATTCCTGGCTAGGTTAATTGATTTTTAAAAAAAATCCAATGATGCAGTTTTTGTTTTCATCAGGTCCGTTCTAATCCTGAGGCCTAAGATGAAATGCCTTCAATGCCCAGTAATTACACTGGCTACCTTTCCCTTCAATCCGAAATACAGCAAACTTTTTCACGGCTGAAATAGGAAAGGCGATGGTACCTACCCAAACGACCCTACATTCAGGCCTACCACCTAGTATATGTGGCGCCAATATAGATTAATTTTTTGTGCGAATAATTGGAACTATATCTAACATCCAGATTCCACTAAATTCTATTGGAGTTTTATCACTTCGAAGTTGATATCTAAAATGTTACTTTCTTCATACGCACCTTAACTAGTACAAAAAATCCACAAATTTCATTACCGGCGTCGCCGGCAATTGCACATCATTCACAAATTGCACTGAACTGTTAACAAATAATCACTCTATATAAAAAAAAACCGATCACAATCAACACTGCTTCTGAATAATGGTGGTGGTGCAATATTGGAAAACTTCGTTTTTTTTACCTGGACGTAGTACGTACAATTCACGCAGCACAGCCTACGTTAAATGGTCGCGCGCGCGGTCCACTCCACGCAATATAAGGTCGCAGGCATCTATCGGCCTTCGTCGCGGGTAATTGAGACTTAGGAATATATTTTTAATATAAATCGTATAAAGTAGGCTCGCTACGTGCGTAGTATCGTGCCGGTCTGTGGCCGGGGTTTTAAATGCAATTAATAGTCTGCGGTTAACAGTGCGTAATGTAGTAGCTTGTATTACTTGTGCGTAAGCACTAAAACAATGTCAAGTGTTCTCAAAGGTTTGATTACAAAATAACGAGAGTGACTTACAATAAAGTAGCGAATACGAAGTACGCAAAGGGTACTTTTAAAGCTATGCATTTAGGAGCACTTAAAGCCTGTTCAATTACTAAGGCATGTTAGCCTCATTTATAAATGGATTTCAACAGTACAACTTGATCTACCTAGGTTCCAATATCAGTATATAACGATATGACGATGGTTCGTGCCAGAAGGAAGTGCACAGGGGAATTGGCATGGCTAAGAGCGCCATATCTCAGATAGAATCTGGAAATCTGGAGAGATCGCAACATTTCGGTAAGAACCAAACTGATACGGACTCTAGTCTTTCCTATCTTTTCGTATGACGCTGAGACTGGACACTGAAAGCTGCAGACCACAAACGCATTTGAGAAGTAGTGTTGGACAGCATTTAGGACTAACGTCTACAATTCTACATATTACGAGAACTCAAAATCCCCTCGTGGCTGTCATCCGAGTGTTTACGCAGAATCCTTGAATATTTTGGTCACATTGCAATAAAAGACGGCGACCTCGAAAAGCTCATCTTTAGCGGAAAAGTACTTACATGGGAAAAGGCCTCGTGGACGCAGCCCAAAGCGTTCACCACGCCCTCCACATCGCCTGAGATAGAAACAAATAAAGAAAGACCGTACGCGAGAAAGTGATGCTGAAGCGAGGTCACGACCCTCGACACCGAGGAATACGATGCAAGAAGAAGAAGAAACGAAGAATAATATGGAATACATTTTATTGTACCCTAACAACGAATAAAACAATAATTATTAAAGCGAAAATGAAGTGTTCACACACAGTCGTAAACCATTTCGATTCAGAGAACCTTTCCAGAACGATATATTACATCTGTATAATAAAATTACGTTCAATTAAGAATGAATTAGTGGTTCTGTTTTGTATAAAAGATACATATAAATTACACATATATTGCAAGTATATTAAAGTTATAATTGGTCCTGAGATAGGTCAGGATGCCATGGATGACGTAATGTCGACACTATAATTACTGCCATTATTTGCCTTATTTAATTACTTTAATTTTCTGCGCTAACGTTATTTAATAAAAAACGTTATTTCTTTTATGTAAAGGGTAATGTCTAGCACCACTGTTGTGATTCTAATATTTTTGTCTTTGGTAGAAATTATACAATCAGTAAAAAAAACGTCACGAGCAATTGATTCTCTTTCTTTCTCTATACGTCATTACGTTGTTTTCTCTCATCTAACCAAATGTGCCTGAATGTGACACGTCTTTAAGCACTTTCAATTCTCGTCCCCTTGATCGATTATGACGATTTGGAAGCATTAGGCATTAGCGATCGTAGTAATAGATAATACATAGGTAATAAGGGTAAATATTACAAGCGCTAATGCGCTTCTTATAAATCGTCCTTTGCATAACATGATCAGATGATCACCCTCACCCCCACCGTACCCCATCTGCAAGAGTGTACCCTGTTCATCCACGACGTGCTATTCTAGATTCACATGTGTACCTGGGTGCTTGTCCTCGATCCCTCTACGTCACATGTCACATACCTGTATACTTAGTATAAGTTTTATTAGAATAAAGAACGTAACTATTTGAGTTTACGTTACCACGTCAATTTGTAACGGATACGTGATTTGCACTTTATGCACTAGGGGCGCTAATCACCTTTCCTATATAAATTTGAGGTCATACATAACGCAAATAAATTAATAGTTATGTTTTTATACTAAAAAACTTACACTAAGGGTACTGAACTGATCCCTTTCCATTTGAATGATGCAGAGATTCTAGACGACACTGAGACTACCTCTCGTAAGATGTGAGGGTATCTACCCTCTACGAGAAGCTAGCCCTACAGGAAAGATGTCCTCGCTTTCTTTGTCCTCGTTTTTCTTCAAAAGATCTCCGTTGATGGATTCACGAATCACCGTGTAAGAAGTTTCAATTCTACACAAGGTTTTATTTTTCAAAAATATGTAGTATTACTAGTATAGTATTATATTATCTGTGGTAGTATTATAATTAATAGATTCGGTTTCTCTAGTTTAATGATCTCAATTTGCTTTATCATTTTGATTGGAACTCTTATTTAAAATCAATTAAAATATAGTATAAAACTAAGTCGCGTGTCTGCCATTCTGTATGTGTGTATGATTTTTCCAATCTCCAGAACTTTTATACACATGGGTTTCCGTCGTAATATGTATTTTTCACGTAGAATATTGAAAATTGTGGATGGGGAAACTTGGTATTTGAAAGAAAGAAATGTTTATTCAGATAAAATATTCATATTTGAGAAAACCAAAGCCTGGATGGTTCGTTAGCGTATAACTAGACAATTTAAAATTAAGAGGGATAAGAAAAACATTGTTTAGCGCATCTCTTAAATATTATTATGTTACTTACGTAGAAGTTGAAAAATATTTGGCTATCAATTAGCTTAATAGTTATTGTGTCAATGTTAATGGAAATGCAGGTTTTTTCTTGTTTGTGCCAATAATTATGACCATATACAGGACTTTTCCGAGCATTTCTTTGATTAGATGTATGATACATGTGTGATTGGGTATTTATACTAACGTCTTAAGTTTGAGTAGGTGCTTATAGTTTTTCTAACACTAAATTATACGATTTCATGCTGGGTACACCGTATTCATTGGTACACCTACAGTAAAAAGACAGATTACTCTAAATCATTAAAGCAGGATGAAATGAGGTTTATGAGCCAAAAGTTAAGCAACCAAGTATACGGTCGGTACTCAGATTGGTGACCGAAAATATTTCAAATCGATTTTCTTTCTTGCTTCGGATAAGGCACGTTAAGCTGGCGGACCCAGGTGCTGTCAAAAGATAGCAGTCGTCTTTTAGGAGGGTTGATGTCAGGTCCTATGGCTTAGAGGCTCTTGGCCTTCATTTAATCCAATTTCAAGTAAAGATAAGGTCGAATATGTGAGCTTCATTCGGTAACCTTAACCACAGGGACTGGCATGTTAACCATAGCTTTTTGAACACAATATTGCTGTTAACACTATCGTTATGGCGACAAATACTTATACTTTAATTACAAGTACGTAGCCAGCCTGGCTCTAAAGAAGTCTTACCAGTACCACCTATAAAAACAAGCCAAGATTCGAAATTGAACCCGGCACCGCTGCGCTGGATCTAATTCCGATGAAATTGAAGTGAATTTCTGGCGTGAGTGACCCCCTGGTGTTATTAGAGTTGATTTGTTGCAATCACCGTTTACTATCATATGGGCTTTATGCTTGAAAACTCATTTCCCTGTTAATTACTACTGCTAGTGTAGTGTAACCTTGGTGTAGACAACTTGAATGATTCGACTAGCTGCACCGGTAGGTATATCTCCGTTCACATTCTGCGACGGCCGTACGACTCCGAACCTCCGAACGGACTCGAGATATTCCGAGCCTTAACAGTTACCTGTACACAAGATCATTATTATATTCTATTCTTAATTATTGACTTCAGGACACTTAAATATATTGCACATTTTGCTTTCCACAACTCGCATAAAAACTCTTGATTCTTATCATAAAGAAGAACTTGAAATGTTATAAATGTATACTTATTTGTGAACTCGATTGTACCAAGTAACTGTTTCAGCAGGCATTAATTTCTTACATAAGAACCGAAATGGTCGCATAGGGTACTATTTTAGAGGTGCTTCTTCCCACGTACGATGAAATTGTGACGTAATTTCTGAATTTTTCCCCAAGATATTATTGACTGATATTCTTGAAGGATTTTCTTAAATAACTTTTGCTGATAGCTGCAAATGACCTTTTATTTTTAAGAGCCTCTTAAAAACCTCTGACCTTGGTGGTCTTTATCAGGCTAGAGCCCGAAAAGAAGGTGAACAGTGTCTTCCGTGAGGAAGTCTCAAGGTCGTTTACTCTCGAGGCTCAGATCTTGGCTGACATGTGCCATTACGAGGAAGTCTTCAAGGAGGGTGCGGAATGGTTGAACAAAGTCGCCAACACACAAATGAGGTAGCTGCCACACTCTTGTGGTTATTAAAGTCACATGACACATTTAATATAATATCAAAATTCATTGTTCCGAAAAGAACCAGTTTTGTCGAGATTGTGACCTACTCAAAACGAGGTTATCAGTTATCGAAAGGACACCGGCGCGCTAGGGTCAATTTTAATATTAATAAATTTTAAAGTACCTTCTTAGTTGAAGTCATTCTAATTTAAAGGTTCGATCCCATGAGAGATACAATGTTGTGCCCGGTTTGGTTGGTAGTAGGACATATTTGAAGCCCACCTAGATTGCAACTACTATCTTATCAAAGAATAGTGTTATGCTTATATCAATAATGTTAACAGCTTTATGGTTTTCCGACCATTAATGATAACCCTCAACAACCGAGAGACTGGCCAAACTTACATCCAGTGTCGGTCTTTTCGTCACCTGGGTACATTCCCGTTGTTTCCCACTAATGTCCCTCACTGGTGGACATCGGAACTATTTATATGAGAAATTATTCCCAATATCCACGATGTTAGTGGGGAAAACTGGGAATATACCGTCACCATTAGATGAGGTGAAGAACAAGGGCTACCTTGTCTACGACGACACGTGATTATGTCATAAAATATTGTGTAAATCCTTGGAGTTCTATGACGACTTACATTTAAGTGTAGTTTCGAGTTTAAGGTGACCAACTTTTCTTGGCCGACCTCTCATTCTTTAAGAAAATTCATGGACTCCAAAATCTTACCGTGTGAATATTAATTTTATTGTCTGATTTTCTTAAATGTCTTAAAGGTTACTATAAATTGAATGATTTTTTGGTCTTAAGTACTATTGCAAAATAACTCGTGCCTGTTGTTATTATGTATTTTCTTGGATTTTGTGACAAACTTTTAGTGCTATTGCCCAAACGATAAATAGGGATGATGGCTGAAAATTTCTGATTTGTCTATCAGATAGAACATAAAAAATATTGGGGACGTATTTTGTCTTTTATCACGTAAACAAATAATGAGTACGACGATACAATGTGTTGAAATATCGTGTGACGTCACGATTTCGTACATATCCCCCCACAACTGAACTTAGATGGTCTAATCAGCGAATTAGGAATGATACCTAATTCGTTGGGTCTAATATATCTTTTAAATATGTATTGATTAATTTGATTAAGAAATAAATACGTAAGTAATGTTTTTTTGGTAATCTTTCTGACGGACTTATTACATTTTTACCCAGTCATTATCCGTATTACGCATTATTGCCCGAGCGATGATCTACCTTAAGGCTAATAATGATAAGGCTTGCCTTCTGCTGCACCGAGGTGTGTACTCATGCTTTCAGACACCAATCTCTTGCGGTTTAAACGACAAAATCATTTCTGGTTTGCTCTATGATTTGATATATTTGTTTTTATAAAGGAGACAAATTAACGTTATTCTCTTCTACAATGTCATCATTGTATAAACAAATAAGCATGTAGCCTTTTTGGCAGCGCGATAAGTGATACAATACGATATGGTTCGATGCTTCAAGCTGTTCTCCAATTATGTGCTTATTATATGGTCAATCGTTTGCACCACTCAGTTTATTTTTGGAAGCTGGTTTTTACGAAAACAAGTGCATGCTGCACCAAACGCCTTGTTCTTATTATCATGACCTGTGACTCATATATTTATGTTATTATCTCGAAAGTGATTATTTTTGATGATGCTGGGTTCTGGTATAATTATGTTTATTTATATGTAGGTACTAGCTTTTGCCCGCAAATTTGTCCACATGGAATGGTTTCTTTGGGCAACATTTTTATTTATACAGGGTAGTTATTTTATTTTACTAATGATACACAACTAGTACTAACTAACTAAAGCCAACTAGTACTAACTAACTAAAGCCAACTAGTTGGTTTGTTTACTGAAGGATTATTAATATTTGGGTTTGGTACCCTTTTAGTGTACATAACAGGATTTGCAATCTGTCACTATTTTTTGTTAGAGTGTCGCAAAGAGGGTGCAGGTTGAGTCCTAAGTAAGTGACAGTATAGGTCGCAAGTCTAACCTAACCTAATGGTTAGGTTACATTTGCGACCTATACCGAGCCGAGCGAGCGTAGCGAGCATGTCGCGGCAGCGGCCGGCCAAGCGCCAGAAACTATTTTTTTGTTTTGTTTTTTAACAAGTCCCAGTTTCATACTAAACTACATCGGAAACCTATTATCCTAACCTAACCTAAGTCCTGCACCCCCTTTGCGACGCCCGGACCCGAAACTGTGAAGTGTCGAATAGTCTAACTGATCTTGTTTCCCGATACAAACTTTAATCCCCTATTTTACCCCCTTAGGGGTTGTATTTCGAAATATCTGGCCATATCGTTTGTCTACATCTTAAGAGACTACAGAACTCTAAGCCAATTTTTAGCTATTTAGATTCAAGGGTATGTGCTGGGCGTTGATCAGCTCAATCAGAACTTTTTTATATGTATATTAGGTTCTAGAAAAAATACACTGAAAAAAGCGTCGTGCCTCAGGCGGTAATCGAATCCAGCATTTTCCGCAATCCGGGCGGCTGCGTTAACCACTACGCCACCGTAGCTCTGCTTATCGCTGTCGAAATTTGTCAGTGCTTGGTGCTTATATATTATTCCATGATGTAAGGTAGTTTCATCCTAACTGGGCGTCAAATATTTGCAAAAATATTTCGTTCGGATCTTAGAAGTGTAAATTTCAAAGATTTGATAAAAAAATGTTTACCATAAAAACATAAGCACCAAGCGTTGACAAATTTAGATAGCGAAAAGCAGAGCCTCGGTGGCGTAGTGGTTATCGCAACCGCCCGGATTGCGGAAGATGCTGGGTTCGATTCCCGCCTGAGGCAGGTCGATTTTTTTTAGTGTATTTTTCTAGTATATAAATATTTACGCGTTTGTAAACGCAATAATTATTCCATAATGTATATTAGGTTGTTTACCAAGATGAATAAAAAAAACCTTTAAGAATAAATACAAAATTTTGAAATTGAATGTAGGTACCTTTTAGTTCATTGGTCTAGTAATTTTTACATAGGTATTTAAAATATTACAAACATTATATTTAAAGTGAGAAATAATTTAATTAGCTTTCATTATAACTTCCGAGTACAAGAGTAGTTAGCTTCTCACTACTCATCATTTATCTCATAATTTCTGCATTATTCGAAGGCCCATCTGCACTATGCGTATAGTTAATAGAGTAGCCATACATAAAATTAATGAGTTATTGATAATATTAATTGATACCCTTGGCAGAGATTTCGAAATATGTCACGAAGGCGTCTCATTATACCTGCCTGCTGCCTACGTTATGCTATATGGCGCTGATCAACACTACATAGGAATGTGTCGTTGAGTTTCTTCGGTTGTTATGTCAATGTCATAGCTATAAGGTCTTATTCACAAAAGTCTTGCAATATTGTAGGAGCGCTCTATGGGCTCAAATTGATATTTCTTATGTAAAATATATAGTTTTTAAATTGAAAATATACACTGAAAAATATCGACTATCCAGGGCGGGAATCGAACCTAGCATCTTCGGCGGCTGTGGCAACCACTACGCTACCGAAACATAGCTTTCGCCGTCGAAATTTGTCAGTGCTTGGTACTTATGTTTTATCGAACAGGGCAGACGATTTTTTTCAGTATATTTAAAAAAAAATAATTTGCACGTTTGTTAACGGAAAAATAATTCCAAAATAGTGGAAGTTATTTTTATCTTACCTGGATGTCAAAATTGTCAAGCATGGTTATTTGTAAAAATATTTCGTTCGGATCTCAGAAGTGCAAACTTCGAAGATTTGGTGAAACAATGTTACCATAAAAACCATACTTACTAATGACTGACAAGTTTTGACCGCAAAAGCTATGTCCTGGTAGCGTAGTGGTTGATGCAGCGGCCCGGATTGCTGAAGATGCTGGGTTCGATTCCCGTCCTGGACAGCCGATATTTTTCAGTGTATTTTTCTAATTTTAAAAAAATAACCAAAAAAAATATTATTAATTTGGGCCCAATACTGTATACCGAACTGTGATACCGAATTACCTTTCAGCAATGATTGATTGGTTCTAAAAATACTAGTCATGCTGTGCTTCACTTGGTCGTAAATAAATCATTCCTATAATAAAATCATCACTTAATTTTTAGGGTTCGGTACCTCACAAGGAAAAATCGGAACCCTTATAGGATCACTTTGTTGCCCGTCTGCCTGTGAAGACCCTTTATCTGGGGAACGAGCGGAGGTATCGAGTTGAAATTAAAACCATATACTCATATCTACGGTCCCTTGAAGCTTTGAAAAAATCATACTTAGTTAAAGCAAAAAAAAGATACGGCCGTTTATGTCGCAAAAAACGTATATTTCGACACTCTCAAAGGAATCAAAATTCATAGGGTACTTCCCGTTGACCTAGAACTATGAAATTTGGCACGTAATATTGTACTACAAATACAGAGAAAACTCTGAAAACTATTAATTTGTAATTAAATCATATAAAATATAGTCTTTATTTAAAATACGTAATCAATCATCGAGGTATGCGCTTATCTCGGTAACGAGGGGAGGTATCGAGTTGAAATTAAAACCATATACTCAAGTCTACAGTTACTTGAAGCTGTGAAAAATCCAACTTCAAAGTTAACGCAAAAAAGATACGAAAACCTATATTTCGACACTCTCAAGGTTAGGTTCGCAATGTCGCTCAGAGATGGCGCTGAACCGAACACGACAATTGTACATGGCACTTTGATGTACAATGTGATACCATTTTTTTTGCAGTCACCACTTACAAATCGGGATTAAATTTGAGATTTAAGTAAAAAACAACATTAATTATTTTACCTGACTAATTTAGGTATGAACTGTTACTATAACCACAATTGGACAGCGTTATGTAAGAACGAATCAAGCGACAAAATTGAAAAAAATGAGTTTTGAATGCAGATCGATTCCAGGCATGTTAAACTATGTATTCAGCTAATTTTTTTATTCAAAAATGACTTCTAGTGCCTTATAATAAGGGGTGTATCAAGCGACGTGTTAAAATTTGTATGAACTTGTGCACACATTAGTTACGTAATAAAGAATTATGCACCTAGGTTACTTTTGCAAAATACACAAACAGGGGTTACAAAATGCATAAACGAATTATATCCACAAAAGTTGTAGATAATCCGTTTCATTTATTTACTAAAAAACAATTAAAAACGCAATATCGAACTAACCGCCTAAAATGGCAGATAATTCGTTAATGCACATTACTCTTTAAGCGATCATTTGCTTGATAAAGAATTAAGCGCCAATTTCTGGCTTTTGATTCGTTATTACAATTTACATTGCACAGGTTGTAGGGAGCGGGCGGCGGGGGTAGTAGCACGTCTTACGCAATACCGGCCGGCTGGGTGTTTTGCTGTCAGTTTTTATTCTTTATTAAGTAAATTAAAAAGTAGTTTTTAAGATGGATGCATTTAAGAAGATACAAGATTGAAACAAAACCCAAACGATGAAATATTACAGGTTTCGTATCGGAGATATAGCAACTTTTACATTGATTTGCTGAGGAAGGTTAGATTGACTTACGAAAGAGAGGAACTACAAAGAAGTAGTAAGACTCGAAACAACTCTGGAAAACAGTAAAGAAAATTTGTAACATGAAGGTCAAACCCAACCCACCCACTGAGTTAATATCAACATCAAACAGTCCTATAGTTTCACTAAACAATTGTCACGCGTTTTTCTCAGCAGTGGGTAAAAATCTAGCCAGCAACATTCTAGCTCAATTTAAAAAATTAGAGGACGACTTAGCTCCCAGAGTTGTTTTCAAGAGTCCTCCTTCTAGCTCCTTCTTTATGGAGCCAACTGACCGGGTTGAGGTCGACGACGGACGGGTCAGGGACGAAGGCGAACTTAGCTACGGGACTTCGCGCGACGATGGCACAAGATTAGGAGTGGGCTAGAGAGAGAGAGGTGAAGAGCAAAGACGCCGCAGAAGAGGCACAAGACTGTGCAGTGGGAGCTAGCGGACATAGGGACAAGAAAGACAGATAAAGAACATCTTGTAGGAGAGATTAAGGTGACACGCTCTGACCGTGGGAAGCACGGCCAGATGTGCAGAAAAGAGAGAATTAAAAGATAGGTTAAATTTAACACTATTTATTAAAATAAAGGGCGTGAGTGGGGTTTCGCACTGGGGTTCTCTCTTTTCTGCACATCTGGCCGTGCTTCCCACGGTCAGAGCGTGTCAGTGGCGCCCAACTCGCTCAGGGTTCTTCGCTCTGTGGTTCTCATTTTTTTTCTCTCTTTTTTATTTTAATTTTTGTTTAGGTGGGTACCTATGTTTTTTTTATTTTTAGTTAAATTATATTTAATTTAATTATATTTTATAATTAATTTCCATTGGGTGATAGCCCTAAGCTATTACTATTCTTTTTACAAAAAAAGTTTAATTTTTGCCAGTTGTTAATTTTTTAATAGCTACCCACTTAATTTTTTTTTTTTCTCTAACGCTGCAATTGAATTGTTTCGCACACACTCGCCTTAGTCCCTTTTGTAAGTTATAGTGTTGTACTTTACTATGGCGGAAAATACAAGTATTAATTTTCTTTCATTACACAAATCCGAGCTCGAATATGAGGTTGCTTTGCGCGGGCAAACTCCGGCTGACACTGTGTTCGAATTAAGAAAGCAGATAGTGAAATTGAATAAGGAGTTTCCAACTGAAACGATTTCACTTTCGCATTTGCCTCCTTCTGAGGATTTAGACGGAGTTGTGGCTTGTCTGGATGAATCTTTTAAAAATATAAAATCTCTAAATAAAAAATTCGAAAAAATTTTATTTTTGAAAACGGAAGTCTTACTCAACCATATTTATCACCGGTTGAATAGGATCGAGGTTGACGAGGATGATTTGGATGCGGTTCTTTCCGACTGCAAACAAAATTTTGAGTCGCAAATGACCGAGCTTAGAACATTGTCACCATCTAGCAAGACTACCTTATCTGTTGACGATTTGCAAAGGGCAATCATTGGTCTAACTGTTGATAAAAACCGTACTCCGGATTTATCAAAACTAAAATTTAATGGCAAGTCGTGTGTGCGTGCGTTCGTTCAAAAAGTGGACGAATTTGTTGAGGCAAGAGGCATTGATCATGATAAGTTGCTGTCTTTCGGCTATGAAATTTTCACGGACGATGCTCTTCATTGGTTCCGGTGCATTAAGCCCAAGGTGGATAGTTGGTCTCAGGTCGTTGATGCTTTAAAATCGGATTTTAGTCCACATGATTTTGACTACCAATTTTTGTCAGAAATTAGGTGTCGTTTTCAAGGCGAAGGCGAAAATATTAGTATTTACCTATCTATAATGGATGGCATGTTCTCTCGTCTTACTAAGCCCTTGCCTGAGGTTGAAAAATTGGAGATCATTACACATAACATCCGACCTTGTTATGCTAACGCATTAGCTTCTGTTTGGCCAATATTAAATATTGACACGCTTAAGGCTGTATGCCAAAATTTCGAAAAGGTACAATGCCAGTTTAAAAAATTTAATGAGCCTTCTGCTCCTAGTTCTTCAACTCTAGCTCCTGAGTTCGCTTATAAGGGCAAATCCAGCGCTTCTGTTAGTGTTGAAAAACCTACTTATAAATCTTATAACGGTACTATAAAACCGAAGTCTTTTGTTACTGCTGTAGCTTCAGCAACTCTATACTGCCCGAGGTGTCGTACTAACTCGCATAGTCTAAAGGCTTGTACACAACCAAGAACAATAATATGTTTTAAGTGTGGAAAAAAGGGTGTACGTACTCCGGATTGCACTAAATGCAACCCAAAAAAACTAGTTTGTCAGGATTGGAGTATTAGCGGCTCTGATCGCTCAAAATTTAATAATCTCTGCAGTGAGACCGAGTGGAATCAGTGGTTATCCTTTGTTTCGGACGTCTTTTCTAACCACTCGGTGTCTCCAATCCTGGAATCGCAAAAAATATTTTCACGTCCTTATACAAACGTGTATGTTAATGATAAGAAACTCGTTGGTCTGTTGGATACTGGTTCAGATGTATCTTTATTGGGCAATAGTTCTAATGAATATTTCAAAAATTATAAAATTTATTCTTGTAATCCGTTACAGCTTTCTGCAGCTGGCGGTCAAAGATTTTACGCTACTAAATACCTTATTTTACCTTTAACTTTTAATACCAAAACCTATAATATAAAACTTTATATTGTACCAGAAATACAAAACAATCTAATCTTAGGTATGGATTTCTGGAGAACTTTTGGGTTGTTTCCTGGTGAACTCGATAGCCTAGTAATCAATGCATCTCAGGAGACTAATATTACTAGCATAGTTCTTGACGAACCTAAACATGTTTTTTCATACGATCAACTAGATGAGATGCTTAAAGAGGACGTGGTCGAACCATGCGAAAGCCCCTGGTCTAATCCTATTCTTACACCTAAGAAAAATGGTGAAAATAGGTTTTGTTTGGACAGCAGGAGACTAAACTCTGTCCCTCGTAATTGTGGTCCTTATAATCTTCGTCGCAAAAACTTTGACTTCAACGTTAATGATATTGTCTGGCGAAAAACTTACTATCAAAGCGACAAAGATAAGCAATTTTCTAAAAAACTTGCTCCTAAATATATTAAATGTCGTATTAAATCTAAACTATCGCCCTTGGTCTATGAATTGGTTGATATGAAAGGTAAAAATCTAGGATCTTGGCATATCAAAGATTTTAAACTAAATAAATACTCTTAACTAATGTAAAATATTAAAATTACTAACATAAAAACAATCTTAAAAAATTATTGTATTTATAGTCTAAAACTATAAATATAATAATTTCAAAAACTATAACTAACATTTAAAATACAACAAAACATACATTCTGATGTATTGTTTCTTTTTGAATAATTTAAAACAAAATATAATTATTGTTAAAATAAGGAAACAGTTCCTTATCTTATAAAGCTGTCTTGTTTTTTTGTTCACAAATGCATTTGGTTCTAACCAAATGAAAATTTTGTTGAATTCTTTTGCTGGTCGTGATTTCATTGCTTTGTTTTTTTACAAAACCTTTGGTGACTAAAAATAAAATTGCTAAACAATTTTTCAAAAAATCCCTTCCATTTTTTCCATTTTTAACTGGAGAATGCTGTACCTAAACTGCGCTCTTATTCTTTTATAGAATACTTTGAAGTATCTCTTGATTTTACTTTCACAGCTGTGACCTTATTGTTTTTCGGTTGCTAAACAACTGGATTACTCTCTTTTGCCTCGCATCTGTAGTCCTAGGTACTACCAAGACTCTAAATCTTGTATTGTCGATACCTCTCGTCAATGTTGCAGGGTACTCTTTTGCAGTTGTGTTGTATCTTGAGTGTCTGAATGTTCTATATAACTATTACTCTGAAGTTTTAGTTTCTTTTTGAGAGTGTAGACTTCTTTAGGGGATTTTTGTCAAGCAAAATCCTACACTAAAGGGGGGGATATGTCACGGTCTAAACCGTCTTCCAATATACTTACGTTGATTTTTAATAAAAAAATCCATACAAAACAAAGCATCACATAACTATCAACTATAATAATTAAATATTCTAGACTAATATTAACTTTTACTTGTTTTTAAAACAAATATAAACACAGCAATTGTTAACTTGTTTTGATCTGTTTACTAATGACAGTTCTCATGTCGGCTGACGCCGATACCCGCTTCTAAATTCTATTATTTATAATAATGATTCTGAATACCCTCCATTTTAAAAATATCTCGAACTTTGTATACAAGCCTTTTGGCCCAACTAATTTGTGCCATAAATTAATTAAATAACTAATATATTTTAACTTGTATTTTCTGCCCATAGAAAATCTGCTAAACAATTTAAATTATTTTTGTTTACATAATTTTACTGCAGCAACCATAGATACAGGTACTCTGTATAAACTATCCTTTGGTTATGGTTGCATTATTCATTAAACGGAACTCCCACTACAAATTTTGGGAAGTTTCCAGAAGATTTGGAGTATTTAAGGCGTAGCTCGGAGAAACTGGGCCTCTTCTTCCATTTTCTCCAGCTATAGTTTAGTAATCCTTCTTGAAGTTATTAACTGTAGTACGCGATCCCCGAACTAGGGGATCCTATCTACGGGCAGCCGCCTACCCTGCTGCTCCGCTGCTGTGCTTCGTGCCACCCTACCGGCCGAAGCTGAACCCACGCCGACCACGCTGGTAGTCGACGTGCCTGGTTCCTGCCGCTTCCTGCGCTAACCGCTGAAGCTAAGTCTCTCTCTCTAAAGTGCGAGAACCCCAGTGCGAAACCCCACTCACGCCCTTTATTTTAATAAATAGTGTTAAATTTAACCTATCTTTTAATTCTCTCTTTTCTGCACATCTGGCCGTGCTTCCCACGGTCAGAGCGTGTCAAAGGTGCGCTGTGAAACCACCTCCGGCAACTAGCAGCGCACTCTCCCGTGATTCGGCCTGTATAACCGTAAGGTTGCGTCAGACCATGGGAAGGTGGTGGGTTTGACCGGGTTGAGGTTCTCAGCATAATAAGCCAACTTAAAAGCGATAGTGCACCTGGCTCTGATGGTGTCGGTGCGGCTTTTGTAAAATTTGCAAGACTCGTGCTTTGTGAGCCTTTGGTGCACCTATACAACTTGAGCCTTCAGTACCGGCTACTTTCCCAGAACTTGGAAAATTGCACTTGTAACCCCAGATTATAAGGATGGACCTAGAGAAGAGACGGGAAACTACAGACCGATTTCACTCCTCAGTGCTTTTTCAAAATTCCTGGAAAAAATTGTGAACAATCGCCTCTAAGTTTCTTGAGTTGAATGGTATACTGTCTCCCAGACCATTTGGTTTCAGACGTCATAAGCCCACGGAGGATACTGTGGCACTTCTGACGAAGCTGGTGGCTGAGTACCTGGACAGGGGCCAGAAATGCGTTGGGGTATTCCTGGACCTCACTAAGGCCTTCGACACAGTATCTAAGATATTATGCCGCAAGTTAGAAAGCCTGGGTGTGAGAGGTGTGGCGCTTGACTGGTTCACGAGTTACCTTTCTGATAGATATCAGCTTCTTAAAGTAGAGTCAAAGAGAAGTGACCAGCTCCCTGTCAATTATGGTGTCCCTCAAGGGAGCATCCTCAGCCCAACTATCTTCATAATTTACATGCACGACATACATGATCTGTCGTTGGTGAATGCTGATGTTATATGTTATACTGATGATACCTTCTTTAAATGTAACAACTGGATAAATGCTTTTCATATCGCTAAGGCTGGACTGTCAACCGTTAACAGCTGGCTCAAAAGGATTATATTGACATTAAATTCCTCAAAAACTCATTTTGTATGTTTCCACAAAACGTCTATTTCTGGACCAATTAGGGACGGTATTAAGATTCACTCATGTCATTATATGAGTGAATCTTAATACCGTCCCTTTTCCCCTTTGCACTGCGGCTGCTACTCCGTTTACCGTACTGAAGTTATCAAATATCTAGGTATTATTATAGACGAACATCTTTCTTTCAAAGGCCATATACAGTGTCTCTCAGATATTCACACTTTGCCACTAGATTTGGCGACTCGGTTGGACCTCGTGTTTACAATGCAACGGTTAAAGTCTGTGACTTTAGGAACTGCTCGATCTCAGAAGCAAAGAATATTATAAAAAGGTGGCTGCTTGTTAACTCGTATATTGAAACTGAAGCTCTTCTTAGTCGACGTTTTTAAGTTTCTAATCTTATGGCATCATTTGGATAGCTAAGGCATGTCTTTACGTCTTCCCTGCCACAATGCCTGAAGACTAAGGTGTTTGATCAGTGTGTCCTACCATGACCTATGCAGCGGAAACGTGATCACTTACCAGAGGATTAGTCCACAAATTTAAAGTCGCTCACCGCGCTATGGAGAGGGCTACGCTTGGTATCTCGTTAAAAGACAGGGTACGTAACGAGCACATTCGTCACAGAAAGAAAGGTATCGACATAGCCCAAAGAATAAGTACGCTGAAGTGGCAATGGACTGGTCATGTCTGCCGGAGAACCGACACCCATTGGAGCAGACGAATCTTGGACTGGAGACCACCTATTAGGCAAGCGTAGTGTAGGGCGCCTTGCGACCCGTTGGTCTGATAACCTTAGGAGGAGTGCTGGCAGCGGCTGGATGTGGGAAGCCCAGGATAGAAAACGATGGCGTGAAATGACGGAGGCCTACGTTCAGCAGTGGACGGACACTGGCTGTTGATATTGACATTGACAATCGTATGGTTTAATTTTTAGTAATTTTAGCTTAAATTTGGCATTTCCTTCTTAACAGTAATTTGTCATTTTATATTTAAATTCAAATTCTTTTCCTTTTTTTAGATTTGATTAGTTTTGTTTTGTTTTGTTGTTTGATTAGTTTTTATTATGATGTTCTCTAGTAGGTATAGAGGAACTCGGGTCGCAGGGCCAAGTAAATTGTAAATTGATTTCCCAAGATATAGGCACTGCCTAGTTTGGAGACCTCTGCAAATTGTTTTTTTACACAATTTGTATTATAAAATTGTAAAATTAGAGATTTTTGCATTAAAATATTTGGATTTAATCTTATATTGCACTTTATTTCACCCGAAACAAATCGTATTAAAGAATCAAACGACAACTATGTCGTATAGTACGTTATTGACAAATTTAAATAATATGAATATAGCTAAAATACATTAACGATTTAAGCGGAAAAAAGGTTATATCTTGTAAAGTATAACCTGCACCGTAATTTTTTTTAAATGAATCTACACTACATACTCATCCTACTTTAAAGTGAAAATATCATACACGTAACTTAAATAATAATTACACAGCGACAATTTTAACTTTAAAATCTTTGAAACTCATTTACTCAAATTCGCCCAGGTGTCGCTTAATCTGTTCTTACATAACGCTGTCCAATTATAAAACACAATGAGGTTTTAGAAACTGAATCTTGGGAAAAGCTTGGAAAACACTGCGAGACACGATTCCTGAACTATTTTTATATGTTGTAACTACATATTTCTACGGAACCCTCAGAAGGCGAGTCTGACTCGCACTTGTCCGGTTTTTTCAATCTAATATTGGTAGAGCTGATTAACGTTACTTGGCTATCGGTAATTCAGTGTACAAGACTTGCTTGATATTGTTGATTGTTGAAATATTTATTTACTTAATAAAGGTTATTTAAATTGATACAAGTAATACAAAAGAAGCGTTTGACATAAGAAATAACACATTTTTTCAACACATAAATTACACTTATAATAAAAACTAAGGATCTGTCAGTAGACGCAACACCAATGCATAGGTATAACATAAAATTTCTTTTCAACACACTTGCTTATAAAACCGCCATTACTAACTACACCGATTTCAGTGTCATCATGGGGTCCATTACGCTAATTAATATATTTTTAAATTAGATTCTCCCTGTCATGGGGAGGTTCATCATCATTATCATTTCAGCCGAGAGACTTTTAGACATAGGCCTCTCTATATGGGGAGGTTATGTTCCTCCAAATGTGTTGAAAACAGTCGTATGACCATAGATTTATTATTACTGACGTTTATAGATTGGCAATGAATCGACTAGGGCGAGACCAAAAAAAAGTCTAAAGTCTCTAAAAACGACAACAAGAAATAGAGACAGAACTGTATTTATCGCAATATTGTTCGTATAAATATTATTTTATAAAAAATTAGTAATTTGCTTGGAAGATTACCGTACAGTTTTATGAATATTGTAACGAATAAGTATCTATTCTAAATATTTTTCTCAAGTTGAGTTTTTCAGTGGTTATAGAGTTTCTTATACATCAGAAACGATCTACAGTAGCAGATATGTCCTTTCAAATTTGTACCCAAACACACGTGAGTGACCAGAAATAATAAGGGAAATTGTGTACCCACCCTCAACAAAGTTTCAAGTTTGTCAGGTTCAAAGGGTGCCTAAAAGTATGAAGTTATTGTTAGTCCGGTTTATTCCACGGAAAGAAAGTCTCACATCGTGGACCTTTTATGTACATTATTCACTCTTCCGTGACTACCCTTAAGAATTTCCCCTGTATTCTGTCGGATAGATGAAAAATGTAGTTTTAACTCGAAAACTATTTTCTGGTCCAACGAAAAGAACACGGAGAGCTCCTTATTTATGTTATTAGTGCAACAGGTCTACATGTATAGGCACAAACAGTATACATATAGACCGGTTGAATTAACATATACCCAAAATTTTATTAGCGATTCTAGGTTTTATGAAAATAAAGATATAATTGTACTTACGTTTTCACGGTGTAATCTCGTTCATTCTGCTCTCTGATTTTTCGTAAGAGATAAAACAGTCTATTAATCACTTTGTTCAATATCTTTTATACAATAAAAGACAAATGATAGAGTTCTATTTTGAAAATTATGGATCTGTTTCTCTCTACAGAAACACTTTACTAAAGTGTATCTGCTTATGTTTCACTGTCGGTTATAAATTAGGCTTTAGCGAACACAGCTATTTTTGTTGTTTTCAAACTCATTTTTAGTAGCAAGTGCGTGTGCTTACGGCGATGACAAGGGTACTGGATACGGGGATCTCCGCGTAAGGATAAAATTGATGAATAGCACGTGAGAAAACTCACGAGTATGTCGCCGCAAAATCCTGGTTCACAACCATGTGGTTGTCCTTCGATTTTCCTTTCACCGTGAATGAGCAAGTCTAAAACAATTTTAATTGTAAGTAAAAGTTATTTTTACTACAAAAAAGGTAATGATTTAAGGATCTTTAATATCAGTTCACTTGAAGTTGCAAAATAATTTAAACGCACAACAGTATTTTTTATGTATTTATCGCGTCCCTATCCAGTAAGTTTATACTCGGCATGCTCTTTATACTGCAAGTGAATTAGCATTGCAGTGATGAGAATTGCGGAAATATGACAGTTTCTATACTTTAAAAAATGTATTTTGAATTCCTTTTAATATTGATATGTACTTTCCTTTTTTTATAAATCGCATGGAATCAAACCAGTCACACTCAGATACCATTAGGTACTTAAAGGTTTTTCATGGGAAAATTGCTATTGATTTTAGTTTATTGAGATTTTGGCTTTATAATATTAGAAAAATTACACTGAAAAAAACCGACCTGCCCCAGGCGGGAATCGAACCCAGCATCTTCCGCAACCAGGGCGTTAACCACTACGCCACCAGGGCACTGCTTTCGCTGTCGAAATTTGTCAGTGCTTTATGCTTATGTTTTTATGGTAAACATTGTATCATCAAATCTTTGAAATTTGCACTTCTAAGATCCGAACTTTTTTTTAGCTCTTTCTTTGTTACCTTACTTACTTTTTTGTTAACGTAACCTATGACTCTTAATTGAGAACTCATTTCATACTTTGCCATAACCACACACTTTGTTAATATTGTTTTGTAACAAAATAGGAACAGCAGTTTAGTTAACAATTTTCCAACAACAAACGTTTCCAAAATACCACGAAGCTCAATGTCATTGGAGGACATTTGGTAAAAAAGCAAGTAGACATTTTATTAGTTAAGAAAATTATTATAATTTATACAGGATTTTGGTCAAGTTGCATGATTTCCTTGAGAATGTGAATCAATATGACCTTGATACACACGTTGCTCAATATTTGTATAGGCTAAAAAGTTTAAGTATTTTCGTCGCAGGGTCAAGGTGAATATGAATTTTATAACGATACAATACACAGCAATGTTGTTTATTAATCTTTCTTGTATAGCTTATTATAGATTCTATACAACGGTATTAAACTAAGTAACTGATGGCGCAATTATTATCTGATTGGCTGGATGAAGCCAATTTAATAACATTGTAACAATAATATTATGTAATACGCTATTTAAATCTGCATCGAAACTTATATGTTCGTTTTCTATTACTTATTACAATAATAGGCCTGTAAATTCCATACAATAGTAACTCTACCTATTAAAAACAATCTTCATACAACTAAGCTAAGAACATCCAGCAAAAATATTTTTATGATTACGTTTTTACAGGCAAGGTGCGTAAAAATTAACAATCTTTGGTGTAAATTCTTTTACTTTCTATTTAACCTACACATTACCCATGATCTCTTATTAGCGGAGTTGTTGGTCGTTGATTACAATATTTACATTACATTATGTATATCGAACTTGAATGAATATCTAAATATCTCTAAATATGTTCTAATCTTTTATTAACCCTCGTAGATTTTTTATACGTTTTCATCTATTTAATCGTGCTCATGTAATTCCGTGCCAATATTTACATTAATAATTCTCATCTATAGATACATTAATCATTCCTTTGATCAGTTCTTAGGAACTGTAGCTATGCAAAACAAAGTTAAAGCTTTATTCAATAGATATGTATTTACTTGTTTATAAGTACGTCGCTAAGTACTTAAGTAACTTTTGTATGAAATAAAAAACGATTTCCCCCGTCGCGTTCTTGATTTTATACACAAACGCAGGTATTTATGATGATGTAATTTGTTGAACCTTATTATGGTTCATCGAATTATCATTTACCAATGAACGTTTCGCCGATAAATCCATAGTTAGTATTACGAATACCTATAATAAAGACTCCGTTTGGTCATAAAAAAAATAACCTCACCCTACAAATAATAAGTGATCTCCATTCACAGTAATATTTTGGCGTATCGGCGCTAATTTTGTTGTAGCTATGAGTTATTTTTAAAATACCTACATAATATGTGCTAGTCATGCATTTTATTACACAATATTAGGTACCCTTTTACACTTTAAATACAACATTGTGTGAGGTAATTAAGTAAAGCAGTTAAATAGTGTAAACTTAAAGCATTTTCCATAAAAAAGTTAAGTAACTATAAAAGGTGTACTATTCACATCTTTTAAAGTTACATAAGTACTTATAAGTAACTGTGAGTGGAAGATATTATAGTTAAGTTTTTACAAAAGTTTAACGGTATGGTATGATTTAAAGCAAACAGGTATATCCATACTTAACACTTAGAAAAGCTGTTTGTCAAGTTCAAACAGATAAATTAGATTGTAAGGTGTTTCTACTTTGTTGAAAAAACAAAATTCTCTCAGCTTCGGAAGAGCGCAGATTTCTAATGAAAAGAAAATAATTTCTTTAAATTAAAGAATGCTTATCAAACTACGTACAGCTTCTTCACCTGTATGTCTCCTAAATACATTATGTTGTCAAAATATTTACCTCCACACGTCTATTCTTACAAGTTTGTCTATTTGAAACGCGCGACATTTCAATACACTCAAATTTGGTCGTCTTTACTCGTAAACAGTCAATTCACAATGACAGACAGATTTCGCATTCACTCTCGCTTCCGCAATCAGCGAAGCACTTCAGCGTAATTCGTTTAGAACCTAAGCGGAATGTCCAGGAATAGTTTCATGCGCTCGCCGATGTCGGCCACTGAGCGCTCATCTAGATGCTAGCTGTCATCAGCGGTGTCTTCGTCGGCGTCATCCTCATCCAGGGGTTGGCTAGTGAGCGCAGCCCAGAGCGGCGAGCGGGCGCCGAGCTGGGCCGAGCCCCGCCGCTAGCTATCCCGAGCGCAGCCCGCTGCGGCCGCTGCCGTGCCTATTGCCCCGACGGCCCCGAATAGTATTGCACCCACCTCCCGATCTGGCGTTATCTCCACCTGTAGAAGAAATAATGCTTATTAACATGGCAAATTATAAGTATGTATTACCTTTATTGATTGTATATTAATCATCTGAATAAAAGGACACGGAATGAAAAAGTATTACACAAATAAAGATAGTTAGAAAGTCCTAATAACGAGCTTATGATTAAAAATTGTTATCTCCTCTAAAAATCACAACAACCTTCTGTAATTTCGTGAAGTTGTTGTAAATTACCTATTTAGTAAACACATAGGAAATTTAAGTTTTCCAATATTGTTGCCTCTCTCAAAAATATTTAATTTACTCTGGATAATAAGTACAACAAATTAGGTATAAGAGAACAAATCTTTGTAAAGAATAAACATAAGTATAGTCAATTAAAAAGTTTGCTTTGTTATTTGTAGTACCTACCTACAAGCTGGGCGGCTACAATAATGAAAAACCTAAGTATACGTAGATATTTATTTACTAAAGAAGAGATACTTAAGTACGGCAATTTATAAAAACTTCTCTACTTTACACAACATGGTTTTGGGAATAATCAACAAGTTTTAAACATTAGCTCACTTTCATTACGCTCGTTATTATTAATTATGTCGAGTAATATTATATTTCCACGCTCACATCAATTATCTAGTCCAAATTATGTCGTAAAAAATATTGGTTACCAATTTACCAATTTTTTTTAAACATTTTGTGATAAACGTAGAGTAGGTTGTAAATTTTTATAATTGGAAAGATTTGTATGTTTGTAACGAATAAACTCAAAAACTACTGGACCTATTTTGATAAAATTTGGTACACGTATTGATTTAACGTTAGAAAAGGACATAGGCTAACCTTTTATAGTGAAAAAAGACTTGAAGTGGTTGAAATAAGGGATGAAAGTTTGTATGGAAGTTCGTCATTTGTGAAGATAAAAGCATGAAACTTAGAAATTAGGCACTTGTTAAGAAATAAATAAATATTTGTTCTATCGTTTTAGAAATTTTGACCTGTGGGATGAAAGATAGCCTATGTGGTTTCTCAACATCTTATCTATATTTGTACCAAATTTCTTCAAAAACCAAACATACAAATCTATCCTCTTTATAATATTAGTAGGTATAGAAGTACAGTTATGTTACGGCCACATACATCGCAATAACATTCGTGCGATAATCTTCGCCTTCGGCCTACCGCGAATGTGCATGGCTACACATTGCGCGCTGTAAAGGATTTTGTCTATTGGATCACTGAAAGTTAAGTTTTTTTTTGGCTTTGATGGTCCCCTTTACAGGTGACAGGCTGGCAATCTCTAACTATTTTAAGGCACTACATAACCCACAATGCGATATGGGGCTTTTATGTCACCTAAAACCAAATGCTACCAATAGCTCTTCTCAACCGTTATGAGATCATGAGCGTTATAATAATGAATCTATGTGTGACCACAAAAACATAGGTATCAATCAAGATACGAAATCGATCCTTTAGTGTGTAGAGAGCTTTTCTACTATCAAAGTGGAAATTTGTTCTTTACTTTATCTGCACCTGACAAACAGGTCGTATTTTTTCGTGCTCAGTGGACATAATAACGCGTGCAGTGTACTGATAAATCGAACGCCAATGAACGGTAAACGATAAATAAATACCGAAAACCAAAAGCTTTTCTCTAAATTGAAAATGGGTGTGTATTTTTCGCCGAGATATTGGGGGAAAAACTTATCGCAAAACCGGGTGTTTACTCGGACTTAAAAGCTAAGGTGTTGTTCTAGTTGAGCCAGGGAAAGCGATAAATTGTACAATGCGAATGACAATATACTACAAGCAATTTTCTTAAGTTAGTAACATAGATATGTTTTTTAAACTTGACCCTGAAGCTTTTGGGGTTTAACTCACGTATGAAGGCTGGGTGGAACCGAGCGTCATCCGGAACACAATAATATTATTGCGGTAGATTTTGATCGCTAGATAATATGGTGTTACCTAGGCATACTGATTAAAAAAACAAGCCACAATAAACCAAATCGAGTATTAAGTCCTCTCTGGAGATTAAATCCAGGACTTGTATATCTGAGACCAAACCACTAGAACAGTGCTCCGCAAACTTTTTGTGTTCAAGGACCATCTATGGAATCGGAAAATTTTGGAGTGACACTTGTTTCTGAGCATAGGTGGTCCCAATTTGGAGGAAACATTGATAGAGCTGCTTTCATCTCTTAGTTGATCGTCCGGAGGCGTTCTCTTTTTTAGTTTTTGTTGCGATAAGTTAAAATTCTAATTCACATAAATGAAGTGTTGCAATTGGCAAAAGTATTTCAATAGTTTGCATAGAAAGCAGATGATTTCCTTATTTTTCCGAGGCACACCAACTATTGACATCGGTACACACTTTGAGGGACATTGCATTAGACCACGAATGCGATTCATTTCTATTCTAACCGTGTGCGAATCTAAAGAGCATGTAGAGTGCTGTTTATTAGGTTTATTTGGGCCTTTTTGACGAGAGCGTCTGTAAACGGATTATGAACGTATCCACCGCAGGCTATACGGTTAACAAGCGTGGGGCTCGTTCAGCGCCTGATCATTTCAGCATGGGAAAACTCAGTAAAATTCCACGTAGTCCCCCTCATGTATGGAAGTGACGAAGTTAGTACAAGCAATTCCGACATTTATTTGGCCTTGCACATGAGTAAACTAAAAGACATTGTTAATATTACTTAGGTAGGGCACAGCGGACTAGCCACAGAAGAGATAAAAAGGATAGAAGTCATCAAGCGATGTTAATACCAGAGCCTGTGTCGCCACACGCGACATAATATTTTTTCAATTTAGTATATTTGTAGTTACCGGTGAAAATAAATGTCTCCATTAGTAAGATTATGAGTCTAATTGCTTCCTGCCAGTTAAAATAGCACAAGACGGTGTTTTAGATTTATTTTTAAAATATTTTTCCTCTTCGAAAAGGATCGAATATGAGTTCTCATAACCAGCAGCGTGCGCGCCCCGCCTACTTACGACTTCTAACCTCTTTTATTTGTTATGTGGGACTAGCCGCTGGAATCTGGAGCAACCCGAACTGGGGTAGTATCTCCAACTTACAGAAGAATACAGTCAAATTACACTACATTTTTGTGGTGTTGTGTTTCTGTTGGTGAGTAAGATCGCCAGAGCTCCACGGGGTAGAAAGGGGACTAGGGTTGGCAGCGCGCGAGTGTAAACGTCAATGTTGCAAGCGTCTATGGGCTAAGGGGCTGTTTACGATCAGGTAGGACGTTTGCTGGTATGCCAATCAATTAACATAAAAAGCATTAGTTAGTGATGCAAGCGTCTATAGGCTACGGGGCTGCTTACCACCAGGCAGGCCGTATGCTTGTCTGCCAACAACTTGACATACAAAAAATATACGAAGCAAAACCAATTTGAACAATAGAAAATGAATTAAGTGTTTAAATTGTTACACAACCTTAAAAAGTAGATAAATATTTGTCTTATTCGTTTGACATTAAAAACTGAATTTATTTATTTTTTATAACATTCTCAAGGAAATTAAATATAATTTAGTTAAGATTTTATGTTCCGTATGAATAACAAGACTGCTTCGTACCACACTGAACAATATTTAAGGAATGAAATTTCGTTTTTGGAGGTTAATGGCCATGTTCTAAGCTTAAGTAATTCTTAGCAAAACATTAAGCAAATATAACTTAGATATTACTTATTCAAGATTTTATTAAGTAGGTACAAAACTAAAATGCAAACAACGCTCAGGAATGGCTCGCGTGGAGAGTCAATTTCTGTCGCCATGGAGCGTTCCACTGGAGCGGCCCGTGCTTATTGTGTGCGTGATATATTAGGTTGGGGAAAAAGTCTTTTCGCATTATAGTATGTATAAACTTGTAATAAAATCTCTTTGGCTATACTATTTGTATCTGGCTGGTTTTGGTATCATTGAAAGTTTAAATTTTAAATAACATAATTCCAAATTCAAATTAGGAAAATGTGTGATTTTCATTTGTTTTTCGTACCGCCAAGATGTGTGAATCTAATGAAGAAATTCGATACATTTTAAAATTTTACTACAAAAAAGGTAAAAATGCAACGCAAGCCGCGAAAAAAATTTGCGATGTTTATGGACCTAGTGCAGTGTCTGTGAGAGTAGCAAAAATTTGATTTAAGCGTTTTCAATCCGGAAATTTTGATGTCAAAGATGCACGTCGCTCTGGTCGCCCTATTACAGATAAAATGGATGCCATTTTTGAAAAAGTGGAGCAAGATTGCCATGTCAGTAGTTACGACGTAGCTGAAGAACTGGGAATTGACCACAAAACAGTTTTGGCGCATTTGAAAAAAACTGGGTACACAAAAAAGCTCGACATTTGGGTACCTCACGAGCTCACTGAAAGAAACCTAATGAACCGTGTACTCATTTGTGATTCTTTATTACGACGTAATGAAACCGAACCATTTTTGAAGAAGCTGATAACTGGTGATGAAAAGTGGATCACGTACGACAAGAACGTGCGAAAAAGGTCGTGGTCAAAGGCCGGTCAGGCTTCACAGACTGTGGCGAAACCCGGGTTAACTCGCAACAAGGTGATGCTGTGGGTGTGGTGGGATTGGAAGGGCATTATTCATTATGAGCTGTTACCACCAGGCAGGACCATCGATTCTGAACTCTACTGCGAACAACTGATGAGATTAAAGCAAGAAGTTGAGAGAAAGCGGCCGGAATTAATCAACAGAAGGGGTGTGGTTTTTCATCATGATAACGCTAGACCTCACACATCTTTAGCCACTCAGCAAAAATTAAGAGAGTTTGGCTGGGAGGTGTTAATGCATCCGCCGTATAGTCCTGACCTTGCACCTTCAGATTTCCACCTGTTTCGGTCTCTTCAGAATTCTTTAGGCAGTGTCAGGTTAACATCACGAGAGGACTGCCAAAACCACTTGTCGCGGTATTTTGACCAGAAGTCCCAAAATTTCTATGCAATGGGATCATGTCCCTACCTACAAGATGGCAAAAAGTTATCGAACAAAATGGTACCTACATACTTTAGTTAAATGTAAATAAACTATATTAAAAAATGTTTTGAATTTTCTTAAAAAATGCGAAGAAACTTTTTCCCCAACCTATTAGTATATGACACAATTCAGCGCTATAGCGTGGCGTCAGGCGCAAGTACGCGTTCTATTTGGCGAAGCCTTATATAATGTCAATAAAAACGTATGAAAATAAGAAAAAAAAATTCAAAAGCTTGGTGAGGCCCTTATATACGCGATGCCTAACGCTGCAAGTGCCAAGATATCCTAGTCTGTATTTGATAGTTACCTGTGACATCGTAGTTTGTTCAGGGTCTGACCGTTCCTCGAGCACTGTGTCGAGCTCGAGTGAGGGCGGCGCGCGCGGAGACCGCACCAGACTCACCGGCCGCGGCTTGTTCTTCACTGGCGAAAGTCTCACCACAGACAGTTCACCTCGGTCTAACTCGCAATTGCGCCTTCTTGCTCGTTCTCTACACAGAATAATAGAGTATATTATAATCCGTAGAGCTGCAACATTATCGGTCTTGTCACGTATCACAGTTAGGCTCTGGATTTGCTACGGGATGGAAACACAAGAGGAGGATATTTTTAGACCATTTTAGAACAAGCAAAACAACTGTTAGTTTACTCTGGAAATCGAAACCATATCGAAACTAGGATATGGCACGTACTATACGGCATCAAGCTCCTCAAAATAATTTAAATTTAATTCTAGACTAAAAAGATCTGAAATGTTTGAAGAATAAAACTCTAGAATATAGTTTCTGACAATAAGAGACGACAGACTAGACCAATTTCGTCGTGAATTCTTTAAAGCTGGAAGAGTAGTCGTCCCGATCGTAATACACCACAGGTCCGATTCCCATAGACGTAATTTCTCTCGATTATTCGTTTCGAATATTTTACAGCGTTTATACTGTCGTGTATTTTTCAAATAATTCGACAAATAAATATAAATTAATTTCCTAATTCGTGGGACGCAATCACTTGGCTAATAACTTGTGTCGTAATTTGATACAACTAATGTCATTTTGTATTTAAAGTGCAACGAAATTTACTAAAAAGTCATTCTTAGATTCATGAATTTAGTCCCGTGAAATTTATTCAGCATTTACGAGTAGTATACCAGTGATTATTTGTAGCTATATCTAATAGAATTAATTAGTTCTAACTGTAAAAGTCTCCACTTATTATAAGAGTCTGTATAATGAGTGGAGACTTTTTTCGTGAATTTTTGTAAACCTTAACCTGTTTTATTTAATTACTTTTTACGTAAAGCACAAAATAAACTCCTTTTGATTCATTCACTTTATTACTTAATCAGGGCATAATTTTAAAAACACGTTTATTACCAAACTATACAAGCGAAACCTTTGGCTTAAATTAAAACCTTACGCAATTAACACGCAGTTAAATAAAACTATCATTTAACATAATATTTACGCCTTGATTCCATCGTGCATCATTATGACGCTTCTCTTGAATGCAAGGTTTATCACAATGGAACTTGGCATTGAATTTGCAAAAATGCTTAGAATAATTCCGCCACAATCAAATAATTCTTTTGGAACGCGAAACGAGCGACTCGGCAGTTTTGAAATATAAATAGACTATGTTTACGGAAGCTCGGAACGCGGCGTGAAACGTTCGACGTTTGAGACCGAACTCAAGCATATATACATACAAATTGCCGATGCAGATACTACCAACGCTGCAGTATTCGAAAGCTATATCTGTATACCATACACAACTACACATTGATCTGATATACACTCCGTGGTTATACATTGAAATCTTTGTACTGACGGCAGAATTGTATTGCAATTTTATGGCATTTGTATAGGGTAATAATAGTTATAAAGTAACTTGTAAAGCTTCATATAATTACTCAATTAGTCATAATACCTACTTTAATTATTCTTATATAAGTCCACGCTCAAATTATATGTATATCTAGCCCATATTAGATAGGAACTAGATAACGGACAAACATACTTGATACATGTTTATTTTGATCATATACATAAATAAATATCCAACAAATAATAAATAATAATAAATACGACTCGTGAACGAGGGATTCAAACCCGGACCCACAACGACGATGACGACGGCTTTAAGAATTGAATTGAATTTACATAGAACGTAGGAAGAAAAGAAAATAGAAGAAATATATTTATTGATTTCACACGAGAATTTCGTGAAAGAAAAGTAAGTACTCATAAAATATCCAGTGCTTAGCAATGTATGAAATGTATCCATTTGTTTCCTAATTGTTTTTTTTTAGATAAGTGAGGTTTTAAATGCAAGTTTTTAATAAATATCACAGCGAATAAGTATTTTTTACTATTAACCTATTTCAGAAGAGAGTAGGTATTAGACTTTATTCTTAGTTGACTCACGATGAAAATTAGTCGCTCTAATTAGAGCTATTCTAAGACAAAGCCTTCAACGAATTCTGATTTTCCTCTTAGTAGTACGGATACACCTATATACTTTGAATCGCGATATGTGCCAATTAGTAGATCATTAGTGAAGTCACGATTGTAAAAAAATACGTGTTGCTTCTTGTTTTAATTAATTTCAAATGGGCACGTTATCGTAATCATTTTAATAAGATTAACTTTCTAACATTATTACACAGTTATGTTTCTAATTGATTTTGGCTTTGGAGCCGTAACCCTCTGCATATTAACTTAGTAGAACTCCATTAACTGCTTAAAACAAAAGTATAAGAATATTTAACTTTTATCGAAACAAAAGTATTTACCCGAAAATATGAGAATACTTAATAGCTGAATTCTTATTAAAGTCAATGACCGGAGACAGAAGACAGTGTGGGATGGCTACAAATTTTATTAGTAGTGGAAACGTCGATCTACCTGGTCTAGGGTTACCATCCGTCCGGATTAGGCCGGACATGTCCGGACTTGTAGGATTCTGTCCGGACTTTGTCCGGCCTTCTAGTTTGTCCGGACTTTTTGTTTTAGATGGAATACGAGTAATAAAACTTACATAAGTAAGTTATTTAATCTTTATTAATGTCACACTGATCTAAAAGGGACTGTTAGCTACCATGTCCATACTACTTTCACGAAGTGCGTACTGATGGGCTGATGTTTGCATTTTGTAATTAAAATGTCCGGACTTTGAACTGTCAGGACTTTTCAAATTTCTAAATGGTAACCCTAACCTGGGCTGACAAGCGGTCATATGCAGCTAACATGGGCGTGGACATTGTGCACTGCGTGCGCCACATTGCGACACAGTGCGACAGGCTTGCAACCTGTCACTATTTGGAGGTGTTGCAGGGCCTTTATGTGTAATTGATATGGCTTTATGTGTAACAAAATAGTAGCTATTGACGTTAAGTGGCGCGTTACGTTACACGCAGTTGAATGCGACAAATAGCAAGTGGCAAAATATTCCATTATACTTATCAAGATAATTATCAAGCTATATTTATCTTGATAATTATCAAAGATCAATGATAATTATCACTTCAAACCCTGCTGCCACGGTAATGTTATATATCCAGTATTGTATCTTCATACGAACTCGGGTCACGTGAGCATGACTCGCGTTACGACCGTTTATATGAAGATACCATACTGAATTATAATATTACCACAATATAGAGTGATATTACCGTGGCATTGTATCGCCTGAAATAAATGAATTATTATGATTAGCCTTACCTACTATGTGTTCTCGATCAATAAACACTTTTGCAGCTTCCTGTGTACCTAGCCTGAATCTCGTTTGTAGATATTAACTCAAATAAATAGGCTTTGGATTCATAACAAAAACAAATCCTCAATGTGGATAAAACATTCGCCTATGTGTGTAATACTTTTCCTGCACCGGAAGGTACGAAGCGAGCAGTTCCAGTGTGTATGTCACATTCAAGCGATTTTAGTTCATTGCACTTGTGGGCTAGTCTGCCTGCACAGATCCTATTACACAGCACGGGCGTAGAGAAGCTATTAAATCGATCCAATTCCCACTGCTACTGGTTTTTATTTGAAATCACTAGGTAGCTGCTGTAAACGGTAAATAAATACGACCTCTTTCTTACATTGTGCTTACTTTTTATTTTACGTTTTAAAATACGTTTGATTTGATTCCTATTTGTTGCATAGTCTTTCAGTGTTTTATTTTCTCTAATTACTACTTTACTTACTTATTTCATAATTAGCTTAATATGATAGACTTTACACGTAGAGTTACGTAAAACTCAAGGAATTGGCAATTGATCTGTGGTTTTGAGAAAGGATTCTCAAACGACACATCAATTCATCAAACAGTGGATGTTACATATTTGAATGCATCTAGGAAGTGCTAGGTGAGCACAAAAATCACTATTAACAAATATACATATTAAAGATTTCAGGACAACCATAAACGTAGGTATGCTACTTTTACTTTTACAAATAATTAGTTTAATTCTAAAATTAATTAATTCTAAAATAATAATAATGTATGAAACTGACGTTTTAGTGAGAAAGCCATGGCAACCGTAGTCAAAAATTAGCCTCCCATCCACTAGCGCTTATTTCGTATGACTTGTCTTCATAGTCATCTATGAGAATACTGTAGAGAAACATCGTAGGGATAAATAAACCGTTGAGGCCACTAACTAAATATCATCTCTACATGTTTTCCTGCGACCTTATCATTCCTCGCCAGTTTAAGAGGAATAACAATCCTTTTGTCACCATACACACGAACTGATACTAGTGGATGGGGGGCTATTATAATTTTGTTCGATAGAAACGTTGTATCGTTTGCTACTTGTCTGGGCCCCAAGTTTACGTGTTGCTAACACCATTAATTTAAAAGAAGAAGAAGAGAGTTTTCATTTCTACGATCGAAATTAACGTGATAAGACCTCAAATAACAATCGATAAAGTAGGTATTATCATAACAATGTAATGGAATATTTCATCATGGTAAAATATTTAATCTGCTAAAATTACGAGATTTATTACAACGTTCAGGGATTTTTCTGAAGACTTTTAATTAATATCCGAAATTTGTGGGTAATCACTCACCCTATCTTTTTAATTTGGAACGGGCGGCGTTTGTAATGGTAAGAAGTGACTTACTGGTAGATAAAATATTAAATAGAATTCGATGAATTTATAACGTAGTAAGTACCTACGTACATAGATAAATAAAGCAATCATATTTGTTTCATCTTGGTTTTATCAGCGACACTGTAACTCCAGTTTTTTAACTATGATCCATGTTTCTCATATCATAACGAATGAAATTTTAACTGTTCATTTTGATAATACAATTTAATAATTCAACGCGCTGTTTAACTAGAAAGAGATTCATATTCATGAACCGAACATTTGTTTGACATGAATCATTTGTCACAAATTTGCACCGTAGTTGTGGAACAGAAAGATTTTTTTTCGATAAGATAAATATAATAATAGCATAAACTCACCTTGCTAGTTTCGCTCTTCGACGAAGGCAGCATATGACAGTGAGTGCGAGCAACGGGAACCCGAATATACATGACACTATAGGGACTACGATGGACTCGGGTGTCACTGTAACCAAGAAAAATATATTTTATTGATGCGTCGTGTTTTGTAAACATTTTTACACCATAATAATGGTTGTAGACAGTCATAAACTCCGTCTAAACTGTGAGTTAAGTAAGTACCATAATATATTTACCTATTTCTTTTAATCTAGTTTGGATAGGAGAAACAAACCAAAAAGATTGACTTCAAGTCGAGAGTAAATAAGCCACTAATGGTACATTAACATCGTACTACAACAGTAAACAATGTATTTATTATTTTTCTAAGTATTTTCCATTACATTTTAACCAGAGAATAATGAGGTTATAGTGAGATCATAATAATTTCAAACCTAATATGAGAAATACGGCAATAAAAAAGTTTCTAATTTAAAATCGAAAAATTCTAATTACAATAAAAAAATCTTTGTTTAAAGTTCTTGGCTGACACCGAATGAAATAAAAATAATTTTCTTTAAATAATTATTGTAATGCTGCTGCAGAAAGAAATGACGCATCAAATTGCTACAGCTTATAAGCTTCGTAAATGCTGATTCACGAAGCTTATATGCCAAGTTCTACGCTTCTTGATGATTTGATGGTGTTCTTCAGTTAGTTTTCTTTACAATACGAGATGGCAAACAAGCTTGCGGCCCACCTGGTGTTAAGTGGTTACCGTCGCCTATAGACACTTGCAGTATTAAGGGTAAATCACTTAACACTGCAAGTGCGTTGCAATCCTGGGGACTAAGATGATATGCCTTCCGTGCCCAGTAATTACACTACCTTTCCCTTCATTGCGAAACACAGCGAACTCCTTCACGGCAGAAATAAGAAAGGCGGTAGTACCTACCCCCCAGACGACTCTACATATGGGTCTACCACCTAGTTGCTACAGAATAGCTTCACATAAGCTTCATACATAACTTTTTTTGGTGTATCTCTATGCTGAGCTGGGACCATTTGAGGCATAATTATTATATATCATATTTCTGTTTGTCTGTTATATTGTCTCAATAAATGTTTCTTTCTTTCTTTCTATTTAAAAGTTTTATTAGATTTTCTTATGGGTCGAAATGAATATTTTTAAATACATGACTATTACAGCGTACCCGTGTTAAGAAACACAGGAACGGTACAGGTACATTCTTTACGCCTAAAGCTTTATTTGTGCAGATTAAATGGTTTCAGTAGTCAGGTAAACTTTAAAGCACGGTCTTCTTAAAATACACTAATTATTTCATCTTGTAATATTCAGTTCTATTCTTAATTAAAGGCCTGAAAGATTACGCATTTTGCCAATGTCAAGTGAAAATGTATCTAAAGCAAAAAAAAAAAAGTGTAGTAGATAGTTTTAAAATTGTGTCTCTTAACATAATGTTATTATCTACATATGACAAGACTCGGGAGAAACTCCGTATTGTATTTATTTATTTAACAATTTGTGTACACATAATAATAAAAATAAGCCAATTACATACACAAAAGACAATTTGTACGTGTACTAAAATTTATATGCTAATACAAAGGTCATTTTGGTAATAACCGAACCCTGATATTGAAGAGTCAAATAATAACTCTGCCCCAGGGACTAAACATTTTGTGATCCCCTGGAACATTCCAACAAAGGACTTATATTAAAGCGAAACAAATCAGGGAACCATGTAACACAGAACAGCTTTTAGAGAAGCCGATAGTATAACAATATTGTATTTTCCGATGGACTTGTAAATTACAAGTGGTTGGATGGACCAATATTAAAAATTCTTTCACCGTTAGAATGCTATTTTTTCACTGAGTAACATAGGCTATACTTTCACCAGAACAACCTTTATAATTCGACCAACTGCTGGGACATAAGACCTCTCCTTGTCATTGCAGGAGGTTTAGGCAGTAGTCCACCACGCTTGCCGAATACGGATTGATGGACGGAGTATAAGGTGATGAATACACCTTTGCTGATCCATTAATCGCCTTCTACGACACCCATTGGATGATATGGGGTGACGCTATTCTACTCTGCCGGCATCACACGGCTAAAGCTAAGGCTATATTTTATTGCAAAAAATATAGAGTACGTAGGTATAGCCACGGGCGGATCGCTAATATATTATATTCGCTTAACTTCTGACTTCCTTACGATGGATATGAGAGGCTACTCAAGTGATAAAGTAATGTCCTCTAGGTTGTTATTTCCTATCTCTCTATACCACTATATACATACACACAATCACGATCATAATCCCTATAGCTTAAGGTATCATTTGGTTATACATACAAATCCACATCTCGCAGTAAGGGCTATGTATTGCCTCAAAATATAGGACAGGCTTTGGTACTAAATTCAGACTGTGCGATTGTTTGACGTATGACGAATAAGGTTTTATCGGTTAATACGATCGGAAACTAAAACCACATTTGACAGCAGTCAAACTGCAAAATGTATGGAAACGGAAGTGTTTTGGATTTGGTTAATCCGAAATAAATACCGCGATGAGACTCCTGTTAACGACTTCCGTTCTATGTAGATTCTCCTTCACATCAAAACACAGAAATGACCTCATGCTACAATAATAAAAAATATTTATGCGATAACTGTTGCGCGAGATTGTTGACTAATATATTATAATAATCTGTTTCCTTGCTCACATCAATTATCTAGGCAAGGTAAGAATTTGTGTTAATAACATAAATAAATAAATAAACAACCTAAACTTGTGAAAAACTTTTGCAATTAAGAAACAAACAAAACAGGATTTGCAACGATGAGACTCCTGTTGACGACTTCCGTTCTATGTAGATTCTCTTTTACACCAAAACACAGAAATGACCTCATGCTACAATAATAAAAAATATTTATGCGATAACTGTTGCGCGAGATTGTTGACTAATATATTATAATAATCTGTTTCCTTGTTCACATCAATTATCTAGGCAAGGTAAGAATTTGTCTTAATAAATTAAATAAATAAATAAACAACCTCAACTTGTGAAAAACTTTTAGCAATTAAGAAACAAACAAAACAGGATTTTTACTGGCCCTCTTTGTACGTGTTTTTTTATGACAGAAATACTCCGAGGCAATCCCTCGGGAAATCCTTGGCATCCTTGGGAATCGAATTCGGGAGTGGATCTAATTCAGTCAGACCTCGATGTAGTAATGCTACTGACCAACTGACCAATCCACCAAGTTAGCCTCAATTAATAATCAGGCTAAATCAGTATAAATTCGATAAAGGAGAAAGAAGAAAAAATATATAGTAAATGTTGCTGAATTGTAACCATCGATAGCAAAGAGTTACGAAATTCTTGATTGCATGGGATGTTTTTGATCTCCGATCGTTTTCGAATAAGTAAATAGTTAACGATCTTGACATACACTATCAATTCGTCGTTTCGACCGGTCTCAAACTACGGATCGTAACGATTAATATCACGTTAACTGAAGACTTATTTAATTGGGTTTGATGCCCCTTTCAAGTAGGCTGGCAAGATGTCACAATTTTAGGCACTAAATACATCCAAATCCGATCTGTGCCTTTCATAAAACCTCTTTAATACTTATTGCATTCTTTTTCTGATCTGTGCTTAAAATAGGTAGGTTTTATTTTTCTTCACACGATACTGTCAGGTTAAAAGAATCAGTACTATTAAAAACGAGAAAATTCAGAGCAGTATAGCCATTTAGTGTCTATTTTAGGTACTTATTTGTATATTTTAACCATTTGTATTATTTTATAGACCGTGATTTTTTAACCATGACAAATATTTGAAGGTGCGAAAGTGCAAGTCAATACAAATAAATCTTGCTATGAGTAATTGAAAAAAAAAAAAAAAAAAAATCGCGAAAAAATATCCGCTGATCCATAAATTTTGGTACAAAAGTTCAACTTTTGTATGGAACATCTGATTTCTTTTTGCGATTTCGATGTTGGTCCCAAAGTAAGAGTTGATTTTGTTGACTGCTGGCACTTTCACACCTTGATATAATTGTCATGGTTAAAAAATAACAGTACCTACATAGTAGTTGGCCACTCCGAGGTAGTTACAAAATTGTACTCGTTTTGGTTAGTGATAGGGTTTATTTTAACTACTGCCATCTTATGAAAGTTTTTCACCAACACAAAAGGTTACCAGCATGATTTAGTTGTTAGGGGATGTTAAGACGACGCGCGCTGACCACGCACAGGTGCACACCCGTTGTACCCGCATTGCACCCACGCTCGCCACACCTAAATCACATATAGTCCAGTCAACAAGTTCAAAAACGTGAAAAATAGAGATAAAGCTCCTAAAAATATGAGCAATAGCTCATTGGATTCGGAACGACCTCTAGAAAAATGAGTTTTGAGGATTTTACTGCACGTAAAAAATTGCAATTGTTATTAACAAAATAAGATGAAAAAAAAGAGGTATTTACGTTTTTGTTAATAACTCATAAACTATTAATATTTACGATATTTGGAAAAAAGGTCCTTAAAGAGGAGGAAATTTCCAAAAAAAAAGTCCCAGCTTTCGGAACTCTACCTCTATTATTTATAACTTTAATTTAACGCTGAAAATAGGGCTCCGCGCAGCCATTACGGCATGGGCGCACTGCCGTTAAAGACAGTTTCTTACATAAAATTATTTTTTATAGTAACAAATATGAATTTAAAAATTTAAATAAATTATGGTGTCATCCAGATACTTGAAAGAATATATTCCGGTTGGAAAAAAAAATTTAAATTAATTTTTCAAAAAGTTATGCAATTGTTAATTAACGAATTTTTTTCCTATCTCCGTTTTCATAAATGACGACATAAAAATTTAAATAATAAACCTATAAATTTTTGGCTCTGTGGAGCTCTTCTTATATATATACTTAACTTCTTATATATATACGTTCGGGATCATCGTAGGATACCCGGTGAGGACGTTTAATGGGTAGTAGGGGAACGCCGTTACCCCCGAGTCTAGTTGCTTCGTTTGGATTTGACTTCACCGCTAACAAAAAAAGGTCCTTACAACATGATCTTAAATATATTGTTAAATACAGTCATTTAACTCAGTAATTTATTTAACAAGAAGCTAGATCTAAAAAGGTCTGACATTATCTCTGGTGGTCTGTGGTTGTCCGAAAAAATGATAATTAGGTACCTGTAAAATTATAATGGTACTTAAGCGTACCGTTATGATTATTATGCTACATTATGTTGCTACTCTAATTAAGTATTCTTGAGAGTCAGTTTTCAAGTAAACGCCAGTTTTTTCAAGGCTAAATAAAGATTTTATCGCATCAGTAATTTTAAAGAATGTAGCCGAATAATGAATAAGGAAATACTAGCAATTTCATTCAATGCGACCAAGACGCACTCAAAATGATACATTTGAAAAATTAGCGGTCATGTCGTATGACCTCCAAACACGACTGTGAATAAATAGTACGAAATTAAATTAATATGAACTTGATCATGAAAGCAAGGTGAATGACATTGAAGGATTTAGTCATTATAATTGTGTAATCGATAATAGTAATCCCTCTATACAGTGTCTACTGGGTTTACACGTTGGGTAGATACATTCGTCGTCAGGGCTTCATGGAGTAGTGAACGGCACGAGGGTTAGCAGCGCGCGAGTATCCCGTCAGTGTTTAAATCCAGGAGATCCGATTTCGAGCGCCAATGCTCCGATCCCACCGAGTAGTTCTCAGAATAACACTACACAAGCACTAGTCACACTTTTGTTATACACCGCACTCGTCGAACAAGGGTGCAAGGAACTGGTCTACATACTTCGCGCTTTTCTCGGTGCAGATATGTACCGGGACGCTTCTCCCCACCTCCGCCACGACACGACGTGCCCAAGCCGTGGTCTAAGCCTTTAGTGGCACCCTCGGGTATGTTGCTCCCTTGCGATTCGGACGCTCTAGGGACTCTAGGCGGCCGAGAGACTGCTGAAAGGGAGATCCTCGGTCGCCCAGTAATCTCCTAGGAACGAAAAGGCTTAAGGACCCCCAAGTTCTTCGCCTTCTTAAAAACCCGGTGACGCAGGAAATGTCATCAGCAACAACTTGCAGTAGTCAATAAAAAAAAGTGTTGCAAGCATCTATAGGTTACGGTAGCTGCTTACCACCAGACAGGCCGTATCGTTGTCTGCCAACCACTTCACATACTAAATCGGGAGTGGTCTCCCCTTGACTTTCTCGTATACCAGAACCGACTCAAAAGTTAATAGAAAGCTTATATTTTAATGTCATACATGCATGTTAAATTTTGGTCACTCATCCTAGTACCGACCACGCACTTGGTTGCTTAACTTTCGTGATCAACGACTCAAAAGTTGATAGAAACCTTATATTTATGTGTCATACATGCATGTTATATTTGGTTGCAATAAGTTAAAGCATACTCGAGTTATCGTGCTAACGCACTGACACACATAGACATACAGACACACACACAGACATAATTCCAAAAATGGTATTTATGGCAACGAATTAGGAATTCCTAATTCCTTGATTTATGGACTCGGGGAGGTCAAAAACGTGTAACTCCGTCAAAATCTCGAGGTCACACTTTTTGACGATTACAAGACTTCCTCTATACTACGTATACGAGAAAGTAAAAATATTTTTTGTTAATATTTTTATGTGCGAAATGTACGAAATTAGTTTCGGTCCGGATGGCGGCTCTCTCAACAGCTAGGTATTCATCATTTAGACAAGAAAAGTTTTTAACAAGAACACAAGATTTTTGTCTAGTCTTTTATATGTCTTTTATCAATACTTAAAACTATTGGATACATTTTGGAAACGTTATTTTATTACTAGTTCTGTTTCATTCCAAATTTAAATCTTAATTTACTTAGTTTAAAAACTTTTAATTGTCAGAATTTATTTTGTGTTGGTTCAATGAATTGGGTTTCAACCAAAAATGAATAACATAAAGGTGTTGTTTCTAAATTATTGCCTTTGTAATCGGCCAACCATGAACTTTTGATAGGCAAGTTATAAATTTCGTAAATTTCAATAGAAATGGATTTTGCTATAACTAAGGTCTATTATGTTGTCATCTTTATTTCCTAGCGTGCGCGTTGTTAAAAACTTTTTGGAATTATTTTTATTCGTTTTAAATTAAATCAGAGGTGTAGCTCAATCAGAATCGAAGATATCTTAATACAGCTGAATATTATTATTAATTGCAATATAATTTTGTCATAAAGCCCTCGCCTTAAGGCAACAGGGATGATGTTATCTTAAGGCGAGGGGTTTAATAGCCTGTAGTATACTCCGTAAAAGGAAAACAAATTTACTTTTCCTTACAAGATGTTACTTTTTCTCATATGAATATTTTAATAATGAAATTACAAGTACAATTAACTTTCATGATATTTGCTCTAGTTTAAGAGCGATGTCACTTTTTTTTTGGCAAGACCTATTATCAAGATTTTGAAAGGTACGCTAATTTATCATAGTAATTTTTTGTGTAAGTAGTCTAGTTTTATGAGTATTTTTTTTCAAATTTTACGGTCTTATTGGATCATTCAAAAATATCATTTTCCCAATTATCCTCCGCTTAGTGACGCTATCTGGCTTCTCAAACACCCTCATTAATTGCAGCGACTTTATTTGAAGTTTATCATCCGTTTTTTCTGTGGTTATGGCGTGAAAACACAAAGTTTAAAAGCCTATATGTTACGGCCGTTAACTGCTAAAACGGTGAACTTTAATTATCCTATCATTTTCAGCTCACGTATCGGCGGGTAAAGCGGCGTGAGTGAGGTTATAGTAAGATTTCAAAACAGACCTCCTACCTTGGATTGATAATTCCAGAAACGTTACTACTATTATCTAGCTGTGAACGTTGCATATTAACTAGGGTTACTTATCTACGATGACGTACAACGTGGTATTACATTGCCGTGCCGACACGTGAGAAGAAACGGTACGACATTTCGTTAATATTTTAAATTTATGAAATATACATCTATGTTGGAATAAAACTTAGATCGAATAAATAAATTATAAATATACACATAACGCTAAAAGTTTCCTGGCTCTGCGATCAACCGAGTCAAGAGCGGCAAGTTGATATTTTGCTGAAACTTTCCAAAGATGGCAACAATACTGCATGCAAAATCGAACCTGTGCCTTATACCTATAAGGTTAAAATTTGCAGCATCGTTTAACCAACCTTGTTGAGAATACATAGGTTTGGGCCGCAGTTTGCACTTGAAAAAATGGTTCCGCCGAAGTTATGGTTGGCTGTGAACTTCATGCCAATGAGTTCAAGGTTGTCGAAAACTGGAATACATAACTGCAGAACTGCAGCCATCAATCATTACTCTGATCAAGCGTTCACTCAAGAAGTCAGATATTCAGCTACATAAATCAGCGGAGATACCATACGATGGCAAGTTACTCAAAAAACCTGCATGCCATACCCGGTCATGTATGTTTGTAGTTAAGTATGTTCCGCTTGTAGCGCCTAAACTGTTCATCCCATTTTGATGAATAAGGTGTAAATCGATTCGTTATTTAGTCCGAGTAACATAGTTTACATTTTAACCGACTTCAACAACAAGAAGTGTCGATTTTACCTTGTAAACCCCGATTATAACCGATTTCGTTCCTCTTTTTTCGTAGTCGGGTAACAGTTTAGTTTTAACTTTTTGTTTATTTACAAAAGCACGTGACACATAGTGAAAAACTTTTTGAAATAATCTTATGTATAATAATATTAACAATGCAATTTTCATAAAGTTTGAGCAATTGTAAGTACGGTACGGTCTGCTACAACATTTGCTAAACAACGGTTTCCCATTATCGAAGTGATTAATGACTTTGTAATAATACTCGTAGTCCTTGCACGAACTTCATTATTGACCGTCAACTCCTGTTTGTATAATATTGGCACATAAGAGCTACTTAGAAAATTGTGACAAACGAATTGTTTTTTTAAAATTATATATGTATAATTGTATATACTTTATTAATGTAATTTTAGATTGCAATTTTGTTTCAGTTAAATGAAGTAACTGTAACACTATAGTTTGGAATAGAATTCTGGTCCTAAGGGACTTGATATAGAAAGCGCCCCAGGCGCGCGGCCAGGGGTAAGGACTCCACTAATTCGAGACAGGCAATTGCCATTACCGCTGAGGCATAAACAGGCTGTAATTTTTCAATGCCAGCTGAGGGCAAGTACTCTAAATACTGGAGATAGAAAATTGTACTCAAAGGTCTCAAACAAAAAACTCATCCTATATTTTTAATAAGAAACTAAACTGCATTCAAAGATTGTCGAAAATTCGCTAGCCACGCCAGGGAATCGGACCGGCTAAAATCCGAAAAAACAACAACGTACTATTATAGCATTGATCGATAGGGTCAATCATAAGGGTCATGGGCAGTATGTGGCTTTATGTGCATCCAAATGCTAACTAAAGCTTTGCTCAACTCTTTTGGGTTTTGAGCGTAATACATGGCAATACCAATCAAGTCCAGAGTTTAATTAAAGTTTGATCCGTACTTAGAAAAAAATGCTATGTTGAGTCCTGAGTAGGTTGTTCGCAGATTCTGATTTGATCACGACAGAAATATTTCTTGGTATTACCAGGGCCAAAAAAAAAAGACTAGACCTACACAGTAACATTTTGGCAAAAGACTTGCTAAACGAAGGAGAGAGCGTGAAGCGCCTAAAAAGATGGCATGTGCTGGCACTTGACCAAAGAAAATAAACAAACTGTTTAACATTAAATTGGGGTTATTAATTGTAGTAATCCCAAAAATCTCCGCATCATCTCAAGAACACATCTGATAAAGGCTGCACAGCCGATCGCAGATAGTAGAGGAGTAAAAAAAACAATACCAGGGCCGTACCGACCTCCAGCAGCGCCTGTGTGCGAAAGAAATAGTACCAAATGCAATTCGCTGGCATTTCATCCTTCGGCCTAATTAATGATAAAAGTAAGGTATTAATATGTTTAACAACTTTTGGGTCTGATGAAACAATTAATATCTTGTTGTAAATTTTTACGGGCTGGAGTAAATTTTCGTTACATAGACCTATTTATTCGAATATGTAGGGCAATTTCCTTATTGTAGAGCGGTTTGGGTTCGGTAGACCTTTCTGTGCGGTCACATAGCTCCAAAACAAAACTATCCTTTTACATCGAGAAACATTTGTTCAGTTCTTAGAATTCAACCCATGTCAAATATATTATCAAAGAGTTTTTTCTTCGTGTGTTAGTGTTAGGATTACTCTCGGGAGTATCAGGAATTCTGTTTTCTTTGTCATTTGCAGAAACTTCTGCTGGGATTTTACTGAGGAAAAATCCACTTTGACGAACAAAACTCAAGTTTCAATCGAATGTTTTCTTATTACGAGTGTGTTATGTTGGTATTCTAGAAAGTGGGTACTTTGTTTACAATTCTTTTATTACCGAGACAGCGGGCCCGAGTTAATTTTGTTTGAAATATTTGAAGATGTATGTTTTATATATAATTGAATAAATAAACTTTTGGCTTCTTACTTTTATTCAACTATTAGCTAGCTTATACCCGCGGCTTCACTCGCGTTGATGTCTTTAAATAACTGTCAGCTATAATCGTAACTAACTTTATAATTCGACCCACTGATGGGACACAAGGCCTTTCCTTGTCATCGAAGGATGTTTACATGTTTTGGCAGTAGTCCACCATGCTTGCCCAATGCAGATTGGTGTACGGAGTACAAGCTTTCAAGGACACCCATTGGAGGATATAGGGTAATGCTATTCTAATCTGCCGGCATCACACGGCTATATTTACTTTACTTTTTTTACCTTTGTGAAGGTCGAAGGCCTGTTTCTGGTTCTAATACTAATGGGGAACAAAGACGGTAACGATTTTTGCTTTTGCTTTCATTATGCGAACAGCTATGGAGTGGAACTCTTTGCCGAGGTCTGATTTCCCGGGTCAGTATAATCTGGACATCTTTAAGGCCAGAGTGAACAAGCATCTTCTAGGCGAGCGTGTACAACCTTAGGCTTCATTATCGCTTTCCATCAGGTGCGATTGTGGCCAAACGCCCAGCCTATTCAACATAAAAAAAAACAATAACATCAATCAAATACAATTTCCCTCGAAACTACAACTATAGAAATAAATGGGATATATCTATTATTATCTAGTATCTGTGTTTGGTAGTCTTATCGCGAAATAATAACTACCTTTATGTTTGAAAAATTAGCAATATAATGTACATAGTATAAAATAAAGTCGCTCTTTCTGTATGTACGTTTAGAACTTTTAAATTACGTAACGGATTTCAATGCGGCTTTTAGCAATAGATAGAGTGATTCAAGAGGAAGATGCATTTTCCTCACGAATTTATTTTATGATTGAATTACAACATCGAGAATTACAATGATTACCTACCGTGTCTTAATAAATTGACATTGTCATGCAAAATTTTGTTTTGTATGTTTTAGTTTTTTTTTAGTTTATTTTGGTCAACAAACAGTCTTTCAATAAAGTAGCATTACATATTTTGTTAATTGTAGCACCAACACCATTAACCACAGATAATTTAAAAATAGCAGCAAAATGAATAATAATATATATCTAAATAGATATATTCTACAATGGTGCTCTTAACAGTTTTAACCCTGCAAAACGTAATAAAATGTTTGATACCGTTCTATTTGTTATTAAAAAAATATTAGTTTTGCAGATTTTCATCAGAAAAAAAATACTATAAACTTCAAAAGATCTTTTAATAGGGATATTTTCTAAACGTGGGGTTTGTCGAATACTATTTGAACGATTTTCATGTCTTATGAAAAAAAATGAATTTAACAATGTTGTAAAAATCAAAGAACTCCTTGAAATAAAATCTTATAGATGGCCCAGTTTTTTTGTTGCTGTAGATATATTTGTATTTGGACTCTACTTTCACTTACCATCAGATGCGATGAACTCATTTGTTAAACATTACTTCTTTTTATTTTAGAATTAAAAAGTATATTGGTATTCTAAAGAATGCAATTTTACTCCCTAATGTGTGACAATAATACTCCCTTCAAACCACCATTTGTAGGGAGTAACAATATATTTTATAACACATTTGCTCGTAAAGGGTATTATTTCACCAATTTCAATATCGTATTGTATCTCATTACGCGCTTGTGCGATAATGTAAAGTAAAACGCACGGTTTATCAAGAAGCTCAGTGTAAAAACGAACGGTACTTTTTTAAATCTAAGCAAAGAGTTTTTATGTCGGAAAAGTGGTCAACATTTTGTGAATAAAATTAACTTAGGGAGATAAAATATAATAAATACTTAAACATTTAATTTTAATTTAATTAATTTTGACAATAAATGACAACCATTTATCTGTAACAAAAACACAAAAATATTAATTTGCTTTATTAGTAATACTGACTGTTTTTTGTGCCTTTGTGTAAAAAAAGCGCTGATGCGCGGGCATCGCTAATTTGTGAACAAGTAAAGATTATTCCGCGCGCTTTTTTTTTTCGCTGTATTGTTTTTATTTAAAAATTTCGTAAAGTAGTGATGAATATATTAATTATTTCCTCGCAAATACCTTATAAAACGTCGTATGACATACGTGCGCTTTGATAATTACAGCCTCTGCTTTCTTGTAACCCTCGCCTACGGCTCAGGCTAGCAATATCGCCTCGGCTGTAATTTTCAACTTACCGCACTTATATCATAATGTACTATTACTTCTCTGTATCGTTCCAATTTTAGTATATGTACTGCCGAAGCAAGTATTTTAGCAACCAGGGCAATTCTAGCGAGAGATGTAACAAACACTAACATTATCATATTCTCTGATAGCAAATCCGTTTTACAAGCCCTAAACAACAACGTGATTCGCTCTAGCCTCATTCACGAGTGCCATTTGGGACTAAACATGGTAGGAACAACGAACTCTATCACCCTGCATTGGATCAAAGGGCACAGTGGTGCACGAGGAAACGATGCTGCGGATGAACTAGCCAGAAGGGGGTCAGGCATGAAACCGGTTGGTCCCGAACCAATCATCCCCCTTCCTCCGAGCTGGTTCAAAGGTAGAATGAGTCAACGGACCAAACTTTTACATGAGCGATACTGGAGCAATTTATAATAATAATAATAATAATAATAATAATAATAATAATAGGCCCCCTAAAATCCAACCATACGTCCGAGTCGAACATCTGACTCACGTAGGGGGCGGACACACGATATTTTACTGGCGTGGCTAACATGGATATGGTAACCCATTCAATATGGAGACCCGTTCTAAAAGGAAACTGAGAGGACCGCTTCCCGGGGGCGATCGCCGGGGCGCACCTGGAGCTGACGCTGGGTGTTTCAGCATACGATCCGTCAGCGATGAGGAGTTGAACAGGCGGACTCCCATCACTCAAAATATTACAGCCGACCTTAGAAGTAGTCCAATAGAACCATACAGCCCAAGTACAGTGTCTTATACACCATCAAACCCGACATCACCTTCAACAATTAGTAACGACAGTGGTAATTATAATTTAGAGCTACAACATAGTATTAGAGCAGTAACTCCAGTTGAGGATGTTTCTCAGGAGGCATTAGCCATTCAACCTGCGACCACCAAAACTGGCAAACCCAGAGTGCGTATGCAATGGAATGAGGAAATAAATACTTTTATCATACGTACATACTTATACATTACTAAGCTTGATACAGATAGAACCATGTACTGTAAGAAACTGCATGATCAATTTATCTCAAAATACCCACACTTAAATGTCTCAGCCCAAAGAATAGCAGACCAAAGAAGAGTAATTATAAGGAATAAAATGCTTTCCGATGAAGTTATTAATAGCCTTAAACATGAAATAGCCGAACAACTAGAGAAAGATGAAAGGCAAAACAGTATCCAAACATCAAACCACACCGTTAGTCCCCTAGAAAATGTCTCTGAACATATCTTCGATACACCCAATAATATAGGTTTTATACAATCATCATCGACCATAGCAACCACATCACAAACGTCACATGCCTCTACACAGACTAGCAGTTTACCTAACTTTGAATCTCCTACAGAATTAGATATAATTAATACACAGAATCCCAATAACCCCCAATTAGATACACCGACGCAAGAATTAATAAATCAACTACAGACTATTCTTACATTCTATACTGGAACAGATCCACTATCGCGTCCTAAGCTACCAAAGTTAAGAACAAGTAAAAATCTCTATGCGTTATTAGACATATTTAACAATCAAATACTAGGTAAGTTTTACTCAATTGACTCGGATTTAAATAGTATTCACACTTTAATTTATTGCAGTGCATTTGTCATAAGTGAGAATTTAGGATATAAAATTAGAACTCAAATGTTAAATATGCCAACAAAGAATTACAAGCCCCTAAAACCCGCATGGCAAATAAGAATAGAAACAGATATTAAAAATTTAAGGGCTGATATAGGTAGGTTAACACAATATATTAAAGGAAATAGATCTACAAAAGTAGTAAAAGCTGTAGAGTTAATTTTTAGGCGAACTAAAATACACACAGTGCATGAGCGTGATAATGCTAGACCCGAAGAGTACTTAGATACACTGAAACAAAAATTAACATTAAAATCACAAAGGTTAGCTAGATATTTAAAAGCTTTACAGAGAAAAGAAGACAACAAATTATTTCATTCGAATGAGAAGAATTTTTATAGAATGTTTGACAAAAATAGTAGTACACTTCACAACACACCGTACGATATGCCCGAACCCACAGAGCTCAAAAACTACTGGACTGATTTATGGAAGAAACCAAAAGATCACAATGATGGTGCAGATTGGATAAAAGAAGAAGAAAGCAGAATGATGAATTTGGAAGGTATGCAAATGACAGATATTGGTGTAGAAGATGTAGAAATAGTTACGAGAAATATGAAAAATTGGAAAGCAGCTGGCATAGATAGGCTACACAACTTTTGGTATAAAAAGTTTTTCACTCTTCACAATATATTAGCTAAGAATATTTCAGAAATCATCAAAGGTGAGCAAGAATTACCTAAATTTGTAACTAAAGGTATTACTTTTATGCTTCCTAAAAGTAATGACACAATAAATCCCTCACAGTACCGACCTATTACATGCCTCCCCACAATATATAAACTTATTACTTCAATAATTACACAACGTATTAACAAACATTTACAACACAATAATATTTTATCTGAAGAGCAGAAAGGGTGTAGGAGAGGTCATAAGGGGTGTAAAGAGCAGCTAGTTATAGACTCCACAATATTAAAACACTCGCAAAATCATAGAAGAAATCTGCATATCTCATATATTGATTACAAAAAGGCATTCGATAGTGTTCCCCATTCATGGTTGCTCAGAGTACTATATATTTATAAAATCAATCCTTTTATTATTAACTTTCTAAAGAATGCAATGTCTGACTGGAAAACAAAATTATACCTATCTAACGGCACAGATGTAATCACCACAGATGAAATAAACATCGAGAACGGAATTTTTCAGGGAGACTCATTAAGCCCATTATGGTTTTGCCTCGCCCTTAATCCACTGTCTTATCTTCTTAACAACACAACTGATGGTTATAAATTAAACTCTAATACATCAATCACACATCTTATGTACATGGATGATATTAAACTTTTTGCTAGGTCTGAGAAATGCTTAGAACATTTATTAACAGTTATCACACGTTTTAGCCAGGATATTAACATGTCATTTGGACTTGACAAATGCCGAATACTTCATATTAATAAAGGAAAATTTACTCACAACCCTAACCACACTACCGATTTCAACACCTTTGAATCAATGAATCCATCAGACACTTACAAATACTTAGGAATACAACAGTCGAATACCATCAATCACAATAAAATTAAAAATGAATTATCATCAGCATTTATTAAAAGGTTAAATCTTTTATGCAAAAAACACTTGTACTCAAGAAATTTATTTAAGGCTATCAATACATTTGCCATACCAGTGTTAACTTATTCTTTTGGAGTTGTGAAATGGACGCGTAGTGATATTAAGAAGCTAGAGATAAAAACCAGAACAACCTTAACAAAACATAGTTATTTACACCCTAAGTCGGCAATAGAGAGAATATCAGTAAATAGGACACACGGAGGAAGAGGACTTATAGATCTGACAGCGCTGTGGGAAGGACAAATTTACATCCTTAGACAATTTTTCTATAGTAAATGTACGAATAGCGAAACACATGCAGCAATAATTGAATTAGATACGAACATTACCCCATTAAATTTATGCAATAGAGCTATGCAATATAAAAGACCGGAAGTACATAGGAACGAAAAAATTGGTAGGTGGCGCTGTAAGGAACTACATGGCCGCCATTTACACGACTTAGAAAACCCGCATATAGATTCAGAAGCTTCAAATAAATGGCTTAAATTAGGGTCCCTTTTTCCTGAAACTGAAGGATTTATGATAGCAGTGCAGGATCAAGTTATACACACTAAAAATTATAGTAAATTCATACTCAAAGATCCCAATACCGTAAACGATAAGTGCAGAAAATGTCACCGTGCATCGGAAACTATCCAACATATTACAAGCGCCTGTCCGACATTAGCACAATCAGACTACACCCATAGACACAATCAAGTTGCAAATATTGTACACCAGAAATTAGCATTTAAACACAAACTTATACATAAAACTGTACCTTACTACCAATATTCCCCAAAACCGGTGTTGGAGAACAGCAGTGATAAAATATACTTTGACAGAGCAATACTTACAGATAAAACCATTCACAACAATAGACCAGATATAACCATGATAGATAAATTAAATAAACACACATATTTAATAGATATAGCAGTACCTAATACACATAACATACAAAAAACAATTATTGAAAAAATACATAAATATACCGAATTAAAAGAAGAAATAATTAGAATCTGGAAAATGCATAAAGTATATATAGTGCCCTTGGTACTTTCCAGCACCGGTGTCATTCCCAAACACCTCCTTCACTATTTACGGCAATTAGAATTAAATGATAATCTATACATAACAATGCAAAAGGCTGCTATTCTTAACACTTGTCGAACCGTGCGTAAATTTTTACAGGAGGATCCTATATATGCAGAAAACTTCAATCCCACAAATCAATGAACTCCACTTGGCTTTAGCCCGTGGTTTCATTAAGAACCGAAATAACAATTTCGAGAAAAAAAAGTCAGTAAACATAATAATAATAGTATATTTCAATAGCATGTTGTTTTCATTATATGTACAGTGATTGAAGTCACCTTTTAAGCAAACAATGCCTGTGCCAGGTGACTTCGCTCTTCCATAGCTACTTTAATTATACTAGAAGCATAATTATCATCTAGATTAATCAGAAAAAAAAAATCCTAAAATTAATACAGTATACAATGTATTCCAATGTTGTGTAATTGGTGTGTGTGTGTGTGTGTTTATGTGTGTGTATGTGTTTGTGTGTTATGACATGTGTTCGTAGATTTATAATTTAGCCGTGTGTTTCAAAATGTTCTCTGTTTCCTCATAATTTAAAGATACTAAAAAGTTGGTAATTATTTTTTTACATTCATGTAGTGTTTTGCTATATACCTCAAACATTTTATTAATTTTATTGTACAGATGAGCCGAGCGATTGTTAAATTGTTTTTCAGCAAAAGCAGTCTTAATTTGATTAAGGGAAATAATATTTTTTCTCCTTGCACGTATTTTGCTAGGGTCGTAAGGAGTGATTTTATGCCTTTTTAGTATAGTACTAAGAATGTAAAGCTTTCTCACTGACATTACTTTACTGATAGCGTATAGAGTGTCCGTGGGAAATCTTCTGCGTTTAAAGTGCATCACCTTCAGTAAAGCACGTTGTGCACGTTCAACCTCAATCATTTTTGTCTTTCCTGCGCCTCCCCAGATTGGAATACAGTAAGTTAAGGTGGATTGTGCCAAAGAGATATAGATTTCCTTGAGAATATTTCTGGAGGAGTTAATATCAAATTTAGAGGACTGTAAACAGGCGAGACTCGCCCTACCCAACATACAGCCTTGCCTATCCAAAGCTCTATCACAGCTAAGAAGATCCCGACTCCGACTAATTACTGGAGCCTTGACTGGACATAGCAATTTTAACAGACACCTTTTCAACCTAGGTATCACGGACAGTCTACTATGCAGAGCCTGCATGGTGACAGTAGAGACAGCCGCCCATGTTCTGTTGGAATGCAGTGGAGTGGCATGCTACCGGGCAAAATACCTGGGATCCCCGGGTAGCCTCCGGGAGGCATTTGGTGACGTCAAGGCGCTGACTTCCTGGAGGAATTAGGATGGTTGGAGTGAACCAGCCCCACACCCTCCGACGCAAAACAGGCGCAACAGTCGTCGATTTGCGGAGACCGCCCGTTGCGAAGAAGAAGAAGATGTACTATTACTAAATAACAATATGGTTTACTCACCAGTAGGGTATATGATGATTGGTGTGGGCCGTTTGCTGCCATTGGGGCCCGATTTTGGCCCGTTGACGCTGGCGGGCGTGGGCGTAGTGCCCGTGAACCGCTCCATCAGCCGGAGCGGGTCCGCTGTCGTCCTCGTCATTTTTACTGTACAAAAATAAAAATACTCTGTATGATCAACATAAAAAAGTACTATTATAAATAAAACAACTTATACGGATTTAACTCGTGTGTAATTAGATTTTACATGTTGTATTATTGCCGACATTTCGTAACACTTTTCAGCGTTCGTGGTCACGGGATGACTGATGACGAAACGTCGGGCAATAATAACAACATGTAAAATCTAATTACACGCGAGTTAAATCCGCAAAAGTTGTTTTATTTATATATATATATATAAGTACGTTGCTTAACTAGGGCGGTAAAACAAAGAATGTATTTGATCGCAGGTCTATATGCCGCCCGAGGTAAGTACAAAATTGTATGTCACCCTCTGACCACGAAGCGGAATTTTTCTCACGCGGTCAAAATAATTTGCGTGGAATTGAGAAAAAGCACTGAGCTCGCGTGACCATTACGCTAAATAATGTTTACAATGACAGTATGGCTTTAAAGTTGAGAATATCAACCTTCAAACACTTAGCTAGAATCTTTTCTCAATACCATTCGTGTATCTACATAAAATAAACATAGATTTTAAATTTTACGAAAATTATTATTCATTCAAGTCGAGGTCTGTTTATAAGAAAAGTCAAGTTATTGACTATTTCTATAAAAAGCTTTACTCTATCTCCACTAAAAATAGAACACGGCTGGGAAACCTTCTGTACCTAAGGGCCTAAGTAATCCAAAAAAGCGTGATCAACGAACTGAACACTCAAAGTGATTTATTTTCGTATTCTAATGCTGTTAAAGTTGATGGCAAACGCTTCTTACTCAATATTTTTTACCAGATAGCACAAATTCAATTTTAGGATTTAAGAATTAAAATGCTGCTTTTGCTGTCGAAATTTGTCAGTGCTTGGTGCTTATGTTTTTATGGTAAACATTGTTTCATCAAATCTTTGAAATTTGCACTTCTAAGATCCGAACGAATAAATAGACTAGAATAGGGCCTGAATGGGTTGAAATAAGGGATGAAAAGTAGTATGGGATTCCTAATGATTGAAGATAAAACCATGAAATTTTATATTTAATGCACGTGTCAAGAAGTGAAAAAAAAGTTGTAGCGTTTTTGAAATTTTGATACACGTATGGGAATGAAATTGGGAATGATGGTCGTATGGAAGTTAGCAAAGGGTGGAAAAACAAACAAAGTAACTAGTCAATGAAAATTTATTAAAATAAGCTATTTACAGCAATCTACAGCAGTTTGTATATGTATTTTTTGCATAATAAGTACCCTAAAAAAATAAAAATGATACCCAAAGTATCTAATTCCACTGCTGCTGCTAATGACCGACTTTTATAAAAAAAACATGATTGGTTGGTATGAGAATAGGTTGTAAAGTACGATGCTCATATATTTCATAACGCTAAAAATAGAAAAAACAATATGGCAGAACAACGTTTGCAGAGTTAGCTAGTAATATAACTAGTATTTTTTATTTTTGTCCGTGCTTAGTTTTAGCTACCAGCGCATAGCCAAATATACTCAAATCTATAATCTATCTACGCTAAATAAGGTAGTAAGTTTCATTTTATTAAAATATTTTTATTATATTATATAACTAAAAAAATGTGATTTTCGCAATTTTTCCTATATTTGCATTATATGACAATGCTTCATGCCAAATTTCAAGATTCTGAGTTTACGGGAAGTATCCTGTAGGTTTTGATTCCTTTGCGAGTGTCGGAAATTTGTTGAAAATATCGACATAATCGGCTGTATCTTTTGATTGGCTTGGCTTAGAAGTTTAATATTTTCACAGCTTAAAGGGACAATAGACCTGAGTATTTCGTGTGAATTTCAGCTTGATACGTCCACGCGTTCTTGAGATAAAGGGTCTTGACAGACAGACAGACAGACAGACGGACAACAAAGTGATCCTATAAGGGTTCCGTTTTTTCCTTTTGAGGTACGGAACCCTAAAAACGCCTTTAAAACTAATAACGGAGAAAAACAAAGTCTGTTTATAAAAATATAAATGTTTTTTTGAGGTTGGTGCCAACCTCAACATTTGGAATAAACGTTGTGACTTGTATTTGGGACCGACCTAAAAAAAACATTTAGACTTATAAACAGAATTTTTCCGTCCGAGAAGTGGTTTATAAAATTGAAATTCGAATCCATTTAGAATCGTACTTAAAAGCCCAATTTTAGCATTTGCGATATTCGTACCGTACATATGGATCGAGCACGGACAATTATATAATATTTCAACCATTCGTTCGACGGTAAAAATAAGAAATAATAAACTGAGATTAGAAAAAAAATATTCTGATTACTTTCAAAACAAAATTTCACAAATTGTTATCATAATAATAAAACGTACATAATATTCACATTCCAGTCTACAAAGTTTGATCGTGAAACGTGATACCGGGTTTTCGTTATTTTGTTTTCAGATAAAAAAATATGTGTTCGATAATTTTAATTGTTCGTAAATTTTCGGGTTTCAAATCTGGATGGTAATAGTCTCGTATACTTTGTCTATGTCGGGAATAGATAAAGCAATATTGTGTACTACCATTTTGAGGCGAGCCATAGCTTTTCGTGCCGTATTTATTACTTTAGTTTTTGTTACTTCTATTTTCCTCAACGTTAGTCCATCGATATAGTATTTATGAGATCCGTTGGTCAAAGTAAAGTGTATGTCATATACTTATTACATCGTTGTATCAGTATCTGTAAATGGAAGCTTCATATTATTTTTCCCACTCCCATCCACTTGACCGGAAACCTTCATAGAAACAAGAGTCTTGATTATTAATTTAATAATATTTGACTTTCTTAGAACCAATAATATTATTGATATAATATTTGAGCAGGAAAATTTTATAACCCACTGTCGGTACTGTCATAAATAAATGACTATGCAGCAATAAAGTAACAATATGATACATTATCGCTCACTACTAAGATTTGAATGTGAAAGTAACGCTGTCTGTTACGTCTTTAGGGATTATGAGCGTGACACGTGACGCTTGGGGGTGAATTTGTTCTTGATCTTTGCATCTAAAATATATTAATTACACAGACTGTCAACCATGTGTCTTATAGTTAACTACGAAACATAATTTAAATTTGTTCTAGATTATACTCAAGAAGCATGTGTATGTCATTCTCACTAAAAAGGTCTTGTGGCGGTGTCGTCTTGCGTCGGGTCGTTACGTTCCCTAAAATATGGTTGAGCGAAGCGATGGCTGATTCTTGCGTCATGCCTGTGAACAGGTGCCGCCAATGAGACCTGGTCATCTCATGTTTTCTTGAACTTTTTATTTTTATTTGATGTAAATGGTAGACAATATAGTTATTTATTCTTAGATGGATAATTGTATGACACATGCTATTAATAGGATTTTTTTTTGTGTTATGTATGATATTGTGTTAATAGCTAATGTATTAGGTATTGGATTTATTTTTTGGTATGCCACACATTGTATTCTTATAGTATCCGTATATTTATTAACCAGTGAATCATAAATGTACGCTTAGCACCTAAACTGTAAGGAATCTATCTAACATTAACACAAAATGGTGGTGGGTATCAAAGGTTAAATTAATTAGTTCATTAATATGATTAATTGAATTTATATAGAAATGCTTTTACAAGATAAATTATTATTATAAATGAGCCAAATGCGTGGGAGTAATAACTGCCCAAAATTTACGCATGTAAAATTTGAATTTGAATTTTCTTATTATTATCTATTGACCTGTAATGATGTTTTGAAATCATTACCAAATTGTAAGCTGTGGAGTTTCTTTCGCCATATCTTCTCCATATCAGCATAATAATAATTATTTCGTCCCGAAATGGTGGTAGGGTTTTGACGATTTAAAAGTACTTAGCAAAGTCCATTTAAATAAAGAGATTTTCATTTCATTTTCATTTCATTTAATTTCATTTTCATTTCATATCACATAGCAATAATATTAGAAATAACATTACATATTACCATTTAGGTATCTAAAAAGCTCGCAGTAATAAGGTAAACTATTAGAGATTTAAAAGGTCGAAGCCAATAGAGGGGTGAATAGTTTAAAAGCGACTTGAATCGATTATTGATGTTTTAAACTTCGCAGTGAAAGGGACGAACACTAGTGGTTGTATTCTAAATAAAAGTTTAAGCGGTTCGCTTATATAATATTCTATGGACTTGGACATGTATTAAATGTCAGCCAAGAATATATGGTCCTGAACAGAATACAGCCCAGCACACCCAAGGTATGGTATTCCGCGCCTTCTTCGCATAGCGCGGCCAACTAGTCGCCAGACTGATGACCTCTCACTCCTGACGGTGATTTTCACTATGCTGGAAAACGAGAAGTCCAGGGACGCAGTGAGCTACTTTTGTGTCGAGGTTATGACGCAAAAGGAAACGGTGGAGTGAGCCAGGGAGTATGACCGCCAGGCCTATCTATACCATCGCAGATGAGCTGGACGGAGATGGCGGCGCTTTGCCAGCCTTTTCCATACAGCGTTAGTAGTCCAGTCATGTAACCCGAAAAACTTCTTCCTCCTTTTTTTAGGATAATATCAATGTCAGCTGATTTATGCTACAGCGTAAGGGTTGACTTACACAACTTACCGTAAGTTGTGTATATCAAGATAAAATGAACTAAGTTATAATGATCAATTAACGAAAAATAGGATAATGAATAAATTTGTTTAAATATGAAATCATATTACTAATAAATATATAGTAAACGACGGAGCAATTTTTGATATTACGTAGTTATTAAGCAAAAATGAAAGGAAAAACTTTTGATAACTAAAAAATGTATCTATGTATTTCAGGATAAAAAACATATAAAAATAAAAAATTAGAGGAGCCATTTTTCAGTAGAAGTTGTAGTGCAAAATGTTAAATGTTAAAATTAGGCCATCTCAGACGTTGAAAAAATGTTGGATTCCCTTATATTATTACTTTCACTAGTACAACTTAAGAATACAAAAAGTATTTCAGTCTGAGGAAATATTCTCAGAGAGTTATAAGCATTATTGTACATTTGTAACCTGTATCACCTAACCTCATCACATGACAAATTTCAGAGTCGAAGGAATTTTTGGCAGTCCCCATACAACAAATGTCCTTCTTGCTACAGGTGGAATGATTGGCGATTTGTGCACTTAGGGCAATTTTAGTAATTAAATTTCTAAATAACGGAATATCGCTATGATTGAGTTTAGGACTATTTTTTTGCGTCTAGGAAGTTTAACGGCATAAGAGGGTGGAAACTTTTTCGGATTCAACCTCTGAAAATTCTACACGTTCTGAATTTTCAGTCAGTTTGATAAAATATGGCGCTGGTATATTGTGTAGGTTGTATTATATATAATAACATACATAGTCACAACAGCCTTTTTAAATCGACCCACTGCTGGGACACTAGGCCTCTCCTTGTTATCGAAGGAGGTTTAGGCAATAATCCACAACGCTTGCCCAATGTGGATTGGTGGACGGAGTTTATGGTGATCAATACCCCTTTGTAGATCCATTAATCGCCTTCTAAGACACCCACTGGAGGATATTGGGTAATGCTATTCTACTCTGCCGGTATCACACGGCCATCATGCATAGTATTTAATTTTATTTATTAATAAAAACGTTTGCACAGTTAAGGCATCTTTTTCCGGTAGTTACTAAATATTTTTGTTTACTATATATTATGAACACATCGAGAAAGGAGATGACCCACATTCCTGCCCCAAAGCCATTTGATGTTTGAATACTGAAGAATATGAAGAGACCATATAATGCTATTAAAAAAAAATCTTTTATTTAAATTATAGAATGCAGGTGTATAAATGGATATTTCCACAGATATATCAATCTAAGGAGATCGGTCGAATCGCCAAGTTCATAGGAAGACCGAGTGTCGTGATCAGGGGCCGTACTACATAACATGGTTCTCGTTGAGCATGCCGTAATATACACTATTCATTGCGCGCGTCTTAAGGACTGCGAAGCAATGAAAGTAAAACACAGACGCAAAGGAGATCGGCCAAATCGCTGAGTTACGTATTCACTCGACTTTATCGGAAGGCGAAGTGGCGGTATTGCATGTCCACTGGGCATACAGTTGTCACAAGTTAAACGCCGGCTTGGCCTATCTCCTTGTATTATTAAATCTGTGGATATTACGTATCTAGCGGGGTTCAAAATTAAATTGATAAAAGTATTTAAAAACTGCTTTTGATTGTATACATTTCCTTTACGTTTATCAGTAGTCAGTATATCTTATATTCTAATACAAAAACAATACCATTAGAAAATATTGTAGACCATTTAAATACATATTAGTAAAATATAATATTTTAATTGATAAGTTATAATTACCTAATAAATAAAAATTCGGATGTCGTGTGGTTGTAAGTTTGATTCCCTTGATTTTCCGGTATCTACTTTATAAAACGGAGTTTTTACCGCGAATATATGACTATGATTAAGATTTTTTGTATAATAATTTATTTAAAAAAATATTATGTTGAAATTAATTTGAGCATAATATGTACTAGGTTACTAAATAATCTCAATTTTATGATGCCAAATGTGCTTGTAACTTAAAAACCCCACTATTTACAGTAATAACTTATACGTAATGTTCTAGTAGTGTGTAAAACTAACTCAGAAATCCAACTTTGATCGTGACGCATAGATTTTTGCTTGTGGGGCAAACATTGTATGGAGAGTGGGCCATCTCCTTTGAATATTAAACTTCTTACACACACATGTCTTTTAGTGTCAGGTATAAAATTAAAATTCAAAACAGTTTATTCAGTTTGGTCATCCTTATTTTCTAATATATACCACAGTCAACTCCACGATTAGATAAACCCGATAAACCATTAACCCTTTTGGATACATCATAGGTACGTATATTTTATTATCCTCCAAGATTCATAAAATACCAAATCTATGAATTAGTCGCATTTCAACATGAGAACTATAAAATAATTTCATTTGTACCATTCAAAACCTTTACATCTTAATAAATCAAATCGACCTTACTGTCTTGTTGTGATAGCAAATGATTAAGCCAATATACGTCAATTACGAATGGATTTATCGTAATTGGCACCTCGTTTCGGGCAAGAATGAATAGACAAAACTCTCGGTGAGATAATGTCCGCACCACGCGATGCTTATTTCATGCGGACAGTCGGTGATAGCAGCCATTATACGACTCTCACCTATAACTTACTCGTACTTCTGATGATTTAGTACTATTATAATTTTGAATATTATCTTTTATTTGTTTGTTGCGAAAAGTAGCGATTTAAACTGGTCTTTTGTAAAATTTATTATTACTCAAACACCCATCTTCTTCTTCTATTTATTTATTTTAATTAATAATTTATTGTACACGGAAACGAAATTGGAGAACATATTGGTATAAAAAGTACAAAAGGTGGGCTTATTTCTAATAGAAATCTCTTCAACCTACGAAAGGAGAAGTGATGCGAGACGTGAATGTCATGGGTACACATAAATATACCTAATTTAGTACATTAGTAGGTACAGCTGTTAGCATACAGGGCTTTCCAATTTCAATTAAATGTAACTACTGTTTCAATTCGATCAAAGCGTTATTTCTTATCCATTATAAGTTAATTCATATCCATACAGTACAGTTTGACATTTTTGTCGTTAGTAATTGTCGAAGCAATTCCGAGCTCACAATTAATCTATTATTCGTATCAGTTTACCACCTCTGACCAAATCCGGGAGCGTTTATCGCTTGTACGTTTATTGGATTGTGGTGTTATTGCGGGAAGGTATTAAGAGCGCGGCCAGAACCCCAAAACAAGGGTCTAATATGCCGATTACGTCACAAGTGTTTATGAAAAACAAAGCCAGTTTGTTTATCGCAAGCTATCGCGCATATTAATGAGTTTGATGCTTTTGTATGCTTCCTCAAGACCTTCTTTGCCTTCATCTAACCTGATGTAAGGTAAGTAATGATTCGTCTGAAGGAAGCGAGCTTTACCCGAACCCTCAATCACCTGCTTGTATGTTTGTTGTTAAGGTTTTTGGCTTGGTATTAAGACATTTGAGCCATATCTTCATTTATTTATGTCTTATTTTTTGATTTTTGCATTAAAATATGGGCGTCACACATTTTAATGCATCTAGGTAGTGCTTGGAAAGAAATGCATGGCAACAGACCTCATGATTGTGACTGATGAGAATTGTATAGTGGGATTTCCAACCACTATACAATTCTCAACGTCATGTACACAAAACCTTTATTTCAATGATTTCTCGTAACTGTTCAACAACACGGATGCTTATGAAACGAAACGACACCACTTTCACTGCACAAAATCCACTGCGAAGCAATTTTGAATCTTCGAAATAAAGATCGACATCCAGACGCCATGGTTTCCCGCCAAACACTCGCCGTATGCTTGTCTGCCAACCAACTGACATTTACAAAAAACGCCTGATGGATTGACTAACTTATCATTAACTACTAGAACACAATAATGCTGTTAACACTTTCGTTGTGGCGGCAAACTCGTGGTAGCTAGTTAGTTTTCCCTTACCTAATATACACAACATTTGGTGCATAATACTTACTTTGGTCTGGAAATAAAGTAACAAACTATAACTTCATTGCTTTTAAAGAACACAAAATGTATACTAGAAAAAATGCACTGAAAAAAATCGACTTGCCTCAGGCGGGAATCGAACCCGCATCTTCTGCAATCCGGGCGGCTGCGTTGACCATTACGCCACCGAGACACTGCTTTCGCTGTCAAAATTTGTCAGTGCTTGGTGCTTATGTTTTTACGGCAAAGTTTGTTTTATCAAATCTTTGAAATTTGTACTTCTTAAGACCCGAACGAAATACAAAATGTATGCTACGCAAATTTGAAGGTTTATCGCTTATAACCTTATAATTAGAACTTTTTTTAAATAAATCATTAAGATAGGTATATAATAAGATACATAATCATATGTATTAGTTTGAAACTATATCGGTACAGTATTTTCGATTTGTTTTTTAAGCACAGAGTTCTTTCAATAAATTTTAATAAAATAGAATAATATTTATCTCTTTGTTGTTTCAGAATTACTAACGTATACACACCACCAAGAGAATGCCTTTCTTTATTGATACATCCAATTAATTCTCCCCTGAAATCAACTCCATTAAAAAAATAATTACACTGTTTAATGTTCCACTGAGATTCCCTGATTTGCTGTTGAGAAAAATCGATATTGGCCGTACACCCCACATTCCACCCCCAAATTAGGGTTCTTATTCACGATTCATAGAAAATTCGAACTTTCTTTGTATATCACAACGCAAAATCGTATAAAACCGTTATCAAGTCCTGAGATGACTTGTGTCCAATATTAAGGGTTCACATTTGTGAAGCATTTGCGAAAGATTTAATTTCATTTCGTTTTCAATTCGATCCGTATCGTCGTATCGTAAAGGGCGAAATATATTGTTCAAAGACGTTTTTGAATTTTTTTTTGGTTTGCACAATGAATTTGCGTGTAGATTTTCAACCGTATTCCATAATCATAGACTTCAATGTCGATTTGAAAATATTTGGCAGTTTGTGGTAGCCATTTACCGTCGAAAACTTATCTTCTAATAAGTATTACTTTTAATACACTGTTCAATTGTTCATTTCATTTGCCATTCCTTGTTTTTATACGAATTTTTAGATAACTATGAACGTGTAAACATATGTTATTAACAGTGAACCATTTAAATTATAATCGGCTTAATTTATTCCCATTAAGTTTGTCAGTAGTCTGTATATAGATAATCCGTTTATACTAATTAAGCTGAAAGCTGAGTTCTGCGTTTACAACACTTACAACATGTTCGATTTCTGTACAGTTAGTCTAAGCTTTTAAGTATGACTACGATACGCATGTTAAACCTAACCTAAAATACCTAATACCATATGCTCGTTAATAGTCACTATGACAAAGTATAGGTATTAGGTATGTGTTCAGAAAATATCTTAAGTACGATTCGCTACGAAGGTCGCACCACATTTCGCACCTTTGTAATCAAGTGTCACTTCTGCATACTTTCTAACTTTACAGGATATAAATAATAATAGCAGACGTAGATTTTTTTGACGAATTTTCTAAATAACTCTGAACTGTTTTAGAGCTTTAATGCGGTTACACAGTCTTGCGTTGATTAACTCTTCACGGATAATCGTCAATATTTAAAATAAAAAACTAGAAGACGTTTCTGAGAACCATGCCCTAAACTGCGGAGATCTACCAAAAGTGTTTTTTTTGTTACAAATCGCTAAATGTTTTATTATAGAAATGTGTTAATGGATTTATTGAAGTCGTAACTTGCAGTAGTGCCTCTCCGTTACAAATGCAGAATGTTACACTTCGGCTGTTAAGACACTACTAACTAAATGAGACGTTACATTTCAAGCAAACCAACCAAAAATGCAAAATAATAATATAACGTCTCTACCTTTCTTAAAACGATGTTATTCATGCGATTGTCGCCGTTTTATCTGTGTATATAGAGTCGATTATCGCGGTTTTATCTGCATATGAATGTCGTTTTTGAAAAAAAATGCAGAGGCTTTTGTTCCCAAAGATGCGATTTATCGATTCTGAAAGGGAACGTAACCGATACGAAACCGTATCACGTTTCATAGGAAAATCAGGCGATACGGTTACGTTACCTTTCGGAGTTGATAAGTGTGCTGTGACATTATTTTCTTTAAGCAAAAGTTTCCATTTTTATTTAATTTTGACTACTACGTAATGACATAATATTAAACAAAATGTTGCCCAGACTCTTGGAAATTCAATTTTTCGAGTGTTCTTCATTGCGGTGAAATATTTTATCATTTCATATTGAAGGGACGGAAGTTTAGACGTCCATGAAATATCATTAAGAACTTTGAATGAAATCGTATTAAATTATACTAATTGGCATAAAGAGTGTAGTGGCAGAATTGGTAACTGTGATTTGTCCAGTTGTCCACGCAGGTATAGCTGGAAGAAGCTAGATGATAAACAATTATGTTAAAAATAAATTGCTTATAAGGATTTCACAAAAAGAAAATCATCTCCTTAATTCGAACGAAGCCAAGTGAAAATACTGGTACGAAATAAAACATAATCATATCAGATGGTTTTAAAAATAGTAGCTCGTAGGCCGATGCTCGTAAAACGAAGTCGAGTTTTTTATGCTAGGGTGGATATGTTCAGGGGCCTGACCGGAGAAAGGGCAAAGTCAAGGAAATAATTGGTGAAGGTCAACTTTGTGACGTCTTTGGGCGTTGAAATTATTCTATTTGTATGCATAGAACCGTTAAACATACTTTTTTATTATTTCGTACTTATAAATTTTAGTATGATTTATCTGGAACACGCTGGCTTTTGTGTTTTGGCATTACTATGTATATAACATAATTAAGGGACAAGCTCACACAAATAAAACCAGTGAAGAAATAAATATAAACACACGCTCACACCAATTATCTAGCACAAAGTAAGTACTAAGAACTTGCGTTATGGATACTATATAACCGACATTTTTAATACACATTATAATTTAAGAATTTTTTATTAATAAACTTAAATAAATTATAAACAACCATGACTCGTCATCAAATATTCGTGTTCGTCACACAAATATTTACCGCTATCAGGATTCGAACCCGGACCGCTTGGTGTGGCAGCTATACTGACCACTCCACCAAGACAGCGTACAATGAAAAACAATGATGATGACATGAACCAAATAACCGACATTTGATGACCTTTTTAACTAGATCTCGTAATTCCTAAAATATAATAGTGTTATTTTTTACAGCAGTGTTATTCTCACAGAAATATTAAAGAGTACCCTAATGCTTTGGTTTGCATTTACTATCGGAACAAGTGTCGCCGCTTTATCCTCTCTACTTACTATTAATGCACACACGCGAAAGAACGAAACCGTACTACGTAATCACGCCTCTTTGTTACTATTACTTTCTCGTGTACCTACGTAGTATCTTGTAATCATCAAAAAAATCGACCTCTAGATTATTGGACCTCCCTGAGTCCAAAAAACCCACTTTTGGAATTATGTCAGTGTGTTTGTGCGTTAGCAAAATAACTCGAGTATGCTTTATTCTATAAAGAACTCACTTTTCACTTCGCATCTCACCTCGAATGTCAGTCAAACGCGAAAGAAAATTTCACAACAAAGGAATATTTTAAGTCTATGTGATTTTCTAAGTTACGTCTAATGTCTTTATGTAATACCGGCTATCTTTGTGTCCAGCTTACCTGAAAAAAGTAAGGATTTTCTCGAAAATTTGACAGGCGAAATCGAAGTAAGTGACGAACTTACGCAGAGAGATCTTGAGAAAATTCGTCTGTAAAATGCCAAAGTAGATTTAGACTAGTTTTTATTAGGACACACTGGTTTCTATGAATCTACTAATAATTAGCGAAAAAAAATACATTGCAAATATTAAATGTTACAAATATTTTCTTATATCATTTTTTTTATCATAATAACAAAAATGTTATTAAACTATAATAAACCGGTTGGTCTCGGAAAATATAGTTTACTCTAGAATGAAAAATTACGTGTAGTGAAGTAGCGATTTATGAGTAAGCCCAGCCTGAGGATGCGTAGTTTTGATTTATTTAGTTAGTGGAAGGGTTATTGAACTTGATCGAAGTTTGATCATAAAGGAAGTCAAAGAGAACATTGTGGTAAACTTTACATTAATGAAGTAAATAGTTTGATGAGTATTTGATCGAAAGTGGTATTATTACATTATTACGAGTAGGTTCAAATAGTGACGACCAAGATTTTTTTACTGGTTATGTAAATGTTTAACACATTGTTTTGTCCAGCCGACAAATTGATTTAAATAAGTACACGTCTTTAGATAATAAGATAACATATTTTACTTTATATGAAACGATGGACTTTTCTACTTTTTCCTACCCCCGTCCCCATTTTTTTGGGGTCGGTGCAATAGTCACCATACTGCTATAGGTTTTGGCATAGTTTTATATGGTTTTATGGTCGCCTGCTTGACACTAACCCTCCTTAAGGTTTTAGCACACTTATCATCTCGGAACCAATACGCTACAGTCCGTAGTCGTTTCGTAGCTGACTTTCCGTAGCGTTCATAGTAAAAAATAGATAGGCGTTACCTTTTCAAGCTGATAAACGTGCTAAGACCTTTAGGAATGCTGTTGTGGGTGGTGGTATTAAGATAGACAAAAGTGTGATATTTTTGGTCGTTACTATTTGAACCATTCTGTAGGTATATTATTTTCGTGGCCGCGTGTGCACGTGATGCCGGCAGAGTAGGATAGCATCACCCGATATCCCCCAATCGGTGTCATAGAAGGCGACTAATGGATCAGCAAAGGAGTATTGATCACCTTATACTCCGTCCACCAATCCGCATTGGGCAAGCTTGCTGAACTACTACCTATACCTCCTTCGTTGAAAAGGAGAGGCCTTGTGTCCCAGCAGTGGATCAAATTATAAAGGCTGTGATGATGAATAATATTTAAAGAGGTGTTAGTTTTGGTAGGGAGAAATTTTAGTACGATGTACATGAACATTTGTGTTCAAGAGTCAGGCCTGGACTCCACCAAAGCGGAGATGTGCGGACAAGGGCGGATCCAGGGGGGGGGTCATGGGGGTCATGACCCCCCCCTGGGCTGGGTCCAGGACCCAGGTGGACCAATAATTAAAAAAATGTTTTTATACATTTATGTCCCAATTATAGATTTTAATTAAGTACTTTCAATATTTAATTATAATACTTTGACAGCAAACGCATTATTCGGAAAAAATTGAATTTACCGCGCCACCGCCATGGCCGCCACCTTCGTGTTTTTCACCATATTTCGTGTGACACTTGCGCGCGCTGTTTCGACAAGATTTCGACTGAGGTTTCGACTAACGTCTAGCTAGACCTAACCTCAACCGGTACGACTAAACTTTAATAATAAAGTACGAAGCTAAAAAACTCAAAAATTCCAATATAACTAATAGTGTTCCTAAAAATTGTTGCATTTGCGATGCATGTGCTATCGATTTTCATCCATTCGCTTTAATGCCAAACTTTCTGATCCATGCAGGACGATAGATCTCAAGATGTTTTTATGGATTTTGCCCTTTAAATTAAGGGGAGTGACATCATCATTTCAGCCGAGAGACGCCCACTGTTGTACATGGACCTCCCCGAGGATCTCCAAACCGGTCGGTCCTGTGCTGCCCGTATCCAGCGGCTTCCCGCGACCTTTACCAGATCGTCAGTCCACCTTGTGGGGGGACTACCAACGTTGCTTTTTCCGATACGTGGCCGCCAGTTGAGGATCTTTCCGCGCCAACGGCCGCCAGTCCACCTCGCAATGTGCCCTGCCCACTGCCACTTAAGGTTCGTAATTCTTTGGGCCATGTCGGTGACCTTGATTCTCCTGCGGACCTCATCATTTCTGATATGATCACGCAGAGAAACTCCAAGCATAGCCCTCTCCATTGCCCTTTGGGTGACCTTGAGCCTTCTTATGAGGCCCATTGAGGGCCCTCAATGGGAGTCCCATATTGTCCCCGTAACCTGCCGCCATTTCATCCATCCTGAGCTTACTCGATGATTGACATCTCGGTCTATATTACCGTTGTGCTGTATGTATAGCCCAGGTATCGGAATTCAGAGCAGACTGATACAAGCACTCCGTCGAATGAACCGGCTCAGAGTTGCAGAGACCACCGAAATGGCAGAACATTTTGGTTCTACTGATTTTCTAGCCAACACTCTCCAGGACTTGGTGCCACTTTTATTATTTCGTTGTTACAGGGTGATTTCCATCACTGCTGCCCAGTGCGCTTACGTGAGTAGATATGGTTCGATTTTGAATGTGTTAACCCAGGCGTTTTTTGGCAGTCCACTTTTGCCTCTCAGAGGAGGGGTTTTTTAAGTATTTCAAAGCCTGGTTCTATGAGATACGACAGAAAGGCTCTGGGCCAAATGGTAGTCCTTGAGTCCCAGCCCTTGCTAGTTAATTGACCTTTTCGCTATCAATAAGCCATTCTTACGGCTCAGACCAATCATTTTTTATTGACCTGAGTCTTATGGTTACTGGATCACTATTTACGATGTTGTGCCCAGTCCACCCTTTTAATCAGTTCTTGTGGAAGTTAAAATCTGGAAGCAAGACAACTGATGTCATTGCGAGAGGTGGACATTCAAACACTGTTTGCTTGTTGCACTGGTTGTTTGCAAAAACCGATTTAGCCGGTTTTTTTAAATGAAAATCGCACATCGTAAAAACCGGTTTTCCAAAATCATTCAGTTTTTGAATCCTACTTTTTACCTGTATCTACTATGTAACCCCCCCCCCCCCCCCCCCCCCCCCGACTACGACTATGTGACCCCCCCCTGGAGCCAAAGCTGGATCCGCCCTTGTGTGCGGAGGTGTTTGAAGCGGAGACGAGAAGAGATGTTTTTCAACAAAGATGTATCCACCAAAGCTGAGCGTAGATGCGTACTGACTAGACTGTAGCGGAGATGTATGCTATGTTTGTTAAATTGTAGTTTAGTTCGATCCGGCAACCTGGCGGCGCCGCTCACTACACGCCGCTCACATCTCTTCTCGTCTCCGCTGCGTTCAGTCGGCCGGCGCTAGCTTGCGAGGCACAGCTCATATCTCCGCTAGCTCGATCGCACCATACAAATAAGATACTTCTTCGCTCGGTGGTATCCATTGAAGCTCAGCGGAGACGAGATGTATGAATAACGAATTTCTATCGGTTGTTTAAAACACAGTTCTTAGATTACCAAATTTATGGTAGAATTTTAAATATTTTGCCATAATTCTGCTATCGCAACGGCCAATATTAAACTTATATTTATTCCAACTATCTTAATATACATAAATGTGTCACGTTGTTTGTCCGTGATGGACTCCTAAACTACTTAGCCGATTTTAATCAAATTTGTACACCGTGTGCAGTTTGATCCAACATGAGAGATAGGATAGTTTTTATCGTGATAAGTATTCATATTTTTTTTTAATGCAGATACAATGTTATAGTTCAGTAGTATGAAATTACCACAGCAACGCGTGACCGGGACAGCTAGTATAAATAGTATAAAATGAAGTCGCTCTTTCTTTATGTGCACTTAGAAATTTTAAACTATGCAACGGATTTCAATGCGAGTTTCAACAATAGATAGAGTGCTTTAGAGAAAGGTTAATCATGTATAATACATGCATATTAAAGTAGAGAGAATCCGAGAAATTTCGTGGGAAGCCGGGGCGCGTCGCTAGTGTGTTAAATATATACATTTGTTTTTATAAAAAGGTCAAGCAAATGACTCCTTTCCACCTGATGGTAAGCAGAAGTGCAGTCAAAATACGAAGATAGCTAGCGCGAGAGATAAACCGCGGCGCAAGCCACCCACGCCTTGCCGACTTGCAAGGTGCTTCTTTACGCCTCTTTTGAATGACCCAGGATTGTAGGAAGGAGGAAACACGTGTGCTGGCAGTGAATTCCATTTCTTGATTGTGCGACAAAGAAACGAGTTGCTAAATTTGGAATGGTGGCTAAAGTTTGTCGGTGACAGCGTAAACCAGCACGCGTAGTCCTTAAAAGGAAGGAAGATGGTGGGATTAGGGAAAAAAGCCCCTCAGAGCACTCGTCGTGGTACAGACGTTAGAACGCGCTCAATGACTCAACATCACGACGCAAAAAATATACGCAGACAAAGCCGCGGGCGGAGCGCTGGCACTAATATTATGAAGAAGAATTATTTGTATGTTTGTAACGAATAAACTCAAAAATTATTGGACCGATTTAAAAAAATCTTTCACCATTACAGTTCTGCATTATTTTTGAGTGACATAATCTATATTTTGATTAAAAAAAAACTCCACGCGGATGAAGTTAAGGGCGGAGCGCTAGTCATTAATAATTTCGGAGATTCATGTGAGAGACGAGGCAAATCTCTTGAAAATTGTAGAGATGAAGGAGACGATGAGTGGCAACATACAATTTTTACCGATTTTCAAATGATCATCACTCGTTAACAATAACAGCGTAAATTTTGCAAAATAAAACGTGTGAAAGTAGACATATCAGTATGAAAAAATATAATTTTTGTATATTTATAAAAATCTTTAGAAAAATATATCCGTACTACTGAGGTGATTTTGATTGAAACATCTGTCCAGGTCGTTGGCTTTAGTTGGTTTGATTACTGAAGGATTGTTAATATTTGGGTTTGGTGCCCCTTTTGTGTAGGCGACAGGTGGGCAACCTGTCACTATTTTGGGGGCTGCTTTATAGCCCATACTGCCAGATGTGGCTTTATGTGTAAACGAATGTTACCTGAAGCTCTGCTCGAACCCATTTGGGAACGAGAGCGTGATTATATGTGTGTGTGTAAAAAAATCTTTAGGTCTTACCAAAGTAAAAAATGTTGCCATAACTCTGAGACTGGAGCTATTTTCGTATAAAATTATACTTATACTAATTATTAATTTTATTCATCTTTTAGATAATTTGCTTAAATAGTCATATGCAAAAAGCAGCATCTTGTTAAAAAACCGGACATGTGCGAGTCGGACTCGCCAATCAAGGGTTCCTGAGAAATTTGTAGTTACAACATAATGAAATGAAATGAAATGAAATGAAATGAAATGAAATGAAATGAAAAAGTTCTTTATTTAAATGGACTTTGCTAAGTACTTTTAAATCGTCAAAAGCCCTACCACCATTTCGACGAAATAATTATTTTACTTAAATAATTATTATTATGCTGAGACGGAGAAGAAATGGCGAAAGAAACTCCGCAGCTTACAATTTCGTAATGATTTCAAAACATCATTACATGTCCATAGATATATCAAAATGAATGAATAAATTACAATTTTAAATGCGTAAATTTGGGCAGATTTTACTCCCACGCATTTGGATCATTTAAATAATCATTTAACTTGTAATAAGCTTTTTTATATAATTTAGATTTTACAGTTTTTTTAAATTTATTAATAGGCAAGTCTCTAATATTCTTCGGAAGCTTATTGTAAAAACGTATACATTGGCCCATAAAGGAATTGCTTATTCTGTGGAGACGAGTTTTATATACAACCAAATCGTGTTTCTTCCTAGTATTTACATTGTGCGTATGACATTTCTCGGAAAAATTCATAATATTTTTCTTTACATATAGTAAGTTTTCCAGTATATATTGTGATGACACAGTCAGAATATTTATCTCCTTGAACTTTTCTCTGAGGGAGTCACGCGGACCCAGTTGATAAATTGCTCTAACAGCCCGTTTTTGCAGCACAAAGATGGTATTAATATCTGCAGCACTCCCCCAGAGAAGAATTCCATATGACATTATGCTGTGAAAATAACTAAAATAAACAATTCTAGCGGTATCTACATCGGTAAGCCGCCTAATAGTTTTAACTGCGTATGCCGCAGAACTTAGTTTACCCGAAAGTTTTACAATATGTGGACCCCATTGTAGTTTGGAGTCTAACATTACTCCTAAGAAAGTTGTTGTTTCCACAGGTTTCAATTCAACTCCATTTATTTGTACATTAGTTTCTACACGTCTCACATTCGGCGTAGTAAACTTAACTAGTTTGGTTTTTTTTTCATTAAGCAACAAGTTATTAACATTAAACCAATAAACTACTTTTGCAAGTGCATTGTTAACTTCGTCATAATTATCTAATTTTCTATTTATTTTGAAAATCAAAGATGTGTCATCCGCAAACAATACAATATCATGATTGTCCCTTATGTAGTAAGGCAAGTCATTTATGTACACTAGAAAAAGAAATGGACCAAGAATTGAGCCCTGCGGAACACCTATTGTGACTAGAGAACCTGTAGTAAAAATACACCTTGAGAATGTCGAAATATAAGTTTTTCGTATCTTTTTTTTGCGTTAACTTAGAAGTTTGATTTTTTCACAGCTTCAAGGAACTGTAGACTTGAGTATATGGTTTTAATTCCAACTCGATACCTCCCCTCGTTACCGAGATAAGCGCATACCTCGATGATTGATTACGTACTTTAAATAAAGACTATATTTTATATGATTTAATTACAAATTAATAGTTTTCAGAGTTTTCCCTGTATTTGTAGTATATGACAATATTACTTGCCAAATTTCATAGTTCTAGGTCAATGGCAAGTACCCTATGAATTTTGATTCCCTTGAGAGTGTCGAAATATACGTTTTTTGCGATATAAACGGCCGTATCTTTTTTTTTGCGTTAACTATGAAGTATGATTTTTTCACAGCTTCAAGGGACCGTAGATGTGAGTATATGGTTTTAATTTTAACTTGATACCTTGCTCGTTCCCAAGATAAAGGGTCTTGACAGACAGACGGACAACAAAGGGTTCCGTTATACGGGTTCCGTTTTTTCCTTTTGAGGTACGGAACCCTAAAAACAATAGTTTTCTCGTTTTATTCGTGTTTTCTGAGTGTGCGTGGAATGGTCCGGTCACTATGGGGAAGGTCACCAGAACTTATCGTCGCCTTAAGAATAAGTATAAATTAACGATTACTTTAATAATATATTAATTATAGTACCCCGTATAGGGACATCAGCCCAATTTGCCTTTTAACCAAGCTTGTTAGATCAAAATGAATTGTTTTGTCTAGAGATCAATATAATATCCTTCCTTTTAATTTCGTAAATTATGTTTGTATGCAGTGAACGCATATAAAAAAGGTGCATGTATGTATGTAAATACTTTTTCTTACTATAACAGTATTATTGATCTATCGTGTTAATAATATTTTATTTATGATTTCGGAATTTAAATTACCAATTTTAGACAATATAATTCTAAGATATTTAATATATAGACATACTTATTATTACAAATGCACGGAAGTTATGAAACAGTTGAGTGAGAGTTATTCATCAAAATTCAATCGTAATTGAGATGTCTAAACTCAAGAAAATTTTAGTTTGCATCATTTTAAATTTTAGACCTTTGTCTCATCAGAGTACAGCGTTAGCGTTTCGAATGCAGCACATTATGTAGCATGCCGGGTTCATATATGCCGACGACTCACCGACTGATACGCATACACGTTCCACCAAAACATTCGTTAGGATCACAATAAACTTTTCTTAAAGAACCTCTTTTCCACTCAAGGTTGCTATGTTTAAGGCGCGCGTATTTGTTCGAGAAAGCTTCCGAACACACGGGTATCCCGCACCTCTCCCGTTTGTAGACTAACTGAAACTGAAACATCCCGTTAGCGCGGAGTGCAGTGGGCACTCCGCGCGGTGCGCCGAACGACCAAGCCGGCAAATTAACATGAATTCTCGAAAGTATAACCCTAACAAACGTCTACCAAATTCCCTCGGACAATTAATAATGTTTACAGCGAACAATTCCCTACAATAAATCCTTTCATAGGCCATTAACTTCCTTTTTCTTGTGCAACAGACGGCATAAAATCGCGTAGCGGGTGTAATGGATTCTTCGCCAATTAGTCAACGCTATTTGCCACAAAATATTTCTCTTTCGTCAGCGTTATTGTGTTTTAAAACGTAACGAGCCAATGCCTTGTTTGCTTTTTCAATTTCAAGCTGTATTAGTATACAGTTACTAGGATTTATGTGTTTTTTGATTAATGTCAAGTTGTATCGGCAATTTCGCATTATTACAGTCAAAATTTATAATCGGTCCAAACATGACTGGAAAATCAGGCAAAAATCTTTTGGTTGTTGTTTTATTCCCTTACGGAAAAATAAATTGGGTAGGTAATTGTGGACAGAGAGATAACAATAGTGAAGGCTGCTGCATCACATAATTACTCTGAAACCTACACCTTGGTCCAAAATCTCAGCCACTGCTCCTGGCTTCCTCTCATTCCCTCATCTCCATACCCTCTCTGCATTGTGGTGGAACTATAAATGGGTGGAATGTTAAGAGTTTATTATCCTACAGCAACAATCCTCTCCGTTTTGCCATAAAATAGAAACTCATGACCCTATTTGGACATAATGAATTAACGCCTTAATCAAAATTAGATACGTAAATGGGATTTTGATAGAAACAATACACAAACAAGATGACGCACGAATTCTGTATACAATAGAATATAACTAATTAAAATACATATAAACAAAATTTCTGCCGAAATATTTTCAAGATAAATATTTGAAGAAGCTGCTGTCTGCTCTCAAAAATATGTTTCGTACATAATTTGTTCTTTGAAGATCAAATGTGTCCTAAGGCTTTGAGTTTATCTTCAAAGAACGCCTGCTAATGCCGATTTCGTGTTGAATTTGTTCCACATTTTTTTAACTCTTCGTCTGTACGACAACGTTGTAATTGTTCTTTAATTATAGAAGGGTCCGAAATCAAAGAATGAGGTTTTCTATTCGTTTTTGTCTTATGAGCTTTTGCCCGTGGCTTCGTCCGTGTGGAATATTTACTTTGGGCAGCATTTTACCCTTTTTTTGGGTACCCACTTAATTGTTTACTAAACAAATAAAAGTATAAACATGTGTTTAAACTTCTATACTAATTTTCATTTATCTACATGTGGATCGAAATATCAAATACTTATTTATTTCTTAAATTCATTATCCTGTACTAAAGTAACATTGTTTTATCTTCAATAACCAAGAAAAAATAGCCGTGTTGATTTTCAGACTTTATCACCTCATTTGTCCCTTTTGGGGTTGAATTCTAAAAAAAACTGAAACACGGGTTTACTCATTTATCGATAGGAGTGCTCCTGTGAAGTTTTGAATAAAATAGTCTAAATAATCTTGTTTCTCCATACAAATGTTGGAGCCCCGTTTCACCACTTTAGGGGAAGAGTTTTGAAAAACCCTTTCTTAGTGCACCCCTAGCTAGACCTCATAAGGAAACTTCCTACGTGCCAAATTTGGAATCTCTAGACCGAGTGGTTGGGGCTGTGCGTTGATATGACAACAGCAGTCGGTTTCTTTTTTTAATGGAACCTTATAGGCGATCATCTCCTATTCCCCTATTCCACGTCCCCCACGTTAGATTTTAAACTCGTTGTAGTTAGCCCAAATTTTTGGATGGTTTATCGGGTCGCTGATTAGACCCGATAAACTATCCTAAAATTTGGACTAACTCCATTCAGCATCAGCGCAAAATTATTCCATAATGTAAGGTAGTTTGATTTTAACTGGAAGTAAAATATTTGAAAAAATATTTCGTTCGGATCTTAGAAGTGTAAATTTCAAAAGATTTGATGAAACAATGTTTACCATAAAAATACAAGCAACAAGCACTGATACTTTTTCAGTGTATTTTTCCAGTCGTTAAGTTTTCTGAAATCATCCAATTTTCTGCGCAAGTTTCTTAATTTTTCTTTCCGCAAAAACCATATAAAAAGTATCCGAAAACTTAAAAAAAAAAAATGAAATAGATTATAGCATACCCAAGGGAAACGGATTCATTTTTATATATAGATTTTACCTTTTTTTTTTGCTGTCGGGGAGGTCAAATGCATTTACGCATCGTCCCTGCGGGGTGGTGCCATCCGCAGGGGATATGTGGGAGTCGAGGTAAAGGCGTTACCTCCATACTCACTAAACATCCTCCCCGGCCTCACCTCCAGTGCGCTATTACGGGACGGCTCGGGATCTGCGCACGTGAGCGCAACTACACCGAGACCGTTCCAACGCTGCCCGTCCAGGCACTCCTTGTGCACCAATTGGTGGCCAGCAGCCCACAGGCGCTACCGACTGACGCCAGCCCCTGTGGGCCGCTGGCCGACGCCGGCCTTATAGGCCGCCTCCTCACCGACGGCTGCTCGACCTGGCGCGTCCTCCTGACGAGGACACTGGGAGCAGCCATCGGACCGCACCCGGGAAAATCGGGCGCACGGTCCGTCCGGAACTAGCCGTGGTGGGAAAACAAAAAAGCAACTTGACGATGGCATGTGACTTCGAATGCCAAGGCGACACACTTGACATCAAAAGCCACACCCGCCGAAAAAGTTTCCCCACCACGTTACCAGGGTCCGCCACGAGGAGGCTTCCGGACGTGGACCCAATATATAGATTTTACCTAAAAAAATCTTAGCCGTCCCAAGCCTGCCGGTAAATATAGTAAATGGTGAAAAGTATATTAATAACAGTTTATAGTAAAAAGAAAAAATATCGCGTGTATAACCTCACTTTTAGTCACCGCGCTCGCGAGTGTTTTCTTGTTTTCAGCTATTTACATTACAGATTGAATTTTATATATATAAATATGACTGGAAATAATTCAATGATGTCGATTGAGAAGTTAACGGGTCGTGACAATTGGGCTAGCTGGAGTTTTGCTGTTAAGGCATACCTACAGCATGAAGATTTGTATAGCTGCATTTTAAAACAACCATTGGCTACTGACCCTAGCTCCATTAAACAAGACATCAAAGCCAAGTCAAAATTAATACTATTGGTTGACCCGATTTTATATGTTCACATACAAGAAGCCCAAAACGCAAAACAGGTATGGGATAATTTGGCAAAGGCATTTGAAGATACTGGATTAACACGAAAAGTTGGCTTATTGAAAGAACTTATTAATACCAATTTAGAAAGTAGTTTATCAGTAGAAGACTATGTAAACAAAATAATGACAGCCGCGCACAAGCTAAGGAATATAAAATTTAATGTAGACGATGAGTGGTTGGGCACTTTAATGCTGGCAGGGTTGCCAGAAATATATAGGCCAATGATTATGGGGCTAGAAAATTCAGGTATAAAGATTAGTGCTGACTTAGTAAAAAATAAATTACTACAGGAAGTAAAGTTATCAGACACTACCGCACTTTATACAAATACAAAAAATCATAAGCCCAATAGTGAAAAGAAAGGCCCTAGATGCTTTAATTGCAATAAGTATGGGCATCTCAGTAAAAATTGTTGGCATAAGAAGAATAATAATAAAAAAACAGATAAAAACACAGGTTATGTTGCAGCATTTTCAGCATCTACTGTAAATGAATCCAATTATTGGCATGTTGATTCAGGGGCATCTATGCATATGACTATGCACCGGGACTGGCTAACTGATATCACCCGTTCATCTGTTCCAAGTATACGAATTGCTGACAACAAAATATTAAAGGTTGAATGCTGTGGCAATGTATGCATTAAAGTTAAGGCAAAAGATGGCAGCACCGATTCAATCCAAGTGAAGAATGTTTTATATGTACCAGAATTGAAAACAAATTTGTTGTCAGTTAGCAAAATAATTAAAGGTGGATGTAAAGTAACATTTGATGAATATGGGTGTCAAATTTATAATCCGCGTAACAAGTTAGTTGCAAAGGCCAAATTAATCAATGAGACGTATCAGTTAAACACGTGCCAAAATCAAGAAATGCAAGTCATGATGGCTAAGACTGAAGATGATACGTATCTGTGGCACCAGAGGATGGGTCACTTAAATTTCATCTCTCTTAATAAAATACCTAAATGTACAGAAGGTGTAAAACTGTCATCAAGATCAGAGAATTCCATATGTGTTACGTGTCTTGAAGGTAAACAAACGAGAAAACCCTTTCCCACTGAAGGCTCCCGTGCAACCAGCTTGCTAGAGCTTATCCATAGTGACGTATGTGGACCGATGAAGGAAACTTCTATTGGAGGGGCAAGGTATTTCGTAACATTTATCGACGATTTTTCTCGACGAGTACATGTATATTTTATTAAAAATAAAAATGAGGTATTTACAAAATTTATGGAATTTAAGAATAGAGTAGAAAACGAGTTAAGTACAAAAATAAAAATTCTGAGAAGCGATAATGGAACTGAATACAAAAATAATAATTTTGAGGCCTACTTAAAGGATCAGGGTATACTGCACCAGACATCTAATCCATATACTCCGGAGCAGAATGGACTCAGCGAAAGAATGAATAGGACTTTGATAGAGCGCGCTAAATGTATGATTTTAAATGCTGAATTGCATGTTACATACTGGGCAGAAGCAGTTGCTACGGCTGCATACATTGTGAACCGATCTCCCACCTGTACATTATCAGATGCAACGCCTTATGAAATATGGACTGGAAGAAAACCAAATCTGAGTCACATGAGGATTTTTGGATGTCCTGCAATGGTGCTTGTTCCTAAAGAAAATAGAAGTAAGCTTGATGTAAAGTCACGCAAGTTGTTATTTGTTGGCTACAGTGACAGTACAAAAGGCTACCGATTTATAGATCCTGAAACAAAAAAAGGAGTCATAAGTAGAGATGTTGTATTCCTAGAAGCTTCAATTAAAAGAAATAAAGTGGATGACGTAGCTGAAAAAGAAAAGGAAGTTAATATTAATAACATAGAAATAGAGGCAAATAAAGATGGAAATACACAGGAAAATTGTAATGAAGTAATAGAAAAGAAGACTATTTACTTACCTCTATGTGATGTACCTGAAGAATCTGTGGAAAGAAATATTAATGATGACATTCATGATAGCAGAGAATCTCATGTGTCTGATGATTCTGATGAATTTCAAGATGTTAATGATGAAACATACTTACCTGATGTGACTCTCGAATCTCCACTACCACGTAACATTACTTTGAGACCACTGCAAAGGAGAATGAGAAATATAATTAATGATGTTCATCAAAGCCCTTCATCACTAATGTGTCAAAAAGTTGAGTTAACTAATTACTTACTAAATAGTGATCCACAAAATCTTCACGAAGCACTTAACAGTGAAAAGGCTAATGAATGGAAAATAGCTATGGATGAAGAATATCAGTCACTGATAAAGAATAATACATGGACACCAGTTGAGTTACCAAACGGAAAATCTGCAATTCCCAGTAGGTGGGTTTATAAAACTAAGGTTGATGAAAATGGATCTGTTACACGCTATAAAGCTAGACTGGTGATTAAAGGATACAAACAAGTCAAGGGTATTGATTACAATGAGGTATACGCTCCAGTGGTCCGTTATACATCTATAAGATACCTGATTAGTCTTGCTGCCAAATATAGGCTTAAAATACATCAAATGGACGCAGTAACGGCATTCTTACAGGGTGAGATCGATGAAGAAATTTACATGTCCTTGCCACCTGGCTATGAAGATGAAAATAAAGTTTGTAGACTAAACAAGTCAATTTATGGACTTAAACAAGCCAGCAGGCAATGGAACAAGAAATTAAACACTGCTCTGTTAGAAATCGGAATGATTCGTTCAAACATAGATCCATGCGTTTATTACCGTATTTTGAACGAAAATGATATGATGTTTATAGCAGTATATGTAGATGATATTCTTTACTTCTTCAATAATGAACAAACCTCACAAATGATAAAGGAGAAGTTAAAAAATAAATTCTTTATGAAGGATTTAGGAGAAGCCAAACATTGCATTGGTTTTAGGATTACACAAAATGAAAATGTAGACGAGATTTCTATTGACCAATCTATGTACATTAAAATGATACTTACACGATATGGAATGAACGATTGTAAGCCGATGTGGACACCTGCGGATGCTAATATTAAACTGAAGAAAGGTAACCAACAAGAAGTTATAAGGAACATTCCATATCAAGAAATAATTGGTTGTTTGTTGTACTTATCACAGGGGACTCGACCAGACATTACCTTTGTAGTAAATTCCCTGAGTAGATACAATAGTCAACCTACTAATGAACATTGGGTAGCACTGAAACGAGTCATGAGGTACCTGAAAGCTACAATAAACATGAACTTGGTTTATAAAAGGAATGTTGATGAAAAAATTTCAGGCTATTGTGATTCAGACTGGGCAAGCGATGTTGAGGATAGAAGATCCTGTACAGGCTATATATTTTTATTCCAGGGTTCAGCAATAAGCTGGAATTCTAAGAAACAGCAGACCATAGCCCTGTCTACCAGTGAGGCTGAATATATGGCTATAGCGTCTGCCATTCAGGAAGCTCTTTGGTTAAAACAACTGGCAGACGAGTTTCAACCTGAATTTTAAGGTACACCTATAACACTTTACTGCGATAATCAGAGTGCCATTAGTCTTTCAGGTAATGCTGTCTACCACGCGCGCAGTAAACATATAGACGTACGCTACCACTTCGTACGAGAGAAGATTGCTGCCAAGCAAATCATAGTGCAATATAAATGCACTGGAGACATGGTCGCCGATATTTTGACGAAAGCACTCCACCGACCGAAGCACGAAAACTTCACCGCATCAATGGGTTTGATTTTAAAGCGTCGGCGTCCAGGAGAGGATGTTGAAACTATGGACGCCTACTTGAAGTTTAACAGCAATGAGGTGTATGCATAAGTCAACTAATCTATACTCGTACTACGTTGTGTACTGTCACCGTGTCGCTTGCATAGTTTGTTTTAATATTCATAATAAATATATCTTATCTAAAATTGCCTTAGCTTTCATTTCATCATCTCATATAAAAAATACGACAAAGGACGATATATAATCACACGGCGCGCTTCCATTTATCAGACTAACCTACCACATATATAGGCGACAAGCTACTTCCTAAATAAAAATTTAACAATGTTATTTAAATCCAATTTGTCGAGAGTCGTAGGGAAAAAATACTGTTTCTCCAAATTCATTTCTGAGCCTTGACTCTGTTTCCCTGAGCAGTCTATTCCCGAAACGTTCATTTTCATGAATTTGCACTTCCTCGAAAGTCGTTTCCCCACCCGTAATGTACCGACTGAGTAATGGAATGGAACTATTTACCAGCACCTAAATTTTATTTGTATTATTCGTTGAATGAAGAAAATTGATTCCAGTAATGAAATATAAAATCTTCTTTATTTGTAGCTATCGAATCGGTTCAGTAAATTAATTGATTAAACAAGCATTTATAGGGTTTGTTGTTTGTTTCAGACGGTCTACATTTTGCCTTATATCAATGATGTCAATTGTTTTACTAATTGCCATGTTATGGAATTAGCTAGGATCAAACGTGTCGCGGAGAAAAATTGGTATCACTCATCCGAGTACCAGCCGCAGATTGAGAGAAAATCTGCGAGTATGTAATGTGAACAAAACTTAATTTATTAAAGATGAAGAGATCTCTTCTAGAGATAAGTTCGCCTACGTTGTAGACAATCATTTTTATGTATTTTATGTGCAATAAAGAGTATTATATTATACCTAAGGTTCCAAGTGTAAGCAAATAGTCGCAAGCCCTGCTACATCGCAAACATTTTCATGGAAAATTTCCCAGAATTATAGCCTGTACGGTCAATTAATTTATTAATTGCAGAAAGAATATTTTTTCGGGCCCATAGCCTATAGAAATTAAACAGATAATCAATAAAATGTTATAAAATTACAGTAGTGAATTGACAAATGTTAGTAATATGTGATTTAAATCAGAATTATAATTAAAATTTTGACATTGTATACCCGACAACGGTAACTGCTATTACTCCCTGTATGCAATAAAATCTAGCAGTAAGGTCAATTTGTAACAGTTATGCAATAAATGATTCTATTCTATTCTATTCAGAAAAGTTAGATGTAAATTTACTGAAGGAAAACTTAACGTTCGTGCCGTGAACAAAATAATGAGTGGGATGAGAAAAAAAAACTATTTTATACTACACCTGATCGGAACAGTAGCTATTATTCCCTCAAATTGAAAAGAGAAAGTTGATCTATTCTTCGACCTAAATATGCAGGAGGAAAAGTTGTATGAAATTCCATTTCTAACGTGTTTAGCGGGAGGAAAAGTTGTATCAAAATCTATTTCTAACGTGGCGCCTCTGCCGCCAGCGGGGTGCATGCGACATAACTACAGGCCATTGGTTCGCCATTGGTTGGGCGATCTTTCGCAGAACATCTGCAACTAGTGTCGCATAATCATAATCTCTTTATAATATTATTATAGGTACTGCTTATTTTAATTTAACAAGTCTTTGAATGTTCCTCACAGTTGTAGTATAAAGCACTATGTAACACTTGGGAGAAAGTTCGATTTACAACTCGGGAGTATTGTGGCCCTCGGCTGCGCCTTCGGGCTACAAACTGCTCTCTCGTTGGTAATGTCACTTTCGTCCCGTGTTGAACAATGTACTATTCTTCTGAAAAGTACACATGTTGTTATAACATGGGATTCAATGTAAATAGCAAATGGGACCCAACGATAATATCTGACGCCGTCTTGGTGGAGTGGTCAGTATAGCTGCCTACACATCAAGCGGTCCGGGTTCGAGTCCTTGTAGCGGCAAATATTTGTGTGATTAACACGAGTATTTGTTGACGAGTCATGATTGTTTATATATTTATTTAAGTTTATTTATAAAAATATCTAAAAATAATATGTATATTAAAAAAAATGTCCGTTATCTAGTATCCATAACACAAGTTCTTAATGATACTTTGGGCTAGGTAATTGGTGTGAGCGTGGAAATATATTATTATTATTATTATCTAATGAATGGGATCTAAAACTGGGATCCAACGAAAATGAATGGAATTAAAAAGGCTGTTGTGATGTGATGAAATAAATATCAAATGTTTTAATCCAGGCTATGGTCTAATCCAGACTATGGTCTACTCATTACAAGCTTATTACCACCTTATCAAACATTTAACTGCCTCCTAGTGGTTCCTCCACCGGAATTCAACCAGAGGTCCCGGGTTCGATCCTCAGGGTACTTGTACTCGGCTTGGTGGTGTAGGACTTTTTTATGGTCCACCTGGCTAGCTACTCAAGTATATAAAAAACTGGTTCCTACAAAATAGGGGTGAAAAGCACCTTGCAGGTCGACAAGGCTAGAACGGCTCGTATGCGTTTTCTTTCACTATTTTTATAGTTATGTTCGTATTTTTTTATACTACTAGATGGCAAACAAGCTTGCGGCCCACCTGGTGTTAAATGGTTAGCGTCACCTATAGATACTTGCAATATTAAGGGTAAATCACTTAACAGTGCAAGTGCATTGATATCCTGGGGACAAAGATGATATGCCTTCCATGTATTTGGACGTCACTTTTTCAAAATAAGTTACTGTAATATGCTATGCAACAAAAAGCATCGGTGGCGTAGTGCGTTAGAGCGTCGACTCCCACCCGGGAGGCACTGGTTCGACCCCCCGCCACGTACCAATGTGTTTTCAAATTTTGAATTCATATGTACGTTTAATCGACGCTTTTACGGTGAAGGAAAACATCGTGAGGAAACCTGCACACACCTATGAAGAAATTCTTAGGTTGTGTGTGAAGTCGACCAACCCGCACTTGGCCAGCGTGGTTGACTAAGGCCTAATCGCCCCTAATGTGGGGTAGGCTCGAGCCCCTCGGTGGGGACATTATATGAGCTGGTGATGATGATGATGAATATGCTATGCAAAATTAATAAACGAGAAGGACTCTTGATCTACTGGAAAGATGGAAAATCGGAAGTTCAACCAGTACAATAATTTTTTTTATTTTATTTTAATGTATTCGGAAAACCAAAAGCTATTTAAATAAATAGAAAATATAATATTTAAAGAAAGAAGAATACCGGTGATAAATATTTACGTGACATTCGCGCACTGCACATAATATGCTGATTTTATTATGAATGTCATTATGTTGAGATGAAACGTATTAGAGGATATTATATAGCTCTTTGTAAATGTTCAGTGCTAGTCGAGTAACTTCTTAACTTAATAAAAAATATTTTATAGAATCTTAATTCTTTTTTCCTTCTTATTGTCACATGTCATGAACAAATATTAGAAGAGTTAAACGCCAGAGTTCTGAATGCAAGCGTAACTAACTCATTAGGAACTTCCACTATACGGGCTAGAATAAAAACGCCTTGACTTTATCTTTTCACTAGAACTTTGTAAAGATTAACCTGAAGTTTAAATCGTAGCTAGAATAAGTTTTGTTATATTCTAGTTACTTAGTATTCACATTTTCAAGTGATGTCTTTTAATCATACGTTTGATCCGATATTATTAAAGTACATAAAGTGCGTTTAAAAGTATGTACTCACTGCAATTGAACGCGATTTTTACAAGTTGGATAAATAATTCAATTATTATTAAAGTTTAATTTGAAAGAAGAGTTTCTAACCGCCTATCGCGATAAATGTGTGGAAAGTAAACAGTCGATTTATGTAATACATATTCTTTATTAAGGAGGCAATTATGATTAATTAAATAAATTTGTAGATGATTTTCAATTCCACACACTCATTTCGTAATTAATTTACAAATTGGCGTGCGTAATTGACTGTGAATCAATTAAAGTTATTAGGTATATATATTATCTAAGAGTAATCCAAAAAGTGTTACATTACACACACGGTTGTATTACGAGATGGCAAACAAGCCATCCACCAAGCGGTCCGCCCACCTGGTAGTCGCCTATAGACACTTGTAATATTAAAAGTAAATCACATAGCACAGTAACTCATACCTTTAATTTCGAACTTCCGAAATACAGCGAACTGCTTCACAGCAGAAATAAGAAAGGCAGTGGTACCCAGATGACCCTACATATGGGTCTACCAGCTAGTATGGATACTGAAAGGAAATTAATGCTACCACGATTAAAATTGCTTTCTTATATTTAAAATCCCACAAAGGCCGTAGCAGCTTGCCGTAATGGACATTATGTAACACAAGACTGGCTCCATTATTTTTAATAAATTTATTTAACTGTCTTAGAAATGTGTTTTAAGATTTGTTAAGGAATGTAACTTAACTAATGGGCTAGAGGAGTCCGATTGCACCGCGGTTGTGAGTTCTTAATAAATCGCAGAAGTTAAGCTATGAATGGTTGACCAAAAAAGTTTCAACTCAATGTTCCTTCATGCTTTAGAATACACGTTAAGCTGGTACTGGTGGTCCTTAGTGCTGTCATAATATGTTCGTAGAAAACAAGTCACTAACCCAATTAATTACAGAACGTGACTAACTTTAGTCCATAGTTTATAATAAGGGGAATAGAGTCCCGAAATGGCGACTTGTATAAACTCTGAGACTAGGATAACTTGTACCAGGTTAACCACACGATAAAAAGAAGATAGATAGATAAAGTAAGGGACTTGATATAGAAAGCGCCCCAGTTGCGCGGCCAGGGCGCTATGAAGATAAAATGTACAGCGTCTAACGGACAAAACATATTTGGTGTGGCGTGGATCGCCTGCAACGCTTCCTCGCGCTGCCTATGTTTTTGTCTAAGCTAGTGTAACAAAGTATACTGAGCGGATAGGGCGCACGTATTTCTACAGTGACCAGAGTGGTTAGTGCAAGTTTTTTAGTATACAAAACGCACCGATTCTAGTTGCGTTAAGAGCTCAATTTGTATAGGAAACGCGAACAGCGCCCCTAGCGGAGAGAAGCGCAAATCATGTTTCCCATATAAATTGAGCTCTTAACGCAACTAGAATCGGTGCTTTTTGTATACTAAAAAACTTACACTAACCACTCAGTTGACATTGACGTTAACACAGATACGCGCAACTAGAACGCAGCGGCAGTGGTCGGCAGCGCACCCTAGCCACTTTATATATCAAGTCTCTACAGGACATCGAATGGGAAAGGAAAGACACTGGTACGTGCGAGCGTACTTTAGAAAACTGTTCGAAATGCACATACTCCAACACGCACCGATTAGCGTGTTCTGGCGCGCGTCAGTAGCCTCTACACGAAATCTACTCTTTCCGTTGCCAAAAACGAACACGAGCAATCGCGCGGGCATCAACGTGTGGTTAAATAAATAAACTGGTAAAAAATAACCGCGTGCGATTGAGCGCACAGGCATGCGCGAGTGCTGCCCTAAGCTCGTGAACGCGCGATAGAAATGTTTAAAGCTATTGCGTAAGAAAACTTTATGAGCAAACGAAACGATGAACGAAAAGCTTCACCTTTTTGCAATATCATACTGCACTTGCGACGTCTCGTGTTTTTAATATACACTGACTGAAACTCTGTCCTGATGATATCGTATTTCATTCAAAAGATATCAATATTCCCTTATATCAATTTGATTTCGCCAAACTGTGGTATGGCTCGGAACGTGCCAAGATTTTTCATTGTGACTTGTGCTTAGTATCATAACGCTGTGATTGCTTTTTTCTTGTCAGTTATTAGTATGTTATACCTTTTATGTAGAATGAAATTCTGGTCATAAGTGATTAGAACGTATATCATATGTACGTAAGCGATAACTTCGATTAACCCACTTATCTTTAATTTTCAATTCTTTGATTTGTTGTTTATAAATTGTATCGTGTGAGGTGACGCCAATTTAGCGTGTAGACGGCACTACGATTGTTACATGTAATCATATAATGCTCTTAAAGCCGAATACACGCTAAATTAGAGTTACATTGCTCGATACATTTTATGCGTCACTCACTCTGGATCCGGCCACCAAAAGAAAATTAATTTAGCCATCCCTTTGTATTGTGTTTTATGTTGTATGTACCTTTGTATAAAAAATCCAGTATCGATACCTAACTAATCGTTTTATTAACCGACGTATGTAAATGTTGTTTCGGGCTTCGCCAAACAGAACGCGCATTTAGCGCGCGCCAGAGCGCAAGTCCGCTGCAATGGTTCGACGCCTTTGAAGTTGAGGAAAATGCGGCTTTTGTCTAGACAGCCTGCAGTAGACATGCAGTGGACCAGCGTCAACCAAATGAGTGTATGGCAGTTCGGTGGTGCCACCGCGCTCCTCTCGTCCAGCGTCAGTTTCACTATTGCCCTGTCTAGACCTGTTCTTCGGACGGCTTTAAGAACCTTTAAAGACTGTGCTATGACTGTAGGTATACTGTCAAACCAAGCGTCACTGAGCCTGATCGTTAGCAGTATGCAACGCTCTGACGCGACGCTAGGACAGTCTGACGTGCGCTAAGTACGCGTTCTCTTTGGCGAAATCTTAAATAATTCGATGATAAATATCATTCTCGCAGCCCTATGACGCAGCTGTAATTTTGCTTATATCCTAATCCCGGAGCGCAGATATCATACGTTTTACTAAGCTCCTGTCGGTTTTCATTACGCAACTGTGGTTTTTATTGTCTTCCCCTATTAATATTCTACTTATTTACAAAACGGAGGCACTGTTCGTCGCCTTTATTACAGTCTTGTTTCCATATTAAATACGTGCTTTGTTAGGGAACGGATTGACATACGTTGTGCTTTGTTGACTGTGAGAACGTATTAGTATTTAATGCCATAATGTTAGGGTTGTGGTATTACTTTTTGTTTTAATTTCAGCTTTTAAACACGCTGATGAACAATGAAGACACAGTTTCAATTAGTCGTTATTGATTTATTAGTCGCCATTTGCTTCTGCCGTCACGTAAGCAATGCTCTATTAGATACTGATATACAGATGAAGTGGTTGAATAGTGATTTATCATAACTGGCGCACCTATGCGTAAATGTAACTTACAGGTAAGTATTTAGCAACTATTAAGTAGGCAAGTATAAGGTAGGTTTTAGCAGATCAATAAAATACAGCCATTTGATGCCGGTAGAGTAGAATAGCATCACCCCATATCCTCCCATGGGTGTCGTAGAAGGCGTCTAATGGACCAGAAAAAAGGGGCATCGATCCCCTTATACTCCGTCCACCAATCCGCATTGCGTCTACTGCCTAAACTACCTTCGATGACAAGGACAGACCTTGTGTCCCAGCAGTGGGTCGAGTTATAAGGGCAGTTATGATTATTAAAATACAAGTATGAATTTTGTAAATAAAAGAACTTTGTAGCGTTCGTAGTCACGGGATGACTTCATGATGATGACATCTCGTGACCACGAACGCTGTAAAGTGTTACGAAACGTCGGGCAGTAATAACAAAATGTAAAATTTAATTACACGCGAGTTAAATCCGTAAAAGTTGTTTTATTTACAATGTGTAGTGCTCGCGCAAATCTAAGAGAACAGGTAAGAATTTGTTCTTACCGGTGCTTTCTATTCATACCTACTCGCGAGGTGCAAACGATGTTTGCCGGGCTTGATCGCCAACTAGCGATGTGGCCTGTGCCTCAACTTGTGATTACCGAAGCTAAGTATCTGCTCGTGATGCTATGAAAATAAAGCAATCTTATAATTGGTGTCTGACACTGGCCGGGATTACCAGCTAGCTTTCGGAGAAAAATCGTGAACTTTTGGTGACCCATTCAACTGTATCAAAAATCAAAACTAAATCCAATTAATGAAAGCTCTGTGTTACAGACCCATTAATGACACATTGCAAATTCACACACACTTATATACAGTGCACTTCAATCATTTAAATATTCCTGCAGTTAATTTCTGCACGAAAAAACGCTTGAACAAAGCACTTACTTGATTAAGTTTTGCGATATTTAAGCTAATAAGACCGCACAACCGCGGCGCCATCGATTTCTTGTTAAATGATATTTTTTCTCCATAACATTTTAGGTAATTAATTATAGAGAATTACATCAATGTGAACCTTGTATAGGAAAGTAGATGTCCGCCGACCGGCTGCAAAGAAAACTTTTTTCATTTTGTTCACATTCGGCGGTCGTTTCCTATCGGTTTGATTGAAGAGGCTCGTATAAAAAGCTTTAAAAGGACTGCTTCGAGAAGTTCGGATGTAAATTTGCATTTAGAGTATCTGCTCAGAAAATTTGAATTAAAATTTCACTTATGGTCCATCCATCGCCGTGATATTAGATCACGGAGATGGATTCTCGGAAACCGACAGGACCTAGAAAGGACCTAGGGATCTTGTAGGTAAATCATTAGATTTACCTACAAGATCTAGGTCCTGTTAAAAATAATGGTAACAACTTTTTTGTGTTCAGACTTCTAGTGTGCCAGTGCCTCAATAATAATGAGTTAAAAAAAAAATGCTAAAATTAAATAGATTTTCATTTAAATGGAATTTGCTATGTACTTTCAATTATCGGTCTACTTAAATAGGCTGAACCATAGATGGTAAAATAAAATAGATATTACCAGTCTTAGTGAAATATTGCTCAATCACTCATTATCATACTTAGTACATATTATAATATAATAAAATAAGGATTTAAAAAAAAGTATGCTAACTCCGTATCTCAAATTATATACCAAATTTCATCAGCAACGGTTTAGGCGTGAAAGCGTAGATAATAAACCCACTTTTGCATTTGTATCTAATGTTAGTACGGATTTACTTAGGTGATTAGCTTCATCATCATCATCATCAACAACAGCTCATATAATGTCCCCACCGAGGGGCTCGAGCCTACCCCACATTAGGGGCGATTAGGCCTTAGTCAACCACGCTAACCTAGTGCGGGTTGGTCGACTTCACACACAACCTAAGAATTTCTTCATAGGTGTGTGCAGGTTTCCTCATGATGTTTTCCTTCACCGTAAAAGCGTCGATTTAACGTATATACATATGAATTAATAATTTTAAAACACATTGGTACGTGGCGGGGTTCGAACCAGTGACTCCCGGGCGGAAGACGCTCTTACGCACTACGCCACCGACGCTTCCTAGACGACGGTGATTAGCTTAGTCACAATAATTAACTTTATTTTTTGAAGCTTAATTAATAAGAAGTTCATTTAGCTATTCGTGTCAAGTTAAGCACTATAGCACATAGCTTGTTACGGTCATACTATAGTACTTCCTACTAATATTATAAACACGAAAGTTTGTATAGATGTATGTATGTTTGTTACTCTTTCACGCAAGAGCTACTGAATGGATTTTAATGAAACTTTACAATAATATAGCTCATACATCAAAATAACACATAGGCTATAATTTACACCGTCGCGGGCAGAAGCTAGTAATAAAATAAAATTTGAACTCACTTGGGTTCTTTTTAAAAAATTTCCTTTTTATGAAACAATGACTGGGTATTTCGTATCTCGTAATTTTATACGAGTGCAATCTTCATAATTTAAATCCTACAAATCCAGGAAAAAACAAAGAAGGTACTAATGGCCAGCCTGAATTAAGCCTATGTCTAAGCTCCTGCTTAGTTGAGTACAACCTATTTTATATTTTGCTCAAGGTTTATTTATTTAAGAGGCCCCAACATTGAGGTATGTTTAATAAGATAATAAAACCTTAATTATGTCCCTAAACAAGCGTCCTTTAGGGCGTTTTACAAATTAGTTTATTTCTGCATGGGATTGACCTTTGTTTATCATGGAAAATGAAAATAACGTACCGCCTTAAAGTTTGACCTTCATAAAGTTCAACTTTCGCATCTGCATCTGGGTACAGGTCACTGATTTGAAAAAAAAAGTAAAAATACTAACGAACTCTGCAGACAGCGAGTGCCAGCATTTTAGCGCGGCACACCAAGTTGCAAAAGTCAAAAGTCGAGATACTTTGGGGAATTTTTATTTTAAAATGTAGGTCAAGTCACTCCGATACTGATATGACTTTAACATTCACATTTCATTGCCCAAGTTAATGAAATTATGGACATAGATAAATTCACTGCAATTATGTAAACGGCATATACATAATGAATTTTTCAAGTGGGCCTTCAGGGCCTAATCCTAAACTATAAGGAATATCGAAAATGGTCAAAGGAGTCGCGAGCCCGATTTTGATGAAAACAAAAACTGCATCATTTGATTTTTGAAAAATCAATAATCCTATCCAGGATTCGAACCCAATGATTTTGAAAATAAAACACAGCCTGCATTACACGATTCGACAGTGATGTTAAAAAGGATCGATTTCTGGGAAGTAATGATATACGGGAAACTAATCGCAAATGTTAAATTTTAATAAAATATTTCTTGTTCGATACCAGGGCACATAGGTAGTGCCTCAGGGTAGTGCCCTGGGAACGTAGTGGTTAACGCAGCCGGATTGCGGAAGATGCTGGGATCGATTCCCGCCTGGGGCAGGTTGACTTTTTCAATGTATTTTTTCTAGTTTTAAAAATATTTACGCGTTTATACATTTATTCTATAAAAATTTACAAGTTTATAATTACTAGTAGACTTTGTTAACAATCCTGCTTTTTTTTACAGATGATCTAGGTAAAGGCGACGTCAAAATATTTTAGGTCTATTTTTTTGTAGTATTTTGTAGGTTATGATTTTTTTATATATTTTAAAATTTTTCTACCGAATCGACTGAAACATTTTTTTGGCAATTTTACCCTACGAGTTGCACTCTCTTACATAAAATTCCCAGATTTTTTAATCGAAAGAAATAGAATGAGTCGGTGTTAATCTTTCGGAGGAGATTTCATTCCTCTCTTTTTTTGCGCGGGTTTTAAATAATTTCCGTAGTTACAATTTTTTAAGCTTTTGCCTAATTTTTGTCCAAGGTTGTTTTATAGCGGTACATTGTTAAGCCAAATATCGCTCGGCGTTGCACGTGTATAGAATACAGTTATTGTCGAACTTGACAGCGCATAGGCCGCGTCTGTATTGGCTGGATATGTACCGTGAAGGGGCTTCGAAACAGCCATTGTTAGGCAGGTCATGGAGGCAGGTCGACAGATCGATAATGTGGAATAGCGCTCACCTGAATGGCTCTGTTCAACCTAATATCGGAAACTTGCATGTAACATTTAACCGAACATAAATATGACACACTTTGAAACAATGTTGAGGATATAGTCAGTATATTGATTTTAGTCAGCTAGTATTATTATAAAATATGTTGTAAACACATAAAATAGTTGATGTTACTTTAATTATTTTTAACCGACTTCAAAAAAGGAGGAGGTTCTCAATTCAACTGTTTTTTATTATTAACACGCTTATATAAGCTTCACCTGTATGTTTGTATGTAACCGACTCCTTTGTAGTCGATAATAAACTTGTATGTATAAGAGATTTATGTGTTTATAAAGAACTAGCTGTGCCCGCGACTTCGTCCGCGTGGATTTCCCACTTTTGCAACATTTTTCATTGATGCTCAATTCCTATTAGTCGTAGAGTGATGCTATGGAGGTATATAGGCCTATATCAGGGTTTCCCATACTGCGCGTCGCGATGCCCTGGCATCCCAGGGTTCGCGATTCTATCCCGGGGGCGGGCGTAGTGAGACGATCCACATAGAATGGCTGTATAGCTGCTATGCGAGCTAGTAGAACGAATATAAATATAGAGAAAGAAATGAAAGTCGCGATTTCAAAACTTGAGCCTGGATCGACTGTCTAGGGTGGGCGAAAAAATCGAACACAGCATCTTTCGCAATCCGGGCGGCTGCGTCCGTTTTTTTTTGTTTTTGTAGGTATGTACTTAACTTTGCTGTTACTATAACGGGGAGAGGGCTCGTAAAAATTGGGAAATCCCTAAGGGCGTCACTATGAAAATAAGTTTGGGAAGTCCTGGCCTATAGTCTTCCTCAATAAATAGACAATCAAAGAATTTTTCAATTTGAATCAGTAGTTCCCCTTTTTAGGGTTCTGTACCCAAAGGGTAAAACGGGATCCTATTACTAAGACTCCACCGTCCGTCTGTCCATCTGTCACCAGGTTGTATATCATTAACCATTATAGTTAGACAGTTGAAATTTTCTCAGATGACGTAGTTCTGGTGCCGCTATAACAACAAATACTAATAAATAGAATAAAATGAATATTGAAGCTGTTCCCATAAAATAAACGTGACTTTTTTGGTCGATTTTGATAACGGCAACAGATAGACGCTTGAAATATTCACAGAATATTTAGTTATATTATTCACTTTAAAAATAAATAATTAAATTAAAATAAAATTAATATTTAAGGGGGCTCCACAACAAACGTGATTTATTTCTCGGTCTCAATAACGATAACAGGTAGAAACTTGAAATATTTACAAAATATTTAATTTAAAATTCAAATAATTTTCGGACAGGTTTGATAAAATCTATGGCACTTTTTTTCTATTTTTGTAGGATGTCTCTGATGTCCTTCTTTGAGTCACCAGGGGTTTTAGTAAAGGAGAGGACCTCGGTGGGTCCTCAAGCTTTAAGGTCGAATCACTCCAGAGAGGATTCCTGACCGGTGAGCATCTCCCTCGGAGGAGTCTCTGAACCTATTAGAGTCTCTAAGGCGTCTGAATCTGACAGGATCAGTAGTTCCTAAGATAAGCGCGATCAACCAAAAAAAACAACTCCGTATAGATGCGTGCGTAGTACTTGATCATTATTTAGCTGCGGAGTTATGTTAAAACTATGATATCTCTGAAGATATTCATTGAAATCTAATGATGTAAAGAACAATTTTGTACAGAATTAAATACTTGTGATGAATAATGTATTCATTTTGATAAGGAATAATATCATGTTTACAAAAATACCTTCGCATCTAAAGCATTATTTTAGAACAAAATTTATTAACAAAAATAGGTTATAGCGAGTCAACCTTAAGAGATAGATAAATGCTGTCTGTAACTTGTTTTTAGAACTTTTAAAGGAGAATAATTCCGTCATACATAATTATTGTGTAACTTTAACCGTTTACGCAGCGCACGCAAAGAAATCTCTGAAAATCAAAATTTATTATTTTCCGTTTATTTCAAACTATGATATTTCTTAAGACATTGATTAAAATCAAATGAAGTCATGAACAATTTTGTGCAAAATTAAATACTCGTGATAAGTAATGTATTTATTTTGATAAGGAATAATATCGTGCATACAAAAACACCATCGCAGATAATGCATTATTTTAAAACAAATTTGATTACCAAAAAGAAAGGTTATAGTGAGACAACCATAAAAGATAGACATATGCTGTCGCGGACTTTTTTTTAGAAAATTTAATGGAAAACAATTCCGTCATACACGATTTTTATGTAACTTTAACCGTTTACGCAGCGTACGCAGTGAAAGCTTTGAAAAGAAATATTTTTCTCCCGTTTTTGCAACATTCTTCATTGATGCTCAGCTCCTATTGGACGTATCGTGATGTTATATAGCCTATAGCCTTCCTAGATAAATGGACTATCCAACGAAAAAAGAATTTTTCAATTTGAGTCAGTAGTTGCTGAGATCTTAGGGTTCAACCAAACAAACAAACAAACAAACAAACAAACAAACAATCAAACAAACAAACAAACAAACAAACAAACAAACTCTTCAGCTTTATTATTAGTATAGATAGGAAAATCAAAAACTAATGAACTGATTTAAATTTTTTTTTCACAGAGAATGATAGTTGTTTATTGAGTAGCATAGGCATTTTAAAAAAAATCAGTAGTCTCCCCTTGACTTTCTCGTATACCGGAAACACACACACAGACAATTCCTAAAACGGTATTTTTGGATTTTTTTTTTAATGTTTTAGAGTGTAACTTCTGTCTATCCTGGATGTTTACTTTCGTTTGTTGATTCACTGAAGGTTTGTCACTTTTTGGGTTTGCTACCCTTTTATCTAGGCTACAGACGGGTAACCTGTCAATATTTTCAGGCACTACATGACTCATACTGCCAGATGTCGCTTTATGTGTAACCAATGGGATTATGAGCGTGATTATACCTATGTGTGAAGGCACGTGAACATTTTTATCGCTTTCAAAAATACGTTTCAATTTTTAGAACTCTCTTGCGATGTCTCTACGGTCTAATATCGGAAGACAATATTAACTATTTACCAGGAACTCATAACAAATTAGTCAAAGTCGAACTTAGTCTAAAATATTCCTAGTTCTTGGAATGTTGTAGCTATGGAAGGAACTTCGGTCGATAGCGGTTAGACTGATACCTATTTAGATTATTTATTGAATCTTTACGCGAAAGTTACAAAATTGTAGTATAATAATTGTATATTTACTAATGAAATACATAAGTGTTTTAATGAATCTTTAAAGTTTACACATTGTCGAGGGTACAGAAAAGTTATAAAATACCTTTTATCCAGAAAAAAGGACTGGTCCCGCTTGACAAAACAATATTTTTTTAACAGACAAATTTACAGTAACGGGAGGGAAGGCGTGGAAAATGCTGGTATATTCTAAAATCTTTTATATCTCTATAGGTATTAAAAAATTAGCTTTTTTACATTAGACGTCAATATATATTTTTAAAAATCTTAATATATATAAATTACGTGTCACGTTGTTTGTCCGCGATGGACTCCTAAACTACTTTGTACAGCGTATGCAGTTCGATCCAACTTAAAAGATAGGTCAGTTTTTATCTTGATAAGTAGTCCAAATTTTTTTTAAACTACAATTCAATGTAATAGGACAGAAGTATGAAATTACCACAGCAACGCGTGGCCGGGACAGCTAGTATTATGTAAACACTAATTGTGGACCTAATATAATAATTACATCATACGCGCCAAAAGTGCGGGTTATTTTTGATTTCTTAAATGTAATAGACACCGATGCATGAAATGGAAGCGTCATTTGAGTGCGATGTTCAATTCAAAGATATAAAGTTTCAACTATGAAAAACCAACAGCTGTTCCTTACGAAAATAAAGAAAGCGTCTGTTGAAAAGAATACTCGCCGTACAATATGAAAATGTAGAAAAGTAAAATATAAATTCATTTTCAGTAATACTGCCGTTGTGAGACCTAGCGGAATTAATTCCGCGAGTTTTAGCGTATATTATCACTTCCTAACTTTTTCCTGACAAAATTCCTAGCTGGAAGTACGCTTTAACGTTTTAGAGTTCCCAGGTCAGAGACTCCTTTGAATGTTACCTTTTTTCACAGAATTGTTGTTTGGTATCTGTTGAAAATATTTCGGAGCGAAAATTTGACAAGTACCTACATTTATTATTGTAAGTGTAAATAAGAGTCCGTGGTGAATGCTTGTCTTTTTTATATTACTGCTGAAAAGTACTGAAGGTCCTTTGTATGTCGTATTCACTATTAAATATATCACAGAAAAATAGTCAAAACATTGCAAGCGTTGGAAACTCTGTAACAAAAGCTTTAATATATTTTTTTGTCCCTTCTCTATGTTTGCAAGTTATTTGGAAATAAAACTTACAACAAATTTTATAATATAAAAGATTTTCAAAAAATATACTTCTTTTTCTCGTTTTGTGCAGAAGTTTCACTTTGCGCATGTAGCTCAACTGAAAGGCAACGTGAAACTACGCCTTGCCTTTCAATTGAGCTACATGTGTGCGCGCTGCGCCCGTAACGTCTAAGTACACGAGCGAGGCGTAGTTTTACCGGCCGCAGTGCGTTCTCTGCAGCGCTCCGTCTTCACTTTTTTATTTGGTCTGAAAGCGAAGTAATGTTCTTGAGGTAAAAATACTGTAATGAGCATTACATATCGCACGCGGTGCGGCGCGGCGCGGCGACCGTGGCTGGCGAATTTCGTATGCGTGTATATGAAGCACCACACATCAGACGCGGCGTGCGTGCGTCAACACGAAGTATCAGCAAGCACCGCGTCTCAGCAGAGCAACTCACATCGGACGCGGCGCCTGCGTTGTGCGGTGCTCCTAAGTTTTCTAGTGTCGTCGTAGTATGCTAAGGCACGTATTATAGAATGAGTCTCAAGAATCAATGCCGACTTGAGCGTCGTAAGTTTTTATTATGTTGTGCTTCATAGAAAGTGTCAAACGATGCTTAAGACATGATTGATTTCTGAGTGTCATTCTGTAGAAAATGTACCTAGAAGACGAAACATACACCATTCATCCTTCCCGCCTACATAGTAATGTTGTGAAAATGCAAGAAGATGGGAAAATTAGGTATGTACCTAAAGTTGCCTGTGATATGACCGTTTAGTGTGAAGGTTTTTTTTAAATAAAATGACTTTCCCATAGGTATTATCGGAATTTCAATACTATGGTACTAACGGTCAATTGCTCAGCAAATCCAATTGATAATGTCGCATATCATATTTGTTAATCTATAGCTAAATATATCAACAAACATATAGAAACAAGTTGTTCTTTAAATTACCTATAGGAACAATTCAATTAGCAAAAAAGGAGTTAATTTGTTCTACTTTAGAAAAACTAAATTTTATTTACTGTACAATTATTCTTACTGAAGATTAATGATACTAGGCTATTAATCTTGTCCTGAGCATTAATGAAATGGTTTTAATATTTGAATTACTTTAAATAGTTTCATTTAGGTATATCAAAATGCGAAATATCTGTGTACACAAAGACAAGAAAAAACTCAACGATAATAATAAAAGATTTAAACTTTAAAATTATTTAAACTTGTTTAAAAGTAGGTACGTAGTTAATTAATAAATACAATACGAAAGACAGTGAGTGGCACTTGTCTAGGCCCTCAGTTTACTAGTAGTTCCTATTTTGTAGTCGTCCATGCGATTCAGCGAGGAAATGTAACCAGTGTTATTGGTACATTTCTTGTGTCAGTGGACCTATGCGGAGCTTGTGTAATTGTTAAATGTTATATAGTTTGTACTCGTATTTAGTTAATAGCAATTAATATTAATATAAGCACCTAAATTCATTTTGAATGAGAAATTATAAAGTTTCGTCTGAAATGTTTCCAAAGATAAAAGCGCAAAATTGTTTCAAACTTTTTGATTCCGAGATGAGATTCCGTATCGTTTTCACAGTCTTTTGGGTGAAGTGTTTTTAAAATATCCTCTCAGCGTCTCTAAAATCAGCTTTAAAAGCTTCATAAACATTTTAATGCTGAAAACACATTTGAAAATATCGTATTCGGTTACTTTATCAAGCAATTTATTGCTTTTGTGGCGGAGACGGATATAAAATTGGTACTTTACGAAGACGTTGGGTCCCATAAAATTATTAATTACATTCTAGTTATGTGCATGCGAAGTTTAGCCTAGGAAAATACTCCAACTTTGCTTTCGGGAATAAATGGGTCAAGTTATAAACAGAGTTGGCACGTCGAGATGCCAGACTGTTAAAGACGAGTTATTGCTTACTGCAATTTGGAAATTTATTAGGGACGTGCACTATTTTAAATCATGTTCTTGTGTCGTTGACAAAATACCAAATGAGTGTAATTTAACATTTTGATTTGAATAAAATTTTACTTCCAGAATCAGACAGTATGCAACGCGACGGGTTGTATTAAAAACGGTATAGGTACTAAAACAAACTCAGTGGGTTTTTATCCTGAGTAACTTACTCTGTATCACTGTACGTTCCTCAGCTGATTTCTTTGTGAGATTCGTGCGACTTCTTTTGTGTAAAAAGAAAATAGTTTGACTATTCGACTATAGATATCGACTTCAGTAACTTTTCGCGTTAAGGGCCGGAGTTTATAGAGCAGCGAGAAAGCCTGTTTGATATATCGATTTCAATATATTTTAGACAGATATTTAACATATACTGAAAGAGTTTGGAACACTCCAAACTCTTTCAGTATATATGTTGTAAATACCTAAATAGTTGTTCCAAAAATTATTGACAAACATTTCCATTTTAATTCGGAATGTTACAGAATCACATTTCTAACTAAATTGAATCGACAAGCAGGAAATTAAAGCGGCAATGTGGTGAAAACGGCGGCAACAATCGACGCTTTGGTCTGGACGGTCCGCTATCGACGTTGGCCCAAATGTATGATCAACATAGGCCCGGGCATTGTTTGAACAGCCCCCACAGCACAGATAACATGAAATGAGGTACACGACAAAGGTGCGGATGTATAGGTCTCGGCTGTTTAGTTTAATTTTCATTTTGTAAAACATGACCAGCAAATGTACAGATTGATTGGTAAAAGCGAACCGTTACTGAGATATTTATTATTTTAGAATTTTATATTTCATACATTTCATACCAACTAGAGGTGTGAGCGAGTGCGCTATAGTAAGAGTTAGCAGAAACGAGGGGCAGGCCAACCCCCCTCAGTCTGCTACTGCGATTTATTGCGTTCGGATGTTTTTCGGCTTTTTATAAAATTTTAAAATAATTAATATCTCAGAAACGCTTTCGGATAGTACATCCAACAGTGAAATCGACTAGTATTGTCCTCTTCTATCTCCCCTTAACGGGTCCGCCACTAATTACCAATCATCCTGTATAACCCCTTAGCCGGCGGGTGCCATATTATGACATCGTTTGTAATACACTATTCGGGCGCGTGCCATAATATGGCATGCTGTCATACATTTAAAAACCATTTTTTTTTTTAATTTGTTATGTCTCAACTCTACGATTGTTGTTTGTACCGTGTGATTTTACAATTAGGATGGAAGTTTAAGTTACCTTTGCCTCAATAAAAAATAACTCCATTTAAGAAAAATTAAAAATGTGACGTGCCATAATATGACGGCTGCCGAACGTCGAGTTGTGTCATAATATGACGGCTGCCGAACGTCGAGTTAATCAAACGATAGTTCAAATTTAGTTTGTCAATGTGCTATATTTATCAGATTCTAGGTATGTTTAGTTAATTTGTTAAATTTAAAGTGTAGTTTGTAAAGTATTGGCTGGTATTTAACAAATTTAGGACGTATTAAAGTCGGAAATACCCTTATGCCTGGTTTCAAATGCTTGTAAATTAATCATTATACAATGCTCTTTATTCAAAGTAGTCTTAAATTTTAGTTAGTTTATCTAGGAATCTAAAGATATACCACATGCGTGGTATTTATAAACAAAGGAAGTTACACAAAGCAAAAAGCCGACATGCTACCCCTCGGCGGGGTGATGACGTAATCGCTCACAATTGTACTTTACAGCCTTTGAAGCGCCGCCAGGGGATGGGATAAGCCGTTTGTAAATGTCTTAACGACAAAATTCTAGATAGATATGAATTTTTTCATGTATTTTGAGAAGCTTGAATTAATATTTAATCAATAATACTTAGGGTCGGCGCGCATTTGGCAAAGCGAGGCGCAGAATATTTTTCAGTGTTAAACCATTATCAATCTTGGAAGCGTTGGACTAATATTGCAAATTACTGGCGCAAAATAGCGCACACGCGTGCAAGCTCGCGCGTTCTCGCCCATCCAAAAACAGACTCATTACATTGGTTAGAATTCAATTTTCTTACTACAAACGCACATAAATGAATAAAGACGTTTCGAGCTTGTGTTAATTTTATACCTATGTAGTAGTTCCTTTATCATCATAAACCGATCACTGTCATTATTAAACTTTACCTATATTTAGAAACAATTCATTCGCACAAAACATGTAATGTTAAAAGCTAATGTAAGGTGCTAAATCTACCTTATTTTGATCATCCTCTAAGTCAAATTCTGAAGGTTTATCGAAGCCGGCACGATTTTTGAACTCAAACAAATTTTTTTACACAATCCTGTGCAACGAAAGACTGTGCATGGAAATTGGGTACTTACTGCTTATGTAATTAAGGTCAGTTAAATTTATTTTTCTTTTCCGAAGCGTTAGTAATAAACTAGAGGACGTATGAAACTGCATCTTCACTTGATATCTGATGCATTGGAACCATATTTTTACACGAACCATTTATCAGATCTTTCATTCAACAATGCTTTTATTGAATTAAAACCATCGTGAAAATATTTCTCATTTTATAAATTCTTTATTGTACACACAAAAATCTACAAAACATAAACAAGAAAGGGCATGTACAAAGGTGAGCTTATCTCTAGTAGAGATCTCTTCCAGCCAACCCTAGCGATAGTGTAATATTTATATGCGGGAATATACCTAGTGTATACAACTAATAGACATTGATACAATAAACAAATAGTAATAATAAAATAAAACCACATACCATACATATATAATATAAATATCCTAATATTAAATACATATTATAATCTTATACATACATACACATATAGATAAATATTTTTATCTAAGATAAGGTAGAGAGACAGTGATCTTTCAACTTGTGTTTGAAGGTAGTGATTGGGTTCACCCTTGTTTCGTATAACAACGTTTAGTCGAAAATCATTTCTTCGAACAACGTTTAAGAAAATAATCACTTTGTATAATATCGATTGACATAATTTTCATTTCATCGAATGTTCATTTGCGATAACAACGTTTGCGCTATTGATCAAAAAGTATAATGTTCATTTGATGTATTGTTCAGGTGGTATAATTTTCATTTCATCGAATGTTCATTTGCGATAACAACATTTGCGCTATTGATCAAAAAGTATAATGTTCATTTGATGTATTATTCAGGTGGTAAAATTTTCATTTCATCGAATGTTCAATTGAACAATAGGTTAGCGAGGAGCGAAGCGACGAGCGAGTTAGGTTGACATGAACAAAACGCACGAGCCGAGCGAGCGAAGTGAGCGTGCCGCGGCAGCGGCCGGCGAGTGCCAGAAGCGACTTTACGGCGTTTCTCACATTGATATACATCACATAATTATTTACTAACTTTAAATAACAGAGAAATAAAATGACATTAGTTATTTGGCATTTTTTCTACCAATTAAAAATTAGGTTAAATAAAATTAGTGCAAATGAAAATTCGGTGAAATGACATTATGTCAAATAAATAATTATGCTAAATAAAATTCTACCAATTAAACATTAGGTTAAATAAAATTAGTGCAAATGAAAATTCGGTGAAATGACATTATGTCAAATAAATAATTATGCTAAATAAAATTCTACCAATTGAATATTCGGTCAAATGAATAATTATGCGAAATGACTTTATTGCAACTGAAATTAGACGAAACGATTTTCGAGCAAACGTTGTTATACCAAACAAGGGTAAACCAGTGATTGACACACTTTCCCGAATTTCTGTGGGCAGTTTATTCCAAAGTTGTGTAGCCTGCACAGTAAAAGACTTACCAAAAAAATTTGATTTGGTTGGAGGTCAGACAAGGGTTTTAGTAAAACAGGAACGCTTAGGACGGGAGCCAGAAGGCAGCAATGAGAAACGGGAACGCAAATAATACGGATGTTGTGGGTTGTGAAGGACTTTGTATAATAGACAGAGGATGTGCAGAGATGTTTTGAGCAATTCATAAGTTACGTAAACTTTTTTTTTAGATAGCAAGTACTCTTTACAAAAAAAATATGTGTTCAGGTATTTAAAATTAAAGAAAGACGTTGTTTTAAAGAAATTGATCCTTATGAAAGACTTTGGGTATCATGGATCGATGGGTATCATAAAATACAGAAAGATTTGTTTTTCATATTTTACCGGTTCGATTCCCGGCTCAAGCTGGTGATTTTTCAAGAATCTTTCTATGCAGTTATATTTTTTTTTGAAAATAAAGGAATGTTTCTTTTCAGTAAAATTTGCCATCATCAATATTAAGGGTACTTTTCCTTCAACCACGGTCTTCTTCCATCTGCATATACATTGTTTACATTGACCTATGCTATCTGATTTTGAAATCGACGGCAGGGCCTAGCAATAAAAATAGGAATTATATTTATCATTTTATATTTATAGAAGCTATAACTAAACATAGGTACCTAAGGCCTAACATTAGATTTTGAACAGTAGTAGATGTGGAATTCTTATTAACGTGTGCTAATATGAAGGTAGTCCTTAATAAACACAATTAAAATTTCTGCAACCTCCTTCAAATGCCCTTATTATTTACATACGCACTCATTGTATTAATTACGTAATAAGGTTCATATAATAATATTATATAGACTTTAAAAAATTAATTATTAGAGATGTTGTAGAGCAAAGCCACGGCAAAGCGGATTTACCTTTCTAATTCGTAGCGCCCGAACATTTTCATAGTGCTGTATTTCTGTTAGTGAGTAAATTTGACAGGGTTGTGGATGGAGTTAATGAAATGACATGAAAATTTAATTGGGGAATAATTTTTACGTTTACAAACGCGTAAATATTTTTAAAAACATCAGCACCAAGCACTGAAAAATTTGACAGCGAAAGCAATGCCCTGGTGGCGTAGTGCTTAATGCAGCCGCCCGGATTGCGGAAGATGCTGGGTTCGATTCTCGCCTGGGGCAGGTAGATTTTTTGCAGTGTATTTTTTCTAGTTTTGAAAATGAAATTAAATGAAAAAGCTCTTTGTTTAAATGGACTTTGCTAAGTACTTTTAAATCGTCAAAACCCTACCAAAATTTCGGGACGAAATAATTATTTTACTTCAATAATTATTATTATGCTGAGATGGAGAAGAAATGGCGAAAGAAACTCCACAGCTTACAATTTCGTAATGATTTCAAAACATGTTAGTGTGACACATAGTGTTAGAATCATCTATAGGCTATACGGTTGCCATCTCTATAGGCTACTGCTTGCCATCAGATGGGCTGTAAGTTTGTTGGACAACCATAAATATGTATGTAGAATTGTAGATTTTAAAAAACATCATGCTTGTTTAAAAAATATCCTAAATTATGTATATAAAAAAAAGTTATCTAGTATCCATAAAACAAGTTCTTAACGATACTTACTATGGGCTAGATAATTGGAGTGAGCGTGGAAATATATTATTATTATATTATTTTATTCCTTTGGGTGTTGGCACCCCCAATACACCAAAATGGCATCGAGTGGCGGGGCCCCTCCGCTGGTACTATAATAAATACAATTAACAGTCAGACATAATATGTCTGCGTGCCACACGCGCGATATAAACTGTCATACATATTATGTCTGCCTGCCACATCAGGGGATATGTATGGTTGGCAGCCACCTAGCATAAAATAAAAGAAGTATCTAGATCGGAAAACCACTAATATAATCAATATTATACAAAATGAGAACCATTTTCACGTATGCACAGACGTATTCTTCGGTTTACCCTTGTTTGGTATAACAACGTTTGCTCGAAAATCGTTTCGTCTAATTTTAGTTGCAATAAAGTCATTTCGCATAATTATTCATTTGACCGAATATTTAATTGGTAGAATTTTATTTAGCATAATTATTTATTTGACATAATGTCATTTCACCGAATTTTCATTTGCACTAATATTATTTAACCTAATGTTTAATTGGTAGAATTTTATTTAGCATAATTATTTATTTGACATAATGTCATTTCACCGAATTTTCAAATGCACTAATTTTATTTAACCTAATGTTTAACTAGACTAATAATGATTTGGTCGAAAGATCGTATCGAATATTCAGTTCAGTAGTAATTCAGTGAAAACGCCCTAAAGTTGCTTCTGGCACTCGCCGGCCGCTGCCGCGGCACGCTCGCTTCGCTCGCTCGGCTCGTGCACTTTGTTCATGTCGACCTAACTCGCTCGTCGCTTCGCTCCTCGCTAACCTATTGATCAATTGAACATTCGATGAAATGAAAATTTTACCACCTGAATAATACATCAAATGAACATTATACTTTTTGATCAATAGCGCAAATGTTGTTATCGCAAATGAACATTCGATGAAATGAAAATTATGTCAATCGATATTATACAAAGTGATTATTTTCTTAAACGTTGTTCGAAGAAATGATTTTCGACTAAACGTTGTTATACCAAACAAGGGTGAACCGTATTCTTCGACTAAATTCGGTATGTGTCGCCGTTTGTATCGAGTTATGGTGAATATTTGAAATGATATTTTGAACTTCGGTTTTCAACTTCTCTACTGAACTGACCGACACAAAAATCTAGCGGCATCAGATCCCGAGATCTTGCTTTGAAAAAATAAATTAATTTGGTTAGTGGAAACTCTACTATTATGAGCTGGAGCACCGTCTTGTTGAAAAATAATATTGCGTAAGTAGTTCTTCTTCGGAAAATGCATCGTTTAAATTATTCCGTAATAGCCGCAGTATTTCTAGATATTTTTCTTGGTCTTTCTTTAACTTAAGATACTATGTTGTTTAAAGAAATTGATCCTATGAATGACTCTTTCGGTTGGTATCATAAAATACAGAATGTTATTTAAATGCAGTTTTAAGTAATTTGAAAATAAAGGAATGTTTCCTTTTAGTCAAATTTGCCATCATCAATATTAAGGATACTTTTCCTCCAACCACGGTCTTTTTCCCCATCCTGTATAAAAAATCATAACATTTATAAATTCTTAGTCTGCTCGTAAACCTTATAAAATACTTTTTACCTCTCCTTTATACTGTATAATGTGCGAGCAAGATGTTGAAATTACCAGTGCCTTTTCATTGAGGAATTTTAATATACTCCTTGCTTCCTGGAAAAATGGATACATGCCTGAAATCGTGTCAGTATATGAACACAATTACATTCTTTGTTTCTATTGAGACATTTTTGTACTTCGTCCTCCGATCTTTTTGGCAATCCAAAGTATTTTTTTTTATCAAATATATCATACTTATATTATAAATAAAATATAATATAACAACGGAGACACAGAACCTTATTATTTTTGGAATCAATCTTTTTTTATTTGATCATTAAGTTAACATTATGTTATGTACAATTCCAAAAAATAATACTTACATACAAACATACATTAAATTTAATGTAAGTGCATAATCTAGATGTTTAGGCCCGGTGCACATGTGCGGAGCGCAGCGCAGAGCATACTTGCGAAGTTTTTTAAACTCGTCACGCATTAGATGAATTGAATGAAAATACCTATCAATGCACGCGGATCTGCGTAATTTTCTAAGTAAACTAATTTTCGATTCCAGCAAAGTAGATAATGGTTTTACTTAAAAAACACGCAGCACTACGCTTCACTATATGTGCATAGGCCCTTATTATTCCTATGGCCATGAAATCTGCTCGCGTCATCCGTATAAAGGTGGTTCATATAATAAATATTAAAGATAAGTGTTCTGTTAAATATAATTAACTAATGAAATTTCAAATTAAATATTGAATCTAACCTCAGACACCTCTAAAGTTTTCAGGATTGTTAATAGATATATTTTGAGAGTCTTTTAAGCATTCATGATGTTATTGTAGTACATCCAAGGTAGGTAATAAAATATGGAGCAAAGCAATTATCTTCTAAAATATCGCAATAACGAGACGATGAGCGTTTCAATGATTAAAGAGCCCTTTAGTATGATAGAAGTTTAATTTTCCACAGGATTTATACTTAATTAAATTCAATATTTCGCCAGGTTTTGAGGTTGGCTTTGTTTATTTGTTAATGTAAGTGTGTATTAAGTGATAGACAATTGAATACGGAAAGGGAAATAGGCGACGCAGTAAGAAGTGATTTTTAAGAATATCAGTTACATTTTTTATTTATATATTTTTGGCGTCAGAAGTGGAGTTGATTTAAAAAAATAAACTTAACAAAAGGAAAACGTTATTTATTTTGAAATAAGCAATTAATTAACAAAACTGATCTTAACATTCAAAATGATTAATCACATTTATTTGTTAGAGGAACAAATTACTCACTACAACGAAACTTAACGAATTAACCAATAACACAATCGATGTTGACGGTAGGAACGCGCGAAACAGACTGGCCTGCGGCGGCGTTTCTCTTCGCTTTATATAGGCCCAGAGCGGGTAGTTTCGGAATAATATCGATTCTGCTTATACGGCCTCTCCTGACATCGAGTCGTCCTCGACACGAAGCTCTGGTGTGGTGCAATCAGCATTAGCGCCGTTTGATGAAGATGACTCGCCTCCTACGTCAGCGTCCAATAAAGGCATGGACGCTCCAACTGCAGCATCACACAAGTCCTGTCTGGAGATCTCATCATAGTCATTCACATTATCATCTAAAAGAAAAACGTTAATTACACAATGTTCATATCGCACACTCACTCGCACTCCATTCATACTTGTCAACTTTCATTTAATTTATACTTCATCTGATACATTCTCTTATACGCTTTTCATACTAAACTTCACATATCCATCATCTAAAGTTTAATAGTGTGATTTTTATATCACATTTATCATACTAAAGTGTTATTTGCAAATGAACGCCAAGGTAATATTAACCTGAAGTTCAAGCAATAAACGCCAAGGCACTATAGCCTGAAGTTTCACAATAAGTAAACGCCAAGGCAACACAGGCCTGTAGTTTAATTAACACACGCCAAGGCAACATTGCCTGAAGTTTTATAGCAAATGAACGCCAGGGCACTACTACCCGAAGTTCTATAAGCGACTAAGGTTATTAGTTGCTCATACTCACTGTCAAAGAAAACGGAACACAAATCAGGGCACAAGTTTTATAGTAATTGAACGCCAGGGCATCACTACCCGAAGTTCTATGAACTACTAAGGTTATTAATTGCTCATACTCACTGTCAAAGAAAGCGGAACACGAATCAGGGCACCACTCGCCTCTCCAAGGCACCATATACTGAGCTGCAGCTTGTGTGGTCTTGCCATAACCACCGCTGAGCAGCTTGAGTTCATAACGTCCATTCGGTAAAATCTTAATTACTTTATATGGACCCCTCATGCCTGGATCTAATTTTCCTACGGACTGCGAATATTTTATTACGAACACTAGGTCTTCAAGTTGGTATTGGCGAGGAGCACGCCTAGACTGATTCGCGTAAGTGTCCTGTTGCTGCTGATTCTTTTTCATTAGCTCGTTCGCTCGACTACGACAAATCTCGCGCCATGCTTCTCTGTTTGGATTGGAGTCGTTGACAGCTATATCGCGAATAAGGGACCGAATCACTGGTGTAGTAGCATCGGTGCCGATCATCATATTTAAAGGCGAGGTCTGTGTTGTCTTCTGTTTCGTTATATTAAGGATTAACTGTAGTTTCCACAACGATTGAGACCACGCGGTACCTTTATGATTTACCTCGATGCGCAACATGTTTAGGATAGTACGGATATATCTTTCCGCTTGGCCGTTTGATTGATGCATTTCAGGAGTAATGTGGTGTATGTCGCAACCTAGTTCAGTTATCCATCCCACAAATTCACTGGATTCGAACATACGTCCTCTGTCGGCTACAATTAATTTTGGGGTTCCAAACAAGGACACGGCTTGTGTGAATGAGCGTTTAAGTTCACCAACATCTTGGCGATAAATTGGGTACAACAAACAGAATTTTGTAGTTGCATCCACGACTACCAATATAAATTTGTAACCGTCAGATATAGGTAGAGGTCCTAAGACATCCACGTGAACTGTGTGGAATGGAGTATCAGGTTTTTGCCATGATGTTATATTCTGATGTGGAGCTCTTGGTACTCGTTTTTTTGAGATACATATCAAGCAATGTGCTATGTATTTCCTAACGAACTGACTTATACCCGGAAACCAGAAATGTTTTAGAATTAAGTCCAAAGTTTTATCAGCGTTAAAATGGCCATGCTCATCATGAAATATTCTTAATAAGCTAAGTCTATGCCCCTTAGGTATGTAACAAAGTAGTCTACTGTCTTCTCCCACAGGTTTATATTTGTAGTAAAGGGTATCGTTTATAGCAACATATCGTGATGAGTCTAGCTGAGCGTCTCTTAATTGTTGTAATAAAGTATTTGTTTCATCATCAGCGGACTGTGCTATTTGTGCCCAGTTACGCGGCTTGGAAATCTGACTTACAGTGACAACAGCAGGGTTGCGGCTTAGATAATCGGCGTGTGGCATCATCACTCCCTTTCGATATTCTATCGAAAAATTAAAATCTTGGAGATAAATCCACCAACGCGCGACACGTGGAAGTAAGTCTTTCTTACGTTCAGTGGATTTTAACGCATTACAGTCCGTCACTACTTTAAACTGTAACCCTACAAGGTAGTGACGAAAGTGTTGTAAAGCTTTGACAACTGCTAGCGTCTCCAACTCATAGGAGTGATATTTACTTTCAGCGCCTTGTGTAGCCTTGCTGAAGTAGGCCACCACACTTTTTATACCATCGAATTGGGTCTGCATGAGTATAGCTCCATATCCCACACTGCTTGCGTCTGTATGGACTTCTGTCGTGAGATGGGGATTGAATATTGAAAGGACCGGTTGACTTGTTAAATGGTCAATAATTTGTTGTCTAATATTTTCTTGCTCCGCGCCCCAACTGAATGCTACATCCTTTTTAGTGAGACGGGCAATACAGGCAGTTCGTGAGGCATAGTCTCGAATATATCGCCTAAAATATCCTGCGAGTCCAAGGAACTGGCGTACTTGTTTTACGTTAGATGGCGTTGGTGAATTGACAAGAGCTACTACTTTCTGCGGGCTCGGCCTCACCTGACCCTGACTAATGACACGACCGAGATATTCTACTTCCGTTGCTAAAAACGAGCACTTCTTTAAGTTTATGGAGAATCCTGATGTAGTGAGTGTTTGTAGTACTTTTTGTAAAAGAGATATGCCTTCAGGAATAGTGGAGCTCGTCACCAGTACGTCATCAACGTATACCAGCACCTGGCCGGCTTCCACAAAGTTTTTCAAGGTATTATTGATGATACGTTGGTATACTATCGGAGAATTCGTTAAGCCATAAGGCATTTTGACGTATTCATAATGACCTTCTGGTGTAACGAATCCTGTCAAGTGAATCGATCGCTCATTTAAGGGGATTTGGTGGAAGCCAGTAGCCATATCAAGGCTGGTAAAATAGCGATAGTTCCCTAAGCGATCTATGTGATCATCAATTAGCGGTAGCGGGTACCGGTCCTTAATGGTCAAACGGTTTAATGCTCTGAAGTCTACACAGAGGCGGTCTGAACCATCTTTCTTCTTAACGAGGATAATTGGGCTGGCATATTGTGACTGAGACTCTCTAATGATTCCCTTATTTAAGAGGTCACTTATTATTTTACGAACGCGAAGCTTTTCGTCGTAGGACAATTTATACGGCCGATAAACGACTGGTGATGAACTGGTTAATTTTATTTCCATTTCGCCAGTCTTAACAGTTGTAGTAGCCGTACCAGTGATAAAAAAATCCGAAAATTCATTGATGATATGCATAAGGGAGTCATAATCAATCCCTTCTAAAGGGGTGTTGATTTTAAGATTTTCTTTCATATCAATCGCGTTGACTGGAATAGTGGTAATGTGAGAACGGGTCAAATACTGTCTATCTTTAGTACGAATATACACGATACCATCGCGATTAAGTATATCAGTCCCTACGATAATAGGGGCGTTCATACATGAAGACGGTACCACTAGTAAATCAGCTTCAATAGAAATCTCACTAAATTCGAGAGTAACCGTAACATAAAAGGAAACAACTATCTCGCTTGTACTAATACCCTTGAGTATACAACGAGTCGGTTTTAGTTGACAGTGAAGATATTTAAGAACATCAGATGATATAAGGGATACATTAAGCGCCCCACTATCAATGAGAACATCTGTAGGGATACCATCCACTACAGCAACGACTACGTCACGAGAATTTTCCTTGGTCGGGTCGGTATCCGTACATAAGTTAACATTACGCTCGTTGCGGGGTTGCGACCGGCTTTTGGCAAAGCACGTTTCTTCTAAATGTCCTCCCTTTTTGCAAAAAGTACAAGTTAAATTATCGTTTTTGCCTACATTAGGTCTCTTGCGACAGTGGCGGCTAATATGTCCCTTTAGACCGCACGTGAAGCATTTTTGGTCAGACCGATTCGAGGTGACCTGGGGAGTGCGTTTCTTAAATAAGGGTGCGTCTCTCCTACTATGACTAGGTTTGGTGTAAATGGATAAAAATGAAACCAAGGAGTCCGTGTTCAGATTTGCGTTCGCTGCGGCTGCCCTTATTTGAGCATCGTCTATACCACGAATAACTATTAACGTAATTAACTCATCACTTAGCCCTTTTACTATACGCAATCGTAACAAAGTACGTCGTGCATACTCCGCATAAGTAGTATAGTTATTGGAGGTTGTTTTCATTGTATCGAGTAGTATGTTGGCATAATCTAACTTGCGAGGGCATAATGACTTAAATTCGGCTTTAAAATTTGTCCAAGTGCGGTCGGTGGTGGCCCATTCATTCAACCAAATCCTGGCGTCACCCTTGAGACATGAACCAATGCGCGAAAGACACTCATGATCGCTCCAGCCATTAACATCCTTGGCACGGTCTACCTCCTCACACCACGTGTCAATATTATGTATAGCAGGGTCAAAATTTGATACAAAATAATTTTGTGATTTATGTGGCTGTAACGATCTGATAGCGTCTGCTAAAATTCTAGTCGCATCAGGTACAATTGGTTCTGTGACCTTAGTTGGAGAGATTGGTAAATTATCATTTGTTCGTGTCTCATGCGTACTCGCCTGTGGTTGTTGAATATCCTCCTTTCCACCAGTAACACTCGGACGCACCATATTCACTTCACTTTCACTGACACTACCAGCATTTAACTGAGCACAACGCGCGACCGTATTACGCGTGGTCGGTGGAGTAAAAGACCGCTCTCCACAGTTATTTTCTATCGACGTTAAACGCACCATTATTGAACTCAACGCGTTATGGATCGATGTCGTTGGGCTATTTACCCTACTGCGAGAACGCGATCTGTTTCGCTGATTACGATGACGAGAACGATCGCGGGTTGATTTATTTGTATCGCGATAGTACGCGCTGCCGCGTGATTCGTCACGAGAACGACGACGTGACCGCGATTTACTACGTGACCGATATCGCGACCTTTCGCCGTCACTATCACGAGAACGCAACCGCGATGTATGCTCGCTATTACGCGATCGACTGTTAGAACGATGACGTGTGCTTGATCCACCCGTCATTATAATAATTGCACTAAAACGAGAGAGAACTTGTTCCTCTATGTGGGCTAGAAGTTTCAGATCCCACTTCTGATTTTGGCGTCAGAAGTGGAGTTGATTTAAAAAAATAAACTTAACAAAAGGAAAACGTTATTTATTTTGAAATAAGCAATTAATTAACAAAACTGATCTTAACATTCAAAATGATTAATCACATTTATTTGTTAGAGGAACAAATTACTCACTACAACGAAACTTAACGAATTAACCAATAACACAATCGATGTTGACGGTAGGAACGCGCGAAACAGACTGGCCTGCGGCGGCGTTTCTCTTCGCTTTATATAGGCCCAGAGCGGGTAGTTTCGGAATAATATCGATTCTGCTTATAATATTATATAATGTATTTTGTGGTATTAAGGTCATAGCACACTTTTACTAGGTGGTAGAGATATCTAGGGTCGTCTGGGTAGGTACCACCGCCTTTCCTATTTCTGCCGTGAAGCAGTTCGCTGTGTTTCGGATTGAAGGGAAAGGTAGCCAGTGTAATGACTGGGCATGGAGGGCATATCATCTTAGTCCCCAGGATGGCAAACGCACTTGCGGTGTTAGGTGATTTGCACTTAATATTGCAAGTGTCCATAGGCGGCGGTAACCACTTAACATCAGGTGGGCCGCAAGTTTGTTTACCATGTCGTAACATAAAAAAAAACTTATCAGCTCGTAAAAAGTGCCTCTTTTTTACTATGAACGCTACGGAATGGCGGCTAAAAAATGGCTTCGGACCGTAGTGCATAATTTTTTTCTTTCTTTGGGATAACAACAGCATTTTACAAATTGTTATTACAACATGCATATAAATACTGTATTAATACTATAAGCGTCGGTGGCGTAGTGCGTAAGAGCGTCGTATCCCACCTGGGAGGCACTGGTTCGATCCCCGCCACGTACCAATGTGTTTTCAAATTTTGAAATCATATGTACGTTTAATCGACGCTTTTACGGTGAAGGAAAACATCGTGAGGAAATCTGCACACACTTATGAAGAAATTCTTAGGATGTGTGTGAAGTCGACCAACCCGCACTTTGCCAGGGTGGTTGACTAAGGCCTAATCGCCCCTAATGTAGGGTAGACTAGAGCCCCTCGGTGGGGACAATGTGTGAGCTGTTGATAATGACTATATAATACATAACTATAGGTACTATATATAAATAAGCTAATGATAGGAACATAAATATTGTAAATACATATTAAAATATAATGATAAGAATAAATATTGTAAATACGTATAAATACTTATATTTATGTATATTAATAGCTACCTACTAACAAATACATCATATTTTACTTAGTGTGATAAATTGATTCACTTACTACTATTCTTAATTAATGGCGTCGCGTCGCATTAAGCGTACGCATTTTGCCAATGTCAAGTGAAAATGTAACTAAAGTAACAAAAATTGTACGGTTGATTTGGGTTAAAAATGGAGTCTCTCAACACGTGTTTTTACAACAAGAACTCGGGAGAAACTCCATTGATTCACTTATAATAACAATTCATAGTTATTGTAAGTACCCTTTACCACGGTAATGTATTACCGTGCCTTTACAAAATAAAAGGTACAATATTATAAAAATAAACTACGTACTACTAAGAATTGCATTGCAACTACTCAATTAATCAACGCCCAAAAATAAAATTTCTAATTCTAGAGATAAACAAATGTTTTGATCCTATGAAAGGGTCAATATTATGGAATAGGTGAGTGGGGTGAAATGGTGGCAACTTACACTACATTATTACATCAATGGGTTGGCATGGAATAATGTAGTATAAGTTGTGCGACGTCTGGCTGGGTTTGAGATTTGCTCAAGAAGTTCAGTTGGTAGCGCGGGAGTGATACCGTAGTGTTGCAATCATTGCAATTGTCTATAGGCTTCGCTTCGCCGACTGCTTACTATTAGGCAGGCTGTATGCTTGCTTGTTTGTCAATCACATACCATCAAAAAAATATAAAAAGGGTGTCAGATAATTACATTGACAATATTTAAGAATAATTAGCCCATGTAGAGACAAATTTTTATATAACATTTAACAGTTATTGTTCAAGAGATATTATATAACAACTTAAGGCTATCTTTCATGTTTGCTACGGCAATATGAACAATGTTTGTAGCAGTCGCTATATTGGATATCTATTTTATTAGTTCTACAGTCATAATATTATATTTATAGAACGTTATGTGAACGAGATTTGATAGTAATAAATATGTGTTTGAATACTGCTTTATTTCGCTATGAATATTGAAGTAGAATCTTTTTTATTACATGTACGATATAAGAATTTGCCAGCATTATGCGGCTATCCTTGCTAACATAGTATAAACAGTATGGTGTGATCAAAATATCTAAATTGTAAAATAAACTTCGGTCTTCAAAATTACAAAATTAATTGTACAATTTAAAATTTTTGACTACACCATACTATTTTTATGATTATGATAAACCATGTACCAAACCTGTATCTAGACTAGAGGTTAAAAAATTTGAATCATCGTATCGGAATTATTCGTTGCGAAGAGTCTAAAGATTCGTCAGAAGTTTTAACATTCCAATTTCCACCACATTCTACAATATCTTTGTCACTATTTTGAACTGACTTCAAAAAAAGGAGGAAGTTCTCTATTCTACTGTATGTTTTTTTATATGTGTTACCTCATAAGTCTTTACTGGACTTACCGATTTTGAAGATTCTTTTAACGTTTGAAAGCTGGTGCATGTCCAAGGTCCAACAAGAACCCATTTAAATTTTATCGACATCTGAGTAGTTTTTGAGCTATCCCTAATAATTCCATAGATGATATCGTTATAATTTTATTAATCGTTTATCTAAAGTCTAATAGACCTCGAGATAGTTTTCTGAAAATTTCTATACTTACAATACTAAAAAGAAAAGATAATTATTTTTAAATAAAAAAACCAGCTTCAAAACTAAAAACGGATAAATCAAAAAATTGTGTTTAAAATAATCTAAATGTTTTTTTTCAGGTGGGCGCCAACCTCAATATTTGGAATAAATGTAGTCACTTTTATTTGGAATCAACCTCAAAAAAACATTTAGATTTTTCTAAACATATTTTTTTTACTTCTCCGTTTTTAGATTTGAAGGCGGTTTTTTTTATTAAAAAATAAGAATCTATTCAATCTAGTCAAGCAATTATTAAACGACTCCGAGCCTGATAAAGCTAAACTATAATAGTTATTGATAAAAATGTCAGTTTAAAGGAGGTATTAAAGGATTTTTTATTACTTAAATTTTCAGAAGTCAAAAGAAATGTAGAATTAAAACTCAATTCAAGTTTGTTTTTGTCACAATCAATGTCCAATCAGGCATGAAATATACATCGTTTGGCTGATTAATTTTGAATATCGAATATGGACCAATTTGTCCATTTAAAACTTTTTAATCCGGAAATAAGAGCATCAGAATGATTCGTTTGCCACGCTGACAAAGCGTTCCGAAACGTGCCGGCAAAGGTCGAAATGTTGCGTAACAGAACGAGGAATTAAAACGAATGAAGGTAATCCTCTTTAGTTGAGAATTCAACTCAGCTACTAGACAATGAAATATCGATGCTGTTTTGGTGGCAGCAGGCAACCTCATTTCACGCTTCGCAGGCAAGGAGTGGCTGAGTGCTTCGTTCTACGTGTTTATTGGTATCAACCTTTTGGGACTTGCTCTTCTTTGTCTATTAGTAGCTCATCATTTTTATGCGGATAATGTGCCGCTTGGTGAAATTAGAAAGGTTTTTTGGAATTTCATAAAGCTTAATCCATTTTATTAGACAAACCACTACTTAATAGTAAAAAATATATTAGCGCGTTTCAACAGTATCCCAATCCGATCCGATATATATCGCTTCGATTAATTTTTTAGAGCTTTGATTGAACATCGCAGATTATAATAGAAAACTTTATTTCCTGAATGTGTAATTATTTTAGACGCAATAAAGATTTGTCCACAGGCATTCTACTATTTGCTAATTCATGTTTCGGATCGTATCAAGAAACAATACACACATTTTTGAATGGCTGTAACCGCCGCGCACCGGTACTCCACATATGCATTTATTAGACAATGTAGATACACGTAAAGCGTAGTAAGCAAAGTTAAGTGCAAGTTTACTCATTCTTCCAACAACACCCAACACCTCAAACCGTATCTTTTGTATTTCTATAATTTCATGTAGAATTTTGGTTGTAAATAGGCGCTAGTCAAAAACATAAATATATTTTCGGAGTTTGTTCTGTGATTGTTTTTAATTGGTTAATGCAGATCCTATTTTTATATACATAGTATCTTAGGGAAATGTTCTCTAGTTTCTTGAAATGTAATTTACATAGGTTTTCATTATGAAATTTCAAGATATCATCAATAAACTGACCACCCGTAAAATATGTGATTTCGACATTTTGCTTGTTCACATGAAACCCCGGAAGCGTACCGAGAGGCATGTGACACTTGAGAGGTTATAAATAAATTAACAAGCAGTAAATTGATTGGAAGTTCGATCTATTGCTTCTCGCTTAATATTAATTACAGGCAAGTACTTGTATAAATGTTGGCGAACGCCGGGAAGTTTTTCAATTTTACGTGTTACGAACTTTTCCATCCATTATGATGATGTCGGATTAAAATGTTAAGTATTTGAGGCGAGCATGAAAAGTCGAGCTACTGTACTTGTACGTTAATTATACAACTTCACTGTTTGTTGAAAGTCACGTTCTTTCTTGGAATAATTGGATCTCAGCGGATATTCATGACTGTCCCCAGGAATGTTGTTTTTAAGAAAGTGGTTTTTTGATTATCATCATCAGATGCATCTATATCTATATAAACAGTTACATGGCCCGCTTTTGTAAAATAAAAATACTAAAGATACCTTTTCATTATTATGAAATAAAGGTTTTAACAATTTTGTTAAAATGAACTAGTTAAAATATTTAACCACCCATTCCTATGAATGAAGTTGACTTTTACGTTACTTTTCGCAAGATTGTAAAACGTATAACTTGGTGCAAGGTGGAACTGCCTATTCGCAAACTTTTTTTGACACATACAAGTGATATTCATCCAATAATCACCGAACTAATTACATAACGCTTTTGTGACCCTTGTCCTTGATAAGAATAATATAATTTGTATTTTATTTCACAATATACGAGTATTAAAAAAGCTTCATCTCTATTTTACTAAACCCTCATCTATTTAATCCGACTTTAGACAACTATCTTCCTTTTTGATATCATTAAATCACAAGTTTTGTACAGTTTTGCCGTGCTCGAAACTTTACAAGTCGTCTACCGTTCAAATGGTACGGAGCCTGCAACGAAGAAAGTTATTACATCGAAGTTTGAGTGAAATATCTTTAAGGAAATGGCTACGCGTTGATATATACTTACGCGTCCGGTTTGAACAATTGGGAACTTTCGAGAATGAGGTCAACGGGCTTCCACATTCGACATGTGAGCAATGAACGTGTCTTTTTCAGTTTACAAGTCTTTTGTGATGTAGCGAATACATAAAAACGGTTTCTACTGTCCTTTTTAGAAACAATCGCAGTTCGCATGCTTTTATTGAAACAAAGTGTTTGCTGAATTGGAAGTGAAAAAAGGGTTTGTGGTATTTCATGGTGAAAGCTAACGAACTTGTTTGCTCACGTTTTTACTAATCATTTAACAAAGCACTATTTCAGATTAAGCATAGTATACTTAACAGGAACTAGTGAGTGGGAGCTAATTTGTAATGAAATGAAATGAAATGAAATGAAATGAAAAGCTCTTTATTTAAATGGACTTTGCTAAGTACTTTTAAATCGTCAAAACCCTACCACCATTTCGGGACGATAATATTATTATGCTGAGATGGAGAAGAAATGGCGAAAGAAACTCCACAGCTTACAATTTGGTAATGATTTCAAAGCATCATTACAGGTCAATAGATAATAATAATATAATTAAAATTACAGTTTTACATGCGTAAATTTTGGGCAGTTATTACTCCCACGCATATGCCCATGTATAACGTTTGCTAGCTAATTTGTATCAGTTCATAATAAATAATTTTAATTTAAGAATCAATAGTTTAATTCTCACGGGCCGCTTTATGCATCTGCAAATCGCAACCACCAGCGACATTGTATGAATGAAAACTTTATTTGTAAGTTTTTACAACACACATACACAACAAAAAATATAGAGTAATCTAACCATACACACTAAATAATTTTACATTACATTGCAATATATGTGTGCTGCAGAAATACAAAAGGGTGATAGTTCAGTGACTGGTTTTGCTTTTCAAGCAAAGCACTGGTATTCTGCTATAACCCCTACTGGTATTGTCCTGGCAGCTGACCACCTCGCAAAAACAAAAGACTGCGCAACCGCATGGACACAAAGCAGCAGCAAAATGCGACAGTAACGCTAATCACATGATTTGACTACTTTTTGTTGCTGCGATGTGGTGTGGTAGTTGTGCGAGTGAGTTCTCGCGTTTATCACCATCGTACGCGCCGCAAATCTTTGGTATTGCTTTTGTAGCGTTTTGAGTATTAGCACGCGCCGTACAGCCCGTACGCGCCGCATTAATAAATTGATGATTGATGTCTTCATCATCAGCACGCGTCCTTCAATATTTTTTATTATTATTTTTTAAATTCGGCGCGTATTCATATAATTTCATACAACGAAATCCAAAATGCGCCTCGTACAGCGCGTACTGTGCGTACGATGCTGGCAAATGTGCCACTACCAGACAAAGGGTTAATCGTTTCGTACACAAGGTGTCAAAACTACTGATAGTAGCATTTGATTAACAGGTTATTGTGTACAAACTGATATTAAACCAGCGTACGTGCAAGTCTGCGAGACTCCGATAAAGAGCACTATTGTATGTTCACTGACTCGGAGAACTATCCGCTTTCAAACGCAGCACTGATTGCGCTAATGTTCTACAGACGTGTCCTAATGGCGAACTTTGCTAATTGCCGCCGAGTAATCTATTTACACTTCAGACTGCAAACGGAGATATAGCCGGTGTATTATGAAATAAAATCCAGTTTGTTGTATGAATGAAAATTGGAGTTTTTACTTGCAAACAGTTTCAATATTTATATTTCTTTTAGATGATGTAGTGATTGTGCCAAGATTATTTAGTGTTATCTGATAGTTAGCGGCCACCATAGCCTATAAAACCGTAACCCTGAGGGTAACCTAAATTTACTTAATAAGTTTTGGTAATTATAGAGATATTTATAAATTTAAATTTAAGAGGTAATTATAAATTTAAGAGGTTTCAGATTTATCTAAACAGTTTAAATTACCACAAATAAAACCTTTAATAGAGGAAAATTATTATATTTATTTTTACTTAAATGTTCTTTTAAAATGCCTACATGAGCAAGTAAGACAAAAAAGTAGAATAAGACACTTAAAAAGTATCTCATTTTTAAGTAAACACTTATTATTACGCTGAAATAAAAATACGAGACCACAGAAATATGTAGAAAGTAAAAAGTGTAGCGGCAAATTTATAGAAACCCTATTTTCTTCCAAGAAAATGTTGACATCGAGACTTCGATCAAATACTCTGGCCTTAAGTCGATATTCGTTCTGCGTAAATGAAAAATGAATTCTGCGAAAGGGCGTGTGTGAATACATACGAGTATACATATGTGCAATGTGGTTACGAACTTGCTGATACATGTAAATGTGCCTTATAGGAAGTATTTTGCATAATATCGGGAAGGCTCTTAGTCAGTTACTAACGGATGTCGTAAATCAAATACGTGCCAAGATTTGAATTAAACCCTTATTATGTCTCGAATTAATTTATCTCATAATAGGGGTGATAAATCTTAAGTCGAGTTAAGGCGTATCTCCTGTCGGGCATCTTCGATAGATATATCCTCGATAATTAATGGGAAGTGGGACCATTATGTGATAGTAATGGACTTATTGTGATTCGATGCCTAAGTTAGATGCTTTCTGCATAGATATAGCAGAACAATAGATTCTGATTGGAAGCGTTTAATGAGCTTTGTTAACACATAGCCTTTCTAAATTCATTGATACAATAATTGGTTAAATAATAATTCTCTATCATCAAACTTAAATTCTCTGTTCTTAGAATAATGTTTGGTACAGTCACGAGCAGTAATAAGTATCCACATTTGACAGTTTATTTAGGAAATAAAGTTGCTGAAATGTCAAAAGAGGATACCTACATATTATTTCGTGACCACATATACCTACATGGATTTATTTCTTATTTCAATTCGTCATTGCCACAGGTTGTAAGTATTGGCCATGTCTTCCCTACCTATCTTCTTTTTGATGTTAGTATTAAAATGAGGGTGTCACACATTTTAAATTTTTAATGCGTCTAGGTACTTGACGAGAAGTATATGACAAGATACCTTAAGATGTGACTGATATGGTGGAAATCGCACTATAAACCTTACACACCACAATACAGTTATTTCAGTGATATCTGATCGTCAACATGGATGCTTGTGCATCAAATAACACCACTTTCACCCCACAAAATCCACTTGAAACAATTTTGAATTATCGAAAACTCTTCTGAATGCCATTCGCTCCAAAGATAGTCTTTGGCGCGAATGGCATTGACAAGAGTTTTCTATATATTTTTTATATCTACCTACATATCATTATTTATCATTTGCCTGCCCTGCTCCCAATTTTATTTGGGGCCGGCGTAATACGTTTTTCTCTTTCATACCTGTCAGCCGCCATCTCAGCATTAACTCCTTTCTTTTCCATATCATCTCTCACACAATCTATCCATCTTTTCTTCGGTCTTCCTCCTCCTCTATACCCGTCCACATTCATGGCCATCACCTTTATCTCATAATTATCATCCATTCTTATTATATACCCATCCCATGCTAGACGTTTACCTATGACTGAAATTGATACCAAATTAAATAGAAAATGAAAAACATGGAAAAAATTCCTGTCATGTATAAGTGCTGAGACGGGACTTGAACCCGCGACCTTCCGCTATCTCGGCAACTGCTCTTCCAACTGAGCTACACAGGACTGTTTGACCACGACGAATTTAGCCATGTCTTTCGTTTTTTTTATAACTTCATCAAGCTGACGTATGAAGTATATCAAGTAGACATTTAACTCTCAATTTCTCTGCCACTGGTGCTACTTTCAGACTGCCTCTAATATACTCATTCTTCATTTTGTCCATTTTTTTTACTCCACACATACATAAGCATGATAAGCATACGCATCTCAGTCACATATATTATATATCTACATATACTAATAATAAAATTTATAGTTTGTATAAGTCGTGGCCCGATCGTATAATTGGCCAGATCATGAAATGCTTGTGCATATCGTCTACCTACCGATCACACAGATACGTAGATTAGACCCTCCCACAAACAGTTCTCTCCACTTGGCTTGGTTAAAAAAATAACCTTGAACCTGCTGATCACTCCTGACCACTACCATTTTTATATAATGGGCTACTCGACCAGCGGTCGAGATTTTTATAGTCCAGTAGCATTTCATGTATTGCCACATATTTCATGATCTGGCCAATTTTACGATCGGGCCACGACATATATAATGTCATTGTCCCATATGCTGCAGTCTAATGTGACCTTTTTTATACTGTTTTAAGTTTAAGACTAGTCTAGTGACCGTCTCTGAAACAGTTAAGGCCCTCGGCGTTGTTAGATCAAAAAGTTTTAGTAAAAGGTTTCTTAGGATCACTCGTTAACTTTCGAGCATTTTAGAAGATCGATCAATAAATCCAAACTGAGTGGCTGTTTATACCGTGTCATGTTATAATCTCTTCAATGTTTCCATGAGGCTTATTTACATAAGACTTAACCTTACTGACATAATTTTGTCAAGCATTAGTCTTATTTACGTAAGGCTCATCCTTATAAAAATATTTGTCAGATGTGTGATGTACGATAGATAAGTTATTATTTTTATATTTCTTAAAGCCCTCATTTTTAAAGCTCATCTCTTAGTGCTTACGAATGCAGTATCAAATATCAAAACTTAAACTGATATAAACTTAAATAAGTTAATGAATAGAATTCATTTGCATATAAAAATAACTGAATTTATTAATTGTGTGGTATGAATAACAATGAGAATAACAACGTGCAATACTGATATTTTATAAAATATCTCTAATGGGTAAAAATATGAAATAATATTAAGTAATTATAATTTTAAACATCACTAAATTGACATGCGTTACTAGTTTTATAATCTACTATATAATAAAAAAAATACATTTGAATCGACTTTAACAAGAGGACGATTTTGAGATTTTTTCCTCTTTCCGATTTTAATCTTTTGAAGTTTGTACACCAAATCTTTTTGTGGTTGCTGAGCAATGTGAAATGGCTAAAAATAGAACTACCATTTGTCATGTCTAAATGGTATTTGATTGTCGGATTTCTATTAAAATCGAGTGCAGTTGATTTTACCTTGTAAACCCCGATTATAACCAATTTAATTCCACCCTTTTTTCTGTAGTCGGGTTACAGTGTTTTACACTTTACTTTCTCGTATACGTAGTATAGTATAGTATAGTAGCCATGTGATGCTGGCAGAGTAGAATTGCATCACCCCATATCGTCCAAAGGGTGTCGTAGAAGGCGACTAATGGACTAGCAAAGGGCTATTGATCACCTTGTACTCCGTACACCAATCCGCATTGGGCAAGCGTGGTGGACGACTCCCAGAACCTCCTTCGATGTCAAGGAGAGGCCTTGTGTCCCAGCAGTGGGTCGAATTATAAAGGATGTTATGATGATACGTAATACAGAGAAAGTCTTGTAATCGTAAACAAATTCGACCTCGAGATTTTGACGGACACGTTTTGGACCTCCCTGAGTCCAAAAATACTCGTTTTTGGAAATATGTCTGTGTGTGTGTCTGTGCTTTAGCACGATAACTCGAGTATGCTTTAACTTATTGCAACCAAATTTAACATGCATGTATGACATCAAAATATAAGGTTTCTATCAACTTTTGAGTCGTCGATCACGAAAGTTAAGCAACCAAGTGCGCGGTCGGTATTCGGATGGGTGACCGAAAATTTAACATGCATGTATGACATCAAAATATAAGGATTCTATCAACTTTTGAGTAGTTTCCGGTATACGAGACAGTCAAGGGGAGAACACTCCCGATTTTTGCTTGTTATAACATCATGCACTACACCGTGGATCTTTGAGGTTGTATTATGTAGTACTTAGGTTCTAGTGGTACGATTTCTGTCAAGATTATTTTTCGAATAAAATTGTTAGCTAGGGAAGTGGGTTTCCGGGGTATCCAGTCTTAAGTTGCACTCAACTTGCATTTTCCAGACTTCATTATTGTCACTGCGAAGATCGCTCACAGTGCTTTGCATAGAATTTCTCGAGAAAATCCTTCTATATTTTGTGAGCTCACGAAACCGTCTAGTTCTATACATTATGTAATAGCTAAAGAAAAATATAGGAAGGAAGTAAAAGACAAATTTACCTTAGTTTTTGAAGTAAAACTTCTTTAGGCGCGACTAGGGGGTAACTCAGATTTTTCTAACGGAAGTAACGCTTAGTATTCTATAGTCTGTGTAGTTTCCGCTATTTAAAAATAGTAATTTCGATTGGTCGTAAGTATCTGTCATTTTTTTTTTTGAAGTAAAACTTCTTTAGGCGCGACTAGGGGGTAACTCAGATTTTTCTAACGGAAGTAACGCTCAGTATTCTATAGTCTGTGTAGTTTCCGCTATTTAAAAATAGTAATTTCGATTGGTCGTAAGTATCTGTCATATTTTTTTTTTTTAAGTTAAAATTTAATCATTTCAGTGATCTACGTCAAAGAAGTTTTACTTCAATCGCGCGTAAAGGTTACACGCACACAATTTTTTTATAGTTAGTAGGTACTTACCTTCTATGAAAGAAATTGGTAATCAGACAGTACCTTGTGAGGATAGATAGGACAGGTGTTTTAAAATACAGGCGAGTTACTGCCTAACTTAAAGTTTAATGGACAGTGCAAAAATTACGCGTAAGTTCCTATAATTAGCATACTTTATACATCACAACACTGTAAAAGCAAGAGCACTTCTTAAGTATTTTACCCCTGTTCTATTCTCAATTCTAGAATGATGATAAAATTAACAAATCAATCCTATAGGTGGTCTGCAGGTATTGCAGTACTGGTTTTCAATATCAACCCTAAGAACTTTTCATATGTATCATTTTACATTAAGCTTAAAGTGCTAAACTAGACTTTATTTGTTTAGCTATCGTGTGACTGTAAGCTAAATAGATCCCGCAAGCGCCGGGAGAGCGACTACGAGTGAAATACGCTGTTTGAGTCGCATTACCCAGTACGGGATTTCCGAGAGGTTTTTGTTCTATATAAATGCATTGGATTCTGATGGTCGGGGACTTTTGCTAGCGAACTTTTATATTTTACTAGCTTTTGCTCGCGACTTCGTCCCCGTGGAATAGTTGCCTACTTTGAGCAGCATTTAAATTTTTGGTACTTATTTTTTTACTAACCATACACATATTTCCTATATGCGAGTACGATAGATATATTTGTTTAGACTTTCATTCCTTTTTATGTACTTTATAACCCTAATGGTAGGATTTCGAGAAATCTTAAAATATCTTTCCTTATTTTGAACCGAAAGTTCATATACCAATTTTTAGCGGATTTCCCTTACAAATGTTCATCGCCTATTTTACCCCCTTAGGGGATAAATTTTGAAAATCCTTAAATAAATCATTCTCATTTTTTAACCGAAAAGCCATATACCAATTTGTATGGATTTCACTACAAAAATAATGGATTTTCCACACAAACTTTCATCCCCTATTTCATCCCCTTAGGGGTTGAATTTCAAAAAATCCGGCTTTATCCTTTGCCTACGTCATAAAAGGAACCTCTGTGCAAAATTTCAGCTATCTAAGTCAAAGGGTTGATCAGTCAGACAGTGAGTCAGGACTTTGCCTTTTTTATAATAGATTTACAAGTTTTTATTAGAAATGTTTTGGACAGAAATCCTGGATGGAGTCCAGTTTGTCGGATTTTGTTTGGTGGTTTACTGACAGTTTAGTTACTTTTTGTCTTTGAAGTCCGCCTGTCACTATTTTGAGGCAAAGCAGGCCCATATTGCAAGATGTGGTTTTATCAGTAACTTACTTAAAGTCCTGCTCACTCTTATTGGGATTAGGTATGTAGAGTACAGAGACAGGCAGTCTTTGGATAAAGGTTCCGGTGGAAGCTTGCTTCCTTCTTAGGCTTTATTATGACTCATATAAAAGGAGATGAAGGCCAAGAGCTTCACTGTTAAAGATAAATAGTGAGGTACTGAAATATAATATGAAAATATAATGATAGTCTATACGCCGTCATTGGCAATACCTATTTGACACCACTAGCATTGTCCGATCAAGAAATCGTAGAAATTATTAGATAATAATTATACGAGTAACCAACTACATATATAAAGTAGATGAAGAATAAACTAGATGTTAGTATAATACTATTGAACTTAGAGTGCTACGCCATTCATCAGTCTATTTCCCGGTAACTTCACGCTGGAGTTTACGCCTTGGACTAGAATAAATATCTGAATTACCCAAGACCACGTCAAGACGTATTCCCAGATAAGCCAGTAGCATTAGTCCGTGATTAAAGCTTTTCACGCAATACCTAAGTACGTCTTTGATCACGCTTATCGGTGTTTATTTCTGTAAGAAAAATTGGGCCCTATTTGTATTTATTTTGAAGCACAACTGGGAGCGCTATCGCTACAACGTACAAGCGCTTCGACTCCCCCTCTTAGTCGTAACTGACAGGCGTTTCAATTCGTTTAATCTCTTCATATATTTTTTTCCGAAACGAGAAATTTTTCAGTCCAATATTAAGAAGAACCGCTTACTTTTTATTTAAGTTTCAAATTTATTATTCATGTTTACTCTCATGTAGTCAGGTTGTTAGTTTGTTTGGTTTTATTTCATTTAGACAGAATTTGTGTGTACGGTCAAGTCCATAGAATCTTGACTCACGGTAGAACGTTGTCTTATTCAAAATAAAATTCATTTATTGACTGTAACAGTCTCATTTTCTTTTACCATCGGTCAGGATCCTATTTGCTCAGTGGTATGTTTTCTTCTAATAAGAACTAATAAGTAGGTACCTAACGAAACAGGAAAACGTTATTATACTTTAGCTTTAATAACTGGTTTTGAAACGACGAAAAAATACATATCTTTATTTACTTGCTTATCAAACTCCAGATTCAAATATGGCTGTTAGGAAACAGCATAAATGAACACTCCTCTTAAAAAGAGATTGAGTAACGTTTTGATTCATAAGTACGGAACATTAAAGTGTCCATAAAGTTTATGTTAACAGATAAATTGGAACAATCCGCATCACCAATCCGGGGGCGGCTAGAAATGTGGTCGTTTAGAAATTTAATTTAACCTCCAGAGTTTATTGTTTTGGGATTTTCGTTTCACACACAAGGCCACTGTTATCTACAAAAGGGATTTGAATAAATGTAATTGCATCTTAAAATTTCATACAGCATATTTATTTTAAATAAAATGTGTGCCGCAACTTCAACTTCAAGTGTTATTAAATATGGATGATTATTATGATTGTAGATTCTCATACATTTTCGTGACATAAGGAAAAGGCGCTAAGTTCCTTCCATGCAAGTTTGTCTCTTTCTCTTCCTCTCTCTGTAATCCGTACAGATTTTTGAGTACAATGTATATACTTATGTATGTGCGATGAACGCTTTGTGCGACAGAACGGTTTATTTTCTTACATTTTTTTAGTGTGTATGTTTTAATGCAAGGTAAACAATAGAATCAAGAAGTTTATTTTAATACTTTAGGAATAACATATACAGGCTGTCCCAAAAAATAGTGTAAAGCTGAAGCCCAGAGATGGAGTAGCCCTAGACAAACCCGAATATCCCCTATGAATGTTCTACGATTTTTTGTAGTTTTCGAGTTATGGTTTTTTAAAGTTTTTTTAGTAGTTACTGACTTTCAAGACATTTTTGTGTTATGAGGTTGTAAACATAGATACCAACCTTGATCTTTTTTTCTTCATATACCTGAATACATGCCTAGACAAAACAAAATCTTCACCGTTCTCCTCAGATGTAAACACAGTGCAATAAGCTCGATGATTTTTTTTATGGTAGATTGATGATAAAACAGTTTTCGATTATGCATTATGCAATAAGTTTTACGTTTTTGAAAAAAGAAATTTGCACTTCTAAGATCCGAACCAAATATTTTTGCAAATATTTGACGCCCGGTTAAGATGAAACTACTTTTACGTAAAAAAATTTTAATACTAGAAAAAATACACTGAAACAAATCGACCTGCCTCAAGCAGGAATGGCACCCAGCATCTTCCGCAATCAGGGCGGCTGCGTTAACCACTTCGCCACCGAGGCACTGCTTTTTGCTGTCGAAATTTGTCAGTCTTGGTGCTTACGTTTTTATGGTAAACATTGTTTCATCAAATCTTTGAAATTTGCACTTCTAAGATCCGAACCAAATATTTTTGCAAATATTTGACGCCCGATTAAGATGAAAATACCTCACATTATGCAATATTTTTTGCGTTTACAAACTCGTAAATATTTTTAATACTAGAAAAAAAAACAGTTTTTTTTTAGTTTTATAAGTTCTTAACTTCAATCCGAATACTACCTGCTTGAAATATTTCTATATTCTTGAGCTAGAAATATAAGTTTGATAATTGCAACTTAAAATAATCATTGAATTTACCAACAAAATTTTACAGCACTTTTTTGCAAGCTTAATAAAACGTCGCCGAGATACTTGCCAAAGCAAAATATCTCGGCGCTTAATAGAGTATGTTCGGTTCAAGTTTGTTACTTTGGGGTAAACTACTTCGTGCTACCGGGACGTCCGGGAACAGTAACCCATCGAGGAACAAATTGCCAACAAAACTCGGAGCTCATTACGTTCAGTATCGTTCACTTTATTTCCGTAACAACTTTAGTCCCGCTTTGGCTCGGCCACAGATCTCCCGGTTAATCTATTCTACCTAGAAAATCATACAACCGGGTTCATCGTCTCATACACACAGGTCATTATTTTTTCACATAATATCTGTGAAACAATAACATTTTTGAATATGGAAAATAAGAGATTCTGTCGATTCCGTCATTTTTCGCAACTCCGACTCTATGCAGATGCACAATAGCTACCGGCGAACTGAAGCAAAATCGGCGGCGCCGGGTTGAAAACGGGCTGTTACGGAACCGACTGGTCTGTGGCTGCGCTGAACTGGAACTGTTCCTGCGCAACCGTCGAAATGCAGAGAGAAGGGATCTGACAGTTTTTAGTGGGTATGCCAACTATCGTGACCCCCACATGGTCCACGCCCGGAAGCCTCCTCTGAAACAACCCTAGAATAGAATAGAATAGAATATTACTTTATTGTACATCAACCAGTTATAAAAAATACAGTAGATAACACTAAAACAACAGTTTTGTACAAAGGGCGACCTTATCGCTAAAACCGATCTCTTCCAGGTAACCTTAGGATGGACAGGATTTAAAAATACAGAATTTGAGGGAAGTTGGCGACGTATCAATACACAACCCTAATGGTTGTTTACACCATTCACAAATAATTATGAGGTGTTAAACTGCTAAATTGGTAAAAGGTGATGTCATTTTATGCCAGAAAATCTCCATCGTGTCAAATTAGCTCTAGAATTTGATTTTTAAGCGTATCAAAAACATTTAATATTCACAATTTATGACCTGGCAAATTCGTAAATCTATAGAAGTTTCGAGTTTCTTCCGAGTTCTTGCTGTAAAAACATGTATTGAGAGACCATTTTTAACCTCAATATACCGTACAATTGTCTGTTGTTTTTACTTGACATTTTTACTTGACATTGACGAAATGCGTTTTGTATCGCGAACGCCATTTATTTAAAGAACAAGAAGAATTATTGTATTGACAGCTAAAAAAAGTATCTCAACTGATTTGACAGTCAGAGCCTGTCAGAGCCGTGCGCAACGCAATTAAAAAGAAAAAATAAAATAAAATGATTCTTTAAACATACCTATTTTCTTTAATCTGTGAAAAAGACTAATTTTTACGAGTATTTTTCAAGTATTTTTATCAATAAATATTTTAGGAAAAACTACTTTTTCATTTCCTTGTATTCGAATTGAAAAGTAGCGTGTTTAACATGGGTATAAGGAATCAATTCCTACTCAGACTCTGTATAGCCGCCCTCGCTGCGCCGTCTAACTACGTCCTCATAGGGGAATTGATTCCATCCTTGTCAAGCAATATTCTATTCTCAATATCGAAAAATGCTCAAAGGAGTCGCGAGCCCGATTTTGATGATAACAAAAACGGCATCATTGGATTTTTGAAAAATCAATAATCCTAGACAGAAATCGAACCCAATGATTTTGAAAAAAAAAACACAGCCTGTATTATTACATCATGCGATAGTGTTGTTAATAAGGATCGATTTCTGGGAAGTGATGATATACGGGAAACTAATGTAAGATATTAAAATTTTAATAAAATATTTCTTGTTCCACCTTGGTTGAAGCGATAATCAAAGCTGATGAGGAAATGCGTAAGGAACAGACTGACTGACCTGGGTCGCTGGTTGCTTCCTTCTTCGATAGCTTTCAGCAGTCCGGGCGTCCTCGCTCTCCTCAGCACTTTAGTTGATTTTCCGTATTGTGATATTACGCGGCGCGAACCGTGTAGGATTTGTGAGGTGATTTTCCAAAAGAAAGGTGAGTTTCGTTGGGAGACGACGCGTGCGATCGAATCCGCTGATGAACCGTGACAGTTTAGACCGGTAATGACGAGTCATCAATCAGTCTGTATGAATGAATGGAACGGGATCGGAATAGGAAGGAGTTGTAGGAAAACCAACAATACAAATTCAAAGTTCCCGCTCCTATTAGGCGTGTTGTTTACTCATCATACTCCCCCCCAAAGAGCGAGTTAGCTCTTTCGAGTTGGATAAGATAAAAGTTGATTGTTATGTTGATAAAGTTGATAGAAAAAAAAGTTATTAGTTGAATTGACAAAAATGTATGAGATATACAAATAAAATTAAATATAAATAATATGAACTATAATATAATATAAAGCAGATACGGAGTTGATTTGAGTAGCCTCTAATCAGACACAAGCGGGCAAAGTTTGACTACGGGTCTAAGCAGAGTTCCAGTAGCCGTTTTGAGTTCTACTACCCTGACAACGCCATCAGTGCCAGGACAAAGCCTTACAACGCGAGCCTTACGCCATTTGAGCGGAGGAGAGGTGTCCTTTATGAGTACTAAGTCACCGACTCGAATATTGGACTCCTTAGCTAACCATTTTGGACGCTGCATTAATGTGTGCAAATATTCAGAGTGCCAGCGCTTCCAAAAATGTTGCGTTATTTGGCGCGTTAATTGCCAACGCTTCAATGGGCTGATAACAATGTCGGCGATGTCTTCTTCCGGTAAAGACAAGAGTGGTTGCCCTATCAGGAAATGACCGGGCGTTAAAACATCTAAATCACTAGGATCGCTAGTAACTGGACATAGTGGCCGAGAGTTAAGAACTGACTCCACCTTTGCAAAGATTGTCGCTAACTCTTCGAAAAGTAAAATACGCTCCCCTATGACGCGACTTAAAATAAGTTTAGCAGACCTTACTGCGCTTTCCCACAGGCCACCCATATGAGGGCTAGCAGGAGGATTAAGGTGCCAGTTGACTTGATAGTTGATTAAATGTTGATGAATACTATTTGTTGACGCTTGCAGAAGCTTACTCGTTTCCTTTAAATAATTACGTGCACCTACAAAGTTTGTGCCACAGTCGCTATAAATATCCGTCGGAAAGCCACGACGCGATACGAAGCGATCCAAACACGCAATGAAGGCCTCAGTGGATAACTCGGAAACAATTTCCAAGTGGACACATTTAGTAGAGAAGCATACAAACAAGCACATATATGCCCTCAGTGCTTTGGCATTGCGAAGTTTAGACTGCTTCAACCAAAACGGACCGGCGAAATCCACACCGACGCGCTGAAAGGGTCGACATGACGTAACCCGACTTGAGGGTAAGTTCCCCATGAAAGGCTCTATAGTTTTTGGGCGCAAACGATAGCATCGATGGCACTTGAAAATGACGTGCTTTATCGCGCGTCGAGCTGATACCACCCAGAACTTTCGCTGAAGCAAAGCCTGCATGGTACCTAAACCAGGGTGAAGATGTAATCGGTGATAATGTTCGATAATAAGATACGTAACAAAATGATCTTTGGGCAAGAGCATGGGATGCTTAGCCGCATAACTTAAACCAGACTTCACAAGCCTGCCGCCTACACGCAATAGACCCGCCTGATCTATAAAAGGATTCAAGCGCAACAAACTGCCTTTCAAGCGCTTGCCTGCCCGCAGTAATTCCAAAGTGTCAGTGAATGCCGTAGACTGGACCAGCTTGACTATAGACGCAAGACTGTCGCTCAATTCCGAAACTGATAATGGACCAGTACGACGTTGTTTGGAATTTCTGGAGTTGGTTATGAAACGCTTTGACCAGGCTATAACGCGGTGCAGCCTCGTAAAAGTGCTAAAACGATCAAAACAGAATGGCGCAGCACTGGCCTGTGCCACTGCAGCTAAGGGCAAGGGCTTTATGCTTGGCAAATCAAGCTCGCTAAGTAGCGGTATTTTACGAGGCCATGACGACTCTTCAGCTGCGAGCCATGCTGGAGACCACCACAAGCTGTGATTCACTAAATCTGATGGTGAAATCCCTCGACTGGCGCAGTCGGCGGGATTTGCTGATGTAGGGACATGTTTCCATGAGACATTTGGCAATAGCATTTGAATTTGTGAAACGCGATTACCTTCATAAATGTTAAGCTTATGAGGGGAAATGCTTAACCATGAAAGTACAATGCTGGAATCGGTCCAGGCGAATGAACTATTTATGTTGAGTTTACCTTGTAAAACGTTAAATGTGTGTTCCATTAATCGAGCAAGTAAAAACGCACCATTCAGCTCTAGCTTGGGAATGGTTAATTTTTGTTTAAGTGGAGCTACGCGGGATTTAGCAGCTAAGAGCTGTACTAAAACGCTGCCATCGGAGCTCTCCACGCGAAGGTAAGCACAAGCTGAGTACCCTTGTTCGGACGCATCACTGAAACCGTGAAGCTGAATGTCCACTGGTTGATCAGGAAGAATACGTCGCTGAATAGAAATATGATTCAAGTTGGGAAAGTCTGAGAGAAAGTGATGCCACTCCTTCGCGAAAGTGGAAGGCAGTGGATCGTCCCAACCAGCGTCCAACAACCAAAGCTTTTGCATAAAAAGCTTGGCTTGGAAAATTGTAGGAGCTAAAAAACCGCAAGGGTCATAAAGTTTGGCGATGTTCGATAGAACACCACGCTTTGTCATGACGCTCCCCATCTCGGAAACATGGTAAAGGAAATTGTCGGCCCTGGAATTCCACTCTAAGCCTAACACCTTGTAGACATTGTCGCCATCTTCGAACCTGTACGGAGATTCGCAATGATCGATAGGACAAGAGGACAAGAACTCGTCGCTGTTGCTTGACCACTTGCGAAGGAAAAATCCCCCCTGGGTGAGAATGGCAACAAGATCCCGTTGCAACTGCAAGGCAGACTCGACACTAGAGGACCCGCCTATGACGTCATCCACAAAGGTATCCTCTAGAAGCACCTTAGCGGCATCAGGGTAACGTTCCGAATTGAGTTGGGCGAGCTCATGAATAACACGAATCGCCTGAAACGCAGAACTGGAGACACCATATGTAACGGTGGTCAGCTCGTATTGTTTGAGCGGAAGATCTGGCGATTCGCGCCACAAAATTGTTTGGTATTTGCAATCCTCCTGAGAGACATTAATTTGGCGGTACATCTGCCTGATGTCGCCAGTAAAAACTATCTTATGTAGTCTAAGTCGCAGGATGATGTCCTCAATGTTTTTCTGCAACTTAGGGCCGCTCATAAGGACTTGGTTGAGCGACACACCGTTCGAGCTAGGCGCGGAGGCATCGAAAACAGCACGCAGTTTGGTGGTGCTGCTTTGCTCCTTGAGAACGCCGTGATGAGGGATATAATATCGATCACTTGAAACAGGAGTAACGACTTCACGCATGTGACCAGCTTCTAAATAATCGCGCATGAAGGCTGTGTACAGTAATCGCAACCTATCATCTCGAAGAAGTCGACGCTCCAAGTGAAAAAATCTTTTGGTCGCAGAAAAATATGTGTCCCCTAAAGGTTTATGATTGACCTTGAATGGCAAGTGTACAGTAAAACGACCAGTGATGTCCCTGCTATGAGTATCAGAAAAATGCTTCTCACATTGAATGTCTTCAGGATCTTGTATAAGTTGCTTAGGTGGCTCTTCTACCTCCCAGAAACGACTAAGAGCTTCACTAAGCTGCATAGTGCATGTCATCGTCACAATGTTAGCGACATGAGCTGCTGCTGATGGTGCCGAGCCCATGATAACCCAGCCAAAAACAGATGAGTATGCAGTAGGCATGTTTTCACCAAGATTGTATTTACCGCCATCGAAAATCTGGTCATACAGACCCACACCTAACAAAAGGTCAATGCAACCAGGAGTAAAAAAATATTTGTCGGCTAATTTCAAATTGTTACATTTATTTAAAACTGATTTATGTATGGTAACCGAGGGTAGGTTGCTTGTGATACTCTTCAAAATAATAAAATCAGAAGTTAAGATATTGTTAGTACTGTGCACTGATTTAATGCTGCTATGTACTACTCCATTTGTTGATTGACTAACTGACATGCCTAAACCATATAAGGCACCAGACTTAGTGCGAGGCAACCTTAGCCGCTGTGCTAAAGACTCGGTGACTATACACACCTGCGAACCACCATCAATCAATGCTCGAGCTGTGTGATAGTGACCATCCACATCCTGTATCTGTACAAGAGCTGTACCCAGAACCATGGTAGATGTACCATCGATGCTGTGCAAAGACTGGCCCTGCACCGGAGCATCAACCGCTTGTACAGATACTGGATGGATTGTAGCAGGTTGATTATTACCTAAATGTAATTTGGTATGATGCCTACCATGGCATATCTGACATACGCTACGCGACAAACATTTAGATACATGATGAGAACGCAGACAATTATAGCATAATTTATGCTGTGTAATAAAGTTCTTCCTGTCCATAGGATTCATTTTATCAAATTTTAGGCATTTATAAATAAGATGATTTTCACTGCAGCAAGGGCATAGACTATAAACACTTTTAGTTTGTGATTTGTTGTTTGAGTCAACAACATTGAATGAATTGCTTGGCGTTGACTTATGTGTGGAACTAGAAATGTTTTCTAAAACTCGCAGCTGATTTTCTAAGAACACCATCAATTGTTCAAATGTTGGAATAGAATTCATAAATATTGTAGACTCAAATTTACTATGCATGTCTATAGGTAGCTTTTTCAAGATAATGTGCAATAGTAAGAAACACCAAGAATTTACATTGAAATCAATGGCAATCAGAGCCTGTGTATTCTCCTTAATAGTAAAAACAAACTTGCTAAGAGACTTGACATTAACTTGTGTGAGGTTAGGTAAATTTAAAATTGTATCTATATGCTTGTCAGCAATCATCCTTTTGTTTTGGTAGCGATCATTTAGTAATTTATAGGCCACAATATAATTTTCGGCTGTGATACTGAGATGCTTCACTAAAGATAAGGGCTCTTTGTCCAAAACGCTTAACAAATAATGCATTTTTTCCACTTCACTAAGATTTGCATTGTTATGAATCAAACTATTGAAAATAGAAATAAAATTGGGCCATTCAACACATACACCGCTAAATCTAGATAAAGAAATCTTAGGCAAGTGAAAATCATGGCTGACTTTGCGCTCAGGGATCGTAGAGGCACTGTATTGTTTTGGTTTTATGTTGGAATGCATAACTTGTATGGAATAATACTGCTCCTGGAACTCGTTATAGTTACGCTCTAAATTAGACCGCTCCTTATCATCAAGAGACGTTTCCGACATTAACACGGCAAAAACATTATCCATGTTTTCGCGATGCCTATCAATATCCCTGTATCTGACCAGAAACTGTTCCTCCAATAAACCATCATCGGCACGCTCCTTAGAGGCGGTGCATCTAGTGGCAATATCGTAAAGCTCTCGCATACGCCTTTGCAATACATTAAAACGTACAATATTTTGTCCGCCTTTCGACATTATGATGTAATTAATTGTTTGAATTAATAAAATTTAAGAAAAGATGATTGCAATATGTAAACAAAATAATTAAATTGACAATGACAGTTATGACACTTGATAACTCAATCGGTCATAGATCAGTCATTCGATCAACAGTGCTGCCACCCGTACAATTAATTTAAAAAGTTAAAGATTGAATAAGTGAGTGAACAACACGAACGAAACGTTGAAATAGTAACGAACCTTCGAACTTTGTAAAAGTTATGAGGGTAGAAAATAAATAAGTTGCAAATTATAGGATTTCGATTAGAAAGATGATTTTAGGATGAAATGTGTAAGAATTAAGGATATTTGGATTGAAGGACCAAGGAAAATGATGAGGAAATGCGTAAGGAACAGACTGACTGACCTGGGTCGCTGGTTGCTTCCTTCTTCGATAGCTTTCAGCAGTCCGGGCGTCCTCGCTCTCCTCAGCACTTTAGTTGATTTTCCGTATTGTGATATTACGCGGCGCGAACCGTGTAGGATTTGTGAGGTGATTTTCCAAAAGAAAGGTGAGTTTCGTTGGGAGACGACGCGTGCGATCGAATCCGCTGATGAACCGTGACGGTTAGACCGGTAATGACGAGTCATCAATCAGTCTGTATGAATGAATGGAACGGGATCGGAATAGGAAGGAGTTGTAGGAAAACCAACAATACAAATTCAAAGTTCCCGCTCCTATTAGGCGTGTTGTTTACTCATCAAAAGCGATGATTATTATTTTATCAATCAATCCAATGATGCAATTTTTTTTCATCAAAATCGGGCTCGCGACTCCTTTGAGCATTTTTGATATTCCTTATAGTTTAGGATTTGACCCTGAAGGTTCATTTGAAAAAAAATTCAACCTGTATATAATAGATGCTAAAAAAAATTGACACATACTTATCTACCTGAAATACTTTCACACTTTTTATGAAAAATATTAATTTGCTTTTCTTGATTTCGCACAATTAGACAGCAATTCAAAGTAAGATATATATATAAAATTGAAACAATGCGTTTTCTCGATAAATTAATGTTATCTTAAATACAATACACAGAGGTAGGGTAGCTTTATTCAGCTAGCTTAATATATAAAATAAACAGAAAAATAGTTCGAAGTACATTGTTTTAAAATACCTTCGTATTTCATGTGTATTGAAGTTCAGTAATGGACATAAAACTACTATACAGTAATAAAAAATCTATGTAAGTAACAAACTAATATAAAAAAATACCCTTAAAATTTTAAGACGTGAAAATACAAAGGCACGGCTGCCAGTAATGAAATGTGAAAGAACTCTTTTGCCGTTACAAAGGGGAGGATTTTTCTTCAATTAAGAAACCCCTGTTTTTGTACACCCAATGCCTTCAAGGTATTAGCACAATCTTCTGCGCAACGATGCAGACGATGACCGGTTTAATTTTTTACGTTTCTAGCTTAGTCATTACTTACAAAAATAGTAGTATATTTTTTATGAAAAAATCCCTGAGAATTCCATCAGTGTCTCAAAACACTGGAAAAGGTATTAACGGAACAATTGTATTAATCGATTAATTTTTGAAATAAAACAAGGAAACCTATATAGGATATACAAAAACTAATAAATGTGCCTTAGTATTGGCGCCTTTAATATTTTTCCTTATTTTGGGATAATAAATGACCCATAATATGTTTATGTGTTGCCACACTTGCTTTGATATCGAGGAAATATCACGGATATAAATAAACTCCCTTTGTGCTTCATGGGCTACACACAGCTTTTGCCTGCTGATATGTTTCCTGAATTATTATTATAATTATAACTTAGGTGCCTTCAAGGCGAGAGTGAATAGATTACTTTTAGGTAAACATTGTAACATCTCCATTTAAGATTAAGTGATGGTGTGGACAAATGCTTGCAAAAAACACAGCCTTGCAGCCTTACTTTACGAGTACGAGATATTTTGTGTACCTAATTTTCAATTTGTGATTTATTTAATTATTTATTTAGTATGGTATACACAACAGATTACATACAGCAACAACGATACATATAATTTTGATTCCTTTCACACTAGAATGTAACCCAAAAACGTGTGCACATAGCATGATAGAAGATTAACATTTACACATAAACAAATCGTTCGTAAGACAAAGTGCTATGCAAACAGGAGTAAAAATATAATATACATGAAAGAGCTAACAATAAATAATGGGAGTATGCATAGTTTTCTTTTCTCTCCTTTTTCCTTCCTTCATGTATTAACATTAATTAAAACAAAAATGATAAAAAAGAGACTAGAAACAAAAATGATACAGTAACATCAGCACGAAAAATTTTCGGGGGCAAGCTAACTAAGGATCCTTTTAACTAAGAATTTAAATCCAGCCAGCTCCCAACAATATTAGTGAATAGTTTGACTTATAAAGCCGAATTACAATAAAAACTTAAAAAATTATTTCGAATATCACATTAAAAGCTTAGTTTAAATTTAAGCGGTCTAGTAACAAAAAGCTTTTACTACGGTGTTTTAAAAATTCAAAGCTATAATTCTAGAGCTGGAAACATTATCTTGTGTAAATATTAAAACGGCGCCGGTGTAGCCATAACAATATAGCGCAATGTCTTTGTTGCCGCACTCGGCCCATTAAAACTTATTGTTTTTCACAACTTTTGGCCATTGAATAAGGATTTTCAACTAATTTACCGTACTACTTACGTTTTACTTCAAACAATTTATAATAACAATTTTATCTTTATTATATTTATAATTGGTATTTGCCCTCGGCTTCACGCGTGTTGCTGTAGGTTTTGTCGAAAAGCTTTTTTTATCGTATGCCATTGTCTAAAAACAGAGAAAAAAAAATAATGTTTTAAAAATCTAAATTTTTTTTTAGGTCAAGAAGTGACAACGTTTATTCCAAATATAGAGATTGGCACCGACCTCAAGAAAACATTTAATTTTTTTAAACAAAATTTTTATTTCTCTTTTCTTTTCTGTTTTTAGTTTGAAGGCGGTTTATTTTTATTTTTATTTTTTTTGCTTTTTGGTGTTTTAAGTACAGAAATTTTCAGGAAACTATCTCGAGAACTTTTAGACACACAAGTGATAAGATTACGATATCATCAAAGTCAATTAAATAGGCATTATTAGGGATAACTCAAAACACCATAATAAAATTTAAACCGGACCACACGACAAGCACCAGCTTCTAAACATTAAAAGAATCTTCAAAATCGGTACACCCAGTAAAGAATTATGAGGTAACATACACAAAAAATATATAGAGTAGAATTGAGTACCTCCTCCTTTTTTGTAGTTGGTTAAAATAAATACTCTCACTTAAATTGCCTTTATTCTGTGCCGTTACGCTTATGACACGGCGCTGTGTCATAAGCGTAGCGAAAGCGCATTTTAATAATAGGGGTTAAAGTATGAAATTGCCGATTTTTTCCTCATTATTCATTAGTGTATAATTCCTATAATACAATAGCTATGTCCATTATTCTTTTTTTATTTTAAACTTCATTACAAGGACTTATATTTATGTATAAAATTATATTCCTACTTATATTTTTTTCACTAGAAATACATCTTCAAAAACAGCTCGTCCTAAGAGGTGTCCGTCTCCGTTATAAAAATATGAATATTTTTTTACAGGTATCAATTCTCAAATTTTTTCTCTAAGTATCCTATAGCTTAATGTTGTCTAAATATATCCACAAAATTATACAAAATTTAGATTTGTAGTTCCTTAAAAAATCGCAAATATATTTGTATGAAAAATTAATTTTCGTTAAATTCTCCATACAAAACGGCAATTTCATACTTAAACCCCTAATACATTACGTTACGCGTAGTTGGACATTAACACTAACGTTAACGCAGGTGGAGCAGTAGCATTACAATGTCGAAGACATACAGAATTATGAAACACTTCACTTAATTTAAGAATTACTGACTTGCAAATCACCAAGACAACCGACAGCAATTCCGCCAGAGATCTGTCCGCTTCGCGCGCCAAGAAGTGAATGCCCGAGGCGTTTTTTTTATTCACTACCGCAGATTGTCTCTGATGCCATTTTTTGCGTCACCGGGTTTTTAAGAAGGCGAAGACCTTGGAGGGTCCTCAAGCCTGTAGGTTGAACGTTCCTAGGGGATTACTGGGCGAACGAGCATCTCCCCCGTGGGGAGTCTCTCGACCGCCTAGCGACCCTAGGGCGTCCGTGTCGGAAGGGATGCCTGAGACGCACGCGCCGCTTGGCTTTTATACTTGACATGAAGGATAGGGATTTTCTCAGTGTCAGTTTGCTTACAATATAATAATGAGCTACTAGCATATATTAACTACTTTGTACACTTGAAATAATATGCTATCATCATCATCACAACAGCCTTTATAATTCGGCCCACTGCTGGGACACAAGGCCTCTCCTTGTTATCGAAGGAGGTTTAGGCAGTAGTCCACCACGCTTGCCTAATACGGATTAGTGGCCGGAGTATAAGGTGATCTATACCCCTTTGCTGATCCATTAGTCGCCTCTACGACACCCACTGGAGGATATGGGGTGATGCTATCCTACTCTGTCGGCATCACACGGCATTATAAATAATATGCTAGGCTAATGTAAATATAAATAAATATAAACTTATTTTCTTACAAAAACGTCTAGCATTTTACTCCACTTCTGCTTACCATCAGTCACAGTCAGAGACCGAATGAGAAGATAACTAGATCAAGGGAACTACACTCCCCGTACTAGTTAGGTGCCCACGCCTTGCCGCCCTGCTTCTTTGTCCTTCTTTTGAAAGACCCAGGGTTAGACGAAAGGAACATGCATGGAGGCAAAAGATTCCAATTCTGGATTGTGCGACTTAGAAATCTTGATTGAATTTCATATATTTTTGGCTGGCTGTAAAACTAACTTATGATATTTATTAATTAGATTAGCGGCTGCCGACGTCTATCTCAGTTAGTTTTTCAACTCCCAAGAATGAAAGAGGAACTTTTTCTCTGTTACCATCTCAGAAATAATTAATGGATCTAGTTACAATGTTACTCTTAAATCTTATCGCAAAAAATAAGAATCATTATTTCCATTTCCACCGTTGAAACATGTTAGCTGGTTTGACAGGCTTAATTAAGTGTAGTTTGTGATATTTTAGCTACTTTTCTTCATCTCATCTTCAGAGATTACGCCGACGGTGGAAGCGATTTTTTCTCGGAATCCTCCATCAATGAAACACTAGCCATTTTGAAGTATTCAATACAACAATACTAATGTATTTTCGCAGACTTTTATAAGCCCGACGGACTAAAAACTACTACACAGATTAATATTGCATAGGAATTCGTATGAGTAGTATTGAAGCATATCAAAGACGTATTTCGGTATTATATTCGGGACTTAAATAAATGAAACTTTACAGTCCAAAACATTATTAAACAAGGGCCAGGTCAAAAAATCGAGAACTGTAATGTATTTGGATAGGAACAAGTCGAAGGAAATGATCTCTGTCTACACCTATCGGTGAAAGGAATGACCTAATTTATCTATATGTATAATTAAATACGTATAATATTTTAATTAATTTTCAATCTAAACAGAAAAATATGTTTAAAAATGGGACTTTGCATCGCAAATTCATAAAGACAGCTTCTTTTCCTCTAGTAGTAAAAAATGCAATCTGCCATATAGTAAATATTGGCGCTCTTAATCCGAGACAGATCAGATATCCCAATCCACACGTTTCATTCTAGACAGAGAGACGCCATTGCTTCTGATCGTAATATTTTCTAACGGAAGCGCTTCGATAAAAGCTATTTATATTTAGCACCCTTTGTCAGCTTGTATGGTGTGTATACGAATAAAATACCTCCAAATTTGAGGAAATACTGTTAAGATTTTTTCTAAAGCTACTGATCACACAGATGTTGTCCTGTTCGATCGATTGTTTATCTAATTATACCATTATCGACTCGTTACTTACACAGGCACAAAAAATCATCGAAATCAATCTAGCTGGTTAGGACTAAAATTGTGCAGGTATATATTTAGAGATGTACAGTCTACCTACAGTTCGTTAAATCAATCAGTTTAACCAGGTAACCACAGTAAAACTTTCTCAATCGGTTTGCACTTTATACAAAATCAATTTAGGTTGAAATTCGTGCTCAGCTGCTATCTGCTCAAAATTCTCACCTTGCTAATGCTATTGTAAAGTACCCGTTTAATAAAATAGATCTGATTTAAGTGACAGACCCCAAGGTGATTTCGTGAATGTCTAAAAATCTATAATTGGTTCTTGGTAATCTTATCTGAAACAGGCGATATTTAATTTAATTTATAAGACCAGTTCTTCAAAATTAATAAATCTAAGAATGTAGCTATTAATGAAAACGCATGAACTACTTCTTTATTATGATACACGAGTTCGTGATAATAAACAAGATTTGTGAAAATATTTTCTGTTCCCGATAAACATCCTTACCGCTCAAGTTAGTTTAGTAAACGTTTGCCAAACGCCAACGCACGCCAAATCGCAATTCCGACAGTCGTTTGCAGTAATATTAAAATACTAGCACCAGTTGAACATCACTATAAATGCACACAGATAATTTTACGTAGATATTCAGCACTTTTATGAATGATGTACAGAGTGGCCAAATAAGCGGTAGAAACTTTTTTTGCTGAAAGTTCGTTGGCCCATTACCATAGACACGATGCCATACTGCTCAATTTTTTTCACTAAACGAGCTATTGTGAGCCCCGAAAGTAAGTGATTTCTGCTAAAAATTGGCCGCAATTTTCTTAGAGTTTCCGCATTACATGATTGGGTTGAGTTAAACGTTTTAATTATTAAAACAGGTTGTTCCGTCGTAAAAAGCTCCATAACAAATTTACCGTATCTACACAAACTAATTTTCATGCAACAACTGTCATATTTGCCGCCAAAACAAAACGGCGGCAAAAAAGTTGTATACCTCCAAGTTGGCCATCCTGTACTTTATACACCTTCTTTCTACTACTACCAATTTATTTGGGGTAGGTGCAGTATGTCTTGATGTCAATAATACTGTTATAGGTTTGGGCATTACATTATACATAGATCATAGATTTAAAGGCCGGCTCCTGCCTGACACCAGCCCTCCTTGGAAACGATCTTTCTATTCCTATGTTTCGATCTTATTCCGGTGGGTAAACCTCAGGCCGTGGTCTAGGCGGTCATCTTCATCAACAACAGCTCATATAATGTCCCCACCGAGGGGCTCGAGCCTACCCCACATTAGAGGCGATTAGGTCTGTCAACCAAGCTGCCAAGTGCGCGTTGGTCGACTTCACACACAACCTAACAATTTCTTCACAGGTGTGTGCAGGTTTCCTCACGATGTTTTCCTTTACCGTAAAAGCGTCGATTAAACGTGCATATGAATTAAAAATTTGAAAACACATTGGCACGTGGCGGGGCTCGAACCAGTGCCTCCCAGGTGGACGACAACGTTCTTACGTACTACGGCACAGACGCTTCCTACGCTACCGACGCTTCTAATCTAATTACTAACTAGACTATGAGCGCTGTTATAAACCTTGTGGATAAAAAATACTATTTCCCAGTAATTTTATCCCTCTAACTCGTGTCTAGTTAGGCGAACAGTGAGCCACTCCCTTTGTATTTTAAATGCAGTGGAAACGGCGACTGTACCTACATAGTTTGTGGCGATTCGCTTACCGATTCCAGTCGGTGACAAACTACGTTACACAAAAAAGCAGCTCAGTGTGTCTTCTTTGCCGCCAAATCTGAGTTTACAGATTCAGTCACTGATTGACTTAGTACTTCATTCAGTACTGTTTATAGCAATGACTAGCAAAATTATAACTCAAAAATATTTATACATACAGGGCATAGTTACTGAAAATTTTGCGTAAGTCACAAACAGCTCATAAATAGCGAATATACCTATTTATTGTCAAAAAAATGATAATAAAATAAAGGCTGTAAAAATCTAATGTCAAATACTTAAGCAGTATTGTCGATATGAGGGCATACTGTACCGATCTCAAATAAATTGGAAGCAGGGAAGGAAGCTGATGATTGTTAAAAAATAATCTTTAATTCTTGAAATCTTAAGTAGGTAGCTACTATTATTTATCGGTATTGTAGGTGTTGGTTGAAAGTTAGACACCCTTTTAGTCCCGTAAATGTCAGAACCTTTATCATTTTCCACCCATGGTTTGCACCTGCCTCAATTTTCTTGGTTTGCTGTCGAAGAAAAAATCAGAAAACTGTTACTTTCTCTCTAAAATTGAATAATAAATACATAGCGATTTCGTCTCCTGTCACATGTTGATTCTTTTTCTTATTTTGCATTTTGATAACGGATGTGCTTATGATGCAGGAGTTAAAATCAGTTCCTGCTTACATAAACGTATAATATGAATTTGCATGAAAATTTGCCCAAAGTGAATCTCTAAGGGAATCTATATCAAATCACGAACTTGGTAGATTCAAAACCCTCTATAGAAATGGTTGGCTAACGGCATTCTATGTACGGTACACCAGTGTGGCATCTCCGTAGACATTAATGAAATACACACAATTGTGATGATATGCAAAATAACATATTTTCTGACGTAACATTCATTTAACAGATTTCAACCATTCTTGCAGCGTTGCATTTCCTTCTACTACACACCAAAGTTACTCAGTGAATGAAATTGTGAATGAGTATTCTGTCTAAGCTGCCCTGGCATACCAGCCTTGTAATTTAGTTGTGGAAAGCAACGCCTTGTAACCACTAGCGTGCTCACAAAGATCCCAGTCGTAAATCAAACTCGTCCGGACAAAAACATAGCACTACTTTAGCAAAAGTAGCCCGCAACTGTCATAACGTAACATAACGAACCCTTCGGGAACAAAATTCAATTACGCAAGAATTTTTCAATAAATTGACGTCACCGATGATATTTATTTTGGGACCGGGCCAATTTATGTGATGGAATTCCATTTGCTGAATCAATAATGGGCGCGTTTGTAATTCTTTCGCCTAATGATGTGGAAAAAAGTCCTTAAAACTAAATGCTGATTGCAGCGTCGGTACCTACAATTCTTGATAAACATCCGAAACTGGTTCAGTGGTCTTGGCTTCCTGCCAGCAACTACGTGCAATTCCGGCAAACATCCATAGTTCATACATTAAACTGAATTGGAAAACAAAAATGAACGTTAAGAAGCTTGATTACAAGAATGCCTTTACGAGCAATCCGGTGTGGAATGTGAAAACACGATAGATACAAACTTCTAGCCCGTCAAATGGTGCAACTGATTGGATCTAAAAGTGAAAATTACTGTAAAAGAATTTGTAATATGCCTAAAAAGTTTCGGATTTCGAGAAGTACCTTCATTATTTGATCATTTTAATGTTGTTGTTCGAGTCTAAATTCAAGAGGAAAATACTATCATAAGTTCAATCTAAGGTAGTTTCTTTTTGAAATTACATTCGGTCCAGTTAAGGATGTTCCACCATTTTTTCACATTAAAGGTTTACCAAGAAACACGAAGAAGTTTGAATTGTTTTGGTGAACATGTGTTTTTTACTTTACAATGAGAGTGAGTAAAATTGCTGGAGCTCATCTAAAAGGCGTTGTTCTAGATGCAAATCTACAGATAATAATCCTTCCCATTGATATTTGGACGGTTGGATAACCGACGCACTATTCCACAAGTTGTCTGTATTGAAATCGTTATCTATGTTTAGGTACCCATATCGATAATCTCTTACTGTCGGACGGAATAAGTTATGATAAGATCAAAGCCAGAAGTAATTAAGCTTTGCCTGGAACCCTAGACCTCTGAAGCCCTGTCTATACTATGCCTAACTGTCGGAACATAATAATGCTATTAGCACTATCGTCTTTTATTATGGCTTGACAGACTGACAGACGACATACTTGGTTGCAGCTAGCCAGGCGTACTTAAAACAAAATAAATTCTCTTTAAAGTTTAATGAGTACGTTCAGTATTTTTTGAAATTTCGTTTAATCCGTTTGGTATTCTTGTGTAGGTAACACAGTGTTAATTAATTCTGCTGAAAGCGCTGTAATCACTTCAAACTTATCTTACACCTCACACCGCAGATCAACTCATTTACACGTTATAGCCCAGAGCCCAGAGTTGTTCCTAAATGGAATTTCCGTCCCTTCGCAAACAGAATACATCCCCCAATAAACCACATACAACACTATATCATACGTTTATCTGATAGCCCTTTGTCAGCGTCTAACACCTGCCTGCAAAATTATACTAACATTTCACATAAAATGACACTAACTAAGTACAACGATCAGGATAAGCGTTGTAATTAATAACCAGTTGTTATAGCACTGAATATAACTGTTTGAACAATACTGGTTTTTAAGACTTCGAAATGTCATTTGTTTCGCCCTACCTTGTGTCTATATTTTATTTATCATGATTTTAACTGATGGACGGTTCTTCTTCTTCGTACGGACGGTTTCTGCAATTCGATGACTTTTACGCCTTTTGCATCGGAGGGTCAGAGGCTGGATCACATCAGCCAACACAACTCTTCCATGAAGTCTCCCAGTGCCGTTATGTCACTGAATACGTCCTGGAGTCTGCCCGGGTGGGCTAGTTAGCCTGGTGTGTTGCTACTGTATTGTATTAGATTGGAACGTGGGCGGCTGTTTCCTCTACCTCCATGCATCCTTTACATAGGGGGCTGTCTATTAAAATACACAAGGTGAAAAGGTATTTATTAATTTTTTTATGATCGATGGATGGATGGAGTATTTGTCTATGTTTATAAAATGTCTCATCGTTTATTGAATATGGAATTTCTTCGATATTTTTAGGCATACTGACGTATAAACGTAGTAAAATATATACGCTAGAGCAAATTTAATGGTTTCCACAGTCCGGTGCAGATGAATTGAAAGACTCGCCCAGGTCGCTCAAGGTTTAAGGTTCGTTTGCGTATCGGTATCGGGATTCGACTGCCTACACATCGGTCTTGCTGACCTTTTTAAGGCCTATTCAGATTACAGCGGTATGCGGTACTCTCTCTTGATAATGGCGCTTTTACGCTAGCTGCGAAACTTCATACATCTTCCGGGCGGAATATTTTCGGTACCCACGGCGGTTGATATCGGTCGAAACCGTTGCAATCTGAATAGGCCTTTACTAGTACTTAGTTTTTCGAAAAACAATGTTTTTTTTTCTAATATTTGACAGGTGAAATCGTAGTGAGGGGCGAAGTGAGGAGTGAATTAATTACAGAATAGCATGACTGTTCCTACGTTTACGCAATATAGGTAGGTCTATTACTGGACATAAATGTTTGAACATGCTCGCAAGTGAACTTTTTAAATAGTTATCACGAAAGAGAAGATATACCTTTATCCTTTGTTGTGTGATGTTCATTATTCATCAGTTGCAGCGTTCGGTGCCCGCTGTGGCTTCGTAAAGAATTCGTTTAAAACTTGAACGTAGCAATGTTGCCTTGAATTCTTAACGTGCCTACTGCATTGCTGACGCTGCATTTCTCAAAGAGGTTAGTTAAAGTTGAATCTAAAAATTTGTATTTGAATTTTTTTATTTACATTTTATATTGAACGAGTGGTTGGTTAAAATGCTTTACCCTTTATGAGTTGACAATGTTTCTTTGCATCAAAAAGGGCTATCGAATTATTTATTTTTATGTGTGCATATACACTAAATGTTTACAACAACAAGAGTCACGCTTTTGTTAACGTTAAATTTTTTGAGACATTAATGCTATAGAAAGTTCTTTTTGATGCATGTAGTAGTAAATTGTTTGAAAAATGTGTAATATAACGTGTGGGTTTCCCATTTCTTTACAACAAGCATAGTATACATGACTATGCTTGTTGTAAAGAACATGCAAGAGTGGTAATCCTTACTTGTCGACATATCTCGGATTCAACTTACAGACTCGACGAGACCAGGGGCAAGCCAGGTGTGTGTGAGGATTGAGGGCCACTTTGTCATATTCTCTTAAAAATGTACCTATGATTTAGTGTGCGTTCTAAAAGAAATGTGAAAGCCTGAAACGACTTTGTGAAACCTTTGAAAGGCGAGTTATAGGCTGAAAGGTTGGGCCCTCAATCCTCTATGTGAGGATTGAGGGCCCACCTTGTTACCAAAAATAAACAAAATTGGTTTATTTTCAGATATTGTCCACTTAACCAATGCGTTAGTTAAAAAATGTGAAATTTTGTGGAACCGAGAGCTTGCTCGAACTCCTCCTGGTTTTATAGAAATGACCTTAATAATGTTTGGGCCCTCAATCCTCCATCTGTTTCTTGTTTTTCTTTATTATGTATTGTGTAGGCATAATTTGACAAAGCTAAGGTATTCTGTTTTTGTGAAAAAAAATGTGAAATAAATTGACACTAAGAGTAATTTGAAAGACTCATTTATTATTGCAGAAAACAATATTTTAATTTTTATTGTATAAATAATTTTTCACTAAGTAAGATTTGACAGCAGGGTGGCCACAAATTCTAATTATGTCAAAAACTACCGTTGTTGGCGCAGACTAATTAGGATTTTCGAATAATTTTTTTTAAATTTTCCCTATTACGGGACGGCAAAGGCATCTAGCCCATACATCCATGGCTTAAGTTTTCTGTCTTCTTTTTGTTGATTTTCACATTAAAATGTGGGTGTCACACATCTTAATGCATCTCATCACCATCATCTAGGGAGTGCTTGGCGAGAAATGCATGGCAACAGACCTCATGATGACGACTCATGAGCTGGAAATCCCACTATAAAATACTCAACGTCATACACACCAGTCACACCACAAAACCCTTAATCAATGATTCCTCAAGTCAAGACCTGATCGTCAAGCTTATGCATCGAAACAACACCAATTTCACTGCACAAAATCCACACCGAAGCAATTTTGAATTATCAAAAGAAAGATCGACATCCAGACGCCGTGGTTTCCTACTAAACACAACTGAATAAGTCGTAGTATAATAGTAATATATTTTATGCTACAGTTTTTTTAAAATATGTTTTTTTAAATTAAATTTTGCCTTGGGAAGGAAAAAGGATCTAGCCCATACAGCCTTGTTTTCAGTACTTTATTCTTGAAGTTTACATTCAAATGTAACTGTCACATATTTTCCACAACAACACCCGAACCTGACGCTACAACAGTGCGATAACTCAGCTGACTGTGTATTGAGCAGAGCTCATGAATAATATAGTGTTTTCAAAATACTGAGAGGACGGTAAATTTAATTTATTTTTATTTTGGCGAGAGTAGACTTTTATTAGCAAGATTGGCCTCTTTTAGGATGTCCAGTGATGTAAACACTATTTTATTCGTCTTTGCTCCTTGAAGTTATCATTTCTTTATAAAATCGCGATAACCTAATAAACAAATTACAATTTTCGTGCAAAAAGGTAAATATATTTTATTTATAATCACGCCATTCCGCGCGTTAAAAAGTGTCAACGACTGCTGGTCCAGAGGCGACTTTACCTATGGTGCAGGGTGTGCACACGGCCGCAGTGGTGGACACCGAGCGCCACACGCCACGCGCCTTGGATCTGGCGAATCGGGCAACTTGGTCCTAACTTAAGGCCACCACGTTCACTCATCTAGACTGGACTTTTTCTATTGGGTTTGTTTCAACTGCATCTAATAAAAACCATGGCAACATTAGATGAGCTTCGAGCTTCGTCAAAAATCACGTCAAAAAAGCACGTAGAATAAAAGGATATTTTTTAATGCGATGCTGTATGCCAGTGGCAAACAATTCGAACATTTACTGTAATATTAATAATGCAATAAAGAGAATAGAATTGTTTCTACATTTTTTTTTTGTTTCATTCAGTATTTTTCAATGATAAAAACCTATTTTGAGCCCATGACAAAAATTAATGGCATCAAAAATTATAATTTATGAATTTTTTGTAGATAATTTCCCTAGAGTAAGTAGTATACAAGTTCTCAAACTTAGTGGCGCCAAGTTTTTTTACACCACGATGCGTGAAAGTGAAGACAAAGTAAAAATCTTTAAAAATTTTAGGGAAAATTTATAATCTTTATTGAGTTTTGTTTAAAAACGACAGATATTCTGGGATTTTAATGGTTTTAGTGATGTTTTGTTGATTAGCATATTCAAATAAAAAAATCAGAAATGTTAGAAAAAGTATAGTAGCAGATAAAATCCCAAGGTGTGGCAGTTTTCGAAGCCTATGTCAATGTTTTTTTTATTAAAATGAAAGTGGAGTTATATTTTTTGCTTTTGGTGCCCGCTTATCGTTGAGTTTTGCACACGTTATTGTAGGTATAGACATTTTAACATGAGTACGTTTCGGCATTTTAGTTTGTTAGCGCGCTTACCAAACAAGAGAAAATAGAATTTTCTACAGGTGATTGTGACTCTATTCAGAGTCAACAGAACAAAATAGTATCCTAAACTGTCATATTTCTTCAATCGATTTTCAATATAATGCCCTATCATTAGAGTTTATTATCCATTGGGGAAAGACAGTTGGTGGTAAATTAGTGTGCTGTCATTGAATCGTAAGGGTTTTGTGGTGTGACTGCATTTCCAGCTGATGCGGTCTGTTGCCATGCATTTCTCACCAAACACTTCCTAGATGTGTTACGATGTAATGACACCCACATTTTAATGTGAAAATCAACAAAAAGAAGACAGAAAACTTAAGCCATGGATGTATGGGCTAGATGCCTTTGCCGTCCCGTAATAGGGAAAATTTAAAAATGTTTATTCGAAAATCCTAACTAGTCTGTGCCAACAACGGTCGTTTTTGACATAATTAGAATTTGTGGCCACCCTGCTGTCAAATCTTACTTAGTGAAAAATTATTTATACAATAAAAATTAAAATATTGTTTTCTGCAATAATAAATGAGTCTTTCAAATTACTCTTAATGTCAATTTATTTCACATTTTTTTTCACAAAAACAGAATACATTAGCTTTGTCAAATTATGCCTACACAATACATAATAAAGAAAAACAAGAAACAGATGGAGGATTGAGGGCCCAAACATTATCAAGGTCATTTCTATAAAACCAGGAGGAGTTGGAGCAAGCTCTCGCTTCCACAAAATTTCACATTTTTTAACTAACGCATTGGATAAGCAGACAATGTCTGAAAGTAAACCAATTTTGTTTATTTTTGGTAACAAATTTTTGCAAGCGTGAGGATTGAGGGCCCACTTTGAATTGCAGTATACCAAATACTATAGCGTTATGCGCTGATATCTTTAACTTCACAGTTTTTTTTAACGTAGCGTTAGATTTTGATATAAAAAGTTTTTCTGTAGAGTGTTTAGTTTACTAGTTACAGGTGGGCCCTCAATCCTCACATAGAGGATTGAGGGCCCAACCTTTCAGCCTATAACTCGCCTTTCAAAGGTTTCACAAAGTCGTTTCAGGCTTTCACATTTCTTTTAGAACGCACACTAAATCATAGGTACATTTTTAAGAGAATATGACAAAGTGGCCCTCAATCCTCACACACACGCAAGCCAGTAATAGTCGAAAAAGGATGGGATATTATTTCCTAAGAGTCTACCAACCTCATATAGTACCTAGTTGCTTTTATGCCTACCTACTTAATCTTTTACACGCCTAACGTTAGTTAAACCTTAGACTTGACTTAGACTGATCTAACTTGAGTCTTATAATAGCTTTATTCCTACAATGAAGATAGATGTTAAACTAAAGGAAAGGTCTTGTAGCAATACGGATTTTCTTTCTGCTTAACATGTGAAAGCTTAGCATTTGTGATGTGTTTTGTAACGAAACAGTTTTCCTTCACGGAAAACCGTTACGTCAGCCCGAAGAGAAACGAGAGAGAGAGAGAGAGAGTTCGCAGAAGTTCTAGAACTAGAAGTTGAAAATAAGAAGAGTGACAATAACATATTTAATTTATAGAAAAATACAAGTAAAATATCACTATAAAAACATTGTAAAAAAGTAATAGGAAACGCGCGACGGGGAGCGGCGCGCGCGGGAGGGAATGGGGACGAGAGGATGGAGAGAGAGAAGAACGTAATGGAGAGGGACGAGAGGATGATGAGAGTGCACTCGTGAGGGAATAGATCTTCATGGTGCTCCGAAGCGCAGACGAAGCGGCCGGGCCATACTCGCAGCCGCCCGCGGAGACACGCGACAGCTCGATGTGGGCCGCGGCGACACTTGCAATCGCTCGCAGAGTCCCGCAGGCTAGCCGCCGAGCGGCACCGGTCTTAAAGTTGGCAGGACAGCTTCGGAGTCTTCATCGTGTCTTCATGTAGGTATAGTCCCCGCGCCTCCCAGGCGGCACGGAAACGGGCAGAGGTACAGCGTAGAGATGATGTGAACAAGATGGAAGAATAATGAGAAATGATAAGGACGGAAAAAATAATAAAGAATGACCCCCGATAACACGCGACAGCCCCTTATATATGGCTGTCACATGTCATCGGTTTGATAGAAGAACGAAAAACATAAGAGTAAATAAATTATGAAAGAATAGAAAGGTGTATTCACTCGGTAGCTATAGAATAAAGAGGGATGGAATACTATTTTGAAAAGGTGAGGATAGCAGACTACGAATGAAAAATAAAATATTTAAACATGCATAGTCCGATAAGAAAAATAAAATAATGAATGATTTATAATGAAAATATTAATAAAATTAAAAATACAAAAGAGACGGAATCAAACTACACAATATGAAGTAAAATAAATATATAAAGTGAAGGCTACCGAGAAAATACTTGTAAAATACACAAAATATTTAAAATATATGATAAAATATGAATATTAAATAAATAAGATATTGGAACGGCAGGCAGGACGTTACAGTTTGCTATCAGGAAAAACTTGTTTGTGGCATCTTTCACACGAAGCTGCGCTATACACAGAATTTAGGACACTCAGGCATCAGTTTTAATTATTTCTAACTACAGTACTAAATGTAGACTTCTTGTATAATGGAAATAGAGAGATTAGTCGACTTAAGATTGTTGTACGGAAACGAATCTTACCCATTGATGTATTTTAAATATATTTATGATTTTAAGCGTCGGTGGCGTAGTGCGTAAAGGCGTTATCCCAGGAGGCACCGGTTCGATCCCTGCCACGTACCAATGTGTTTTCAAATTTTGAATTCATATGTATCTTTAATCGACGCTTTTACGGTGAATGAAAACATCGTGAGGAAACCTGCACACACCTATGAAGAAATTCTTAGATCGTATGTGAAGTCAACCAACCCGCACATGGCCAGTGTGCTTGACTAAGGCCTAATCGCCCCTAATGTGGGGTAGGCTCGAGCCCCTCCGTGGGGATATTATATGAGCTGTTGATGCTGATATTTATGATTTTTGGTATTATTTTATTTTGCAAGAACTTTTGTGAACACCGAACGCACTCAGTCATGATATAGAGCTGCAAGTTGCAAATGTTAGATTAATGTCAGAATAACTGAACGCAGCAGTAATCTCTATCGCCACTAATCCTATGTGGAGTCGAGCGTTTCGCTCCCGGCAATTGTCAAGACGCTGTGAGATCGTTCGGAAGGCACAGGAATTGAATGAATGCTGTCTTGTAATTAAGTTGGTAGTACGGCGTTCTAGTTATTTTACAACTGATTGAGTATATCAACAATGTATCGGAGACATAGTGAGAGGTTTGCGGCGACATAAATGCACTTATATGTTTGTAAAAAAGAGAACTTTCTAGCTTTTTGTACTTCTAATTAGTTTTTCATTTCATTGCTTATTTAGATATCTATTGTGTGATATGTTTTTTAGTTTAAAAGTCGGTATATTTCTATATTCATTCTCAATAAGGATAATTATATTTGTAAGAGAGGTTGTCCGGAATTTGGCGTGAACTTAAAAAACTTAAAATTTCCGTAAAGTTGTGTTTTGGTGAGGTTCCCAGAGCTTGCTCTATATTTTAACTTACGAAACGACTTTAGATTTGTAACTCTTCTATATCTGACTAGAGTACGACTACCAGTGACAAATTTAGAGCGATTATTATCAAAATTTTGTTTTTTCTGTTATGAATTTCCACAGTGGAATTAAAAAATGCTATATTTATCATACTTGATATACTCACCACTACTTTTACTTTATAAGTCTGTATATGACATAGTAATAATTAAAATTTATATAATTTATTTGATAACTTGGTAACAGAATCTCTCAAAGATTTTTTCCCTCATTATTAAACAGCGTACAATCCCAGCTTATGAAGATATTTTATTTTACAATTCAACGAGCATCGCAATTTTTTCCGCAAGCAGTTAATTTGATTTGGGCACGAAGTTATAATAGAGCCTTGTTCCCGAAATACAAGTTATCTATTTAAAAATTTAATGTAGTGCGTGTGTTCTGGAAGATTGACGACGGAAGCTTCTCGAGAGCGTGTCCTCTTCAAATTTACCGCCTTATTCGTGATTAACTGAAATTGGTTTACGTGTTCCGAATTGGTGACGTTTTGAAAAAGTAATGTCGTTTCGTGCGATCCGAGTTCTATTGTGAAATATCTTCACTTCGAAGAGATAAATTTTAGAGGTTTCTTCCGCAAAGTTGTTTTTTTATCATTTAGATAATATGGTATACGTTTTCGTGGTAATGGTTGTGCAAACTTGGCAGAGATCGTTATTTGAAGGTACTTTTAATCTTCTAAGCACACAATTATGAATAATCTGTTATGGGTCACAGGGAAAGTTTACGTCCTGGCAGTTTATGTTTGAATTTCGATTACAATATTTTTTAAACTTTGAAGAAGAAGGAGATGATAAGATGACAGCTGATGGAGAGGAGTGGAAGGGCGTAATATGTGTATACTGCCCCGACTCAAATTTAAGTGTGGCAAGCGAAGAAGGAGGATGCTACATCTGTTTTTAATTCTGAATAAGTTTACTTACATGAAGCTAAGCATATAGACAGCAATATCTGACTTTAATCGCCAGTTATTTCCTTTCACTGTAGTACTCCAAAGATATTTTGGTAGAAACTTCATTTTAGTGATAAAATGAGAGACTAGGTACTTTTAATTTTTACTTACGACTGACTCACTTATTCTTTGATCATATAGGTTTTGTAGCATATTATATTACATAGCTGGTGAAAACAGTATCTCATTTCAATATGATTAGTGTCTTGAACTCTTGTAATATGAATCTGTTACTATTATTGTCCTTTTTTTATTTTCAAAGCTTATTCATGAACTCGTGTAGGTATGTATATTTTATTGCGGAAATGCATTCCTAAAACAAAAACCGCCTTCAAAACTAAAAATGGAGAAATAAAAATGGTATCTTTAAATATATATTATGTATTATTAAGAAAATATAAATTCCAATTATGTTTTATTGAGGTTGGTGCCAAGAAAAGAGTCAATGTTTATTCCAAATATTGAGGTTGGCACCGACCTCAATAAACATTAGATTTTATTAAACATACAATTTTTATTTTTACAATTTTAGTTTTGAATGCGGTTTTTGTTTTATTTAAAAATAATTTCTTTTTTGCTTTTTAACGGTGTAAGTATAGTACTATAGTTTTAGCACTATAATATTTTCAGGAAACTATTTCAAAACCTTTGAGCTTTAAGACAAAAAAGAGTCATCGAATTTGGTCAGGAACTATCGAAGATATTGACGTATGAAGTTGGAAAAATTTATATGTTGACTGCGTATTTTCACGACTCTAAAAAACTACTGAATAGATTCATGTAATTTTTTATGGAATCATTTGTAAAGTATACTCTTTCGAACAAATAAAGAAATTTTCAAAAAAGAAAACAAATATGAATACGAATTGAGAACCTGCTCCATTTCCAGTAAACAAAAGAATGAACAGTTTATTATTTAACTTGCAAGCTGCATCTCGTCGTCTGTGTTTAAAGTGGCGAGTTTATGCTCTCTTACAGGAAAATGACTCACGTCCGTTGCTATAAACCTTAGTTATAATCCTTGGGACGTGTTGTTTTTATTGTTACACCGGCTTTACATGAGTATTTGGTAAGAAAATATACTCGACCGGGCATTAGAGTAAAGTGACTTACCACTACTTCTTTGGAATTTCTTTGTACAATGTAATCACCACCAAAATTAAGGTACAGAAAAAGGAAAGACATTCGTGATCAGCAAATAACGGGAAAAAAAACAACAAAATTGGAGCTCGAGCCTGCCTTACATTAGGGGTGATGATAAGGCCTTTTTTTTTTTTTTTTTTTTTGTCGCTGGGAAAAAATGCATTACGCATGCCCTCCCGTCGGGGGACGAGAGGGGTATGTGGGACTCCCCGGGGATGAACCCCGGGTCTACCCACTAAAACAACCCAGCGGCACTCCTTCTTCGCCGTATATGGTGGAGGATTGGGAAACCGGCAGAGCCCTTACATCCAATCCCCACTGGCGATTGCCCGCCTAGGCGGCGGGCCCCTCATCCTAGGGAGTGACCGTGAGTGCTCGGTCACCCCCTACGACGTGGTGATGAGCAGTGCAATGCGGACGGAGGCGCCCCCGCGCCTGTCGTACTTAAGGGTTCCAGATGAATCTCGATTCCATCTTCGCCCTTATCGTGATACCATCAGGTGAGATGACTATTTCAAAAAGTCCCGTTTAGTGATTATTATCAAATCATTGTTACTGTTTAATATTACGGCCACTCGTGTAGAAGAAGGGTGATCAACGTAAGTGTCACTAACAATTGCCCGACGGAAACGTGGCCGACATAATTTTGGACCGATATTACTTTTAGACGACATTACTTTTGAACGAAGAACCTTTTAACCGACCGGATATTTGATCGACAAGGCATTCCACCGACACTACTTTGGTCCGAAGCACTTTTAATTTAATAAAGTAAAGTTTGTAATACCTACCGTAGGTATAATATTAGTTTAGGTTAGGATAGACTTGCGACCTATATGCGCGAGTCGAGCGAGCGAAGCGAGCGTGTCACGGCAGCCAGCGGCCGGCGATACGCCAGAAACGATATTCAGTAAAATACAAAAAACCAATACTCGCGCGTATAGGTCGTAATTAAAAGTGCTTCGGACAAATGTAGTGTCGGTTGAATGCCTTGTCGATCAAAAGTTCGGTCGGTTAAACATTCTTCGGGCAAAGTTAATGTCGTCTGAGTAATATCGATCTAAAATTATGTCGGCCACATGTGCGTCGGGCAATTGTTTGTCGCACTTCCGTTATACAATCGTAGAAAAATGTGATTGATTTTAATACGACGAACATTGCAATTGCATTTCGGCATAATCGTCGGAATAGGTAAGTACAATAGTTTAAAGCTGGGTCCCAATGGGAGCTTCTAGCCAAATGGTGAATAATTTATTGGTGAGCTGTAAACTACTAAACAGTGAGTTAAATCTGCATTCTCGCGGGACTTCTTGTTTCAAAGAAGACGTCAATAGGCGAGCTACGAGTATATTGGTCGCAATAACTGTGCTAGAATTTTACATTGTCAGTCGTCATTTGGTGTCTTGTAATATTTGATTATTTCAAGAGATTTCAAGTGACATTTGCTTCAGTTTGGGTAATAATTTATCTGTCTGTTAACTTTTATCTCACGATTGAAAAATCAACCCTTATTAGTCCGTCAGATAGAACACGAAACAAAAGCGTGTGTATGTGTGTGCGCTATTCACACACACGTCTGCCGTGTGTAAGGCCTTACGTGGCCTTACACACGGCAGACGTGAAACTTCAGAAAAGTAGCAAAAGTTGAGCAAAAGTTATTTCAGAAGCAACTTCAGTAATTATAAAAGGAAGCAACAGATGTTTATATTGATTGTCAAAATGTTGAACTACAAACCTCTATGCATCAATAACATTTTGGTGTCGCATTTCCGTTACATCGAATTTTCCTTAGATTCTATAGAATCTCAGGAATTTTCAAATCACTAAACAAGTTTCAGTTAAAAATATTGGATACGATTTTTTTTATTTATTACGTAAAGAAATAATGACGGCGGTACATTTCGTTGAAATGTCGTGTGCACGCTTTTGTACACTTTTTAGGAAAACATGACGTCACAATCTAGCTACTCTAAATCGAAAAATGATTTTTTTACCCAGTCATCACCTTTATTTATGACCGCCTTCGCCTCCGATGCCTCGCCTGACCGCCGATGCCTTCAGTGCCAGGAATTTTAGTAGTTTGTGTGACCCACTGTAACTAGTTATTATTGCTTTAAGTGTGACATTTTTTATTATAGCCCGACGTTTTGTAACATTTTTCAGCGTGGTGACTTTCCGTGGTCCAAATACACGCAAATCCGTGTCAGTACTTTTATGTAAACTATTATTCCCTTTCCCTGACTTGTTAAGCAACACAAACAGATTAGATGTTTTGGAAATTCAAAATACTTTTCTGGGTTCTATTTAGTACCTAAGAGCTTAAGATGGACCCCACAAAAGAAATTAGTATGAATATTAAGACTCGAAATCAGCAAGTTGGATCTTTTAACCGTGTCATTTCAGATTACAATCCATTAAGGAAAATAAGAGCCGTCTCGTCACTGTGAAAATGCTTGCCAACCAAATCGATATCGTCGTTAAACTCGTAGCGACAAACGCTTACGTATCACTAATCCCTCACAATTTACGGGCCTAGCTTCCAAGACACATTTAATTTTAATATCAAAAATGATTAAAATCAAAACTTTTTGCTACCGTGACAAAATTTGAAATAACTGAGTAATGTATGACTATAGTAAACATTATTTTTTGTGTTTGTCTCAAGTGTGAGGTACTAATTTGATGTGACTAAACTACGGACTGGTTTCACAGAGTCTGATTAGGAGATATCTTGCAGTTAACTTTACAGTTTTATATGGACCATATGTCAGATAAGCGCTAATGGGAACTTATCTGGAACCTATGAAACCAGTCCTAAATATAATAAATTATTTAATCTAAAATAGTAGATTATTAACCAAGGGGATAAAGCAGTGTCTTCTGTCGCGGGTGACGATTTAAATCGCGAGAGTAACGAAGGACTCGAGGTATACTCCCGAGCGCAGCGAGGGTGTTAAAAACTTAAATCACGAGCGAAGCGAGGGATTTAAGACGAGTCCTGAGTGTAGCGAGGGATTTAAGTTCACCCAAGACTAAGACAGCTTTATCACCGAGGAAAATACTGTACTTTTCGTACCATTTGCGAAAAAATTAACACAATAATAATATGAGATAAACATTTATTAAAAATAATGACAATTAAAAGTAAAAGTTAACATTCGAAACATTGGTCCAACCCCACGGGGACGAAGTCGCGAGCAAAAGCTAGTTACTAATATAATTAAGTTACAAAATCATGAATTGAGTATGCCCAACTGGGGAGGGTTTGAGACCCTTATAGAACATTGCAACCGTAATCGCGGTGTGTTTAGATCCTGTGAAGTAAACTTACCAAAACTCATTTGGCAAGCCTTGTATTGGAAGCAGGGCCTAGTATTCCACGATGAATATATGTTTTACAGAGTTGCAAATGTCTGATTAATGAAACTGAAAATTCTCTTTATTCAAATGGACTTTGCTAAGTACTTTTTTTAAATCGTCAAAACCCTACCACCATTTGTGGACGAAATAATTATTATTAAGCTGAAATGGAGAAGAAATGGCGAAAGAAACTCCACAAATGAAAGTGATAACTTCAGCTTAATATAATGCAGTATTGATACTATTAAGGTCGTAGCATGCCTCTTTTTACCCGACTAAGGTGTAGCCAAAAGGAAGGGTATATCAGTCATGTATGTATGTTTATATTTTTGTACGTTCCACCATGGCGCCTAGTCTACTCATCTGATTTTGATGACTGAGGTGTCAATCAATTCCTTATTATGATTCGAGCATCATAGGCTACATTTTAACCGACTTTACCAAGAGGAGGAGTTTGAGGATTTTCTCTTGTGGCCGATTTTAAAATGATTTTGTGATTGCTTAGCAATGTGAAATGGCCACAAATGGAACTACGACTGTCATGTCAAAATGATGATTGATTGTCGATTTCTTTTGACATCGAGTGCCGTTTTATATAGAATTCCTATAACTCTAAGCTCCGTAGTCAGGTTACAGTGTTTTACACGTTTTGCTTGTTTACTATGACCGTTACGGACCGTAGCGCATTTGATAAAACAATATTTACAATAAAAACATAAGCACCTAGCACTGACAAATTTCGACGCCGAAAGCAGTGCTCTGGTGGCGTAGTAGTTAACGCAGCCGCCCGCATTGCGGAGGATGCTTGGTTCGATTCCCGCCGGTCGATTTTTTTTCAGTGTATTTTTTCTAGTGCCTGGTTGTGTAGTGTTGCTCTGCGAACTACCTGGTGGTAACGGAGCATTAGCGCTCGTGATCGGATCGTCGGGGTCAAATAAGACGTTTTTAGGACGGCACCATCCTCTCCGCAACTATGCTATGCAAATATGCTATGTTTTCGTATCAAAGAATAATTCATTTATATTTTTTTTAACTTAGTAGCTTCTTCACTAACTACGATGGTTTGCTACTAAAAGATGTGTAAACGACACCTTTAGGATATGGTATGTCGTGGTATCGCTGGAACAGAGAACTTAGTTTCAGGGTTGTTAACACTTATTGTATATAGAAGGTTGAAGGTGGACGCACATTTAGCCGAACGAAATCAATTTTAGAAATTTTATGAAATCTTGCGCATCTCTCTGCGTCGAATCGTCCCAATGTGGAAGAACCCCCGAAATTCGGATGACGTCACAAGATTCGATCGATTCGATGACTCAGCCGATGCGCTCGCATTCATTCTATTCACATATAAAGACAGTTCAACGATTTCTCCGGCGCGTTCGATTCTTCCGATGCGGTCCATTCTTTCGGTGCGGTTATGAGTGCGAGGCCTCCTTAACTTCGATTCATTCGTGCGCGTTCGGCACGGCTAAATGTGCGCTGAAATTTAAATCTTTTTTCCTACACAGTAAAGTTCCAATGTAAAGTGCAGTTACAATTTATAATATTGTAGAAATTGTCCCACAAAGGGAAGTGTTAAAATGTAAATTGCTTTTTTTGTTATGAATTCTGTCGTTAAAATTTAAGCCAGGAAAAATTTATTGCATATAAAGCAATTTGAGGTCATTATGTAAATATAATGGTAGCATTAACAAAAGTTTTATTTAATAAAATATAATACTTGTACCTGTGTAACAGACCCTAGTACTAAAGAGATGTGTAGCACACGAACCCAGAAAAATGTGGAATCTAGAAAATTAGAGTGCAACAGGATGGCGGGTGTATTGTGACGAATTGGGATGGAAGAAGAAAAGGTCAAATATCCCATCTACTCGGGACTAAAACTACCAATAAAGAAAATTAAAAATGCGGTTAGTTTTTTTGTGTACGAGTATTACCCTAAATTCTAAGGAGTACTTTTTTTATTGAAAGATTAAGGTACATCTAACTCATTCTTTTTCCATTTCAATTCGTAACAAAACACCCGCCCCATCCTAATGCACATGAAACTTTTCCTATTATTGTTTCTGTCGTTGAGTAACAATTGCACATTTTATGGTGTAGGGGAAAGAGTCTAGGTTGGCAGAAGGCGAGTAATACCCTGGTATTACAAACTTTATTACCCCCATGCTTACTATCAGTAGGACGAAATCCTTTTTTCCACCTTCTACGTTCAAAAAGTATTTTCGGGGATTCTTAAAAGACGGTAATAAATTTAAGAATTCTTTATTGATCATATTTACATTGGTAACTTTTCGATAAACTTATTATAACTAACTTAGCTAACTATTTACATAATTGGCAGAAAATTGTGAGAGAAATGTGAAGACATTTAAAAGGGGAGAAGAAACTTTATAAGCAATTCCATAAATTGCGAATCAAAAAGGCACATAGTTGTCGTAATATTATTTTAGTGTAATATTTGTTTTGGATTCATAATTTTCAGTGAGCTTCAACTTTGTAACGAGGCAAAGCTTTTTAGTTGTGTTTAACACGTGCCACCGACACGGGACATGAAAACAGTTATAAAATTAGATTCTGGAATTTATGCAAGAAATGAAATTCCCGTTGCTACGCAACCTAAAACAGCGTATTTATTTGCTATTTACAGACCAATAGAATCATAAATAAAATACAATAAAATAGTAAAACAGAAAAAAGTAAACAGACTCCTACAATAGCAACGAACAAATATTGGTTTTCCTATAGATATAACTAGATAAAATAGCATTAGCCATAATACCCGGGCATTTCATTCCATACCAATTCTTCCTGACATGACCACGGAGAACTTTTAATTTTTTTTGTGGTACTAATTCATGAAAAAATAGTACATTCTTTTACCATTACTATTTCCTTTAAGACATTAATTATCTTAAAATATGTTTGCAATAAATACTACTTATAACCTATTATTCTATTGAAATTATTATGCAAATTTATTTTGCAGTGCAAAATAATACATATATTATCATTGCTACAATGGTTTAGACAAGTAATTAAGGCTCAGCATATTAGCCGCTCTAATTTGAACATTTGTCCTGAAAAGGTACTTCCTCCTTTCAGAAGGCCGCAGTCAAATAAAGGTCGCTGCACACTTATCAACTCGGAAAAGAAACGTAACAAAACATGTTCCGGCCAGTTCCGTGCCATTATCTATAAAAAAGGGTAAAAAAAATGTACTTTGTATGGGCCCCCTTAAATATTTGTTTTATTTTAATTTTTTTATATTTTTTAAATTGCATATATAACTGATTATTCTGTGATTATTTCAAACGTCTACCTGTTGCTGTTATCACTATCGATCAAAAACAAGCAAAAAAAACCACCTTCGTTGTATATGAGCCTCCTTGAATATTTATTTTACTGTTTGTTAGTATTTTTTATTATAGCGGCAACAGAAATATATCAACTGTGTAACTGTCATGGTTCATGAGATACAGCCAGCGGACAGCGGAGTCTTTGTAATAGGGTCCTGTTTTACCCTCTGGGTACGGAACCCTAAAAAGTTCGATGTTACGTTCCCTTTTCGAGTTGATAAATGTGCTGCTACCTTTACACTATCTCTTTGTAGTGTTGAAGGTTTGCAGAATTCAACAGGGTAGGGAAAGGGGTTGGTGTTGGCATGAATGACAGACTGAACTCTCAAAAAATAATCCCACGATGTATTTCATTTTTCAACTCACTGGGAGAAAACATCAAATCAACGAAATGAGATATAACCGTGCAATTTCACGAGGTCTTTATGTGCAAGTTTCACGATGTGCTCGGCGAAAACTGAGTTGTTATCATCTCCATAAATCTTTGAAAACGTAAAAAGGGAGGTTCAGTAAACGACATCTCCATTTTATACGGAAATAATCGGATTAAGGCTTGCGGAGCATTATAGATGCCACTTTAAATGACAGCCTTTTCATTTTTATTTTCCTTTTAGGTGCGATAGTTCCTGCGATCCTTTTGATAATCGAGTATTGATACGTCGCAACCGCTCAAGAATAGCAATGCAAAAAGTCAGGGAATTGCCGGATTTGCATTAATTCGGGAACGCTCTAGCGTCTCGGCTGGTCGACTTCACTTCATCACATTTTGTTTTTAGGTGATGTACAAATTACATTGTCACTGTTACAGAAAAAAAAACGTGTATTTTCATTAGAAAGTACAGTTTTTTTTTCCATTAAGACAATTTCAATTGCGTTAAGTTATTCAATTTGACTGTTTTTAACAAAAAGCGCGCGAACATCCCCTGTTATCGGTATTGGTGCGCGCTCGCGCCAATGAGCGCTAAGCAGCAATCGGTACGTAACTCATGAAATAACAGTTTTGCCTAATCATTTGTCACTTTCTTTTCGCGAAGTAGGTATCTAAACAAATAACAGTACGTAGATATCGGACTACTTTTGCGCCAGTTTAAAATAAAATATTGTTCGTGTATATTTTTTACGTCATTGTTTGATAATAGTTTTGTGAAAAAAATGTTGATGACCACCTAAATGTAGTCACGTCTCAAATTTCGACGTAACGACAAGTGTCTTAAGACGGGTCTCTTTGACGAATATGTTATTGTTGTAAATATTTCATTGCGTATTTATTTGGTCGTTGATTAAACGATACCACATCAAAAATCATTAAAGGCGAAATATTTAACGATGTATATTGTTGTTACTTTTGTCATTAACGAGCTTAACACAAAATCCAAAGTTGTTCAGTGGTACTCAACAGTTACTGCGTACATGATGTAGTTAATTTTAATTACATTTACTGTATCTAATCAATTCAAGATGGAATTGGTTCCATACTTGGAGATGTGTTTGCCAGTTTTCGTAAAAATAAATTTTTATGGCAGTAGTAATTTAATAACACATATTTTAAGCATTGATGTAATGAAACCAACTATTTGTTGTTATCAACTTTTTCATACACTTAAAAAGAAAGATAAGACCATCTCATTGTGATTGCATGGAGGTTTCACTGCTATACAAATGTAGGTCAGCGAGCCTAACCTTTGCCATCCCCCTTGTCCATATAACGTAGCATTTTATTACTTATTGCTTCTGCAATACACCTGATCGTTCTTGAGATACCATAATATTTTAATGTGATATTAAATATAGAAGCAAAAATTTACGAATATTTCTGTTATTTTCTTTGGATTTCTGTCTTTACCGTTTGAAGATAATCACTTCTAATACAATTTAAATCAGTAACATTAGTTATGTTATATTTTTGATAAAGTATTATCATAATAGTCATTTTATTCATCAAAACAACTTTTCTTATTCTGAGTAAATCATAATAACAAAGGCTTCATCTTCAGAATTGCTCCTCACCTGCCTTGGCCGTAATACAATTAAGTACCCGTCAACCTAAATTTATTTACTAATTAAAAAAGTTACAATAGCTTCCAAGTGAAATAGAATATTTAAAAGATAATTGTTTGTAACACAAGAACAAATACAAAGGGTCGATTACGAAACGCATTAATTCTTAATCTAGTATATTTTAAAATTATCCTAAATAACAGCTATTTGTTTGCTTATCTACCACTTATTGTATTATCAATCTTTCACTCAATATAAGCAGTAATTGCATTAATAGCTATTAAAATGATTTTTCAATTTAGTAGAGCCCCACTCTGTACGACACTCTATTTTTGTTCGTTAATACTTCTGTGTTCTGTGATTAATACTATAAGAGTGTGTTTGACACTATACACAACTTGTTCGGCAGTCATCACGCTTTTCAAAACCATGTTTCTATACCGCATTTCACGCAATTACCGCAACATCTTAATGATGCGCTTTTAACATGAATGTTTTCATCACAGAATTATTTATTTACATAAATGATAAAACTATATACAGACTTACTGCATTCAACATGCCCATATTTATAACTTTATAAATAACATACACCTCTAGAATGATCTAGAACATTTGAACCCGGTAATGGGACACAACCTTAACTGAATCGTTGTTTTTGTGAATAGTCCTCGCACAGTCAATGTTCCTGTTTCTTCTGTCTGTTCCCGCCGCTGATGATCTTGATAATCCTGACGGCTGGAGCTTCAAATGCCATCGAGATTGCGAACGAAGCTAAGAATGCTAATACTGCGTAACCCGCGTACGTGGTGATCTGTGAACAAAACACACTATTTAGAACTAATTAGAGACACAGTGGACTTTCATTCTGTTGCTAATTGAACTTTTGTAGTTGTTTGCAAGCTTTGAAATATAAGGAACCTAGGAGGACATTGGTGATTTTTTTTTGTGTTTTTCAAATTTTAATAGCCTACCGGTATGAGTAGGTACGGATTGCAAAACTAAGGGACGAGGTCCAATCCGTGGTCCAATCCCCCGTAAAAGACAAACATTTGTCTGCACGAACATGCATGCCTGTTTTGGTCGGGGTGGTTTTCTATGCATTATAAGTAGAAAAATTTTAAGTAAGAAAGTTTGCTAATAAGCTATGTTTATTTTCGCGTTAGATGGATACATCTAAAATGTAAGATACCTACTACTGGATTTTATATTTTAGACATGCAAAGTGCAGTGTACAAGTGAATTCGCGGAGACGTTCGTGTTCAAAACTTATTCTTTATTGTATACAAATCAGATAAAGACATTTACAAAAGTGAGATTATCTTTAAAAGAGATTCTTCAAGGTATAAAGAGGTATGAAGGGCGTTCAATTATTTCTGAGTTTCGAAGTAGTTCGTTAATGGAATCGGTAATTCAAAGTCTATTAAATAGGCAGTTGTCATCAAATTATCGTTTGACATAATCTAGTAAGCCATTTGTTAGTTTCTTCAGCCAATATTGCAACAGATCTAATTTCTTTCATCTCTTATCATGAAGTATTTGGTATTATGAATCTTTTACTCTCATACCGTTTTCATTTGTATAGGTGAGATGCAAAGAACATACGATATTCTTACGTGTCTTTATACATAGAGTTTTGCTACTGTATATTTAATTAGTTTGATTTCAAATGAAGATGCCTTGTTTCTCAGAAATTCTGATAAATTATTGTTATGGTCCATGTTACAGAATTATGATTAGACATCTCAAAACTTTCATTGCCATTTCAGTTCTTCTGAGAACAAATACATATTTATGAAAAATTTATTCATTTACAAAGTGCTTGCAATAAAATATTAGTTGTGTAAACACTTTGTTGAATACGAAGTCCGTTCTTTGGTTCTTCCAAGATTTTAATTGCTGTGAGCTGGGTGAATTTAACAAATTTATTAGTGTCTCTTGGTCTTGGGAGGTCGACATGAAGACCTCATTGTAAATGCAGTTTCGTTGGAATTTTCCCCTAAATACATTAAAGTTGGCTCGACACAGCTTAAATATGTACACAGCGTTTTGGCTTTAAACGCCAGCTTTATTTATTTTAAAGCGACGACGGACGGACAAAGTGATAATGTATATCAGAAGGAAACTTCAGTATTATACACAAACTTGCCACTCTGAAACCAATGGTTGTTTTCTTCTATTTTTACAGTCTTTTCCTGAGTGCCAGAGCAAGTATGATTCACGATCTTTCTGTGGCATTGATGTGCTCTTGTTGATATTAGAAACGTTGTTGCAGAAATAATTATCAATCGTATAAAAACAAACGCAATAATTCAGTATGCCTACGAGAAAGATAAAGATTTTTATGTTATCCTTTGGTCGCGATAATAGTGGTTAGGTACTCGTATTATACATGACTAATATCCTTTTTTGAAAGAGCTGGTAGTAAATTGGTCAGAATTCTAATGTAACCTTAATAATGAAGGAAAGATTAAGTATAGGCGACAAAAAAGTTTGGAATGATCAAATTATTCTTAGTCGACTATTGCGTGTATTTTTTAGTGACTCGATTTATTATTTCCCTTTGAAAGGGGCAACACTACCCGCATGACATATGGGTTGGTGTGGCGAGAACTGATTATTTCTCTAGAGCCCACTGGAATTGAACAGTTACTTGTGGGTACGGAGTACGGAGAACCAAACTAGGAAAATCTGCATAGGCAATAGATTTATTATTATTGACGTTTATAGATTGGCAATGAATCGACTAGGGTGAGACCAAAAAAATACAGCGATGTGTGCGTAATGCGCATTTGTGCATGAAATTGCATCTTTTCTACGTGACTGACAGGCCTCCTTAGGCCGCCTGCGTGTACGTGACATGGTCTCGTCTATCTATCTCGCTCTAATATACGCGTTGGTATGCTCTTTCTCTTTTACATTTCGATCTAGAGTTTCCTATATCTATGGCATAGGCTCTTCTATTTTCACAAATAGGCGTTTAGTGCATTTATAAATCACTTTTTGTATCTCCTGGTAGCGCTTTAGTTAGTGTGACTAGACACGAGGCTGGGTCTAGGAAGTTATACTTATTCATTATGTAATCTCTCAAATGAAAAAAAATCGGATGTTTACTAGGAATGAGTCTCAATTAATATATTCATATCAGATCCTGCTTAATATTAAGCAAACAATGGCACGTGCTATGACACAAACATACGTGTATTGCAATAAATAAATTATTTATAACTTATTTAAAATTTGCCTAATTTAAAGAGGTAACGATTCATAGTTAATTCGCTAGGGAAACAAACAGACAACAGAAGAGTGCCATCTTCAAATCGCTTTAACAAAACTACTTGCACAAAGAGAGAATAGTATTTCACCCGCATTGGAAGCCAGCATGAATATAAACTTGATATGTAGAATCTTTGAGCCTCGCAGAGGAAACAATTTATTCTGTGGTATTACGAGGTATTTGCATTTTCCGCCTCCCCTGATGCTTATAAGCGCTTATCCTGATGTATGAAAAATATTTGGCCAAACGGTGATGTTTCCTCATATGTGCTCATTTTTGGTTTGATAATAATAAAAAGTCAGTAAGGCTCTGTAATGTTCTCACCTGTCAGTATTTGGGTTTTTGGACAAAAGTAATTAAGAATGTATCAAAGAATATTGCAAAAGCCCCATTTAGATACAGGTAGATATGATGACAGTATTGCAGTCTTCCATTCCGTATAACGATCGTAAAAGGCAAAACTGCGTTAGGGGTTAGAGAAGTACTGTATACTAAAAAGCATTCGTTTGAATAGATAATAGAAATAGTAAGTAGTATTTGGCCGCTGTCTTCCCGGAGCATTCCCTGGATCTTACATCTGTGTTACAGAAGTAAGATGAATAAATTATTTAACATATACATATATAATTCCGTTAATAACAACTATCTATTCAGTGAACATTATACACTGAAGTATGTAAAGTTTATATGGCGTGGAAATTTTTAACAAAACAGTTTTGCAAAGTACACCACACAGTTTTTCTACGCTTACACCTCTTATCTTTGTCCAAATTAACAGTCATTAAGAAGTTATGTATAAATCTAAATTATAGGGGAAGGTATGGTATTTGGACAATCAGGTAAATTGTAGCTTTTTGGGCAGATTTGGAGCACTTTATTTGTAGCTTTCATTATAGAAATATAGGTTTCACCATTTTTAAGCTTCTATCTATCAGATATTTTTTCCCATTATCAGGAATGAGAATATTTTTCATTGTCACTCTCCGAAGCGAACAGTATTTTTCTAAAACATATTGAGTCGCCTTTCATTCAGGCATTTTTAGATGAATAATCGTTTTTTAAAATATCCTAGAGTATGTTATTAATCAAGTTTCTTAGATTTCGAAGAAACTTGATTAATAACATGCTCTAGGATGATCTAAGCAATCTGCCGATTTGTAATATTTATTACAAATCGACAGATGTTTAGATGAACTTATTTTCGTCAAGTTAAACAAAACTGCAGCGAATTTAATAATAATCTTGTGCAGATTTTTATCCATTTCAAATAAAGATGAGGTTCTCAATTCGACTGTACCTATTTTTTATGTGTGTTAACTCAGAACTCTTTACTGGGTGTACCGATATTGATGATCTAATTTATGTGCTTGTCATGTGGTCCCATTTAAATATGAGCGACATTCTACAAGTAGTTTTTGAGTTATCCCTATATTAATACCACGAAGATAGATTAAGACGTAAAATATAAGCTTCTTGATTAATATTTATTTAATTGACATTGACCACGGACATCGACAATATCATTCATTTTATTACTTCTTTGTCTAATTTTAAGATAGTTTCCTGAAAATTTCCATACTTACAACACTAAAAACCAAAAAAAATGAAGAAATAATAATTTTATGTTTAAAAATTTTTTTTTCTCCTTTTTTGGTTTTGATTAGGCGGTTTTGTTATTTAAAAATATTTTAATAATAATATGTTGTAATAATATATCAGAGTTTTAGAGAGATTCTGACCACGGCCAAGCTATAACAAACGAGTTAGCTTCTGTACTCTCTGTTGAAACAGACAACGTCTATGTAGATAAGCTTTTCTTGATATGAGTTGTATGTAAAAAACGGTGTTTCGAATGTAATGTAAAATATATATAAATTTTTTTGGATATAAAAAATTTATCTGAAACCTTTTTTACTCTTTTACCCTTGTTTCATTATGTTTCATTATGACCCAATTTCCGGAACAAATCCTGTTTCTAACAATCTCTTTAATGCGGCCTGCTGCTGTCGCCTGTAACCGCCGCCAGTCATGGAACCGTACCTTTAAGTACTTAAAACGTATATTAATCTGTAAAATCACGAATGTGGGGTGCGTTACCTACATTATGAATATTCAGTATGAGGTTATTAAAACTTGGGAGTAAGATTGCAAATTCCAGGAGCCTATTAAACTCTTGCTGGCTTTATTAATTGAACAAATTAAATATTTGCCAGACAGTAACGGCGGATCTCATTAAGAAGACGCATTAGAGACTTATAAATGGTTAGTGAAATTGAAAGGGTCCGTGTAAACTTTCTAAGTAATTGCCAAGAAAAAAAATATGGATACTACCTATTCACGAAATTAAATTAGAAAGCTCACTCTCCATGAGAATATTCCACTACGTTTACGTACCTTTTGTTATTAAACAATACGTAGGTTTTATCTACTCGTACTTGTAAAACTTCATTGTCATTTGTTACTTTCGAGATAAATGGTAAGTGATTTAACAAAAACAAAAAAAATGCTTATATTTCTCTTCGTAGCATGATTGTTAGCACGTAATACAAAATCACGTATTGACTGTTTAATAGAATGTGAATTTTCTTTTTTCCTTATAATTGTAGAAACATGTGATTTGATTATTACCTGTAAATTTACGTGTACTTATTGAAAAAAACAAGAGAGTCTCATAACCCGGGCGGTCCGGGCTCCTACTGCGTGAGTAATTCTTTTAATAATATTATTACTAGTCTCACGAGGTATCTTTTCGTTAGAGATTTACAAACAAAAGATTACAGATATCCTAAAACAATATTCACGTGAAACCTTAACCAATGGCGTGGAACTGGTTGCGAAGGCCCACTTATCTCTAGCCAGCACTCACGGTCCACACCCATTAATCGTCGCCAACACGTACATCATCTGTCAGTGAGTATCTTCACGTCCATTCATAGTTACAGTCCTTATACTGATAGCCAATAAGTTCAAAATCGGTTACTGAAAAAAAATATTTGCAGTCTCACGTATTTAATCTCTCTTTCATTTAGACAATATTTGCCAGTGCAGATGTCTTTATTTCGGGAAAAATATATTTTTATTTGTTGATAAATCAAACATGTTAGCCGTTAATTACATAGATACATGGACTACTAGCTCAGATTTCGAACTGCACGTTGATTCTTTTTTCTCGAAGATGTAACGAAACAGTATTATGTTCCCGTACACAATAAAGCTTTGGTGCAGACATTTCTTATCTTAGACATTTATTGGGATCACTAATTACCGGAACGTATTAGGAGCTTCTATCTTTGTTCTCTGTGTAGTGCGTGGAAAGCTCGCTAAGTACGAGATATTCGATACTCTAATGATTAGAGTCTAATCAAATAGATTATTTAGCTAGAAGTAATGTAGTAATAAATTTCGATTCCGTACTAATGTCTAATAAATATACCTACCTATTAAGTACGGAATCGGAACAATTTCGAAATATCTATTATGGAGATACTAAATTTATATGTTTTTATTGATATTAAAATACTGTTTAATAAAATGCTTTAACATATACCAACGGTTACTAGGAAAGTAGATACCGATGTAAGTTATTTTTTCATATCATTTAATAATTGTTTAGTGTGAAAGTGTGTGATTATCCAAGTTTATAGCATTATTACGCTGTATTGTGTCCAACAGTCAATACTGAATTCGGTCGCTTCATTTCAATATATTTACATAATATCGAATAGTACAAGGTCACAAATGGTCCACGCCCGGCAGAGGCAGCGCAGTAAACCCTTTATGAGGTAGCTTGCTGAGCGCAAATTACATCCCCTACAGCATTCACGCTCACGCGATGAAATTTAATAAATTTACTAACACGAGTAAAAACGGAAATTAACGTGATTAGATTACCTTATAAAATGCTTGACGTTTCCTTGTAAAATGCCAACCCGTCCGTTACCATGGTCGGTGAAACCCGGTTGAAACTTTGGGAATTTTACAAGGTAATTAATCTAATCGCGTTAATTCCCGCGAAAGTTTAAAAGTGAGTAATCTATGTGTATGATCCAAAGTGGATTGAAATAAATTATATTATTATTATTATATTCTCATTGTTTCCTTTGGTCACGCCATAACTTTAGAACGACTTTACGTATTATTAATTCTTTTTTTTTTCAAGTTTTCTAATACTTTGTAGAAGGTTCTTACGGAAAGAAAAATTAAGAAAATTTGATAATTAGAAAAAAATATTGGAATTATTACAAAGTGAAAATATAATGATAAGTGACAGTGACACATACAACCGTTGCTATGCAACAAGAACGCATACAAATTCTTAACACAAAAATTTGGGATTATGAGAGTGATGAAATGATGTTATATTTTTAAATTTTTTACATTAACTACAACAACGTGTGGCGAGTCCGATAGTAAATAAATAAAAGTAAATATAACAAACAAATGGTTTTAAACAAACAAATGCCCTGTGCGATGCTAAAAGGTACCTACCGTGCTTTGTACCTCGGCATGTGCTTCTGCGACATAGTACCGTAGGAGCGCTGTTATTCTAGCTAAACTGTTTTTTACTTTTTTATAAAAAGGTCAAGCAAATGACTCCATTCTACCTGATGATAAGCAGGGAGTGGAGTCCAAATGCGAAGATAGCTAGAGAGAGAGATAAACCGCCGCGCTAGCCACCTTCGACTTGCCAACTTGCAAAGTGATTCTTCACGCCTCTTTTGAATGACGCAAGATTGTAGGAAGGAGGGAACACGTGTGTTAGCAGTGAATTCCATTTCTTAATTGTGTGACCGAGAAACGAGTAGTCAAATTTCTTAGTTTAACACTTGAGGACTCGTACCCTAATTCATAACACTCATACTCGCTACCGGGTCCAGCGGACCCATAATTACCTTTTATGGCCGTAGCTAAGAGCAAAGGCCGTAGTTTCTATTATCAGCGCGCTGATTGGCAACCAATGGCATAATTTGGTGTTTTAAACTATTTTTGAAATGTACTAAGGTCGGCAACTGTGTAGAAATCGAATTCAAAAAGTTATAAAGCCCAATACGAAGGACTGGGTACTTAATTGTTAATGTTGCATATTTAAAGTTGGGTAAGGTACTTACGACTGACGAATTTTCTAGGTGATACGGTCCATCGAGCATGAAGCTAGTGAAGACCATGATGGTGGGATGGACGAGGTACGCGCAGTACGTGAGCCTGCTCAGGGGCAGGAACCCGCGGTACGACAGCAGTGAGTTGATGAGTCCACCGTAGCCGCAGCAACACGCTATCGTTATCCACGCCACAGCTACACCCCATGCTGGAGCACAAGCAATTATTAATATTAATAACATTGTAATTTTTTTGTTATTATTTATTTTACATTTCAGATCCTTACACTAGGTAAACGAACACTTATATACGTCTTGTATACAATTACGATTTTTAAATTCAATTCCAAGCTTCTTTGTCGTTTAGGTAATTCCGTACGCTTTAATTTATTATTAGATAATTGTAAAACTTAATACAATACCAGCAAAGGAATCACTGACTTTATGGAGCCTAATTTTGAGCACAACGAGTTTATTCTTAGTTCTAGTATTAACATTGTGTACATCGCTGACTTCTTAAATCTATCAATATTTTTATGACCATACATTAAATTTTCAAATATGCATATTGGTTATGAACAGTCATTATGCTGATTGTCTTGAAGTTTTATCTAAGGGACTATCTTGGTCCCATGCTATATACAATGTGTTTGTGGACCGACCCGACAAACTTTAAGGACATTTTCTACAGTTAATTTCATCGTAGAAAAACCGCCATATGAGGGGTCAAAACTCAGTTCCCTCGGAATGGCAGCCATTTTAATTATTAATCATCGTTTAGGGGGTTTATTTAATATAATTATGGACCTAACAAAAATACTGCCGGGTAGCTAAAAAGTGTGGCAATCTAATAAGTGTCACTAAAGTACAAAAAACCCATGTCAATATGTCAATATCGGCAGCCTTTTCCAAAACAAGATCCCGTATGACATTATACTATGAAAATAACTGAAAATAATCTCGCTAATCTCGCAGTTTCAATATTAGTCAATTCGCGATAAATTTTTTTTACTGCGAATGCTGCAGAAGGGAGTATATTCGTCAAATTATCTAAGTGGGGTCGAATTCATCCATATTTATGATGACAATTTAGGATACGAATTACTTATAATTAAGTGATATCATTTCATTCCATAAACACGCAAAACGTTTAAAAACCTGAAACCCGCGAATACGGAAAAAATAAAAGAATGAAATTGGTTAACAAGGTAAAATCGACGAATGAAGTGGCAATTAAACCAACCCAGAACATCATTCATAAAACTATGTCAAAAATGCATTCACTTGCCAAAACTTATAACAAAATGGTTACTTATTGCACCAACCCTCAATAAATGTGGATCAGGGTAGAAAGAAGAAGAGACAGATGAACACAAATTTTACATCAACGCGAGCGAAACCACGAGTTAAAGCTATTACATAAGTAAAGGTATGTGTTGAAAATGAATTTAAACGTAAATCTTCAACGTAATTAAGTTTTTTAATTAGAGTTTGGAGAAAAGTAAAATTAAGGAATTCAAGATTTTATCTTGTCACCTACAACGACTTTCCGAGACAAAGGAATGCTTTAGTAGCTGTATGGTAGAATATCTCTTTTATTTGTGCCTAATATGTCTCTATTTCTTTAGTAAATAAACAGCCAAAGTTAGGAAAGTAAATCTCTTGACAGAAGATGAACTACGTAGTTAGGTTGACTGCTCTGCGACGATAGCATGACTCTTGCCCGCGCATTAATGAAGTGTTCTGTGACTAATTGTTAGTTTAGATGTTTTGTCATCCTAAAATAGAACTTAAGTCTGCTCTTATATTATTTATTTGGTAGAATGATAAAAGCGCTTCGTTTAAAGTTCAGTGCCACAAGTTTGGTTTTCGACCTCGCAGCGTTTACATAAAGATGTCAAATTGTACCAAAATGCGCACTATGTGGAAAGTCTAAGCATAATAATATTTTGTGATGCAACAGTTTATTTTTTGACTGGCTGATACGTACAAAGCAGTATGAACAGCAACAAATTATTATAATTAGTAGCGAGATAAGCGAAAACAAATTATGCAATTGGGAACAGCATAGTACCAACCACACAATCGATATTTTTGACTTGCTAATATAACCTCATTTGGATTTACGGTTGATAACTACTTAGTTAATTCTCAGATTAAAAGATTCAACTTAAAGATAAGTTACAGGATTACACAAATTTAAATAATTAGTAAAATATGTACTAACACAGATAATATAATACTATACTAGGTACTAAGCTTAAAAGTCGTATTAGATAAAAATAACTGTTATTTTACAAGGTTAAGGCTAATTAATATGAACATAATGCGTCCGTAACCTTTTACTATATATAATGAATCAAAGGGAAATTGATTAATTATACGTATATAGTAAAGCTTACATTATACGAATATTATAATTATATTGTATTATGATCAAACACGATTCAGCCATATGGAAACTGACGCCTACACGAGCTCTTATCAAAGGACCTACCTCTGTCGAGGGTTCGAGCCCCGGTTGCCATGAATAGGTAATTAACCATGAAATGTTAGTCCTCTATTTTCTACTTATAGCATTATCATATACTATCATTACTATACCAATAACATATATTTAGTGTTATTCAATTATCGGATAGTTTTGAACAAGGGGCGAATAGGACCGTTTTAGCTTCAGAAGGCGAAAGAGTTTGTACAAGAACACGGGGTGAATGGATGAAAAGCTTAGCTTAGCATTTAGTATATAAAATTTAAAATAAACTCTTACGAAAGATGACAGAAGAAATTCACATGCTCACATGCACTCTAGCTAATAAAGGACAATACCTCAGATCAATACTCTGTTTTCTCCCGAGTTCTTGTTGTAGGGGCACGTTTTGGGAGAGTCCATTATTGGTTCAATCTACCGTACAGTTTTAGTGAAGAATAAGTATTTACACTTGACATTTGCTAAATGATTAATGCGAAGCCATAATCAAGATTAAGATAAAACAATATTTTTCAATATATATTCGCTACAAGAAAACCGCTACAATATTCCTGCAATTTAATGTCGATTACCCGTTCCGTTACATTTTCATGCTTTCCTTAAACGATTCCTCAATCTATATCTATATTTCTATTCTGATATTATAAAGAAGAAAGATTTGTATGTTTCTATTGAATAAACTCAAAAATCGGTCTAATAGAGACAGATTTTGATGACATTTGGTAAAAATCACTAGGAATCCATATAGGCTACATTTCATCCCCTAGAGGAAAGATTGGTATGTTTGTAACATATAAAATCAAAAACTACTAAACCGATTATTGATTAGTCGTTGGAAAAGGATATTTCATCGCAAAAAAGCTAGAAGCGGTTGAAATAGGTAAGGGATGAAAGTGTGTATGGAAGTTCGTCATTTGTGAAGATAAAACCATGAAACTTTAAATTTAGGCACTGGATAAGAAATTAATAAATATTTGAGCGTATTTGAAATTTTGACCTGTGTGGGGATGAAAGGTCGCACGGAAGTCTAAAGCAATTAACGCCCTCCCTCACGCCTTTGATTTTGATGAAATTGGTACAAAATATACCTTAAGATAGGACATAAGCTACCTTTGAATGTACGCACTTGATAAGAAATAAATATTCTTTTTAGCGTTTTTGAAATTTGTGATTAGTACCAAAGTAACTACTTATTTCACGCGGACGAAATCGCGGACAACAGCTAGAAAATATGTGTAGGATAGGTATAAGAGATTATGAATAAATTATAAAATTTTGTAAGAAAAGTATAAATAGTAATTTGAAAAAGAAACAAACTATTTAAGTCCTGCATAAAAATACATTTAGGTACTCTACATTTATATTAAAATTAAAAAAAAAATGTCCACCAGTGCGAAGCCGGGACGTGCCCCTACTAATAAATATAGAGATATCTGCAACGATGTTTTGACTTTGTATCGATACAAATCTATTGAATATTTAATATAACCTACTAAGTGGAAGAGATTAGGCTGTGGCTGGAACGGATTTGAATTAAATTTAGACAAAGACACGCAATGAACACAGAGTTACAGTGGTTTTAGAGCTTCTGATGTTATTTCTTGTCGGTTTATTTGCATCCGTGGCTCGACCCTTTAATCGTAGGGACGTAAAATCCAGCGGGTTTTTGCCTGATTCAGCCAAATTTAATCCATCAACATCAGCTGTGGTATTATTTATTTGAGCGCCTATTCGTCGACTACACGATTCTAATATGATTTTAATGCAAACATACCGTACGTACAATAGTGTTCCTTTTTCATATTGTGAATAAAATAATTGAAAATTATAGAATTAACTAGTGAATAGTTTTTCATTACGAAACAAAAAATATTGAACCATTTTTTATTAAAATATCTACTTGGGTACTATTACCTATACAAAATTAAATATGGTTGTGTTTGATAATATTAATAGTTTGGGTTCTAAATAGGAATAAATAGACTTCAATTATTACCTATTTATATTATTAAGATTAATAATTGAAGTACATATATTCGTTGGAACTTTAATGCAAATTGAAATAATTTTACAATTCCCTACCATACAGTTCTTTACTGACGGAACTATTTAATAGAAATACCAATGCAGAAATTACTAAAAAATATTCCTAAAATCGAAATCAGACTATTATTCTACAGTCGATCGAATGGGCTACACTATATTAAGTGCATATTGTATATGTGGAAGCTAATTTTGGTTTTTAATTGTTAATAAGCAAAAAAAGATATATTTATTTGTGGTTTGGAATTCTGTTCGAAAACAATATTGGGTCTGCAATATCTCTTACCACAAGTTGGCTTAGATATTGTTAATTTGTTTTCTTTAATTAAAATAACGAAATAAGATTTTATCGTTTTATCTAAATATATATAAATTACGTGTCACGTTGTTTGTCCGCGATGGACTCCTAAACTACTTAACCTATTTTAAACAAATTTGTACACCGTGTGCAGTTTGATCCAACTTGAGAGATAGGATAGTTTTAATCTTGAAGTAGTCATATTTTTATAGTATTATTTTTTACTGCAGATACAATGTTATAGGTCAGTAGTATGAAATTACCACAGCAACGCGTGGCCGGGACAGCTAGTTAGTATATAATATTTTCTTATCTTATCTTTTAAGTAGTTATAAACATTTGAAATTTACTAACCTGTATGTCCAATACTGATATAGAAGGCGGTGGGCCAGACTTCGAAATAGCCGTCAACCATTCCGAAGATAAGGCTGCCCATTATGGCCAGTGAGCAGGTCCAGCCCACTGCTACCAACCAATAAGGGATGTGGACTTTGCACTTCGTTTTGTGTAAGTACCAGCCAACCATCATGCCTAGGAAGAATGATACATTACTAAATTACAAATTCTTGAAATGAGACACAATGAAACGAAAAAAGGGAATCAAACATTTAAAAGCTTTCAACGTATTCGATAATTGATAAGAAAATAAATAGCAATCTTGAAAAAAAAAAGGTTCAATTTGATGTAATGTAAATTCGGTTTATTGTCAGTGATAACGAAACATGCTACTTTCTTATTTAGTACCTAATGAATCTTTGCGACGATCGTATGCTTATTCAGCCGTGTTTGCCTTACGACAAAGATTTTAAACAAATAATAATTGATAGTCTCCGAACACGACAATTACCGATAGACATGGTATAAAATAGTACTACAGGATACGAATCAATAACATTTTAATGAAATAATAAACTCGAGAAAGAAATAAAGTGTGTGGTTTGTAATTTGGAAAAAAAATACGACGTTGAACAAAATAAGAGTCGTATAAAAAACAAATTAGACAAAGTCACTTGACTCACAAAGGCAAACTTGGGCCCGCTGTTACACAAGCTACAAAGATACAATACAAATTGGAATCCCTACGTTGTCTGTAGTTATTGAAATTAGAAATATCATTTCAATAAGGAGCATGTCCGTACACAAGCCGGGAAAGCGTGTTACAGATTTAATTAAAACCAAAGTTATGCACAACAGTAGAGATCCAAGACTGTAAGGAAGGGTTGTAAGTTAATTAAATTCCAGGTGACATATAAATGCAGATTGTTATATGACTACATTTGATAATAAATAATACCTGCTTACTTGGTACAAAGTACGCCTTCAGATTAAGTGCTTTTAGATACTGATTAAACACATCTTGACATGATGTAAAATATAAATTACAACTTCTTACGCTAAATTAAAGATAGCAGCCGGTTTCAATATGAACCTATTGTTAATGTAGATGACGGACAACATTTTACGTTTTGTTACATTTCTGAAATACTAGTGGTCATGGCGGCTTCGCTCGCCTTAATGTCAGTAAATATAGATCCTTTAGCCCTCCTCGATAGATAGACACAAAAATATTTTTTTCAATTTGAATCAGTAGTTCCTAAGATAAGCGCGTTCAGCCAAATTCATCAGCTTTATTTTATTAAGTATAAATATGCGGACTAGGTATTTATAGCTATGTCACATACAATGAATATTGACTAATGAGGTCTCATAGATTTTCTGTGAAGCAATAGTGAACCAGGATAATAAAGTAGTGCTTAGTAGACTTGATCTTATAATCAACGAGCAGGGGATTTACGCAGTTGATTAATTATAGTTAGATGTTCTGTTATTACTCTTATTTATTTGAATTACATTTACCTATTTCATACTGTAAGTGCATTTTCGTTTACTCGAAATCGGCCAATATAAAAATTTTTCACTGACTTGCAAAAAAAACGGGCACCTCTGCTAATTTCACATAGAGTATCTCATTTTGACTAGTATTAAGAAGAATTGAATTTGAAGAAACGAAAGAAGCGTCGGTGGCGTAGTGCGTAAGAGCGTCGTCTCCCACCCGGGAGGCACTGGTTCGATGCCCGCCACGTATCAATGTGTTTTCAAATTTTGAATTCATATGAACGTTTAATTGACGCTTCTACGGTGAAGGAAAACATCGTGAGGAAACCTGCACACACCTATGAAGAAATTCATAGGTTGTGTGTGAAGTCGACCAACCCGCAAATGGCCAGCGTGGTTGACTGAGGCCTAGTCGCCCCTAATGTGGGGTAGGCTCGAGCCCCTCGGTGGGGACATTATATGAGCTGTTGATGAATTTGAAGAAGAAGAATTATAAAGAAGGAAGTGCAGTTTGAATCATCCGGGAGACTCATTAAGACATGTTCATTTCCCCCGTACATTGACGCAATAATCAATTCAAAACTTTACTTCCTTCTTAAACTGGAACTAAGTCAAAGTGAGGTATATACTTTGTATAAAATTAGTAGGGGTGTCCGTTTTTTTTGCAAATCAGTGTAGTTGAATTCTACGAAAACAGATTTCCTTATGGGTGTTCATTACAAATGTGTCATTAAATGGGCGATGGTGAAATGTGTAAAAGTAAAGCAAGGGTTATTTTGTAACGTATACTCTGAAGTACAAATAAACTTAAGTTTAGATGGCTAATTCTGAACAGTAACCTAATCTACAATTGGGTTAACCTAAGTTTAACCGTAACATATTTTTAATTAATTAGGTAGATATTTCTATGCGCAACCAGCTCAATAAGGAGTCAAGCTCCGGCCTTAAAATCTACTCTGTGGATCGTTGACCCTTTAACTACCAATGTGAAACTTCTCCAGAAATAAAGCCTCTGGGCTTATTGAAAAGTTCGAAAGAAAAGTTTGCATTTAAAAGTCTTAAGATATTAACTGATTTTTTTTACCTATTATATGGTATTACAAATTTACATAGAATAAAATATCAAATATAGTTATTTGATAATTCATCCGCGACATAGTTTAAGCGGATGAATTAATACCGACTGTGAGGTAAATCGGTGCTAGTGGGGAAATGAAATCAGAGTGGGACAAAATTAAGTTAACAGTAGTTGACTGTGTTGGTTTGTTTAATTGCGCGGTCAATGTGTATCAATTGCACCTAATAATTACAGTTGATTGTAATTATTATTGTTTTGATTGCTTTATTATCTAGGACAAGTCAATACAACTCAATTTGACTCTGAATTTTGTCGTGCCAACTTTTTATGAAATAATATCTCATTACGAGACTCACTTCAATTAGTTTTTTTTTGTGGAATTTTCCTTTGTATTTTATAACCGCATTAGGAGCTTTGTCGATATTAAGAAGACACACTTCACCGATCCTAAATAAATTGATAGCAGGGTAGAGGAAAGAGAGTCGCATTAGTAGCATGTGCTGAAGTGATATCTGAGTTTTATACAGAACAGCACAAGAGTTCTTTATAACTTCAAGATCTTATTCAAGATTTACTGAACGCAATCTCTTCCGAGACTTTACTAATAAGAGTTAATGCGAAAGGTCTCTTGACTTGCACGACAATGTTACCTTTATTGAATTTTATTGGCGCAGCTTAATACTATTACGAAGGAATGATGAGGTTAAATAAGAATATTCAGTTGCGTCTAACGCTTAAATTCTTAAGATTGATACTTTTACTCACGCCTATTTTTATTAAGTTCAAATTGTTTTCTTGACGTTGAAGACGTATCGCTCCGATAAATAAATGCGCAAACTTAGCTCGGATTTCGAAGTTCCTAACTGAAGCTTCATTTAATCGGATCGGTTTTAATAAAACTTTCAATCCTAAGTATTAATTATCTCTTAGGAAGTCAAAGGGTAATTTTGACAAACTCCAAGATTAACGTCGTCGGTCTGGCTTGTAAAGAAAATTATCGTTGACTTCATTAAGTTACCCGGTTAATTCATAATTTTCGGGTTTGAAAAACATCTTTTCAACGGTATTAGTTGTTTTAAACTATTTTTTAGTTTTGGAATCTTTTCGTCACATATTGAATTAGATACAGGTTTGATATAAGTAGATAAAGAGGTCTTTTGTTCAACAATCGATGTGGATTCCAATAAAGCCTTAACTACTTAAAGGCTGTACGCAATTTTGGGAAATTGGCTTTATAAGAGTTAAAGTCTTTTTAGATAACCCAAAATCATTACGTTAGAAAGCTTTTGTGTTATAAAACAATTTATAGTGTGGACGCGCAGAACCTCAGAATTGCATTATTAGTATGAAACATTTATGATAATATTTTAATGTATAATATAAGCACTATATTACGTGTTTTATACGGTCATTTTCAAATTCATGATTAATTGTTTATTATGATTTAGATATTATGGTCCAATTTTTGCAATCCTTGAAGTTTCTAACTGACCTTTTAGAATAGTGTCTGGAGTGGTTACATGGGTTTTGAATTATGAATTTAGATTCATTCATTTCATCATTTTCAAAGCTTATAAAAACCGTTTAAAAATTACAAAACAAAAAATGTAGCTTACCAATCAAATATGGCCCAATTCTTGACCATGGCTTGTCGTAAAGCGTGTCAAACATTTCGAATGGCTCCTGTATCCGAGCTTTGTACTGGTGCCACACTGAGATGTAGATCGTGGTCGCCCATGAGCTTATGAGCACCACAAACAGCGATACTGTAGCTAGTTTCAGATGCCTGTAATAATTATGTCAGTAGATATTGCACAACCAATGCAAGATTAAGATATTAGTTCCAAGAAACAACGATGCAATAACGTAATTGAAACAACATCACGCAAAAATTACTCCTCGATTGAAATTGCTATATTGATTGACAGCAAAGCAATTTACAACGGATAGACTTTTAAATATTGTTACACATTTTGTAGCAACTGTCTTTAAAAAATAGAATCGACGCGTAATGTTAATTGAATTTGAAATTACTTAAGCAACAACGTCACCTTTTAAATCAACCGGTCACGCAATATGACCTGCTTATACTTACTTAACTGAAATCAACAACAGTATTATGCCGACGACGTAGAACTGGGTATCATTGGCCATGTACCATGACCAGACCATACACATCTCTTTCTGAGAGAACAAGTTGTTGATGTACAGGACGTTCCTCCACCAGAAGTGCTCGCAAGTGATGTGATCAGGGACAGCAGGGTCGAACACGGCTTGATTATAAATATACCTAAAGGAGACTTCTGTAATCCCTATGACAAAGGCGTAAGCGGGCGTTAGTCTCACAACACGATAGAGGAACAGGACCACAAAGGATTTTATCATTCCCAGTATTTCCATCTTGGAGTACATTAATTCTTTTGGTTTGTCCAACAGGTCTTCTTTGAAGGACTGTTGGCTGATCACTGATATCGATAACGCTGAATTAGTGAAGCCGTTTATATTTTTGTTGATGTCTTGTTTGTCTGCAGCCTCAACCTTTTTAGTCTTACGATCCTCGGTTCTCAGGAAGAGCACGGTAACTAGTAGTCCACTGAAAGAAATTATAACATGACAGATAATTATTTTAACTAAATTGTAGTAGGTATTGTAGTCGTTTTTCTACTAAAGTTGGTGAGTAAGCTCGCTTGATAGTAAGAGATTGATGTAGCCTTGCACGCTGCTACCTTCCTGTCGAGCTCTAGAAACCTTAATCATTCAACACAACACTAATAGTCCGAACACACGCTAATAAGTAGTAGGAGATGTGAGGCCAACGTCCCTTTACATCTCTTATAATTTCAACGAGTTCAATTAGATTGGTTTTTAAAAGAAATTTGAAAAACTCATAACTATATTGGATCACTAAAGCAAACACACTCAAAAAGAGTGTTGATTAATTCCTATAATTACGTATAATAAAATCCACAAACCCGATGAGGAAGAAGCTGTCGACGCAGTATGATGCATTGCCGACAGACTGGTACATGAAGTTCCTCTCAGTAATGACCCTCATAGTTTTGTTGTCTCCGATGTAGAACATGGTCATGTATGTATGCACCATTATTACCCAAAGAACGGATAGGAATCTGGCGAAAAGAAATGAATAAAATGGAATTCATCGACAGACATAGGCATTTCCGATTTTGATTTTGCGCCGGTTTTAGAGCCCGCTTTGATAATAAGTATGCCAGTTGGTGAACTTATAGAGCACTCGTATTGAGTGCTATATCAAATGAACAGGTTCAATTAAGTTCTGAATTAGTCAGTATTGAATTATTTTAACTGTCTTGTTTCGACTGTTTTAAGGGTAAATATTAGGAGAAGCCATTGGAACTCCCTATCTTTCTGGTTTTGAAGATAAGGAATCAGAAAATATTTGAAATAGGTACACAATATCGTAGAAGACGAAATGAATCGGAAAAAATATTCTACCATTAAGCTTAGATAAAAGTCGCCCTATCTATAGTAACTTAAGTCTTATAATTTTTTCGATTAGCGATGATTAACTTTGTTAGTTATCCATGTAGGTGAAGAAGAGGACAGTTGTGGTATTGAAATACCTAGATATAATTGATAATGTAAATACTTTACTAAACTACTTGTGTCTAAAATTACTTTTTAGACTGAAATAGACTAGTTGCGCCTATTTATTTAAAGACGTGTGTGGAAGTAGTTCATTAAGAAAATTTTTATTACTAAATAAGTACTAAACGTACTTATTTAGTAATAAAAATTTTCTTAAAAAATTTATAGTCGATCCAAAAATTTGCCAACATCAGATCATCATCATAAAGTGCCTTAAACGCTTAAAGTATAAAATCGGTGGCCTTCGAAACGATTTTTCTTACTATCGAAACTTGGAATCTTTGCTGGATCATAAATCCTAAATGAGTACCATGATTAAATGTTGGAAAACCGATATATTTTTATTGAATAAAAATATAATATATATTTTAAAGTAACAGGAGAAATATTTTAATACTTGGTAATGACTTGGTGTCTGTCTATTATAATAATTGTAAAACCAAAACACTTGTTTTACATAAAATGCAATTATAATGTCTTTAGTCTTTGTTTTGTATTTTTTTTAATATTGGGAGAGTAGTAATGTTAGACATACCATTGTTTCACACACAAAGATTAGAATAAAAGACTAAACTTTACACTTAATAGGAAATTGGAAAATGAAAAATTTGTATTTTACCTTATCCCATGTAGACAAGTTAATGCTCCGTCATTTGGTTTTGCTGTACTCAGAATTGTCCGGCCATTGGATAAAATTGAAAAGGAAAGCAGCAACTCTTCCCACGTTCCTGATAATATAATTAAATACCCTTCAAAACACACACGTGGATATAATTGATCAATAAAAATATTAAAATATTAGTATGTAGTAGGCTTAATAGAGGTAGGTACCTACCTAAATACAATTTCGTCTATATTTTTTATTATTATTTAGTAGTACCAGTACTAAGCCGCGCATAAATAAGGTGCATTACTAACAGAAATTAACCCTGACACTTAGATTTCCGAATAAAAGGACTACAAATCCGTATTGTAGGTACAAAAGTTAAATATTTTTACTTATTATTAATTATTTCACATTATTTCTATCAGACATATGATTTATTAAATTAGACTATGTAATAGTTGTACAGTAAACCGTATGAACCATTTGAACATAGGCTTTAATCGTGCTCAAACTTTTCAGTATTATCAAATTTCAGAACTATTTGCTGGCTGTATGTTAAGCTATTCATACACTTATTGGTAGTTGGCGACCGCAGACTGTTCGAAGAAAGTTCTAACGTAGGGAAACTTCTACTAAGTCGTGATCTGGACTGTCCAACAGCAAACTGTGCCGTGTGGTTTGGTTCGTGCGGATATGGAACATCTTGGAAGTTGTTCAATTTCTAAAGCGTAACACTAGAACGATAATGTTCCACTCAATTGGTTTTAGAATTGTTTAAAAATCTACTCTAAATTTACCACAGCATATTACTGTTTCTAGATAGAGCTACGAGTATAATTATTGGCATATTGGATTACGTTAGTATATTTTGATATATATATACTCTTTATTGCACATAAAATACATAAAAATGGTTGTCTATAACATAGTTTGCAAGGGCGAACTTATATCTAGAAGAGATCTCTTCCAGTCAACCCATGAATATGTGTTAGAATGATCATAGGTAGGCGACGTAAATGCAAAAATTGTTAAGTACTTTTTATTAATAAACAGAATATAAATATATACATAGATAAAGCAATATATATACATTATATATACACGTATAAATAAAATATATAATACTTACTACATACATAATATACTTACACATATAAATAAATGAACAAATATATAAATAAACATGATTAGATACTGAAATGACGATGCTGAGAAAATCGTACAATTACTGAGTGGAGATTTGTGAAAGATAGTACTGCTTATATAATATAGTATATAACATTACGTTAGTTAAATTTTTTAATAAATGAGGAAAATTTACTAACTTTCTGTTAAGATATCAATTTTATCGAGTAATCTTAATTATCCGCATGATTCACTACGTATTTTCGCATAAGTACTTTCACCATTTCAGGGCACTTTGAGTAGGAAATACTTCTTTCATAATGTCATTTATGTAATATTAGTAGATAACTATCTTATTTCTGAATTATATAAATATTGATTTCAATTATCTAAACTTCTGTTTCCTCACTTTTAGAATCAAAATCATAAAGTAGGTATAATAAAATCAACGGATACAGAAAAATAAACAATTCAATTAATAAATTCTGCAAACTAATTATTTAAGTATACAAAAAGGTTTAAAATAACTTTATTTCATACAAGTTATACAATAGGATTTTGAATTATGATTATGCTTAAAATACATTCCCTAATCACGCTAATTCTAATAATGTTAATTTATTAAACATACCTTACCCACCGCCGTTTATAAAGTGAGAAGTTATAACCTGTAATCTACATAGTAAATTACAAACATTACTTACATAAATGCCGGGTAAGATAGTCATTGTTTTCAATTTACTTTGTACTAAATTCCAGGTTACTGACTAGAGGTTTCTCATTAATTTCACTCACCACAATTCTTCCTCCGAATTTCTTTGTCTTTGTCGGTGCATGGCTTCTCGTTGCTATGCTGTATCGTGGTGACATGCTACAAAGAAGAAACATTTTATCACATGCACTTAAATATATGAAAGCTTTTAATAACCTTTCGTGAAACATCCTCCCATTAATATCTAAAATATTAAATATTATTCCGTTAATATTACAACATTCATAAATGACGCGCTAAAAACTTGTGTTATGGATAGGTAGTAGTCAACTTTTCTACCCACTCGTAGTATAAAACAAAGTCGCTCCGTCTGTCTGTTGGCTTAAATCTTTAAACTACGTAACGGATTTTAATGCGGTTATCATCAATATCTAGAGTGATTCAAGAGGAAGGTTTAGATGTATATTAATTTGTTAACGTATAGCTACCAAACAGAACTTTAGGTATACATACTGGAAAGTAGGTATCTACATTAAGCAAAGCCGGGGCGGACAGATTGCTAGTAAATTATATTAAGAATGTAAAAAAGTACATGTTAAAGGTACTACTGGGATTTCAACTAGTTCTGGCTTCAAATTTCTTTATCTGGGTATACCGAGACCGTCGCCGAAATTATTTTTTGTCAGCAGTCTTACTGTGATATAGCGACTTATTAAAAATATCTTTAGACCTCAAATATCTCACAGGAAACCAGTCTATGTGCTTGTCTATTTATTAGAAATAAAAAGGATACTTGTATGTTCTTTGTGTTTTATACTAAGATAAATACGGGAGAGTAGCCAATGTTGCGCCGGTTGCTAAAATATATTAATTGATATGTACATAGGTACGTTCTAAAAATTTATCATTGTTTTGAACTAAGCTACAATAAGTTAGCGGGGCGTTAGTGTGCTCTATAGTTGAATACAAAGCTGGTTCAATTTAAGAGTCAGGCCAATATTGGTTGTTCTTTCATATTATGCCTGATGGTTGGAGGTCAAAGTAGTCTGCAAGGTAGTGTCACTTGTAAAGGGTGTTTTTTTATGAGTGACACAAGTTTAAATCGAAATAAAATAAAGAAATATATTTTTCATATCAATGAAACGGGCTTTATTTGATAGAACATTTTATGACATTAATGTTTAAATATGAATTGCTGCGAAAAGTTTGTGAAAATTGGTGTTCCAGATTGCGCCTTGTACGCGCCAACCGTGGCAGCCACATGGCCGAAGTCATATTTAAACATTAATGTCATAAAATGTTCTATCAAATAAAGCCCGTTTCATATGATTTAAACTTGTGTCACTCTATAAAAAACACCCTTTAGCAAATACGCAAATTATTTCATCAGTTCATAATGGTTGGTTATGTTTGGTTACTTTGATGGCCCAAACATTTGTCAATTATGTTCGTCTGTGCTTCGGAAATCACGTAAAGCTGTTGGTCCCAGCTGCTGTTGCCCGAAGGCAGACGCAACATACAAGTCACGTTAGAGGCCTGAAATTGAGGTTTAAATCATAATAAGGTGGAATTATGTAATCGGGAGGTTGAGACTTAGAAGAGATTAATTTAAAATAAGTACTTTTAAATAAAGGAATATTATTTAGTACAACGAGACAGTAGACTGGGTATCTACTATTTTAATTAATAATCATTTTAGGTTAATAATCAATGCCACAACACTTAGAGCCTAATTGTAATACTTAAGTCGCAGTTGTATAGCGATCAAATTGAATTTTGTATTAGTACTTAATCCTAACGTCTCAACTTGGACCGTAAATCTTGAAGTAATCTATCTTCGTCTTTAAAACCTTTATCCTTATAAGTACTAGTACTTATTAAACTTAAGTGTTTACATTTTGAAACTAATTGCGGTAATATTTAGCTATGATATGAGGAATATTAACTAAGCATATAGAGATGTTTTCGTGAATTAATAACGGTATGCCCTTGATCCTCTATTAATATTTCGTTACATCTACTTTTCTAATTACACGATTATATTAGGATTCTTAACTTTAAAATTCACATAAATAAATAACAATGCAAGGAGAGCTTTTATAAGAGTGATTTCCTCGTATGTACTTAAATATTCCACGATATTGGTTTATCTATGTATATATTTATATTTTGTATATTCATCAAAAGTACTTGACAATTTTTGCATTTACGTCGCCTACTTTACGATCAGTCTAACACATATTAATGGGTTGACTGGAAAAGATCTTTTCTAAAGATAAGTTCGTCCTTGCAAACTATGTTGTTGACAGCCATTTTTGTGTATTTTATGTGCTATCAATAGTATTATACCCACATTTATAACTACTAGAGACCTTCCGCGGCTTGCAATGTAGGTATGTTAACGAATTACATATTTAAACCTTTCTCTTGAATGACTCTGTCTATTTTGAATTAATTTTGGCGTTAATAAACGCATAAATAGTTTTAAAACTAGAAAAAATACACTAGAAAATATCGACCTGCTCCAGGCGGGAATCGAATCTAGCAACTTCCGCAATCCGGGCGGCTGCGTTAACCACTATGTGCCCTGGTAGTAAAGTGGTTAACGCAGCCGCCAGTTTGCGGAAGATACTGGGTTCGATACCCGCCTGGAGCAGGGCGATTTTTTCAGTGTATTTTTACTAGATTTAAGACGCTATCTATTGATGAAAACCGCATTAAAATTCGTTGTGTAGTTGAAAAGTTCTTAGCTTAGGTACAGGACGGAGCGACTTTTTCTTATACTGTGTAGAAATATCTCACAGATTTCGAGTTCCTATGCTCCTAAGCTCTTAAGGTTTAAAAAGAGCTACACAATGCCTCGTCAACATTACGCAACTATACATGGCCCGTTGTAGCGGCGCTTGTAATGGTCGTAATCCCGCCGGTTCTATGAGTTTCAGAGGCGAACGCTAGCTTCTAAGAGGCTTAACTCCACGTGAGGTGGTCGTAAAGGAACGATACGTGTAGGTCATTTTCGTCTTACGCTTTAGCGCTAGTCAGTATAGTGGAAGCACTAATAAATCGTTATAGTAATTTTCTTCTGACTTTTAGTGGTTTTCAACTTTTTTTCCAAGCTACTATACAACATGTAAATTAAATAACCAACACCCTGAATACAGGTGGTTAGGGACAAATATTTTCTGGGTACTTTTTGTTTATTTTGGGTACTCATAGTTTCAAGAAAAAATCGTTTTTTTAAACAAAAAATTTTGAAATAAACTCAGAAGCCGATCCCTAACCACCTGTATTCAGGGTGCTGGTTATTTAATTAACATGTTGTATGGGTATTAAGCAATTTTAATATCTTTCTGGGGGAATAGCCAGACAAAAAGACGCATATAAAGCCATTTAATGGTTTTCTAGATTATCTCAGACAAAGACAGCGGTTCAGACGTAACGAAATATTAAAATAGAACCTATGCCACGATGCCTGAAAGGATATTACTATAGAAGAACGCGCACAGTGCCGATACCATTTCTTTTCCGTTTATAGTTTAATACCTACCTAGTTATTCTAAATAACATTTTCTATGTCCAAAATCTAGAACATTTTAAGCCGCTCAACATTCCATTATACTATGTAAATTGTTCCAAAGTAAAAGTTAAAAGCTCTTGATAACCATACTTTACCTGTTAAAGTAACACAACATTATAATGTATACTATATTGATACTCAAAAACAGAAAGCTTTTCTTCTAAATAGCCTTTTACATACTAGCCAAATACTTCTGTTCAATAAATGATTACTTTTAAATAGTCAAAAATCAAACAATAATGATAGGAGTGATATTATAGGTATTAACCCTTGCGTTAATGTTAAATCGAAAAGTAGAGAATTTATTAGTGGCGTTGACTGAAAGTTAAAACAACTAACTATCGAACTATTTATAGAAGTACTTAAGTATTACAAACATTTTTGTGGTTTCCGTTTTCATGAAGGTCTTCGAGGTCATCGACCTCGTGCTCTATCCGAAACCTCCGTTCAAGGTAGCCTTCATACAGGGACGCAGCCAACATCAGCAGGATTACAGCTAGAACCACCGAGCTGAAATAAAACGAAATCAAAATTAAACCTATTATTTAATTACTAATATTATACAAGTTAATTACTATAATTATATTATTATTATTTTTCTCAAACATGCATGGAAATATTGTCATTATTTTCGAAAAAAGAACACGCGAAGTATCCAATTTACGGACAAAGAAAATAAAATCCATTGCTAGAGCGTTTTTTTAATTTCGAACTACAACGCTCCAGCAATGTGGTATGAAACGGCGTGCTGGAGTTATTAAATACTCTTTGATTGTATCTCTTTTATTAATCGTGGTATACCGTATACCGAAGTCTCTTTTCTTAGTACAAAATGCGTTCACGTGGCTGTATAAATGCGTTTATCTGAGGCCTTAGTACGAGTTTGTTAGTTTTCGAGCTCAATCAAAGGTAGGTATCGTCTCTTTTCATACATTGCCCACTAGCGCCCCAAGCGTAAACTATCAGAAACAGTGGCCAATGTATGAAGAAAGACAATACGTTTGATAGAGCTCGAAAACTATCAAAACTCATACTAAGGCCTCAGGTGATAAATAAAAAATTGGCGACAAAGCTGAAAATTCGTCTTGATTTGTTATTTACATACATAATATATTTATAAATTTAATAATTAAAATGAGTTCCGACGGTTCAGAGAGTGAAATGGAGATTGATTGTACTTCACCAGATTTAAACAACAAGCGACCGGATTCAAAGGCAAAAACATAAAGCAATTTTTAATAAAAACCCCAGATGATATTATATTTAGCGATAAAGGTAAAGTATGTTTTATTTCCCTGCATTCTTTTGAGAAAAGCACTATAATTGCCTCGGCCGAAATGGCAATTGCCTGTCTCGTATTACTGAACTCCTCGCCTGCGGCTCGGCCTTCAAACTCATATTCGACCTGCAATTGCCTATATCGCGGCCTTTGCAATAATGTACTATTCCTACCCTGCTTGCAAATTTTTTGGAGTTGGTGCAGTATGCCTTGATATTATCAGATTTTACGGCCGGCCGCCCGCCTGAAACCAACTCTCCTTGGGAACGACTGCTATCTATCGACAGCACCCGGGATCACCAGCTTTTCGAAAATTTTTCAAATCGATTTCCTCCGAAGCACGGAGGAAAATCGATTTAAAAATTTTTCGATCACCCATCCGAGTACCGACCGCGCACTTGGTTGCTTAACTTTCGTGATCGTTACTAAGACCATCGACCTCCTCAACCTAAAACTAATCATGCGTAAAGATGTTTCACAGAATAATTTATTTGTGCAAAACAATCGCAATTTTTCACTTTATTCTTTACGCGCCGCGGTTAAAATAGAACAGGAACTAAGAACATGTAGCCCATCCACTCCACTTATAAATCTTCTCTGAGCAACATTTCCCTGTGGGAATGATATTAAAATGAAGAAAAATATCTGCTATAAAATACATAATCTCGCAAAAGATATTTCTTGTATTCGGCTTAATTCATGACAGATGAAGGAGGCGCATTCCTCACAATTTTATTTATGGTAACATTGTCCGTTATAGAAGAGAAAAAGGAACGGAAATATCTCGTGATTTGTGCATTTTTTTTATTAATATTTTGGTATCTCATCGACCATAACATCTGCTGCATATTTTGAAACGTGGAGTTATTATAAAAACTTCACTTTTAAGCTTTTACGCAAGATTGTACTGCAATTATGATAAAAATCTAATCGATTTTTTGTATGTGGTAAGGATGAATACAATATTACGCCTCCAGGCTCTATCATATTTATAAACAAATATTAATCTGATCTACTTTCACTATCAAAGTTTCGTAGTTAGAACCGTTCTGTGATGTGAATCATTCGTAAATATGAGTCTTCGTCGTAAGGAATTTTCCATGGTTTATTCACCGAAACATGCAAAATTAAGGACGCTAGGAGAAAAGAATAAAAGTAAATTGAACTTTATATAAAATAACATAGAAGTAACTTTTTATGACTTCTGTTGGAAAGTTGCTGTTTTGAGAATGCTAGGTGCTTAGGTTATTATAAATACAACACATTGTACCAAGGGAGTTGCAAAAGGATTTTTGTAGATGAGCGAGTGAACATAATTAGCTGTTATATTTAACAGCTAATTATGTTCACTTGCTTATTAGCAATGTAAATATTCACTTAATCTTATTATTATCAGTCTATTTCTGTATTAGTCTCTGATAAGATTTAGGTACTATCAACACGTCCGGAAGCCTCCTCGTCGTGGACCCTGGTAACGTGGTGGGGCAAATTTCTCGGCGGGTGTGTGGCTTTTGATTTCAAGTGTGTCCCCTTGGTATTCAAAGTCACATGCCATCGTCGATTTGTTTTTGTTTTCCCACCACGGCTAGTTCCGGACGGACCTTTTCAGGGCCACGACCACACCCGAAGTCCCCCGGGTGCGGTCCGATGGGTGCTCCCAGTATCCTCGTCAGGAGGCCTAGACGAGCAGCGTTGGGACGGTCTGGGTGTAATTGCGCTTACGTGCGCAGATCTCGAGCCGTCCCGCAATAGCGCACTGAAGGTCAGGCCGGGGAGGATGTTGAGTGGGTATAGAGGAAACCCCTTTACCTCAAGTCCCACATATCCCCTGCGTAAATACCCCGCAGGAACGATGCGTAAAAGAGGCGCATTTGACCTCCCCGTCAGCAAAAAAAAGGTACTATCAGAGGTGGATTGGAAGAGATTTCATTTAGAAACAAGCCATACCTTTTGTACCGTTTATAATTTAGTGTTTTCAATATTTTCAATAAATAAAGTCACATAGGTATTACCCTTATTCGTCGTATGCTTTTTCATCCTCTAAACCTTCAAAAATTATGTTTGATGACGGTTCACGTGTATCCAAAACTTCGTGTAAATATATATCACCTAAGGATTTAGCTGTCATGTGATATGTAGATCCAATTACAACGGAATCAAAAGGGATAAATGTATATCAATGTGAGTACGGTACGCAAAGTTTGTGTTCAATAAATGATTACAAATCCGTAGCATCTGGCAGATATTGAAACATTCACCACTGTGGATTTCACAACTATGTATTTTGGAATTCGTTTATTATTTAAAAATAGGTACATACATAAAATCACGCTCTTAATACTAAGGGGTTGAGCAGAGCTTTGATAACATTTGGTTACATATAAAACCACAACTGGCTGTATGGGTCATGTGACAGGTCGCCTACATAAATGAAGTAACAAGCCCATTAAGTAACAAACCTCACTGAGCCAACAAACAAAAACAAACAACCAGGACAGATGTTACACTCCAAATCATTAATAATAGTAGTAAATACAATAACATTTTACACTTAAATATTTAAAATTTATTCAAAATATTTGTGTTTTATTTCAAAAGTTGAAGGTAAACAGCGGTTTAACAAAACATAACAGTAAACTAAATGGCATCTTCTAAAGACGAAAATGTTCAACGGACGCTTTATAAAGCTAAGTGAAACAAATTACTTTTCAGCTCAGTACTTTTGAAGTACATGTACTGTCATTAAGACCCAAATGCTGGCTGTGCATTTTTAATTAAGAAACGGAGTTCTTTGTCCAGCGACTATTTATTATGATTCATGAGAAGTGTGGTACAGACACTACGGCACAGATGGTGCGCCGTGTATACAAATGGAAAGCTCTTTGTGCTCTCTCGAAATTCTAAAGACTAGAGTCGTGATAATAAAACTGTTGTACGTGTATGTTGAAACTTGTATGGGTAGGTGAGGAATAGAGTATTTTGTCCAGATTATTGACAATCAACAGCGCTACTAACATTTTTAAAAGCATCATAATTTTAATATGTTTGTGAACTACCGTAACACTGTATTTAGTAGCTGTCTGTAAACATTGATTGATGGCTCATCAAAATCTTTCAAACATGGTCTGTGCTTCGGAAGGGTTACCTAAGTCGCAATTGTTTCTACCAAAACCAAGCTTAGCCATTGTTATTTACGGCCCTTAAATAAACACGTGTGTTTCTACCTTGTAGAACAATGTTGAGCAGGTGACCAATCATAATAAGCTATATGCATTCAATTTAAAAACTAGGTCATCGCCGCAAAATAATTCGGTTAAATCCAATCAAGCGAATCGTCCCTCTTTTCGCTTTTTTTTGATTGATTAGTCGCGTCTGTCGGTTGTCCGAACAAAATCCTGAACCATTCAATTTGTTACTTGAGGATTGGATATTTTCGCAATGGTAACGTAAAATGGAAAATATGTTTTATATAAATATATTAAGATAAAGAATTCCAGATTTTCGAATGAAATAAATTAGAAGTAGACGTTGTATTTGTCAGTGGTTTGAAATAGGAAACGGGCTTCTGTTTAATCAGAGAAATAAATCTATTGTGACTCTCGGCGCGGCGTATAACGGATTTAAAAATAAATTTAAAGCTTAAAATTATGTTGAACTTTGAATGTCGTCACTGTTATATAGAAAAGTTCATTTAAATACGATTTACATGTCGCGAGACTCCATTTTTAACTCAATTTACAATTTATTGTCATAGTTAAATATTACTTTTACATTTGCAAAATGCGATAACTACCGCGAAGCCATTTATTAAGAATAAGACTTCAAATGGAATCTTTTGACAGTAGGTACGAGTTGAATTCGCTATCTACTCTCGATTAAAACGGTCAGTAACTTAGAATTTGTTCTTTTCTCACAACTTTTAGACGACGATAGAGTCGCAAGTGACGCATGGTTTCCGGTCCAGAACTCGAAACTGCTTGAATAATGAATTACAGGGGTTTACTTTGGGAACTGACATACCCTATGATGTGAAACTTCTTGTCCGCGTAGATGTTGTAGTTGCCGGGTACAGGGCGCACGCTGACAGTGTGCAGACTGGCGGACAAGCCGGCGGCGGCAGCACGCGCTGACGCTGCAGATTCAGCCTCCTTTATGAACCGCTCCACATCAGGCACTGTACACGACGCTGGCAGACACTCCCCCACGAACACCTGCCTGCCCTGCAGGTAGAAGAGGATTTGAAAAATGTAAATCAAGATCAATTGTTAATCAAGAAACGATCAACCGTTTTGTAATGGGTTAACAAATCTAATGAAAATATTCCATAGTATTTTCTGGGTACGGATCAAAGACATCTTTCTACGAATAAAATAGCAAAAGGAAAATCATGCATTTACTAATATGAATGTTGAATACGACACCAACTATGTCTGACCCCAAGTAGTATTAATTAAGTCAGTATATAAGGAATTCTTAGTTTAATTATATAAAAGTTATTACTCGTCAATTTTGGGTGTTCATTCGCTTTTCATGGTCCCAACATTGAAGTTTCATAAAAATATAAATTGTAAAACTTGCTCTTAGCTAAAACCCCTATTTTCAAAATACTTTTTATTTATAAAGGTTAGATGTGTCACTGATTGGTTCATGAAAATCGATTTGGCCGAGGAGAAAATATAAGGACTCAAAGTTTTTTGGAGAATTACAATCAAACTTTGTTAGATGTACTTATGTGTAATGTAATGTAATATTTTATTCGATCTTTCGAAGCTCACATCTAACGCCACACCTACGAGATAAACGTTCTCGATTTAACGCTGGAAATGCATTTCCAATTCTCTGACCATTTCAACAAAACTCAAGTAGATAAAAGCTTAAGTTGGTGTAAGTACAGAATGCTAACTTCGATTTTCGTAAGTTACTAAAGTATTGTCACGCTAAGTGCGCACAAAGGCGTCGTCATAACGTCAATAGTGGCACAAAGAGCTACTCTACCAAACAGTATGTTTTGGACAGCGACAAAGATTAAACTCTCAGACCAAATTCATACCGACACAAAGTTGTGTAAGCGCGTACGAAGACCAACTTTTCTATTAAAAGTTCCATCTGTGAGCGATGTCATAATAAGTTGAATGAATGGTATTGGCGGAATGAATTCTTTCGTGACATAAAAACGTTGTACCCAAAGTTGTACCCGTTCTACCTGCAACGTATCATGGACCTGTAACTTTTTATTTAATAAAACTCAATTACTACCGGAATGCCCGCCGCTTTGGAGCCTAATGGTTTAGTGTGCGATGATGGTAAGAGGCCTGAGGGTATGACCCTCGTTCCCTGGAAGAAGGGAAAATTTCTGGTATGGGACGCCACTTGCGCGGACACCTTAGCAATGTCCCATATTCCAGCTACCTTAGAAATGTCCGGATCGGCTGCAGCTTCCGCTGAATCTCTCAAACGGCGCCAATACGATGGTCTCTCAGGAGATTACTTATTTGAGCCGTTTTGGGTAGGGACCCTGGGACCATGGGGTCCAGGAGCTCACCGACTTTTTCGGGATATTGCAGAGCGGCTACGTGAGACAGTTAAGTGACAATAAGGCTGGTTTTAATTTCGCTTAAAAAAATAGTCTCTCGATTCAACGAGGTAAGGCAGCCAATGTTATTGGTACACCTCCTGTTTCAGACGACCTAGGCGAAGTCTTTTATCTGTAACATAGTAGTCTATAAGTTTTTTGTATCTAAACTAGATACCCTAGTTTCCCTTTTATAACGTAGATTTGATTTGTATTTGGAATTAGATTTTTACGGCCAACCGCCTTCCTAACATCAACCCTCCTTGGGAACGACTGCTATATTTCGACAGCACCCGGGACCACTAGCTTAACATGCCTTCTGAAGCATGGAGGAAAATTGAGTTGAAAAATTTTTGGTCACCCATCCGAATACCGACCGCGCACTTGGTAGCTTAGTTTTCGTAATCGTTAAAAGGAACAAAATAGACCAGAAATGGCGATTATTGCAATATTTTGACAGGCTAACATGTACTTAGCTACTTTAAAAATTGGATCTGGATTCGAACATTGTAATCTTACTTACCTCTGGTATATGGTCGGCGTCAAGTGTGATGTTGATCTTGACAACGTAGAAGGCGGCAGCGAAGGGCGGCGTCTGCTCGTAGTATTTCTCCAGCTGTAGGTCCCGGCACTCCATCATGGAGCCCAGCCAGAACTCGTTGCCGAAGAGCATATTCGGGTTGTACTGACCCGAAGCGTCGTACACTGAAACAGGAATTTTTTATTTATTAAAAAGTTCTTGAATTTTATTCCACTTCAGTATTACAGCCAAAGGCCACTCTGAAGTTTTTACTGTTAAAGTTTTTTACATTGTTTGACTTTTTATACTGAGAAAAAGGCTAGGAATTTTCTTTTGACGAGGTGGAAAATATCGTAAGTACTTTTAATTCTCGTCAAGAAAATATAAATTAATGAATAAAGTACCTACTTTCACTCTTGTCCAAAATTATTTTATAAACCAAGCACCTAACTTATAATAAAAAAAAACTTATAAAACGAACTAATGGGGCTAAAAGTTAGCCTTTTAGCCCCGTTAGTTCGTTTTATATGTTTTTTTTCTCGTTCGTAATATCACTTTCCATTCATTTCCCAATAAATGTTTGATCAAAAATGGAACATTCGAGTCGTTTTAATCTCCAATGCTCTTTTTCAATTATGATCTTATAAAATTACTGTTTTATTAAATACATTTTCGAAGTGTTCATTAGCTTTTAGGGCTCATCAAATATGCATCGTGCGCTAATGGGTGGTTGGCGCAAAATTGTTTTTACGTGCAACCGCGAGCACCTATGATAAACATGAATTTACTTGTCCCGACTGAAATATTGAAAATTTAGTGCTGAAATGCTCAAACTTTTAGCATATTTTCCGATTTACGGTAGTAAGATAGTATAGAATACTTTGAAAATTCATTCACTTGAATTTTGTGTACGATAGCTGTTATTTTCATAAAATAATTGAATTTATCTTTAAATTAATAAAAAATCTTACTATATTGAAATCGTCATCTTAATAAATGGATATTTTCGTCGCCGACGCCGTCGTGGTGGAATGGTCAGTATAACATCAAGCGATCCGGGTTCGAATCCTGGTAGCGGCAAATGTTTGTGTGACGAACACGAATATTTGTTGACGAGTCATGGACTTTATGTATTTATGAAAGTTTATTTGTATATCTAAAATTATTATGTATGTTAAAAAAATTACCGCTATCTAGTATCTATAACACAAGTTCTTAATGATACTTAATTTGGGCTAGATAATTGTAGAAAAATATTTATTTACTATAAATACGTATTAATTTAGCATCGATAAAAATAACTTCTCTTCCGTTTTACAATTTTCAGCTTTCTCACGTAAGTATGTAACACGTTTTGTTAACTAAAGTTGCTTGTGCCCGATAAAAACTTCAGTTAAAATAGAACTAGTAACTTATGATTCACTTACAAAATTTTGTTTTATTCGTTTAAATCGTCTTGTGTTAATAAACATTATACACACGCCACAACGCCGATCGTCTTTTGTTTTGTTTTTAATACATTTTTTATGATTATCTACCAACCAAATAGGTTTTATTCGTTAAAGTACAAAACGTAGCGTTATAGAATCTTTTTGAATTAAGAAAAGTTATTAACCTATCGTTGTGAAGATTTTATCACTGTATTTTTTTATTAGTCTTTTTCATGTTCTTTTAGCTGTCTGTACTTAATTGTTATAGGTATAGACCCGAACAAGGCAGTTTAACGAATTAAAAAGCTACAGCGATTTGAATTTGGATCGAGTTCGAAAAGGGTTTTTAGAAAAGGTAATTTAGAAAAGAGGTTTTAATGGGAGCTTTTATTTATTTAACCAGTTTAATACTACCATTACAGATAATTCCAAGGCGATAGTATTTACAACTAACTACTTTTAGCATTTAACGACTGTAATCCACTGTAAAGTATTAGAACAGTTGTCCATGTAGGATATAAAATTAAAGTCCATACAAGTCAAAGCTATACCTACTATTTTAATATGTATATTCAATGAACACAGTTTACCATTCATCGCAACTACGTCATGAAACTTTTGGAATAGCGCCAGCGTACTGCTCTCCTTCCGTAACTTGTTCTGGTTCATCAGCTCACTGACTTTGACACAAATTTTAACGATCATTGTTAGGCCGTAGAAGTGTTACGTAAGAGAGTAATGATCCGAAAGCATAAGGCTAGTCTGCATGGCATTAACAGCACTACTAACTCCTTAAGCTTTTTTTGATAATTATTGTCATTTGCCGCAGAATATTTTCAGTGTCAACAGGTTATTAAGAAGGCAAAGACCTTGTATCCTTGGGTTCTCAAGCGTGTAAGGCGAACCTTCCTAGAGGATTTCTAGTTAAGAAGTTACTCTCGCAAGTGAGTCTCTTTGTCGACTAAGTCTCTTCGAGTGGAAGTTTTAGTTTGCACATGCTAAGTGTCCATTTAAGAGGCTTACCTCACAAAGAGTTACAAGTAAATGAAATGTTTTAAATAATACGAAACACATGCCAAAGACAACTCATAAATTATTTACGTTGAGACGACGGCCGGACATGAAATATGTACAGAGTAGTTACTCCAGAAAATCAATCTACACCAGAAGGAGGTATTCTAATATTCACTGAAACAAAGGTCATGAAATTTTAATTCGGCGAAGCATCAATTTTAAGGCGACCGCTCCTTCGTAGATCCATTTTGAGCCTGTTATGTTCTCTAAACTGTACGTTTACGTGAATAGACTTATTTATGAACAGCCGTCCGAAGGCGCTAGGTTGGTTTTGTAGCCGGTTGGTTTCTACTATAATATAGTTTTTCCTTTCTACTACTAGTACAAATTCCATTTTGCAATATCAAAACTAAGTAACAATAATTAAGGAAAAAAATGCTTTTCCCAAGGAGCGAGACCACCGTAACGAACCTCTTATTATTTTGTCTTTCAATGGACCTAGGACTTGCTAGATAGGAGCGCATGAAAACTATTTCTACGCAATTGAATGAATCAGCCATAGACATTGTAAACGACCACGCCACTCCACGCCTGCAGTGTGACGAATCCTTTATGATATTATTTTAAATTATATATTTTTTTTTATTATCTAGTATTAATAACACATGTTTTAATTATACATAATGTGGGGTGTGTAAGCATGGAAATGTATAATACATTATTATATTTCTCGTTTAGTATAGTAATATTTATTACCATAAATGTCTCTTATCTACATTTTAAAAAAATCCAAAATTTATTCAGTCCCAGAAAGCATCGTTGTTGATAAGTAAGTGTCACTGTATCGCTTCTAATCTTTGCATATTTCAAGCTGCCTTGGAGTATTTTTTGTTGCGTTAAATAAAAAATGCCGAAAGCAACCTTTGTCATACTCGAGGACCTCTTCAATAATATTCTCAATAAGGTGTTTCAAAGTAAAGATCGGCACGCTTTTCCTTGTATGAGGGGTCTCTAAACGGATGAATAATGTTACTGTCATCACTTTCGGCCCTGATGGCTGTTTTACATCTACGTATATTGCAGTGCGGATAAAAATGAAAGATATTATGCGTCGGTAGCCGAGCGTACAGGTAAGTGGACTTGGTGGTTTGTTACTTTCTTGTAGACGTAGTATAGAGGAAGTCTTGTAATCGTCAAAAAATTCGACCTCGAGATTTTGGCGGATTTACACGTTTTGGCGCAAAATTTTCACAATTACACGCAAAAATACCGTTTTTGGAATTATGTCTGTGTGTGTGTCTGTGCGTTAGCACGATAACTCGAGTATGCTTTAACTTATTGAAACGAAATTTAACATGCATGTATGACATAAAAATTTAAGGTTTCTATCAAATTTTGAGTCGTCGATCACGAAAGTTAAACAACCAATTGCGCGGTCGATACTAGGATGGGTGACCGAAAATTTACTATGCATGTATGACATCAAAATATAAGGTTTCTATAAATTTTTGAGTCGTTTCCGGTATACGAGAAAGTCAAGGGGAGACCACTCCCGATTTTTTTCACGAGATGGCAACCAAGCTTGCGGCCCTCCTGGTGTTAAGTGGTTACCGTCGCCTATAGACACTTGCAATAAGGGTAAATCACTTAACACTGCAAGTGCGTTGCCATCCTGGGGACTAAGATGATATGCCTGCCATGCCCAGTAATTACACTGGCTACCTTTCCCTTCAATCCGAAACACAGCGAACTGCTTCACGGCGGAAATAAGAAAAGCGTTGGTACTTACCCAGACGACCCTACATATGGGTCTACCACCTAGTTAAATCCAATGCACAGATTTTTATAGAACCTGCCTTGAAGGCAGCGGCGCGGGGAGTGACACACGAGCGGATCTACTTCCTCTAAAATCTTCATAATCATATCTGAATTGATTCAATTCCATTGTCAAGCAATCTACTATTGTGTCCGCAAAAGCCCTAAAGGGGTGCAAAACGAAAACTTTCCGGTTTGCATAATCTCTCGCTATATTAAAAAGAAATTGGTAATTCAGACGGACTTCCAAAAGCCGTATACTTAATAACTTTTATATAATTATCACTTGTTTTCTCTTTTGTTTCGAGCGAAGTTAGAATAAAGAGAAAAATAAATGTACCTTGTTCGCTTATTCTTGTCGAGTTCGTTTACAAACCTGACCTTTGTTAGCTTCAATGTGGGTTGCAAATGACACGGGCATAAAGCAATTCATTAAATGTGTGGTGATTTTTTCTATTGTTTTTTAACCGACTTCAAAAAAGGGGAGGTTCTCAATTCGATTGGTATGGTTTTTTCTATCTATGTAAACCGATTACCCGAGATTTCTGATCTGATTTTTATTTTATTAATTTCAAATTTTAAATCATCTCTTAATATTGTCATGAAGGCTTCTTAGCCGTTATTCCACCTGAGGACTGAAAATTACCACGATTCGTGATAATGTTTGTCTTTCTGTGTTATCACATAAACATTAACCCCTACCAAGATTCGAACCCGGATATGCAGGCAGTAGCGGCGTAAGGAGGGGCGCCCTGGGTGCCAAGCAGCAAGGGGTGACAACGCCCGAATAACATTTAGTACCTAGTAACGGCGCCAACATTTTCGCTAAAATACGATTTATCAAATCATCCTGCGACATTTGGAGATAAATTAATAACGAGATCTCTGCCTGCCCCTATGGGAGAAAGGCGTACCTTTAATGTAATATATGTTATCACCGTTAATACTAATCACGCACGTCGCCTGTAAGTATAGCTTCTTTCAAGTTGATTATTTAAATAGGCACGTAAAGATAATGCCGCTTGGATTATTTCAAGTGCTTTTATCTCGGATAAATCGATTTCACGCTCAGTTAGCGCCACAAAGAAATGAGATAAAGACACAAACAACGTTCCTTTTTTATTTTTAGTGTGTTGGAAAAAAATTCAATAACTCCGAACAGACTTTTACTTAAAAAGGTTGGTCGGCTCATCAATTATTCGTGGAAAATGGGAAAATGTATTGCTAATGACTGTTCTAATATTACAAGGACGTTTTAAATGTTTTTATTTTTAATTAAAAATGTTTTAGGAAATTGCGAGGATAAATAATAAACCGCGACAATTAAGAACACCCTTTTCTAAAACTGGAATCGAACCCAGCATCCTCCGCAATCCAGACGGCTGCTTTAACCACTATCAGTGCTTGTTCCTTATGTTTTAGGGTAAAAATTGTTTCACCAAATCTTCGAAATGTGCACTTCCAAAAATATTTCGTTCGTATCTTAAAACGAAATATTTTTTAGATGAAACTATAAGGTAGTTTCATCTGAACTGAGCGTGAAATATTTGTTATGTAATAATTTTTGCGTTTACAAACGCGCAAATATTTTTAAAACTAGGAAAAAAAGGTTTTTTTGTTTTAAAAATAACGCAATAAACCGCTTTCTGATTACACCCTATTAGTCTACTTTCATGTAAACTATAGCTGAATACACTCAATACAACAGGATTTACAATCGCTTCTAGAATGTCCACTCTTCGCTTGGTGCTTTTGATCGCTAATATCACATTATCTCAACCATTATCTAGTACTTAAGATATCTTTACAACATTACCTATAATAATATAAAAAAAAATCTTCATCGCTTTCTGTATAATTAAATTATTTGATACCGAAACTCCAATATCGTATATTTTATGCTCATTCTATAATTCAATAGAATCTCTTTGATCCACTTAACTAGGGTATGGGAACATGTGGTGTACACGGAATAAAAGGTCTTAGTTAAAGCAACGGTCTTCAAAAGGAAGCTGCCGTAAATAAAACTCAACGAGTTGATTACCTTTCCTTAAGGGATCACTCAGACCAGGAAGCGGTCAGGCGGTCAAGCGTTCAAGCGGTCAAATTCTGCGTTCTGTTTCTATAGGTTGGCCGTCGCGGTCTGTGTGTGCATGTCTTAGTATTGCTAGACTACACTGAAAAAAAAACTTGATAGCATAAATTAAAAAAATATTTATGGGTATCAAGTAACTTGTTTATATACGAGCGTACAAAGTTTTGTGATCGCGGAAATCAAGTCATCTTGATTGAAAAACTGAACAAGAAACAATGTAGATTCAAATAAGTAATTGTCGGCATAATCAAGCCTGGTCATTATTATTATCAAATGCACCTTGTAAATTTTACTAAGACTTTTAAATCTTAATGAAGTTTTGTGATGACTATAATAAAGTCACTTATTTATTTATATAATGTAAAGTAAGGTCTAAATGAGTAGCTTGATTCACTTTATTATGTTATAATGATAATGTGAAACAAATAATTATCGACATAATTAAGTTATGTCATTAATATTATCAACTGGACTTTGTGCATGTTACTTAGACTAGGTAATCTTAATAAAGTTTTCTGATGGCTGTAATATAGTCACTTATTTTTCTTTATCAATTAGAGTTTAGTCTAAACAAGTAGCTTGATTGATCTTATTAGGTTATAATGATCTATATATCTATACTATATAGGCTAATAAATACAATAATTCGCTCATGTTTATTTTAACTGTATAGAGGACTGTAAATAAAAGACATTTATTTGATATTTATACGTCTGTCTGTATTATTATAAATTTCAAATACATAGTAAATACTAAAAAAAAGCTTTTCTGTTTCAAGAGTAAGTATGGCTATAACATACACAACATATTATAAATATACAAACAATCTACAGCATAAAACTCTTCATATTTTGAAACTTTATAACAAACTAAAATAATAAAAAATAACAATACAAATTCAAAACTTTCTTACATTCTACATTACTGTTTCAGAAACGTTTTTTCGTGGAAGAAGAATCTTCGTTTTCTAAAGTTTTTCCTTTATACCTCAATAACCCAGAAGTCTCGAAATTATTTTTCAATAATTCAGAAAGGACCTGTAACAAATCATTTTCCAATTTTATTATGTTATTATAGCAGGCAGAGTATTTAATCGTGCTGTATAATATACAAATGACTTTACGGTACAAAAGATACATCCCTTATGTTATGACACACAGACTGACAGGGGAGCAGGTATCTACTCTAAGGGGGAGTACTAGCAATAGTGTCACTTGGCAATTACTAGTTTTATTAAAGTTCAATGCCTTTTGAGAATTGAACCTTAATATAACTTATAAAATCGAGTAAGTTAAGTGGGTAATTACTCTATCTATTCTCTAAATCGATATTGTCTTAAGAGATGAAGCCATTGAGCTGTGTCAAGTTAAAGATACCAGATATAGTGTAGAGTGAACCCATGTTTAGGTAATCTACGTAACATATTAGTATCGGCAGTCGAAACCTATCGGTTAATTATTGCACCAAATCCTCACACTGCACAGCATAATAGACTTGTGAGCAAGTGTGGAAAATAGGAAATTAGGAAGCAGGAACAAAATATAGGTAGGTACTTACTTGCGAAAAGTGGCCCCAACTCCGGGAGCCTCCAGGCTTTGAGTAAATCCATCACTTCATCCATCTTACGGTGATACTGAATACTTCAATTCAATCGCAAACACCTAACTTTTATATTGTTTGTAATATTTTAGGCACAAACACGAATTTACAAGAAGATGCACACTCCAACGGCTCGGAGATCAAAATGAACTGAAACACGTTTGATTGAAAGTGCAAGATATAAAGAAGGAAGATAAGTAGTTATTTGAACTGTCAACGTACATCTTTCAAACAAAAAAGAGCGCGTTCATTGTTATAAAGTTGAGTGATCGAATGAATTATGAAACTTTATTCTTTCAATAATATAATTATTTGAAACCAATAGGCTATATTGTTTAAAATAATAATATTCTTTTTAAAATAAACTAGTGATTTGTAGTATTAATATAGCAACTTGACAAATATAAATAAGTTGATGATAAAATTTTACCATGTCTCGACATCAATAAAGTAAACTTAATAAATTCAACACATTTGACTTGATACACGTTCAAACATTTCAGCTTTATTGCGACAAAATAACGTGATAATTTGTTTGTGATATTTTCTTGAATGACCCAATCAATTTTTTTCCAATCAAGCAAGATTGTAACTTGTTTAACCATTATTTTTTTCAGTGTAATTGCTAACTCATTTAATAACATCTTTGCTTCAATCGGTCAGTGTGACCTCAAACAGCAGAGCTATAACACCGGCAGCGAGCAAAAGGTGGGCTATTTAAGCCCGATCGTCTGCTGAGAGGTTTATAAATTTATAAAAAAATATATAATAAAAAGAGTCATGCAATGGACGAGATGCCAACAATCTTAATAAGAGATTTTGCAGAGGAATTAATTCTACCGTCTACTGTATTATTAATAAATCAGACAATACAGCAAACGCAAAACTGACCGCTTGAACGCGTGACCGCGTGACCGCCTCCTGTGTGAAAGATCCCTTATTATTTATTTTTCAAAGGAAACATACATGTTTTGTTCTCTTATATATAATTTACAGTAGTTAATTCAAGTTACAATAAAGTTTCCATAGATTTAGGTCAGCTTATAATACCCGGACTGCTTAGTTGATAAAGAGCGTAACATCTATCCTGGTTGTCGGCTTAATTTATTGGTTCACTGAAGATTTTTTTAATGTTTAGTTACTTTTTGGGCTTGATGCCTCTTTTGTGTAGGACTACAGGCTGGCAACCTGTCACTATTTTGAGACTCGCATGGGCCCTACTGCCAATGTTTTTTAGGTAAAAGAAAAAAAAATAGTTTATTGCATTTTTTAAACAACACATTCAATAATCTAAAATTTATAAACATACAATCAGGGACAAAGACAACGGAAAAGATTCAGCTCATGCAGTCACGGGAGTGACTCTCTCGGACCGCGCTGGTTTTCAATCTCCCCCCGGCTCTCTATGATGAAACTCGGAAGGTTTTTTTTATGTTACAAGATGGCAAACAAGCTTGCGGCCCACCTGATGTTAAGTGGCCACCGCCGCCTATAGACCCTTGCAACATTATGTGTAAATCACTTAACACCGCAAGTGCGTTTGCCATCCTGGGGACTGAGATGATATGCCCTCCATGCCCAGTAATTACACTGGCTACCTTTCCCTTCAATCCGAAACACAGCAAACTGCTTCACGGCAGAAATAAGAAAGGCGGTGGTACCTACCCAGACGACCCTACATATGGGTCTACCACCTAGTAAGTAGGTGTGACCAATGTTACTTAAAGCTCTGCTTAACCGTTTTGGGAATATGAGTATGATAGTAAGTAGAATCTTTCTTCCACCCTGCTCGCATTTTTTTTGGGATCGATGCAGTAGCATGTCTTGGTGCCTTACTACCATCTTTATAAACGCGATTCAAATTCCACACGGTTGAGTGTAGGTTCGTAAACTGAATCGTATTATTTCGTACCATCATCTTCATGTTACTGATTCGCGTTTGCATCCACAGATGAGAGAGTATTATATCTAAAGATTTGCATCGAAAGAATAAACGAAAGTTATCGCTCGTCTGTTTTTTTACTAAAGCCCATACAGCGTCGTGTTTGGTATTTCTTATTCAATAACCTTTTTATTTGTCTTATATAAATATTATTTTTGTTTATTTTATATTTAAGATTTTTTTTATCACGCTTTTACAAGAATTCTTCATACAAATTGGGTGATATCGCGTTCGTGATTCAACTCTGATCTGAATCGCTATCGAAATTAGCGCCAAAACTGAGTCGCGTAGATACTGTCATAGTACGAATTAACGATGCTATTCAATTAAGGTCTTAAATTGGGTCGCGATAAAAGATGGTGGAAGGTAACTGATATCGAAAATACTGCTAAAAGTGATGGCATTAGATTTTAAGGGCCGGCCGCTTGCCCAACAATATAGCTTGGGAATGACTGCTATCTTTGAACAGCACCTGGGACCACCAGCTTAACGAGCCGTCCGAAGCACGGAGAAAACTCGAGTAAGCATACGTATCATCACCTTATATACAACCTATCACTAGGCACGGAAATCAGAAACATTTAACATTTTTATGGTCGTAACATTATTGAAACCGGCTAGTGAACTCACACACAAATATTACTATGAGGTTCCTCGACTCTTGGATAAATATACGCATTGCATTGAAGAGCGCTCTGTGATTGGTTCGATTCTGTTTTGTAGTTGCCATTTTGAATGTACTGACGTTTTATAACCCCAAACCTCCTTCGAACTTTAAACTTTTTATATGACCTTGCATTTGTCATCACGACCTGTGCGTTGTGTGAGGTTGTGTAATATAGCTAGCTAACTACCGAAGCTGTGCGTTCATTTTAATGTACGCATAGTTCCGATTCCCACTTAAGTGTTGTCTATGAATAGGTTTTTACGACCCTGTGCGTCCACGCGCACTATGAGACTTCAAAATCCTTGCCATATGGCACGCACTGAGAAATGCCTTATTTTGCATAGCATCGTTTTTAGGGTTCCGTACCTCAAAAGGAAAAAACGGAACCCTTATAGGATCACTTTGTTGTCCGTCTGTCTGTCTGTCTGTCAAGACCCTTTATCTCAAGAACGCGTGGACGTATCAAGCTGAAATTCACATGAAATACTCAGGTCTATTGGCCCTTTAAGCTGTGAAAATATCAAACTTCTAAGCCAAGCCAATCAAAAGATACAGCCGATTATGTCGATATTTTCAACAAATTTCCGACACTCGCAAAGGAATCAAAACCTACAGGATACTTCCCGTAAACTCAGAATCTTGAAATTTGGCATGAATCATTGTCATATAATGCAAATATAGAAAAAATTGCGAAAATTACATTTTTTTAGTTATATAATATAATAAACATATTTTAATAAAATGAAACTTACTACCTTATTTCTCACGAACGAATAAAGGTATCAAATTGAAATTTATACCAAATACCTAGGTCTATTGTCCCTTTAAGCAGTAAAAAAATCAAACTTCTAAGTTAACGCGATCAAAAGATACAAGCAGTTTATAAATTGTAAACCGCTACGTTTGTACGGCGGAACTCTCAGTGTGCGAGTCCGACTCGCACTTGGCCGGTTTTTTACTATGATAAGTATTGTTAAATACGGGAATACCGGCGTCAGTTTTTAATTTTGAACGTCTACTTTTGCTTTTGACTACAACAAAATAGCTTCTAGCATGGGTTAGAATGTTATTGCTCGGTAGTAAACATCAAACTTTCACGGATATCTTTTTTAACTTATAATACATGATCTTCAGGTATATAAGGATAAGATTCAACATAGTTCAGATTTGGTTCCTTAGCAGCTCCGTCTACATTACCACAAGTATATGCGTTCATTGCCTAAATACTAAAAGAAATATATTCTATGCAAAACACTATTTCCTTTTTAAAGAACACCGTTCTGCTATAATAACAACAACAATCCGCTTCGTGTATCCTTAACCCTTATCAACGTCGGTATTAACGATTTTAAAGGGGATTCAACGCTGTTCCCGTGGAACACGTGCAACAACCCAAAAGAGGTCATTTTGTATCATAATTAAACATTAATTAGCACGCTTCGTGTATCAGCGTTAAGTAACCGTCGGGTTACATAGGTAGCTATACTTAGTTGCGCTTTTAAAATTCTGTGAATGAGGTCATTCAGACCTTTTTGGAATCTTCTAAGTTTTTGGTCAGACCCGAAAGTTCAGGAGGGGTTTTAAAAAAACGTGTTGAAATGAGTAAGAAAAACTTTGTTTAAATTTTGTTCCTGTACAACTAAATTTGTCAGCGTTGTGATGTTTTATAATGAAAATCTGAATTCTAGGCGTTAGTAATACTGGCTCCTAAAAATTGTACCATGGTTGTGTTGTGACTCCTACCAAATGATAGCTAGCATTATTAGATAACGATTAATTTTATATTTAAAACGAGTCAAATACAACGCTGAGACCAAATAAAAAAGTGAAGACGGAGTGCTGTGGAGATCGCAATGAGGCCGGTAAAATAACACACATGTAAAGAAACTAGACTTTTTTGTTAGAGTCCATTGGCTTGAACGTTCCAAGCAAGTTGCCTCGCTTTAGTAAATACGTCCCTTTTGCAGTCAAAGGTAGCAAAAGTAACCTGGGTCACCATTCCACTATGACTAGACTACAGAGACAATATAATGTTTTGGTAAGAAAGTGTAATGTCGATATCTTTTCCGACAAGCTCAGAAAGTTCAGAGATGTAATTAGATATTCTAAAGGTGTATGAATAGATTTACTGCTTTGGTAACATATAGGTGTGTCGTAGATTATGAAAACAGGTGTTCAATCTCAATAGATTAATTGTGTTTTTATTTTAATTTTGTATTGTCCGCATTTAAAAAAAAAATATCTATAAGTACTTGTTAGCCTTTATTCAATTTGTTATATTATTAGGTTTTTTTTTACATAAGTATTTTATTAATGTAAGACCCTTGTGTCCACGTTTGCATGCCGTGGCAGCCTGTAATTAAAACTGCACTTAGATATAAGCACATACATATATTATGATTAAGTTCCTTTTGTAACAGTTAGTGTAAGTTTTGTTGGTTGTCCTAAATAAATAAATAAACTACGCCTTGCCTTATCAGTTGAGCAGCTCGACTTGAGCTACATGTGTGCTTAACTGTGTAAGTACCGGGCGAGGCGTCGTGTTATCGTAATATTTTGATTTAGAATTATATATATTACCAGGTAGGGTTGATTTCGGGCAGGCCATAAACTATGCTAAAACCTTTAGCAGTATGGTGACACAATATATTTCTAGGTGAGTTTTCTTTTTGTATGGTTAACCTGGTGTTTAGGTTAAAGGGCAGTTTCGGCGGTTTATACGCGCATGTAAGATCGTTTTTGGAAGCGCGTGTAAGCGCGCCTTGTGCCACACGCGCAACTCGTCCGAGTGTTGACGCGCTTAGAAGTCCGTTTAAGCGTGACCCTCTATCTTGATACTGACTCACCAATTACCTCGGAATAAGTCCGTGTCCGCAAGTCCGGTTTCTTAAAGCGCGAAATGAAGCGCGTGTATATTGTATACGCGCAGAAAAAAAAACTGGTCTGAAGCGGCTCGTATAAGTTGCCGTTTCTGGTCTCTGACGTGATTTGTTTTATAAGGCTGGTATCTTTTGACAGCAGCTGGGACCATTAGCTTAACGTACCTTCCGAAAAATGAAGTACAATCGAATTATTGGTTATCCATCCGAGTACCAGTACCAAACGCACTTAGTAGTTTAACTTCTGCAATCGTTATAAATCGCAATGTTGTGTCGCCATCTACGCTCCCAAGCTAAGTTAATAAAATCCTTGTCCGGATTCCTTGGCGTCAATATTACACGTAGGTTATCGTTCCGGAGCATGACTTGAAAATTTCGCAAAAAGTCTTGTTACAGTTAACTCTAAACACAACACAACTGGCACTTTTGAGAACGTAGCGATGAATCAGCAGAGTACATAAAGAAAATCCATTAGCTTCAGCGAAAACTGTGGATGAATTTGATAGGATAACAATAACGCGCAAAATCAAATTTTTGCTGTCGTTAACTCTTAGTGGAAGGGTACCTATAGTGGATTGCCCTTGGTGGGAGACTAATCCAATAGGGAGTCTAAATGCACTCGGTGGGGGCCGCTCTCCAAGACCGGCAGTCCACTGTCTGGTATTTCAGACGGACATCGGACGCGATTGAACGATGCACCCGTTGGGCCCGAAAGAGCGGGCACAGATGGCTTCCAGACGAAAGAAAAAGCTTCGGGATTCCGAGTCGCTGTCGTAGTGTCCTATGACAGGATGCTTGTAGAGATTGTTTAGTGGGTAGTGAGGGGAATGCCTTTACCTCTGTGTCCTAAATATCCCTACATTTGCCTCATACTGCAGGGATGATGCCTAAATTCAAGACACCTCCTTTAAAAAAGGGAGTCCGAATGCCAATATAGCCAGTGTAAGCGGGAACTCCGGTCCTCTGGATTTTATTTCAGTGGGTTAATCACTACACCACCGATGCGGTTTACTATATTAAATAAATTATTTCGAATCGTCAGGATTCGATTCCGGATATCTGAAATTGTTGCAGCGTTACCACCACCCTAAGACGACGAAGGTCCTTAAGTCAACTTTTGGTGAATATTAGGGCAAAAGTATGCGAGAGTTACATACTAGCACTACTAGAAGTTATATCAAGTATAGACTTATCTTCAAACGGGGGCAATACTTAATCGCCACCTTTGTTGTAAAAAAAAAATGCCTCGTTAACAACTCCAACATCCTGACTACTGGCAGGTCACTGATCTTTCAACAGCCGTCAAAAGCAAGGAAAATGCATTAGCACCGAAATAATAGTCAGTATCCTTTATAAACTTGCCAATTTGTTACATTACACACGTGTATGCCTTTAATCAACAATTACCTAATTGTTAATTGATGCTTAGAAAGATTGCCGTATCCGTAAAACAATTGGGGTTAAATAAAATGACGCGCCAATCGATGTAAAATATCCTTACATAAACTAACAATTACTCAGATTGCCGAGATAAATTAGAGTGTACCATCTGTCTTAGCTCATCAGTTGGATTTTTTTTGTGGAAGCACTACATGTATGTTACTTTTTGAATTCTATGCCCATTATATGTAGGCGACAGACATAATGCCAAATGTGGCTTTACATGTAACCACAATAACCTTTTAAAACCTATGAAATTGTCATTTGGTATGCAGAATATTTAAAAAAAAATGAAAAATCCATACTGTCATTTTTTCAATTTCTCAGTGACTTTACAAAACTTGTTTGTACATTTCTAAATTTCTAATATAATTTTGGCTAACTATAGAAACAGGATATTAGAAGAAGCTCTGTAAATTACCATTATGACAGATGGTTAGCAATAACAGTTTAAAATTAGAAATACCTATTAAATTTCATATAATAATTCTTGCTACGGATTGGTGAGTATAATATAAATGGTTAGCAATAACAGTTATTTTCAATATAAAATTAGAAATATTAAACTTTAATAATAATTCTTGCTTTGATTTGATTGGTGAGTATAAACTTACAACATGTAAAAAAATCATGGAAGTTATTATTAACTAAATAGTGTGTATGAAAAAAAATCATTAATTTTATAGGTAAAGACCACAGAAAGTCAGCATGCGTAGCCTAAGGAGGGAAAGAGATAGGATAAGGGACAAGCGCTCCTCAGAACACACGCCATAGAAAAAAAGTAATGAAAAAATGTACTTCAAAAATGCAACCGCAACATTTTACTAATTAAAATTTATGAAGTGTTTCGTAGAATCAGCAATCCGTTATAATCTGGGTGCCGACTTTTTTAATTGCTTTACTTAAAAACGTAATTGCATCCACTGCCGGTATCGCACGTGTTAAAATTGTTACAAGTCGGCACTCGAGGTTGCACTGGGTAATGTTTTGCTTTTAATTTTTTACCATACCACTAGCATATGAAAAGATTACTACCATATGCTGGAGTACAAGTCTGTGATGTATTAAATATGTAGAATAGGTCATTATGTTTTGCACAGCAATATTTTTGTAGAGACTACGGTAGAGCATTCAGTCAGGCTGAATACACATCGATAGCGTACGTATCCCGGTTTCGAATACTGAGAACTGTTTGCATTATAAACACGAATGTTTTAATAACACACCTACTGCATTTATAATCCTGCTTAGATATGAACCAGCAATCTATTAATACTAAGTTTCAATCAAAATCTAGTGATTTAATTCACCACCAATGAAATTCATCGGTCGATATACCTCCTGCTTGCAACTAGGGATATGGAAAGTATCGATACTGTACTCATGAGCAGTATCGAATGGACACAGACACTCAAAATTGCTTACATAACTTTAATTGTTGATCCATGGCAAGAACGTCTGCTTCAGTGCCACTCTTGTTAATAACTGGCGACTAATATGGTTCTCCTACACCCCGCATGCGGGCCCTATCGACTAATGAAAACGGTTCCCCGAATGCGGGCCCTGTGGCACGCGTTTCAGAAATAACTCGCACCTCGCATGCGGCCCCTATCGACTAATGAAATTGCGCCATAATCGAAGTGAAGGTAATTAATTTTAATGATAAATATTTATGCGTGTGTATATATGATTAATAAGTATGTACATTTAGGTGTATTTATGCCTGGTCTTGGTGTAGTTGCGCTCACGTGCGCAGAACCCGAGCCGTCCCGTAATAGCGTACTGAAGGTCAGGCCGGGGAGGATGTTTAGTGGGTATGGAAGGAATGCCTTTACTTCGAGTCCCACATATAGCCTGCGATTGGCACCAGCCCGCAGGGACGATGCGTAAATGCATTTGACCTCCCCGTCAACAAAAAAAAAGGTGTATTTATGTTTACATATAATTGTTAATGTTTCAATGATTATATTGTAGATTTACTGTTTTACAAGTTTTATTTTATGTGTGCAGTAAAGGATTTATGCATCATAAAGATTACAAAAGGATATATTACTTTAGACAGTAAATTTGTAGTATGACTCCTCCTACTTCAAGTCACTGTTAATTTTGATTAGAAACTCATGCCATTTGCTTAAAGGCAGTATTATAATTGCCAACACGTTATTAGCACCGACGTCATGTGGTAACACCCGTATTAGACGGATCGATGTCAGTAATATTGGATATCGCAGTAAATCGTATGCGATATCGTCGGGTTACACATTTAGCAATGCCATTAGGATACTAAATTGATTGTTGCAGTTGCGTCGCCCTGTCTCGGTAAATCTTCTGCAACCACATAATTGCAGCAGCAGGGCGTAGGGTCGTTGCTCTGTGTGGGAAATAAGTTTGCGGCTTGCTAAGTTCATGCTGAAGTTTATTTCAAAGTTCAACTTTAATGTTTTCAGCTCAATGGGGAAGAAAACGCAAAACTTTTTTACAGAGGGCGCTGTGTTTGTTACCTGTCAAAGTCTGTTGTGAACAACAACATCAGTGATTTAAACACAGTTCACTTAAAAATGAATGTTTTTAAAATTATTGTATGTATGTACATACATTAAATGTCTTTTGAAATAATTATATGTCACTTGTGTGCTGAACAATTTTTTTTCTATTCCATTCTAAAAATATTAATATAGGTATAAATGTGTTTACTGGAACACACCTGTTTGTCTGGAAGTAGTTTCAAAATCAGATTCTTTAAAATGCTTGCTGTATGTTCTGGAGTACTTAGTAGCTTTAAAATTTACCCTTCTCAAAGCCTTTTCCCACTTTTTTGTGAGAAACTAATCTGTAGAAAACTTGTGTGTACCGGTTTCTACGCACTGGAAAGCTACACTGTTAGAGGTTGGTGTCAGAGATACTGGCCACTTAACATGTCATAGATTTGTAATCGACAGCTTTGACTAAATTTGATGTTCGTTGTATAAATTTTTTTGTGTTGTCATGTATCTGTACTAAATTTATTTTGAGAATAAATATTATTTGATATTAATTATAAAGTGGTTTACTGAAGTACGTAGTAGTAGCTGTGCTAAATACTCTACTAGAGATAACTTTATCAGGTTATGGGCCTAGTACAGTAAGTAAACTCTGTATAAAAAATGTCAAATCCGTTACTACGAATTGAATCGGATACTCGAATTAACCAAAGATCCGAAATAACGAGTGGTACATCGGAAAGTACAAATACGAGCAGTATGAGTTTGCCCACCATTGAAAAACTTGATGGCAGCTCAAACTACAACACATGGAAGTTTCTCATGGAATTGCAACTTATCCATGATGATCTATGGGAATACACGGAGAGATCTCCAACTACTAGTGACGCAGCACAAGTAAGACGAGATCAGAAGGCACGAGCACGCATATGTCTTATGGTAAAACCTCATTGTTTAGTACATGTTCAACAAGCGAAAACGGCTAAAGAAGCATGGGATGCTTTGAAAAATGCTTTTGAAGATAAAGGCCTCAACAACAGATGCAGACTTTTATCGAGATTAGTGAGCCTGAGGTTAGAGAACTTTAAAACAATGCGAGAATATGTGACAGAGACCTTAACAGTTGTCCAGCAACTCAGAGATCTAGGAAAAGAGATCGACGACGAACTAGTCGCAACATTGATGTTACAAGGACTTACAGAGAAATACCAACCTTTAAAACTGGCATTAGAAGCTAGAAACGAGCCTATTACAACTGACTTTGTGAAAATGAAACTATTACAGTTAGACGACTCTCAAGAAGCCTCGACTTCTACTTCAGCTTTGGCAGCTAAGAAAACAAAGAAGTTTGTTCGAAATAACAATCAGAAGAAGAAACTGAAATGTTATATTTGCGAAGGACTGCACAAAGCCTTAGACTGTCCAAATAATCCAAAGAAGAAGAACGAAGCTATGAACAATTTTGCTTTTGCAACAAGTGAGAAGCTATTTGATGAAGAATGGATCATCGACTCGGGTGCTTCAAATCACATGACCAACAGTAATGTATGGCTGACGAATGTAAAAGCGATTGAGCAAAGAGAGATAACATGTGCGAATGGTGAGAAAGTATTTGCGCAAAGTATGGGTTCTGTGAGTATGAATGAGCTTAGTTTAACAGTGAATGATGTCTGGTATGTACCGAAACTGTCAAATAACTTGCTGAGTGTAAGTGCGATTGTGAAGAAAGGGCATACGGTGGTATTTAAGTCAACGGGTTGCGAGATTTATCTTGCCAATAGTTGCAAGGTAACAGGTAAGGTTGCGGTAAGAGGTTCATTGGATAGAGGTGTTTATAAAATCAAACACTGCTTGCAGGGAGCTGCTCTATGTACCTTGGACAATGCTGAGTTGAAATTGTGGCATCAACGAATGGCACATCTTGGCGTACGTAACCTAAAACTGTTAAGAGACAAACTGGCGACTGGGGTGAGTTTTCCTAATTCTTCAACAAAGTTAGAGTGTGTAGAATGTATGTTAGGGAAACAAACGTCACAACCATTCCAGAAGAATGGAGCTACTAGAGCTACAGAGGTGCTCGAGCTAGTTCACACGGATATATGTGGACCTATGCCCCTAGAGTCTCATAGTGGCTACAAATATTTTATGACCATCATTGATGACAAAACGCGTAAAACATTTGTATACTTTTTGAAGCAAAAGAATGAAGTGTTACAAAAGTTGAAAGATTTTAAGATTTATGCCGAAAATCAGACAGGTAGGAAACTTAAAAATATTAGGTCGGATAACGGAGGCGAATTTGTTAATCGTGAAGTGGATGATTTCCTCAAATCTCATGGAATTCATCACCAGTTAACAATTCAATATACTCCACAGCAGAATGGCGTTGCCGAAAGGGCTAACCGCACGATAACAGAAAAGGCGCGCAGTATGCTACAAGAAGCCGAGTTGGAGAACACATACTGGGCCGAAGCTGTTAACACTGCAGTATATTTGAAAAATCGCTCACCGACCATTGCAGTAAGAAACAAGACTCCAGAAGAAGCTTGGTCTGGAAAGAAAGCAGATCTGAGTTTTCTAAAAATTTTTGGATGCAGGGCATTCATGCATGTGCCAGACCAGAAACGCAGAAAATGGGATCCAAAGAGTAAAGAGCTACTTTTTGTTGGATACTGCGAAGAATCGAAAGGTTATCGGTTGATAGATCCTGCCACGTTAAAGGTCTACAAGGCAAGAGATGTCATCTTCTTTGAAAACCAGAAGCACTCGTCTCTCGTAAAGCAACGAGAACCTACAAGTGTTGACACTCAACAAGTAACCACTACTGCAGAAGTGCCTACAGAACAAGAGCACTCAGACAATGCTCCAGTAGTTGATGGATCAGAGCGATCTGGTGAAGGAGGAGATTCTGAACAATCTTTTGTTGAGTGTCATCAATCAGACAATGTTCAGATGGAACATGAAGGTATGTCTGAAAGAGAATCTACACCGGAGAACGCCGCTGATCTAGATGAATCAGTAGAAAGGAGATATCCTTTGCGGAACAGAAAACCAAAGGAATATCCAGACTACTATCTTTACCAGGCAGCTATAGACAATGAAGGAGAAGAGGAACCTTTGTCTATTGAAGAAGCATTGAAGGGTAAAAATAGTGATTAATGGCGGAAAGCAATCCAGGACGAATTAGATGCCTTAAAAAAGAATAAGACATGGACTCTAGTCGAGCCAACAAGCGGCCAAAATGTTATAGATTCTAAATGGATTCTTAGAATCAAAACAGAAGGGGGGAACAATAAGAGATTCAAGGCACGACTTGTTGCTCGTGGTTTTAAGCAGAGAGCAGGAGTAGACTATTCAGATACGTATAGTCCAGTAGTGCGACACTCTTCTCTGAGGCTTTTATTAGCTCTGGCACAGAAGGAAAGTCTAACCATTGATCAAATGGACGTCAAAACAGCGTTTTTGAACGGAAATCTCTCAGAAACGGTGTATATGAGTCAGCCAGAAGGTTTCCGCGAAAAAGGGAAGGAGAATCACGTATGTTTGCTGAAAAGATCGCTTTATGGGCTAAAGCAAGCCCCTCGGGCATGGAATCAGCGATTAGATGCTGCATTAAAGAAACTGAATTTTCGAGCACTTGATAGTGAGCCCTGCGTGTATATAAGAAGGAGTCAGCACAGGCTGATTATAATAGCAGTCTATGTAGACGACTTGCTGATATTTTGGAACAACAAGATTGAAATGGAGAAGGTTAAGAAGGAGTTAAAAGATTCTTTTGAGATGCGAGATCTTGGGAGAGTAGATTTGTTCCTTGGGATGAGGGTAAAGCAAAATAAAGACTTTATCTCTCTAGATCAAGAAACATATGTAGAAAAACTTCTAAAGCGGTTCAACATGGAAGAATGCAAAACCGTAGTGACACCTAGTGTACCTGGACAACGTCTGGAGAGACCAGGTCCTGAACACATACCGGATAAAAAGATCCCGTACCGAGAGCTGATTGGGTCACTCATGTACCTAGCCGTGTGCACGCGACCAGACATAGCACATGTGACTAGCTACCTCAGCCAATACAACAGCTGTTATACAGAAAACCATTGGATGGCAGCTAAAAGAGTACTGAGATACCTTAAAGGTACTAAAGGTCGTGGTTTAAAATTTTCTTCAAAAGAAACCAAGGCATACTAAGAAGGCTACGCAGATGCTGATTACGCTGGGGATTTGGACAGGAAGTCATACTCTGGTTACGCATTCCTATGTCAAGGAGGAGCCATATCATGGCAATCCACTAAGCAGCGCACAGTAGCCCTATCTACTGCAGAAGCAGAATACGTAGCGCTATCTGAAGCCACTAAGGAAGCAGTGTTCCTACGTAGGCTTGTTGGCGAATTAAAAGGTTGCCCTATGAGTGCTATTAATGTTTACTCTGACAGTCAGTCAGCCATTGCAATAGCACATAACCCGGTTCAACATCACCACACAAAGCATATTGATGTGAGGTACCATTATGTGAGAGAAGCTGCAGCAAATAGTGTGATAGAGCTGAAGTATTTGAATACGGAGCGAATGGTTGCAGATGTTCTTACCAAGCCATTGTTGCGAACGAAGTTTGAATGGTGCGTGAAGGGTTTGGGCGTAACACAGATTTATGGAAGCTGTGATTAAGGAGGAGTGTTAGAGGTTGGTGTCAGAGATACTGGCCACTTAACATGTCATAGATTTGTAATCGACAGCTTTGACTAAATTTGATGTTCGTTGTATAAAATTTTTTGTGTTGTCATGTATCTGTACTAAATTTATTTTGAGAATAAATATTATTTGATATTAATTATAAAGTGGTTTACTGAAGTACGTAGTAGTAGCTGTGCTAAATACTCTACTAGAGATAACTTTATCATACACATCGTCCCATATTTCTGTTTATCTAGAAATACTAAGAAATCCCTATGAAATGTACTGAGTTTGACACATCCTTTGGAACAAACACTCAGCGCCACCTAGGAGAAACTAGTTGACAGTTGTCTTCCCCATTTGCATATGACTCAATGCAACTCAATGCTTCAGTGAAGCATTGAGTTTGATGCAGTGTGGGAACATGACTTTTTTTCTAACTACCATCTTCGGTAAACGAAACCGCTATGGGAACATTCTTCACGAAGAAAATACTGTAGAAACTTTTTGGTGTCATATAGCAAAAAATATTTAAGCCTTGTGACTGATTCTTTAATTGCTAATTTATAAAGCTATCTAAGATAAAACAGTTTATTATTCTAATAAATGTACATAATAATGATTTTTTAATATAATTTAAAAAGTTTTAAGAGATTTACAGTGATTAATCAATTATATTTCATTGATAAATGTAAAAATATAAGTAATGTAAATGATAAAATATAGTTATTATCGTTGTTTTAGTGTAAAAAGGAATTTGTAAGACAATTTTACAAAAACCTAAACTAATTAAATACATTTTATAAACATTTGCAAAAATATTAAATAAAGACATTATCATCAAGACAGCGTCTGTGTAATTCATACAGCAGCATGTAACAGAATGAATCGCTACTTTCACGGATTACTTATGAAATTTGCGATTTACACATTATGCCCGGCAATTTGCGCAAGCGCCGGTGTCGGTGGCGCGCTTACGTCACAGGCCAATGCACAAGTTGCCCAATGCTGCATACTTGACTCCTCTCTAGTATCAAATAGAAAAAAAACAGCCAAGAGTGAGTCGGGCTCGCACACTCACAATGATTCCGTATAATCTTAAAAGTATATGTAAGTTTTTTTCTATTGTTGATACTCATTACGGTTTTCGGATTTTTCCTTATACGACTAGACAGACATCACTTCATGCCAATCTTAATGATTCAACGGCATGATTATGAAGTAATTACTCATTACGATGATTTTGTGCTTGGATTTTTTTTTCAACTCCAGGTATTGCAGACCTCATTATTAATATTATTTCAACATGATACCTCCACCGCGTTCTCGTCAAAAAACGTGACATGACGACAAACGGACAGACAAAGAAGTGATCCTATTTATGTGTTCCTTTTTTTTTTGAAGTATGAAACCCTATAAATAAGCATTGTATATGTTATGAATCTTGACCTTTATTACATAAATCTTATTTAACAATCGACTTACACAATAGCGAGTATTGCAGTTGGTAATTAAAATAATTTTATTATATTCCGCCAAATTAAAGCTTTGGAAATTTAGGATGTTCTCATGGTTAAATGTTATGTTGGCACTTAAGTTTTATCTGCGTAATGTTTTATAGTTGCCCCTCTAAAGGATGTAGGTACACAATTTCCTACAGTTGTTTCCTCAGCCATATCTTAACAAAAGACGCGTATTTTGCAAACCGCACAATCTGTTAGCTTATAACCAGTTTATAAAACACATATACATAGTTATTATAACACTAGACTTGCTAGCTAAGTCCTGATTAGATGCGATAATTGTTGTTGAAATTTTCAAGCAGCTATTGTATAACTTCAACATGGTTTTTGTCATAGAAATTAAGGCTATGGAAGCCTATTGATGATCTCTCAGCGACATTGAGACGCATTTGCCTCTTCGGTTTAAAGAGATTTATTTTGTGTGATATGTGTAATCTATAGCGAAAATATGAGTAATATAACATTTTCTGTAAAATATTATAATTGTTTTCTGGGTTCTTTCATGATTAGCTTGAGCTGATTTGACTAGAATAGATTTCTGTAACACAACCTTCTATACAGAACCTTCTGAAATTTGTAATTTATTATTTATAATTTTGGTGTCTTGTTATTATTTCCTGTTCCACGTACGTTTAGGTTATAGACTCTCTACTAAAGATTCCCCAAAGACTAACTTGTAAACTCGAAAAGAAATAAATCTCGAGGAAGTAATGTAATTAGGCACGAGCCTAATCGAAACATTACTTCCTCGTATCGTCAACCCACGTCTGTCCGCGGGTGTTTATATATTAGGCACCGTTTTGGTGGAATGGTCAGTAACGCTGCATTGCAAACCACGCAATCCGGGTTCGAATCTTGGTAGCAACAAATATCTGTGTGATGAACACGAACATTTAAAAATTTATTTAACTTTACAAAAATATCTTATTTATTATGTTGTTTGTCCGTTATCTAGTAATAGCGCTCCACCCGCGACGATATCCGCATGGATTTTTAAAAATATATATGAACTCACAACATAACAATTTTAAAAAATCCATTTCTCGTTGTAATACGAGTACTTAGTAATAATGTAGATATTACTTCATTGTTACCTCCTCGTTTTATTTCATTCCTGTCCATATGTGCGTACCATTTGATTATTTTGCTTTTGTTTTACTATCTTTAATTAGGTAGATTTTTGATTGGTATTTCAGTTATGCAAGGTACTGAAACTTAATTGGAAAATATTCTATTACAATGGCATCTTGTTATTGACCTCAATACTCTGTTCACGACAGGTTTCCGTCTTTGATGATAAAGAAAAGCAGACTTCAAGGCGTTTTAAGACAGAAAGCAATTAAGTCCAAATAATAATTTTAGCTTCGAATATTGTACGGGGTATTACGTATTTGAGCATAATTGGTTGCTTTTGATTGATTTAATATAGCAAAATTCGTGTCCTTTTAATAAGATCCGATTGTTTTTTTACACTAATTAGAAATAATTAGTAATCAATCAGGGAAAATTTTTAAAACACACCATGGTCTCTGAACAATGATGATTCTAGAAAAATCTTTTCGATAATCTTATTAGTTTTCTCTATATTCTACTGGAACAAAATAATGAACCTCAAACAAATAATAATGGTACAGGGCAAAATGATTACGTCACGTGCGAAGCTGCCGGCAATAACCCGTAATGAATTTTGGTAAACGCTGTAACCGTAAAGGTCTTATATGCGGTAAGGGGAGCCTACACGCCGTCACGATACAATTACCTACCTGCGAATTTGTAAATTGTTACGGAATATTCCAATAATGGAACACGATACCCAACACAGCCGTGCGATTCTGTATGGATCTCACTTCTCACTTCACATCTCATTTAGAATTTAGCTGTCACAAAGCTAAATTCTGAAAAATCGGGAGTGGTCTCCCCTTAACTTTCTCGTATACCGGAAACAACTGAAAGGTTGATAGAAAGCTTATATTTTGATGTCATACATGCATGTTAAATTTTGGTTGCTTAACTTTCGTGATCGACGGCTCAAAATTTGATAGAAACCTTATATTTTGATGTCATACACGTATGTTAAATTTGGTTGCAATAAGTTAAAGCATGCTCGAGTTATCGTGCTAACGCACAGACACACACAGACATAATTCCAAAAAAAATATTTTTGAACTCAGGGAGGTCCAAAACGTGTAAATCCGTCAAAATGTCGAGGTCGAATTTTTTTACGATTACAAGACTTCCTCTATACTACGTACGAGAAAGTAACAAGCGTATTCACAAGCGAATATTAATCAAAACAAAATAGAATATTATTTGTCAATATGATGTTTTAATGATTACTGTGGCTTACTTCGTTTTCAGTTAACTCTACAAAATAAAGGAATTTCTATAAAATTTGACAGCTAAATTCTAATTGAGATGTGAGGCGACAGACATTTTTACAGCACTGATTCTACTTCACAGAAAGGGGCACTGAAATATAAGTAGGTATAAGCTCGTAGGCTGTACATGTATTTCAAGATCGTAGCACACTTGTCAACTCTGAAAAGGATCAGCATCGCCTCAACTCGAGCCGTTTAGTATTCTTTGCATGAAAATGTTATTTTATTAATTCTAATTTCTTTAAATCGTGCTCTCCAAATCAAATTGATTAGTGATGGTAGACATCATAACGTAACTTAAAGTGGATTGATATAAGGTTACTTGAAGTGGATGGATTCCAACACTAAAGTAGAAATATTTAAATTAATAATTATGACATTGAACGTGATACTGCACCGCTATGCGTGGTTAAAGTCAGTGGTTAAAGTATTATGCGAGAACACGCGCCAACTTACCTCGGGAGCAAGGTTGTGGTGTTACAGGATTATTTAAGCAAAACAATTATTCGGAACCGTATGTAGGAGATATGGAATGTATGAGAGAAGCTGGGAATACGAAGACTCGAGTCTGGCACAGTTTATAAACATTCAGAAGATGCTTATAACGGTACAACTGGATGTGTAAGACGTAATGACCAACATTGACGAATGAAAGTGGAGTTGGATATGGGAGAAAAAAATCAAAAGCAAACCCTTTCAGTATATATTAGAAAATTGAGTGAGATAAGAGAAAAGTGGTTTGAATGAAAACATCGTGACAAGAATTGATAAATATACGGAGATCGGCGGAATTGATATGTGAATCTGAGTAATTAGGATCGAAGCAAATCGATATTAGAAGAAGCAGAAAAAAATGGGATTGTAGCAAATGGATGGAAGAAGCAGAAGAAATAAGGATCGCAGCAAGTGGAAAGAAGTGATCTCTGCTTAGTCGTGAACGTAATATGTTTATAACAACAATTAAGAATAGTACAGAACGTTGATACAGAAAAAAATTGTAGGTATCCACCACAGATTTAATAATACAAGGAGATAGGCCAAGCCGGCGTTTAACTTGCGACAAGTGTATGCCCTGTGGGCATACATTTCCGCCACTTCGCCTTCCGATAAAGTCAAGTGAATACGTAACTCAGCGATTTGACCGATCTCCTTTGCGGCTGTGCTTAACTTTCATCGCTTCGCAGTCCTTAAGACGCGCGCAATGAATAGTGTAAATTACGGCATGCTCCACTAGAACATGTTATGTAGTACGGCCGCTGATTGCGACACTCGGTCTTCTTATGAACTCGGCAATTCGACCGATCTCCTTAGATTGATATATCTGTGGTATCCACCGTTGTTTAGTGAGCCGTAGCAATTGTTTACATATTATTATTTATTTTTGAAATTCTGTGCTATTTTGTTAGTGTAGAAAAACATAAAGCTGTTGTTAATAAAGTATATTACTATAATGCTTAGTTAAAAAATAGTTGGATTCAGAACAAAGTAGGTTATCCAAGTTATTTTCATGGAGAAACAGACAATTAAGTTTGAATAATACTTAAACAACATTACTATTAACTACAAAGTGTAAAAACATCTATTGTATTCAATTAAGTAGATCTTAATTAGAACTGAGTAAATAGAATCATTATTAATAACTTTAACTTTTTCCGTCTCAGCATAATATATTCTTTTAAGTAAAATATGCTGGATGCGGGCAGCGCAGAACCGACCGGTTTGAAGATCCTTAGGGGAGGCATATTTCCAGTGGACATCTCTGGGCTGAAATGATGACTATGATGATGAAATCAAATAAAAAGCTTATTGTTTTCTAAGCCAGAACAATAAAGAGATTGTTAACATCTTAGTAATAACGTTGTTTTTCAACATCATATCTCACATGACGTCTGACATAAAAACAAATAATGAATCTAGTGCTAGTGAATCTCACAGGAGAGATAATTTGACTAGACTGATTTTGACTAAAATTCTAGGGAGGCTCGCCTAACAGTCCCGAGGACCCACAAGGTCTTCGTCTTGAATTGACGATTTAAAAGTACTTAGCAAAGTCCATTTAAATAAAGAGTTTTTTAATTTAATTTTTTGATGTTAACTTATTTGCCAATTACACGCACGGTATAAAAAATAGCTATGGTTAATTGCAAGAATATAATAATCTTACATAAAAAATACGTTCTCAATTATTCAAATTTTACAAACGATTGAATTAAATTAAGGAAAGTTAGTCTAAAATAGTCTATACATACATACCGAAAATCAAAATATTTCTAAAATGTATTAACTCAGTTGTTGAGTAAAATTTACCTGTAAATGTCAACATAATATTTTGTATACCTATGTAACATTAGTTATAATAACTTCAAATTAATTAATAACATTCGAAATTCGCGTTAATGGAACCGTAAGTACAGAAAGTGATATTAATTACCGTTACGGATTCCCCGGTGTAAAATACGAAACAGAACATTACCATAAAGTAATTGAATATTCATCGCTTTTCAAGTCCCTAGATTGCAAAAACAATTTGTTGAAAAAGAAAACAGCCGGGATTCAAATTCTCTGCCATTAATCATCATTCAGAGAGGTGATGGATAACTGTGCAATACTGTAATAGGATTAACGCCTGAAACGCCTCGTGCCTTATCATACCCGTGGAACAGGGCTGTCCCTCACCGGTTATGTTGAGTTTGTGGGACAGGGGACACGCCTTGCATGGTTAGGCTAGTTACACATTGACGGCTATCGATTCTGCGACTACGACCCCTTATTGATCGCGGAAACTAGCGTCCTTTTAATAAATGCTGCGGCACTTTTACCGGACTCTTGTTTTCGTTTTGTTTTAAACTAGCAAGTAACATAATATCACAAATTGGCATTTAGCACATTTCATAGCATTCACCCTACGATAGTAATAAATAATTTTAGTATGATATATATTGTAACTAGCTGCCCGGCCACGCGTTGCTGTGGTAATTTCATACTACTAACCTATAACATTGACTACTTATCATACAAAAAAATATGACTACTTATCAAGATAAAAACTATCCTATCTCTCAAGTTGGATCAAACTGCACACGGTGTACAAATTTGATTGAAATTGGTTAAGTGGTTTAGGAGTCCATTGAGGACAAACATTGTGACACGAGATTTATATATATTAAGATTTTTCAAAGTCTTTCTAAATCAAATTGTATGATATAGATTTTGGATAGATTTTTTAAGACCAAGGAAGTTTTCGGTCACTGTTATTATAATAAGTAGAGTAATCGGTAATATGATTAAGAAAAACTGACTTGGTATCAAATACAGTAATTCTACTTGTCTTCGACAATGTTTCCAGGCATGCGATAGCATATAACGCTTCGTTTTCTCAAATTTTGAGGAAGCACGGCGGCTGGAAATTGATTTATGACTGTATTAAAAATGTACGTAGTTCCCGGTCACTAATAGGCTGCGCACATTTTAATTCCCTTCTCATCCTGAGGGTATTGTAAAACCCGACTGAGCGAGATTTTGAACCCCTACATACCATTACATCAAGATGCGTAAACCACACCACGACATTTCCAATGTGGGTGGAACCTTATAATAACTAACCACGTCATAAAACTATACCAGAACTATAGATATAGAAAACTATATACATATAGTAGCAAGATAGAAAGACGAGACAATTATACGGACCCTCAGGCGGCCTAAGTCGGCCTGTCAGTCACGTAGAAAAGACAGCAACTGTCAGACTCCAGTACTATTTTTCACGGACACATGCGCATAACTCACACATTGGTGCATGCACACCAAAATATGCATATTTTGGTCTCGCCTTAGCCGATTCAGCCAATATATAAACGTCATTTATTATAAATCTATGGCCAAAACGTATATTGCACCGACCACAAACAATTAAAAAAACCATAATTAAATTCAAAATAAATAGGGGAAAAACAATAAAGTGCTTAAAGTAATTCTCAATGAAAACCAAAGTAATCTATGTGTGCTCAGCCTAAAAAGCTCTGTGACAAGACACATCCAATCAAGATCTTGGTACTGTGTTAACTGTGTACACAGCTAAGCTTCGTGAATCTGGAACAGATTTTTCGTCGTGTTGCCAATTGGAAATGGGATAAAATTATTGCTAACAGATTTAATATTGTCACGAGTTTGGCAAGTAAGGCCGTGTGTAGAATATTGTAAGTATTATTGTCGTAATAATATGATATTATAGCTGTATAAGCGATAATTGACAATATCCCCGGTGATAGACTTCATTCTCTTACATTTCCTTTATTGGTCAACAAAAATATTATTTGATGTGTCATACCCGGTTTTTTCCTGGTTTGTCCAATGGAATTAGATTGAGACGTTCCGGGATTATAAAATCTTCATCAGTTTAGTTCGTAGCTGGGCTTGTTTTTAGGGCTTATGGCTAGCTACCTCTATATTATCAAAGTCGTTATAACTACAATGAATATTTACGCGATTACGTGAAACCAGTGTCCCGGTAGCGTAGTGGTTAACGTAGCCGCCCGGATTGCGGAAGATACTGGGATCTAACCCAGCATCTTCCGCAATCCAGGATCTTTTTCAGTGTATTTTCTAATTTTAAAACTATTTACGCCTTTGTTATCGCAAAAATAATTCCATAATATAAGGTAGTTTCATCTTAACTGGACGTCAGATATTTGTAAAAATATTTCGTTCGGATCTTAGAATTGCAAAATTTCAAATATTTCATGAAACAATGTTTACCATAAAAATATAAGATTTATAAATTAGAAAATACACAGAAAAAAATCGAACTGCCCCAGGCGGGAATCGCACCCAGCATCTTCCGCAATCCGGGCGGCTGCGTTAACCACTACGCTACCGGGTCTCTCACCAAGCACTTCAAGCGCCCGGATTGAAGAAGATGCTGGGTTCGATTCCCGCCTGGAGCAAAGCGATTTTTTCAGTGTATTTTCTAATTTTAAAAATATACTTCGTCTTTTGCCAAATAACAGACTAGCTAGACAAACCTTAATTTGCTCCACACACTCGTCGCATTATACCCGGTAGAGATGTACTGGGGTGTTTCTTTCCTATTCATGATTCATGATACTAGCCCAAATGCACCGATGCTTCGGGTGTCAACGCTCTAGAGACTAATGACTAGAGTAGAGACACGGGAAAGACTCTCTGTCTAAAATTAACCCTCTTAGCAAATTCGCCTTAAGCGAAGAGGATCCACCATGGTCCTGGCTTTCTTAACATCGGTGACGCTGATGGCCAACTTTAGGAAACCGCAAATAGTCATTCAATAAATATCTAGTTAACGATTCCTCTCGAATATATATTCTTTAATTTAAGAATGTTATAAAAAAATCTTCGCTGTCCCGTCAACCCTGCCCATGCTACCATCATTTTAGCTAAGTATTGCACAAAAGTAGTAATCTGGGCGAACCGTCTGCAAGTAGGCCATCGAGAATATTTTTCATTCATCAGCAGCAAACTAGTTCTTAGCGACCGGTTATGATATAATACCGCCTTATATTTCAAGAATAAATTAACATAATTATTTGAAAGTGATCTGCGGTTTGTATCCGATATTTGTCACATTGCGAAATGGAAAGGATTTTGTTCGTTTGTGTGATTGTATGGGATTTTAATAAATATTAGTTATTACAGTAGACTAGATCGCCTCAATTATTATCGCGTGGTATTTATAATATTGCTAAATGGCAACTGTTTCTTAGCAACCGAGCAATCATGACCCGCAATTACTTCAAATTAAAATTAGGAGTTTTAAGTTTGGACTTAAATTTTCATTATAATAGCACCAGTATTGTCACGCGATGGTTGTTAAAATAGACCTTGGAATTGTAATGGATAGCGGTAGTTGCGGCTTTTATTTTTGTACCCCACAAAAAACTACTACCAAATTATTTAAGAAAATGTATCCAAACTTCGAACATTTAGAAATCATGACACAAAAAGCACAATACAAAAGCCAGCAATATTCAAAGCAAATAATGAATTTCTATTTTAAAAAACTACCTATGCAATTAGCAATACGCTCTGTGCGGCAGCAATGCTAATAAATAATAAATCTTCGGTATTCTTTACTACAGACCATTAGAAGGTTGTTCGTTCCATTAGTACTTCAGATTTGCAATGGGAGAACTGCGAGTACGAATGCTACGCTTTGAGCATTTCTCGAATATTGGACGAGGTTTTCTCTCTAAACAATTGAAAAGTTTTTAGTTCTAGAACACTGCGAACTAATAAAGGAAAAATCCTACACATATACTTTGAATATTTCAATGAAACGTATCTGTTCAAAAATTCATTTATATTATAATTTAATTTAACAATAACTTATTTATCACTACATAGTATAAAACAAAGTCGCTATCCGCCGTCTGTCTGTCCTTATGTATGCTTAGATCTTTATAACTACGCAACGGATTTTGATGCAGTTTTTTTAAATAGATAGAGTGATTCATAAGGAAAGTTTATATGCATAATACATGCATATTTATAATTGTCTAAAAACGTAAACAATTGCGGTAGTCACAGATCGTAGATATAAGGGGTCCATATTCCGTGGCGGTAATTCTGCAACTACAAACATAATATAAGGCTCGAAGTATTTTTTTAATTATACAAGCTTCATCTCATCTACATTCTACATAATTTTATATGACATCATCGTGGTGAAGTGGTAATACTTGTGTGATGAACACGAATATTTGTTTGCGAGTTTATTTAAGTTAATTTATAAAAAATCGGAAGTGATCTCCCCTTGACTTTCTCGTATACCAGAAACAACTCAAAAGTTGCATGCATGTTAAATTTTGGTCACCCATCCGAGTGCCGATCGCACACTTGGTTTCTCAACTTTCGTGATCGACGACTCAAAAGTTGATAGAAACCTTATATTTTGATGTCATAACTTGCATGTTAAATTTGGTTGCAATAAGTTAAGGCATACTCGAGTTATCGCGCTAACGCACGGACACACAGACATAATTCAAAAAACGGTATTTTTGGCCTCAGGGAGGTCCAAAACGTATAAATTCGTCAAAATTTCGAGGTCGAACTTTGTGACGATTACAAGACTTCCTCTATACCACGTATACGAAAAAGTAAAAATATATATAAATAAACAATATACCTAATATAAATATAAGTAAAATAGATATGAGAGTATAACCTTGCAAATGTTATTAGAGAACTTGTGATAAATGGTGATTCTTAAGTCTGGTCTTAAAAGAGGTGATGGATGGACTATCTTGGATGACTGTTCCAAAGATGTGCAGCACGAAAGGTAAAAGAGTGTAGATGAAAGTTGGTGTTGCTCTTGGGAAGCTCCAGGGTTTTAGTGGCGCATGGGCGTCTGGAACGTGTGGGTGTTGGACACAGCTGGAATCAGGAAATGAGGTACGAAAGGGAATTATGATCGTGTAGGATTTTCTGCAGAGAGGAAAGGATGTGCATATTACGGGCGGTACCGGATCGGAAGCAGTTTCAGTCCTTCCGTTATCTAGTATCCATAACACAAGTTCCTAATGATACTTACTTTGGGCTGGATAATTAGTGTGAGCGAGGACATATATTATTGTATATGTCAAAAAAATTTAAGTACTGAGAATTTCAAACATTATTATTACAAATAAAAAGAAGAAAATAAAAATTTCCTTTAAAATTTTAACGCAAAACTCGCGACAAGCTTTTATGGTCATATAAATTGTGTATAATGAGATTTATAGTTAAGAGTAAGTTTATGCTTAAAATTTTATATTCTTCTTTTTAGAGCATTTAAATAAAAGCTTTTTTGTTTAATTTATTTTTTACTTTTTAGTTATCGCTGACTAGGTTTCTGAGTCTGTTCATCTCTTTTTTTTAACCTGCCTTTTTACTGTTAGCGAACCCTTTCATTCAATACCCATACTATAAGTAAGCATAAAATACTCTAAAAGTCCGCCTTTTTTTAATTGTGAGTGATGTCAAGATATTTTTCTAATTATTCTAGGCAAGCCCTTACATTTGATACACATATTGCAGAAGTGCATAAATTATAACCATTCCGCCATCTTGGATGTTCCGCAATATTCGATTTAGAATGACGTCACATTATTTTTCGAGTTAATCTAAACAAGTCCTTTCATTTGATACCCATATTGTAGAAATGCTTTAAATATAACTATTCCGCCTTTTTTTTTTGTATGACTACTGCAGTTTGCCGCTGATGGCATTCACTGCTCCACCGGATTTTTTGAGAAGGCGAAAACCTTGGGGGGTCCTCAAGCCTGTAGGGCGGACGTTCCTAGGGGATTACTGGGCGACCGAGCATCTCCCCCATGGGGAGTCTCTCGACCGCCTAGCGTCCCTAGGTCGACCGGATCGGAAGGGAGCGACACGCCCGAGGGTGCCTCTAAAGGCTCGGACCTCGGCTCGGGCGCATCGGGTTGTGGGGGACACGGCGAGAAGCGCCCCGGCACATATCTGTACCGGGTATAGCGCGTCGTGTGTAGACCGGGTCGACGCACCCTTGTTCGACGAGTGCGGTGATTAAAAGGTGTGACACTAGTGCGTGAGTGTGAAGTGTTGTTGTGAGGCGGTAACGAGGCATTTGCGCTCGTGATTGAGTCGTCGGCGTCCAGAAGGACGTTTTTTGGACGGCGCGAGGCGCGCGCGGCATCTCTATTAGCACAGTAACTAGAGGATTTGACTACGAGTGGGTTTGGATGGTGTGGAGCTTTGTCGAAGTAGCGCCTAGACGCTTCCTTCATGAAAGAGGATATGGTTGGGAGATCGAAATCTCTATGGAGATCGACATTGCGTATGTACCAGGGGCAGCCTGATGCCATGCGCAGAAAACGGTTCTGAATGACCTGCAGTTTTTTGATATTTGTGGGAGCCGCGTGTGCAAAGACAACGCTAGCATATGTCATGATAGGTCGTACACAAGCTTTGTAAAGCGTCCTCTTATTTCTAAGAGACATTCTACTCCGCTTGCCTATAAGGTGGTATAGGCGACCTAGGACGAAGTAGGCCCTATCTCGGACTTCCTTGATGTGGGGTGCAAACGTTAGTTGTCGGTCAAGGGTGACCCCCAAGTATTTGGTCTTTTTGACTAGGGGTACCGGTCGGTCGAAGACGGATATGGTGGGCAGTGTGTGGCCTAGGAATGAACCCCTACTAAAGTACATGGCAGCACTTTTGTCCGGGTTCACTTCTATACGCCATTTGCGAAACCACTCTGATAGGGAGTTGGCCGCGGCTTGCAGCATGCGTGCTACATGCGGGCGGTTCCTATGCGAGTAATAGATGGCCGTGTCGTCTGCGAAGAGCGCGAGCTCGGTACCTTCGGTTTTTGGGATGTCGTTCACATAGAGTGAGAAAAGTAGCGGCGAGAGCACGGATCCCTGTGGAACTCCGGCTCGTATCGGTCGGGGAGTGGAGCGCGCTCCCTCGACGCGGTAACGGAAGGAACGGTTCGACAAGTAGTCTCGTAAGATGAGTACGAGTCTGTCCGGCACATTGAGTTTGTATAGCTTGTAAATTAAGCCATTGTGCCAGACCTTGTCGAACGCCTTCGCCACGTCGAAGAAGAGCGCTCCAGTACCTATCGGACGTCGGGCGCTGAGGCCCTCGAGAATGTGCTCCGTTAGGCGGTGCACTTGGTTGATGCAGGAGTGTCGAGCTCGGAAGCCGAACTGCTCGTCAATAAGGGTGCTAGTTGCAGAAGTGAACTCTATTAGTCTAGCCAGTAGTACTCGCTCGTAGAGCTTTCCTATGGAACTGAGTAGACTAATAGGCCTGTAACTAGAAGGGACCGCGGGGTCCTTACGGGGCTTACGGATGCCGATAACGTCGGCGTCCTTCCACATAGCGGGGAAGGCGCCGCTCGTCATGGCTGCGTTAAAGATGGTGACTAGCAACATTAAAAGTTGAGCAGGAAGAATTTTGAGCACCCTGTTCGAGAGGCCGTCTAGGCCAGGGGCTTTGCGGGGACGGAGATCCTTGACTAACGTTTGCACCTCATCGAGGGTAACCGGTCTAAGTGGAGGCGATGCGAGCGGTAGTGAGGAGAGTCTTTCGACCTCTTCGTCTACGTGCTGAACATGGGCCGGGTCCGCGGGTTGGGTACTTGGAGAGCACTGGGCTTCCAGACTGTCGGCTAGACACTCGGCCTTCTCGTCGTCGTCAAAGGCAACGGTGAGGTCGGGACGGCGGAGCGGAGGTAGGACGACCGGGCGGTGATCCGAGCTCAAAGCATGAATCGTTTCTATTGAACGCAGCGGTAAGACTACATTCCGTAGAAGCGCCATGTCTAGGAAGCTCGGCGCATGCCGGGGGTCGGGCGGGAAGTGGGTAGGAGTGAGGGGGGTGATGATCTCGAAGAGCAGCCTGTCGGAGAGGCTGCACATCGCCGTACCATTAGGGTTCGTCGATGTGCAGCTCCACCGCGTGTGTCTACTATTGAAATCGCCGCCCAAAATGACGGCGTCCCCAATAGCGTACAGCGCTTCGAGGTCGCCCCTGACAAGGGTCTTGGAGGGTGAGAGGTATGCCGAGCCTATAACTATAGACTGGTGACCGGTCATGGCTAGCCGACAGAGAGAGACTTCTAAGTTCTCAAGCGGGGGAGGGTCTAGTGGGACGCAATGGAGCGACCGCTTGTAGTAGATGAGGGTGCCGCCTAGGCGGCTAGCCCTATCGTTACCAACGTTGTTGTAGCCACTTATGCGCGGCGTGCGCAATGAGGGCTTTAGGAAGGTTTCCTGTACTAATAGGATGTCGATCGCGTGCTCGACCAGGAATTCTGCGATTTCGTCGCGTTGGGAACGGAGACCGTTAGCATTGAAAAAAGCTAGCGTAAGGGAGCGCGGTTTTATCCTATTTGACGCCGCGAAATTAAATGTTTAAATTTAGGGCGCGGAGAGAGTCTAGTAAAGTCTTGTACTTTACGATTATTGACAGGGTCGCGGCAGGCCCGCGAGCGACCCGGAGCTCTGTTGCTAGTGATAGGACCTCGTCGGTGTTAATCGCCGAGAGACCCATCGCCAGCTCCAGAGCCCCTTCTAGGTCGGGCACGGGCTGCGGGGTGGATGGGGGGGCCCTGGCCGTCGGGGTGGCTACCTGAGGGGCGGCCACCTTAGGGCGGGGTGTTTGGGTCGGGGGCAGGGGCGGGGGCGCGGTGGTGGTCTTGACGACCTGCGCCCAGCCAGTCCTTCGGGTGGGTGGTGGGTTCCCAGAGGGAGCCCCTGAAGGGGGCATGTACTCCTCTGGGGCGCGCACCTCGGGCCTCTCTGGCATGCGCGGCGCCTTGGGGCACCCGCGGAAATTCGCGGGGTGCCCCACGGTGCCGCACAGTACGCAGGCTGGAGGGTCCGAAGGCACGGGGTCTTTTGGCCGGGGACAGTCGACGGTGCCATGGTCCCCCTGGCACTTGACGCACCTGGGGCGGGCATAGCAATGCCGTCTGGAGTGTCCCCAGTTCTGGCAGTTGTGACACTGCGCTATATTGTAGTCGCGTCTGTGGGGGGGCTCAACTCTGAGGCCCGAGATGCGGCATATGTGTCGCAAATTGAAAATTCGCTTACCCTCGGGGGTGAAGTCGAGGACAATTTTGTACAGCGACGTACGGGACTTTCGGTGTCCTAAGACGGGGTGCACCTCGTGTGCGGGGAAGCCTTGCGCCTTTAGGTCGGCAAGGATGTCGGATGGGGTAAGTTGGTTTTTGGGAAGTCCGCGAACCACTACCCGGAGGAGACGCTCCTCGGGAAGCGTATAGGTGTGGTAACCTATGTGCTTCTCGCGGAGAAAGGTGGATAGGCGCCTGTGGCACTCCGAGGTCTGTACGTAAACCTTGACGCCTTGAGCGCAAGTTTTAGCGCGCAGAAAGTTAATGTGTGCCGCGTCTAGTTGGGCTGACACACAGGACCAGGTGTTGTCGTCCTGGATGACTATCGGAGGCGGCATCTTTCCGGTGGATTGGCTGGGCGCGGGCGCGGGGCGCGGCGACTTCGGGCGCCGGGGCGCGGAGGCGGGTGGAGAGGGGGCCGTTTTGGCGGCCTTTGCCGGTGTGGCTGCGGCCGGAGGGGCTGCGGAGGCCTTGCGCTGCCGCTTCTTCTTTCCCGTCACCAGCGTGAACTCATCCGAGTCGTCGCTGTCTGACGGGGAAGGAGGAGACGGTGGCGAGGGTGCGGGCACGACCCCGCAATCCATAGGATCGGCAGGGCTGAGTGGGCTGTCCCGGTCCAATGGATCACGGTTAAGTGAGTCGGCGGACCCGTATATTGATGAAGGACGCGATAGCAGGATGGGAGACCTGTCACGAGTGGAGGGCGCTGAGGGCGCGAGCGGGCGCGCGGATGGACGCGCGGAGGGCGCGGGTTTACGCGCAGATGGCGCGGGTTGACGCGCGGATGGTACGGATGACGCGGGTGGACGCGCTGAAGGCGCGGGCGCGGAAGGCGCGGGCGCGGAAGGCGCGGGCGCGGAAGGCGCGGGCGCGGAAGGCGCGGGCGCGGAAGGCGCGGGCGCGGAAGGCGCGGGCGCGGGCGGCCGGGTTTCCCCTTGAGGAGGGGCCGGCGGGGCTTGCGCGGCTTGGAAGGCCGCGAAGTGGGATTCGAAGTCGGGGATGTTCGCCGACAAGTAGGCGAACAGTGCCCCGAGGTCAATTTTAGTAGAGTCCATATCGGCGAGCGTTAGTCGCCCGCCGATAGGGTGTGTGACCACCCTCCCCGTCGGTGGCGACAGGGAGGCGTGTGTACCTTATGTGGTGTGTACCTCGACGCAGAGCGTATGTAGGATTGGGCCTCCGAGGAAACTTAATTCCTCGTAGGAGTGTACTTATGCGACCACTAGGGCCGGAGGACGTCTTTTTGACGGCTCTTGGGCAACGTCAGCGGGACTGGAGTGGGGCGTGGCGAGGGGAGCCCCCAAGGCCAAGGTTCCCAAACCCTTCCGAAATTTGCTTCCCCAGAAGGGTGGACAGCGGGCAGTCGGGTCAGTGCCCCGTTCACTGGCGTTGTATCTTAATCGTTTCCAGCAGTGCACGGCTTTCCAATGAAAGTCTTGTCAAAGGACAATGCGAACGAAACGTCAACGGCGCAATGAAAATTGCACCGAAAACTACGAACGCGGCGAGCTGACAAGCGGATGTCGGCAGTTCGTCAGAGCGGGGGGCGGACAGACGTCCACACGCGCGCGCGGCTCCGAAGCGAATGTTGCTACTATTCCGCCATCTTAGATGGTCCGCCATATTGGATTTAGAATGACGTCACACAGCTTATCGTGTATTGTAATCCAAACTAAACGTGTGTATAAAGTTTCAGCTCAATCGGTTGAAGATTTCTGCTTCAAAGTCCAGTAGAAAGATTCCACCCGAACAAACATATTGCAGGTTAAATAAAAGCTTATAAAAAAGGAAAAAGTAGATAACACAGTTTGCCTATAGCTTGTACCACTTTGTGTGCCGCGATCGTGATCTGATACTAAATATAAGTCGAGATAACTCTCCAAGTTCATTACCATTACATTACATAATTAAACGGCGTGGCGTAAGACCGTTGCTGTTAGATCATTACCTGTGATTGTAATAACTCGGCGGCTTGGATAAAGTTCAACTAGGTGAAAGTTGGTTGTTTTTAATATAAGTAATACAATAACTCGGTACGCTTATACAATGACGAATTAAAGCAAAATTAAGCAGATGTTATGAGATAAAAGATAATTGGTATTGTTGCATGGCTTTTCAAGCAGTAGTATAATTAGAGTACAGTTAGTATGTATTTAGGTTATTACAAATTTTCGATTAGTTCGACTGTTTTAAATACGGCAGTGTGTTTTTTACACGAGTACAGCGAAGACAAAAGGCGTTATGATTTTAGTAGTCTATTTTTGATCCTACACCCTCGCCTTCCCAGCTAGTGGACCTATCGCTCAGCGGTAATATCTGTATGTGTATGGGTGTCACACAAGACATGTGTATCTACTAACAATAACACAGCGAAACATATATTATTAGTACTTCGATGAATGCACGCTCTTAAATTAAGGGTCCTTAAGAACTGTGTTTTTGTTGGTACGACCGGCGTGAATGTCAAGGCATCGAGGAATCCCACACAAGCTGTATCGTCTAGGCAACGTTGCGGTATGATCTGTAAATGGATTTTTCATCGTCGAAAACAAAAAAAGGCCGCATGTATTTAGTTCATTCCACCATCCTAACGCTTTCCCGCTTTCACTCGAGTTCCCAGGATTCTTCATCATCATCATCATTTCAGCCGAGAGACACCCACTGTTGGACTCCCCCAAGGATCTCCAAACCGATCGGTCCTGTGCATCCAGGGGCTTCCCGCGAATTTTACCAGATCGTCAGGCCACCTTGTGGGGGCCTACCAACGCTGCGCTTCCTTTTTCCAAGGTTCCTATTATTTTTATATCACTTTGCTCAGTCTTTCGCACCCTAGATACCAGAGATTCATGAGCATTATTCATGTTCATCACACTAACATTCGTTCCTAGTGAGTCCATGAAAAAAGTGTCTCTATTTAATGTAAATGCCTTCGAAATGTTAGACTTATTTTCCTTTGTCGTAGAACATACCGTCTAAAAGTATTTATTTATTTTGCGGCCTTTGATACAGAAGAAAAATATTGTCCTTCTCATTTCATGCCTGTAAGGTATTTCGATTAAGACAATGTCTCCGTCGGGGCATGTTTGATCAAACCGATTATTATAAATTGCTTATTTATGGTTCAAATACGATATCATAACTAATAACGAATCAAGGTTATTGAAAGGAATCATAAACTAAGAGATTTTTGGTACGATTCACGCACTCTAGGAGCTATTACTGAACAAACGCCTGTGTGTGCCAAATGGTGTTATTTCGATCTTTAAAGGGTGTTTAACTTGAGGGGCATTTTTGCTCTTACCTTAGTTAATGACCTGTGATAGTAAGTTCAAAACACCTCCCCCGCCCGAGATTCTCATGATGTTATCTGAGAGATCATCGGTCCACCTTTAGAGAGGCCTACCAACTCCGCTCGCGGTACGCAGCTGGCACTCTTTCGAGGACCTTTCCGTCCCAACAGCAGTCAGTCATCGCAAATTCACATTGTCAACAATTCTTTGGGCTATGTCGGCGACCTTAGTTGTCCTGATTATCTCAGCATTTCTAATTATGATCACGCAGAGAAACTCCGAACATAGCCCTCTCCATTGCCCTTTATAGTGACCATGAGTCGTCGTATGAGGCCCTTTGTAAGCGGCCATGTTTCGGTTCCATGTGTGGATACATCAATGTTAATATTGTTCCCTGGGTAGTCATTCGACATGCCACAGCACATGTACAGGTGTATTCAAAAATGAGTTCGCAACACGGTAACACCATCTGTGATTTATTGTTTAGATTAAATTGGCGAAATGATCTATGATTCTCCCGGGAAAATGGCCAAAAAAATGGAAAGCGTGTTATTCAAAACTCTTCATGATATGTTTTTAATTTGAATAAAAGGATTGGCTTAGGTTACCTAAGCGAAGGGCTAGTCAGATTATATGACGAGGGTGTTGATTGTTTTAGGTGAGTCGTGAACTCATTACGGGATCACGTAATGTAAGACAAAAAAGTTAGTTCCAAACACATTCTAATATGACTATGATAGATTGGGTACTCGCTTGTGATACCATGAATGTTTGGTTCACGGTATATTGTTTTTAAATATGTTTACGAATAATATTTTTTTTTCTTAGTGGCTATAATTATCGAAGTAATATCTTTACGATAACTAGTATGCACGCTCGGTCCCAAAATGTTAACATTTTAGTCACATTTCAACTAAATAATTATGGTCTCCTTAGGAGCTCTTGGCGAAGCAGTGCCGTAATGTGACAGGGTACACAATTGTGTATACACGTACCTACAAAGTAATAAAGGTCAATTTCAACACTTTATTCTGTAACATCAATCCTATCTGAATACTTATTAACAATCATAAACGTTTATCTCCATTCACGAAGTAATACACAACAGATTTATGGCAGTAACAGAGTTTACAAGGGCGAACTTATCTCTATAAGAAATCTTTTCCAACCAGAAAAGAGAAACTTTTTTGCAACCTTTAACGGGGAAGCTCTCTTGACCTTTGCTCACCTAATTGTAATTGATGAGAACGCCGAGGGTGGAGTGAAAGAGTTGTAATCTAACATAGGACTAGCTATCACTTTATCGAAACACAGTGTATAAATTAAAATTATGTCTTTGTTAAAATAGATAATTTGTACTTCTCTTGTAATCGATCCCAGAACCTCTGCATCTCATTCCGGTAGACGAACCACTAGACCAGGGAGGCGGTTAAACTGAAATAGTAAGCTAGGAACATCTATCCATGCCACCTCGTCCAGGTGCCAATAGAAGAAGCAGGCCCATGAAACGCTGACTTAAGCGCTGACTTGACATCGTACTTACCTACATAAAAAACTGCCATTATCTAAAAAAAGCGGCAAAAAATTGAATGTTGTATGGGAGCCCTACTTAAATATTTATTTTATTTTTATTTTTATTTAAAATAATTTAATTTAAATATCCAAGCGTCTACCTGTTGCCGTTATCAATATCGAACAAAAACAAGCAAAAAAAAAAAAATACGATTGTTGTATGTGAGCTCCCTTATTTTATTACATTGATTTTATTTTATTCTTTTTATTAGTATTTTCTGTAATAGCGGCATCAGAAATACATAAAAAAATAAAATATTCAACTGTGTAATTATCACGGTTCATAAGATTAGTTCTGGTGACAGATGGACGGACGGACGGAAAGCGGAGTCTTAGTAATAGGGTCCCGTTTTACTCTTTGGGTACGAACCCTAAAAAAGCCTGGCGAAAGACCACGTGAAGTGAATAAAGAATAAGCACCGTGGGCCCACGAGCAGAAGCATTTAAAGCACAACCAGGAAAAATGCCAAAATGATTATTAATTCGGGCCTAGGAAAATCCAACTACGATGTTAAAATACGTCACTTCAAAATGTTTGAATTATCTTTGCATTAAAGAATAATTTTCACAGTCCGTGAGGGACAAAAAAGTATTTTGGTTGAAAAGTTTTAAGTTATTCGGCTGTAAAGATCGCTGCCAGGCTTTTGGAGACTCACGCATCAAACTCTCAGCAGTGCCCTGTAGCCGCAGGTCTCACTTGACCTATTTCCCTAATTGCGCCTACAGATGCCTTTATATACGTTGGCACTATAGTTTGGGGGATATTTATGATAAATAATGAGTCACATCAAGTACGTAACTCATTATGTAGGGGAAAGTGAATCAAGGGGTAGTGGATCATTTATTATAACTCTAAAAGTTAATTACCTATAACTGTGTCAAATTGGAAAGGATTAGTCTATGATGGAATTGACATATCTGTATGATAAAAGTTCCTAAAAAAACTAGTATGTATAACTATAACACAAATACAACACAAATAGAAGCGTTAATATCCGTTTCTTATAGTAAATTATTGTCATATTAAACTGATCTACTCCGAGAAACATTTGAAGCATAGCAATGATCAATAACATAATATAGGTGACTTGTAATAATTTTGGGTAAATTATTTCCTTTAGCAATTTTCGTAAATATATCCTTTGGAATACTTCTGCATCCGGAATATCTTTTTGCACCTTTCATTCGCCAATCAATGGTTTATTCAATTCTATTCCTTCCACAAATTTTGGTTACTTATTTCGTGTCTCCTAAACGTGTTATGAAAGATTTTGGTTTAATAGATATACGGACGTACATACGTGGGTACCATTTATGTACTGTGGTCTGTGTGAAAGTAACGAGGAAAATCGAGCTGAAAATATATTTGATCACCCTTCCGCGTGCCAACCAAATACTTAGATTTATTAATATTGTAATAATAAAGATCTCGACTTGAGAGTGGAAGAGCAACACAGATACTGTTATCTCCCTCCCACGTTGTCTTGAGATAGCGAATTATTTGAGTGTCATTTATTAAGTGGACCTTAGTTCCTTAATTTTTGCGATGAAATCGAACAATTACGCCACACAATTTCTCTACTAGTGTATTCAAAGTTGCATATAAACTATGAAAAACTTAGTAAAGTGTAAATAAACCACCTTTTGATGCCGCTGTATTACCAATTCATTAAGAATAGAAAGTTCTGATACTTTTGTCTTTTGATCTTTGACCGAACATGAGATCACGAGCTATTACAACACAAAACTACAGCCGTGAAGCGATCAATCACAATCCGCAATAGGTCTAGCGTTGAACATTCATAAACAACAATTACATTTCTAAACAATAAGAAATAGGTGTTAAATGCGGATTATTAGATATTTTTCACTCTTATTTATGTTCACGCTAACAATTGAACGCCGATATACGATAGTCGTTATTATTTTATACAAATGGGTTCGGCCCAGATATTTGTATGTGATTTCATGGCGGTTAACTGTAAAATTACTTTTCTCTCTATTGAATACGACTGGTTTCCTTAGTGTATATGCAGATAAAAGAAAATTTACTACAGTTTTGTATCCCAACAGTTTTTGTGAAATTACTAAAAATACCAGCGGTTACTTGGCAACAAAACTGGTAGCCCGATCTCATTTCACGAATTCCGATTAAAATCTCGATCTATTGTATCCATATTTGAATAAAAACTTACGAATGTAGACCAATTTTACTTTAGTCATGCCTTCGATTTTACAACTACAAGTGAAGCAACATTCTATGCAGAATTTAATTAAAAAAAATCTCCATGCTTCGGAAGTCATACTACGCTGTTACGTCCGTGGTTAAATAAGCTGATGTAACATCATACTGAATCAGTTTAAGTAAAATAAAGATAAGGAAACTAGTATTGTACTTTCAAATAATAAATGAATCCGAGGATGAAATAATATTAAAAATATTCCGACAAACTAAGAACCTCCTCCTTTTTTTAAATTACATAATTTAAAAAAAGGAGGAGGTTCTTAGGAGGAGGTAACAATAGTACCATCAGCAATGAAGTGAGCTATAGCGTGGGGTGTCGCTTAGTAAACTAGTTCTTTATGCACCATAGGAGGCATTTCCAGTAGTAAAGGTTGTGGCTGTATTTTTTTTTATTGTCTATTGCAGATTGTCTCTGATGACATTTTCTGCGTCACCGGGTTTTTAAGAAGACCTTGGAGTTCTCAAGCTTGTAGGTCGAACGTTTCTAGGGGATTACTGGGCGACCGAGCATCTCCGTGGGGAGTCTCTCGACCGCCTAGCGTCCCTAGGGCTTCTGTGTCGGAAGGGAGGGTTGTATCTGATTACCAAATGTGTATCTCAATGAGTGAAAGTCTTAGCAAAGAATGTAATCCCATCTCACTCGCTCCAAGTCTTGGATTGGGAGACCGTTTTGCTAAAGCGTATTCGTCATTCTGTGCTCTCTCCCACTTTCACAATGCGCTGCACGATTTTTTGGAAGGTATGCCGAGTATTCAAGGCATACGGGAACCACTCCTATGGAATAAGAGAGAAAGAGAAATGCTGACAGAATTTTTCAGTGATGTGATGTTAGGCACTTTTCAGCGTAAATGTTCTTTCGCAGGGCCAGAGGCGTAATATGTTCAGTGGCTGGTCTGAAAGACTTTCAATAAGATATTTTTCAAACAAAGCCATATTTATCAATCATAGTCGCTCCGAAACATAATTGAATGTTTTAACGCTGTAGATAGTAGTGTCTTTCCACTCAATAATCATCGAACTTAATGAAGTAGCTATCGCTCTAAAAAAAGCTTTCGCCAAATTTTCATTCGATTAATGGGTCTCTCAAATCGTTTTTCGACAACTTTGCTTTGCTTAGGTATAATTAAATATTAAGAGCTACTTCGAAAAGAAAGAAAACTAAGGATTTTAAAATTTTTAAAATGCTATTGAATGATTTGAAATGAGGAATTATTGTATTTTGAACATCTTTTTGTTAGTCAAGAGTTAAAAATAATGATAACCTAAAACAAATTAATATCTTTGACAAATAAAGTATCTAAAAGTTCTAAATGGAAATGATATTGCAATCATCTGAAGATAGAATTGTTGGGCTTATCGTTGTATCAGCAATGTCAGATTACAACTTGATGGACAAGATAGGCGATGACAACTTAATTGAGGAAAGTGGTTAGTGTAACATTCAATATTGGAGATATATGAGAGAAATATTACTTAACAAGATATATATAAACAAGACAGATGAGTAATATAATTTTCACAGAATGATACTATACTATTATTATAACTGTCTAATATTTCTCTGTTAACATTTTACGCCTGAAGCGGTGAATAGATTCCGATAAATTTGACGAGGGTTTACATCCTGAGGAAGCACATGTTCTTATACTACTTTTTCCCTTTTAAATAAAACTTGAAGGAGGTGAAATAGAAGTCGAAGATTTGTAAAGGGACCAATCATTTCTGAAGTTAGGGAAGTTCTTATTCACAATCAAGATTCTGATAAAAGCTGTTAAAAAATTATGAGGAAAAGAAGGGTTGTCTTAAAATTGAAGATATCTCAGGAATAGTTAAGTTCAAAAATTACACAACACAGGACCTACCTAAACTATACTCCCTAAGGCAAAAGAAAATGCACTATGTACTCGCTCTTATTAAACTAAACGACAATTAAACAGTGCTGGAAAAAAGTGCACGAAAGCTTTGGAGTGAGATGAGCCGTGAAGCTCAGACCATTCTAATATCAAAAATGGCACCTATGAGATCAATGTAATTTACTAATTTTAGACTTAACCTAAATATTATTATCTTTGTTTTCGTAGCAATTCGGACACACTACTGCTTTGTGTTCAGGACAAATCCATTTGTTGCAAGTATTACACCACTTTTTTTTTTATTTAGGCACGTATTATAGAATGAGTCTCAAGAATGAACGCCGACTTGAGCGTCGTACGTCTCTATCTCTTTGTGCTTGATAGAAAGTGACAAACGATTCTCAAGACATGATTGACTTCTGAGTGAATTCTGTAATACGGGCCTAGTCATTAAGTGTATACAAATGAAATTCTTTTAATCAAAGAAGCTATATCTATAAAAGATATAGAAGCTAAATCTCCGCACGTATGTATAAAGTAACATGCATATCTAATATTGAATATACCAATTCGTGAATGGTTACGGTACACCTAACGCACACATGCCGTAATTATAGCCGAGATTGAAGTCTCTAGCTCGCTGGTGCTTACACAGTAAAACAAGTTCATGTAATTAATATACCTAACCTACGGGGCTGTAATTTTGTGGCAGTAAGATTTTGTAGTTGAGAAAGTACGGTGATGAAATTATTTGATTTTATATTAAATGAACTATATGAGAATCTTTATTTCAATTCCATCTCAGAGAGTGACATTACCTGAGAGTGACCTAGAAGTGATATTCTCGAATAGGACTTGGATACTCTGCACTAATTCCCACTAAAGGTCGTAGCACTTATCAGCTAGGTGGCTGCTTAGCCATGTGATGCCGGCAGATTAGAATAGCATCACCCCATATCCTCCAATGGGTGTCGTAGAAGGCGACTAATGGATCAACAAAGGAGTATTGATCACCTTATACTCTGTCCACTAATCCGCATTGGGCAAGCGGTCTTGGAAGTGCAAATTTCAAAGATTTGATGAAACGATGTTTACCATAAAAACATAAGCACCAAGCACTGACAAATTTCGACAGCGAAAAGCAGTGCCTCGGTGGCGAAATTGGTCAACGCGTCCACCCGGATTGTGGAAGGTGCGGGTTCGAGTCCCGCCTGAGGCAAGTCGATTTTTTTCAGTGCATTTTTCTAGTATTATATTTACGCGTTTGTAAACGCAAAAATAAAATTATTCCATAAGTGTATGCTAATGATAAAATGGACTAGAATCTAATGTATCTAACAAATATCATAAGGAATCGTCGTCTGTATATACTCGTAGAAAATAGGCATAGTTTATAAATCATTTGATCAAATTTTTCACAATTTTTTATTATTAAAGGAGTTCAATAAGTTCTTGTCTTGTGTATCAGTGGATTAGGGAAACTTTAAGGAAAATTTTGTTGTCTTGAAAGTAGAAGCGGGCATAACCAGAAATTCTCAAACACATATTGTAGGACACTAATTTGGCCTAATATACATGAAAAATTGTAATACCATAGGCTTATACCAAAACATGGGGTCCACGTCCGGAAGCCTTCTCGTGGCGGACCCTGGTAACGTGGTGGGGAAACTTACTCGGGGGTGTGTGGCTTTTGATGTCAAGTGTGTCCCCTTGACATTCGAAGTCACATGCCATCGTCGAGTTGTTTTTGTTTTCCCACCACGGCTAGTTCCGGACGGCCCTTTCTTATACGATACTGTTACTCTTTTTTATGCGATATTGGTTGCAAACAAGCATACGGTCCGCCTGATGGTAACTGCAGCCTATGATCACTTGCAATACCAGGGATATCACACCATTGCCGACCTTGTCAATGTTTTGCGCAGGAACAAAGCTCTCTCGGCGGTTAAATATGACGCGGCGGATCGTATAACACACCGTATTACACTAATTGTATTGACAAAAACTCCACTCCGTTTGGTCATGAATAAAAAATAACCTGAACCTACCAATAATAAGTGATTTTCATTCGATTACATATATAGACTAATATGGATAAAATCTACGTTGGATTTATCAACAAACGGTTTATTTGGTTAACAATTCTCACACACTATAATCCACCGCGCCGTTTTGCAATACGGTTGTTATACGATCCTAGGTATAAAAATGTATGAGTGAGTGCATCATCATCAACAGCTCATATAATGTACCCACCGAGGAGCTCGAGCCTACTCCACATTAGGGGCGATTAGACGATTTAGGCCTTAGTCAACCACTCTGGCCAAGTGCGGGTTGGTCGACTTCACACACAACTAAGAATATCTTCATAGGTGTGTGCAGGTTTTCTCACGATGTTTTCCTTCGCGGTAAAAGCATCGATTAAACGTACATATGAATTCAAAATTTGAAAACACAATGGTACGTGGCGGGGATCGAACCAGTGACTCCCGGGTGGGAGACGACGCTCATACGCACTACGCCACCAACGCTTTTAGTGAGTGCATGACTATTATTATATTTAATCATAGATTATAATTTTTATAAAGCACTATAGCACTGCTAGCGGAATTGTAGTCATAAGGTACATAGGATAAAAACCCCTTTCAAAATAAAGATTTAAACAAAATGTTCTTGTGACAAGATTGGGTAGAAATATTAATTCAAATTTATTTCAGTGCATTGCTTATCACACAATGCAGAAGTATGTGTTTTAAGAAAAGTTATTGTCTAGTCCCGTGAACCAATAAATGTGGTTGGGCAAAACATTTCAGTATTCTCAGTAGTTCGATCACGTAGAGGGACCAGGAGGTGACCGTGACGACAGTGGTATTACTTATATTTTGAGATAGAACTGCACCCCATTTAGGGAGTATTGGAAAATGATAGATGGATAATGCTACTACGACGTTTATTTGGAGAGAAATAGCGAATAAAGGACTTTTTCGCTGAAGATATTACATTTCCGTCGTCATTATCTCGTCTAATCTGGTCCTTGAATAGAAATACTATCTGAGAGTATTTTAATGATTATTTATGTCTTTGTGTACAAAAAACTGTGACAACGTATAAATTGTTAGAACATAGATCATCTCTACGTAAATTATTTACCAGCTAAACGAGTAACATAACACTCTGAAAGGTACTGAATTCAAAATTAATGACTGGTTAACCTAAGTCTTTAGCATCCTCAGCCTAAATACAAAGTTTGGGTCCCAATCCTATTATGTTCATTAGAAAGTAATTTTAAGCAAATTAATCTAAAGGCCTAACAAATGGGCTCCATTCCACTTCATAGTAAGTAGAAATCCAAATGTCCAATTTCAAAGATAACTAGTGATAACCTCATTTGCTTTGACCTGACAGGTGCTTCTTCACGGCCCTTTTGAATAACACAGGATTTTAAGGATAACACATGTTACACGTGTGCTGCCAGAACATTTTATTGCTTGATTGTGCTATACAGATTTGACGCCGTCATGATAGGGTGATCAGTAACGCTGCCTACACACCAAGCCGTCCGGGTTCGAGTCCTGGTAGGAACAAATGTTTGTGTGGTGAACACGAACATTTGTTCACGAGCCTTGGTTGTCTATGTATTTATTTAAGTTTATTTATAAAAATATCTATACTTTATAGTAGTACTTATATTAAATCTGGTATCCATAACACAAGTTCTTAATGATACTTAATTTGGGCTAGATAATTGGTGTGAGCGTGAAAAAAAAAGAAAAAAGGAATTAAATTGTCAAACTTCTTAGTTCTTTCTTGAAATTGTAATCATAGTTTGTTGGTGATTACGTAAGCCAGCACGCGTAGTCCTCAGAAGGAAGAGAAAAGGTGGGATTCAATAATAATTATTTTGATATACAGGGTGTAAAAAGACCTAAGACAAAGCCGAAGTATACACACACACACACAAAACAAGAAACATATAAAAACATTATTGCTGACAAACGTTTTTTATTTATGGTATTAAAAAAAAAAATCAAATAATACCGCGCAATGTATACAGCGCGCAACTCGCGCAGCGCTTAGCAACTTGGAGACGTGATGCGCGACGTTCGGTCGGCTGAGTTGAATGGCCCCGATATCGAGTGGTTACATTGAGCAATGACGTTTTAAAGCCACTTTTTGGTATGAAATACTTAAAATTTTGATAATGTTTCTTTGGACAAAAATTAAGAAATAATTTGTTTTATAAAACTCATGAAAAAGAATTCTAACTTTGACCTTCAATAACTTCATAACTATTAATTTCCCAGGTATAGTCTAGAAGAAGAAAAAAATGGTCCTAAGATCACCTATGAATACGTAGTTCGTGGATTTTTCATAGGTGTTTTTACACCTCTATTTTTTTTCTTGACAGCTCCATCTGTCAACCAGGGACTGGCTAACTGTTGGAAAATAATAATGCTGTTATCATCTTGAAAAAATTCCTACCACCACTAGACCACAGAGGCGGTTTAATTACTTATTGAATTTGATGTTCTTTTATGTAGAGTTAGGCTGGCAACCTGTCACTAATATGAGGCACTACATAGCCCATACTGTCAGATGTGTATAACCAAACCTAAAACCCTGTTGAGATTGTGAGCGTGATCGTATTTATTTATGTAGAATGCAAAAGCAATGATTGTAGTCATCATTATTTAATGCCTTTAAGGAATGAGCTTTTGAATACACTTATACACACCATCCTACTTCAGTCACGTACAGGGTTCGGAATGAGTACAATTGTAATATTTATGGCGTTAGGTAGCACTCCCATAAGTAACATAGTTGAAGTGAACGGAAGACAGACGGTCCGCCAAGATTTATATAAGGGGGAACGAAACGGATAAAGTAATAACGGGAAAATATACTCTTCAATATATTTTGCCTTTTAACGTGTCTTTACAAGGGAGTGTATAATGAGAGAAGCGTCTTTCGGTTTTCTTTTCGTTAGCATTTGTGTACTTTTTCTAAAGGATTCGATACGTATTTAATTTAAAATTCAAATTGAAACACTTTAGAGATTTACAGTCAGTTTACAATATAATATACATACTTACATACATACGATCATGCTTGTAGTCCCAGAGTTCAGTGGTTGAGGTAACATTTCGTTACACATGAAGCCACATCTGGCACTATGAGCCATGTATTGCCTCCAAATAGTTACAGGTTGCCAGCCTGTCGCCTACATAAAAGGGGCAAAATACCCAAAAAGTAACAATCAGTAAACATACAACCAAAAGCCAACGGCCAGGACAGGTGTTACACTCTTTACTAGGTGGTAGACCCATATGTAGGGTCGTCGGGGTAGGTACCACCGCCTTTCTTATTTCTACCGTGAAGCAGTTCGCGGTGTTTCGGATCGAAGGGAAAGGTAGCACCATCTTAGTCCCCAGGATGGCAACGCACTTGCAGTGTTAAGTGATACCCTTAAAACTTTGAATTTAGGCATTTGATAAGAAATAAATAAGTATTTATCGTAGCGTTTTAGAAATTTCGACCGACACGGGAATGAAATAGGTAATGAAAGTCCAAACAAATCTATCTATCAAAGCAACTATTCCACGGAGACGAAGTCTCAAGCAAAAGCTAGTTTATAATGAAAAGAAACATACCTCCGACGGTTTACAATTAGAGCTAACGATGTACCAAATAACATTTACGCCTACGAGAAGTCATTAGCAATGTTATCAAAGCGTGTTGTATCGATAGCCTAAAGCAATCGTGCATGTATGATCAACAGCCTGTGTATCTCGTCTAATGGAGTGTTGAGCGGAAGCCTGTAAATTATTCTGGAGCCGGCCAGCTACACGTGTGAGCAAGCTACTGGAGCAATTAATTGTATTCTAAGTACCAGTTAACGTTTGGATTAACTTTGTAGTTGCTTCCTAAGACAATGCCGATTTCAAGACAACTTAAGTAGATTAGGTCTCGAACTTGAAGTGTATCGTGTTTAAAATGGGGTAGTGAGAATGACAAATTATTTAATTGTTACTGGTTTTCAATCAGTAAAAGTATTTTTATTTATATTTACTATAATACTTACTTTTATTTTTTAATCACCGTAGCTGTTTGGAGTTTTAAACCGTTTCTAATTCGGATTCGATCCTCAGGGGAAACGAAATTGTGCTTTGGTTTGGTTGTTATTAGGGCTATAGCTGAGTTGGAATAGCAATCGCCCAAATCGCTTTACTAGGTGGTAGACCTATATGTAGGGTCGTCTGGGTAGGTACCACAGCCTTTCTTATTTCTGCCGTGAAGCAGTTCGCTGTGTTTCGGATTGAAGGGTAGCCAGTGTAATTACTGGGCATGAAGGGCATATCATCTAAGTCCCCAGGATGGCAAACGCAGTTGCGGTGTTAAGTGATTTACACTTAATATTGCAAGTGTATTTAGGCGGCGGTGACCACTTAACATCAGGTGGATCGCAAGCTTGTTTGCCATCTCGTAACATAAAAAAAAGCTGTCGGGTTTATGTTTCTTTTCATTGCAAGAGTTTTTCAAATGCTTTTGTTCTAAATTTATTAAAATCTCATTTGGTATTCTTTCCAAACAGTAAATGATCATTAAGCATATACCGTTTATGCTAAAATAGACACCGCAAAACCGCGCGTATAATAAAGATATACGTCACGTAAACTCGTGAGCGGATCAACTTTTTATTTTCGACACGAACCTCGCAATCTGGGAGAGGCCCTTTAAAGTTCTAGGTGTCATACATCTTCCTGTCTGTTTATGCGGGCTGTAAGTAAATTGATGGTAATGATCTGAGGGTTCAAATGAAATGCAAAAAGTCGCGCGTGCGCCGCGTCGTGGTCGGGGAGCGACCGGCGAAACAAGTTCCGATAGGGTTAACACTAGGAGAATTTGGCTAATGGATTAGCATTTGGAAAGGGTCACGAGATTGATTTGCGTTTTTAGCATTAACCTTTATTGTTTGGGGAAAATAGTCGACACATAGTAAATGCACTAAACAAGAAAAGGAATATGTTACAAATTCGGTAGAGGGCAGTCGGCTACATGAAAATTCAACCGATTTAAAAATTATACAAACCTCCCAGAGCATTCATGCCTTAAAGGAATAGGATTTTTCAATTCCCATCGAGAACTGACTGACTGAGAGAGATTCTGAACCACGTGCAACGTCGCACCAAGCGGTTACTCCCGCGATGGCGAGTAAGCTCACAAAAGCATTCCCATGGAGAGTTCACAATTTTTTTTTTTGCTTTGTGCCAAAACCTTTATGTGTGGTAATATACTGCCCCGACATCAAATAAATTAGGACCAAGATGGAAAGAAGAGACCTGAACTTCAAAATTACCAACTAAATAACCGAATAAAATTATGTGCTAATAATTCATTTATGAGGGCGAAAAATAATAATCTATATAATACTAGCTGTCCCGGCCACGCGTTACTGTGGTAATTTCCTACTACTGTCCTATAACATTGAATTTGCAGTAAAAAAATAAGGACTAAGTACCTACTTATCAAGATAAAAACTATCCTATCTCTCAAGTTGGAACTTGTGTTTTGTTCCTTTTGAACAAAAGTTTTAAATCGGATTGTTAGTTTCGGAGTTCATCCCGGACAAACATCGTAACACGGGAATTATATATAATAGATTTTAAAAAATCATTTGTCACAGTGTTTGAAATAGATGAACTCCGAAATTACTCAACCGATTCGGGTGTCTTTTTTTATTCGATGGATGTGTTCCAACTTAGCCTATAGAATACATTTTAATTTATAATCAACAAAGTAGTAAAAATATAATTTTTATTTTCCCATGTAAACTGTTCCTACCAACTTTAATTTGCCTTAAAATAAAAAAAAATGCAACTAGGTGACAAACAAGCTGACGGCCCACCTGTAAGTAATTGGAAACCGTCGCCTATAAACACCTGTAATAACAAGAAAAAAAATCACTTGGTATTGCAAGTGCGTTGTCATCCTGAGGCCTAAGATGAAATGCCTTTCATGCCCAGTAATTATACTGGCTACTTTTCCCTTCAATCTCAAACGGCTCGGCTGAAATAGAAAAGACGATGGTACCTATCCATACGACGCTACATACAGATCTATACCACCTAGTAATTTTTTATAACTTTATGATGATATTTTTGTAATGTGCTGTTATCCACAAGGGAAGTAGCGGGTCATCCCCAACACACGTATCTTTTGATTATTCTAAGATTACTGAAATAAACACATTTATTATTGCTATTATTTAAATATTATTAAATTTTAAATACTTTTGAAAAATGTGCCAAGTTGAATGTTATCAAATGTAAAGAATTAGAACGCAATTTCATTGTCATGATCAACTATTGAATCGAGAATCGCACCCGCGACCTATCGCAATCCAGGCGATTGCTCTGCTGAAATACTTAATCTTACTGAACAAAGCAATTGATATTATAAAGGAAATTGAAAATTGAGCTATCTAAACCAGCTATTAAAAACATGTTTATCTACGTCGAACAATGATTGGTTAGACGTTAACTGCGTAGTCACCGGCTTTGAAAATATTGATTAGACTAGCCAATTTATGAGAGCGATATTGTTACGAAAAATAAGTTTCTTAAATAAAACTCAAAATGACAACGAAAACGCAAGACTTACATCCCTAATGCTGTTCCACCTGCGCCGTAACGCGTTATATTTACACGTTAATATAGGTGTAACGTAGATGTGGCCAACATTTTACCGTCGTAATTTAGTAATGACATTACTAATGGCATTTAACCGTTAAGCGATATTAGCGATAGCTCGGGTGTCGGTTTTTTTGACACATCAAGGGTTTTAGCGCGTAGCTTAGCTCGTGATGGCGTTGTACCGTAAGTGATGTCGAAGCGCAATTTTAATCCACTGCGTATTGCGTAGTTGGACATTATTATTAGCACGTTAGCTCAGGTGGAGCAGTAGCATAAGAGCTAACCTCATTAGCAATTTTGTACATAACTTGACATCGGCAACCCTGAGACCTACTTGCAAAGAACCCCGCGCAGGCCGACGGCTTTCTTTCCAGCGGCTTACTACTGGCCACTTACATAATGTGACGTAAACTGTACGCATACCACAATTATAAAAGAGGTCGATACTCTCGGGACCGTGTGGGCGCTGATCGACAAGGAAAGTGATTATTGCATCCTCCGAGAATTGAGAACGAAAAGATTTGCAAATATTTGACAGCAAATGATAAGCTGTCAAGTTATTGAGCTACGTTTTGTCTTCTATGTCTTTTCAAATTGGTATCGATAGATTTTTGTATACCTACAAGTAATGAGGTAATCTGGCAGAGAACTAGAGTAACATACAAAGATTTGGGTATACTATGCATATTCGAGTGACGTCTGCGAACACATTTAGGCGAAAACACGAAAACAAGTCGTTCAATCGATCATGCAATCGAATGTACGTTTTTGCTAAACTCATTTGTGTGTTGGTTCATAAAGTAGAATATTTATTTGTACCCACTTAAGATTGCTTGAATGTTCCTATGGTGTAAACACTCAATGATGCACAACCTACACTTTCCCTGAACTTTCCCTGAAAGAAGACTCCACTGGTTCCTCAAAAATAACCATAAACCTATACTGCAAAAACCCTACATCGGACTCTCCTTCAAAAATACATAGTTAAATTATTAAACTTTATTTACTTACAAATTCGAATTATTTTTATTACAATTATACAACCTACAATCTAAAATTAAGCAGGTAAGTAAAATTCGACCGATAAACTTTTAGTACAAATAAATATTCGGCCCGAGTTTAACTAATGCAAACGCTGATTTTCAACTTCTGCCCAGGTGACATTCGAATATATACCGCAGCCATAAACGCAGCCAAAAACCGTTGGTTTGGGCGTGCTCTAGAGTAGAATCCACTGCTTGGCAAATATAGTGTGGGGTGCCCTTGGAGGAAAATAGTAATCATCATGGGATACTGTCGATATTCATCATTAGTCCACACTCGTCCTCTGCTGGACATGGCGCTCTCCTATGGCAAGCGGTTAAGTCACTAGCTCTTCTCAACCATCTTCTATTAGCTTTGTAAATTGTCACAGTGAATTCATTAATAAAGATTGACGTTAACTCAACATTATTCTCTGTAAAAAGTATTCTCGAAACGAAAGATACAAAAACAATGGAAAAGTGGAACAGTTAATTGCTTTCACGAATCGAATCCTAATTGTTTTCCTTGATAAATCAATTTACTGGATAAATTCCCTCTACATTTTTTATACTCTCTCCGCATTTACCTACTACTGGTACATCAATTTAAACCTTAGATTGCTATTCGATGTTGAATCCTATATTCAGGGTATAAAGATTGTAAAATGTTCATAGCGTAGCGCTTATCTTCACTTATACTGTACCTACTATTCTGCGTAAATCTCATTAGGATATGTTTTGTTTTTAGACTGAAAAAATGTTTAATTAATGAACAGAAATGTTTGCTTCACTTATTTAAATTCTATCTGATAGGAACTAAAAAAAGAGTAAGCTTTCAAACGTTTCGAATGAAGTTATAAATTCCACTAACGTTAAATATACAAAACGTATGTTGTTGGAGGTTTTACAACAAATATCTAGGTCACAAACACATCATCCTAATAACATATTATCAGCTAACAATAATGTACGTGATGTAAGTACAAGGTGTATTATAAAGAGATTGTTATGAATAAAAGGCACAGCGGTTGATAATAAAAAATACATAATAAATATAAAATTCAGCCAGTCCACAATAGGAATAATATTTGTAATGAGTATAATTATTTTACACTGCTTTGTTCAAAAATTACTACTTAATTTGTTATTGAGTTGATAAATCTTTAACCGGTAGAATGCTAAATTCATGCTACATTAAAACCCAAACAAATCCAATGCGGGCGAATTTTCATCTTAGTTTCAACTTAAATCTAAAACGGTTCCACAATCCTGTGCAAGTTGTAATTTTAGTGATATAATAAAGTATAGAGACATTGAAAAACAGGAGCCCATACGTAAAAAGAGGTTGTAATAAGAGAAGTTAACATTCTACACTATGATATATATCAATGACCGAATGAACATAGCATAGATTACGTTATAAACGTCCGTAAAATAGGCGTAATAGACATGATCGGTCATTTTTACATAATATATAATTTACAATAGTTATAAGACTAGGCATTAAACTTTCTCAACCACAACATTTATACCTACTGCAAATGGTCATCAGATAAGAATGGCACACATCTCGGTAATAACCCAGCAGTGAGATTCAGTTTCATTCGGTAACTAGGAAAAGAGCAATGGACTCAAAACATTACATTGACATGTTACGATAGCATTTTTATTAACAAGAGCTACTTTAATACCTATCGGGTTAAACAATTAATAGCAAAATAATTCAAAGTTATTTTAGTTCTAAGCTCGACTTATATTTTTGAGAAAGTTCCATAAAATAGGCTTAAAACACACTTTCTGTAAAGGAATTTGCATCTTTGCTTATTTTCCATAATTATGATGAAATTTTGATACGCTTGTAAGTATCTATTGGTCGATTTTTCGGGCAAGAGGCTTTAGAGTAGCCTTTTTCGCTGCCCCTGAGACTTTTGGTGGTGTCAAATTAATAAATTCATCACTACTTGACGACGATTTCAAATAAAAACAATATAGCGAATAGAAAAAGCGCGCGGAATAATTTTTACTTGTACGCATATTAGCGATGCGCGCGCATCAGCGCTTTTTTTAGGCAAAGGCACAAAAAACAGCCTATATTACTAATAAAGTTAATTAATATTTTTGTGTTTTTGTCACAAATAAATGATTGTGATTTATTGTCAAAATTAATTGAATAAAAGAATGAAATGTTTATGTATTATATTTATCTCCCAAAGTTAACTTTATTCCTAAAATTTTGACCACTTTTCTGACATAAAAACTCTGCTACGATTTTAAAGTGTATCGTTCGTTTTTAGACGGAGCGTCTTGATAAACCGTGCTTCTTCCGTGCTTGTTATTTACATTAACGCACAAGTACGTAATGAGAGACAATACGATATTGAAATTAGTGAAATAAGAGACCCTTTTCGAGCAAATATATAAAACAATAATAAAATACACTCTAAAACATCTTATCAGTCCGGTAATATAATTAGTATGATATATTTTTAACGTCCGCAATCATATAAAATGTTATTGATGTTTGAATATACATACTTATTTAAAATTATACACATTCACCCCAAATAAATAAATCCATCACACTTATCGTTGACGACATTTTGCCAATAAAGTTTGTCAGTGTCGGATGGATTATTATATTACTAACGGCTTAACATTGCCCAAAAGTTCCAATGCCATCTAAAAGATAAATTTTGTCTGACACATTCATCCCAGACGCCGCGCCGTCTGTTGGTCATTAGTCCATTATGGAGGGGCGTTTCCTACAAAATCTGCAATCCGTCTAACACTTAGGTTGAAATTGATAAATGGAGATACCGCCTTATATTGCGTTGTCGTAATAAATAGCCTTTTATATGCCGTAAGTTGACAAACAAATACGACCCGTAACACCATAGCGTAGTAATATCTCTCTGTAATATCTCTCGTTGCCACAGAAATCAAAAAATCCCCGGTGATCGTTTTGACTATTTATTACAAAGTAACATAATATAAAATTCTCAATGTCTCTGTGCAACACTCACAGCTCTACCGATACGAAAGCAAAGGTACTTCCAAGGAGCTTATATTTTGTGGGGTTTTCTAATCATGTTTTAAAAAAAAACCGGCCAAGTGCGAGTCGGACTCGAACACCGAGGGTTCCTCGGTATAAACTGCTGTATCTTTTGATCGCGTTAACTTAGAAGTTTGATTTTTTCACTGCTTAAAGGGACAATAGACCTAGGTATTTGGTATAAATTTCAATTTGATACCTTTATTCGTTCGTGAGAAATAAGGTAGTGAGTTTCATTTTATTAAAATATTTTTATTATATTATATAACTAAAAAATGTGATTTTCGCAATTTTTCCTATATTTGCATTATATGACAATGCTTCATGCCAAATTTCAAGATTCTGAGTTTACGGGAAGTATCCTGTAGGTTTTGATTCCTTTGCGAGTGTCGGAAATTTGTTGAAAATATCGACATAATCGGCTGTATCTTTTGATTGGCTTGGCTTAGAAGTTTGATATTTTCACAGCTTAAAGGGACAATAGACCTGAGTATTTCATGTGAATTTCAGCTTGATACGTCTACGCGTTCTTGAGATAAAGGGTCTTGACAGACAGACAGACAGACGGACAACAAAGTGATCCTATAAGGGTTCCGTTTTTTCCTTTTGAGGTACGGAACCCTAAAAACAGACTAGTGACGTGAGTAGCGGTTATCACGACTTCTTTCCTCCTTTTCACCCCTTGAATGAATGATGTTCGGGATAAAATCTATCCTTGTCTTTCCCAGGGTCTCAAAATAACTATATAGAAAATTTCATTTAAATAGTTCGAGCGGTTTAAGCGTGTAAAGACTTACTTTCGCATTAAAGATATTAGTTTGGACAAGTGTGTCCAAACTGATATTCTGCGAAAGTAACGGCAAAACATATTTTTTGGTGACACCAAATAATTATATTTTACCATAAAAAATATGAAGGTTTTCATACTATTTAAACGAAATTACGTCACTATCATAGCCATATGATGCCGGCAGAGTAGAATAGCATCACCCCATCTCCTCCAATGGGTGTCATAGAAAGCGACTAATGGACCACAAAAAGGGTTATTGATCACCTTATACTCCGTCCACCAATCCGCATTGGGCAAGCGTGGTGGTCTACTGCCCAAACCTCCTTCGATGACAAGGAGAGGCCTTGTGTCCCAGCAGTGAGTCGAGTTATAAAGGCTGTTATGATGACGTCACTATCTCTATTAGCCTTTAGCAGTGAAAACCCCTTTATATGTTTATTATGTAGATATGGAGACTTGAGTATAATCTGCTCTAAACGCAAGCTTCGGTAATTACGTTGAATAGATCTCGTTGCTCGCTAACGAATGTTGGTAAATAAATAAAGAGAAATTATGCAAAGTGCGACGTCAGAGAGATTTGAAGCCTCGGGTTTTACATAATAACAGCCGCCCGTGTGTCTCGCGATAACTGCGTGTGGGGCCACGACCGATCATGACGGATTAAACTAAAAAAATCCCATGGAGTTGATGGACTAAACGGAGTTTTGTGAAGAACAATACGAGTTTTAAAAAAATATATTTTGTTTCGTAATCTATATGTAAGAAATTTTGTAAGTAAGAGCTATGGAAGAGCGGGGCCTCCTGACTACTAGGAAATTCCAACCACCGATATCACAATGTTACAATTGAATAATGAAATAAAATATTTTTAATTTTGAGTATGCCCGTGGAATTAGTTTTCTGGTGATTGGATAACGAAATTTTATTTTATTATTTTTGGTATATTTTTGAATTACTCTGTGCTCAATAAAACACGTTCTGTGTTTTTTTTATTTTGCATTTTACACATGTAAAAACTCTCGGTCATTTCACTCGTTTTACAAACAAGGCGTGAATATGTACAAATGTGAAATGGAAAATACTGAAAAAAAAATTTGGGTATTTGTCTTTTATACGGGGAAGATCTTATCTTGACTGTAAACGACAACAAGTTAGACAAGTGGCAATTGTTTCATAACGATAAGATATCGAAATTTGTCATCATAGGCCATATTGCTTGGTTATCTATAGCGTCTGAGCTTTCGCTGCCAACTTACTTAGAGCTGCAATAGGCCACGTGATTTAACGACGGCATAAGTCAATCCCATATACATTTAGTTCTATATATTTCGTTATCGTTTTATTTGTTAGAGATCGTCTAATCTAAAACTGAATCATTCAGTTGATTCAGTCGCCAGCTAGACACAAACGTGGTAGCACGCTTCGACCACTTACAAAAGTACCGTCAGCAGTTTAAAGTTCAGTTTTAGATTAGACGATCTCTACTTTGTTTGTTTAACAAGACATACAGCACCAACACCGAATGAATAAGGTAGATAAAGATGAAGGAGAGCGTAAGGAAACAGACCCACGACACACAATTTGTAAAATTAGGTACCTACATAACTGTCAATAAAATCAACCTGTTGAAATGATATATCCGAAAATTGGCTACACGCCGCGGACCGACCTATCAATTTTATCTACACCGACGCAAGTGCTGGAAGAAATGTATTACGAAAGGTAATATTAGAAGGGTTAAAAGGTAATCCGAGGACCATAAACCGGCATATTTGAATACGATATCATCTAAATGACTATGCTACGTCAACTGAACTGCGGCACGATATATTTTGTATAACTATCACTCCTCGACATTGGGTTGCATAAAATGTTAACCTTACTATCAGCATGATCGTTTGCCTCCCCCTGCTTACAATGTTATTTGAGATCGGCGCAATATATTTTCTTCTTTAACCCTTCTCGATCAGACGTCTCAACATTAACCTTACCTATAGATAACAACTTAATAGTAATATTGACAGCCTAAGATTCCCAAACTTTCGTCATGTATGCTCCACTAATAGTAGTATGGTGTTGCAAAATCCTCACAATGAAATGTGTTTGCTGCTGTATTAGTTTTAATCGCTTTATAACACTTTTATCCGTATTCGATCACGATGTCATTTACGATATAGAATTTTCATATTAAGGCGTACCTTAAGTATTAATTCATACTTAAATATTTGTTATTTTTTTGTGCTACAATTGTCAGAAATAGTAACGCAGCGGTCAACAAAAGATGCATTGATGGACGAACGTGTAAATGTGCGCCACACATATACCTACGTAAATCCATCAATGCCTAGTTGTGGCTAAGGCTTGTATAGTACTTTTCTGAGCCAATGCGCGGAAATTAAAACCAATAAACAACAACAACAGCGACAACAACCTCCTTGGTTGTCATGTTTCGGAGTAAAAGATCGTTCCATTTACCGGCAGATATGAGTTGTCAAAATAACGCTCAAGTTTTTAAGCATGTTTGAGAAGTAAATCATTCAGCCCAGGGGCCTATGGCATAAAAATTAAGTACTGATATTATAAGCGATTAACTCTTAAATTTTACTCATATTAATAGAGTTGTGTTGCATATAATTAATAGTTCATAATAATAGTTACAAGAGTAATAACTAATTTTAAGAGTCTATTAATTTACGGTGCATAAAGAAATTTTAACACTCGTAAAATTACTACTAAATTTCAAACTCATAATAGGAGTGGAATCCAATATCATTGCGTTGTTGATATGCATGGTATTGAAAAAGTATGTAGAGTAATAAAAAAAGTAGACTATGGACGCCACTGCGCTACTTGTAATTGTTGTTGAGGACTTAGGGCATAATTTCTAAGCGTTTGATGTTGATATAGGTACGCCTTGTATCCTTTCCAGAATAAAAAAAGAATTGATCAAAATTCATTCTGAATCGCCGATTACATTCTTAAGTGAATTGCAAATAGTTCTAATTGATTCTTGCTTTAAAAACCCACGGTCGACGTCTTGGCATCATTCTTTTATCACCTGAATCACTCGAGCACATTGCGTTTAACTTGAGATCGCAACTAAGCATACAGAAAGATACTTGTAATATATTTTAACCACCTTCAATGGTTGATAGAATTACACCACTAATAGGAGTAAATAATAGTAGCTGCGTCATTTCTTGCAACAAAAATTTTGTTTCACATATATTATTAGCTTGTATTTCCCGGCAGTAGACTACTAACTTGTATTATTAGTTATATTTTTTATGCAACGAGACGCTTCTAAATTTTACAAATAATATAAGTATCCAACTTATTATATGAGTGTCTTTATTTTATTAATAATAGTAGTTTTATGCCATAGGGCCCAGGGCCCTATGGCATAAAACTACTATTATTATAAGCTTATTTTTATAAGACTTCTGAAAATATTTTAGAAGTTTAAAAAATTCTGTTGCATAAAATATTTTCAGTTTTTGTTGCATAAAAATAAAGACACTCATATAATAAGTTGGATACTTATATTATTTGTAAAATTTAGAAGCGTCTCGTTGTATAAAAAATATAACTAATAATACAAGTTAGTAGTCTACTGCCGGGAAATACAAGCTAATAATATATGTGAAACAAAATTTCTGTTGCAAGAAATGACTCAGCTACTATTATTTACTCCTATTAGTGGTGTAATTTTATCAACCATTGAAGGAGGTTAAAATATATTATAAGTATATTTCTGTATGCTTAGTTGCGATCACAAGTTAAACGCAATGTGCTCGAGCGATTCAGGTGATAAAAGAATGATGCCAAGACGTCGACAGTGGGTTTTTAAAGCAAGAATTTCATTCTTATGTGAATTGCAAATAGTTCTAATTGATAGAACTGTTTGCAATTCACATAAGAATGTAATCGGCGATTCAGAATGAATTTTAATCAATTCTTTTTTTATCCTGGAAAGGATACAAGGCGTACCTATATCAACATCCAACTCTTAGAAATTATGCCCTACAACAATTACAAGTAGCGCAGTGGCGTCCATAGTCTACTTTTTTTATTACTCAACATACTTTTTCAATACCATGCATATCAACAACGCAATGATATTGGATTCCACTCCTATTATGAGTTTGAAATTTAGTAGTAATTTTACGAGTGTTAAAATTTCTTTATGCACCGTAAATTAATAGACTCTTAAAATTAGTTATAACTCTTATAACTATTATTATGAACTATTAATTATATGCAACACAACTCTATTAATATGAGTAAAAGTTAAGAGTTAATCGCTTATAATATAAGTACTTAATTTTTATGCCATAGGCCCCAGGGCCGCGATCGCGGTAAATCATTTCTAGTCGAACGCAGACGAAACACAACGCTGTCAAAGTTACGTTTCTGTTAAGCCCTGTCCGCACAGCGATAAAATATTCGCGCGGAAATAATATCGCGTTCAATTTGAACGCGATATTATTTATCGCTGTGCGGACAGGGCTTAACAGAAACGTAACTTTGACAGCGTTTGTGTTTCATCTGCGTTCGACTTGAAATGATTTACCGCGATCGGGGCCTGATTGTGAGGTCTAGAGGCATAACTCACTTAGAAAAAAACTAAACTCTACTAAAACATGATAACTTCTTTGAGCGACTAACGTCTCGTTATGTTTTTTAAACTTATTGATAAGAGTTGGAGTGATACTTAAATGTGTGACAAAAAATTACAAATCAAGCCACACAAACGTTGCCCAAATACAAGTTTTCTTATATAACTTTTAATAGAATTAGCTATGGCATAGTAAAGTTGTTGAACAATTGGGATACTAAGAGACTACTGCTATTAATAAAACGCTTTGATTGGAATTTTAGGAAATCAGTTATGTAAGATTATACCTTGTATTATTAGAACGACGTTGCCTTGTACTTTCGATGGCTTATGTTGGCTGGTGCTTTGTTATGAGGCGTAGTGTCGTGGGAATTATTTTCAAACAATGATTTGTGGAAACCAATAAGATGTATAAGGTTGTGTCAAGGGAACTAATTACCTATCTACCTATAACACACAAGACTTTGCTTCATTAAAAACCACTTATAAAACTACTGATTTATGGGGTGTTTTAAATGAAGCAAATTCACACAATCAATAGCACAATTCACTCAACAAAATCGAAAATATTATTCGGTTTCAATTCAATCAAGTCGAACCATTGTTACGTGATTGACGGTCAAACACCTAAATAGCTAAACTTTCATTTTTAAAATATTTGTAGGATTTAAAGGATGAATGACTCCTGAACAAATATTCGTCTCGACGAGAGGTCGCTAAACATTCCTGTGGGTATCCCTACAGGGTAAAATATTAGCAAAACATAAAAACACTTACTTTTAGAAGCCCAAAGCTTTCCCTCGTTGAGAGCACGAAGATAACGCCTCAGATCATCATTACACTTTTTGGGTAGGTCTATATTATTTTTGTCGAGCAGCTCCAACCAGTCATGATGGTCGAGCAGGCTCTTCATCCACGCCATTCTCGACTTTCTCACTTCACTAGTTGAGTTCACATTGGCACCAACTGCACCCACTAGCACTAGCACGGATAAGAACAACATCGTCCTTACGGCGGACATTTTGGAAATCACTTTAGGGATTCTTTAGAGGGAAACTGTCATATTGTGGACAACAGTTTGGTTGCAAATCACTGGATCACGAATACGCTCGCACCGTTATCTGAAAATAAAGAAAACAGTGCTTTAAAATAAGTAACATTTATTATTTATTTTACGGAAGTTGGGGTTGTGAAAAAAATCTATTTAGGTAATAAATAAGGTACACTAAGCTACACATACACTAAAACACACACACACACACACACACACAGTCTTTTTCGTTCGTTTCGTTATATCTAAAAGAAGGCCTCCAAATATATTTTGTTAAAATCCCTAGTTTTGAAATAAAGATTTTTGTATTTTGTATTTTTGTATTAAGGTAAAATTAGGACGGACTTCTTTGATGGAAAAGGAACGATGTGATAATATCAAAATTTTCTCCTTTACAGTCTCTATAAGAACGAGATATGAAATCCAATTTGGTTTCAGTGGCTATTAGACCTACCGTCAATGTCTGTATTTTATATAACACGGAAAATATTAACAGGATTCAGAACATTTCCGAGAACATTTGGTCTGCCGGGAGAATGCATAAAAAGGCGCAACGTAAGATATCGTAATAAATTAATGTGAACATATTTGTCTACTGCAAACATATTTTATGAAGTAGGAATAGTTAAATTAGTTACATATTTAGTATTGTGGGTGTATATGTATATGATTTCCGCTAGATTCTTAACTGTAATGATCAGTAATACTAGATTTCCCTCGACGTTTCGTTTGGGTTATACATTTTTGTGTCTTCCTTTCTTACTCTGATTAGGCGACCCTAGTCAGAGTTTGTTAGCCCGAAGCCATTGTAGTACATCGATAATTGATACCACCTCTGAAATTACAAAAACCAAATTCATGTCCCTGCGAACGACATTTTTAATTAAAATTTTGATTTTCCATTTCGCATTAAAAAATAAGCTGACTCTCCACTCTCTCGTTTCGCACCTCATCCTCAAATGCGGGTGAAAAGTATAACTTCAATTTGGGTTTAACGACGCCGTAAAACACGATAAAATTCACCCCCAAACAATAAACCAGCATCTACAGCAGGGTTTGTATTAAACTTCTAAACAATAGCATTTTAGGATATCCGAGGATTTGTTCAGAACACGGTGATGTATAGGGGTCAACGCGATTGTGAAAATTTGGCAATCGACGAATCGGCCATTTCGTGTAAAAGTAAAATTCTTGTTTGGAATATTAAAATGAATGTGTCATGGTTCTACAGGTACAGCCATAAACCAACTAAACCTTCACTGAACCAACAAATCAAATAGCTAAAAAAAAATTCCGATATTCAATTGTCAACGTGGTTTTGTTAATTTGTGAGTTGTTTGCGATTATATCATTTTAACGAAATTATGCTAAATTAGTTTAGAGCTGAATTAAATACTAAATACAAAATTCATGTCTTCCAATTAAAAAAAATATGTTACATCTTTAATTTTCTATTTGATTTTTATTTTTTCTTAATTTTATTGCCTTGGCCGTTGACTCTGAGTAGATGTGGTACTGAAATATTTGTTTCACAAGCACTTAGCTGTATTTTCTGATATTCGTCGTGCGAGGTTGAGTGTGCAAATGTGCGTCACTACTTAACTTGCACTCTAAAGTAAGGGAAAACCTTTGTCCCGCATCGCTCGCTTACATAATGTATGAGAGAGTAAGCGGGAACGACAAAATGCAGCGTGTCCCTGTTCTTAATCTATCTACATAGTAGGTAACTTTAACAACACGAGTACAAAAGAAAACACAAATTCCTAAGTGCAAAATCCTCAACTTCGAATAAACGAAGGACCATATTTCCCCGCGGAATTACGAAGGCCTTCAGTTTTACAACTCAATGGAAATATACAAATATTTTTGCAGGTACTATCGAATGGAATTGAATCCATGTTTTACCTAACTTAATAATTATTATTAATCTACAACAAAAAGTGTTTATGTAATTGAAAAATCAATAAATGCTCAAACAAACTTTATAAGTGAAGTTCCACTAATATATTGTATGAGTACACTTCATTTGGTAGTTCCTCTATCCTATAGACAATTCCGCTGTTACCACACGTTTAAGATAATTTTAAGAAAATATATTGATTGCCACAAATGTCGTATAAAAAATATTATCAAAACGCTTAAATATATATATTTTTTAATGTCTATACTTAGCCCAAAAATTTCCTATATTGAAATAAGTAGCTGATTTTTATTCTTATTTTCTTATGATACTTTGAAATCTTCATTACTTCTTTTGCTAATCAAAATTCGATACGAAACGCTGCAGAAATGCCCAATCCAAGGGGATATGAACAAACTCTTTGGTCAAAAAGACAATAGAGTCCGTAAAATATCGAGTTTACATTCCGCGTTCGTCGAAACGACCCGATTGTGGAACGAATGGTTAAGGGAAACAGATATAACTGTTGTTCCAAGAGTTCCTTTACTTTACCCGCCTTTCCCGCTATTCTCACGTTTACTCCGGCAACGTATATTCTATTCAAGCGTTATTTACAAACACTTGTTGGAAAAGGGTTTTTATTAACCACCTATTTTTAGACACTTTTTCTAAATAAACAAAGTTTTTGTAGTTGAATAGAATATATGTACTCGTATAGTATTTTATCTCACGGCAGTTAAACCGTGACTGTTGTATAGATATACCATAGATTTATAATGACTGACGTTTATAGATTGGCAAAGAATAGACTAGGGCGAGAAGTGCATAATTTTTTGCTAATAAAACTTTGAGCATAGCTTTTGGTAATATTTGGTTACACTTAAAGCCAAGTAGCATGATCCATGAAGCGACTCAAAATAATGACAACCTTCCAGCCTGTCGCATTCCAAATTCATACGTTATAAAATACCCTAATGTTAACCATTTCATTTCTTCTAAGCCAAATAATACCGAATGACGTATTTTAGCTACAGCATCAGTATAACAAATTAGCCTTTTTTATTGGCATACGAGCAAGAGACCATTTTATAAGCTTACATTTCTACTCTTTTCTTATAAGTACGATAGTACAGCTAAGGAGAGACATTCATTTCTTCGCATTTGCTACTAGCTATATCAAATGCGGGGACGGAAACAATTTTTTATGCTTTTTGCGTGCGATTTGTCAGCCATCTCCGGGGATTACGCATTTTCCTGTTTGACAGCCCGTTTGTTATTCCAGTCTTCCAACTACGTTTGATGACTATCGATTTGACGGAAAAAAGTATACCGCCAAAAAACATTCTCACAGTCTTACAAGTTATAAAACTGTGTATGTACGCTCAATCCCTAAGTTGCTTAGTTTGTGATTTGGTAGAGCCATATCATTTTACGAAACAGTTTACAAAAAAAGCTTTGGAATTGTTACGTTTTTTACATCGAAATGTCCAAAATTCACTTTCCGTCTTCTACCGTAACTATATCATGGGGAGTGTTCAGAAGAATAGAATAAATTCCAGTTACTGATTTCCACCACCCTTTCTGTCTAGAGAATTGGAAATCCACCACTGTGCTTCTCACGCAACTTTCTGCTCAGTACAACTTTCAACCAATTTGGGAATCAACTTGTACCAACAGCCTTTCCGAGAGGGTACGATTTAGGAACCTTCAAGAGAAGAGCCTATTTTTTTCAGACAACGCAACCGCAATTGATACAATGTTGTGGTTGATGATTACTTGACGTTGATTACTTGACACCAAGTGATTCGTACGCCAGTTTGACTCTCTTTATCGTACAAAAAAAAATCTATTCTAATTTTATTTCAAAACCTCTAAGTTGTATAAAAAATGTGTGTTCCTGAAATAAAATAAAAACAAACTTGTAAAAATACAATCGTACCTACTTAACAAGTTGTAACACAATTATCGAAGTTACGTGTGCCAAAATTACACATAACATAAGCAATCTTATCGTAATAACACGTTTTCAGTGATCTGAGTCATATTTACTGGACGCTTTCTATTTCAAGAAAAATATGTGACTGATTCAAACAGAAGCAATGAATTTTTCGTGAGCTAAACATTTGGAGCACCGTTTAAACTATTTCCAATATCTCAAGCTGTACAGTGGGACCATCATTGAAATCGCGAAAAAATATCAAATGTTGCATAATGTCGTGGGCCGATCGTACCAATAGTTGGGAGATCGTAATTATACCGGCATATCGTCAGCCGTGTGATGCCGGCAGAGTAGAATAGCATCACCCCATATCCTCTAATGGGAGCCGTAGAAGGCGACTAATGGATCAACAAAGGGATATTGATCACCTTATACTCAGTCCACCAATCCGCATTGGGCAAGCGTGGTGGACTACTGCCTAAACCTCCTTCGATGACAACGAAAGGCCTCGTGTCCCAGCAGTGGGTCGAATTAAAAAAGCTGTTATGATGATCGTGAAACGCTACTGCAGGCCTATTCGCTAACTTTTTCTGACAGATGTGATGAATATGATCAGTGAGTGAATTATATATCCACAGCTGTATTTACACGACAAGTGCCGTAATAGCGTGTCGTGTAAAACAGCAATGGATATGTAATTCACTCGGTTATTATCACTTTCAGCTGTCAAAAAAGTTAGCGAATAGGCCTGCAGTAGCGTTTCACGATCATCATAACAGCTTTTTTAATTGGACATTGTAGGCGATGGGCTGGGAGCTATTTGGATGGAGACACTGCATGGCCCATACTATCAGGTGTGGCTTTATGTGTAGTGTTGCCTAAGGCTCTGTTTAACCCCTCGTGGGATTACGAGCGTGATCGTATGTATGTACTATCTAATAATATATTACACATTCCTTGTGTCTGTTCATATTTTTCGATTACAATAAAAGATCAAACTACGTACTAATATTAGGTCTGAAAAGTTTTGCAACAGAATTACGCTACTTGAAGCTAGCTAGTAAAGTATCGAAATTCCTAAAAGAAGTCACAAATTACTCCAAACACAATACTTATGTCACTTAAAAGGACATGTCTGAGCTCAACTTTCTCAATAACATCATACCAGTAATACCAAAGATATTGGAAAGGGCTACGAAATGTCTTTGAGAAATACGAATTCTCTGACGAAATTGTAATTTTCAAATGCTTTCGTTACATAGTGGTTACAAAACAAAATTGGTTACAATTAGAAAATAGACAGTGCAGAATTTCAAACGAAAGCAGTTTTGTTATTCGATATAGGTACCAAGAAAAACTCGATTTTTGTTATTCCTAAAAAAATTAATAATCGTAATTTTTGAACTAAGCATAAAGTAAAATAAATAACACAGCGTTAGTAACTCTGTATTGAATTAGGGATCTATCACACAGGAGGCGCTCACGCGGTCAAGCGTTCAAGCGGACAGTTTTGCATTTGCTGTATTGTATAGCAATACAAAGACATGCCGCCCACACAGACCACGTCGGTCAACCTATAGAAACAGAACGCAGAACGTATGTTCCATGAGCGATTACACTGTATTATGCTAGTACAATTTAAGAGCCTCTTCTATTGGTTGCCCTCCCTTAGTACAAGAAAAAGTTGCTTTAATAAAAAAATCTGGTGTCATAGATACTTCGCTGACGAAATAATGCCAATTATTCTTTTGTTTCATCAAAAAAGTTGCGTAACTTATGAAGTTACCATCTAAACAAAGAAGTCTTTTTCAGAAAGTTCGAAACTTTTAAGAGTTCATTTTTTATAACTATTCATCAAAAATGTTTGACAACCTAGAATAACTAGGTTAGGTTGCTGGGAAAATCAAAAACTCCGCTCCCATTACCACATAGGGCTGACATGCCACTTTTATAATAAGCGATTAGCGTTTTTGCGACTTGCTTCGTTCGGTCGTAGTATCGGAATCACGCCTTCATGACTTCGTCAATGCTCCGTCGCGTTTCAGTGAGTTGTTGCGTCCCGTTGCACCCTTAGCGACAGATGGTGTGGTGATGTATCGCGTTTTTAACTGCGTTCGAAGCTCCGAGCTTCGTCACTTTCTAGTAAAACGATCGCTATATCGTGTGTCCAAAGGAAGCTATGACTGGCTTTGAAACGTGTACGGGGTGTAGCGTTCAGTCGCTGCATCGAGCGTCCAAATGTCGTTGTGACCGGCATTCACGTGCTAAACGTAGCTGTGTCTCTGCTATGGCCTATAATCAACGTTGGAGGCGAGAAAAATTTCTTGAGATCGTGTAAGACTTTTTAATAAGCCGTGCAATTTCCCTCGTGCTCGAAACAAAAGATATATATTGTTTCGTGATTAGAAAAGCGTCGAAAGAAATACAAGTCCATTTGGTATTTTTAAAGAAAATCACAGAAGAAAATACACTGCTATTCTGTAGAATTCATGCTACAATTTCATTCAAAACTTTGCTTTTTCTTTAAATGTTTCTAAGGGTTTAAAGGAGAAAATAAAAAAAAAACAGTAAGGCGTGTTTGTTGGGAAACCATGACATCAGTAGCATATCAGGAGAACGATTTTTGTTTCGGTTTGGTGAATTTTGTGCAGTGGAAATGGTGTTATTTTGATGTATAACCATCCGCGTTGACGATCAGTTAAGAGGAATCCTTGAAATAAAGGTGTTGTGGGGTGTATGACATTAAGAATTTTATACTGGGACAGCAGACCACATGATGGGACCTCATCAGTCACCATCATGTGGTCTGCTGCCATGCATTTCTCGCCAAGCACCCTTTAAATGCATTAAAATGTGTCACATCCACATTTTAACATTGAAGAACTCAGATTATTCATCAGATTTCAGTTCATTACATGACACTCTATTTAAACGTTTCTTTCAAATTGTCGTTTACTCAATTATTATATTAGGTTGGGGAAAAAGTCTTTTCGCATTATAGTATGTATAAACTTGTAATAAAATCTCTTTGGCTATACTATTTGTATCTGGCTGGTTTTGGTATCATTGAAAGTTTAAATTTTAAAGAACATAATTCCAAATTCAAATTAGGAAAATGTGTGATTTTCATTTGTTTTTCGTACCGCCAAGATGAGTGAATCTAATGAAGAAATTCGATACATTTTAAAATTTTACTACAAAAAAGGTAAAAATTCAACGCAAGCCGCGAAAAAAATTTGCGATGTTTATGGACTTAGTGCAGTGTCTGTGAGAGTAGCACAAATTCGGTTTAAGCGTTTTCAATCCGGAAATTTTGATGTCAAAGATGCACGTCGCTCTGGTCGCCCTATTACAGATAAAATGGATGCCATTTTTGAAAAAGTGGAGCAAGATCGGCATGTCAGTAGTTACGACGTAGCTGAAGAACTGGGAATTGACCACAAAACAGTTTTGGCGCATTTGAAAAAAACTGGGTACACAAAAAAGCTCGACATTTGGGTACCTCACGAGCTCACTGAAATAAACCTAATGAACCGTGTACTCATTTGTGATTCTTTATTACGACGTAATGAAACCGAACCATTTTTGAAGAAGCTGATAACTGGTGATGAAAAGTGGATCACGTACGACAAGAACGTGCGAAAAAGGTCGTGGTCAAAGGCCGGTCAGGCTTCACAGACTGTGGCGAAACCCGGGTTAACTCGCAACAAGGTGATGCTGTGTGTGTGGTGGGATTGGAAGGGCATTATTCATTATGAGCTGTTACCACCAGGCAGGACCATCGATTCTGAACTCTACTGCGAACAACTGATGAGATTAAAGCAAGAAGTTGAGAGAAAGCGGTCAGAATTAATCAACAGAAGGGGTGTGGTTTTTCATCATGATAACGCTAGACCTCACACATCTTTAGCCACTCAGCAAAAATTAAGAGAGTTTGGCTGGGAGGTGTTAATGCATCCGCCGTATAGTCCTGACCTTGCACCTTCAGATTTCCACCTGTTTCGGTCTCTTCAGAATTCTTTAGGCAGTGTCAGGTTAACATCACGAGAGGACTGCCAAAACCACTTGTCGCGGCATTTTGACCAGAAGTCCCAAAATTTCTATAGCAATGGGATCATGTCCCTACTTACAAGATGGCAAAAAGTTATCGAACAAAATGGTACCTACATACTTTAGTTAAATGTAAATAAACTATATTAAAAAATGTTTTGAATTTTCTTAAAAAATGCGAAGAAATTTTTTCCCAAACCTATTAGTTAGTAGGATTAGATATGGTCTTAAAAGGGTTAGATAATTTGAAGCAAGCAACAAAATAACTCTATATGTCTAGAATATAAACATATAGTCAACGCAAGTATTACGCTGTGTATAGGTAACATTACGTGTTGTGCACCTGTAATCTAGTCAGTTATCGAAGCACAGCCACCCTGTTAACAGCTATTATTATTATGAGGCGTAAAGTCATCCCATTATTATTAAATTAATAACGGACGCTGTCATGATCGAACTAATTTGTTTCGATTATTAAAGTTTATTGCAAGAGTGCAAGACACAACCGTTTTAGGTGGCGTCACGAAAGTTAAATTACGTGAAAGAGAAACCTTCCACAGAATTTTTAACATCTCACGGTAATATAATAATCCATTGGGTAATTTTTGTTTTTTTTTTCGAAATATATGTTTCGATATGGGTCATCATCGTCTTAACTACCGAATCACGTCCACTACCCGGACCCGGACCGCTGAGATGATTTGAGTGAAGTGAAGTGAAGTGTAACATCTATCCTGGTTTTTTACCCAAAAAGTAACAATTTGGATAATTGTTACTTTTTGGGTTTAATGCCCTTTAAGTATTGTGAGCGTGGAAATATCATTATTTAATGTAGGCGTCGGGCTGTCCTGTCACAGCTTTGAGGTATTACATGGCCCATACTGCCCGATGTGGCTTTATGTGTAACAAAATATTACTTAAAGAGTTTCTCCCGAGTTCTTGTTGTAAAAACACGTGTTGAGAGACTCCATTTTAACCTCAATCTACCGTACAATTGTCAGTTACTTTAAGTACATTTTCACTAGATATTGGCCCAATGCGTAATCTTTATGTGTCGCGATCGACATTTATTTAAAAGAAGAAGTAGTTACTTAAAGCTCTGCTCAGCCCTTTTTGGACCAGGAGCGTGTTAGTATTTACGAAAGAGTTGGCAAGTTATACATCGACATTTCAGCTAAGTTACGATTGCCACATTCTTTGGAAGTAGTTCCTTAGTCAATTTCTACGATACCGTCGGGAAGAAATGCTATTCGCGACCAGCATTTTCTCAGTAAGAATTATGAACATGAAGTTATAAAACTAGTGAGTCAACGACTTCCATAAATTACTATGTTGTACTATCTGCTTCAGTAGGGTGGTATTTTCAGGTTTGAATTTTAAATCTACAATCTCAACTGATCATCACTACATAGTATAAAACAAAGTCGCTTCCGCCGTCTGTCTGTACATATGTATGCTTAGATCTTTAAAACTACGCAACGGATTTTGATGCGGTTTTTTTAATAGATAGAGTGATTCTTAAGGAAGGTTTATACGTATAATACATGCATATTGACATAAGCATTGCACCCGAAGATGCGAAGCCGGGGCGGGTCGCTAGTAAGATATAAATTATCAGTTGAGATTGTAGAAAGCTCCCATAAATACGGAAAGTTACGTCATAATAATACAATTTAAAATGCAATTTAATTCGGGTAATCCTCCGGGGTAATCGCAATTTGCATGCATGATAAATAATTCCAAATTTCAAAACCTCATACTAGCAGAACATTGCTCGTTTTAATTTTGAACAAAATAGCGGCTCCGTCCCTCGGTATTACCATCATAATAATAATTAAGAAGGACAATAGAATTCATTACAAAACTCCTCTTTTGTTGCATTGGAGACCCTAACAAATATAAATGCGTCAAAGGATGCCTGCTACCTCGAAATACCTATTTGTTATGGTAAAATGAGGGACTAATTGGGCCTACTAAACTTTATTTAGGTAGGTTTTATATTTTAGTGCAGACTTGCAAACTGTCACTGCTTTGAGGCACTGTATGGTCCCTAATGCTAGATGTTTCTTTATTTGCAACGAAATGTTGCCTAAAGCTCCGCTTAACCAATTATAATAATAATAATATATTTCGACGCTCACACCAATTATCAAGCCCAAATTAAGTAGGCCTGTGTCCAACAGTGGGCGTCTCTCGGCTGAAATGATGAATTAAGTAGGTATCATTAAGACCTTGTGTTATGGATACTAGACATTTTGTTTTATAATTATAACAAGTATTCGTGTTCGTCACACAAACATTTGCCGCTCGAAAACCAGGACTCGAACACGGACCGCTTGATGTGTAGGCAGCTATACTGACACTCCACCACGACGGCGTCATTATAGGAGCGTGATTGTATGAATGTATGTAAGAAGTATAAAGCGATCACTGAAACCTATAGACATATGTAGATTGTCACACACACGACTATCCTTAACTCTAAGTACCCTGTGTATGGCTTCTACATAGTAGACGTATGTGGAGATTATACTTCTTATACGCGGCTGTTAAGCTTTACAAAGAGATTTGAACTTTTTTTAATTTATGTGCATAATTATGTTATTCATAATTATCTATCACGCTACTCGAAAAATTTAGTTGTATACTTAATTATACATATATTATCACATAATAATATACTTCAGCTAGAGACTTTAAGTTTTTAGTATAAGTACCCATTAAATTAACTGAATATGGGCGTAAATTGTAAAAAAGTCAACTCGAGAAATTGTACGATTCCGTTTAGGTATTTATTTTTTCATTTCGGCCATTGATATCATATTTAAAAAAAGAAGCAAATATTTCATAGGCGCGCGCATTGTATAGGCTTAAAAACGTCCTGATTAGGACGTCTTGCTATCAGTATGTGGCGAGCGTAGTAACGAGCGGCTGCGTCGTGTTACTTGTATCCTTGCCAACATTTATTCGTGTGTGTTTCGGATGTTACTGTCCACTTTAATTCTATAAATGTTCTTCTTCTTTGAAACTATGGCGATCGCGTCGCATTAAACGTACGCATTTTGCCAATGTCAAATGAAAATGTATCTAAAGTAACAAAAATTGTACGGTTGATTTGGGTTAAAAATGAACTCTCAACACGTGTTTTTACAACAAGAACTCGGTAGAAACTCCCTCTACAAATGTTATTCTTTGCACAAGAAAATATTTGACAAGTTTAGATTGAGCCGCACAGATTCAATAAGAATTACTATGAACGTAACATGCCCATAGTTTATAATATTATTGTTTTCAGCGCTAACATTAAAACAGTTTAAAACAAAAGTTCGCTTTATTCTTTTGACTTTTATCGATACAAAGGAAAGTCATAAGACTGTTGACATGGTTGTGTACGTAGGCATGTTTATTTTATATTGATGTATCTAACATGCATTCTTATTTTCTTATGTCTAAACCCATACATGGGAAATGGGAAACCCGGACATTCAAATAATTCCAATGAATTCTAGATTTTCTTCTAACTATTAAAAATCCGTTTCAGGACCTACCGCACCGTCGTTGGCTAGACGATGGGACACGTGTGGGACTCACCCGACGTCCTCATACTACCACAACATTGCCAGCAACACCGGTCATTCAACCAGTAAAAACCACCGGTACCTACTAAAGCAAAAAACAACTGTTCTCGGGGTATAATAAAATAACTTTTGTACAAAATCTACAATAACTTAGTAAAACTAGCCTAAGTCCTTTTGCACAGGTTAAGAAAATGCCTTGTCCAATAGCCTTGTAAGAAATTAAGTCGCTTTGTTAACCTATTATGTTATTAGACCATACATATTAAAACATGTTTTTATGTCGGTTCAGATTTTTTAAGACATTTTCGTATGAGACTCAAGAATTTTTTCTTTTTTCTAGTCTGCAAAAGGCCTCAGGCTCTTATTACTCACCTTCATGGTTCTACATGTCTATATTAAATTATAACACTGAAATAACAAGCACGCAAAAATGGTAGCTTTGTAGGCCGCTTAATTTATTTCTTCAAACTTGAGCAAGTCGCTTAAAAGGCAGCCCTATTCAAACAATAGCTCTCGAACAATTGGGGTTCCTTGATTAACAACACAAAGCACTCGCCTGCCGAAAAGCAATTAGACGCCACAAACCGCTTTTTAACTCAAACTCCACTTTCATACCGCAAGAACAACAATATACAGGCATCCGTTTAATTATTGTCATTAAGCCAGTGTTTGTCTTTTCTTTGTTGGTGATAAGTAAATGATTTTAGTGCGTAATGCGCCGTAACTAAGTGCTAAAATTGCCCACATACGACGTTAAAAACGCAATCAAATTTAAATTTTCTTTATTTATTTAAATTGGAAAGCTTTTTATTTAAATGGTGTCTATAGGTAATTAATTTCAAAACTTTCTATCAACGCTTCAGAATTAATAATTACAATTTAAAAGGAATAAAGTCTACATACTTGTCGACTCAAAAATGTTTAAATATTGAGAGACACTAAACATATTTATATAAACCTGTATATTTTTAATAGAAAATGAAACATTTATATTAGATCCATATTAAGATGGGTAATTGGGTAGTGATGTTTGAAACAATAAGAAGAATAGAAAGTTTTAGTTGAATTGATAGTTTCGCTACATTCGACACAATGTTTTCTTTATCGTTTCACCACAATCTATAGAAGTCTTCACTGTGAACGGCATTGTTTAAATATTCTCTTTGAATATGTCACAGTTCATTTACTTCTGACAGCTGATATAAAGAAATTTGAGTAAAATATTGTAGTCTATTCTATTCGGGGATTTGTATATTTTTTTATTTAATTGCATACCTCAAGAACCTGCTTTTAAATGCTTATTTTTTCGAAATAAGTGTTTAAAAGCAGGTAATTAATATCATTGTTTTAATTTACAAGAAATAAAATCGTATTTACGGAATATGTAGGGTCGTCTGGGTAGGTACCCCCCCTTTCTTATTTCTGCCGTGAAGCAGTTCGCTGTGTTCCGGATTGAAGGGAAAGGTAGCCAGTATAATTACTGGGCATGTAGGGCATATCATCTAAGTCCCCAGGATGGTAAACGAACTTGCGGTGTTAAGTGATTTACACTTAATATTGCAAGTGTCTATAGGCGGCGGTGACCACTTAACATCAGGTAGGCCGCAAGCTTGTTTGCCATCTCGTCACATAAAAAAAAAATCCATATTATGAACGTCCCTCGTTCTAATAAATGAGAAACTGAAGAGCCACTTCGTACCTCTCCAAGAAATCCCTACTTAAAAACATTTTGAATTACAGAATATTCAAGTTCGTAACTTATGATTATTGAAATAAGAAATAATTTCAACTGCTTTTAATTTCTAAAATAAAAATAAAAATTTTGGTGTAACGTAACATTATTCAGCCTAGGTAAATTCTAGATTACTTAAAACAATCCAAGAGATCGGAATTGTTTACGATCAATTTCATGTTTATTTATTTTCGTAAAGTGCTAATAAAGCTTTGAATTTCTAACTACATACTTAATCCAACCTTTATATGTCTACTGATAGGATTAAACCTCATCAGTCTCACTAATTCATGAATACCCATGGCTTAAATCCCTTTAAATCCTTAAAGACCAATGGCAAAAGTTGTAACGTCACTTAGTTGACTGATTTCATTCCCATAATAAGATAAACCCAGATAGTGAAACAATTACTAGCTTATTATACCTATGGCGTTTATAAAGTTACTTCAATATTATCACAATTCATTAGCTATTATATAGTTAAGTTTATTTCTAAAAATATCTAGATTAGTTATATATATATTTGTCTGTTATCTAGTATCCATAACACAAGTTCTTAATGATACTTAACTTGGGCTAATTAATATGTGACTGTCGATGACAACTATAGAATTAATTAAATATTAATTAACCGACAAGAACTATTTGAACTACAATTGTATTGGTGTCAACGAAACTAGGTGTTATTATCTTATAAATAAAATAAAATAGTAAGAATAAGTTTATTGCTCAGTAATTAATATCATACCTACTAGTGTTAGGACACTCCCAGAAAGTAATACAATACTTGCGTTAGGGTTAACTCGCTCATTCAATTAGGCTCATCAATATAATTTCTATTTTAGTTTACCTAACTATAAATTTGAGTAATTTATACGTAGGTTTATCGAAATATAATTAAGAAATTAGATACAATTTTCTTAAAATCATTTAGAATAGGCGCGTTTTTATTGTCCCATAAATTAATTGTAAATTAAAAGTATTGAGATGTAACTTCATGTGTGACTAATGTTACCTAAAGCTCAGTTTATGAACGTGATCGTATGTATGTATGAAGTGTATGAAAGTATATAAAATTGCAAGTCAAGGATTTTAAAATGAATTTCAATTTGAATCCATACAGAGGACCACAATCAATTAATATTACATTTTGGTGGTGTTGTATTTCAGTTGGTGAGTAAGGTTGCCCGAGCTGTACGGGGCAGGGAAGGGGACTAGGTTTGTCAGTGATGCAAGCGTCAATAGGCTACAGGTTTGCTTACCAAATAACATAAAAATAAATAAATGAAAAGTATAATTACTATTTAGAGAAAAGCGTAGGGTGCTCAATTACATTAGTACTTGAAAATATTCGATCGGTACAATTAAATTGAGCACCTCACGCTTTTCTCTAAATAGTAATTATACTTTTCGTTCATCATTTAGTTTCTATACTAAAAAGCTATTTTTCACTTTTTAGTTTTTTATTTAACATAAAATCGTGTTTTTTAGTTATTTAAACTATAATTTTATTTTCCAATTTTTAGTGCGAATTATGACTACCGATGAAAGTACTTACTTAATGACAACGCTATCTAATGACGTATAGCTGAACTAACATTCCAAACGTTTAATTTATTAGTCCTAGCGATTCTAATCAGGATAATGGGATATTCTTATCGAATTATTGTAATGTCATCGGTCTTTGATAAGTCTATAAAGTTTGAATGAAATCAGACCGTTTAAACTGGGTCCAAACGAGTCAGTTACATACATACAAACAAACATACAGGTGAAACTAATATAAGGGTGTTAAAAAGAAAATGTAAGTGTTGTAATCAACCATAGCGACTGTTTCAAATATTATACTGTGTTTACTGACTTTTCCTTCTCTATTATTCGCATGATCGCAATCGAATATGAGTACTATAACTAATTTAATTGCAGAGATTAAGAAACGAATTCGTTTCGTTTTATAATGCACGGTACGAAATAGTGCCGGAATGACTTTGTTTTTAAGCGCGGGGCATGTTTCGAAATTAGCTACGCCAATGTGGCAATGTTTTCCAAAATCCACCTTTACGACTGCGTCGATTTATTTTCGATAATCAGTGATTAAAGTCATAGATTCTTATCGATTTTCAGACCACAGACAGTTCTGAAGTTGGCATCCCTTTTTTTACTTTATATACATTGAATTTCCTCGCACAATAAAAAATAAAAAACACTTCAAATACGTTCATTATATATACTACAAAAAAAAACAGAAATTAAGACACCAAAAAAACAAGTTACAACACTTGTATTTATACTGAAGTTTATATATGTATAGAATTTCACGAACTTAATTTATTAATAAACATTTCAAACCATCTAGTAGAGTCGCACCATCTCTCAGCACGATTTAATTAAATTAAAGTCACAAACGTCCTTCGGCGTAAGAGCCCAAATGTTACTTCACCTATATGACGTACAGGAGCAGGGTAATATTAGTGAATGCGCCTTATTTCCCAAGCAAGGAATTTGAGATAAATAAACACGCTCGGGTTACTTTCATTAATAGGAAACACGTTTGTCTTTTACGAAATACTTCAGGTACAACTGCCTAACTAGTTCCTACCTAAAGTGACTTAAAAGGCGTTAATATTGGTACTTTTGTGATTTATTGCAATGTGACAAAAGCTTTTATTATTTTCGGTTATGAATAAAGGGATGCTCAGATAGTAAGTCATATAGATCATAATAGTTGAAAGATTGACGAAAAGGATATGTGAATTGGAAGATATTATGTCATTTATTTTAATTAAATATGTAATCGATTTGTAATTAATTTATTTATGTTAACGTTTACATAAAATTAGTTTAGAATTTAATTTAATATGTTATAAAATATAAGTGCCCTTACATTGCTCTAAATAATTTATGTAACATCCTAAAACTACGCGAACCAATAAAAATTTTGAGTTACGCGAACGTTTGTCAACGAAACTGAATACATTTTGAAGAAAGGCAAGTCAAAGTTTACTGAATTAGTCGACCATGTGTGAAGACTGTAATGAGAGCAGATGAAGCGAAAAAAATCTGTGTCAAAAGTGATCTCTGCCTGCGGTTTAGATATCACGAGATAATTTTTTGGATATACAATCTCATGTGCATTAAAACACGAGTACTCACGATTTGCCACGGCGAGCGTCGACAGTGGGATGAATGAATTATTATCCCCCGTCTCGCCCCTCACCTACCTAAAACGCGATACAGCGCTAACAGCCAAACTATAATACGTGTTTCACTATTACTCTAAATTAATAGTTGATTAAAAAGGTTGAAGTAATTCTTACTTTTTCACCACTTTTATTTTAAATTTCTTATGCCCGTTCTTTTCTAGAGGTGCTGTTGCAATAGTTATTTATTATACAAGAGTGGAAAGTTCCTTTTTAACCGCGTGCTCGATTTGGATGACCGAGCAAGCGAAGGATTCTAAAGTTGAATCACGAGCGCAGCGAGTGATTCTAAATTAGAATCCTGAGCGTCAGCGAGGGAAACAAACGAGCACAAGGTGAAAAATCTTTCCACTCGAGTGCAATACGTAACTTTTCATCCCACCTCAGCGAGAAAATGACAAAATAATCTTCATTCTAATCATAAATTTGGCACCATAGAGGTTACATTAAATAGGTTTAATGACGTTTTGAATTTACAATTATATTGAGTACTCATTATATGTGATGTTCTAAATTCAAATCTACTTTGCCGCTCAAGCGAATAAAATAGAATTTTCCAGCCAGATTTCGAAGCGCAAAATTACACTTTCCGAGGTGGTGGGATGAAAAGGTTTTTTACTGTTACATCCGTGGGCGGTGGTTATACATAAGCCAGTTTTTCTTAGAACCGCGAATTTCCGCACTCAACGTTCCTCGCCGTTTGTTTGAAACTTCGTAGGTAAATGTTACTTTAATTTTACAGGAAATAGCGGTACGTTACGCGACATCTTCAAGAACTCTTGAATAATGTATATAGATAGGTATTTTAAAACTTAAACCGTTATCAGAAAATAATACTGATGAAGATGATACTGGCGAGCAAAATAACTGTTACAGAGACGACTATGTTTTCTAAACAACCAATAACTCTATGAAGTCAAAGAAGCATCTTAGTGTATTTAATCACGCATAAAAAACAGCTTTTGGGAACAAATAAAGCTTAAATGTGTAAACCTTTTTGATTCGTGAAGCTATCTTTACTAGTTTATAAAATATCTTCTTTCATGTAAGTCAGTAGTTATAATATTTGTTCGTCGGTATGTGGAGACGTAAATTAATATAATTCATGCAACATACCGACAAAAACATATATATTCTTGTAATTTTAGTGTGTAACCCAAAAAAGCAATGTGATTCAAGAAAATAGCTGGTGCGGTTGATAATCAAGTCTTCAGTGAAGGGTGTGTGGATGCTCATCGCGATAACACTGAAATGAATAGTTCTGAGCCCTCAGCGTCACAATGAGACCTCCATAGGGTTGCAATTGCCAGGCCAATATTAGGAAAACCGCACTTTGCCTTTCGTTCTACCCGGATGTTTTGCTATTTTCGGACTACGGTGTACTGAGGAAGCAATGAACAAGATTAATCATTAGTCACAATTATATTATGTCTTTAGAGAACCACTGTTTATAAAAAAAAGACAAAACTAAAAACACTTTTTAAATTATTAATTTAAATAAACCTATATATACGGTAAGTATTCCGTTCTCTGCTGTGTTTCTAAAAACTCATCAAAACGCGGATGACGCGCTTACAACTCTTTATAACAAACAACTCACATACAAAGACGAAAGATTTGTATGTTTGCAACGAATAAAATCAAAAACTACTCGTCTGATTTAAAAAATTCTTAGACTTTTAGAATACATTAAAAGTTAAATATTAAGCCTTAGCCAAAAGCCTTAGAAATATTTATTATTTTAAACTACCCGGCGAACTTCGTACCACCGAACAGTCGATTCTTTAATTTTTTTTATATATTTTTGTTGTGTTATTCTAGACCCAGTGTCCCGAATAGCAGAAAAAAGAAAGTTATGTAATAACAGATTATTTTTTTCAATTTTTTTTTTATTTTTCTCTCCGTAATGCACCCTCCAGACTCACGCCGAGAACACCCGAGAAGCGTGAATGTGATTAGTTTCTCGCCTTCTCGTTCTCGCGCTCGCCTGTTCTCCGCTCGGTGTCGGTTTTTTGGCCCGCTTCAGAGGGTTTCTCGGGCGAAAAAAGAGAAGCGTTTAACATTCTCATTCGGTTGTCATCCACCATCGTCTGGGCTTTCCTTTTTCATAATATTATTTTTGATTCTAACATTCACAAGATTTTAGTATTCTATGCACACAATACCAAAGCTGCTGCACTATCAAAGTCGCACATTTCGCATAACGATCGAGAAGTGAGAAGTTCGCGTGAGTGTAGATACCATCTCGTTTCTCGGGTCAAGTCTCGGCGAAAAGTCTTATAGGTTCTTATAGGCCCTACAGACTCGACGACCCTACAGACATCCTCGTACTTCAAGAAATCTATAAAAAAAGAATAAGCGAAATCGGTTCATCTGCTCTCGAGATTTGCGCTTAGCAACACATTCAGCGATTCATTTTTATATTATACATTCGTCCTCATTTCTAATGGAAAATACGCGCAAAGAATACTTCCTAAAGTCGGACACTTGGTATGACAACCCTCTACGCTCCCTAACATTAAAAATAACTCCCATTCCATTTCAACTTTGCTAGTGCTACACAATTAAGTATGCAATGTCTAGACTGAAGACTTCATAAACGTAACTGCAGTTACAAACGCAATTAGAAAAACGATTGCGCTCTTACTAAATGCAGTAGTTGATTTGATTTGCGTTGCCTCTTATTTCCAAATGTGTTGACTGAATGCAATATTACTGCAATGTGCATCTATGTGGAACTCGTACGGTTGAAGTGCCGATTGTTAAATGTGGGAACGCAATTTTACGATGGATTCATGAAATTTCGGTTGATGTTGCGGTCTGCTGCAATAGACAATGTTTATGGCGGACGACTGGGATATAAAAATTGTTGAAGAAATTAAAAATAGCTGATCGTCATTATTCAGCAGCAACGTTGTTTTATAGGAAATGGGGCACAACGTGTAAGCATATTAGCGGCTTGTACGCGAAATGTAATTCACCCTTGCGTTACAACTCAAATTCAGCGTGTGGACGACCCTATGCGTTACTATAATCCGTTCACACCACAGATTTAATAATACAAAGAGATAGGCCAAGCCGGCTTTCAACTTGTGACAAGTTGAAAGCCGCTACTTCGCCTTCCGATAAAGTCAAGGGAATACGTAACTCAGCGATTCGACCGATCTCCTTTGCTTGCGGCTGTGCTTAACTTTCATCGCTTCGCAGTCCTTAAGACTCGCGCAATGAATAGTGTATATTACGGCATGCTCAACTAGAACCATGTTATGTAGTACGGCCGCTGATCGCGACACTCGGTCTTCCTATGAACTCGGCGATTCGACCGATCTCCTTAGATTGATATATCTGTGGTTCACACGTTAAATTGGCGTTACATTACATTACGCGTTACATACGTTAAAACATACGCAGCTTAACTGGGACAATACCTCCACCTTATAGAAGACCGCGGGCATGTAAATCTAGTAAATGAAACTCAAATTTTCTTTCCTAAAATTTTTATGTTTTTTCTGTACTACTCAAAAAATGCTCGAGGTATTTTTTGAGTAGAACTGGCTAGAAACTCAATGCCTTTACCGGTCATGGTAGAGACTGCCGTTATATTTGGCAGCGCGGAAGTGTAACACCACTTTTACAATCATAGACTTAGGAACTGAAGATCGTCAATGTTAAAGAGATTAATGTTGCGGTCTGCTGCAACGTCTATTGCAGCATTTTTAACGGTTTTATTAGATAGACGATACCAATCACGTAGTACAAGTTAAAAAGTAAGTTCTTCGTTCTTCTTCGTGACTTTGTGTATAACCAAATGTTACCTTAAGCTCTGTTCAACCCTTTTTGGGATTATAATCGTATGACGTCATGATGGTATGTTAGTACTAAAATAAGTGTATGTTTGAATATATCTTATTTTTATTATATCACCCAACCACAGCTGTTAAATTCTCTGACAACCATAATTTCACATAATAAGCCCACGTTCCAGGTGGCTTGAATTATTTCCTACATACGGCTCCTGACCTAACCACAGCCATGTATCGTGTGGACACAATTTAGGTTAAATACATCTCTATTATGCTTCAACAAGCATGTTTCATAACTGCGGGAGCGCAACGGAATGGATACACAAATGTAAATAATGAATCTTCAACTATTCTTTAATACTTACCTTGAATTTACAATGTTCAATATATTCTAAAGGCTTATAGAAAAAAAAATAGTACATTTTAAACGCTTTTGTTTTTTAAAAGTCGCTATTTTTTCCTCTGACGTGATTAGTCATCTTTCAACAGCGCTGCGACCATCAGCTTGACGTGCCTTCCACAGCACGAAGGAAAATCTAGTTGATAAATTTTCGGGCACATCTCCGATTGCCGACTGCACACTTAGACCCGTATTACAGAATAACACCTAGAGATCAATCATGTCTTGAGAATCGTTTGTCACTTTCTGTCAAGCACAAAGTGAAAGAGACGTGTGACGCTCAAGTCGGCGTTGATCCTTGAGACTCTTTCTATAATACGTGCCTTAGTGATCGCTACGAGCAAAAAAAAGGCGGCGACATAGACCAAGGACAATTGTGCAATGTAATTTGTAGGTATAGATTTTATATTAACATAAAACAGCTTTTAATTAATGTCATTTTATGAAATGCAATATATTATGCTAATGAGTGCTAATGTGTTAAACTTTAAGTAATTTGTTTCTTCATCAAATAATCATTAATAATCTTTTTGGTAGAAGTGACGCTTCAAAAAAGTTTACAGGGTATTGCGTGCCTTTTAGGCCCATAGCAGACGACGGCCTTTTCGTCTGTTAAAGTACGCGACAATCTTTATCACTAAGAGAATAAGATAAATATGACTTGTACCTTACTGACCAATAATTTATCCAGCAAATTCATACGATACTGCTTTTCAGCAGCGGTAGACCGGAAAATTTTCGATTTACGTAAATTATTATTGGTTATAAGCTATAAATTTCTCACGAACGGGAAAATGATCCTGTTTTTTAAAAGTGGCCTCAACTAATTGGAAGTTTGAATGAACACCTGTTTTTATAACATTCAAAGAATCGTTACACTGAATTTTTACACATTCTTCACCGCTAATTAGTTTTTTATGGTCGTGCACGGGTCGCATATATATAGGATACATACATATAAAGCATTGGAAACTTTCATAGTTACGGGTTGCCTGAAATTATAATAAATTAGGGTTCTCGCGATCGCGACCGTACGGAACTACCCAGCTTGTTACAATCCAATGTTAGAAAATTTCGGTTTCCCCTAATCCGTCCCCAACATAACATTATGTAGGTCCTTGCGTACGAAAGTTGTTATATTAGTTTGAAACGCAACAAAAGTATGCTATTACTTACGTTTGAGTGACTTGATTTTTAAGACTGATATTGTGTAAGAGCTACTTGCATAGCACCAGACAAGTTAGACGTGTCACAAGTTAAATGTGTTTTATACATGGAGAAATGTACTGAGATATATAAACTGAATGACGCACCTTTCAACACTACGAAATCAAATAATGTTGCTCCGACAGTATGTTATATCAACATTACTACATATTATATTAAGACGCTGCACTGCTCGAACGAATGTAGTGTCCGAGTAAAAATATGGACGGTTTTCAATAACATAACTACCGACAGTATCCCTTGGTAACAGTAGATTGTTATGCCTTCGCTTCTTTGGCTAGATAAGTTATTACATATTAGATGGATATGACATATATTATATACATAGCATTAGACAATACGTTTCTCGTACAATATGTTTTATCCACGTGACTAAACCTTTTTTTTTCGATGGAAAATTCTTTACGGACCGTACCGCACTGTGGGCTAGACAGTGCGGCGTGTGTGGGGCTCTCCCGGGAGTTCCCGGGAATACCCACTAAAAACCATCGGCACCCTCAAAGCCCTTTGTGGGGACGTTTCGGGAACGGCGCACGGTGTACGTCTCGACTCCGAAAAGCCATCCACGTGACTTTACCTAGATTTTAAGAAGATAAATACAATTAAAACCATATGTAATTAACAGTATGTTGAATCGGAAGATTCAACGTAAGATATTTATCTATGACCAAGCGGAGTGGCTCTTTTCAGGAGAGTCAAATACTTGAAAGCTAAAATCATGTCGGTATAACATAAGCGCTGTTGAAGGAACGTAGAGTTTATGATCTTAGCATATTTATTTAATTTTGCTGTATTTATTTACTTAGTACTTCCACATGATACGCATTCAACTTATTTCAAAGTACAATGAGCTTAAGCAGTAACATTTAGTTCGCGCGCTCTTTACGTAGGTAGGTATCATACAAAATGGTACTCGAAATAATGTACCAAATTAAACGTAATAAAAGTTTTGAATGAAAACCTTCAAAGACAATCCTCTTATGATCAAGTACGTACTCAGATAACAATCAAGACCGCAACCTTTCACGATCCGAACGACTGCCCTTCCACTGAGCTTCAGGACTATACAAATAGTTATGACGAATTAGAATATCATTATAAACTAATAACTCTCACTACTGTTTTGGGATAACTAATTATCTCCGTTTTAATTTCGTAGACAGAGAACTAATTGTAATGAGTTTGTGCTTAATTTCTTAACTCCAAGGATGTACCGATAACTCTCCCCGACGCGTAATAAGCTCGAAACAGCTAGAGGCGAGTCTAAGATGAATATTGTAGAAGCTAATATTCTTACAAAGGCGCTTTCTCTCTAATATTTTACCGAGCACTGATGTTTCTGAATTAATTGTTCTCGTAACAATGGGCTAGTGCATAAATCTAGTCATGGATAACTTTATTCTTTAAAACATATTCTAATTAGGAGCTTTTTAAAGAAATTTATATAAATAGTCTCTTAGAAATTTAATAGTGTACCACCAAAATCTCCATGGGTTAAACCTTGGTTCTGGCTATACTAAACTGTAAACGCAGTTTGTGGTTCAATCACTAGCAACCCTGGAGTCTGAATACAGTACACTATAAGAATTCATTATGAGGTTCTGCAGGTGGAAAAAGTAAGGATATTTAATAAAACTATTTTAATTGATTTAACTTTGTCCAATACTTTTTCAGCAAAAATAACAAAATAGAAAACCCAATACACGCGAGTAATAAGTTGTTAAAGTAGTTATACGAATTTTCTGTAAAACTACTTTCATTTTGTGTTGTCCTAAAAATAGTGCGAAATTCTAAGAACATTAAGAGATCTAGGGGTACTTATTAGGTGCTTAAAATTGTGTCTGTTAACTTATGTCTTTAAGTATCCATCGAACAATAACATAAAATGTTGCTGGGTATCAAAATTTAAATGACTTAGTTCATTAATATGATTAATTGAATTATATAGAAAAGCTTTTCACAAGATAAATAATCCAAATGCGTGGGAGTAATAACTACCCAAAATTTACGCATGTAAAACTGTAACTTAAATCATATTATTGATAATTATTTATTGACTTGAATTGATGTTTTAAAATCATTACGAAATTATAAGCTATGGAGTTTCTTTCGCTATTATGCTCCATCTCAGCATAATAATTATTATTTTGTCCCGAAATGGTGGCAGGGTTTTTGAAAATTTAAAAGTATTTAGCAAAGTCCATTTAAATAAAGAGCTTTTTCATTTTCACTTTATGCGCTTAAGCATATTCACGAGAATTTCATTACAAGACATTCTCACGTTGTAAGTATTTTACAAACAAATGTTGTAATTATCATGTCGTTTATCGTCCCTAATAAAGGTCGGAATAGAACTGTTATTTCGCCGTAATTGTTATACTCCCCTATCCTGCACTTAACAAACGCTTACTGATTTGGCTACTTGAAAGGGAACCTTTTTGGGAAAGTTATCATGATAAATGACGTGCAATAATTTATGTATGTGCATTGGTGACAGTCATTCGAGCAGACGGTCCGCCTGATGATACAGCCTATAGACACTTCTAATAGGGCCAGGGCTGAAGCGTGTGTTGCTGAGCTTTCAGAAACTTTGAAGCTAGACAGAAAGTTCATTCCACCAAGTGATAGAGAATATAATTTTTAATGCATTTGCCAATAATATTACGGAAATTATTATCCACTTTTAACCGACTTCAAAAAAGGAGGAGTTACTCTATACGACTGTATGTTGTTTTGGAACTAACTCCAAATACAACGGATAATAAATTGTAAATAGGGACCTTTGCATTGCATTGCAAATTGTAAATAGTTACCTTTGCATTGCAATAATTAAAATTGTTTGCAACTTTTTAGTTTAGGTTTGACAGTCTTAAAGTCGGTTTTTGTATGTTTCTTTTTTCAATTATGATTTGAGATACGATGTCATTACAAATTCAAAAATTTATGAAAGGCAAAGTGCTCAAAATTCTACGTCCGTTACGTACTATCATATTAATGGACTACCAGTTTAAAAGATTCACCGGGATAATAAAAACTCATATTAAATCGCAGCATATTGCGAAGGTGCGCCGTGATTTCAAACCTTCGTGTTCGCTACAAAAATATGACATGGGTACAGATTTCCCCAGGTAAGTATGAATTTATCATCTGTCACAACCGAATGCCCCTCGAAAAGAACCCCGACGACTCGCGTTTAATATTACAAAAACAGCAATCTTTTTGGACTCTTAGACTGTTTTAAAGCAGCAACGAGAATTATACAAATTTTTTGAGTCATTAAATACGGTCTAACAATTCGTTGTTGTGCTCAAAAATATAGTGAATATTAGGGTTACGTAACAAGGTTTTTCTTTACAGTTTTCTTTGCTTTTCTTTTTAATTATATGTTGTTAACCTTAACAAAATTTATGACAAATTATAATAATTTAAGGTATCTTCTAGAATAATTTGTTGGGTACTATTTGTGCAAAAGTTACAAGAAATTTAAGCAAATATCGTCCAGAAAAATTTGTTTGTCACATTTGTGTAAAAGTACGCAAACTAATTTCAAACTGAGCAAGTTATTGACAATCTCCTAAAAGGTAGGCACAAAGAGTTTTTGGATGTAATTTATTATTAGCCCCTAGTAATTTTTCCGTTAAGAAAAATCAAGGATATTTATTACACTTTTAGTGTATTTATAGCTATCGTTAGGAATTAAATTGGACATCTGGCCGAATTAAGGCCGTATCACACATTAATATAGAAATCACTGAGGGAGTGGTTATCTTATCAATAACTATCTATGTAACCACTGATATAGCGACGGGCTTTGACGTGGTAGTGGTAACAGCGGGTATCAAAATTTTAATTACTTAGTTCAATAATGTCATTATTGAATTATCCTGTATAATTTCTGTATTAAAGAATTTTTAAAGTAGGCCTTCAGTACCCGTAGTGTAAGTTTTTTAATGTAAAAAACGCAACTACTTTAGTTGCGTTAAGAGCTCAATTTGTAAAGGAAACGTGAACAGCGCCCCTAGCGGAGAGAAGCGCAAATCATTTTCCCCATACAAATTGAGCTCGTAACGCAACTACAATCGGTGCGTTTTGTACAATAAAAAACTTACACTCACAGGGCCAAATCCTAAACAATAGGGAATATCGAAAAATGCTCAAAGGAGTCGCGAGCCCGATTTTGATGAAAACAACTACCCACAATTTACTCATTAGTAATTTTAATTATATTGATGTTATCTATTGGCCTGTAATGATATTTGGAAATCATTACGAAATTGTAAGCTGTAGGTTTCGTCGTTTCTTCTCCGTCTCAGCATGATAATTATTGAGATGAAAATAATTATATCGTCCCGAAGCAAGTTAGCTTAGTCCATTTAAATAAAGAACTTTTAATTCATTCATAGTCAGGCGGACAACAAGGTCTACCAATCACCATACTGGGCCCAAATTTGTATTCCTTGGAAATGGAACCCGAAAAAAGGGCTATACTATTATTATCCGTCATATCATCAAATTCCGGACCGCTGAAAATGTTAGTTAATTTTTGGGTTTGACAATCTGTTTTAGAGTTACTCGGAGTTGATGTTCCTAACCTCACCTCACACAATATTACGTTACACTCTGCTCGACCATTTTGGGACTATAAGCTTAATAGTACAGGTCATATCATACAGACATATCTCTACTATCAAGCTAGCGGAACATTCATATGTTTAAGGTGACGATAAGTCCTGGCGACCTTGCTCATAGTGACCAAACCATCCCGCGCCTGTATAGCACACTCAGAAAACACAGAAAACGAGAAAATTTATGATTTTTCTTAACAAGATGCTACTTTTTCTCATATGAATATTTAAATAATGCAATTATCTACACTACAAGATGAACAAAATGTTATGATTTTTTATGTTTTGGCAAGACCTATTTTTAAGTTTTTTTAATGCACCTCACGGTGATCGTTCCAAACTCGGTAGAAATTGAATGTACACTTTAAACTTCGAACAGTAATGATTCTTAAAGCGTGTGTCTCAGCCTTAACATTCGATCGAACGTACCTAACTTAGTTTGTAACAATGGGACATTGCTCCACACTGGTGCGGGACAATCGCTGGTAATGAGTGGCTATCAGTCTCCTCAGCAATCTTCCACCGCCCATTCCTATTGTCCCGCCCAAACTTCCGGCCAATTAATGTCATTGTCGTGTCATTTCAGTAATTAACTATTAGTGTAAGAGGCTTTCAATATAGCTCAATAAATAAACATCATCTTTGTAAGCTGTTATTGAGAGGTCTTCTTTGTTGTCGTTGAAATAAGACTTCGGTTCAGCGTATTCGTAAAGTGTTTAAAACAATATAAAATACATTATTTGTGATGCAAACTGCTTGTGAAAATTATTGAGGTTAATAATTTATTATTTGTTTCGCGCGAAGATCGAGACGACAAGTCTTGAATGTGTTGCCATTTCGCTGTGCCGTCCGCTGTCATTGTTGCCGTACGTAAATATTGTAGCAACTACTTTGGGTTGAGTTTACTCTGCCCTCGTATGTATGTTGTATGCGGTATATCGTGGCTTCGGGTTACGGCAATTTTTTCTTTATTTATATATTTTATTCAACAATAACATCGCATCTATTAAACGTAGAGTAATTGTATGTTTGCCACTCCTACTGATAGTAAGTTCGCAGGCCCCTAACTTAAGGTGTTTTTACCTATTATATTGTCCATAGAACATTGATTACTACTTATATTACTTTAAACGAGGAAGGACACACCTCGATTTTATAGCGCCCGACTGGGGTAGTTTCTCCACCTTACAGAAGACCAGTAAATTTTCAGAACTTTTTTGTAGAGTTGTGCTGCTATTGGTGGGGTAGTTTCTTTACCTTACAAAAGACCAGTCAAATAACAGAACTTTTTTGTAGAGCTGTGCTGCTATTGGTGAGTAGGTAAGCTCCATGGGGTATGGAAGGGGGCGCGCGACTGTCACGCCAAGTGTTGCGAGCGTATGCACTATGTTGACTCCTTGTCACCAGATAGGTCAGAAACTTGTTTGCCAATCAAATAACTAAAAAAAAAATTTAAATGATAAAGATGGGCTTCTGGCTTCTTGGTGTGTAGGCAGCGTCACTGACCAACCTACATAATATACGATATTATAAAAATGGAATTGCGATTGCTAACAATTTATACCATTTGATATTTTGATATACACGCTTTTTTTATTTGCATGATATTTTAATCACAATTTAATTATTACTAGTCGCCGATTCGGCGGCAAATAGTGCCGACTCTTTTATTCAATAACATTTAATGTAACATATACTATAAATAAATTTTATTTTTCTGCACTTCATCTCTATGTAAACTTTAACTATGCCAAATTTCCATATATAGAATTTGAACGAAACACACTAAACTATGTAGATGAATTATTATTTTTGCACCCACTGCGCCTTGTCCGTCCGTACCGTCTTCGCAACGATTTAGATAGAAAAGTAATTAGTTATTATTACTGATTTATCAATGGGATCTAAGAGCTGTTACAGCCAGCGACTGCCAGCGACTGACACCGATACTAAGTGGTTTCTATGAATGTAGTATAGAACCTTAGGTTTCATAAATGGATTTTGAGGAAGAAGTACTTCTTTTGCTTTTTTTATGTTACGAGATGGCAAACAAGCTTGCGGCCCACTTGATGTTAAGTGATCAACCTATCAGCATATAGACACTTTCAATATTAAGTGTATATCACTTAACACCGCAAGTGCGTTTGCCATCCTGGGGACTAAGATAATATGCTCTCCATGCCCAGTAATTACACTGGCTACCTTTCCCTTCAATCCCAAAACACAGCGAACTGCTTCACGGCAGAAATAAGAAAGGCGGTGGTACCTACCCAGACGACCCTACATATGTCTACCACCTAGTTTAGCCGTGTGCTTGCATGCGTATCTCACGATGCATCACTAGCTCTCATCAGATATTTGCTTTTATAACCTAAATATTCTGGTAATGCATATTCAATTAAAATTTTATACTTGTAAATTTTATAATTTACATGTTTAAAAGCTTTATTATGACAAAAATTATGTAATCTTTCACCGGTATATTATGCGGGCATACATGTGAGTGGCTTAAACAGAAAATTAACAGTCAAACTAAATCTAAATAACCAAATTTATACCCACGTGTGGCAATCTTAAGCATCGATATGAATAAAATGTATGATAGAAAAACCAAAAGACGTTTCCCTAAATAGTTAATGATATGTTTGAGCGCGCAGGAAATTAAGTAAAATTACAAAAACTACATTGTTACATAAATGAGCCCACCTTGTTAGTCACATAAAGCTGACGCAACCTGACATCTATGTCGGCAAAACTAACAAACGGTGAAAGTTCACAGCGTCGCGGCATCTCGCAACTGATCGCGTGGTTATCGATTGTTTAAATGTCAATAATGTTGTGTCTTACGCCGGATATGAAAGAACTTTCCAATCACTGGGTTAAGGTTTCTGTGTGACAGACAAGTGTTTACATAAAAAAGTTTAGTATCAAGAAGTGACTCTCGAAACATGTTTAGGAAGTGACAGTAGTATGTTGTCTTTTGTAATTACAGAGATAAATGCATACAACCCTCTTAGTGATACCAAAAGGTTATGAGTACATTTGATTACGCATTTTGTATTACGGACCTAGTGCCTCAAATTATGACAGGTTGCCAGCCTCTCTTTAAACTCAAAGTCAAACTTTTATTGCAATCATGTGGTGTTTTGGGTGTACAATTAAGGTTTAGGCAGTAGTCCACCACGCTTGCCCAAATCGAATTGGTGGACGGAGTATAAGATGATCAATACCCCTTTGCTGATCGAACCGACAAACACAAGCCAACAGCCAGGACACTCTAAAACTTTAGAAGCGTAATTATCTCATTTTAACATTCACATACAATCACCATTTAGGTATGTTTTGTAACAAGTGTTACAATTGCGCTATAGTATTTCAATTTATTACTGACACTGAAGGACACAGTGAAACGGTTATCGTTCAAACATTCAAACAGCTGAAATGGAGCGGCAAGGGACCGGTTCTTTTGTACAGGCTACAACACATCAAGTTACCACCAACTGTTAAATTTTGCCAAGATATTTTGCACTTTATACCAAATGTAGTTTATGCAGAAACTCCATTGGGGAAATTTCCGATTTAGTGGCAACCTGACCCGTTGTTGTCTGTACACTTTACGCAATCCTCCACGCAATATTGTGCCCGGATTCCGTGGTGATGATTAACTCGGTTATGATAAACACTACCTACTTTTACGCGCGAGCATTATAATGAATGCCGAAACAAGCCAGCAAAATGTAAAGTTGATTGTGAAATACCTGCATTCACATTCTCATGTGTGTTTTCATATCTTTAATTGATACTCAGGAAGAGGCACACTGGAACAATCTTTCTACAGAAGTTCCGTCGGTAAGTTTATAGAGAAGTAGCTTCATATATAATAGGTGGTTTAAACAACTGTGGTGTGGTAAATGGTAAAGACATACATAGGTACAGTCGAACCAACTGAATCATGACCCACTTGGCCGATCATTCCTTTACAATCATAAATTTAGTTAGGTTTTCTTCGCTATTATGCGTGTTGCACTTAGTACGTTTTAAATATGAATAATAATGTGTCATTACGGGTCAGAGATCTATGCAATTTTAATCATTGTTATCACTGCACTAAAGTCTCAATTAGAATTTCAAATAAGATCCCGTTCATAATCTAAACTCTTTTCACTATTGAGAAAAACGAATAACTATTATATTTTTAAAAATAAAATTACGTTATGTGTCAGATGTCAAGTAGTAGTTGAAAAAATTTTAATAGGCCATATTTATTAGACAATGTCAGTGTCTAATAAATAGATAACAGGTTACTTAAGAAATGTATGTTCAAGCGAATTTCAACCTACTTTGTAATGAGTAACTGTAGGAAAATGATCTTAAGGTGGGTCATGATTCAATTTGGTCGACTATACATACGATCACGATATCACGCTCGTAGTTCCATGAGGGGTTGATCAAAGTCTTAGGTAACATAAAGTTACTAGGCAATAAAACCACTTTCAGGAACTTTAAAAACATTGCCAGTTCTCCACCTCTAAAAACACTTTTGTCATTTAAAAAATTCTTTCATCTCAAAACGAAAGATACGCGTACCTTATTCTCCACAGTGGTAGCCTCCGAATTACCAAGCTGTTTACAATTAGACTTTACATAACACCAGCTCAATATTATTAATGAACAAACAGCAGATGCGTAATGAGTTAGACATGTCGAAACAAAGATTGGTCAAGATTAGATATAGTTAGTGCGTGTTAAGATGAGAACGAGCAAGCCTACTTGAGAACAATTTAAAACACTTACTAAGAATCGGAACAGAATTGAAAGTTGACCACAAGATATTTTTTAGGAAATGTTTGTTATTCAATCATTAAAACACCATGCCCAAACTCATAGGATACTGAAGATGTTACTGATTAATAATTTGTACCTATTGTTTAATAAATTTCTCACTCATTCTTAGGGATTTTCAACAAAGATCAATATCACGCAGTTAAACTTGCATTACTTACAAATATAAACCTAAGCGTAATATTTTTGAAATGTAATTTAACCTGTATTATTTATTCCTGAACTTTATCATGAATTTTAATTGGAGTAAATAGATTTTTTTATAATAGGTATTTAATTTATATTTTGGTTAGTCCTTCTAGTTTGGTAGTTGATGATGACTGTTGACTGTTGATGAAATTAGGATTTTTCTGAATCGTTGCAATCGTACCTATCCTACTATATTATAAAAATACTTAATATGTTTTTTACTCTTTCACGCTAAATCTACTGTATTTTAATGAAAGTTTGCAAATAATAAAGCTTAGAATAACAAATAGGCTATAATTTATACTAATCCTACGCAAACGAAGTAGTGGGCAGAAACTTGTGAAAAACATAAATTACTGACATGAAGATCGAAAGAGAAGCGTTCGTTTTATATTTTTCCAAATAGTAATAAATTAATATAAATCATACATTTATAATCATAAAATTGTAACATTTTTGTTATTCGACACCCAGGAAACATCTCGGTTACGAAATGTATAAAGATACGTTAAGTAAGTATTAAAACTTTCATTTCGCCGGAGGTAGATTTCATTGTAAATGTCACGCTGTTATGTTTTAATAATATGTAAAAACTTGGTGATGATTACAAAAACCTTTTGGAGGGCTTGTCGGGGTAGGGCAGAGCGGACTACCCGCTGGAGTTTGGTTCAAGTTTTTCGAGAGCCCGAGTACCTCCATCTTACAGAAGACCGTAGTGAAATAACGCTACATTTTAGTGTTGTCAAAATCAAAAAACAATAAAAAATATCTTTATGTCATTCAAAGTTTAACATATTACAATATAATTGGGTCTGTTGTATTTCTGTTGTAAGGTTTGCTAAAGCTCCACGAGGAAAGGAAGAGGACCTATGGTTGGCAGTGCGCGAGAGCCATATCAGTGTTGGAAGCGTCTGTTTAGCTTTCAAGTTTATTTTCTTTTAAATTAATGGCGATCGCGACACATTAAGTTACGTATTGCGCCAATATCAAGTGAAAATATAGTTAAAGTAACC